>OZ024734.1:28693752-29938286 GCA_964016875.1 Fallopia convolvulus | reverse complement strand
TCTTACCTGCCCGTTTCCGAAATTGGTTCGCCAAACCGGGTCATTAATGACCCTGGGCTGGGGCGTTAATGAGCCGCCGTAGCCCTTTTTTGAGTGATTTACGAGCCCAAATCCTACATCTTGTTAGCTTAAAACTACTCTATCTTTATACTTCTAAAAACTACTAAAAACTCAAAAGAAAACTAGGAAAAAGATCTAAAAGAAAGAAGAAAAACTTAAACTATACTAAAAACCGGGTTGCCTCTCGTAACCGCTATTTTTAACGTCGTCAGCCCGACGTACTCACCTTGGGTTAAGGTGGCTTGTTTGCGGCTATGTTAGGGCCTTGAGGTACCCCATACTTAGCTTTGTAGGCATTACTGACTTGAGTCACTAAATTTGGTCCTTTATCTTCTATCAATATGCCCGGTATTCCTACATAGGGGTTAGTGAAATCCGAGAACCAAGGTGGTCTAGACTCCTCTATAGCATAAACAAAGGGGCACGGTGTAGGAACAAAGTATGAAGAAGAATCATAACCAATTCTAGTGAATTCGTGGTTAGAGTACTCACCTTGATTATAGCCCTGCATACGGGGTTCGGTAATGGGCCAAGGAGGTTTGGTAGGGATTTGTGTGGAATTCTCGTCCTCTTTGGTAATTGGAAGAGGATCGCTAGGAACAGCTATGTCGGGTTCTAGCTGGGACAACTCGATCTGTGCGGCTGCATTTGGCTCATTAGCATTTTGGTCTAGGCCGAATTCCACGTGTTCCTCTCCAATATCAAAAGTGAGGAGTCCTTTCCGCACGTCGACCCTTGCACCTGCTGTAGCTAGGAATGGCCTGGCTAGGATAATGGGGACGTGAGGGTCTTCAGGCATGTCGAGAATGATGAAATCATTTGGAATAAAGAATTTTCCAACTTGAATGGGGTAGTCGCCCACGACTCCTGTAGCCTTTACGCTTGATCCATCTGCTATGTAGAGATTCATATCAACGGGATCCAATGGTCCCATGTTGGCTTTTGACCAGATTGAGAGAGGGAGTAAACTAGCACTGGCTCCCAAATCACATAGAGCCTTGAATTTGTGGTCGCCTATGCCAATTGTTATGGCAAATCTCCCTGGGTCTCCTAGCTTTTCTGGTAGAGCAATAGATCAGACCTCGTCTTGTAGCTCTGTGATGGATCTTTTCCTGCTAAGAATATCCTTCAAAAATTTCGTGTAAGCTGGCATTTCGCTTAGGGCCTCAGCGAATGGGATGGAAATATTAATGACCTGGAGAATCTTTACGAAACGTTTGCACTTACTCTCAGTAGAGTCTTTTGATTTCTTAATAAGAAAAGGAAGAGATTTCACCCTTCTCGGAACCAAGTCGGGCTCGAGGGGTAATGCTACCGGGTCGACACTAGGGTCCTTAGATGTTCTCGGCGGATCGTTATCGACCCTGATGGGGTCGTTAACGAGCTTGAGATTGGGAGAGGGGATCGAATCCGGAAACTTACTTGGGTTAGGGTCGTTGACGACCCTGGGAGCCTCGTCACCATGGTATGCCAGTTCAGTACTTGCTCTCGCTGGCTCGTTATCGAGTTGAACTGTGGCATCCTCTTCAGTCATAGGGCCCTTACTCTTAGCTTGGACACGCTCCGGTAGTGTTTTTCCGCTCCTAAGGTGTACTGCTACTATTTGTCCCTTCGGGTTCTCCTCGGGTCGGCCCGGGAGTTACCCTTGTGGTCTTGGAATCTGTGCGGCAAGGTTCCCTAGTTGGGAATCAACATTTTTCTTCCACACATCGAACTCTCCCCATCTTTTTAGTTGGTTATTTAGGTTGGCTTGAACTCCGTTGATGCCTTCCTATAACCCTTGTACCCATGATGGTGGCTCGTGATAGCCTGGAGGTCGATATGGTGTAGGTCGTCTATCCGGCGAGGGCGCTGCATAGTTGGGATTCGGGTTTTGGTTGCCTCACGTTGGATAATTGTTTGACTTGTCAAAATTACTAGGCTGGTTCCTGTATGGACCTCTCATATAGTTCACTTCAGCATATGTCTCAGCAGCTCTTACATGTTCTATGTTAGTGCAAGCAGAAGTAATAAGGGTAGAAGAGCCACACTCTTGACAAGATTGAGAGGATTTCAGAAAACATACCTGCCTCTTCAGGCGGTTGACCTCGTCTTGTAGAAATTGATTTTTGACATCGGGGTCAACTTCTTCCTTGTTAGGCATGTAGAGACGCCTCTGGGGCTGGTGAGATTGCTAGGTATCATACATGGCATCATAGTTAGACAGCTTGTCCAACAATTCCCATGCAGCCATGGGTTCCATCTTTATAAAATCGCACATTGTATGTGTGTTGATGTGGTTTTTTGTTTCTGCATTAATACCCTGGAAAAAGATTTCTTGGAGCACATATATAGGTTGTCCATGAGTAGGACACTGTTTAAGCATTTCCTTAAATCTTTCCCATGTTTCTACAAAGGTATCATTAGGCAGCTGGTGATAGGAGGTGATGCGTTTTCTCAACTCTGTTGTCTTGGAAGGAGGGAAAAACTTTGTGAGAAATTAATCATACAAAGCTTTCCAAGTCCTGATAGACTTAGGAGGTAAGCTCTCCAACCAACTTAGGGCCTTTCCAAAAAGAAACCATCTAAAAGCTTTTAACAGAACATATTCAAGTGAGACACCTTCAACAAATATAGTGTCACATAAATCAAGAAAATTTCTAGTATGTTCCATAGGGCAATCAGTAGGTTTTCCTTCAAACTGAGCCCGTTTAATCAAGGATATAAACTGAGACTTAATCTCAAAAGGTTTCTCTATCTCCGGAAGCACAATTGGAGACTCTGGCACCCTCAGTTCTGGATGCATGTATTGCTTGGCATTCCTCGGATAGGCATTCAGCTCTTCTTGTAAACGAGTGTTGTTGACTCGATGATGTTCAGCCTTGGCAGCAGCGGCATCTTTTTTGGTTTTTAACGCCTCCATATGCCTTTGGAGTTCGGCCATTTGACGAGTCATCTCCTCATGTGTAGCCATGGCTTGGTTCTCTTGGCGTCTATGGTGCATGGAACATTCAGGTTCTGAATAATAACCGGTGTTGTCAAATTCGAGCCTTTGACATCCAGTTGGAATACGCTGAGAAAACAAACAAAGAAAACGAAATTAAAACAAAAAACGGGGCCCCGGGCTATTCCTAGACCCACAGATAAACAAACGAACACTGTTGCTTCCCCGACAACGGCGCCAATTTGTTGAAGGGTTGCTTGAACAAATAAACTTATATTCAAGACCTCGCTGAGTATAGCGAAGTCAGGATCGTCCACATGAGATAGTCAGTGCTAGGTTTTGTTACTTAGAGCGCAAGCAACCAATTAAATCTAGGGAATTTAATAAGAGATAGAGGAATTCTAAGGTAAAGGTATCACCACAACAATAATCATGCAATGCTAACACTCATGAAACATAAAGATCATGCTTTTATCACATAAAGGCGCTAACTTTCGTTAACTAGAGCAAGTAAATCAACTAACTTTTGTTCAATTAATAAACATACTATCTAATCTCTTCTACTTAACCTAGGATAGATCCACTTCCACTTCAAAACCCTAATTTTACTATTCTGATTCAAAGTTTCCGCTTTCGTTTCAACTATGAACGAGAAATTCCAATCCACTTTCGCTTTAAGGATTAAGAGAAAGAGAATAGATTCATGCAATAAAAACAATCAAAACATGATCATAAACAAGCATGCACAACCATTGTTGGGTTTAACCCCAACCTTAGAGAGGAAGACTACTCACAAAGCATAATTAAAAACATCTAAATTAAATAAAAGAAATCTTACAACTTTAAATCCAAACAAAACTTGTCTTCCAAGTAACTCCACAAACACCTCTCTCTCGCCCCTCTATCTTCAATATGTATACTTGGTAATCCTACATCATGCTTAGTATAATCCGAAAACCAAGGAGGTTTTGACTCCTTCACAAGAATAACAGTAGGATTTAACAGAGAACCAGAATAAGAGAAAGGATCATGACCAGAATCAATCAACTCAGAAAATGAAGACTTACCTTGATCGAGCAGAAAGAGGCTCGTTACCGAGGCTATGTGGGTCGTTAATGACCATGCTGGATCTGGAAGTGGCTCAATGTCGTGCCTGAATCCACCTCCCACCTCGTTTTCCTTCAAATAAGGGTCGTTACCGACCCATGGGGGTCGGTAGGCTCCTTGATAGGCGTGTCTCCATCGAATTTTCCATTTTCTTTACTCAGAGAGGGGTCATTACCGAGCCATGGTGGGTCGGTTGGCTCCTCAATACTACAACTAGCCACTTTCACTTATAGGCGAATTGAAATGGAATTCAACCTTCTCTTCTCCAATATCAAATGTGAGAAGTCCTTTTTTGACATCTACACGTGCTCCTGCGGTGGCTAAAATTGGTCTGACTAGAATGATTGGCACCGCAGGGTCTTCAGGCATATCTAGCACAATGAAGTCGTTTGGGACAAAGAATTTTCCAACTCGGACAGGAACATCGTCAACGACTCCAATTGCTTTTACAGAAGATCCATCCGCCATGTAGAGTTTCATCTTGACAGGCTCTAGTGGTCCCATGTTAACCTTGGTCCAGATAGATAATAGTAATAAACTAGCACTGGCACCTAGGTCACATAGAGCTTTAAAACGGTGAGTCACAATACCAATTGAAATTGCAAACTTACCTGGATCACCGAGTTTTTCAAGAAGCTTTATGCAATGAACCTCATTATACAGCTCTGATATAGATCTTTTCCTGTTCAAAATCTCTTTCAAAAATTTAGCGTAGGCAGGCATTTCATTAATCGGGAAAGGAAGAGTTTTTTACGAACTCGGGATAGAGAGAGAACCGGTTCGATGCCCTATTGAATCGACAAGAGGGTCGATCGATGCAGATAAGGGGTCGGTACCGATCCTGGTGGGGTCGGTAACGAACTCAGAGTTAAGAGTGGGGTCTGGTTTAGAAGACTTACCTGGCCTGGAGGACTTGGTCTCGAGCTGGGGAGCCTCGTTAACGACCTTGTTGGGGTAGGAAATGAGCTTGACCGGGGCATCATCTTCGTAGCCGTGCTCAGTGTCTTTAGGCTTAGCTTGATCTGGCAACTCCTTGCCACTTCTGAGGTGTATGGATGCAATTTATCCTATCGGGTTCTCTTCTGGTCGGCCCGAAAGTTGCCCCTGAGGTCTTGAAATCCGTGCAACTAGATTACAAAGTTGTGAGTCAACGCTCTTTTTCAAGATCTCGAACTCTCCCCACCTTTTCATTTGATAATTGAGGTTATCTTGGACTCCATTGATCCCTTCATAGAGTCCATTCACCCATGATGGCGTCTCTTTATAGTCCGAGGGTCTATAAGGTGGAACTCTCTGTTCTTGCTGAGGAAGTTGGCTCCCTTGACCGTATGCATAATTGCCCCAAGTGGGATGATTGTAATTTCTCCCTGCTTAAAAAGTATCACCTGGGTTCCTATATGGACCCCTCATGTGATTAGCTTTTTCATATGCTTCAGCAGCTATGGTTTCCCTTTTTCTCTGGATCTCCTCTATCTCTAAACAGAGTTCAGCAATCTGCCTAGCTAGTTCTTCATGTGTAGCCATGGCTTTGTTTGCTCGACGACCTTCAGCTGGCATACACTGTAAGCAAAAACAAAAACAAAAACGAAATCAAAAAGCAAAAATGGGGTCTCAGACAGGGTCGGTAACAAACCTAGGGGGTCGTTAACGAGCCTGGAGTGATCCCGTAAAACAAAAATTGAAAAGAATATTTGTTGATTGGGTCGGTAACGACCATGGGGGTCGTTAACGACTCAACAGTGACCTAGAAAATAAACAAAAAAGCACAAAAAATGGGTTGCTCAGTAGGGTCGGTACCGACCCTGGGGGGTCATTACCGACTCGGCGGAGTCCCAAAAACGTAAAAAGAACAACTTTGGCACTATTGAAATCTCCCCGGCAACGGCGCCAATTTGTTGACGGGTGTTTTCTTGACGCACTGGACAACAAATAAATTTATAAGTCAAGACCCCGCTTAGTATAGCGTAGTCAGGATCGTTCCACGGGAAGCACTGTTGTTTCTCTATCAACTACTAAAAATAAAACAAAGCAAAACAGAACAGAACACCTACGACCAACCTCGTTAATGACTTTGTTAGGGTTGTTAACGAACCTGGATGACACTACGAATGCATATTTATGACTAGAAACTCATGTTCGGTACCGAGGCAACGAATCTGAATAACGAGTATAACGAAAACAAACTCAACTAAGAATAAAAACCTAGGATAAGGGTTACCACAACATAGTCAAGCATATAATCTCGTAAGAAGATAAAGATCATGCCTTTAAAATGATAAATTTATCAACTTTCGTTGATTAGCAAGCAAATCAATCAATTGTCAAAAATCAATTCACTAAATCACTTGTTTTTTATCCAAAGCTCGAAACTTTCGTAATCGAACAATATCAACATTCAAGTCAATAACTTTCTCTCTCGATCAAGTTAAGAACTCAAATTACTTCGACTATCGTTTAGGCATAAGCACAACAAGCAATCTAAAATAGATAAAAGGCATTCAACACATCAACTTCCTCATCAAACATGCATAACTATGCCGGGTTTCAACCCCGACACTAGATAGGAAAACTACTCACTACTCATAGTAATAAAACAAACAACTTCAATAAGGAAAACATTAAAAACAAAACAACCTTACTTCAAATTACTAGAAAAAATATCGTCTTACAATATCCCGAAGAAACCGAAAACAAACAAGACAATAATGAGCAGACGAACCGATTAACGACCCAATGCTTCTCTCTCGATCGACCTGGCTCGATGATCTTCCCACTCGACTTCTCTCGTGTCGTCTCTCCTATAAATCGTCTCTCCTCTCCCCTCCTAAGTTAGAAAAGAAGGGTATTTATACTAATAAAGCTATCCAATAAAAAGAAACTAGAAGATAAAAACTTTCCTAAAAGATAGAAACTTACTCTAAAAATATAGAAATATAATCTAGAAAGAAAACAAGACATAAAACATAAAATACAATAACCCTAAAACTCATTAAAAAAAACCTACTGACACGGAATTATCAAGATAGATTTCCGCACAGGGTCGGTAGACATCACAAAGATCTCTCGAAAAATTCTATCTCTAAGCCTCGTTAATGACCCCTTCACATCCTCGTTAACGAGTCTGGATTTTGCTCTTCTTCAACTCTTCAAATCTAAAAGTCTGGACTTCGACTCCTTATCTTCATATTCCTCCGTCCTCCACCATAGCACTCTAATTCAACTCCAAAATCACTCTTTCCTGCTAAAAACCTACAAAAAGACACAAAATGGAGTAGCTTCCATACTTTTCACAAAATATGCAAACTTATCCAAAAACACACAAAACTAACTCTAAAACTACTAAAACTAAACTAAACAAACTAAGAAAACACACTAAAAACTAGACCTAAAACATGAATATCAACAGGAAAGATTAGAACGAATCCAAAAGGCAAAATTAGACTCGCAAAAAACTTCCCTGGCAAGAGGAGGGTGAAAATCGTCCCAAAAACGCTTTGTGATATCAAAATCGCATAGAAGGTGGATAAGTGACTCCTCCTTGGTAGAGCATATTTTACACATTGCATTCGTCGCAACGTGGAGCCAAACTCTTTCCTGATTGGTGAGAATAACTCCCTTAATAACCAACCAAGAAACACTCGAACCTGCTCGGAAACAACGAGAGACCAAATTAACTTGTAAATAACTCAATCAGTTCCAAGTATTGCACGTGTTGGCCCCACCAATTCGAGGCCGAATTCTTCCAAGACAATCCATCAATTGGGTCATCATGATTGTCAATAGCAATAGAGGCCAATTTCAATAGAGAGCTCGGAGGTAGCAGATTACTAAGAATATCACATTTCCAACCAACACCAGAAGACCAGTACAAAACAACAGTCAAATGGTACCAATCAACATGAATAGGAGCAACAACCAAGTCAAGTAAACTACAATCAAGAAGTCATGAATCAAGCCAAAATCGAGTCACCCAACATTACCAACACATCACTTGGCCTCGGGTATCACAACTTGATTGACCCTTGAAACAATGCTAGACCAAACATACGATATTGGCATAGAAATTGATCCAGAAGCACGAATATATTTGGTGTGAAGAACATCAACCCACAACTTTTTGGATTCCGTCAAGAATCGCCAGCTTAATTTACCAACAAGAGTAGGATTAAGTTCGTGCATGGCCCTTATTCCAAGGCCACCACAATCCCTAGTCTTACTTACCTCCTCCCAATTAACAGGATGAATCCGGCGTCGGCCTTCATTTCCGCCCCAAATAAAGTTGCGGGTTAGGGCATCAATTTTCAAACAAACTTCCTTGGGAAATATAACAGTAGCCATAGTATACACATGCAGAGAAGATAAGACCGATCTAGCAAGAGAAACCCGACCGGAAAGGCAAAGAAAGCATCCTTGCCATCCTTGAAGACGTTGTGTAATTTTCTCTAATAAAGGCGCAAAGGTATCCATTTTTACTTGATCATGGAACATCGGCATTCCAAGGTACTTGCCGATATCATGAGTAATAGAATAGCCATATTCTGCCTTAATTCTTTACGCTAATCTATTAGACACATTAGGCGAAAAGAAAAGCTTAGATTTAGCAATACTGACCTTTTGTCCTGAAGAAGAGCAAAAGAGATCTAAGCAAGCCTGGATAACCCGAATTTGTGGAACATATGCCTTTTCAAAGAGCATAATATCATAGGCACACAATATGTGTGAAAGGCTTGAACCCCAACGAGAGAGAGAGAGATAGGGCTCCAACGTTTTTCAGAAATAGCTCGGGAAATAATCTAACTCAGTCTTTCAATACAGAGCACTAACAATAAGGGCCAAATCGGGTCACCTTGATGCACACCGCGAGAGGGGAAAAGTCAAAAGTAACTTCCTCATTCCAAAGAGCCGAAAATAAGTAGAATGAAGGCAAGTCCGGATCCAATTGATCCAAATAGTCGAAAAGCCAGCATCAAACAGGGTATCCTCAATGAAATCCCACCTGAGACGATCATACACCTTTTTTAAATCAAGCTTCAGAAGAAACCACCCTTTTAACCCTTTTTTAAGTTTCATCGATTGTAAGACTTCCTGGGCAAGGACGATATTATCTGTAATCAATCGACCAGGCAAGAAACTTCCCTGCATAGGTCCAATCAAACGAGGAAGCACAAGCTGAATACGATTAATCATAACCTTAGTAATGACTTTATATAGAACATTACAAAGGCTAATAGGCCAAAACTGGCTAATCAATACAGGCTCATCAACTTTAGCAATTAAGACATTCAAGGTATCATTCAAATCAGGCGGCAGACTAGTAGAATTAAGGAAATCACGGACGAACTTCATCAGTGAGCTACTAACTGTCGGCCAACATTTTTGGAAGAAAACAGGCTAAAAACCATCAATTCCTGGGGCTTTTAACGAGCCCATCATTTTTAAAGCTCTAAGGATCTCCTCATCAGTCACTGAGGAATCCAAATACACCCAAGTTTTGAGCTCTAAAGCAGGAAAATGTCCACCACCACACTGAATAGGAGTCCTTTCAAAATCTGGTAAGGTGTACAATTGGCGAAAAAATTGAATTGCATGAGCGTCAAGGTCATCTTTGTCAGTAATCCAATGAACATCATTATGCCGTAATGTTTCAACACGATTTTTACGCCGTCTAATGACAATGGAAGTATGAAAGAATATCGTATTATGGTCACCTGACTTTAACCAATCAATAAGAGATTTTTGTATCCAATTTAACTCCTCGCGCTCCATGGTTAAATCGAGTTCTTGCTTAAGGTCAGTTTCTTCATTTAAGAGAGAATCAGATGGAGCTATGGAAAGACGATGTTGAATATCATCAAGTTTAGCCATTAGACTTTGTTTAGCATAGTAAATGTTACCAAAAACTGACCGGTTCCATTCAATCAATTTATCCTTCAAATCCTCAAGAGTAGCAACAGTAGCCACCTCACTATTCCAAGAGGCATCAATGAAAGACAAAAAATCAGCATGTGCAATGATACGACCCCCGTTATAGATGCTAGCCAGGAGGCCGACTCAATCACACTTCGCTCGGATGGCCCCGTCACCCGTGCCAGGGCTCGCGCAATCCAGACCGCGATGTAATCACTCATGTTGCACCTTTCAGCAGGCCACGGCGCGCCCCTCTCCACGCTGACACACACTGCCTTGTGCGTCCTCGACGTCGAGGAACCTCAAGTTGAGCCCTCGGTACCAACCTTCACCACCTTGGCACCATCAGACTCAACCCTTGCACCGGAGCCAGGATCGCGTATTGAGGTTCAAGTGCCCCGCGACCCGCCTTGCGCGCCAGCGTCCTTGCCAGCGTCGTAGATCCTCGTCAGCATCGTGTCACACTCTCGCCAGCGCGCGCCAGACCCGCGATGGCCTTTTCGCGACACTACGGTACCGACCACGGACGACCTATCTTATTTCCACTATTTTTAGCATGTTTTCTAATTTCGAACATTACTATTGTTGGTTTTATAGAATTAGAAAGTGTTTATAGGGGCTTGCGCCGATGGACTTGGACCCGTGCCGCTGGGCATACTTGCATGCTAGCCCTAGGTGCGCCTCTCTAGTTTTTTACGGTTTTCTTTTGCCGCACCTATATAAGGTGCCTATGCTTGTCATTTTATTTTCAGTGCACATTTTAGGGTTTAATATAGTTGAGGTTGCTCCTTATTTCTCTCGTTTGTGCTTGCGCCACCATTATTATCATCAAACTTCTCGTGTTCTTTGCCATTGTTCTCGTGTTCTCACAAGGTTCGATCAATCCAACATTGAATCGAGTCTTCCAAAGCCTTCCGCCGCGTACTTCGAGACCCACTACTCAAACAACGCACCAATCCGTCGCATCCCGTGACGAGGGACGCATCAACTGGTATCAGAGCCACAATTTGAGTAAGTCTCCCTATACCCTTTCTAGTTCATTCTCACACGATCCATACCGTTGCATTAACCCTAGATCCATCCTCCACTTCGTTAACCTCCATCTAGGGCCCGTAATTTTTTTTCTTGCATTCGTTAATTATTACAAAAAAAATCAGCCTTGCCCATACTCACTTGATCTATTGATTTCGGTGACAATTACGCATTGTCTAGCTAGTTGCTCGCACAATAGGTCTTGTTTTGCCTATTTTTATCTTGCATCATTGCGTATTGCTTGTGTTGATTACTTGTGTTGCTTTTGATCGCTCTAGAAGAGAAACCCTAGAGTCTAAATTGTTATAAAAAAACAAAGGAGGTTCGGCTATCACAAACCAAAATAAGGTAAGATAGTCGATTGTCATTAAAATAAAAAAAATCTCTTGGAAGATCGCAAGCCAAAATAAGGCAAGATCTATCCAAATCAAGTTCTTAATTTCGACAACCCTACTTGGCCGATTATATTGCTTGTGATTTCGGTTGTACTTGCCTACTTTGTGTCTTGCATTGCTTGCTTTGTTGTTTTCGTAGCCTTGTATCGTGGATCGAGTTGAATGACCTTAGCCTTGCCAATCCCTTGTTCCTGTGGTTTGATCATTAAGGGTCGGCTTGACTTAAGCGAACCTTCAACTCGTTGCTTTTTGTTTGTGAACATCTTACTGCGATGACTAGTTTTACTATAGGTACGGTCTGGGAGTCGGGCAATGAGGACAACCGAGACAAAAACAACAACCCGGCTTCGCAACATGCCAATCAAAACTTTTCTCCTGAGGCCTTGGCTCGAATTCAAGAGCTCGAACGTCTCCTAGTCGAGAGCCAGGCCCAATCAAAGCACACCATGTCGGGGGCTCAAGTCCTAGCATCGGAAATCCACGCCAATCCGGGGGTCTCCGCGGATGACGTTGCAAGAGCTCGTGCCAAGGGGAAGCAACATGCGCAGCCTTCATCACAATTCGGCACCATCAATCAAATGGAGTCGATCAAAGAAAATCGCCACAATGATAAGCACGATGGTGGTCCCCGAACCGCATATCGCTATCAAATGGCGCGAGATTATAGGGACACGCAAGTGTACGACATATATTCCCGTGAGGAGTACGACTCTGAGGAGTATAGACGTCAACACACGAGTGGTGACCCAAAAAAGAAGAAAAAAAGCATAAGTCACCGGCATATGTTTACGAAACCCCAAAGAAGAAGCACGGGGCCAAGTACTACGACGCCGACGCTTATAGAGTCGAGGACGATCTCGAGCATCAAAGTGCTCGGAGTCCATATTCTGATTTTGAAGATCATTTTGAGGATTTCAATGACCATTCTAATGAATCGAGTTTTGATCACCCACATGTTAAGGATCCCGAAGAGCTTGACAATCGGCCTTCCGATTGGATCCCACCATCGCGCCTAGCCAAGAACCACAAGGAGTACGACCGCGCCTATGGCTCCTCATGCAAGGATGGCTCAAAGCATCGGCGCGACAGCGATCAAGATGCGAGGCGTCCTCAGAGACCGGACGACGGTGATGATCCCGACGACGATGATGATGATTACAATCGAAACCCGCCATGGCACCGGCGCGATCACCGCGCGCATTCGCCTCGGCGCCGCAGTCCGTGTCGCGACAACGATCGTCGTAAGGCTCGTGATCCACGCCACAACCGCCGAGACATAAAGGTAAAATTCGAACCCTTCTCTGGCACTTATGATCCTGATGTTTTCATTGAGTGGTTGCAAGGCACGGAGCACACGCTCCGACATTTAGAATATGAAGATTATGAGAAGGTCGAAGTTGTGAACTTGCATTTCCATGGTGCCGCTTCCGAAAAGGCAAGCCCCTTATTCGAGAATGGCATCCACTTGTCTACATTCTAAAGAAGAGATACATCCCGGCTGATTATAAGGACAAGATACACATTGAGATAATGTGCATCAAGCAGGGTTTGATGACCCCGGAGAAATTCTTTGCCAAGATCGAGGATATGTTCTTCAAGGCAGGCATGAGCGTCTCTCCATCCGTTATGTGGACACGATTCATCTCGGGATTGGGGAAATCGATCTAAGATCGTTTGGAAATTTTGCCAATTAAAGATCTCAACAACTTGGTTCATACGGCGATGCAAATCCATAAGCAAGAAATGCAAGCCAAGTCTAATTAGCCGAATACGAGGTATGCATCGAACCCTAGTCCATTGAGTTTTTCTACTAACTGTCCTCCTTCTTCCGTGCCAAATGCAAAGACAGGTTCCCAATCGAAGACGGAAACCACGCCTTCGAAGGCGTGGTTTCCGTCTTCGAGGCCACAAATGAGACAAATGACCACAAATGAGACTTAATACCCTAGGCCACGCCTCTCTCTCTCTCTCTCTCTCTCTCTCTCTCTCTCTCATTTCAGCTAGGGCTGGGATACTAACCGTCCACCTTCTTCCGCCGAGCCTAGCACCGATCGAGCCCGAGCTATGGCGTGCTACAAATGCGGGGGTCGTGGCCATATTATGAGGAACTTTCCAAACCAAAAGAAGGTCTTGTTTACGGCTCAAGGGGATCCGTATGAGAGTCAATAGGAGGACGAGATCGAAGCCTTTAGTGCCGACATCACCGAATTGGAGTGCGATCCATTGGATGCAATTGTAGTCTCCAAGCTTCAACTAGTGACTCGCCGAGCTCTAAGTATGCGAGGGGCACCTAAAACTGATCAACGGGAACAAATATTCCACACCCGTTGTTTGGTCAATAACGTGTCCTTGAGTGTCATTATTGACACGGGGAGTTGTGCAAACTTCCTCTCTCAGAAGGTGGTCAATCACTTCAACTTGCCAACGACGCGACATCCTCAACCATTCAAGCTTCAATGGGTAACCAACGAAGGCGGCGATCGGGTTGACAGGCAAGTAATTTTTTCATTTTCAATTGGCGCATATTCTAATTCCAAATTATGTGACGTAACGCCAATGGACACCACACACCTCTTGTGGGGGCGCCCATGGCAATGCGATCGCCGCGTGCTTCACGACGGGTTTTTGAACACTTACATGTTCAATTTCCACGAGAAATGCGTGACTCTCTTACCAATGTCACCTAGTGAAGCTTTACAAGATGAAGCCGAAAGGCAGAGACAACGAGCTAGCGACAACGGCACAACCGCGCCGAGCACGACGCCTTCACCATCCCCGCGACGCCTTTTGGTTCCAGCGGCGTTCCTGGTTCCAAACCACCAAATTCTGGTTCCCAAGATGTTGAAGAAGGAAAGCGCCAACAAAAGTTGGAGTCAGGCCGACAGGTTGCATCGCGTGGCATCGGTAACACGTCAAACACCGCAAATTTCTCAAAACAAGGGCTCTAATAGATTTCGGATAGTTCTACCGGCGTTTCTACTGGAAAATCTATTAATTTAGAGTTTCCAACAGATTTGAAGAAAAAAAGCCCAGGGGAGATGCATTTGAGCAAGGCACCACCGCCAGCCTCGCCTAACATTGCACACGACGTCGTTGTAGCACGAAAATTCGGATTCCAAGAGCTACGGGACGAGTTTACAGGCGTTTCCAAAGCCATTCCTCATCAAATTCTAGGATCTATCACATATCACAAAGGCGCCTTAGAACCTGCCCGAACAAGTGAAGACGTCGAGCCACCCCTCCTTGGGACGTGCCAGGATCATCTACTTTTGGCCAATAGTTGAGATACCGATAAATCTATCCAGGGGAGTCTTTTTTCTTTCATTTTATATCCTCTGCTTTCAATTACTAAATCCTTGGATAGTTCACTCCCGCCTTCTATTGTTTCTATTTTGAAGGAATATGAAGACGTGATGCCACACGAGCTTCCGAAGTGTTTGCCACCAATTCGAGGGATGGAGCACAAGATAGACCTCATGCCAGGCGCATCTTTTCCTAACAGAGCAGCGTATAGGACCTCATCAAAGGAAACACGGGAGCTCCAAGTTCAAGAACTTTTGGAAAAGGGCTTTGTCCGAGAGTCTTTGAGTCCCTGAGTCGTGCCAGTAATCCTCGTGCCAAAGAAGGATGGCTCTTGGTGCATGTGCGTCGACTGCAGTGCCATTCACCAGATCACAGTGAAGTACAAGCACCCAATTCCACGGCTGGACGACATGCTCGACGAGCTCCACGGCGCTGCCTTGTTTTTGTTGATTGATCTCCGGAGCGGATACCATCAAATCCGCATGCATGAGGGCGATGAGTGGAAGACCGCATTTAAAACCAAACATGGTTTGTACGAATGGCTTGTCAAGCCTTTTGGTTTGACAAACGCCCCTAGTACTTTTATGCGGCTTATGGACTTTGTTTTTTGCAAATTTTTAGGACGTTTTGTCGTCGTGTATTTTGACCACATTCTGGTTTTTTCTAAGGATTTGGATTCTCACGCGAGGCACCTTAGGTTAGTGTTAGATTGCCTTCGTGAGCATTGTTTGTATGTAAACTTAGAAAAGTGTTCGTTTTGCACGGACACAACGAACTTTCTTGGTTTCGTCGTGTCCAAGGATGGACTTAGAGTGGTTGACGACAAGATCCGCGCCATCCGAGACTGGCCCACCCCTACGACCCCGACAATGGTTCGATCCTTCTTAGGGCTCGCAAGGTTCTATCGGTGATTCGTCAAGGACTTTAGTTCCATCGTCGGGCCACTCCACAACCTCACCAAGAAGTTCCCCGGTCTTGCAATTGCCAGAGTTTACTAAGCGCTTCGAGCTCGAGTGCGACGCCTCCGACTATTGCATAGGCGGCGTACTCCTCCAAGAAAAATGCCCCATTGCTTTTTTCAACGAAAAATTAACGGGGGCTACTTTGAATTACACGACGTATGACAAAGAGTTATATGCACTAATTCGGGTTTTAAACACATGGCTGCATTACCTATGGCCTAGCGAGTTCATAATTCATACGGACCACGCCGCCTTAGCGTATCTCAAGAGTCAAACGACTCTAAATCGACGCCATGCACGTTGGGTGGAGTTTATGGAAACTTTTCCGTATATCATTTCCCACAAAAAGGGAAAAGAGAACGCCGTGGCCGACGCTCTCTCGCGCCGGTATGTTCTTCTAACTCAACTACATGCCAATTTGTTCGGGTTCTCCTTGATTAAGGAGTTATATATGCATGCTCAATTTTTCAAACCGATCATGGAGAACCTCGAGCATAACCGAATCCATGAGTCCTATTTCTTGGACAATGGATACCTCTACCGAACCGGAAAGCTCTGCATTCCGAACTCGTTCGTGAGGCATCTATTGCTCAAGGAAGCTCATGATGGCCGAGGCCATTTTGGCATAGCCAAAACCCTAGCAGCACTTCGTGAGCACGTTTTCTGGCCCCACATGGCGTCAGATGTTCACAAGTATTGTCGCGGTTGTGTGCCGTGCCAAACAGCTAAATCGAGGTCCCAACCTCATGGCCTATATACGCCCTTGCCCATTTCGGATACCCCGTGGGAAGATCTCTCTATGGATTTTATCACGGGCCCTCCAATGAAAAGGCGCGGTAAGGATTCGATTTTCGTGATTGTGGACCGCTTCTCCAAGATGGCTCACTTCGTGCCATGCAAAGGGAACAACAATGCGACTGAATTCGCAAACTTGTTTTTTGAGCATGTCGTGAAGCTCCATGGTGTGCCTAGAAATATTTTTAGTGATAGGGACACCAAATTTTGTAGCCATTTTAGGAGGACGTTATGGGGAAACCTAGGTACGCAATTGCTCTTTTCTACGTCTTACCATCCCCAAACCGATGGTCAAACTGAGGTGACCAATCGGACAATGGGCACCCTTCTTCGGACGGTGCTCAAACATAACCCACGCCGGTGGGAGGATCTAATTCCTTTTGATGAGTTTTGCTATAACAGGTCCAAACACTCGGGGACAAAGAAGACACCATTCGAGATTGTCTACGGCCTCAACCCGCACTCTCCGATGGATTTAGTCCATCGGTCCTTGAAGAACGGCGAGCACATTGATGTCGCCAATTGCGCCGATGCCATCCGCCGCTTGCATGAGAGGACTCCGACTCAATTGGAGCGCAGGGCTGCACAATATGAGGCACAACACAATAAAGGTCGCAAGTGTCTCGTGTTCAACGCGGGAGATCTCGTTTGGCTACATCTTCACAAGGACCATTTTCTAGATGCACGGAATACAAAGCTTCATCAACGAAGAGACGACCCTTTCACAGTCTTAGAACGAATCGGGGACAACGATTACAAGATCGACCTCCCAGGCAAGTATTCGGTCCATTCCACTGTTAATGTTGTCGATCTCTCTCCCTACATCGAGCATGCTTATGAGGAAACGGGGACGTTTCCCAACCAAGTGGGGGAGGGTGATGCGACCCCCGTTATGGATGCTAGCCAAGAGGCCGACTCAATCACTCTTCGCTTGAATGGCCCCGTCACCCGTGCCAAGGCTCGCGCAATCCAAACCGCGACACAATCACTCGTGCCGCGCCTTTCCGCAGGCCACGGCCCGCACACTGCCTTGTGCGTCCTCGGCGTCGAGGAACCTCGAGTTGAGCCCTCAGTACCAACCTTCACCACCTTGGCACCATCGGACTCAACCCTTGCATCGGAGCCAGGATCGCGTCTTGAGTTTCAAGTGCCCCGCGCTCCGCCTTGCGCGCCAGCGTCCTCACTAGCGCCGTAGATCCTCACCAGCACCATGTCACGCCCTCGCCAGCGCGCGCCAGACCCGCGATGGCCTTGTCGCGACACTGCGGTACCGGCCACGGAGGACCTATCTTATTTCTACTATTTTTAGCATGTTTCTAATTCCGAATATTACTATTGTTGGTTTTATAGAATTAGGAAGCGTTCATTGGGCCTTGCACCGATGGACTTGGACCCGCGCCGCTGGGCCTAGCTTGCATGCTAGCCCTAGGCGCGCCTCTCTAATTTTTTTGGGTTTTCTTTTGCCGCACCTATATAAGGTGCCTATGCTTGTCATTTTATTTTCAGCGCACATTTTAGGGTTTAATATAGTTGAGGTTGCTCCTTATTTCCCCCTTTTGTGCTTGAGCCACCATTATTATCATCAAACTTCTCGTGTTCTTTGCCATTGTTCTCGTGTTCTAACAAGTTTCGATCAATCCAACATTGAATCAAGTCTTTCAAAGCCTTCCGCCGCGTACTTCGAGACCCACTACTCAAACAACGCACTGATCTTTCGCATCCCGTAACGAGGGACGCATCAGGCAACCACGCCGCTTCAAAGCGAAACGGACATCTCCTTCTATTATGCCACATTTCAGGCTCGAGCGATATTAAAAGAGTAGAGTGATCAGATGAGGGCTTGGGAAGATGTCTCACCACAGCCTCAGGCCAAAGAGACGTCCAGCCTTATTAGAGAACACCCGACTAAGCGCTTTTTAATCAAAGTTCTAGTTTAATTACCCCGGGTCCAGGTGAAATCTTGATCAGAGAAGCCCAAATGAACAATGTGATTAAAAAAATGGGAGACTTTAGAGAGACGACCGGAACCCCCACATCTCTCAGAAGTATTCAAAATAAAGTTGAAGTCTCCACCGATCAGCATGGATTCAGTAATATTTCTCAAAACAACAGTGAGTGTCTTCCAAAACCGCACCCTTCTCCCAGGAGAGGGAGGAGCATAGACATGCACAACATGAAATCTGTTCAAACCACTAGTAACAACAGCATGCATAAAATCAGTCATGCAATTTGTTCAAACCACTAGTAACAACAGCATGAATAAAATCAGTTTGAAGGTTGACAACTTGCAGATTGACTCTCTCTTTATTCCAAAGAAGCAAAACACCTCCTTCCATTCTTACTACTTCAATACGGATACATTCTTTGAGAATAAGCCGACTACAAACATCCTGAGCTTGTTGATCAGAAATTCTCGGTTCAAAGAACGCCATAACATCAACTCTATGACGACGAATCATATATCTCGCCGCCCTACGGAATCTGGCTTACCAACTCCAAAACAATTCCAAAAAAGGCAATTCATTAACAACCGGACGAAGTTGCGGGCACTACAAACCCGGACGATTGTGGCTGAGATACCAAGGTCGTCACACTTTGATTAACCGTGTTTGATTCACTCTCAACTTCAATGTTCATGGAATCACTCGGTTGATCAACATTCAGATTAACACCCTAATTGGTATCCTGCGTTGAGAATTCAAATTCAGGACCCTCGTTCGTTCTTGCTCTCTTACCCATTGAAGTGTTCAATTGGGGGCGCTCCAAATTCAAGTGAGCGGGTGACTGACTGTTTCCCATTCTTCTTGGATTTTTTTCGTGTTGGCTTCCCTATAGACGTGCTTGCCACATTAGAGTTCGGTTGGCCAGTAGACGGATTGTTAGTGGGTCGATCCTAGGCTGCAGCAGGGTGAGCTTTGTCAGAGGACTTTTCGAACATAGATTGATCCTTACGAGAATTAGCAGCAACTTGTGCATAGGGCTTCTTGCTTTGATCTTTTTGTTTTTCAACTAGAGCATCCAACATCTTTAGCCTTGCCCTTTTAATGACCGGATCGATGGTGTAGATGATGGTGCAAAGTGATCGCCAAAGAGTGGATGAAAATCTTCACTTGGTTCGAAGATGGTGGAGCTCCGTGGCTGAATTTCGTCTGGGATTAAAAAGGTAAATCTCCCTTGTCTGGACTCGGAATTGAGTGATTCAAAATCCTAGAGTTAGATCCTTGATTCTAGTTTAAGCCCTCAAAATTTCAGATCTACTTGATATGTAATTTGGAAGTTATGGCGAAAATACTGACGTGGTGCAGAATTCCACCGAGATGGAGATGGATCGATGGATGGAGCAATTGGAACTGGATTGATGGATTGTTGGATATGGATGCTCAAACCTTGGATATGACTCACCAAGAATTGAGCAAACTAAGATGCAAGATCGTCGGATATTACCCACAAACGATCAAACAACGAGACTGAACGGAAAAACGAGCAAGAAATTTGATTAAAAATAAAGAAAGAAAGCAACACAAATTCGTTCAAAGTCTAACCTCAAAGGAGGCCAGAAATGAGACTTAATACCCTAGGCCACGCCTCTCTCTCTCTCTCTCTCTCTCTCTCTCTCTCTCTCTCTCTCTCTCTCTCTCTCTCTCTCTCTTTCATTTCAGCTAGGGCTGGGATACTTCGGTTATTGGGTTTTTTTCTGCCAACCCGTAGGGTAAAAAAAATTTGATTATTTTGGTTCGGTTCCTACGAATTTTAGTGAGGAACCGTAATAACCGTACCTGAACTTTATTCGGTTCGGTTCTTCGGTTAATTCGGTTAACCGAACTTAGTCACATCCTTTATTTGGTTTACTAGCTCAACCTCTACCTGCTCCATACTAGCAGATTCCAACTCAACCTACTCTGATCCTAAGGCCTCATTACTCGAAGGATGTACCACATCATGCTCCGATCCTAACACCTTGTTCTCAGCCTGCTCTAAACTCCGTGCCTCTTCCCCCTGACAGTTCTTCACTCAATCCATTAGAGCAAAAATCAAGTAAGTCCTCTCGAAAATTGAATATTAATCAGCAAGAACAAAAAATCCATTAATGCTAACGATTCGCATAATGTCTCATCACCCCTCCCTCAAACAAGCGAGATAATACATCAAAAAATGAAATCACTTATCAATCCCTCCTCAAATCAAGTAAGTCCTCTCGAAAATTGAACATTAATAAGCAAGAACAAGACTTTGAACAATATCAACATCAAGATGTTGACTATCAGAATACATGATACTTGAACTTAGGTTCATTTCATTCATCTCAAACTATCTCTCAAGCTGTTCAGTACTAATTACAATATATAAATCAACCTCAGGACAAATCAAGTCAAGAATAGCTACACTAGCATTTCCTTTCCATTGTCAATGTGATGTTCAAAGCGCAAGAGATATTAAATGTAACACTGTAACTTTCCTTACAGAACTTGTTGGCTAAAAACAAATTAACAAGATCAAAATCTAGGTTTGTTCAGCTCAGATCTGATGAGGTCACCTTGTAACCAACGAGACGGACGGCGTGACCGGCGACTGCTAGGGCTCGGGAACTCGTAGGCGGTCGACGACTCGCAGGGGGGCGGTGAGGGCTCTGCAAATGGGGACGGCTAGGGCTCGGGAACGACGGGAATGATGCTCGACGAGGCTCTGCAAATGGCGGCTGGCTAGGCTTGGGGAGTCGGGGTCACCACGATTGAAACTCGAAATTTGAAAGTCCAAACGTTCGCGTTTTGACTACTACTAATTAAAATTTTAGGATTGGGAATTGGGATACGGGTATTCGATTTTTTTAAACCCGAGAACCGAACCCGAAATAATTTAAAGAACCGAACCGAGTTTTTTCACCATATTTATTTTCACGAACCGAACCGACCCGAACCAAAGTTCTTCGGTTTTTGGGGTCCAAAATCCCAGCCCTAATTTCAGCCATAACTCCTCTCGTTATTACATAAAGCAACCAAAAAGTTTAAAGAAACTAACTTAAAGCCCTTCACGAAACATAAGTCAAGTTTGTGCACTAGTTTCACCAAACGTCACAATAATACTCCACCCTTCTCCATTGTTAGCCAAAATCCAACTTATGAGCAGGGATCTCCTCCTTGATCTTGTCAAGCACTGCTTTAGCTCAAGCTTGCGTGATGCGTTGTAAATAGGGCGTAGTACCTTGACTTGGCTTCTTAGCGCCTCGGACACCGACCATGGATATTTGTCCAAGTGAAGACCCTCCTTTGTCGTGCAAATTGAACTTGTCATTAGGGCTGAGATCTTCACTAAAATCATGGAGCATAGTGCCTTTAAAAGTGCCCGAAGAAGTGGTACCATCGATCAAAAGCCAAGGCGCGCCAAGGTCGGAAATCAGCGTGTGCAACGGCACCCCGATTGGCACGGTACCGTGGGGCCATGACTCGGTAGATGGAATCATATCATCCTCCTCCCCTTTAAAAGGATTCGTCCTCGAATCTATCAAGTTTGAAAAACAAAGGACACATCGAGGGAAGCACAATCAAGTACAATCTATAGAAGTCAAGTTAAGAATAACATTTCCAATCTCAATATGATAGGCCAGAAAGTATGCACTAGCTACACTACTTCTCTTCCTATTCTTACGGGTACATCTCATAACAAAGCAATGAAGAGATTGAGTGTAAGTAGGCATCATTGGAATTCTATGACCTATATGCATCCTAGATGACATGTATTGGGCAAGAGAACTAAAATGGAACAATAGTACTTAGTCCTAGATGTCACAAATGCATGAAAGAAAAGTGAAATTATTTGATCAAATGCATGTGACACAACCAACACATAATCATAAATATAGAATAGAGGAGTGAAGGAAACTTCCCTGAAAGGTGCACTCGTATCACCATGTGAGCTCAACAATGGAGGTAGGGCTTTTAGCTCCCTCAATGTGGCATTCTCCATGACAAAGACATCTTTCTTGGCCTCCACAAGAAAAGGAATGTAATTACCGCTTGAAGTGACTAAAACAGCCTCGTCCTCCTCATGGAGCAAGAAGGGCAAACTTGAAGGAATCATAGGAAATGCATCCATCCATGGTGTAGCCAACGAGTTCATGGAGCTAGGGTGATGGTAGGACGACGCTTGACTTTAGGAGATGATGCCACAACTTCCTCCTCTTCTTGCAATATGTGCATCAGTTGTATTGGACACTTGATGGTGATGAGTTGTTCCAATTCATGGAAAAGAGTCTCCCTTTTTGGTTGTTCTATGTCACTCATCACTCTTTGTTGGAAGGAAGTCTTCTCCCCTTCAAAAGGGTTCATCCTCGAACCTTGATCCTGAACATCCTCAACATAATCATTAGAAAAAGAAGGAACAAGGTTAAAAACGCTGAATACCTCATGGTTGCCTCGTTCCTTAAAAGTGTGAACATGCTCTTCTCGTTTCTTCTTGATCTTCCCCACTTGAGGCACTTGTGTCCTCTCATCTAGCCCTAGGAATCGGCTCTCTAAGGCATCAAAGCATGCCTCTATGCGGGTCTCCATAGCTTTCATAGATTGCTGCAAAGAATGTTGAAAGGATTGTTGCAAGGATTGCAACATGGCAACCACCGAACTAGTGGACGTCTTTTCAACCTGTTGCTTTTCCTTCTTGTCACCTACACTTGTCATCTTACAACCACGGCACAAATAAGGAATAGAGTGCACTTGAATTAACCACCAAGACTTGCCCAAGATGAAAATCCGACAAGTTGCAAGTATGTAAAACAACAAAGGGCAACAAGGAAGAGATTCACCACACACTTTCTTAGGGAAACAATGCTAGGAAGCTACTAAACCACCAAGACAACAACAAGCATCAAGTATAATTAATTAATTAATTTTATTTGTTCGAGTAGGCCTTTGCTAGACTCTACTAGTTGACTACTCTTTCCGTGCCTGGCCCCTTAATAGCTTTTATGCCGCCGGGCAAGGTTTTTCTAGTCTTAATCTTTTTTTTTTCTGTGCCTAGCCCCTTATTAGCTTTACGCCGCCGGCAAGGTTTTTCTGATTTTTAACAAAAGATTTCAAAGTCATTTAAACAACAACACAAGATGTTCCGTCTTGGTGTCGTTCCCGTATCCTAGCACCGAACCTTTCAACAAGCATGTAACAAAAAGGATTAAGGCTGGTTTTTGGACACAAGATTCATGTTTTTCAGCTCACACAAATCAGACAAGAGTCATTCAAAACATGCTCCTAATTGAAGGCATTAAACAAGCAATAAAGCAACCCTTCAATTACTACAACAACGACACCGTTTGGGGTTCCCTTCCATGGAGTTTTTCGTGCAGAATTTCTGCCATGGAATCTCACAAAATTCGTCCAAAGCAACAAAAAACAAGGAAAACACGTCCCTCACAACACAAGACACAATCAACAACAAGGCTCATGCATAGACACAACCGGAAATTCGACCAAGAGAACTTGCAACTAGTGGAAATTCAAGGTCGGAACAAGGATTATATGGTGATACCTTCACGAGGCTCTTATACCACTTGATGGGAGGATCGATGGTGTAGATGATGGTGCAAAGTGATCACAAAAGAGTGGACGGAAATCTTCACTTGGTTCGAAGATGGTGGAGCTCGGTGGCTGAATTTCGTCTGGGATTAAAAAGATAGATCTCCCTCCTCCGGACTTGGAATTGGGTGATTCCAAATCCATGAGTTAGATCCATGAGTCTAGTTTAAGCCCTCAAAATACTGACATGGTGCAGAATTTGGAAGTTATGGCGAAAATATTGACGTGGTGCAGAATTCCACCGAGATGGAGATGGATCGATGGATGGAGCGATTGGAAGTGGATTGATGGATTGTTCGATATGGATGCTCAAACCTTGGATATGACTCCCCAAGAATTGAGCAAACTAAGATGCAAGATCGTCGGATATTACCCACCAACGATCAAACAACGAGACTGAACGGAAAAACAAGCAAGAAATTTGATTGAAAAACAAGGAAAGAAAGCAACACAAATTCATTCAAGTCTAACATCAAAGGAGGCCACAAATGAGACTTAATACCCAAGGCCACGCCTCTCTCTCTCTCATTTCAGCCATAAATCCTCATGTTATTACATAAAACAACCCAAAAGTTTAAAGAAACTAACTTAAAGCCCTTAACGAAACATAAGTCAAGTTTGTGCACTAGTTTCACCAAACGTCACAATAATACTCCACCCTTCTCCATTGTTAGCCAAAATCCAACTTATGAGCCATGATCTCCTCCTTGATCTTGTCAAGCATTGCTTTAGCTCGAGCTCGCATGATGCGTCCAACATAGGGCGTAGTACCTTGACTTGGCTTCTTAGCGCCTCGGACACCGACCTTGGATATTTGTCCAAGTGAAGACCCTCCTTTGTCGTGCAAATTGAACTTGTCATTAGGGTTGAGATATTCACTCAAATCATGGAGCATAGTGCCTCTAAAAGTTCGCGAAGAAGTGGTACCATCCATCAAAGGCCGAGGCGCGCCAAGGTCGGAAATAAGCGTGTGCAACGGCGCCCCGATTGGCACGATACCGTGGGGCCATGACTCGGTAGATGGAATCCATCACCTTCTCCACCGCTTGGCTAGTCTTTCCTCGACGTCGACGCTGGACTATAGTCCATGACCCATACCTGCCTACCTAGGGTCATTATCAACCGGCCCCGGCATTTTTTTCGGTGTTTCTTGGGCAGTAGAAGTTTGAGGCTCTCCATTAGGGCATGGTTGATTAGGCTGATTTAATGGACATTTAAGCTCTTGATGACCATATTTGCCGCATTTAATGCAGATAACATGAACACCTTCATACTCAACATGGAACTTGCATCCATTAACACTAATAGATCCTTTCAATGGCATTATATCTACTTCCACACAAATCCGAGCAAACCGACATCAATTGGAATTCAACATCTTCTTGTCAACCTTAATCGATTTCCCAATTCCAACAGTAAAAGTACGAAGCATCTTTTCTTCATTAAGAATCATAGGTAATCTCGATAGTCCTACCCAAGCCGGCGTAGTAGTAATCACGTCACGTAAAAGGAATGAACTTCGGGTTCCAAGGACGGATAATTAGATAATGTCCAAACACCATCCAAGGACCACCCATTTAGCACCTTCAGATTGTCCTCTTCGTTGGAGAACTTGACAACATAGTATCCATTCGGAAGATCGACGATAGAAATCCAACCACTAGGCATCCACATCTCCCTTAGTTTCTTATCCGTGATTGCATTTGGCACTAAACCACCAAGAGACTTTATAATCAAGGAAGACTCCCAGACTGTAGCGAGTGCTTGTAGAACTTCAGTGTCAACTTGAAAAGTCGGATCCCGGTCATCACCATCAGGGAAAGACATTGCAACCTTGCCCTTCAAAAACTCATCTGCCAAAACAATGCGTTCTTCACCATCTTCGCTTCGTACGAGGTCACGCCATGATTTAGCAAGAGCAGTCGTAGTTTCCGGGAAATTGCTTGACGTTTTATTGCCATCGATCTGCATTACTTCATCCCCTGGAGAGGGAGTCGGCGCCCTAGGAGGGCCCGCCAATGAGTCGCTCATGAGATCTCACAATGAAAAACCCTAATCGCCAAAGCAAGCGCGTGTAGTTGTGCGTGTTAAAGGAATAAATCTATATAATCTTTACAACCTATAAAGTTGTTCGTCAATGGACAAATAAATGCTCCTCTTTTTATTTGAATTTAATTTCCTAATAAACTAATACATTTGAACTTCTACTATCATAATTTTAGGGTGATTCCTAATGCACAGGGAAAAAACGTCCAGCGCACACGGATTTATACGCTTCATGAAGCGTACGCTTCATGAAGCATATAACCCAAAGCATGCCCTCCCCGAGGGTGGTACCCTGGGCTTGCGTTTCGTGAAGCACAAGGGTTTGCAGATTTTTTTCCCGCTACAACAACGCCGCCGTGAAATTAGGTTTGTTTATGTAAATTTGGAAAAAAAATTATATCCATACTCTTATTTATATCATTATGTCATAAGATAGATTACATATCAAACATTGAAGCCCTATATATCTTCATATATCACAAAGTTTATGAGTTAAAAAACACACAAGTTTCAGAAAATACAATGGCATCCAATAGATCATATGAAGAAAATTCATCGACGGAATCGCCTTTTTCAGATGAACCGTATGCAGCGGAATCATCATCATATTCTGAAGAGTTGACATCATCTTTTGAAGAAGAAGGAGGAGGAGAAATAGATGTTGATGAAGAAGAAAACGACATTGTAGAGGTAAGTTTTTTAAGGGCAATTGGAGTTTATAGTTTTATATTCAGAAATGTGAAGGTATCGTTATTTGTATTTGAAAATTAAAAAAAAATTATTAATCTTATACATTTGTACTGATTATATATGTTTAGAAATAATATTATTGATATTTAATAGTGTAGAGTTGAATGGAAAATAATAGAAAAAATATGTTATTGTTAAAAACATATTGTGTGTATTTGCAGTTTAATTGAAAGTAATTTTAATTTATAAATAGGTAAACGGGAGAGATTTTTCTACTGACTTTCATCACGATGGGGTGTGGGATAGTCGAGATCAAATGATAGCCTGGGCTAGGCAAGTTGGGCGTGAAAGATATATGGCGTTGCTTATAAAAACGTCAAATGAAAATTTGGTCAGGCTAGCATGTCATAGGCATGGTATGTATAGACCTGGGAAGAAGGGTGATTTCATCCCTACTGTTACACCGCCTCAGGTGCGAACCCTTTACACAAAGTGCAAATGCAAATTCGAGTTGCTTGGCGTTAGAAGTAAATCGACCGGGAAGTGGGCACTAACGGTTGTGTGCGGAGTTCACAACCATGACCTCCCCACTAGTTTGCTTGGCAATTCATTTTCAGGCCGAATGACGGAAGCACAAAAATTGCTTGTGAAGGAATTGAGCTATATATATGTGCCACCTGCTCGTATAGTGGAGCGATTGAGGGCACGGTATTTGAAAGAGGATAGTGCAAATTTGACAACCACCCAATATGCACTGCATTTTCAACAAATAAACGATTACAGAGTATTTCCGAATAGGATAGGTGGTTCAGATTATATTCATATCCTCTTCTTTGTGCACCCTACGTCGCTGCATCTGCTGAAGTTGTTTCCGTATGTGGCCATTATGGACAGCACATATAAGACCAACAGGTAAAATCTATTAAGTTTTTATGTATATGTTGAGGCAAATATTGTTTTTGTAAAGTTGTATAATTGTTTCATGTATTGACAGGTACGACATGGCTTTGCTATAGATGGTTGGGTTTATAATGTAAAGTTTTCATGCATGCAATCTTCATGCATGTCCTTTATAAACATTTAGGTTGTTTTATATGATTTTTTTATATATAAATAAGTCTAATAAGGACAAGTTTGACCCATTAACTTAAAAGTGTCTTTGCATGCACTTTTAAAGGAATTGTTATAAATTAAATTCTCTTGCATGTGCTTATAAATCTAAGTATAGATTTTTCTATGAATTTTTGATCAAATAGAAGTTAATAAGAACAACATATGTTATTTAATTTAAAAGTGCCTTGCATATATTTTTAAGAGAGTTTTTATAGCTTAAAACTCTTTGCATGTCATTCTAACTAAAATGAATATGGATAAAATATTTTTAACCTTTTAGAGTTAAAAATGAGCTTATAAGGTTTTTATCCACTTAAGAAAATTAAAATAGTTATGCATGGATTTTTATAAAAATATTTGGGGAAAAATCTTTTCTTGCATGCAACCTAGTTATATTCACTAGGTAAAAATAAATATGTATATATTCCTCTTAATTGAAGAAAAAGGATTTTTCATAATCATATTCTATTTAATTACTATATTGTTTTGCATGTGGGAAATAAAGTATTTTATACGGTAATATAAACATGCACTCCAATTATAGACTTTATTATATTTTTATAATAAATCAATCATGACTTTTGATATTAATGTTATTCATAATAATAATTTTTACAGAATAGTTATATAAGAATAGTGATAGTTGGAAATAGGGTTTATTCATAAATAAAATATGTTTGCATGTCAAAATTAGCTTTGTCACATAAACTTTTGGGAATAAAATAAAGTTTGACTTTAGAATTAATAAAGTACATGAAAATCATATTTTAAGTAGGTTTTAACTATTGCATATGGTTTAAAAGGAATTTCCCTTATATTTAAATAAGATTTTACATGTGTCTTTAAAATAAATATTTTAAAATCATAAGGAGTACTATCTTGAAAATAATAATAAAGATTATTATTTTCTATCTCATATCTAAATTGTTAACTAAAATAATTTAGATTTAATTTTTCTTTCCCTTAGAAAAGAAAAATAAGAGAAAAGTGTAGTTAAGATTAAAATAAGATTTTAATACGTTTTCGTTCATCTTTCCTTTCAGTCAAATAGGTCGAAGCAGTCGACGTCCCTAGGAGCTTATAATTTCGAGTTACGGATATTTCCGAAAGAAATCCAAGGCAAGTGGACATTCTACTTGAACCTTTCAATTCTGTTAACTTGTTCAATGTTGGGAACACCTTGCTTGCTAAATAAAAACGAACCTAGGAAATAACGATTGTTAGAAATAATGACCATTGTTAGCATTATTACTATTACTATCGTTAATAGGAATTATTGCTAGACTTGTTGTGTGGTTTGCTTGTTTAAAATCTCTTTTCGAGATTCGTAATTAAATTCGTAAGTAGTGTAGAAAGGAGTGCGGGCCCGGCCCGACACCTCTATATAACATATTAAGTCGTATCGTGAAATACCAACTATCCTACGACTGTATGGATCATGATCTATGTCTGCTCTGATCGCCTCTCGGTGGTGCGAGGGTCTAGAGATACAATTTATAACCCGACCCCGTTGTAGCAGTGGTGGGTGTCGAACACTCGGGAAGTCTACTCGATTGATGTGCCTAGACACTAGAAAGCTGGAAAGGAGAACTTAAAACAAAGGAAAACAAAGAGAACAGTCGGGACCGACACAGAGGTCACGTCGGGTCCGATGTTGGCGACAAGAGGAAGTCGGGACCGACGTAGGGTAAGTCGGGCCCGAGGTATCTGGGTTTGTCGAACTTCAAAGATTGAAAGTAGATCTTGGGCTTTTGGGTTCCTTCTCTAGTAGATTAAGGCTTTTCCACCCCAATTCAAGCAATAAGTGATGATCGGAATAGGATCGAGTGCTTTCGCCCTCGTTCCAACCACTTCTACACCTCGATCATTGAGGAAATCCCCTTCGAAGCAAGGTCTTGAGATTGACACATGTTCACTTTTGCTACAATGCCGATCACAACCCTTGATTCCCAACTTTCGCAAGGAATTGTAGCTCTATGTAGAGTGGGTTCCTAGATCAAGCACTCAAGGCTATGGAATTGGGGTTTCTAGCCCAAACCTAGCTAGGGTTTTCCCCCATAACCCAAGATCAAGGAGATCTACTCCATATGGCAAACAAACAAAGCAAACAAATCAAAAGGGAAAGCAATCAACATCATCAATCTCAAAACAAAGCAAAGTTTCATTCACAAATCAAAAGCAATCCACAAATTCCAATCAAAGGTTTCCAAATCCACAAGATCAAAACAAAGCAAAGCTAATCTATCAACCAAACCTATCAATCTCCCTCTCCTTGGGCCGATTCTCTCTCTTCTCCTTCTCCTCTCCTTCCTCCTTGCTCTCCAAGTATCCTCTTGAGGGTTGGTTCCTTGCCAAGTGTGGGAACCTCAAGTGTGTGAGAGAACCCCCTAAATTAGAAGACAAGAGGGCCTTTTATAGATTAGATGAGGGGCAAAAGTGGAAGTTAACAATTTCGTGCCTTGGAGCCCAAGTAGTCCAGTGACCAACTCGGACCGACACGGAGGACCTCGGGCCCGAGTTACTGTGCAAGTCGGTCCGAGGTTGAAACTTCAAGTCGGGCCCGAGGTTGGTTGCAACTCGGTCCGAACCTCGTTCCACCTTCTTCTTGTTGGCTTTCCTCTTGTTCTTCTTCATGGCTTGCTCCTCTCTTTCCCTCTTTAGCTCGGGCCTTGTTCCATGTTCCGATCCTCCTTCAAAACGACCCTTGATCCATGCCAAATTACCTACAAAACACATAAAACGCGTGTAGTCTCCGAATCTCATAGAAATACGGGAACTAAGCTAAAAAGGAACAAAACACACAAGAAAAGGGGAAAAAGAAACATATTTACAAAGAAAATCACATACAAAAACACCACCTTTGGTCTTGGTACACTTGCTCTTGGTAGAAGTCTTGTGGTGGTGGTTGGAGTTGAGGATCCGGGCGCGTCCATTGGTCCTCACGGGAAGTGAAGTTCCCGCTCATCCATGTGTTGAAGGTATCTTGAACCCACCACCTTTGGTCTTCCACCTCTCTCCTAGTGTAGTCGAGGGCTCGGTTCATCTCTTCTTGGCTAGCTTGAAATGCACCTTGTTGTTGAAGCAATTGTTGTTGTTGTTGGTACATGTGTTGTTGTTGGAGATTCACTTGATGGACCTCTTGAAGAACATTCTCTTGTTGAAGTTGAAGATGGGCCATTTGGTTGGCCAAGAAGGACATGTCCACCGTTTGTTGTCGCTCGGGAAACACCATTCCCGGACCATACCATTGGGCATAGCCTTCATACCCGCCACCTTGAGCTTGTTCTCGCCTTGCACCGCTCCCTTCTCCATGCTCATAGTGCCTCGGGACCTCATCACCATAGAAAGCACCGGACCAACTATGAGGGAAGTCGGGCCCGATGTGGTGTGTACCTCGGTCCGCCAATGTTGGAGCTTGGTGCGTGGCTCGGAGGTTGGCCATCAAGCCTTGGAAGCGCTCATCTTCTTCATTTTGCTCTTGATCGACGTCCATGTCTTCCCCACGAGGTGCAAACACAAAGTTGTCTTGGTCGAAATCCGGTGAAGATGGAGGGGAGGTAAACCGAATGTGTTGAGGTTGTTGTCGCCGCCCCTCTCTTGCACCTTCGGGGTCACCAAATGAGTGTGGCTTGCCGGCCCACACTTGGTACCAATTTTGATACCGAGAAAGATCATAGAGGTTGGCCGCCAACCGGATTAACACACCATCATAGTTCGAGTGAGGGGCCAAAGAAATCATGTAGAGCTTCTCCTTGATGATGTTGGCCTTCTTGAAATACTTCATGTTCATGTACTCAACACCATTCGGAGCCGGAGAATACTTGTTGAGGTCGACTCCTAGACGCATGGCTAGCCTTGCTATCATCCCGCCGAAGTAGATCCAAGAGGAGCTTTGGAAGTCTCGCACCATCTTGACCCACTCCCATGCAAGGTTCATGGGCTTCTCGGTGTGGAAGAGCATCTCATGTAGCAACATAATCTCTTCCTTCATCGGCTTGCTCAACTCATGACGAGCATAGATTGCACACCCCAAAACTCGCACCATGACCCGAAAAAGAGGGCTAGCAATCTCGGTTGTGGAGGCGCCCTTTCTCATCTCGCTCTTCCCGGCCACATGACGCCACACTTGGTTCACCTTCTCATTGTCGACGCCGGTCTCTTCTCTTGGACATGGAAACCCGAAGTAGGTAGCCAAGTCCGTAAGAGAGAGATTATGGTCCTCATTTCCCAATTGGAAGGTGATCGCCCCTTCCTCATCCTCCACATTATCATAAGTGCATTCGAACGTGGCCATGAATTCCAAGGTGAGGGCGAGATAGTGGGTGTTGTCCCACCTTAGCATCCCATTGAGACCGATGTGGGAGTAGCACCTTGGGAGAGCTTGATCCATGTCCATCTTCCTCATGGCTTCCCAATCAAGCCACCTTGTGTGATGCTCAAGCACCATATACCTTGCATAACTCTCGACTTGCTCATCATCCTCCAAGTAGACATCATCCAACTTTGGCTCTTTCCTTGACTTCTTGGACTTCTTCCTCGGCCTTTCCGCATGAGATGATGAAGCTCTAGTCTCCATGGTACCTACACACATCCAAACAAACAAAAGGGTCCAAGATAAACTCCATACACTCAACAAAAACACTCATCAACACACAACAACACTTCAACACAAGGGGAACCCCATACTTAGTCTCTAAACACACATGCATCACAATCCAACATGAATCATCATGGATATCTTCTAACAATGGCTAAGAAAATGATCATACTACATCATGATTAGGCTATAGCCAACAATGAAACACATGAATTCACATGATATCACAAGAAGAGAGCAAAAACAACATGGATCGACTTCCAACCTATGTCGGGCCCGACTTACTCAACCTCGGTCCGACTTGTTGGACCGACTTCCACAACTCGGGCCCGACTTTTCTAGGCACGTCGATCTCGACCTAGTTTATGTTTCGACTCTAATCTCAAATCAACCCAAATCACTCTAGCATGCACTTAAATTTCAAATTCAACCATCAAACATCCCTAATCGAAGTTCTAAATGGATCCAAGCATGCATAAACAACTTTAAAGCTCAATTTCACAAATCATGCAAATCCACCATTGATGCTCAAGCTCAAACTTTCAATCAAACATGGCATTTCTCAATCTATGCAATGAGAGCACAAAATCTCCAAGGAAATAGGTAAAGATCGAGTAACACATACCGGATTTGAAGAGTATTGAACTTTTAAACAATCAAACAACTTAGAACTCAAACTTTCTCAATCTAGATCGAGATGGGGGATGAAGAACGAGATTGAACTCGAAATTTCTACTTGGATTCGGGTTAGGGAGGCCTTTTCGTGATTGGATCGAGATGAAGAAGGGAAGAGTGTGTGGATCGAGTATGGTGAGTGAGAGGGTGGCCGACTTTGAGAGTGTGGGGAAGGTGAGTTGTATTTTGGGAATGGTGGTTGATATGAAGATGGTAGGTAGGTGGGAGATGGTATTTAATGGGGGAAAGGGACAAATTAGGTCAAGGGCAAAATTGGCATTCCACCTAGTCAAATCGGGTTGGACTGACTTCATGGACCGACGTCCCTATGTCGGGCCGGACTTACCTGGGCTCGATGTGGGAGTATTCGGGTCACCAATTTTACTCCATCCTCTTGCAACTTCTTTCCCATATTTCCATTTATATATTTTTCTCACCTCAAATCCTACACAACCTTGAAGAATACACAACATCAAAAATCCACAAAACACTAAATAGAGTTTGGTTAGAGAAAAGCTAGGCTAAACTAAGAAAAATCAAACTAAATTTACGAAAAGAAAGCTACTAGCTCGGGTTTCCTCCCGAGAAGCGCTCGTTTAAAGTCACTAGCTTGACTTCCTAACCTCAACCTCATGGCGGATGAAACACGGTGAATTGCTCGCCATTGTTGTGCCCATTCCCATTGCCCTCATACCCATAAAACCACCAACGATGGTCTATGTAGGCATGGCTCTCCGATCTCGGGCCTCTCTCTTCATACTCCTCCAACGAATGAGATTTCTCCTCCTTACTTGCTCCATCATGTTCCTCTTTTCCTACACCAAAGTTATCCAAAGAATTCCTAGGAGATTCTACCAATTCATCTTTCAAGTCACTAAGGCAAATCTCCTTTAAAAACTTGGCATAGGATGGCATCTCGCTCAATGCATCGGTGAACGGGATAGAGATGTTCAAGCCTTGCAAGAGTTTGAGAAACCTCTTGAACTTGTTCTCAACCACATCTTTCGGCTTCTTCGAGGGATATGGAAGAGTTGTTGCACCTTGAATCTTGCTTGGATCAACCTCCTTGGACTTCCCCACTTCACTTGCAACATTTCCTGGTTGGACCGACTTAGGCACCATGTCAGGCCCGATGTCGTGGATCTCGGTCCTGGGCAGAGTTGTCGGATCGAGGTCTGGGTACGTCGGGCCCGAGTTACTCTCAACCTCGGTCCGGGGTAGAGGAATCGATCTTCTTGCTGGGTCGACTTCGGGGAATGTCGGACACGACTTGCTGGGTAAGTCGGTCCGACTCTCTTCATTCTTCTTAGGCATGTGTGGCTCGGGGAGGTTTCGGCCACTTCTCAATCCAATTACCCGGACTTCATTTTGATTGTTTTGAGCTCGGGGGTTCTCCTCGGGTCGTCCCGGAAGTCTCCCATTCTCTCTCGGGGCTTGAGTTGCAATTTGGGCAAATTGATTGTCGACTTGCCTCCTCCATGCACCAAACTCATTGAATTGGGTCCTCATCTCCTTGAACCCATCCCTCATCTCTTGAGCAAATGATTGTAGCTCATTGAATCCCGGTGGCCTATATGGTGGTGGTTGCGGCGCCCTTGGCTCGTTTTGGTTGAAGTTGTTGTTGTAGCCTTGAGCTTGACCGTTGTTCCACCGGCCATTACCACCATTGTTGAAGTTGCCTCTTCCACCGAAATTTCCTCGAACATAGTTTGCCTCCTCAATTCGCTCGGCCAAGCGCACTTGGCTTTCATTCGGACAAACTTGTGTAGCATGTGCAAAGGATCCACACTCCTCACAAGCTCTAGCATTTTGCTTGTAGTAGTGGACTTGCCTCTTAAGCTTGCTCACTTCACCTTCAAGGAATTGGAGTTTCACATCCTTGTCAATGTCTTCTCCCCTTGGATCATATAACTTCCTTGCACCTTCACCTTGAACTTTCACCTCTTTGCTAGCTTGACTCACCCTATACATGGCCTCGTAATCGGATAGCTTGTCAAGTAGCTCCCAAGCTTGATCCGGTGTCAAGTCTATGAACCCATAATCGGTGTGGAGATTGAGCTTGTCCTTCGTTGTCGGATTGATGCCTTGGAAAAAGATGTCTTGGAGCACATATGGTTGTTGGCGATGAGTAGGACATTGGCGCAACATCTCCTTGAAACGGTCCCATGCTTCGAAGAGAGGCTCATTCGGACCTTGTTGAAAGCTTGCAATTTTCCTTCTTAGCTCGGTTGTCTTTGAGCGCGGGAAGAACTTTTCAAAGAAAGCATCATAGAGTGTCTTCCAAGTTGTGATTGACCTAGGGGCTTCGCTCTCGATCCAATGTGTGGCCTTGCCCCCAAGTGACCATTTGAACGCCTTTAGAAGCACATACTCCAACGTCTCCTCGTCGGTAGAAATCGTCTCACACATGTCCACAAAGCGTTTGACGTGCTCTATGGGGCACTCATGTGGACGGCCCTCGAATTGATCACACTTGATGAGGGAAATGAATTGCGTCTTGATCTCAAAATTCTTGGCAACCTCGGGAAGCACAATAGCCGGTTCGGGTACCCTCAACTCCGGATGCATGTATTGGCCTGCATTCCGGGGTAGAGCGTTGAGTTGAGCCTCGGCCCTCATCCGTTGCTCCCATTCTCTTCTTGCCACCGCTTCTTGATTGTCCTTCTCAAGTTGCAATCTAGCCATTTCGGCCCTAAGTTGAGCCAACTCCTCATCAACATGGAGAGCTTGATTCGCCATCCTTTTCCTTCTTCGGGCTTCTTTGAGAATACTTTCCGGATCACTCACAAACTCAAGCTCAAGTGTTCCTCGGGAGGAACGAGCTAGCATACACCTACGAAACAAAGACACAAACCAAAACAAATCAAAAACAAACAAAGGGTTTGGGCTATTCCCTCACCCAAATCACTACCAAAACACAAGAAACTCACCAAATTGGCACTCAATGCACTTAGACGTCCCCAGCAACGGCGCCAATCTTTTGATCGCCTCTCGGTGGTGCGAGGGTCTAGAGATACAATTTATAACCCGACCCCGTTGTAGCACGTGGTGGGTGTCGAACACTCGGGAAGTCTACTCGATTGATGTGCCTAGACACTAGAAAGTTGGAAAGGAGAACTTAAAACAAAGGAAAACAAAGAGAACAGTCGGGACCGACACAGAGGTCACGTCGGGCCCGATGTTGGCGACAAGAGGAAGTCGGGACCGACGTAGGGTAAGTCGGGCCCGAGGTATCTGGGTTTGTCGAACTTCAAAGATTGAAAGTAGATCTTGGGCTTTTGGGTTCCTTCTCTAGTAGATTTAGGCTTTTCCACCCCAATTCAATCAATAAGTGATGATCGGAATAGGATCGAGTGCTTTCGCCCTCGTTCCAACCACTTCTACACCTCGATCATTGGGGAAATACCCTTCGAAGCAAGGTCTTGAGATTGACACATGTTCACTTTCGCTACTTTGCCGATCACAACCCTTGATTCCCAACTTTCGCAAGGAATTGTAGCTCTAAGTAGAGTGGGTTCCTAGATCAAGCACTCAAGGCTATGGAATTGGGGTTTCTAGCCCAAACCTAGCTAGGGTTTTCCCCCATAACCCAAGATCAAGGAGATCTACTCCATATGGCAAACAAAGAAAGCAAACAAATCAAAAGGGAAAGCAATCAACATCATCAATCTCAAAACAAAGCAAAGTTTCATTCACAAATCAAAAGCAATCCACAAATTCCAATCAAAGGTTTCCAAATCCACAAGATCAAAACAAAGCAAAGCTAATCTATCAACCAAACCTATCAATCTCCCTCTCCTTCGGGCAATTCTCTCTCTTCTCCTTCTCCTCACCTTCCTCCTTGCTCTCCAAGTATCCTCTTGAGGGTTGGTTCCTTGCCAAGTGTGGGAACCTCAAGTGTGTGAGAGAACCCCCTAAATTAGAAGACAAGAGGGCCTTTTATAGATTAGATGAGGGGCAAAAGTGGAAGTTAACAATTTCGTGCCTTGGAGCCCAAGTAGTCCAATGACCGACTCGGACCGACACGGAGGACCTCGGGCCCGAGTTACTGTGCAAGTCAGTCCGAGGTTGAAACTTCAAGTCGGGCCCGAGGTTGGTTGCAACTCGGTCCGAACCTCGTTCCACCTTCTTCTTGTTGGCTTTCCTCTTGTTCTTCTTCATGGCTTGCTCCTCTCTTTCCCTCTTTAGCTCGGGCCTTGTTCCATGTTTCGATCCTCCTTCAAAACGACCCTTGATCCATGCCAAATTACCTACAAAACACACAAAACGCGCGTAGTCTCCGAATCTCATAGAAATACAGGAACTAAGCTAAAAAGGAACAAAACACACAAGAAAAGGGGAAAAAGAAACATATTTACAAAGGAAATCACATACAAACACACCACCAAATAAAGAGACATCATGCTCCTACTCGGAGGAGGGATGTGTGCACCCTAACTAGGTGACGGAACTCAGTTCCCGTAAGTGGTACGTCGGCCCATTCATGGCCCCCCACACTCTTAAAAATCATTAACTAATGTGAAGGTTTTGATCACGAAAGAAAGTAAGTGCTAAAGCACATTAAAAGAAATCAGAACCGGATCGGTCTCAAATGATCGATTCGACTCTCGGTCCGCAAGGGCGCGAGAGGTTTTATAAAAGCTTATGTGTAATTAACGTTCCCAACATTCACTCTATTCTAAGAAGTTCTACAATCTCGTAGTTCGTTCTTTTGGTTTAAGAGTTATCTCATCTCGAGATTCACTCAATTCCGTTCTTAATAAGTTCCACTTAAAGTAAACAATTCTCGAAACACATCTCGAATACTTCGAAATAATACTTTTGATAGTTACCAACCTACCTTAAGGATGTCCGCTCTCGTTTGCGTAGTCTCTTTAGACTAATTCTGTTTTTCCGCATCTTTGCCTGGAATTGCTGGCCTTTTGCGCCAAATGCCAGACGCTAGGAAACCTCCACTGAAGGCATAAAAGACGAAGACTACTCAAGTGAAGGAAGGAAGGTCGGGAAATTTCAAGAATTGCATTTTGTTTAATTATGGGTTTCTCCACGTTGGATTGAACAATGTTAACTTATATTCCGCAGCGTAAACAACTCTTAATCTTTATGATTTGTCAAGTCAAGTACAAACTATGTAAGAGATACTTTTAAAAGTCTCACATGTGAGCAACTCTCTTTTCTATGTAATGACTTTTTAATTCCGCATGTTTTTTTTAATTTAATACCTTATGAAGCCTAGGGTGACTTTTGGTGGTAAAACCCGAGGTCACTGGCAGTAACACCTATCGTTGCAAAATAAGGGTGTTACAATTATGGTATCAGAGCCGAACGTTTTGTTTTCAAAACCGAAAACTTTCGAAACCGAAAAATTTCAAAAACTAAAGTCTTTGTCTTCAAAATGAAAATTTTTACTATTTAAATTTTGTTTCAAAACTTTCAAAACCTAAATAATAAGTTTTGAACTTTCTTAACTTAGTTACTTTTATTGAAAATAATCCATGTTTAAATCCAAATCTAGAAAGAAAATTTTATGTTAGAAATTCTCTTTAGAATTCAAGTTTTTTTTAAAAAAAAGTTAAGAATTAAAAATTATTCTAAATAATTCCAAGAAAAAGAATATTTATCTTAAGCCATTCTTTTCTTTTTTTCATGTTTAAACATTTTGTTTAAAATTCCTTAAACTTCCTTCAAGTATCTTCGTCTTATAGAATCAAAGGATATTCTATATTAATTCCTTATTTCCTAAGGGTGTGCCTTAATACTTGTCTTATACAAATGTTAAATAATTAAAGGAAAACATTTGTGTATCTTTATTCAGATGGTGGATACAAGGGGAACTAGCCACCGAAACCGAACTCAAGTAAGAGATGAGAACGAGGAAAGCCAGTCCGAAGTTAGAGGATTGCCTCGTGTCAGTCGTCCTACTGCACCAAACCCTCCTCTAGTGCTCAATGAAGGCACTATGGAAATATTTCGGGCCATGTTTCGAGAAATAGTACGAGAGTCGATTCCTCCAGTTGTGCCAGATCCAGTTGATGTGGAGAATCAAGAGGTGGAACAAGGAGCAGTTGAAGCTCGTGGGAAAGAAGTGGAGACAAGCTTTGCAAGCGGCCTGAAGGTCTTCAACACTATGAAACCTGAATCATACGACGGAAGTGGAGATCCTGCCGGAATTCAGTATTGGTTCTCCCACATAGAGAGATTGCTGAGGAACGTGCACTGCTCTGAGGCTAACAAAGTGCACATGGCTGCCCTAAGGCTTAAGGGTGAAGCCGGAGAATGGTGGGAGAAATCAAGCTTGGTTACCCATCCCAACCTAACCTGGAATATGTTCAAAGATAAGATGATGAATCGTTTCTTCACCACTGCTATGAAAGACAAGAAACTAGATGAGTTGCTTTCGCCAAAGGTCCACGGGCTCAATGTGCTAGAAAGAGCAAAGAAGTTTAATCATTTACTGCAATACGCTGAAGAGGAAATAACCACAGAACGACAAAAGATCCGACGTTTCCATAATTGGATGAGCGACTCCATCAAACCTTGGATGGTAAATCGCCACTTGGCAACACTCGAGGAGTATGTGGATGCAGCCTATCGAATGGAGACCACTCTAGGTGAACCTAAACGTAGAAAGAACGGTGGTGGAAAGCCTCATCGCTCAAATCAAAGTGGGTTTAAGAGACCAGCATCCCCACAAGGTTCAGGATGGTGAAACGAGAACAAGAGGAGACCTGAGTCAACTAAGGAAAGGTCCTTCCAAGGATCTGAATCTATGAAGGGTCCGATAGTCTGCCACAACTGTGGAGAACAAGGACACATCAACAGGAATTGCTCTAAGGACCTTAGAACTTGCTACAATTGTGGAAAAGTAGGGCATCTCCGCCTTTACTGTAGGCAACCGGGAAGCAAATCAGGTCAAGCACGCTCCAACTCGGTATCCCAATACCCTCAGACCTCAAATAGGACTGCCGGAGCTACTTCGGTACAGTTAACGACTCATAATAAGGGAAAAGGGCCAATAACATCTCAGAGTCATGGTCAACAACTCCATGAGATAAACTGTTGTGACGAACCTTTTGCGCCAGATGTTCTAGAGGAATAACTGGGTCCACTTTTCTATCCAAGTTTAAATTGTCATAATCATGGTAGTCTTGCCTTTAAGGCGCTTTTGTATCCCCAAAATAGTTGGAAATCTCGAACCATGCATGTGATACTCTTACTAGTAAGAGCGTCTTATTTTGAATTCTGTAATATGATTTGGGTTATCATATAACATCCTTGCGTGTCAAACCATAAATCGTTTTCCATCGTTATCCTAGTATAGAAAAAGTTTCGAGTCAATACATGGTTTAACTTTACGACATATTCATCGTATTACGAAGTTCACCTCAAGATTTTACATTTATATCGGAATAAAGTTGTAGTTTTACAAATAAAAAATTTTCAATATAGATTCATGGTGGTGAATAAGAATGGACTTTTACCTCCCATCTTGATCACATGGTTGAGGTAGAAATCCAGGTCTTGTTCCTGTGAAGATATACACATTAAGCGACTATGTTGGAAATAGTTCCCCGATACTGATCACATTGGTGGAATGAAACCACTTAGTCCTTCGGATTCAGACTTGTCTAAAAAAAACTACTACTTTCTTATAAGAATTTTAAAGTATAATATACAGGGACACTCAACCCACTTCTCGATAGTTAATATGTTCGGATGCAATATCATAAGATGGTTACCTTCTCTTGTGACATAACCATCTTTCGTTCCAATAGTAACTTGTTTAGAAGTTCAAAATCGAAATTCTCCTTCCAAGGCATGACTCCCACTTTCCAAACATTGATTCCATCTCGGGAATTGAATTAACTTTCATCTTAAAAGAATCCATCTGCTTTGATTCTATTTTGGAAATATAGAATGTATTGGTATTTTTCCTACTCGTTTCCTACAGACAATAAAGTGCTTGTTTAATTAAGATGCCTATTCAATAGACAATCCAACCTTTTTTATATATGGGAAGGATAACTCAGATGCCCCACCGGTTAACCCAAGCTAAAGGATTATACCGCTTGACCAATTGCCTACATCACTAGCAAGACCAATTAGTTTTTCAATCCTTTTCTTTGGATTAGTTTAAACCACATAAGTACACATCTGGGAATCTCTCCAAGGAATACTAAAGTAATGACTCCCTAAGTAAAAGGACACAATAGTAATTCGATGTCCGTTTCGTTCATCTTTTCCAAACCATAGTTAAAGCAAAGGATGCTTGCTCCAGTAGTAACTTCAAAGAGATTGATTCTTCTACTACTTGAGCAAGTTTGGAGAACCTTGCACTAACCCAACGGAAGGTTGTTGAGTGCTAAGATCCGACAAGATCGTGGAACTTCGAGTAGAGAAACAATGTAACAAATAAGTGCCTTGGTTTAGATACTCTAGTCAGAGAATGGAGATGAAGGTACTACTAGAGAAATTTGGGAGACGGAGAAAAAGATACAGAGAAGTTTTCCCAAGTTATTATCGTCTTAAGTAAAGAATGAAATATTCTTTAAGGGGGTACTAGAACTTTTGTTGTCACCTCACAGTAGTGAGTGTTTGTTGTCATCCTCGTGTTATACCATTATACCGCCCTAAGCTTTTCCTAGTTTCGGGGACGAAACTATTTTTAAGGGAGTAATGTTGTAATAGCCGCTATATTTATGATTAAATTTTTTTTTCCATTAATTATTTATTAAATAAAATAAATTCATAATATTCCTTTTTATTCGAAACTTATCTCTAAAATAAATGGAGTATAATTCTTAGGAAATAATTAATCTAATAAATAAAATTTATTAAAGACTGAATTTAATAAATTCATATCCTAACGGAAATCATTTCATCTTAATCTTCCAACCTTTCTTTCTTAAAAAGAAAGCAATGGGCCTTATCCCGGCCCATTTAAAAAGCCCATAATTCATTAAAAGGGGATTTTTATTAAAAAGAAGAGACAAGGGTGAGATTTGAACCCTTGACCACTTAGCCCTTCTCCAACTCCTCAACCACTTGTACTATTTGGTTTTTCTGATATAAAAATACAACCAGTTGTATTTCAACCAAAATTTTTCCAGTGGAATTTTTGCCAAACCGAATTTCAGTCCGATTGAAGCTCGATTGGGACAATTAATTGGGGGATTTGCGGGGGATTTTTATGTAGAGAATTAACCTCCTCACACTCTATTTTAATGGGAATAAAAGCCACTTCCTTCCACTCACCATGAGAGAAGATTTTGATAATAATTTTCATGATCTTCCAATTCTCTACCCCTTCCACTAATTTGTTTGTCTATATAAAGACTTCATAGACATCTTGAAGCCATTCTCAACTCTCAAACACTCCCTTTTCCACCTTTATATCCTCTAATAACAAGCTGAATTTTTTTCCCCAAAATCAAAAGAAATTGGGTTCTTATTTTTGGGGGTTCTCACCACCTCCGATCACTCCTGGCCACCCCTGCTTGGCCGCGCCACCCTTCCTCCGCCGCCGATGTGCTTGGCCGGAGCCACCAGCGAGCCGCCTCTTCCTTCCCAGTGGTCGTCGTCCGTCCTGTTTCCCCTGGTTTCTTTCCTGCGTGAAAGTGAAACAAAAGGGAGGAAGAAGGGTGAGTTTTTGGGCTCTTTTATTTTATGGGTTGATTTGTTTTCTTTTGTACAAATTAAAATTAGTCCCATACTCCCTTTAACTTCTAAAAAAATTCAGATTTATTAAAAGTAGAAACATAAACATGTTCTTATAAATTTATACATGCATGCAAATATTTTAAAAGGGATGTATTTTTACTAGTTAGGAAATAAATTCTAATAAATCCCAAATGTATAAAGGTGGTTTTAATTGGAAAATTCTGATTTTTATTTTATATAAAAAGCATAGACCTTCTTTCTCTTTTACATACAAAAATGCTTAGATTATCAAAGTTTGACTTGTTAAGTTTATAATGTAAAGTTTTCATGCATGCAATCTTAATGCATGTCCTTTATAAATATTTAGGTTGTTTTATATGATTTTTTTATATATAAATAAGTCTAATAAGGACAAGTTTGACCCATTTGTAAGACCCGAGATTTCCGTTCGCTAGTCCCGTTTAAATTCCTATCCTTTCTTTTAATCTACTCTTCCTTTCCTTGTGTGTTGTGGGCCAAAGCCCAAAAAGATTGGACTTGGAGGCCCGAACCTAATTTTTATTCCTACTACATTTTCTCACCTTGCCTTGCCCTACCTTTCCACGTTTCCTTCCTCTGAAACGCCGCTCAAATTTGTTGGGAGAGGAGCTCGAGAACCCGACTACGCCGCCGACGCTGCTGGTCTCCATGTGCCGCCACCGGTGAAGCTTTCCCTCTCATCTCCTTCTCCTTCTCACCCTCCTTCCTTTTCTCCTTCCTCACTAACGCCTCGCCTGAGTGGTTCGCCGCTAGGGAACTTGTCATGAACCGCCGTCCGTCCTTGTCGTTGGACAGCTCGTCACGCCGGTAAGGTCCCGTCCTCTCCTTTACTTTCTCGGCACCTTCCCATTCCTCCTTCTGTTTCACCATCTTAACTGGTGGCTCCGCGCGCAAACAGGTGGGAGGAGCCACAGTGTGCCGCCATGCCTCTCGTTGCCGATCCTGAGCACTTGGGGTCGAGAACCGTCGCGGATTGAGCAACCAGGCTTGTTGTCGTTGCTCACCGACACTGTCACACCGCGCGAGTTCACGTTACACCACTGGTTTGAAGCTAAGGTTGTCGCGGATCAAACAATTAGGGCACGTCGTTGCTTACCACACCAGGAGCACGAGTATACGCTGAATTGAAGCTGGGATTTGACACTGAGATCTGCCTTGCAAGTAGAGTGCGAAGTCTTCTCGGAAACCCACACTGAAGCCTTGTCCCAATTTTGCATCCCTAAGGTCGAGCTTCGTACTTGTTCTAGTTTTAAACATGTATTTGTTGAATTCAATGAATTGGGTGTGTATGTTTGGCATGAGGTCTTTGACATCTCATTCCTGATTTATGAATCGGGAATTTGCCTTTGTTTTTGGTTTAGGTATATTATTGAATTGTTGCTTGAAATTTGTGTGTAGTTCTATGGTGAAAGACTAGCCCGATTCTTTTTGAAAATAATTGGATTGAATTTGACAATAAGTTTGCTTGAATGAGTTTTGAAGGGTTGTATTGGATTTTTGTTTGAAGGGTGCAAGAGACTAATTATGTCCCTTTTGATAATATGAATTAAAAGTTGTAGCTCGACCCGAGAATGAGATTGAGTAACTCTCGTTTGAGATATTGATGTTTGTGAACGGAATTTTATGTCGTGTGGATTGATCCTTCTTAGAATGCGAGCGATATTAGGGTTTCCGAGTAAGATGTATGTTAGTCCCGACCTTTTGGTTTGTTTTGCTTTGAGTCCGAGCTTTGGAATCTAATGTTATTATTTGTGAACTTGGACTTCGATTTTTGGTTTGCTTTGGTCTTCTATTCATTGAGGCGCTTTAGGATTTGATAAGAGATACTAGTGGTTGAGAAAGGTTGATGTTGGTCCAAACTTTGTTTAATAATAAAATCGAATCAAACCATTTTGTTCGGATACCATGAAAGTTTGGTGGTTCGCATTTGGCGAAACCATTATAGTTGTGCTTGCCTAGAATCGAGAGCTACTTCTCGTCGTTAGTCGATTAACCGTGAACATTATGATTCGTAGGTCTTTAGTATCGACGCGTTTCTTACTTCATTCGAGGATCTCCCTCCAGGTAAGTCGTTCTCGACTTGCTCGGCTTTATTCTAGTCTTGTTAGATTTCATGCCGTGATTGTGTGATTGGTTTTGGGAGTTAGTCCCGAATGTATGTTTTCCATGTGAAATATCTTCATGCATGATGTGATGCGCTTTCCATTTCAAACGTTTTCTCGTGAAAGAAATACTATCGCTTTCTCTGCACTGGCATCGTAACCGGCACGATCATGTGCGACGATTGTCGGTGGCGAAGAGGCGTCTAGCCATGGTCGTGTGTCGGTCGGGCCCTTTTAAAAATAAAAATTGATTGTTTGTTTTTGGCAAGTGCTCCAGTGGAGGCTTGACCAGGGGTTGGAAGGATGATGTATATGGAAAGTGGGAGGGCCCGCCTCTGCACTCGGGCAGGTGAGTTAGCGTCGTAGATGGAAATGCGGTGGTGGAAGGGAGAATTGCATTTCCCAATAGGATTGTGAATGGTTTTGTTGGGTGCGTGTGTGTGATTACTAGTTGATTTTTCGACCTTGTGAATTCTCGCTACGCTTAATGAATCGTTTATTCGTTGTATCTCCCTTTAATTGTTGGATGTCGAAGTGTTGGTTACTATAATAAATCCTTTACTTTTGTGCTGTTAGTTGGATTATGGTATGTCTCATTGCATTTCCTTCCACATATTCTCTAGGTTGTGAAAATGTGTGTTGACCTAATCTGTTCTGTTCAATTCACTTGTTAAAAGTCATGTTGTTGAATAATTGTTGTTTTTCAAACGTCTTACTATTGCCGTGTGTTATCTAGCTTGCGTAGGGTAGTAGCTGACCCCTCGGGGACTTTTTTTTTCAGTTCCAGTTACTCACACAGGTCCCGTGTTGGAGCCTAGGCTAGGTGTTGTAGCGGATCGTTGACGTGTGTCACTAGGTCACCGAGTGGGTTGGGAGTTCAGCTTAGTCTTGATAACTGTTTTTGATATTTCACTGTGTTGTTGACTTTAGCAGATTTCTGGTGTTGAATGTGAATTGGCTAGACATTTGGGATTTCTACATGACATTATTAAAAACGTGGTTTGTTTGAATGACAGTTGGATGTTTTAAAATAGTTTTCTTGTCGTGCCCTAGTTGCAAGGTCCAGGTATTCTAGTTGTCAACCAGTTCAGGTAGGACCCGTTAGGGTCAAACTACCTAGTAATGTCCCGACGGTAAGTCGGGGTGTTACACATTAACTTAAAAGTGTCTTTGCATGCACTTTTAAAGGAATTGTTATAAATTAAATTCTCTTGCATGTGCTTATAGATCTAAGTATAGATTTTTCTATGAATTTTTGATCAAATAGAAGTTAATAAGAACAACCATATGTTATTTAAATTAAAAGTGTCTTGCATATATTTTTAAAAGAGTTTTTATAGCTTAAAACTCTTTTGCATGTCATTTCTAACTAAAATGAATATGGATAAAATATTTTTAACCTTCTAGAGTTAAAAATGAGCTAATAAGGTTTTTATCCACTTAAGAAAATTAAAATAGTTATGCATGGATTTTTATAAAAATATTTGGGGAAAAATCTTTTCTTACATGCAACCTAGTTATATTCACTAGGTAAAAAAAAATATGTATATATTCCTCTTAATTGAAGAAAAAGGATTTTTCATAATCATATTCTATTTAATTACTATATTGTTTTGCATGTGGGAAATAGAGTATTTTATACCGTAATATAAACATGCAGTTCAATTATAGAATTTATTATATTTTTTATAATAAATCAATCATGACTTTTGATATTAATGTTGATCATAATAATAATTTTTACAAAATAGTTATATAAGAATATTGATAGTTGGAAAGAGGGTTTATTCATAAATAAAATATGCTTGCATGTCAAAATTAGCTTTGTCACATAAACTTTTGGGAATAAAATAAAGTTTGACTTTAGAATTAATAAAGTACATGAAAATCATATTTTAAGTAGGTTTTAACTATTGCATATGGTTTAAAAGGAATTTCTTTTATATTTAAATAAGATTTTACATGTGTCTTTAAAATAAATATTTTAAAATCATGAGTATTATCTTGAAAATAATAATAAAGATTATTATTTTCTATCTCATATCTAAATTGTTAACTAAAATAATTTAGATTTAATTTTTCTTTCTCTTAGAAAAGGAAAATAAAAGAAAAGTGTAGTTAAGATGAAAATAAGATTTTAATACGTTTTCGTTCATCTTTCCTTTCAGTCAAATAGGTCGAAGCACTCGACGTCCCTAAGAGCTTATAATTCCGAGTTACGAATATTTCTGAAAGAAATCCAAGGCAAGTGGACATTCTACTTGAAGCTTTCGATAAATTCGATTCTGTTAACTTGTTCAATGTTGGGAACACCTTGCTTGCTAAATAAAAACGAACCTAGGAAATAATGATTGTTAGAAATAATGACCATTGTTAGCATTATTACTATTTCTATCGTTAATAGGAATTATTGCTAGACTTGTTGTGTGGTTTGCTTGTTTAAAATTTCTTTTCGAGATTCGTAATTAAATTTGTAAGTAGGGTAGTAAGGGGTGCGGGCCCGGCCCGACACCTCTATATAACATATTAAGTCGTATCGTGAAATACCAACTTTCCTACGACTGTACGGATCATGATCTATGTCTGCTCCTACTCGGAGGAGGGATGTGTGCACCCTAGCTAGGTGTCGGAACTCAGTTCCCGTAAGTGGTACGTCGGCCCATTCATGGCCCCCCACACTCTTAAAAATCATTAACTAATGTGAAGGTTTTGATCACGAAAGAAAGTAAGTGCTAAAGCACATTAAAAGAAATCAAAACCGGATCAGTCTCAAATGATCGATTCGGCTCTCGGTCCGCAAGGGCGCGAGAGGTTTTATAAATGCTTATGTGTAATTAACGTTCCCAACATTCATTCTATTCTAAGAAGTTCTACAATCTCGTAGTTCGTTCTTTTGGTTTAAGAGTTATCTCATCTCGAGATTCACTCAATTCTGTTCTTAATAAGTTCCACTTAAAGTATACAATTCTCGAAACACATCTCGAATACTTCGAAATAATAGTTTTGATAGTTACCAAACTACCTTAAGGATGTCCGCTCTCGCTTGCTTAGTCTCTTTAGACTAATTCTGTTTTTCCGCATCTTTGCCTGGCATTTCTCGCCTTTTGCGCCAAATGCCAGACGCTAGGAAACCTCCACCGAAGGCATAAAAGACGAAGACTACTCAAGTGAAGGAAGGAAGGTCGAGAAATTTCCAGAATTGCATTTTGTTTAATTATGGGTTTCTCCACGTTGGATTGAACAATGTTAACTTATATTCCGCAGCGTAAACAACTCTTAAGCTTTATGATTTGTCAAGTCCAGTACAAACTATGTAAGAGATACTTTTAAAAGTCTCACATGTGAGCAACTCTCTTTTCTATGTAATGACTTTTTAATTCCGCATGTTTTATTTAATTTAATACCTTATAAAGCCTAGGGTGACTTTGTGTGGTAAAACCCGAGGTCACTGGCGGTAACACCTATCGTTGCAAAATAAGGGTGTTACAGAAGTATGTTGAGAGGTCGTGGCTCGGGCCTTACAAGAAGTCGATAGTTAGAGCATGGACCGATCACTGTACCCACTTCGAAACGAGAACAACAAACAGGTACACACGTTTTAATGTTTTACATATTCTTGGTCGTTCAAGTTATGTGATTTACACATTTGTAATGTACATAATGCTAATATGTATGACACAGGGCGGAGGGAATGCACAACGTGCTTAAAAAAATACTTGACAGTTCTCGAGGAGGCTTCAACACAGTGATCGGAAGGATCCACAATCACATTCAGACCCAAGTTAATGATATAAGGGGGGGATCTGGAGATGTCACATAGCAAGATTCCAACTGAGTTGAATAGTGTCCCTAGTCGAGTTAGGACGATATTCATGCGCCTATTTTACAAAGTGTCAACTTTGTGCATTATGAAGTTGTTAAATATGTACTATGATCTGAACAGGGACGCTGCAGAAGGAAAATTAGAGAAAGAGTGTGCTGATTTTTGGGTACGGGAGTGCATGGGTCTTCCTTGTCGTCATACGATTGCCCAAGCCATTCTAACTAAGCGGCCAATCCCGCCAGGTGACATACACCCATTTTGGCATCAGGTGGTATGGGAGGGAGTTGATCCGAAGCGCATGCCCATAGAAGACAAAGAGGCAAAAAAACTTACCGAGATCAGATGGGAAGATATGGTGGAGAGGATGCGTCGGGGTGAATTGACATATGACCATGTGTACTCGATCACATAGTCGTTTGTAGACAATGTGTTGGGAATAGAGTTGTCTTTGATTGAGCAGATAGATGCTATGAAGAGGGGGCACCCAAAGGGGTCCACTAAGTGGTCAACAAAGATGACCAATACTTTGCTTGAGCATCGGATGGAGGCATATGAAAAGGAGAAGCAACAGAAGGAAAAGGGGAGCGAAGTAAAAACCTCATTGCCCGGGAAAAAGCCTGGAAGGCCAAAGGGCTCAACCAACAAGGCCCCAAAAAAGTTGCGACGGGGACAAGTACACAAGAAGAGAGGGGTGGCATGATGTGGCTGGATTTCATCTTTGGAGTTGACGATGTTAACGACTTCATGTTTCCTTACATTGATCAGGTGCAAGATGTAATGGCAAATGGGCATTGCGGTTATCGATCACTCGTCGTGTTGTTGGGACAATTACAAAGCGAGTACCGCAGAGTTCGGTTGGAGTTGACAGCCGAATTGAGGAGGAACAACGATGTATATGAGCCTATTTGGAACAAATCTCCTATTGATGAGATGTTGGATACTATGCCCTATGTGGCTAGCCCTTGCGCTCAAAGATATTGGATGGAGATGCCCATAGCCGGTTTGATCTTTGCCACAATACATCAGGTTGCAGTTGTTTTGTTGTCGTGGGATGGATCGCATACATGCTTGCCGATGCAGGCGAGAGGGGACAACCGGTACCCTCCATCAAAGATATATGCCATAGCGCTCGTGGGAAACAGATATCACTTCATACCTGTGAGTCATACATTATTATCATGAAAGTAAATTAGCGCTTATACATTTTACTCGGTAATATATTATGTGTTTAATTTGCAGGTATGGTTGAGCGACGACTCCCCACTTCCTCATCCGCCGAGAGATTGGACAAAAGAAGCCATCAACCTAGCGTCAACGGGTGGGATGAGCCATTTAGACAGAGAATGGTAAAATGGCGCGAGAAGCGGATTAGCCATAATCTCGAACCAAATGTTGTTGTTTGAAGTTGATGATATATGTCATTAGTTAGAACCGTATTTGTTTTATTTGTAATGCATTTTTGGGATTAGTGTTAGCTTCTTATGCTAAATATGATTTTGTGCTTGTATAATTGTTAATGGCTTTGAATTGGATCATATAAGTACAAGCATCAATGCTTACATGATGAAACAAACTTGGCTTTGTAGCTGATTATTACCAAACCACTAACCTCAGGTAGGAGAAAAATACTTCCGCGGGTTAGCAGAAGACTAACACAGGTGTATAGGGCCATTGAAGCGGAAAACAATAGGAAGCCGACTTGGGGTGATGTGACAAATCGCCTGAAAAAACACCACCGAACAATATTGAAACATCATCTCGAACCACAAAACAAGATATGAACTATGACCGGAGTTTTAAGACGGACGAAACATTGAACAAGATTGTCGAGACACCACTTCTGTTAGAGGGAAAACAAAAATTACAAACAAAACAAATCATCAATTCTCTTATTTCTCTCTATAATCTCTTCATCTTTTTATTCTCTTATTTCTCTCTATAATTTTTTTATCTTTTTTGAACTTTTGTAAGCCTTCAAATCCAAAAGGCATTGGATTCCCTCTCCATTGCCATTTGCCACTATGTATTTAAAGGATGAGAATTAATTAGAGTAAGAATTTGAAAAGAAAGCTAAGTGAATTACACAAAATACTACAAATTTATTCCATAGACGTTTTTTTTGTGTGATTAATTGAGTTGAGGGTAATAAAATCAATAGACATCTACATATTCAATTTAGTGATTGTGATTAACGTTTTGTGTGAGCCGTTTTGGTCAATTAAATTGATCTGGGGACACTTAATGCATCCAATTAATCACCTAACTTTTGTAAACCTTCAAATCCACCAAATTTAGTTACCATAGACGTTTTTTGTATGCTTAATTGATAAGCATAAAACGTATGTGAGCATAATTATGTATTGAATACACAATTAACCATTGAAATTGCTTATAGTAAATTTAGCCGTTTCAATTCCATGAACCACTCATATGATGATCACTTTTATCAATTTTTTTTTATCAATCCCATTTAATTTGTTCAAAATGATATATGACCATAAAAGGAAGATTATATAATCCTAAATTGAGGTCAAAGACCCTAAAATAATAGATAGATGTTGTATAGTAGATAGATATTTTTTTCACCAAAGAAAGATGCATAAAAAAGGTAGATGAAAAATGTAATAAAAAGCATATAATTTGTATAAAATATTAAAAATTATTTTTTTTGCAATTAGAGTTTGGAATCCAATAGTATAATTATTTAGCTTAGAGGCAATTACTGTTTGGAATCCAATGTATTTATTAGGCTTTCTTATGTCAGATTTTTATAAATGGGTTCAATTTAGGTTTAAGGTTTTGTATGGGCTTAGAAGCCCAACTTTTCTCTCATTAGTACTCTATATGCTTTGATCATTAATTAGCCAAACTTTTCTATTTTATAATAGATATAGAAGATTGGCAGGTTGATATTGGGAGAAGCACGTCGTAGCCAATTCCAGTTAAAAATAATTTATAAGGAAAGAAATTAGGGTTCCCATTAATAAATTAGTGGTCGCTCTAGGACATTTTGACGAAGGAGGGTATGCAAACTTGAATCAACATCAAGCGGGATGAAGGAGACTCGACGAAAGGAACTAATGATGAAGTCTGTTACATAATTGCACTTATGAAAGACGTGATAAATACTCTAATCTTGGAACCGATCAAGCAAATAGTGAATGTCTGACCGCAACAATTCAATCTCCCACGGGAAGCGTCAGTTATTGCCTTCAATTTGGATTCGGGAAATGTCACGACGAATGGCCTCGAGAAGTCCCTACCACAAGGCGATGGTGGAGATTAGAATAGACTGTTGACCAATCAGTCCTTCGTCAAAGTGGATAGGGGAGCCAGAATCCGAAAGAGGACACGCCATTTGAACAAACTACACCATCAAAATTCAACTTATAAAGTTTCCTATTGGGTTTTGCCCACATAGTAAACTTTCTCCCTTCCCTAGCTCTCGAGGTATAAGAGCGAGAGTTGTTAGTTTCAGGATTTCCTGCAAATTTCCATTCTTTAAAGATGTAATAAGAGTACAATATCAAGTATAAAAAAGGGAGCTTAGGCTATGTTTGTTAAATCACCGAAAGAACTAATTGGAGTTGCACAACTAGTTGAAGTTGTAAAACTTGGCTTTGTAGCTCCTATTAAACGGTGTTCCAATCTTGAAAATTGGGGATGAGATAGCAAGGAGAGGCATTGATCCTGGCAGTAAGATTGTAGCTGCTGCAAGGGATTAAGCCCTCTTGATTATAGAGTATGTAGAATCAATTGCTTGGTTTCTGAATTACTATGGTTTATGGTTTAACGCGTGCTGATTACTCTAAATTACAAGAGTATCCTTAAAAGTTTAACACTAGCGTACAGACAGATGATACTGAAAAGTGGATTCATCCATGCAGACCCTCATCTTGGAAATATCCTAATATGCCAAGATTCAGAGGTGAGATAGAGACTGCACACAAAAACTCAAATCTTCACCTCAATTTCTGAATTTCAGTTCTTATGCTAGTGTTATAGTAACATGCATTGCAATTAAAAGAAAACAACAGAATATATTCTCAAAATAAGTAGCTTGGTTCAATCATTCATCTAATTTTTATTTTGCACACATCAGGTTGCATTGTTGGACTATGGACAAGTGAAGGATCTTCTAGATGAGCTCAGACTTGGATATGTTGGGCTAGTACTTGCTATTGCAAATAATGATCCCCAAAAGGCTGAGCAAAGCTACAGGTAATTTACATTCCTTTGTGGCAATCTTTTTTTGTTTCTATTGACTTAAGAATTAATCACAGAAACTAAATCTGATTGATTGAAAAGAGTTGCAATCAGAGAGATCAATGAAAGAAGATAGAGAAGAGAAGAGAGAAAGGAGTGAGCCAATCTTTGAGCAACAATGCTCTCATTCATTCATCATAACAACTTGTCTCCTAACGAAGACATATTACAATATATAAGCAAGTCTGTGTAACTAACAAGCTTATCACACACGACATGTGTCTAGCACGTGACAACCACAATAATAACAGAATAGACTAGCTTATTACAACAGTTTCTTCCTTTTTACCCAGATTCTGATTTCATTGAAGCAAGTTCCATAGGTGTCTACCACTACATCATATGTTTGGCATGGAACAAATTAAGTTATCAGATTTCACATTATCACTTTATTAATTATGAAGTATCTTGATAAGGTCGTATCTGCTAAAGACTCTTCTTCTCAAAATACAAGCTAAAATATCTACTTCCATTTTCCATGTACAGGGAGCTAGGTATTGAGACCAAGACCAAATATAAAGATGAACAAATGGAATTACTAAGGCTGGCACAGACCATGTTTGATACAAAATTACCACCAGGAGTAACAATGCTCCAACCATTCGCCGATGAGTCTTCTATTCAGAAGATTGCAGTTAAGGTACATAAAAATGAAAAAAAAGGTTTTTTTGGGATGAACTAGTTCCTTCATACATAATAGAGAGTTGAGAGTTCAATTAGTGGTTACTAAAGCTCATTCACTAATCATAATTATTACTTTGTGCATCTTTCAATTTTCATCAGTTCATTCTTGATGCATCAAATAAAATTCCATTTCTGATGCCATTGATGAGATGTTGTTATCAAAAACTCGGTGCTATAGTGTGTGGGATAGACACATTTGAAGCCCCATCAATGACTCATTTTCAGGGAGGCAACAAATTCACACAACTCAACAACACATGGTTCATTCTTGATGCCCCTACTCAACCATTGTAAACTACATTGCACTAAAAATCCCCAAATTTCATCAAATCAAAGTGCAAAATAATCTGATTTTGACATTTACCTGGTGAATCGCCCCCTCTATCTCTGTCGGCCACCACAGAATCCACCTGCACATCGTCGTCGGCATAATGCTCCGTCGAAGCACGTCCGCTTCCACCACCACGAACACGAACCATTTCTGAATGATTGGGACTAAATTGTGTTCCAAATACGGATTTCGCCTCTGGTTTTTGGTTTCTCAATCGGGAGGAAGGCGGGTGAGGACGACGACCTAACGCTTTCAAGAGCGTTTAAATTCAGACTATTGGTACGCTTTACGAAGCGTAAGACTTCTTTACGCTTTACGAAGCGTAAACTCCGGGGTATGACCCGCTGGAAGGGTACCCTTTGATTCCTACGCTTCATGAAGCGCACGCTTCATGATGCGTGTAATCCCGTGTGCGCCAGACATTTTTTTCCTGTGCCTAAAGATTTTCCGTAATTTTATTAGCACTTCTTTGAGTTTCTAATTTTCCTATAATCTTTTAAACTTCCTTCTTCAATGTTATAACAACACTCTACTAATTTATTTATTTTTTAGCATGAAAATTACAAGTTTATTGAACCTTCATATTGTACATTAAATTATCATTAGGTATTACTAAAATAAAAAATCATCATTAGGTATATATATAATCTAGCTTGGGATTAAAATTTTATTATAAATGATAAAAAAATCAGATATTATAATTAATTAGATACCTTTATATTAACAATACTATCAATCACCTTTAGATCAACAATATCAATAATATTTCATTAGGTTGCTTTGCCAAGATCTCTTCAACCTTTGTATAACTACTCCTTGAATTGTAAGCGCTTGATGGGGTGACATTAAAGAATTGATATTAATTAATGAATTTCACTTGTAATTGTAAGTTGCTAGACTATATACAGACTATATACATTCCAACACGCTGATATTATACTCTTAATTGTAAAAAGTCAAATGAGAAATTAGAAGAATATAACTTAAATAAAAACTTCATTGCCTAAGTAATATATTATACATAATACAAAATAAAAATTAAGTCCACCTGATATAATAAAAATTCAAGTTTTACTAATTACACATACTTTGAATTCTAATTTAAATTAATATACCCATATAAATCCAATACATAACTACATAGTCAGCAAGTATATAAAATGCAATTACCCGTCCAACGAACTGGTAAATCCATCTAGTTATTCCTTAAAATTACTGTCAAACACACAGGGTTCATTCATTGAAAAGTTGACCATGATGAAGTGAAGTCTCACCTTCCAACTTAAGTTCCAACCCATCATAAACGGCAAATCTCAAGTTACAAAAGTGGAAAAGGACACTCCTGACTCCTGAGATTCCCCCGAGGCTATACCTGCTCGTTTTCGAAGCAAGAAACCATGAGTTTTAGTCTTTTACTTCGATCCACTCGAAGGGCTATCCAGGTTTTTATCTTTCATCTTCTTTTTCTTTTTAATGCTGATCTTCGGTTCCGCAAAAGTGTGCAATTCATTTCATCATTGGGGATGAAGCTGTTTTCTACTGATTTCTGTGCTCATGTGCTATTGATTATGACAAATCTGCTATGCAGTGTACTTCGAATAGTGCCATCACCATGAATTGGCATGAACAGCTCGCTGGCACTTCTCTTCTCTCCCGATGGTTTAGCACAGAAGTAGAGGCTCAAAGGTCTACCATTCACACTGAGATGCTAAATGAATTATTTCCCAACTCTTTCTGTTGTTCTTCCTACATCAATATGCTTAGATTGCTATTTGCTATGTACTTCTGGCAATCATAGTGATTCTTTGGCCTTTCAGTTTCAAAGGGCATAGTATGTTAGCACCGTTCACTGCTGGGTGGCAAACAACTGATTCAAATCCTTTGGTAATTGAGAAGTCCGAGGTATAATTTTCTGCATTATTAGAAACATATGAATGAACTTTTAATTTTATGATCATAATGCATAAGTGTTACATTTATGAACAACAGTAGCAACGACAAACTAAATTGTTTAGTCATTGCGTCTAGGGTTGTTATGTGTATGATGCACATGGAAAGAAGTATCTGGATGCTCTTGCTGGTCTATGGTGCACAGCCTTAGGTAACTACTTCTTATGATATGAATCGTAATGCATAAATAGATTGGCCTTATATTTTGTATTACTGAAAGAAAATCCAAATGATGAGGATCAAACTATGGCTTGGTAGCTGTGTCCGTATAATTCAGAAATCACATTGAACCCTTGCAATTAGACAGTATGCATTCCACTCTTTGCTTCATTGCGCTCTATTTGGAATGACTTTCAGAGGTGTTGTTATAGTTGGCATTCGGACATGGTTCAAAACTCTCTTCCCACAAATGTGTCAATATTATGAAGACTGATAAAAAAGACACAAAAAAACTTCATCAAGGTCTCTGAAGTAATTTTGAAAAAGATTTCTCCTATGCGGAGATGCTAGACCAAAGAGCATGGCTGAACTACAAGAACCTATGATTTACTCAGATTGCACGAATGGATTGGTTCATATGTTCAGTCTTGATTCCAAATAACTAAAATAACCATTTGATCTTACTTGATAACTGCAGGAGGTAATGAACCGCGACTTGTTGCAGCTGCAACTGCGCAGTTAAATAAGCTGCCATTCTACCATTCATTCTGGAATCGGACTACAAAGCCATCTTTGGTAAATGCTATTTGAATTTTTTTTTCCGCTAGTTTTCTATACAAATTTTTTGTTTATACTAACAATCATGGGCAACTGATTGGATTAAACTTCAGTCTCAATGTTTGCAAGCCAGAAAGGTTTCGTTTATTTACTGTAATGTATGAACATGCAAATAATGAAGGTGTTCCATCAAAGTATTTCTCTTAACCATGCAGGACCTTGCAAGAGAGCTGTTAGATACCTTTACAGCACGAAAGATGGAAAAAGCTTTCTTTGTGAATAGTGGATCAGAAGCAAATGATACTCAAGTGAGTCTGCTGCACTTCTTTTCTTGGCCTTGATGTTATGAACATAAGAATATACGATATTTATATTATTTGAGTATCACATAATCCAAGATCTAATATTTGATGTGCTTCCTTGCAGGTGAAGCTGGTCTGGTATTACTACAATGCCCTAGGCAGACCTGAAAAGAAGAAATTTATAGCCCGATCAAAATCGTAAAATTAATTCTTGACTTAATATCTTTTTATCTTGACCTTTCCTGCACCTAAAATGTTGTTACACTCTTTCTGTTAACAGGTATCATGGTTCTACATTGATAGCAGCTAGTTTATCAGGGTAAGTAATCCCTATTGGGTGACTTAAGATGCATTGGGTTAAGGTATCAAAGTTACTAGTAGTAATGTCTTGGTTATTTCTGCAGCCTGCCTGCTCTGCATCAGCAGTTTGATCTGCCAGCGCCATTTGTTTTGCACACAGATTGTCCTCACTATTGGCGCTACCATCTTTCAGGTTTTTTCTTTTTTTTTCTTTTTTTTTTGCACATGATAATCCTTTTTCCATTTCTAATATTCATGTCTTATTGTGTATTTCTTGTGTTAGGTGAGACAGAGGAGGAATTTGCTACTAGGTTAGCAAACAATTTGGAGAGCCTCATTCTCAAAGAGGGACCAGAGACAGTAGGATCATATCATTATATTTGTGAATCATTGACAGAATCTGTGACTTGTTACAATAACACTTGGTTCTTCCATGTACTGTCTGCTCCAAAATTGTAGATTGCAGCTTTCATTGCTGAGCCTGTTATGGGAGCTGGAGGAGTTATAACACCCCCTGCAACTTATTTTGACAAGGTAAAGAATTAAGTGTAAAATAATCTGATTTGTGTCTTGTGTAACTGCAGCTGGTCCTTGATGATCTTGCAGAAAACATTTCTTGACTGCCTTGAATTGGTTTTGTGTTTACTGATTCTCTGCTGACATATATTGCATTTGAAGATGAATATGGAATTGTTTGGATTCCTATGTTGTCTTAGTATTCACAAAGTTTCCAAAGATGGAAAGCCAAATTGATTGGGTATATCAGATCCTGTTCAATGTGTTCATCATTGATGAGCAAGCAAAAATCTTCTACCTTCAAATTACGTCTAACCTTTTCATCTGAACTATATCAGCAACATGCAAATGTATGAATAGTTAGTACTCCAGATTTAGCATGGCTCAATTACCTGCATTATTTGATTGTTATCTTGTATTGTTACTGGCCGTTGATAAATATGCTTTCATTCCGCACAACTTGCGTTCTTGTTCATCGTACTTACTACAGGAGATATGCCACTTCTCTATCTCAGCTGTTCATATGCTCTTAAAAGTGATATCTGATATAGTCCTTGTTTGGACCAGATCCAAGCTGTAGTTAAGAAATATGACATCCTTTTCATTGCTGATGAGGTATTCCTAGTTCTGAGAAGGCATATGTCTAATATGAGTGCATATGTTTATTGTTTGGCTCACTGCATATGTCTATTCATGTAGGTAATCTGTGCCTTTGGCAGGCTCGGATACATGTTTGGATGTGATAAATTCAACATTAAACCAGATCTTGTCTCTGTAGCAAAGGTAAGAGTCTTCATACTATTGTCTCTATATAATATTTTGTGTACATTTCCCATGGAAAATTTATAAATCATTCGTTTATCTTTTTCCTCTACTTGTGGCAGGCCCTCTCTTCAGCCTATATGCCCATTGGGGCTATTCTTGTTAGCCCTGATGTTTCAAAAGTTATATACTCCCAAAGTAACAAACTTGGTATGGATGTTGTTAACTGTATTAAGGGAAAAAAAAATAGTGCTTGCATGCTTGTGTTGTTTATGGGATTTGAAATGTAACTTTGTAGGTTCTTTCTCTCATGGGTTTACATATTCTGGCCATCCTGTATCATGTGCTGTTGCAATTGAAGCTATAAAGATGTACAAGTATGATCCTTTTTCCTTGTCCAAAATCATTCAAGATTCCCTCAAAGGATCTCAATTGAAGCCTTAATGCTAATCTCTTTGCTAGGGAGAAAAACATTGTTCAGCGAGTAAGAGATTTGTCCCCAAAGTTTCAAGAGGGGTTGAAAGCTTATGCTGTCAGTCCAATTGTAGGAGAGGTAAAGCACGGACTTGATTGCAGTTCTAATGGCTAGTTGTGTCAGTTTAGAAGTTTTGATTAATGTCTCATTTGTGATGCAGATAAGGGGCACTGGCTTGATTCTTGGGTGTGAATTCACGGACAACAAATCGCCAAATGATCCATTTCCTGCAGAATGGGGCAAGTGTCACCAATTGATGGGTGTTATATTACATATAGTTTACTAACTTGCAAGTGCTAGGAGTCTCAGTACTAAATCCTGGTTCCTTGTCTGCAAAATTCTATAGCCTTCCCATGCTAGGGTCTCTATGTTTCTTTCTGCCCATTTAATTTTCATAAATTGTTATGGAAGGTATTTATAGTGGTATTGGTCTTTGCACAGGTGTTGGTGCATATTTTGGTGGTCAATGTGAGAAGCATGGTATGTTGGTGCGTATTGCTGGTGATAATATCATGATCTGCCCTCCGCTGATAATCTCCGCAGGAGAACTTGATGAGGTATGCAATGCATTATCCTTAATCTGCTTTCTTCCTAAATAATAATAATAGTAATGTATATTCTTAGACATCTGAAATTTAGTTGCCTAAGAAGAGTAGAGTAGTTAAGTTAATTCACCATCAAAATGTTTGCAAAAGGAAGTCATTATGAGCAATTTTGAATTGCCTTTGATAGTGATACAATTCTCTCTTTTGACTTTATATCGTAACAAGGCTCTCTCTAGCCTTGTTCCCTCTTCCTACTTGGCTTTAAGCCTTGCCGGCAACCCTAGGGCGGAGACGCCCCTAGCCGGTGGGGTTGGGGTGGGGAGTGTGAGTGACTAGGCAACATTTTGTGAGGAGAATCTCCGGTGGGGCCTCCCTTGGCAGCCGGAGAACGAGAGGGTGTCCGGTGGTGTGAGGTTTGAGGGAAAACACGGTTTCTTAGGTGTTTCCGGCGGCATTTTCCGGCAAACACCTTGAGTGGAGTGTGGTGGTGCCTTGTGAGGTTGAAATCTTGTTGAGACCACTTGGTCCGAACAAGATACTTGAGGGAGTTGGTGTTGGAAAGGAGAGTGCACAAAAAATCTAGTTTAGGGGTTGTTCTTGTGTTCTTGGCTCATCTTGGTGTTGGAGTTCTTGCTTTGGATCGAGTTTGGAGGTGCAATCTTGTTATTCTTGGTATTGCTATGGGGGGCTCAAGAGCTAGGAGGCACAAGTTCTCTCCTCCTCCTTCAAAATCCAATGGAGTGCCTACTACTCCATTGTCGGCGGAGGGGAATGGGGTGGCTAGTCCTAAGGGCAAGAAAATTGATTTTGAGGCATGGACTCTTGAGGAGATTGAAACCCAAGTTGAAGCTTTCAAGAGGAATCTCTCTTCCAAGAGCAAAGGGCTAGACTCGGGCTTCAAAGCCATGGCTAAAGGTGGTGGAGGGAGCAACAAGACGTCGGGCGGTGGCGGCGGTGATGGTGAAGGTGGTGGTGCCGGCCATGGACATCCTCAAGGGGTTGAAGATGGTGACTTGGTCAAAATTTCAAATGTTAAGCACCCACAAAAGTCAATGGAGTGTTTCAAAGGAACACATGTGATGAAAGAGACAACTACTCATATGGGTAAGCAAGGGAAGGCAAAGGAAAAGCTAGGAGATTCCCTTTCCTCTTTAGTAAAGCTCTTTCCACCAACTTCCAAGGCAACTTTTCCATCCCAGAAATCAATTTTTGAAAGGCTTTCACCGAATTTTTCTTGGGGGAAAAGTAGCAAGACATCCTTGAAAGTTGGAGGCAACAAAAAAACTTCCATTCCTCCACCCAAACCGGCCCCTTTAAGCTACAAAGAGGCGGTAATCGGCAATAAACTCGTCCGAGATTGTGAGAGGCTTTAAGTGATCCCCTTGACCAATAGGGATGTTTATGAGTTTGATTTAAGTGAGTTTGCTCAAGAACAAGATGCTTGGAAGGCCACCCTCATTGGCTTTGTAGCCGGCGCCAAGATCACCATTAGAAGTCTCCAAGCCTTTGTCAAGGCCGAATGGGATGTGGCGACTCCAACTATTTACTTGAAAGATAATGGAGTGTTCATCTTTAGTTTTGCATCATAGAAGGATCGTGAATGGGTCCTAGAGAATGGACCATGGCTTCTCCATGGCAACAAGCCGCTAGTGTTGAAGGAGTGGGAGCTTGGAATGGCTATAGATTGGACGAGTTTTGCCTCAATACCGGTGTGGGTTAAAGTGCTTGACCTGGACCCCGTTATTCTCTCGTCTAAACGCTTGTTGAGTGTTATAGGGAATATGATTGGCAATCCCATTTGTGTGGATCGTGTCATCTCGATGATGGAAAGAATCTCATATGCTAGGTTACTTGTGGAGGTCACTACAGAGGAGGCAAATCGAAAATGGGTCAAGCTCGAGAGCAAATGCGGCAAGAAGTTTGAGAGCAAGATCAAATCTGAGTGGATGCCATGGAGATGCACTCTTTGCAAGAACTTTGGGCACACACAAGCCTTTTGCAAAAAGAAGGAGAAGAACAAGGTTGAACAAGCCAATTCTAAGAAGAAGTGAGTGTGGGTGGAGAAGGGAGCTCAAGAGAAGAAGTTTCAACTTGAGCTGCAAGAAGAGGCCTTGAAGGTCACACCCTCGTCTAGGACAAAAGAAAATGAAGAAGTCTTGGCTATCGAAGAAGGCTTGGTTTGCAAGGAGGGGGAAGCTAGCTTAGTTGTTGAGGTTCCAGTTGCTAATCCGGCCCGAGTTGATAGTGAAGCTATTCTAGGGAGAGAGGATGCTTTTGGGGTGTGTGAAAGGGGTGATCAAGAGGGAGAGGCTCGAGAAGTGGAGCACCGAGAGGAGGGAGACGTTGATGATCGTGATGTTGGTCGAGATATTAAGCTAGCTTCGAGTGCTCGGGATGATGTTGATGAAGAAAGAGTTGGTAATGTCCTTGGTCTAGACTTGGTGACAGTGGAAGTCAACTATGTGGAGGATTTGGCTATGCTCACTCCTTCCCCCATTGAGGAGGAGGTAGTCATAGCCCCCAAGGCCGGCTTGAAAGGTAAGAAAGGGAAAGGAAGGGATGGCAACTTAAAGGGTGATCACAAGGTTGAGAATGATGGGTGGAGTATAGAGAAGAAAAAGGGGAAGCACAAGCTAAGAAATCTAAAAAATGTGAGCTATGAAGAAGAGGGTTGTAGTAGCCCTTCCGATGGTGATGATGATTAGTTCCCGTTTTGGTTTTTGGAATGTTAGTGGGCTTAACGGCCAAGTTAAGTGTGAGATGACCTTTAACATTTGCTTTGCTCAACATCTCGGGTTGCTTGCTCTTTTGGAAACCAAGGTGAATAAAGAGAAGGAAAAGAATATTGAGAAGATGTTGCCTCGTGGTTGGAAGCATTTCACGAATAGTGAAGTCATTAATCCAGGACGTATGTGGTTGTTGTAGGACCCGAGGGTGTTTATAGTCTCGGTGGAGTTTGTCTCGGACCAACTTATGCATGCAAAGGCCACGTCGGTGGATGGTAAGCTCGAAACCTTTATCTCGGTCATTTATGGTGCTAATACTATTCGGGAAAGGGTGCCCACTTGGGAGTTCTTGAGGGAGTTTGCCGACTCTTGTGAGGTGTCGTGGGCGGTCATGGGTGATCTTAATTGCTTGTTGGAGCCGGATGAAAAATGTAATGCTAGTAGGGAAGTTGTTAATGATTTTGAGGAGCTCTTGAATGTGGTCACGGACTGTGGGGTGATCGACTTAGAATACTCGGTGTTTCGGTATACTTAGAATAACTCGAGGAAAGGAGATGATAGGATTTTGTGTAAGTTGGACCGGGTGATGGTTAATGATGCTTGGAGAGACCGGTTCCCCTTAGCCAAGGCACACTTTGGGGATCCCATGCTCTCGGATCACTCTCTGGGGGTGGTCTCGGTGTTTAATGATTGGAGGCCTTTGAAAGTGCCTTTCAAGTTTAAGAACTTTTGGGTTAACAAGGAGGGCTTCTAGGAGAGAGTGTTGTATGCTTGGGAGGGAGAAGTGAGAGGATCTAAGCAATTTGCTCTAGTCTCAAAGTTGAAGAATCTCAAAGGAGTGCTTAGGAGTTGGGATAAAACCTCGATGACCGAGTTGGAAAAGAAGGTCAAAGAGGGTTTGGAGAGGGTGACCATCTTGGAAAGGGACTCTCATGACAGGCCTTTTGATGAAGCTCTTCATGAGGAGGTGGACATTGCCACAAAAGGGTTGAGGGAAGCTTTGGAAAATAGAGTGAGTTTTGTTAAGCAACAAGCTAAGATCAAGTGGGTGAAGTTTGGAGAGGAAACCTCTTCCCTTTTTTTTTGGTCGGTGAAGGAGATGAGGGCCCGGAAAAATATCCTATCTCTAACCCTTTCAGATGGCTCGGTTGTAGAAGAGAGGGAGGCCATAAAGACTCATATTGTGGACTTCTATAAGTCCTTGCTTGGGGAGAGAGAGCCGAGGGAGGAGGGTTTCTTTGTACCCAATGGTGGTCAAGTGGTGGATGATGGGGAACATATCTACCTTCTTGAGGTTCCGACCGGGGATGAGAGATTACCGGGACCTGATGGGTTTGGAAGCAAGTTCAACAAGGAATGTTGGGATATAGTGGGGCCGAGTATGATGGAGGCGGTCCGAGAGTTCTTTGTGAGGGCCTTCTTGCTTAAGCAACAAAATGCTACCCTTATTAGCTTGGTGCCCAAGGTGGATAACCCGACCTTTGTGAATGACTTTAGGCCGATCTCCCTTTGCAATGTTACCGTCAAGGTGATCTCAAAGATTTTGGTGGAAAGGTTAAAAGGGGTGGTGGAGGATGTGGTTTCCGATGCTAAAGGGGCCTTTGTTCCGGGAAGGTCGATTACCCATAACCATGCCCTAGTCCAAGAGCTCCTATGCTGCTATGACCGTAAGGGGATTTCACTGAGATGCTTGATGAAGATCGAATTGCATAAAGCCTACGATTGTGTGTCTTGGTCCTTCCTTGAAAAAACACTTATGTACTTCAACCTCCCTCCCCCCTTGGTGAGATGGGTGATGGAATGTGTGACTTCGACCTCTTTCTCGGTGCTCATTAATGGAGAGATCGAGGGGTACTTCAAAGGGGGGAGAGGGTTGCGCCAAGGTGATCCGTTGTCCCCCTACCTCTTTGTGTTAGTCTTGGAGATGCTAAGTAGGAGGTTAGGGGAGGATAGTCAAGATATTGAGTTCAACTTTCATCCGGGTTGTGAAGAAATGAGGATGTGTCATGTGGCCTCTGCGGATGATTTGCTTGTGGAGAGGAAGCTTTTATAATAAGAGATGGAGCTTCCAAACGTTGATGGCCGGGCTTGACCGTATGCCGTTGAGGGCAAAGATGCATGCTTGGGGGATTTTGTCGGAAGACACTTGTGTGCTATGCAAACAAGGGAGGGAGGATAATGAACATTTGTGGTTCAATTGCCCGGTCACGAGTGAAGTAGTCAACCGAGTGTTTACTTGGTTGAATATTGGGGTGAGGAAGAGATCCATGGAGGCTTGGTTACTATGGTTTCACGAGTACCGAGCTAAGGAAGCGGTCTCCTACAAGGTACGACTCTTAGCTTTCACATGCTTGGTCTACTTTGTATGGAGAATGAGGAATGAAGTGATCTATGAGGGGGTGGAGCCCAATGCAACTAGGTGTTTTTTAAACATCTTTGAGGCATGTAGAATGAAGATAGCTTGCAAAATAGACCTTAATGGGAGGAATGGGAGGAGATGAAGAGGGTTTTTGAGGCTCTAAGATGGTGGTGTGTGTTGTTGAAGAAACGTGGGGTAGGGTGGCTTTGTTTTGATCTTGTTAGCTTTTGTTTCTTGGTTTTTCAAAGTGGTCCTACCGAGTTGCATCTTAGTTAGGGGGCTTTGAGGGTGGTTGGGTTATTCTTCCCCTAAGTGAGTGCACTTTATTTCATCTTGGGCTTTTGTGAGTATTTTACCATGAGCTTGTTCATGGTTTTGTTCTTAGTGAGACTTGGTTTACAAGTCTTGCTTTTGTATATTCTTAATCTTATATATTTACCAATTCGAGAATTGCCTTTGATATTCATATTCATATTTGTTCTTCCTAGTTGATAAGTACATTTGGGAAGGCTCTAAAGGACACCGAGGAGTATGTGAAGGAGCTCAAGTCCCAGAAAAAGTAGCACCTTCAAAAACACAAATGATTAGCATGCCAATAAATTAAAGCATTTGTGCATCGGCATGACATTGTTACTAATCCATCAAAAATGTTGGGGGATGGGATGGATGGATGATGAATAAGATGCTTGTGTAAGCGGTAGGCTGTTGTTATTTCAATAAAATAGTCCAACTATGCGGCTTGTTCCCATTATGGATGTTTGTTATATTTGTATTCAAACTGAGAGATATTGTGTGCTACTGTTCCCTCTTCTTTATTTTCTTTCCCTCCTCCCGGCTCTGTATCGAAAATATAGGTTTTTAAGATCACTAATCATATATCAAAATGCATGGTGCACATCTGAGATTGACCGCTTTTTATCTTTTTAGTAGAACGTGATTGCTTTATTAAAATATCTCTGTCAAAGCCAAAGCCAAAGCTTGAATGCCGGACGGAGTTGATGATGCTCTTGTCCCGACTCGGGTTGTAATTGAGCAACATAGTGAGCAACCACATTGCTATTGCCTAGTGACATGAGTACACCTAGCTTTTTTAAATAAAGAAAGATGTCTAATATCATCTAAAATAACCCCAGAATAAGAGAGGTTAATAGTTTTATTATTCACTCCCGTTATTAAGATAAGGGAATCCGATTCGCTACCACTTTAGTGACACCCATGGAAAGAGCAAGACGGACACCAAATAGCAAGCCATTCCTTCAATTGCATCAACCGGTTATGCTAGCACCCAGACTTGTACCGTCATTTCCTAAAAGCGCATCATTTGAATTTATTCTGGAAAATTCCTTTTGGTTCCCCTATGTTTTTGCCTTTTTGCTTTTGGTGTCCAAGAAAAAAAAACTTATTCCTTTTGGTACCCTTGAGGTTTTAACTTTTCCTGTTGACGTCCCTCTTTGGTTCAAATTAGTTAAAGCTCATCATTGTGTTCCTTACCCTTAAATTAGTAAGATTTGATTATTAAAACATCAAAATTATAACCTAACCATCCCAATTTGAATTTGTAAATATTTTTTAAACAATCCTTTAAAATAGAGGATTGTTTTAAAATTCAAATTGATGTAATTTGGTTATGAATTTAAGTATTTTAAGAGTTGAATCCTACTAATCTAAGGGTGATGAACATTATGGTAAGCTTGAAAAATCTCTAATTTGAACCGGAAAGGTGCGTCATAAGGAAAATCCAAAACCTCAGATGTACCAAGAGGAATAAGTCTTTTTCTTAGACACCATAAACAATAAGTAAGAACCTGGTTCTGGTGGAATCCATGCTGAACAAAGGGTTGGAGCTGGCAATATATTTGCCGGTGCTGATGACTTGTAAGTTGTAACTCTTAAACATATTTCCAAAACCCACAAACAGAAATCGACCTTGGTCTTGCATTCCTTGAAAGAGGCGTAAATTACAAGACGTCCAACAGACCCATGAAGTCAAGAAGAACTCCTCAAAACCAGTCAGCCCAAAAACATCAAAGACTCTAGCAATTATATCAAGGGCAATGAACCCATAGATAGAAACAAAGATTTAAGTTTAGAAGAGTTCCAAACATCATGAATATGACTATGAGGACAAACAAAAGATGCATGTCATATTGATTCCACATCAAAAGTACAAATATCACAAGTAGATTGAGGAACAATATGATGACGAAATAATCCTTCTTTAACAGTTAGAGAACTTGAAACCATTCTCCTAGTAAACATTCTCAATTTTGGTGGGACATTCATCATCCAAATTAAAGGCCAAAGGGAATCAGTTTGGGAAGAAGAAGGAATAGTAGTAGTACCCATGAAACCCAACCAATATGTTGATTTTATCGTAAAAATACATGAGGAGGTTCGTGTCCAAAACAAAACATCATAGTGAAAACGTGGTGAAAGTGGAAATTGTAAAATTGCTTGAACATCATCAAGCTCTAAACTCTATTGGTGCATACTAAATCCCATGTTCTGGAGGCTTGATCAATCGAAGAGGATAGGTAATTTGTGGGATCAACATCATCAACCAAAGATTGAGAACGAAATCCACCCACACCATCAACAATCCATCAATGGATTGCCATACAAAAACATTTGTGCCTGATCCAATTCTGCACGCCAGCTAATGTGATTCTGATCCATCATGAGCAAGAATCAAACCGAGAACCGACACCGAGGCTAAGGGCATGCCGGTGCCAAGTGAGCAAGCGTCGGGTGGTGATGTCGAGCCATTTCCGTCGGTTACTTCTAAAATTTTGTCGGGCTATCTTTTAGGAGGGCCTCCTACTCATCAAATAAGGAACAACAACACCAAGAATGCCCATGAAAGGTGTCCTGAATCATCCAAGCGTCGAGAGCCCTTAGTTGATGCTTTCGACACCATGAGCCGTATTTGGTGCTTATCTTAAATTTTGTGCCTTTTTATGTAATTTTCTCTTGGATATTTTTGTCACTGTTTCAAAGTGTGGGCTTCTTGTGGGAGTCATCCTTGTTGGCTAGGTTGATATCCTTGTTAGATGCCTCTTGCCTCCTTAGGCAAGATTGAAGCCAAGCATGCCACCCTTGTCTCTTTGCTTTAGAAAATGTTTTTCCTTGTTCTTTTCAATCCAAATTTTGAAGGCTTGATCTAGGTGATTCATATCCTAGTTTGATCTTTCTAGGTCTTGTTTCGGATGGTGCATCATATCCTTTCAAGGCACGTCCATATCTATCATGTATCTATCCAATTCCATCTCGGTGGTTCTTGCGGCCTTTATTGTAAGAGCCATGACTTTCTAACAATGCATGATTTGGACCTCAAATTTTGTCGGATCAAATAAGACTCATAGATCGAACTCTGGGCTTTGGAATTACCCAATTCCGAGTTCGGAGGAGGGAGATCTACCCTTGTTATTCTACAAACAGTTCAACCACCGAGTTCCACTATCTCTTGAAGATTTTGCTCGGATCTTCTTCGGATTTCCTTACACCGCTTCAATGACAAGATCCTTCATCACGTGGTATCAGAGCCACGCAAGGTACTCCTTCTTTAGACCTTTGATTGAGCAATCTAGGGTTGCAAGTGCTCGTTGAGCCACCCTTGACTTTACCTTACCGAGTTGTGTTGTCTTGCATTGCTTGTTGTCTTCCGTTACCGAGTTGTGTTGTCTTGCATTGAGCCACCCTTTACCTTTCCCTTACCCATGCCTTTACCTTAAAAAAATCTGATTGAGACTATCGACACTCTAAGTGACATTTCAATGACCTTCACCCATGTTCTTAATTCTTCAAAGAGCTGCTCTTTGGGTGAGAAGAAGATAGTCTAAGCATATCGTGAAAAGCCATCAACAAAAATATATCTTTTTCATAATAGATGAGGATCTAAACTTAAGGGGTTAAAAATAATTGAATTTCTATGATTCCAAACGAACCATCACAGGAAACAAAGGATAGGTCCATCTTTATTTAATTTCGAGGTTGATATTAAATTTTCTTTAAAATTCGCAGTTTTTTCTGTCTAAAGAGTGATGAACTTTTTTCTTCTAATTTAGAAATTATTTTTTTTTGTAAAAGGACACAGGAAAAAAAGGTGATTTAAATTTTCATTATCCATATTACAAAGGTAACAACAATGATGCGAACAATTAAAAAATCTATTCAATCTATCTGTAGTGGGTAAGAAATCCCCACATGCTTTCCATAAAAAATTTTGAATATTTGTTGGTATTTTAATCTTCCATATCCAGGACAAACCAGTCGAAGAAAAAACATGAGATTCATCCACAAAGATCCGAAGCCGACTTGATTGAGAAAATGCCATCTTTCGACGGATTCTGAACCACTATATCTTGAACATTAGTTATCAGAATTTTGATAAAAGAAATTAAGTTTACCATCCAAGGTGGTAATAACTTATTGAGAGCCGAGAAATGCCAATTTTTCTTAGAAGTGATAAAAGTGGAAACTTTAAACCACGGATTATCATTATTATAAAAAGAAAAAAAGGTCAGAATCTCCTATCTATCTATCAGTCCAGAAATTAATCTTATTCACATTTCCCACAATCCATTTAACGCCTTTTGAAAAAGAATATATAATATTTAATAATCATCCAAATTGCTTATAAATTTTAGGGAATTTTCTTTTGGTGCCTTGGAGTTTTTTACATTTCTTTATGGTACCCGAAAAAATATATTCCTTTTGGTACCCTTATAATTTTAAAAATATTCTGTTCGTACCCTCAAATATACCTAAACCCAAATTCGATCCAATTTTTTTACTTTTTTTATTAACAATTCATAAAAAATAAAAAAATCTACATAATTCCTATTTCCTTTCAAATTATCTTTTGACTTTTCAGTAAAACTGAGTACCTTTCTATCGATTTTGTGATGGGAGATACGCAGACGGAGGAGTATGTTGGCGAGTGTACTCTCCATGCGCTCTCCAAACTGAGTACCTTTCTATCGATATTGTGATTGCACTCTCCAAGTGCCCACTTTCTTCCTCCCCCAAAAAACCCACCGGAAGAAACCCTCAACCACCAAAACCACCGTCTCGCCACTGCATTGGAACCTATTCTATAAGAAGAAGAAGGTGGCGCTCGACCTCGCCGAATCGGCGCTCTTCGCCAACGAACAAACCCTCCCGCTCCCCAAAACTGTCGAGCCGCAGATCCAAATCTACCGCCTCCTCCTCTTATTCTCCACGGCCTCTTCCGGTTGCTCAACCCCGGCGACAGTCTCGACATCCTCTTCCACAACGGCCCCCTTTTCACCATGTCGGAGACTCGGAGGACGGCGTGCCCTACCTGATATCCGCCTTTTTAGTCATGTTTTTAGGGTGTCTTTTTGGGTGTTTGAGTCTTTTTCTTTATTTCTGTGTTTGTTTTGAGTCGTTTGTGTAAGTTTTCGTATTTCCTTAAGTCTACATAAGTTTTGGTGGTGTTTTTATAGGTTTTGGAGCTATTTGGAGCAACTTTTGAGGAAAGGAGCAAAGCCAAGGAAAAGCTCAAGGAATGAACTTCATAAAGAGATGAAAAATCAAGTTCAAGCTAAGAAAGAAGTAGAGAAACTCGTTACTGAGCCTAAGGAAAAATAATCAAGGCGAAAAAAGGTTAAATGATCCCTCTATCGAAGAAAGATGTATGATAACGAGCCTGGATGGGTTGTTACCGAGGTGTACAAGGTCGGTAAGGCGGCTCTCAGCAAAAGAAGAAAAGTGAAGAAATTCAGGAAGTTCTACTGACCCTGACGAGGTCGGTACCGAGGGTCCCGTGTCGGTAGAGACACCCGAGTCGGCACATTTAATTATCTTTTATCCCTATTATTATAGTTTAAGGGATATATCTCTTAGAGATATTATTTTATTATAGATAGCTTTAGTTCTCTCTATATAAACCCTTGTCTAGTCTTAGTTTTCTTATCCTGCAAGTTAGATAGAGTAGAGAGTAGAAAGAGAGAGGAGGCGTGAGGAGACAAGAGGGGACGAGAATTGGTGTTGCTTGGAAGACAAGTTTCGTTTTGAATTTAGTTTGTAAGCTTTCCTTTCTTTATTAATGCAATTGTTTGTTTCAATCATGAATTGTGAGTAGTCTCTCTCTCTACGGTTGGGGTTAACCCAACAATGGTTATGTATGCTTGCTTTTGATCATGATTTGATTGTCTTTATTGCGTGATTCTATTCTCTTGTTCTTAATCCTTGAAACGAAAGTTGAAAGAGAATTTCTCATTCATAGTTGAAGCGAAAGCGGAGACCTTGAATGAAAATAAGTCAACTTAGGGTTTTGAAATGAAAGAGGATCAATCCTAGTTGAAGTAGAATAGATAGATAGTAAGTTTATTGATAGGACGAAAGTTGATTGATTTACTTGCTTAGTTGACGAAAGTTGACGCCTTTATGTAATAAAAGCATCACTTTATGTTTCATTAGCATTTGCACGCATAATTGTTGTTGTGGGATACCCTAAACCTTAGATTTTCTCTTTATTGATATAAAAATCCATACTTTCTCTTACTTGCTCTCCAAGTAACAAAACTCGATACTGGACTTTCTCCCGTGGACAAACCTGACTTCGCTATACATGGCGGGGTCTTCATTATAAATTTATTTGTTGTCAAGAAACCCTCTCAACAAATTGGCGTCGTTGCCGGGAAGATTTCAAAAGTGCCAAGTTTTGTTCTTTTAGCATTTTTCGGGACTCTACCGAGTTGGTAACGACCCCCTAAGGTCGGTACCAACCCTGCCGGCAAACCCAGTTTTCTTTTCTTTTTCTGTTTTTTTTTGTGATTACTATCGAGTCGGTAACGACCCTACCCAAGTCCGTACCGACCCTGTCAACTGAACTCAGTTTTTTGTCTTTTAGTTTTTATTTTACGGGATCACTGCCAGCTCGTTACCGACCCTCTAGGCCTCGGTACCGACCCTCCTCTGAGAACCCGTCTTGCTTTTGATTTTATTTTTGTTTTTGTTTTTGGTTACAGTGTATGCCAGCTGAAGGACGCCGAGTTGTCTCTAATCCAGTAGTTGACCCTAAATCCGAGCGATCCTTACACCTGAAGAGATGACAGAATAGATGGTTGCTCTCCGACAACAGATGGAGCCGACTCCAGGCTGACAGAGATCGTAAGCGAGAGCACACTGCCCATCTATGAGAGCAGTTGTATTCCTTTCCAAAGAACGCCAAACAATACATGCACCCAGAAGTGAGGGTGCCAGAATCTGCAATAGTTCTTCTTGAAATAGAGAAAGCTTTTGAGATCAGATCTCAATTCATATCCTTGATTAAAAGATCTCAATTTTAAGGGAAACTAACAGACTGCCCAATAGAACATATTAAAAACTTTATTGATTTATGTGACACTATTACCGTTGACGGTGTCTCTCTTGAATATGTTCTGTTGAAGGCTTTCAAGTGGTCTCTTGCTGGAAACGCCCTGAGTTGGTTAGAGAGCCTACCTCCTAGGTCGGTTAGGACATGAAAGGCTTTGCATGACTTGTTCTTGACAAAGTTCTTCCCACCTTACATAACCACGGAACTATGGAAGCACATCACCTCATACCACCAGCTACCTAATGAGACCTTTGTGGAGACATGGAAGAGATTCAAGGAGATGCTTAGAAAGTGCCCAACCTATGGGCAACCACAATATGTACTCCAAGATATTTTCTTCCAAGGAATCAACCTGAAATAAAGAACCGCATCAACCTGCACACTGCTTGCGGTTTCAAAGAGATGGATCTCGATGAGGCGTGGGCGTTGCTTGACAAGTTGACCAACTACGGTGCAATGTATGGCACACAGTAGGCCTAGCAGCCCCAACGAAGGCTCTATAATCCAAACAAGGACGAGGTAGACCCTGAAGTGAAGCACCAGTTCTTGCAAGACGAGATCAACCATTTGAAAAAGCGGATAAGTTTTCTTAAATTATCTCCATCTTGTTAAGAATGAGGGTCTCAAGCCCATGCTTCTTCTGCCTGCACTAACTTGCAACAAGTTCGTGTTGCTGAGGCATATGAATAAACTAACCACATGAGGGGTCCATTTAGGAGCCAAAGTAATACTTTTTTATAAAGGGAGGAATAACAATCAGCCCACCTGGGGTACTCATGCATATGGCCAAGGGAGCCAACCTCCTCAACAAGATCAAAGGGTTCCTCCTTACAGACCTCCGGACTATCAAGAGCCACCTTCATGGGTACAGGGGCTACAAGAGGATATTAACGGAGTTCACAACAAGATTGATGGAGTCCGTGATGACCTATAAGGTGTACAGGTACAATTGGGAGAGATCGAAACATGGAGAAAAAGTGTAAACTCCCAACTTGGCAACCTAGTTGCACGAATTCCAAGACCTCAAGGGCAATTACCGGGCCGCCCCGAAGAGAATCCGAGAGGGGAAACTGCAGCAATACACCTCATAAGTGGAAAAGAGTTGCTTGATCGAGCCAAGCCTACAAATTATGAGCACGACGATGAAGATAATGCCACAGTCAAGCCCGTTACCGAGGCTCAACCAGTCGTTACCGATACTTCCCAGGTCATTAACGCGCCATCCATGCCAGGTAAGTCTTCTGAAGCAAACTCTCAGTTCGTTATTGACCCCCAAAGGGTCGGTACCGACCCTTCTCCTGCACCAATCGACCCAATTGTCGATTCGATAGAGCCTCGATCCGGGCTTCTCTCTATCCCGAGTACGTCAAAAACTCTTCCTTTCCCGATTAAGAAGGCTAATGATGTCACAAAAGGAAAGTTTAGACACTTTGATAATATTCTTCAAGGGTTAAATATTTCAATTCCATTTATTGAAGCCCTTAATGAAATGCATGCCTATACTAAATTTTTAAAAGAGATATTAAGCAGGAAAAGATCAATTTCTGAGCTAACTGATGAAGTCTGATCCATAACACTCCCTGAAAAGCTCGGCGATGCTGGTAAGTTTGCAATTAAAATTGGTATTGGGACTCACCGTTTCAAAGCGCTTTGTGGTTTAGGAGCCAGTGTCAGCCTATTGCCATAAACTAATTAGTCAGAAGCTAGTATGGGACCATTAGAACTGATCAACATGAACTTGTACATGGTAGACGGATCTTGTGTCAAGGAAACTGGAGTCGTTGACGATGTATCTATCCAAGTTGGAAAATTCTTTGTTCCAAACGACTTCATTATTCTAGATATGCCTAATGACCCTATGGTGCCAATCATTCTTGGAAGACCATTCTTAGCCACCGCATGGGCACGAGTTGATGTTAGAAAAGGACTTCTCACGTTTGATATAGGATAAGAAAATGTCGAGTTTCGCTTCAATCCAGCCGTGAACGAGGTTTCTAGTTGCAGTGCTGAGGATTCTACCGACCCACCATGGCTCGGTATCGACCCTTCCCTGAGTACGAGCACCAACAAAATAAAAGGACAATCCGACTACCGAGGATCCTACCGACCCGCCTTGGGACGTTAACGACCCATACTGCCTCGATAACGAGCCCTTCTTTGAACAATCATGTGAGTTTTCTTGTTCTGATTTAATCAATTCTGATCATGACCCTTTATCTCATCCTTCTTTTACAAATCCTACTAAGCATATTGTGAAGGAGTCGAAGCCCCCTCGGTTTTCGGGTTTTTCTAACCCTTATGTAGGACTTCTGAGTATACATATTGATGATAGATGAACACATCTCTTGGAAAGAAGCTTTGATGTTGTTTCGGCAAAGTACGGGGTTTCTCATGATCCCTACAAAGCCGGATTCAAGCCACCTTAAGGGCCAAGGTAAGTTCGTCGGGCTAATGACGTTAAAATAGCGCTTATGAGAGGCAACCCGCTTTTAGTTTTTGCTTTCTTAGATCTTTTTTGTTAGCTTTCTTTTGACTTGTTTTTTTAGGTTAGATTAGTGTAGTAGGGATAGAAGTTTTTCTAAAGTGACTCACGTACAACAAGACGAAGAACAAAGTACTACATATACCCGGTGATGAATGCAACAGTTTGAATGAAATTCAATGGACATAAACAGCGTGCTCGGTAATGACCTTCACAAGGTCGGTACCGACCCCAACAAATAACCGAGAAAATTCAAACTCCTTAGTAATTAATGGTTTCAGACAACTTCAGCTTTATTTTGTGAGTTCCCTTTTCTTATCCTCTTTATCTTTTTATGTTTTTAAACAGTGAGGACAATGTTTAGTTTAAGTATGGGATAGGGGGAAAAGAAAACTCAGTTTTTGTGTCTTTGTTTGTGTTTTAGGATTGATAATATTCCACTTATATTTCCTATGATATGCTTTAACTTGCTTGATCATGTAATTCCATATCATGTTTGGATAGCTTTGCCTGAATCATGTTGAAAAGTTGTTTTTATGTGGATATTTAGCACGTGATGAAATTGAGCACATATGATCTTAGGTAAAGGTGACTGAAATCCAAAAAAAATTGCTACCTTGTGAGTTATTTTTGGCCTTATAGGGACTTTTTTGTGTGAATTACTCTCCTTATGCATATTATCTCTTGTCATTATGGTTATCTATTTCTTAAAGCCTTTATGAGATATTTGTTCATTGCATGTGAAATCATATGATGGAAAACTTATTTCTTTAACCCACTTTTTATCCTTTCTTTTTACCTACCTTATCATTATCCTCTTTTTGAAGTCAATTTGAGCCTTAAAGCCTTTTATTTTTAGCTCCACAAAATTAGTCCCTAGCCGATGAAATCTTGACCCTATCCAGGGATTAGGACTTAGTATTGGTTGTGATGGTTTTGTTGATAAGAGATGTATTGGTTCAAATGTGGGGTGATATGGGTAGGGTAAAGTAAAAAAAGTCTCGCAGTTTGTCATGTAAAAGGAGTTTGGTTCTCTGAATGCACTTACAAAAGAAGTGGAAAGTAAAGTGGAAGAAATAAAGAAAAATGATGAGCAGAACTCATTACCGACCCTGGTAGGGTCGGTACCAAACCTCCCACAGAGAAAAAAATGAAGAAGAAATGGGAGAAAAAAATAGGTTGAATAGTAAAAGCGTGCATGAGCCAAATTTCCTTGTTAATGTTTGAGTGAGTTTGGTATGTTCTTTTGAGAAGTTTTGGTGAGTTGTTTTGGAAAGTTTAGGAGTCTTTATTCCCGGATTTTTAGCACCACAAACCAAAATACACTACTAGAAAACACGCATATAGCCAGGAAATCCCGGTGTGGTTAAGTTTGTGGGTAACTGCCACAGAATCCCCCACAAACCTCAAATATTCTGGTTGTTTACCCATGAAATTCATGGTTGGGGATATAGTTGCGGGAATATTATCGCGAAATATACACACAGCTAAGTTCGATTCTAAGTTTGTGGCCATATAGCCATGAAAATATGGGTTGTGGCTATAGTTGCGGCCATATTGACGCGAATATACTACGAAGCTGAATTCGGTTCTAAATTTGTGAGAAAATTGTCGCGAAAAAATCACGCAGCTAAGTTCGATTCTAAGTTTGTGGCCATATAGCCATGAAAATATGGGTTGCGGCTATAGTCGCGGCCATATTGACGCAAATATATTACGAAGCTAAACTTGGTTCTAAATTTGTGAGGAAATTGTCACGAAATAATCACGCAACTAAGTTCGATTCTAAGTTTGTGGCCATATAGCCATGAAAATATGGGTTGCGGCTATATTTGCGACCATATTGACGCGAATATATTACGAAGCTAAATTCGGTTCTAAACTTGTGAGAAAATTGTCGCAAAATAATCACGCAGCTAAGTTCGATTGTAAGTTTGTGGTCATATAGCCATGAAAATATGGGTTTGGGCTATAGTTGCGGCCATATTGACACGAATATATTATGAAGCTAAATTCGGTTCTACATTTATGGGAAAATTGTTGTGAAATAATCACGTAGTTAAGTTCGATACTAAGTTTGTAGCCATATAGCCATGAACATATGATTTCCGGCTATAGTTGAGGCTATATTGACGCGAATGAATTATGAAGCTAAATTCGGTTCTACATTTGTGGTCTATATTTCGCGAGTGAGTTTTTTATTATGGATAGATGGCTCTGTTCATTTATAGTCCTAACTCCTATTACTATCTAGTGTATATATCTTTATGTAAGTAAGTGTCAACTAAGTCATTTATCAATTGAAAATGCGGAACTTGATAAACAAAATTGGGCCTATTTATAAGGTTGATAGATTGCTACTTTTATGGCTAATAGCGCGTTCTTGAAATATAATTTGGTTTGATCTATAAATAATAGGATTAACTTTATAAAATAATTGGGTTTATGAAAACAGTATTTCTAACCGGTTCCTTGGCTTATTTGGTTGAAATATAATTTGAGATGATCTATAAACATACTTTTTGAACGACCACGCCAAGGTCTAGAATGAAAACCGAGATTATGCAACGACCCAAACCAAACCAATTACAACTTAGCGAGAAAGAGCTATTAACCGACCCGTGCTGAATTACAAAGAATCCCTAACCCATTGTTTAGACACAAATTCGTTCAACAACTCTAAAGGGTCGAATTTACAACATGCCAGCAAGTTTATTTATGAAAACAACGACAAGTCAACAACAACAATGATCAATTCGGTCATGCCTACTAATAGTCAAGTCAACAAGAAATATACATAGACCAATCCGATATTTTATATAGAATATATTACATAGACCAATCTCAATTAAAATAAAAATAGTTAACATCAATTCCGTTACAACATGCCAACATATGTCTTCATTAAACGCACCGTTAAAGCTAAATAATCAATCCAAAGTCAGAATACAAGTGAGCATGTCTTCATTCTTCAACATCAATATCCATCCAAGATTAAAATAAAATCTTCCTCCTTCAAAAAGAAAATCCCATCATTCATGTAAATCATTAGCAACAGCATTAAAACAACCAAATATATATATACACACATACAATAATACAAACAAGTGAGGTGTGTAGTAACAACATTAAATCAACAAAAATCACTAGCATAGACCAACAACAACAAAAGACATCAAGCTCAACTAGGCATTAGAACAAGGAAAAGCTCAACCTAGAGTACGCTCAATTTTGAGCAACAACTACCAAGTAAGTTTGCACAAAAATCAACTCAAAATCAAACTAAACAATTGTAAAAACCAAACAACATCACGAATAGAAAATGAGCATTTTGAAAAAGCTCAACCAAGGAACTCATATTGAACTTTTTCAAAAAGCTCAAACTACTTATATATAATCACTTCAGTTACTCATACAGGAAAACAAAATTTGGCTCATTTACTCAGATAGAAAATCAGATTTACTTTTCACCAATGAACAAATCAGTTACCTAGGTAGGAAATCAAATTCAACCATCAAATAAATGAAAAATAAAGGAGAAGAATGCATAATCAAGATCCAACAATCACACAAATAAGGGAATGAGATTTAAGAAACTTACAAAAACCGACAACGCGAGAAAGAACCATGATCGAGATCCATCGAGCGCGTCAAAAGAACGAGGTGGCGCAGCTCAGTTTGGATTACGTTGCCTTAGGCCCGACTTTGGTTCGAAGGCCCGACGTCAAAAGAACGAGACTGGTTTGAATTCCGATCAGATGAGACTAGGGTGGACCGACGTTCGGTGATTTGGCGGGCATGGCGAGCACGAAGAACAAGCAGCCACAGGGAGAAAACGAACCCAGGAGGCGACGTTGAAGACCGCAGGGCGCGCGAAGACGAGGTGATGGGAGAATGCGGCAGCCTCCTCCCTTCCTCTCTAGGTAGGTTTAGAGGATTAGGGAAATTGAAGGTCGAAAAGGAGAACTGAGATGAAGAAGACAGGCCCAAGTATGGGCTTTTCGGCCCAGCCTCACAAACGAGGAAGTAAAGAGCTTATTGGGCTTTACTAGGCCCAATTATAAAAAATAAGAATAGGCCCAATTATTGGGCTAGTCCTAGCCCCTTATTGGGCCCCACGAAATGTGCCGGTTGATAGGCTGTTGGGCCCAAAAGTCTAAAAGTGCCTACAAGCTTATTGAATAGGCCCAAACAGCAAATGTCGGAACGAGAACTAGTTATCAGTTTTTCAGAAGACCGAGTAATACATTTAGAATCGTTCATTCTTATAAGAAATCGTTATATTCATTTAGAATCGTTCATTCTTATAATAAATTATTATATTATATTCATTTAGAATCAATCATTTTTATAAGAACTCATTATATTCATTTAGAATCGTTCATTCTTATAAGAACTCGTTATATTTTGTTAGAATCGTTCATTCTTATAAGAACTCGTTATATTCTGTAAGTATAACATTATATTCCTTTAGAGTCGTTCATACTTATAAGAAATCATTATATTCCTTTAGAAACATTGATTCTTATAAGAACTCATTATATTCATTTAGAATCGCTCATTCTTATAAGAACTCGTTACATTCATTTAGAATCGTTCATTCTTATAAGAACTCGTTACATTCATTTAGATTCGTTCATTCTTATAAGAAATCCTATATTCCTTTTAGAATCGTTCATTCTTATAAGAAGTCGTTATATTCCTTTAGAATAGTTTATTCTTATAAGAAATTATTATACTCCTTTTAGAATACTTCAATCTTATAAAAAGTCGTTATATTCCTTTAGAATCGTTCATTCTTATAAGAAATCATTATACTCCTTTTAGAATAGTTCAATCTTATAAAAAGTCGTTATATTACTTTAGAATCGTTCTTTCTTATAAGTAAACATTCGACTACTTTAGAATCGTTCATTCTTATAAGAAAATGTTATACTTCTTTAGAATCATTCATTCTAATAAGAAAACGTTATATTTCTTTAGAATCGTTCATTATAATAAGAAAATGTTATATTTCTTTAAAATCGTTCATTATTATAAGAAATCATTATATTATATTTCTTTAGAATCGTTCATTCTTATAAAAAAACGTTATACTTCTTTAGAATCGTTCATTCTAAAAACAAAACGTTATATTTCTTAGAAATCATTCATTCTTATAAGAAAACGTTCATTCATATAAGAAATCGTTATATTCGTTTAGAATCATTCATTCTTAGAAGGACTCATTATATTCATTTAGAATTTTTCATTCTTATAAGAAATCATTATATTCTTTAGAATCATTATTTCTTATAAGAACTCGTTATATTCCTTATAAGTAAACGTTCACTCATATAAGAAATCGTTATATTCATTTAGAATCATTCATTCTTAGAAGGACTCGTTATATTCATTTAGAATCGTTCATTCTTATAAGAAATCATTATATTCTTTAGAATCGTTAATTCTTATAAGAACTCGTTATATTCCTTCTAAGAAAATGTTCACTCGTATAAGAAATCATTATATTCATTTAGAATCATTCATTTTTAGAAGGCCTCATTATATTCATTTAGAATCATTCATTCTTATAAGAACTTGTTATATTAAGTTAAAATCGTTCATTATTATAAGAAATCATTATATTCATTTAGAATCGTTCATTCTTAGAGAACTTATTATATTACCGCCCTTACGTATGTCCTGATCCAACACGTATAATAATATTTTTAGCAACACCGGTTGAAAATCCATAAAAGATACCGAATACCTTCAAAAGATATTGTAAAATTTTATGCATTCTCTGCAATCATTTACCCAAGTGCAATCTCTTTCTTTTTGTTAAGTTTTCCCTTTTTTTTTTAATTAACCCCCCCCCCCCCCATTCTTTGCCTTTAAATAGCAGTAAGAGAGATGGAGATTGGAGTCAGCTTAAAAAAATTTACACTCCTCCGTTCACAAATGTATTCCTTCATCTGCCAGGCTAGTCAAAGCCAACTTCATTTTTTCTCTCTTCAGGAGAAGCCAGCCGGACCCACCTCCTCTTTGTTAAACTTCAACTTCCAATTTTGTTTAAATACAATTTTGTTAAACTTCAACTTCAACTTCCAACTTCAGGAGTTACAATTTCTTCACGCCGGTGTATATCTTCTTCTACTTCTGTTCGAAAGAAGCCCGGCCTGTCCACTCCACCTGACCATCACCAGGACCTACGCCAGTTCATTGCCCCGCCTCCCATCATCGTTCCGGTTCTGTCTCCTGGTTTTTAAAAAAATACAGAAAAGAGAGGGGTATGATTTTGGGCCTTTTATCTATTTCTTTGTGTTAATTTATTTATTTTGGATTTAACATTAGGCCCATTTAACTAATCCAGAATTTTAAATCAGATTTATAAAGTTAAAACTTTTGTACATGATTTAAATAGAGATCAACATACATGCATAAAGATCTAAAGGAAAATACTTTTGGTAAACTATAAAATATATTTTAATAAATCTTAAGAATATAAAAGAGATTTTAAGCATGGATATTCTAATTTTTTTAAATATTATAACCTAGACATTTTTCCTTTATTATAAAAGAAATGGCTTGAGATTTAAATAGAATAAAGTTTTTATGAAAGAAAATGTCTTGCATGTCACTTAGACTTAATATAAATTTTAAATGATTTATATGGGATTTTTTTAAATTACAAGTAGACTTCTAAAGGTTATTATCCCATTAAGTAATCTAAATAAATTGTTGAAATGTGGATTTTACAAGGTTTTAAGAAATAATCTACCCTTGCATGTTAACTTAAAGCTTAGTATAAATTGAAATAAAATTTTATGACCTTCTTGATAAAAAGGATTTTCACAAAAACAAGTTATACTTAAATAATATAATTAATGCATGTGGAAATAAAATGGGTTTTTATGAAATAATTCATACATGCATGTCAATTTTAGACCTTACTATAATTTTATAATAAATTATTTGTGACATCTAGAAATAATCTTGATCATGAGAATATTATCGTTTAGACCTTACTATAATTTTGTAATAAATTATTTGTGACATCTAGAAATAATCTTGATCATGAGAATATTATCGTTTAAGTGAAAATGCATAAAAAAATGCTTGTGGTTTTAAGAAGGATTTTAGTTGTTTTAAAACACTCTTGCATGTCAAAGCTATCATTTCATATAAGCTTTTGAATAAAATAAAAGAGGCCTTAGAAATAATAAGACTCATGCAAACAAAATTTTTAGTCCATTTAAATAATTATTGCATGTGATTTAAAAAAGGACTTTTCATTTGATTAAATACATCCTTGCATGTTTCTTTAAAGTAAATAATTTAATTCTATAAAAGTTTTTCAAAAACATCACTTTGAAAATGATAATAAAAATTTATTATTATTTATTTTTCCCACCTAAATTATTAAATTAAATAATATTGATTAACATCCTTTCTCTTAAAAGAAGAAAATAAGAAAATGACTATCTGAGAAATAAATTAAGAATTTTAATATAAATTTGTTCGTTATCTATTTCGAATGACTAGGTCAAAGCGTTCAAATTTCACTAAGTCATTCTAATTCCCGAGCTTCGTAAGCGTACGAAAGAAATTCAAGGCAAGTTGATTTTTCTCTCTTGCATCCGTTTTAATGTGAATTTCCTTTCCGTTTAATATTCCTTCTTGCCAATAATAAATTATTGCTAAATAAATTGACTTAAGTTTATTTACACCTTGTGGAAATTACTGCTAAATAAACAAATCTAAGTTTATTTACGCAATAGAATTAACGACGTTATGCTATATTAATTATTATATATGCATAGACGTTATAAATAAACTAATAGATAAGAATGGCTCTATCTGTTTCAAATATGAACTCAGGGATGAGAGTTTAGTCTCTTGAAAACATCTCTATATAATATTATTAGGATGTACCTATACCCTAATATCGGGTCATGACCTTGCCCTCTTGATTTGTTGGGCTACGCGCTCTAGCTAAGTACAAAAAGTCCGTATACACCAGCATTGAACATTGCCTCTTGTATTTTCGGCATTGGTTGCTTACCAAACTAAAAAACTTTAAATATGAAATCGTACTATTGAGAATTATAGTACAAACTAATATTCGGAAATTTTGTTTCCTCTATTTTGTTTCGTAAGCGTACGAAAGAAATTCAAGGCAAGCTGATTTTTCTCTCTTGCATCCATTTTAATGTCAATTTCCTTTCTGTTTAATATTCCTTCTTGCCAATAATAAACATTATTTCTTTCAATAGAACCCCACTCTCGTGGTATCCTATTTCTAAAGAATTCTCGTAATTCTTTTCTTTTCAATGGAATCACACTCTCATGATATTCTCTATGTTTTAGAAGTTTGTATTCCTTTTCAATCCGATAAGATCACACTCTTGTGACGATTCTTCTACGATTGGATTCTCATATCCCTTTCTCTCAATGGATGCACTAACCGTTGGATGATCGACCTACTATAATTTGGAGTTCGGTGCCACAAAGTTTAGCTATAAACCATGGAGACCTTTTCGTGCTCCACTTGCTAGTCTTTTTAGACTAATCCATTCACCTTTTTTTTTCTTCTGCACTTTTGCCTGGTGTTTCCCATCTCTTTCTTCTTGAAAACATCAGACAACAAAGGAGTGTTGCTCAAGAAGTGAAGATGAAGTTCAGACGAAGCGAAGGAAGGAAGGAATCACCTTAGAGCGACGTATTAAAAAAGATGGTGCCTAACCTCACGCGAAGATTATAGAGAAGATGTCGAATTGAAGGAAGAACTTTATAACATGTTGGCGTTTTACACCATGTATTTATATGAGACACCATTATCATTAAAATTATATTCCGCTGTTGTTTTCTTTTGTAAACAATCACTTTGTAATCAAAGATAATTCTAAAATGAATAAATAAACCTTTCATACTTTTGATTGTTTTAAATTGTGTTGTGTTACCTTAGCCTCGAGTGACTTTGGATGACAAAATCTGAGGTCACTGGCGGTAATACCCTTGGTTAGAAATAGGGGGTGTTACATTAGCAAAATCTAATTAGTTCATATGTTATGGTTAAAGTTTAAGAAAACGTCCATTCTTATAAGAACTCGTTGTCATTTAAAATCGTTCATTTTTATAAGAAATCATTATATTCCTTATATTCGTTAATTCTTAAAAGAACTCGTTATATTCCTTATAAGAAAACGTTCATTCGTATAAGAAATCGTTATATTAATTTAGAATCATTCATTCTTAGAAGGACTCATTATATTCATTTAGAATCGTTCATTCTTATAAAAACTTGTTATATTCAGTTAAAATCGTTCATTATTATCAGAAAACGTTATATTCCATTATAATGGTTCATCTTATAAGAAATCGTTATATTTTTTTAGAGTAGTTCATTCTATTAAGAAATCGTTATATTCTTTTAGAATCGTTCATTTTTTATAAGAAAACGCTATATTCTTTAGAATCGTTCATTCTTATGGAATCGTTAAACTTCAATTCATTAAAATAAAAGGATTGAAGTTTAATGGTTAGAGTTTGGTTTAAGGTTAACAAAACATAATTAGTTCACATGTTATGGTTAAAGTTTAAGATGAACAAAACCTAAACATGTATTTGTATTTAAGAGTTCATAAATTATTATATATATTTAAAAAATATCATAATTTTATTATTTAGAATTTTAAATTATATCATGAATTACGTAAAAAATCTCTTAATCTAGGCTTTTAAAATTTTGCATGAATTATATTAAAAAAGGATAAAAAATAATTTTTTTTGGCGGGTTGTATAATTGATTGGGACGTGGGAGGGAAAGGAAAAATTTGATAGATTAGGAGGAAAATAAAGGAGGGAAATGGAATTTATTTTCCCGCTTTTAACTCTAACACTAAGGCCCATATTCATTATTTTTGGTCTAAAAGGAAGCCCATATTATGAAACCCTAATTTGGGAGCATGTACAACTCTACTGCCTCCCATCCGTTACAGAACTTGCGGCGCCTTTTCCCATCCTTTCTCTCAGCAGGAAGAAAAACACGCCTCTTTCCCATCCACTCTCCTCTCCAACCCCACCACAACCACCGCCCTCTCCCTCCACCTCGTCGTCCTCCGTGCCACCTCCCACCACGCCTCCTCCCTCCCCTCCTCTGCGCCATCTCTCTTCCTCCTCCCCCTCGGCAACTACGCCCTACACGCCACCGCCTCCTTCGTCGTCGCCACCCTCATGTCCCGCCTCCACCGCACTCGCTTCGTCGCCATCGCCCTCAAGTGCCTCCTCCTCCACTCTGTCGTTCGCCGCGGCTCCTTCATCCTCCACGACCAGATCTCTCTCTTCATGGCGCCCGCCTCCGGCCACCGTGTAAACCACCTCAACCTCTCCGCCTTCCGCAACGGCTCTTCCTCTCCGCCTGGGAGCTCTCCACCTGAATAGTGTGAGTAATGAGGGGTTTATTTATCTTTGTTTTCCCCCTTCTTATTTGGCATTTTTTTGGGATGTGAAGATTTAATTTTGTAGAAATTGGGTTGAATTGATAGTATGGGAGGCTATTTTATGTTGATTTTATGCAAAGTGGGTTGGGCTGAATTGATCTGTACAAGTTAATTTGATAATGGAGGTAGAAAATACAGATATTGATATTTACTCTTTGTTCCTATTGCGAATAGGCTACTTGCTACCCCTCGTTTATGGAACAACTGTCATCCTCAACAATAGCTATTGATTCTAAAGTTCAATAGGATGGTAAAGTTGTGACAAGTCGTGGCCCTAGTACTACGATGGAATACTCTGTGAAGTTGGTCGAAGAATTATGTGGGAAGGAAAAGGCTGAAGAAGTTGCCAAGCCACTGGTATCCAGTCCTTGTGCTTTTTATTCTTTATTGTTCATTCGAGGGTATTACAATGTGATGCATCACTGACCTTCTATGCCATATGGTCCAAGGGATTCTATTAATAGATCCTCACATCCCTTATTTAAATTTATCTCTTAACCCCATTTCATTATTCATATTTTGAATACCCTTGGATATCATGTAGTTCAAATTGCAAATTTGCAAAATTTTCTCATTTATGGATTCATATATGCAGTTGATGCGTTCTAACCACAGTGAAGAGTATTTCATCAGGCAACTGAATCTAGTAAACTAGACATTCAAAGGTGAAGCTCCTCAGGTATGACTTGCTAAAAGACATATGCTTCTATCATGAATTTGTCTCTTCATTGTAACTCTATTGATCTCTTGCAGTCTCTGCTTTTCGTAAATATTGCTTTCCCTTTTCTGGGTTTAGCTCAATTTTACAAGTTTTATGAGGTGGAGTTTTTTTTAGAATATTTGTTTAGAGTTCACTGTGGAATTCTAGGTCTTATTGAGCCAAATTTCCAAAATTCTCAACTGTTATGGAGACGTGAGCTTAATTTTGAGCTCTTAGATGCTTTTCTATGATATGTATTTGATCTCACTGGGAAATATTCACTGAATTTGCTTGAATATAAGCTCATTTGCAGTCTCATATAGATGAAGTGAAATGTGCGAATCTAGCATTTATGATTTGGGGAATTAATAAATTCAAGTCACTTTGCTAATTTTCTCTTTTCAATTTATTTGAAGGGTTGACAAGGGTAAGGCAGATGGAGAGATTGCATGCCAACAAACTCTTTCAATTGGGCAATGGAGAGATTGCATGGACAAGCGCGGAAGATTTGAAAAAGTAGGTCTTGGAGCTTCATGAAGACAATATGGATAAGAGAATTCAATGTACTTACATTTTTTGATTGATGGCATGTGTTGATGGTTGGATTGTTAGATAGCATGTGGATGAATTTGATTTTAAACTTAGGTGTAGTCCTTATGGGTGAATTTTGGCTTTAGAGCATGTATGTTTGAAAAGTGACTTAAATTGTACATTTTATGTATATTTAAAAAGTGGTTATTATTAATATTAATATTGTTCAAAGGTAATTATTATCGTTTATTTAATATTGCAAATAAATAGATGGATTATAATGATTTTTAATATTCTGAATACGTAAAAATATAACCACAAATTTTGACACTAAATGTTTTTGTGGCCAAGTTTGAGACTAAAGGGCCACGACATCGGCCATTAAATGTATACTGTCAATTGGTAGCCAAATTTCATGCTAAATACCACAACTTTACCCACCAAATGTATTTGCGGCAAACTTTGATACTAAACGACCACGACATGTGGATGATGAACACGACTTATTTCTCCCGAATTTAGCTAGAAAAATACTTTGACGCTAACTTTCTGGTAAAATAGACTCAAATTTAGCCACAAAGTGTCTTTGGCTATACAGAGTATTTATGTACCCAATATTGTGGTTAAATAGGCACGACTCAAAAGTTTGTGGGTAGTGTTCACACTATGCTATACCCACGAGCGTTTTAATCACAAACTTTTTGTCCTGGGAACACTGGTGGCTACCGTTGTGGCGAAGCCTGTTACTTGGCTAACTTTGTGGCTTATCACGTGGCCAATGGTCCTGGCTATAGATGCGTTTTCCAGTAGTGATATTTCCATGCCTTACTGTCATTACCAAGCCCCATTACAACCCGACCGAATGGAAACTTCTATGAAGTCTTTCATTGAGCCTAAGTTCTCTTGATGATTTCTATATGTTTTGACATCTCCGGTGGAGAGTTTGGTGAAATAAGTAACAATGACTATGTTGATTTTTGTATATTAGATTGAGTTGAGAGTTGTTATTATTCCAAGCCATTACACTTGAGAGTTGAGAGAAACACATTACCCTTGTGAGGTTTGATTCATAGTTGCTTTTGCTTGAGATTGCTCTTGTATGTGTGATGACGTTAGATTCACTTGTCTATTTCTACTTGTGCATTGATGTTGCTTTTTGATAAAGGCATTGACTTGAAGAATGTGTTGATGGTTTTGATTCTTGTCTTGTTGATTGCTTGAGGACAAGCAACTCTAAGTATGGGGTATTTTGATATTCGCCTTTTTAGTCATGCTTTTAGGGTGTGTTTTTGTTTGTTTGAGTCTTTTTCTTTAGTTATGTTTTTTGTTTTGAGTCGTTTGTGTAGGTTTTCGTATTTCCTTAAGATATGGAGTCTACAATAGCTTTGGTGGTGTTTTATAGGTTTTGGAGCTGTTTGGAGCAACTTTTGAGGAAAGGAGCAAAGCCATGGAAAAGCTCAAGGAATGAAGTCCATAAAGAGATGAAGAATCAAGTTCGAGCTAAGAAAGAAGTAGAGAAACTCGTTACTGAGCCTAAGGAAAAAGAATCAAGGCGAAAAAAAAGGTTAAACGATCCCTCTACCGAATCAAGATGTACGGTTATGAGGCTGGATGGGTCGTTAGCGAGGTGTACATGGTTGGTAACGAGGCTCTCAACAAAAGATGAGAAGTGAATAAATTCAAGAAGTTCTACCGACCCTAACGGGTCAGTACCGAGGGTCCCGTGTCGGTAGAGACATCCGAGTCAGCGCATTTAATGATCTTGTATCCCTATTATTAGATAGTTTAAGGGATATATCTTTTAGAAATATTATTTCCTTATGGATAGCTTTAGTTCTCTCTATATAAAGCCTTGTCTAGTCTTAGTTTTCTTATCCTGCAAGTTAGATAGAGAAGAGAGTAGAGAGAGAGAGAGAGAGAGGCATGATGAGAGAAGAGGGGACGAGAATTGGTGTTGCTTGGAAGACAAGTTTCGTTTTGAATTCAGTTTGTATGCTTTTCCTTTCTTTATTAATGCAATTGTTTGTTTCAATCATGAATTGTGAGTAGTCTCTCTCTCTCTGTGGTTGGGGTTAACCCAACAATAGTAGTTGATTGTCTTTATTGCATTATTCTATTCTCTTGTTCTTAATCCTTAAAATGAAAGTTGAAAGAGAATTTCTCATTCATATTTGAAGCGAAAGCGGAGACATTGAATAAGAATAAGTCAACTTAGGGTTTTGAAATGAAAGTGGATCAATCGTAGTTGAAGTAGAAGAGATAGATAGTAAGTTTATTGATAGGACGAAAGTTGATTGATTTACTTGCTTAGTTGACGTCTTTATGTGATAAAAGCTTAAAAATTTATATTTCATTAGCGTTTGCATGCATAATTGTTTTTGTGGGGATACCCTAAACCTTAGATTTTCTCTTTATTGATATAAAAATCCATACTTTCTCTCTACTTGCGCTCCAAGTAACAAAACGTGATATTAGACTTTCTCCCGTGGACGAACCTGACTTCGCTATACACAACGGGGTCTTGATTATAAATTTATTTGTTGTAAGAAACCCTCTCAACACTACCACATACTCCGACGAACTGGAAACAGACGGAAGGTAAGATTTCAATTTCCAATTGAAATTATCCTCCATGATCGCCCAGTCGAAGGTTGACCCTGTCTCTGGCGAGCTCTTCGCGCTAAGCTACGATGTCGTCAAAAGGACAAAATTTTCTGATTCCGAGTCTTGAACAAATATGCAGAAGACGGGAAACAAATTAAATGGATCGAAGTCCCAATTACTTCTGCTTCCATCTCTGGAACTCGTGGGTGAAGCCGGAGACCGATGAAATCTTGTATAACTCCGGCAGACTCTGTTTTCAACGACTCCGATGAAAGTCTCCAATCTTATCCGAACTGCTAGCAATGGATGGAGTTTTTTTTAATGAATTGTTAACGGAAAAGCAAACAAAATGGATGGAAGTTGGGTGTAGGTATATTTTAGGCTATGGATCGAACTTTTTTCAAACTATAGGGGAACTAAAAGGAAGAATTTTATTTTTCTAGGTACTAAAAGAAAATGTTAAAAACTTGGGGGCACTAAAAGAAAATCCCTAAATTTTATATTTTTAAGGACTAAAATAGTTGTTTAAATCCAATTATAGAATAAGATGGGAAGGTTCGGAATCAAATCCAATAATTAACCCAGAAATTAAACTATTGAAAGGCAGAAATGACTCTCTCTAAAGAAACATCACCCCCGACCCTTCCAAAATCTCACCCCCAAAAAATCAATACAAACCCTAGATCGAAAAATCATGGCTTCTCTGATGCAATTTGGCCTAAAGAACCCGAACAAACCAAATCTTATGATGATCCAAGTTTGGGATGGGTGCCCATTTGGTGTTTTTCGCACCGGAATCCCGCGAGTGCCCCCATCTACCGCGATAAAATTTGGATGTATGTGTATTCAATCGGCGCCGGCGTCCATCGGAAAAGACTTGCCTTGACCCAATCCTTCCTGGCTAGGCGCTGGCTGAAGCGAAAAAGACTTTCTCAAAAAGAATCAAGGGCTATGGTTAGAATGGGTTTGATGAGGATGCGTTTCTGTGCACTTCTGTACATCGGGAGAATGTTAGGGGCCTCGATGCGAAAGAAATCTCAGCGGAAATCACGGCGGCGGAGACAAGTGGGCAAGCTAGAAGACGAAGGATTCCCGCTGCCATGGAGGCTAAAGAAAAGGGGCTCGGCGCGGCTAGGGTGGGTGTTCCTAGCGCACCTCTGGATCGACTAGGAAAGTACCCGGAAACTGAAAATTGGTAGGTTGAATCCTCCCTTCTTAATCTTTGATCATTTATGTTCAGAAGTGTTTGCCTCTTTGTGTTATCAGTTATATGCCTATATAATGAAATGTTGGGGATTTGTTTTCTCCATATTCACAAGCTTTATCTACTCTCTGCTCAATCCTACTATTTCTGAAAAACACTTTTATTTCCTATGGAAGGCTGAATTGACTGAAAATCTCATGGAAAAACAAAACAATAAGGTGAAGAACAAAAATAAAACCTTTAAAAAGGTAATCTACTATGATGCTATTTTCTCTGAAGAACATGATGAGTTGGACCATGTCCTCACCCTACCAAAATTTCAGCTTACCATGGTCATTAATACCTTAAAGGGTAGCAAATTACTCGGGCCTGATGGGGCTGGTCAGCACAACCTGTGTGGTAAGAAATCCTACAAGTTTGATCTCTATAATGAAGAGAAATATTCTGCTGAACAAATCTCTTACTGGAGAACCCTTGAACAATTTGAAACCGAACCCACTATGGTTGAGGAAACCTTAAGTAGTTGTGTTTTAAAGAACAACAACAAAGCCAACTTGACTGGCATAAAGAAAATCAAAGGGAAAGCTTGTGTAAAAGCTTGTCTTGATAGCCTTGAGAGGCAATTGTTTGTTAAAAACATGATCACCTGGTTTTTAACCTTATGGATGCCAAATGGAGGTTTTTCTAAACCCTCCCTAAACTACTGCCATTACTGTAAAGATATAATTTCTGGTATCAGTTCTCCTTTGTGGACTCTGGATGATAGCTTGACTAGTTTTTATGTGTTGAATAGAGATAAATGCTCATATGAAACTATGATGACAACTTCGGATTGGGTCTCTATGACCAAATTTGCTTCCAAGTACACAGCTTGGAATGAAACCAGATTTACTAGAAACACTACAAGCTTACAAATTATTTGCACTATGGCACATTACGAGCTTAAGATGACTGATCAAGGGTTTGACAAATTAAATTACTATACCACCACAAAGGGTAGTAAAACCTGGAACCTCTTTTTTATGAAGATGTTGAAGGTTTACAAGTCTAGACCTATTCTAATTTTGAGTAATGTACAGAGTAATAAAAATGGATATCCTTACTACAAAAAAGCAACTCTTCTGAGTATTTATACTTGTATTTTCTGGAATTATAATTCATTCCATGTTCCTACAATCATGATGATGATTATAGATAACTGCCTGGTTAGTGTTTGCCTCAGGAACATGCAAGAAAAATGGAAGCACAACAAATAGATATACTCATTGAGGATGCTGACTACCAAAGACAAAAGACTATCCAGCTGAATACATCTACAGAACAGATAAAGATAAAGACAGGCCAAGTGCTAAAAAAGAAAAGCAAGCTGTGTATAGAGACAACATGGCTAAGGACCAATAATCCTCGAAAAATGAAGTATAAGGAATTACAGGAGTTCAAGTCTAATTGTAATAGTGTTGTTAATCATGTAAAGGTTTCTTATGATGTTTTGAATCGCTATAAAACTCAGAAAATCATATGTAAGAAAGATAGAACAAATGGCATTTGTAGTGATGTAAGGAACAATGTATGGCACAGACAAAACACCACTCACAGGATTAAAGAAAAGGAACAATCTCTAACAAATTCCAAGCCATGTGATTACAGGAAGAAACCTTTAATCTCAAACATAATGTATTCTACCACAGGTCTGAATTTGAAAACCCAAACTTGCTTGCGACTCTTTGGAGTCATTAGTAAAGAATTGACTACAATGGTTATCTATGAAAATAGGTCTCTGGAATAGTAGGGGGATAGGGCGTAAATAATTTTGGCCGGAAATTGACTCCTTCTGTAAAATTCAGCAAATACAAATCATGGCAGTCGTGGAAACGAAAACGGACAAGACACCAAGCGATCAAGTTTGGAGAAGGTCTGGATTTGATAATCTAATTTGGTCCCCGGCTTCTGGTAGAGCAGGTGGAATAGGAATAATGTGGAAAGAGCACCAACTAATAAATGAACAAATTACAGTTCTGTGTCAAGAACCGAGATTTATAATTTTAAAATACACCCATCTAGTAACCAAATACAATATAGCTATCTACTTTGCCTATGCGCCGCCTAATGAAGGACTCAAGGATAGTTTTTGGGAAAGTATTAAGAACACTTTACTTAATTTAAATTTACCTATTATCCTAATTGGAGACCTAAACGAAATCCAAGACCCGGAAGAGAAAAAAGGAGGAGTGGCACCGAACCCAAGTAGATTTGAAAGACTGATAAATTTTAAAAATGCTTGCGAATTGGTGGATATCCCTACGGTTGGAAATCAATTTACTTGGAGGAAAAATAAAACGGAAATAGACAACATTTATGAAAAATTAGAAAGAACCCTTGTTAGTCATGAAATTTTACAATGGTTCCCTCAAATAAAAACCAAAAACCACGCTTTTACAACTTCAGATAATTGTAAATTATTAGTAGAAATAAGCAACGAAGATATTACAAAAGCCTCTCCATTCAAGTTAGAAAAAATGTGGATGTTAAGAAAAGATTTTAGAAATGTTGTAAGACAAGCATGGAGACTAAATGTTACGGGCTCAAATATGTTCCAACTAGTAAAGAAAACACAATTATTCAAGAAAAATGCCAAGCAATGGAACAGAAAGACACTAGGAAACACCTTTGAGCAACTAAAGGAAATTGAGCATAAGTTAGTACAAATTCAGACACAAATATTAATATCTCCGCAACCTAACCTTATTCAAAAACAAATGCGCATAATTAAACAAAAAGAATGCATATTAAATTATCATAAAACATACTGGAGGCAAAGAGCAAAAAACAAAGCATGTTTAGTTAGCTGATACAAACACAGGGTATTTTCATAAAATTGCAAGTGGTAGAAGAAGCAGGAAACTGATAAAAGAAATCAGAACGGAAGAAGGCACACAAATTATGGGAGTGGAGAATATTAGGGAAGAAATACGAAATGATTTTAAGAGAAGATATATAAAGGAGTCGGTCGATCAAGTACTAACTGATGAATATCTAGAGCTGATCACGGAAAGAATATCCGAGGAGGAAAATGAAACATTAATAAAACAAGTAACAAATGAGGAAATTAAAAGAGTCGTTTTGAGTATCGGCTCTGATAAATCACCAGGACCTGATGGCATGACAACAGAATTCTACAAGAAGTATTGGGACATTGTGAGACTATCAATAATAAAAGCTGTAAAAAGCTTTTTTTACTCTGGAAATTTTTTAAAACAAATAAACCATACCTTTATTTCACTTATCCCAAAATTTGAGAATCCCTGTGCGACAAACCACTATCGACCAATAAGCTTATGTTCAACAATCTATAAAATTATATCCAAAATTATAACAGAACGACTAAAAAAATCATGAACAAAATTACTCACCCCTTACAAGGTGCTTTTGTAAACCAGCGAGCAATTCAAGACAATGTACTTATAGCTCATGAGGTTTTTCATTCCTTTAGGGGAAGCAAGGCAAAAGATGGATGGGTAGCTATAAAACTAGATATGGAAAAAGCTTACGACCGTGTTGACTGGAGTTTTCTTTTTCGAGTCCTAGATAAATTTGGTTTCGATAGAAAATTTATTGGATGGATTAAAGAATGTGTATGCACTGTATCCTTTTCGGTCCTTGTAAATAATGGGCCAACGGAACCTTTCCTTCTTGAACGTGGACGGAGACAAGGAGATCCATTATCCCCTTTTCTTTTTGTGATTACCACGGAATTACTAGCAAGAAAGCTTCAAAAGGAATGTGACACAAACAAGAAATCAATTGGATGCCCAATTGCTCGAGGAGGCACTAGGATCCCATTCCTAGCTTTTGCTGAAGATATCATAATCTTTAGCAAAGCCTCTCAATATGCATGCTCTAAGGTTAAGAGAATAATTCAACAATATAGTGCGGTCTCGGGTGAAAAAGTGAACTACCACAAATCAGCCTTTCAGGCAAGTAAAAATACAAGTCATCACCAAAAGCAAAAAATACAACAAGTACTAGGAATTATTTCAATGACAAACTTGGAAAAATATTTAGGATGTCCAATTATAAACGAGAAAGTAAACAAAGAAACCTTTGCGGAAACAATTGGGAAAACTAAAAATCAACTCTCTAAATGGAAGGCTAACTCACTTTCTCAAGAAGGGCGTACCGTGTTAATCCGATCAAATCTTGCAACTAAGCTAAATTATGTAATGCAAAGCTTTATGCTACCAACAAACGTCCATGATGAAATGGATAGAATAAATAGATGTTTTTCTGGAATAAAGATCATCTCCATAAACCCCTGGTAGGATGGGATAGAATTTGTAAACCAAAACAACATGGTGGTTTGGGAATACGAAAAACAGAACACATGAACAAAGCACTACAAATGAAATTGCTATGAAAACTGCTTGCCGAACCTGACAATATATGGGTAAAGGTTGTCACTGAGAAATACATTAAAAATGAAACATTCTTCTCTTATAAATTAAAATCAAATGCGTCATGGCAATGGAAACGACTAATTAGTTTGAGACCTGAATTCCTTAGAGGTCTTGTATGGCAGGTTGGAGATGGAGAAACTATTAATTTTTGGAAAGATAATTGGATATTGAATGAACCGCTACAAAACCATGCTTTACAACCGGAAAATGTCAATGAGGAAATGAAAGTAAAAGAGATGATTTCAGAAAATCGAACCTGGAAAATAGAACAACTACAACAAGTAATTCCAAATAACATTGTAGAACAAATCATGGCAACTCCTATCCCGAAAAATCTCATCCGAGACCGGCTTTATTGGGCACCAAGCAAGAACGGATGGTTCTCCACCTCATCGGCAATAGAATTAATTACAAAAACAACAAATGAAAGCCAAAATCATAACAACTGGATATGGAAACTTGATACCTTTCCAAAGGTGAAAAATTTTCTTTGGAAAATGGAGACTAATGGCCTACCAACTAAAGCTAGACTAAGAGAGAAACATGTCATGACACCACCTGGATGTATTATGTGCAATTGTACTAATGAAGATACTGAACATTTATTTATCAAATGTCCACATACCATTAAGATAGCAGGAAATATAAACCCAATTATACAACAAACGTTACGACAATATAATTCAAACAATAAACTACCCAAAATGATACTACACGAACTACACCAACACCTAGGACATAAAGAATTTGTTACCTTAGCTACAAAGTGGTGGTGTATATGGCACCAAAGAAATAAACTAGTCTTTCAACAACAACCAAATGATTTCATTTCAGATCTACCCATGTATATCTGAACTCAATTAGATAATTGGCAAAGAGCAAAATACTGGGAAGAAGATGAAGAGAAAACTAAACGAATAGGATCACAAAGACAAAAACAACAAAAGAACACCAAATGGCGGAAACCGAACAAAAATACTTTGAAGATAAACTTTGATGGGTCCCGTTTATCGAATGGACAAGCCTCAGGAGCCATAGTCATTAGAGACCATTATGGATCAGTAATTGGAATGAAAGCACAAAACTATGGAAAAACTAGTGCCTTAAGAGCTGAAGCGTTAGCTTTGAGAGATTGTATAGTTGAAGCACAACAAAATAATTATTCACAAATTGAAATTAAAGGAGATAATCTACAAGTGATAAAAGCTGTCCAAGGACATCCCAACTGCCCTTGAGAAATTGAAATGATCATTTCTGACATCCTTGTATTACTACAAGGTTTTTCTGCGGTTCGGATTCAACATGTCAATCGGGTTTGTAATGCTGTGACTGATAAAATTGCCAAATTGAGCCACAGTCTCCCTATTGATGAAATCAAGATTTATCCAGAACTTTTAGTTCTCATCCGTCAGATGCTCTAGGACGCCCTCCCTGAAGGGAGTGTCTCCTAATCCTTACCTAATCAAAAAAAAATAAAAAAAATCCAATAATTAACCCAATCGATTCCAAGATCTCATCCATAACAACCGTACTTGATCTTGTAATCTAATTTAATGACGGCAGCGTAATCGAAAATCAGATTGGATTACACCCTCTTTTATTGTCATAAACTTGGAAATTATCATATGATCAGTTTGTCTCTCCACCTCCTTTCACATTTTCCAAATTTCTCTCTCCCGTAAGTTCGAATGTCAGGGTTAAGGAAATCAAGAACCTTAATTCGGAGCCTGAAATCAAAATTGAGTTTTCAATTGATCGACCGGCATCGCCACGGAAAATGGTTGGACTCCTCTCCCATCCTCACGAACCCAGATTTCAATTTGGGTACTTGGAAAAGTCGTCCCGCTTTTCGGCGCTCTGAATCCACGCTAGCCCAACTGGTAGTGAATACTCCCGTTCATGGTGGTGCCGAACAATGCGATGACCAGCTCCGTGTTAGTAATCCTCCATAACTAGGCCCAAAATTTGGACCATTTAAACTCATTTACATGATTTTGTCCGTTTTGCCTGCAAATTGTTTGTTTTCGTTTCTGTAGTTTGGTGTCTTATTTATTTATTGTGTAGAAATTTGAGTGATCATTTGTAGATAATCAACCGCCTACTGTTGTTTTGTCTACGGAATTATGAGAACTTGGCCTTCCATCCTTTTTGCATCTTGGAGGTTTGAGGATAATGACATAAGATTGTTTAGCTCTGACTTATGGAAACTATAATTCTTCTAATATTTTGCATATTCGTACTCGATAGAACTCCGTCAAGTATGATGTGAGTTCTTGTAGAATGTGGCATAAAACATTACTTTGATTCTCTAGTAAGATTTTTGAGGAGGAATTAAGTGAGGTAAATTCATCATGATTTTGGTTTTCATCTCTTTTTGAGCTATCCTATGAGTGATGCTCTTTGATTTGCTTCGCTGCGCTTGCTTTCTTTTTGGTATTGGGTTTTCTAATTAATCAGCTTCTTCGTCAATCACAGGTCTTGGATTTTCCTATTGGAAAGGTCAAGATCGCTTCTGAACTGAAATTTTTGTCTGAAAAAAGTGAGAAGCGGGTTGATTGTTACAGAGTCCTCGATGAGGATGGCAGGCCATGTAGCGAACTCCCAGAGGTAGTCTATTCTTTCCGAACTCAAAAGGAACTATATGCATATGCTCGATTTCTGAAGTATATTAGCAATTCCAGGTTAGCAATGAGCTAGCTGTTAAAATGTATACCAACATGGTTACCCTACAAGTTATGGACACTATCTTCTATGAAGCACAAAGGCAAGGGAGGATATCATTTTATCTTACTACCAGGGGGGAAGAAGCCATTAATATTGCATCAGCAGCAGCATTAACCATAGATGATATCATCTTTCCTCAGGTGAGTAAGAGATATCTAATCTTTCCAATTCGATTCATTCCTCGAATAGCCTGCATTACTTTTTGGAAGTTGTGGTTAAAAACGTTTTCTATGTTCTAATGCTTTGTATTGATGTTTTTCCATGAGAATTTAGTCTTAAGAAACCCTTGGTTTCTTTTGCAGTATAGGGAGCCAGGGGGTCTGTTGTGGCGTGGTTTTACGCTACAAGAATTTGCAAATCAGTGCTTCAGTAACATGGGCGATGGTTGTAAAGGCCGGCAAATGCCCATTCACTACGGATCAAGAAAGCTCAACTACATTACTGTGGCATCGACTGTTGCGTAGGACATAAAAACTTGCTTTTATAACATAAGCTGACGTCTCTCTCTTTCTCTCTCTTATCCAACGTACCTCTTTTTCTAATTTTATGTAATCTATTATTCCTGCGCTAGTACACAACTACCCCATGCCGTTGGCGCTGCCTATTCTCTGAAGATGGACAACAAAGACGCATGCACGATCACTTACTTTGGTGATGGAGGCACCAGCACGGTACTTTAGATAGTTTTCTGATTGTCGTCAACTTAGTAGGAAATTAATTTAAAAAGTCTAGGGATGATCTCTTTTACATTTCTTCAGGGCGATTTCCATGCTGCCTTAAACTTTGGTGCTGTCTTGGAAGCACCCGTCATATTTTTCTGTAGGAACAATGGCTGGGCAATTAGTACTCCTTTGGAAGATCAGCTAAGGAGTATGCTCTTAAGATCAGAAAATTGATTCTCTCATTATACTCGGAAGAGGGAATATCTATTATCTAACATAAACTATTTCCAGGTGATGGAATAGTTGTGAGAGGACAAGGTTATGGAGTCGGAAGCATTCGAGTTGATGGGAACGATGGCCTTGCCATATACAATGCTGTTTGTGCAGCTCGTAGAATTGCTATCAGTGAACAGAGGCCTGTCTTAATCGAGGTAAGTAGAGCCTATCAATTATACGCCAGCAGATGGTCCTCCATGTATAAAAAAAACTTTCATTCTTCTCGGCAGGCCCTAACATATCGAGCGGGTCATCACTCTACTTCAGACGACTCCACAAAGTACCGTGCAGCTGAGGAAATTGAAGTTTGGAGAAAGGCGCGAGACCCTGTGATGAGATTCAGAAACTGGATACAATGTAGTGGCTGGTGGACTGAAGCACTCGAATCGGAACTGAGAAGCAATGCTAGGACGGGGGTAATGATTTCTTTCAACTTGCTATAGGAAACAACTTCATTGTACTGTACTTGTTGCATCGACAACTTTTAGTTATATTTGTTTGTTCTAATTTCTACAGGTCTTGCAAGCAATCCAAGTTGCGGAAAAACTCCAGAAACCGCCTGTAGTTGAGCTATTCACCGATGTCTATGATGCCCTCCCCAAAACCCTCAGTGAACAAGAGATGTTGCTCAGGGAGACGATAACAAGACATCCAACGGATTATCCGGCAGATGTGTCTTTATAAGGCATCATAATAATAACACGAAATAACGTTTATTGTCTGCCTACTTTAATATAGTATATAACTAGTGTGTACGAGATTTTCTTAAATAAAATATTAATAATAAAATATTTTTAAATATATTTTTATCCGAGAAAAATAACAATGTAAATTCTTAAATATAAATTTTGAACAAATATTTAAAATCAATCAATAAACTATAAAAGTTGTTTTTTTAAAACATTAATTTTTTTTATTAGTATTACGAATTACATTAATATCCAAAACATGATAATTTATTTATTTATGAAAATAGATTAGTAATAAGATAAAAACCGATTCTATCTAAAAATAAAATAAATATTCTAGAATTTGTATGATACCATAAAAAATTATCTTAATGATTTTCCTATCTATCATATCCAAAAATAAAAGATTGTTTGATAATGGTATTTTCTATTCTATATTCTAAGAACATGTATAAGAATTTATCATATCCAAAAATAAAAGATTAGTTTAAAAAAAAAAAGGTGGTGTGGTCCAATCTAAAAGTGATATGTGTCGTTTAATAAATTTTTTAACCTCCGCTTTAGGTTATAGTTATGATATGTTACCCCGTTGATGTGTATATATATTGACGGAAAGTAATGCTTAATAGCTACTAGCTAGTGCTTGGTGCTCATTCCTAATGATATCTACAAATAAGCTTAAAGATCGAACTACGTACGTTCACCAGTTCATGTCGAAGTTGAGCTTCCGAAAACGCATAATCTAATACAACACCCAGGGATTAGGGTTTCAAAAATCAAGTTTGCCATTTTTTAAGAGGTCAAGATTATGTTGAGTTCAAGCGCTCTTTGAATTCCAGTATTAGGGTATCTTTATGTTTCGAAATTTGTTCGAGGAAGTATACAATTAAGGGATGTAATTTTATCAACTATTAAGTCATCTTCTATGACTCTCTAGTAAATCATTGAGGGCTACAGTAAATCATTGAGGGCTACTTAAAATCCTGTCAAACGATAACCTTTCTTTGGACCGACTACCATTCACATGGACAAGCCCCACATAATTATACAGAGTCACGCTCGGGTGCCTTAATATTATAGGGTAAGATCTGCGAGCAATTTCAGACCATTGGATCAAAAAAATTAACGGTACGGATTAAAAGAAATGGGTTTGGTAGAAAAAGAAAAGAAAAAGGAGGCGGTTCATTTAAGATGGCACACACGGGTAAATAAGGCAAACTTCTAAATCTATGGACAAAAATACCCTTCTATCATAAAAAGGTGATTTTGCCCAAAAATCTCAAAACACGCTCGTTCTTCACAACATCTTCTCTCCCCCCGCTGAAGGTTTCGCCCCTAAACATCAATCAATCAAGCAAGATCTAACCCAAATTCACCATTAAAGCGGTTCAAAATAAACAATGGATTAAGGAATCGAAGAAGGTTTGAACCGATTTAATTTTTTTCTAGGATTTAGGGTTCTAGATCTCAGATTTGGCAGTAGTTAATTGCAATTTTAAATTTTCTAGGGTTTACGGTTTACGGTTCTCAGATTTAGTATTTGTCAGTAGTAATTGTTGTTAATCCATTTCAAAGAGCATTTAGATTCAACCTTTGCATCTTTCTTATACATTCAATCTTGTTTTTCATCTTCAATGCACCTAAAGACACCCATTTTTCTAATATTTGTAATTGATTTGCAACTTTTTTTTGTTACTTTACTTTTTTAAAATATATATTTTTCTAGATCTAGTATTGAATATGAATTGTTGTTGAGATGTTGGTTGTTGGATGTATTGAATCTAATAAATGTGCATCTATTGAATTAGAGCTTGAGGAGGAAATCTAGTGTATTGATCTTTGTATGATTGTTCCGATTCGTATCCTAAAAATATATTAATTATTATGTTGGTTCACATCATTGTATGATGAGGTTCATCATAAACACTATGATGGTTCATTGTTTTTTCCATGATAACTATTAGAATACATATAATGATTGCCCAATATTTTTGGTCATCACATTATAAAATTATCTCTCTCTTTTATTTTACCCATGACCAAATCAATGGCCATACTCATTTATTTAACCTCAATGGTTGTCCATACAAAATCATATCTACCTCAACTTTTTTATATTTAATTTCTTCTTTTTATGAGATGTGTCATCATGTTAAGCAATGACCAAAATAAATTGGTGGTCATTGTGATGACAACATCACCATATCTCCTCCAAATTAACTACCTCTCTCCTCATTTAATAATTTCTTAATGTTTCTCTTTCCTCATGAACAAAACTTGGTCTACCACTGAGGATACTCTTATGTCATGCCATTTGGTTCATGATAGATATTATTTTGATTCATGGTGTGATTAATGATGCAAATTTTGTATATTATTTCTTGTACGGAGAGGTCCCTATAATAAACATCATGTTCATTTCATATTTCAGTCATTTTGTTTGATCTTTAATTGTTTGGACATGAAATTTTCAAATGATCATGTCATTTGGTAGCCTATTAGCTCAAATGGTAGAGCAATGTGTATGTGCACATAGATGTGGGTTCAAATCCCACATAGGCTAATTCTTGATACAAACATGTCGTTTTGTTCATATCGGTTGTTCTTTTGGTTCATGACTTTTTAAGGTAAGGTTCATAATATTTCTTCTTATGGTTCAAAAGGTTTGGTCCATGCTTTTTTGTGTATAATAATTGTTCCTTTGGTTCATGTTTGAATAAACTTAAGTTCATCAAAGTTCATCTTATGGTTCATGTCTTTTAGTTTATGCTAGTTATTATTTTCTTTCGTGATTTTTGGTTCATGGTATTTGTTCTTTCGGTTCATGTTTTTGTAAGCTAGGTTCATAATAATTCTCATGGTTCATGACTTTTAGTTCTTAATAATTTATCTTATAGTTCATGTCTTTTAAGTCACACTAGTTATTTTGGTTCATGACCTTTGTTCTTTTAGTTCATGTTTTTATAAGCATAAGTTTATAATATTTCATCTTACGATTTTTAGTTCATAAAAGTTGGACTAATGGTTCATTGCTTTATATGGCCAGGTTCATAACAATTGTCAATAAGGTTCATGAAATTTAATTCACAATAACATGTGTTAAGATTTATAAATGGTATTATGTTGGTTCATGTTATAACGGTTAAGTTCATAAACATTATCAATAAAGTTCATGAAAATTACTCTTAAAACCATAATATTGTATTACGTGATGTTGGACCTAAAGTTGAGACTAAGGTTCATGAAAATTTCTTGGCACTTGCGTGAGTGCGTTCACTTTCACTTGTGGTAATTGCTCGGCATTGACAGCCGAGTTGTTGGCAATTCTTAATGGACTTAAGCAAGCTAGACTATTGGGAGTGACACAACTTAAGCTCGAAACTGATTCCAAAGTGGCTTGTGGTTTGATTCAGCAAAGGTCGATTCTTACCCACCAAGATTTCAACACAATAAAACAATGCCAAGAAATGCTGGATGATTCAACTTGGGTAGTTCACATTTCCCACATATTAGAAGTGGCGCCAACAAGGCCTCAAATGCTTTAGTCCAATAGGCGATTGCTCTTGATCCCCCTTTTATTCTGCCTCCCTTTATTTCATGTATTGCTCTCGCTGATTATGTAGGCCTTAATGGCCAAAACTCTCTTAATTAAATAAAATCAGCTTCCTTTGGATAAAAAAAACTGAGACTAAATTTCAAGCACATAAAAGAAGGCTAAAATAAAAATGAACCAAGATCTCAAACTCATCCACTCTTTATACAATTTCAAGCATAAATACTCAAAAAGCTTTACTCAATGATTTTGGCATGCTAGGTTCATAAGTTCATAACAATTGTCAATAAAGTTCATGAAATTTAATTTATAATACTTGTTATTTTTGTCACATAATCTAGTACATACATCGTATTTTGTGGGTTCATGTCTTTATACGATTAGGTTCATAACAATTATCAATAAGGTTCATGAAATTTAATTCACAATACTTCGTACGTGTGTCATATATTCTTGTTCATAAATGGTATGAGTTTAAAATTTGGTATGTTAGGTTCATAATTTATGACACAATTGGTAAAAAAAGCTCTAAGCTCTATGTTGATCATTTAGGCATTTTGTCGAACACATGGTGGGCGGTAGAAGAGGATTGACCATTAGCATTTGTTTTCAATTAAAAACTTGAAATTGTAAAGCAAAACATACATAATCTTCATAGGTTTGACTAAAAGCAACACAAATTGGTTGAAAACACACAAAAAACATGTAAATCGAAGTAGTAAGCTCTCAAATTTGAAAACCCCCAAATGTAAACTAGAAACCATACAAAACAGATTTATACCAGAATCCATGAAGAGAGAACCCGAATTTGGGTCAAGATCAACAAAAAAAGCAAACCAAATTGAAAGAAGCAATGGTCAACAAATTAGGAGAAGAATCGATCGAAAAGTGTAGCTTGAGTCTCCACGTTGAATAGGAAGAGTATGAACTTCCGTAAGTTGTGTTCTAATTTAAGGAATAAAAGACCAAAATATCCCTCCGTGTATAAATCACTTAAACGTGTGTATTAATCGTGAGCGTAGATGTGTCTTGATCGAACGGCTCACATGTGCCCGCATAAGACACTGTAGCATTTTAATGCACTTGATCGCAAAACTAATTATACAATCTTAAATAAGATACCTATCACAACTTGATATCTAGTGTTTGCACTAGAAATATCAATCGTAAGTGGTACTCTTAACGCAATAATCAAACATTGATAATATATCCTGTCAAATAATAGCCTTTCTTTGGAAGGACTATTATTCACATAAATATTAATTTTATAATTATCAATATTTATTATTACATGTGTATTCATTATCTGACCAAATATCAACCTTCATTTGGGTCGATTAATATTCGCATAAATAAGAACACACCAAAACTGTATGTTTTGAATTAAATTAATCTATACAATAAGACTACTTTGACCTCATGTAATCTCTATTAATTTAATCTAAAATTCAAAATTATACAAATATAAATCAAACCTTAATATTATACAATGTATAATAATATTTATCCTTAATATATATATATATATATATATGCACGATTACCAAAAGATACAAAATCAGCATAAACTGAAATCGTGCATAAATCAAAAACACATATTGTACACACTTACTCACTGTTCTAAAAATCCCTTCTAGGCCCCGTCTAGGCCCCGCCTAGGCGCTGGAAGGTCCTTGCCCGCCTAGCGTTCCAGACCGCCTAGCCTTCCGTCTAGGACCGCCTAGGCAACCGTTCAGGCCGTCTAGGTGCTAGGCAGTCCCTCTCCGCCCAAGGTCTGCCTAATATTTTTTAGAACACTGCACTTACTACATGGATTATAGCAAATTAATCTATGTAGACCACATCAGCAATGAATTTTGCATACAATATATTATTCAAATAAACCAAATTACATGCCCAATAAACACAGAGGCCAAAACTTGGATGCAGGTATTGAAGAGTCAACCTCTTAAAGCATCAATCAATGTAGATAACGCATGTATATCACACGACATGAAGCAATTCTCATTCAAATCATATACGGAGTATATAACAGTAGTACTGTACACACATGAATCGAAAAAAAATTGATGACCTGACTTTTCAATTCAATACAGTACATATCAATATATCACGATTATCGCTGACCGTAATTTAATGAACCGACAAATTATAAATATATAGTATACACTGTTGGGACGTTGTTGGGACCTCTGGTTCTAAATAACGGATCAACGATGTCATTCTCCGAGTTTTGATAATGACAAACACCATAAGGAACTAATGTGGTTTGTTCAAGTATTTCTAAGGAACGCAGGTACAACCAAGAACTCCCATGAATGACCAAAAGCCACAGTAAGCTCACAATGAAGAGTTTCCACCAAGGGAACTCTGAAGAGGAAAGTTCCCATTAAATGGGAACTCCCAGAAATGATCAAGAGAACACACGCTTACAACGATGAAGAGCTTCCATCAAGGGAACTCTGAACAAGACAGTTCCCATGACATGGGAACTCACATGTGAGGACAACGACCGCTCAGCGCAGATCGCGGGATTCTGTCTTGGACAACCCGAAGGAACAGTCTGAGGATCAGACTGTCACGCTTGATCCAATGGTCCGATTGATCCAAGAAGTTGACCTAGTTCAAACCAAAGTCACATGTGAAGAAAGTACAGCTTGGGCATCAAGCAAAGGGCATTTTGGACACAAACGAAAGATGCGACTGCCCAAGCTCACCTGGACTATAAAGCCAAATGAATAGTACTCGGATTGAGTACTTCTCCCAGAACTCAAAAAACACTCACACCAGAGAAGAGAAAGAAAAGGAAGAGAAGTCCCTGCCGACGAGTGTGTGATCTCGACGACGGTGAAGCCGAAGTTCCCAAGGACAAGGGAACTGAGAAGTCGGTGTAAGGTTTGAGTTATTTGTATTTTGCTGTTGTGAGCTTAGGAACTCAATTGAGAGGATTTACTAGTGTTGCTAGAGTTAGGAAGAACTCGTAGGAACAGAGAAGTGTTAATCCGGCTGTTGTAACTAAGGAACAAAGCAATTAATATAAGTAAGTCATTCAAAATCCTCCAAGCGGAGGTAGAGGTTTACCCATACAACTAGTTGGTTGTAGTGGGGTTCCTCTATAAAGGAACTGCGTTCTTTACTGTATTTAATACTTGCGAACTGTTTACTTCCGCTGCTTTGGGAACAACTTAACAGCCAGTTCCCAAGCTCTTTTCTAACGGTTTACGATCCAACAATTGGTATCAGAGCAAGGTTTGCTCTAGATTTGTGTTAGCATCGCAGGTATCAGATGGCTCAGGAACTTACTCAGGTGGGGAACAACACTAGTAAGCCGCCAAGGCTTATTACAGGAAGATTTGAAAGCTGGCAACGCGACATGAAGGATTGGATGCGTGGCCAAGACTACCAAGCCTGGTGTGTTATTGAGAGAGGCAACTTCGAAATCGATCCAGCTATAGTCAACGACCTCTCAAAGTGGGGACCCAACGAATACAAGTGTATGGAGGCAAACTACAAAGCCAAACAGTACCTAAAAAGGTCCATGTGCGTACAAGACTGTGACAGGGTAGCAAATCTTAACACAGCTAAGGAAATGTGGGAAGTTATCCAACAAATGCACGTTGGGAACTCAGATCTCGGAGAAGATCTTCAGATGAATGCAAAAAGGGAGTTCTACAACTTCCAAATGGAGATGGGAGAGTCTGTCGATAGCTACCAGTCCCGATTTGAAGGACTTTGCACCAAAATGGAAGGCTTGGGGATCACCAAAGAAGAAATCACCCATAAGATGAAGGTCCAATAGCTCTTCAACGGATTGACTGGAGAATGGGCAAACGAGAGAACAATGTTCAAGGAAAATTCGGAAAATAGAACACTCATGCTCCATCAAGTGTTTGGAAAGCTAGTGGGACACGAGAAGAGAAAGATCGATGATAAGGAACAGACTCGAGCTCATCGAGGGATTGCACTCAAGATTGAGAAGATGCTCCAATCAACTCAAGAACAACACGAAGACTCCGAAGAAGAAGAGGATGAGGAGCTAGTTCTCGTAACAAAGGCTCTTCGGAACTTCTACAAAGGAAAGCTCCAAAGGAACAGTGGGAACTGGGGGAAAAGGACAAAGTTCCCAAAGAAAACCCGCAGAGAAGGATCTCTCGGATGTCACATGTTATAAGTGCAACAAGAAAGGACACTTCGCTAAGGAATGCCCACAGGGAACTGACGGCCGGAAGCAAGAGAAAAAGGCCTACATCGCCACCTGGAGCGATGATGAAGACGAAGATCCCGAGTCATGGGCACTCCCAGACATGTGTGGAATGGCCATAGGAGAAACCACTGGGGAACAACCCAGTGAGGTAACCACTGAAACTGTTCTTTCTTCTTTGAATAACTATGAAAAACCTGAGCTGTTGAAAATCCTTTCAAGTCTTGTCAAAGATAACATAAAACTGCAAAACAAGTTGGAAAAACAGGAACACATAAATGCTCAATTAGTTGGTCTTGAACCCTGTCCTAACTGCATATCCCTTCTTGACAAACTCAAGTTCCATGTGTCTCACATCGTAGATCTAGAAAATTAAATCAAAACTCTAGAGAAAGATGAAAGAACCCTCTTGCAAAACCTGAGTAAGACTCCCGAACATCTTGAGGCCTCTAGTTCCCAAATTAAGTTTGTCCCAGCCAGACACGGCATAGGATACAAAGGTAAGTGCTCAAAGAACGGTAAGTCACCCCTGAGTGAACATGAAATCCATGAGTGTAGGGCCTTAGAACTCCAATGCGAGAAACAGAAAAATGCTCATCTTGAGGAGAAAATCAGACTTTATGTCCAAATTGCTAAGGGAAACGGGTCACGGGTGTACAATAAGGAAACCATGGATAGGAACAGAATCCAGAGACCACACTCAAAGTACTACCTGGGAGAATACTACAAGACGTGCTGGAACTGTGGTGCTCATGGGCACTACAAGGAAGCATGTCCCAAAAAGAGAGCCCAAACCCTTAGAAACCGTGAGTTCCTAAACAAACAAAAACATCATGCTAATCACCAAAGGAACTCCAACTCTCAGACCACTCATGATATCAACATTGCTGACTATATCTTGAATGAGAATATTTTCCCTTGCAAGGGACCTGGCAAGAGTCATCTTGCATGGGTATCAAAACACTAACTTTTCCTTGTAGGTGGCAGTGAGAGGGAACAATACATGGTTCATAGATAGAGGATGCTCGAACCATATGACAGGAAGCAAAGATATCCTCATCTCACTCCACACTCATGCCGAAGGAGGCCACTTCTCATTTGGCAACAAAAACAAGGGAGAAGTTATTGGAAAAGGAGAAGTGTTGCTCAATAGATCTATCAAAGTTAGCAACGTAAATTTGGTAAAGGATCTGGGATACAATCTTTTGAGTGTCTCCCAGATGTGTGATCAAGGGAACAACATCGTCACTTTCGACTCAAAAGCGTGCCTCGTCATCAACAAGAAGACCAACAAAGTAATTCTGAGAGGAAGAAGATACAACAATGTGTACGTGGTGGATACAGATTTTGAACCATCAATGAAGTTGTGCCTTGCGAGTTCCCAAGATGACACGGAACTTTGGCATCGAAGTCTGGGACATGCAGGTGTAAATCAAATCCCGAAGCTTTATCTACAGGATCTGGTCATTGGTCTTCCACGGATCAATCTCGAAGGAGTCAAAATGTGTGAAGCATGTGTTCGAGGGAAACAAACCAGGAACTCCTTTAAACCCAAGAAGGTGGTAAGCACAACCAGTTCCTTAGAGCTAATTCACATGGATCTCTGTGGTCCCATGAGAACGGCCAACTACGGTGGAAAAAGGTACATGTATGTTTTAATTGATGATTTTTCAAGATTCACTTGGGTTATTTTCTTGAAGGCAAAATCACAAGCATTTGAAGAATTCGATCCCTTCATCAAAATAACAGAAGTAAGCTTGGGACTAAAACTGAAAACAATTAGATCTGATCAAGGAACTGAGTTTCAAAACTCAGAGTTCCTAAACTTCTGTGACAAAAATGGGATCTCTCACAATTTCTCAGCTCCTCGCACTCCTCAGCAAAATGGAGTGGTCGAGAGAAAGAACAGGACCCTGGAAGACATGGTCAGAACCATGATGATTGAAAGCGGAGTTCCTGAGTATTTCTGGGCTGAAGCCATCGCTACAGCTACATACATCTTGAACCGAGCCATGACAAGGCCTTTGATCAAGAAGACATCCTACGAGCTCATCAAGGGGAGAAAACCAAAAATCTCTCATCTAAGGACCTTCGGATGCACATGCTTTGTGCACAACAATGGCAAAGACAACCTTGGAAAATTCGATCCTAGAAGCGATGAAGGGATCTTCCTGGGATATTCGTCACAAAGAAAGGCTTACAGGGTCTATAATAAGAGGACCAAGAAGATAGAAGAAAGCATCCATGTCGTCTTCAACGAGAAATCTGTAAAGACGGGAACAGAGACCCAAGGGAAGAGAACTCTATTCAAACTGGTCAGACAAGAAGACGATGATGATGACGATGATGAGCCAAGGAAGAGGGATGAAGACTATCCAAGTGCAAGCAACATCCAACAACCAGGAAACAACGATGGAGATCCAACTCTCACTGATCAAACCTCCCTCGAAGTTCCCTCCTCAGAAGAACTACATGACACCTCTAACTCTCTTGTTCCCCAAGACAATACCCTGCCAGAATCAAGTGTCCAGGGGGAACAAAGAGGGAACTTGCCAGGAATATCTGAAGAAACACTCAATGAAGAAGCTGAAGATGAGTGTTCCCATGACAAAGAAGCCTCCACTGAAGATGACACAAGTGCAAGGGAACCCACTCATACAAGAAACTTTCAACAAAGGAAGGACCACCCCATTGAGAACATCATCTCCCCTTATGATAAAGGTGTACAAACTCGTTCCTCTCTCAATAATTTTTGTGCTTTTAACGTGTTTGTTTCGATGGTGGAACCCAAAAATATCAAAGAAGCGTTGAAGGACCCAGATTGGATCCAAGCCATGCAAGAGGAGCTTCACCAATTCGAGAGGAACAAAGTTTGGAAGCTAGTTCCTAGGCCCAAGAATAAGAACATCATAGGAACTCGATGGGTCTTTAGGAACAAGCTCGATGATACTTGGGCTGTAGCAAGGAACAAGGCTAGGCTAGTGGCACAAGGCTACAGGCAAGAGGAAGGAATCGACTACGATGAGACCTTCGCACCGGTTGCCAGGATCGAGGCCATCAGACTTCTAATTGCCTATGCTGCTCACAAGGGATTCAAGCTTTATCAAATGGATGTAAAAACAGTCTTCCTCAATGGACATCTCAAGGAAGAAGTATATGTGGCCCAACCCCCAGGATTTGAAGATGAGAAGCTACCCAACCATGTCTACTTCCTAGAGAGGGCCCTCTACGGACTCAAACAAGCTCCCCGAGCTTGGTATGACAGGTTTGCTCAATTCCTCTTGTCCCATGGATACCTTCGAGGTTCCATAGACAAGACTTTGTTTTTAAAGAAGGAGTCTAAAGACATTTTGATCGTGCAAGTCTATGTTGTAACTAAGGAACAAAGCAATTAATATAAGTAAGTCATTCAAAATCCTCCAAACGGAGGTAGAGGTTTACCCATACAACTAGTTGGTTGTAGTGGGGTTCCTCTATAAAGCAACTGCGTTCTTTACTGTATTTAATACTTGCGAACTGTTTACTTCCGCTGCCTTGGAACAGCTTAACAGCCAGTTCCCAAGCTCTTTGCTAACAATTTACGATCCAACATACACGATCGAGTAAAGCAAACAAAAGTACTACAAAGCAATTGAGAAAACCGGATCTAATAACCTAGTATGATCGTGGCTCTGATACCACTTGTTACGGGGGAGACGTGCCCAATTGCCAAGCCTAGTACACAAGCCCATGAGGGTCCATCCCAAAACCAAATGGTGATAGAAGGAGTGGCCCATGACCTTATATACTAGCTTGTTTCACTCCCAGCTTCCCATGTGGTATTCACAATTGAACCCCAACAAACAAGAGTGATCTGAAATTTGATAAGAGATGTGATACGCTCTAGATTAGTATGGTTATCTCTTGTATTTTATGCATGATTTGAGTGTTTTTAGGTTAGTTTTGAGCATAATTGAGATATGAAGACCGAAGACACGATTTGAAGAATTGCAAGAGTTTTGAAGTCAAGTGTTGATTTGGAGTTGTTTTGACGTCATTTTCTTGTGACGCATCGTTCGAGAGATACAGTGATCGGATGAAGCTGAAATTGGTATAATTGGAAAGCTAACTCGAAGAGCTACAATTCATGTTTTTACTGCAAGTTCAAATTCCAACTCTAAATGGGTCAAAACCACCTTCGAAAGTAACACTAGAAAACTGTCAAAAGAGATCCGGGAGCGCGGATTTTTACGGAGACCGCGGTTTGGGCCTTATCCGCGACGCTGTGAGGATGTTGTAGCCGCACTGCGGCCTACGACCCGCGCTCGCGGTTGGCTGGATTCCGCACCGACTTCGTTTTATCCTTATTTTATGTTTTATTATATATTTATGTTTTAATTATTATTCGGATGTTTTAATATATATATAGACTTAGTTCGCAAGCTTTTGAGAGAGCCTCCTTTTAGTTTAACTTAGAGATTATTTCAGTTTTTATGGAGAACTAAACCCTTTAGGGTTTGTTTGAAGGTGAAGCTCTGATTTATGAACTCGTGAGGTTTTGGTAATTGATTTCCATCCTTTGATTAATATCTTTTCTCTTTGTGCTTAATTTCATGATTATCAATTGATTTCACTTGGTGCGCAACTTGTTGAATTTGATTGATATTCTACAGTTTGACTTGGTTTGAATCATTGTCTATGTGATCTTACTTGATCTATGAAACAACTTAATTTCTAGGACAATGGACTAGGAGTTGAGAAAGAGATATGATTGTTTGTTCTTGCAATTGACTCGTAGCTTGATTGCTTGAATCAATATCATGTATATCCTTGTTCTCTATTCTAGTTCTAGGTTAAGCGTCCTTGCCTAGGGTTAAAGAATTGCTTGGACCGTGGACTTGCGATTGCTAATGATTAGGATAGGAATTAACCATAGCTGTAAAAGAAATCAGTGGATGAATCTAGAACAAATTTAGCCCAAAAACATTTTGGGCCACCCTAATTAGGCCCTTGTTAAGCTCCCCTATTAAATTAGCTATTTGTTAAGTATATAAGGCTTAAATATTTTTTTTTACTTTCTCCTCTCTCTCTCTCTCTCTCTCTCTCTCTCTCGTTTCGTGCGACCGGTACATTCTCTCGGTCTCTCCCATCACTTGCAAAAACCGATTCTCAACTACAAAAAACGGTTTGAGTTCGTCGATTTTAAGTCAGATTTCGTAGTGCAATGTGTATTTGAAGTTGATTTGAAGTTTGTTCTCGAGATTCTGGTGTTTTTGCACAATTGGATTTCGTCCACTGATCGTTCATAAGCCTCTGCTTTCAGGTTAGGGTTTTTTGTTTTTGTTATCATTGATTTTTGTTCGATTTTTGTTCGTTTTTGTGTTTGGATTTTGTTGTATGCTTTTGCTTTTTCGGTTTGTTTGTTGTGTTCGAATATGAGTTGCATGTGATGATAGTAATGAAATATTTTGGCTCGTTTGATGACTTTTTGTTTTCACGTTTGTTTATTTTCTGTGTTTGAATCCTTGTTTTTTGTTTTCCATTGTTCATCTGTTTGGATGTTTTGAAGTCAAATTCTCGATTTCGAGATTATGTTTGAATAATGATGACAGATTGTAACTATGCTTATGGCATTACGTTTTTGTGATGACAGATTATAACTATGATTAGAGCATCACCTTCCCCGATTATTTGTGATGATAGTAATATATTCATGCAATATGTTGTGATTATCGTTTTTTGTGATGACAGTTGAGTCATTCTGTATTTGCTTGTGATTACACTGGCTTTTTAAAATGTATAGGTTTTGTGATGACAGTTGTTGTTATTGATGATACTATATTGATTTATAATTGTGTTTTATTTACATTAGTGATGACAGTTGCCTTTCTTATGTTTTATTGACATTAGTGATGATAGTTGCTTTTTCTTGTGATGATAGTTGTTTGTGATGACAATGTCTATTTCTTATGTTTCTAAGTTGTGATGACACTTGTTTTATATTGATGATAGTATATTGATTATAAGTGTGTTTAATTGACATTAGTGATGACAATTGCCTTTCTTATGTTTTATTGACATTAGTGATGACAGTTGCTTTTTCTTGTGATGATCTTTCTTATGTTTCTAAGTTTGTGATGAAACTATGTAGGGTTTGTGATGACAGTTGTTGCTATTGATGATAGTATATAGATTTATTATTGTGTTTTATTTAAATTAGTGATGATAGTTGTTTGTGATGACAATGTGTCTTTCTTATGTTTCTAAGTTGTGATGACACTTGTTTTATATTGATGATAATATATTGATTATAAGTGTGTTTTATTGACATTAGTGATGACACTTGTTTTAGTGATGACAGTTGCCTTTCTTATGTTTTATTGACATTAGTGATGACAGTTGTTTTTTCTTGTGATGATAGTTGTTTGTGATGACAATGTATCTTTCTTATGTTTCTAAGTTGTGATGACACTTATTTATATTGATGATAGTATATTGATTATAAGTGTGTTTAATTGACATTAGTGATGACAAAGACATTTTTTCCTTTTTTTATGTTAGGGGTTATGATTACAGTTGCCTTTTCTTATGTTTTATATGTTGTGATGACAGTGTTGCTAATGATGATAATATATTGTTTCTAATTGTGTTACAGTGACATATTAGTGATGACAAAGTGTTTACTTGAGAGTTTAAACATGTGTTATTTTTTGCTTTATGATGATAGTTGTTTGTGATGACATTGTCTCTTTCTTTTGATTTCTAAGATAAAGAATGGAGCCTAAGCAATTGCAATATATGGTATCTGTATCAAAACGGTATAATGGAAGAGCAAACCAGTATCACACTCCAGATGTTTTCCACCTCATCAAGTGTCATCTTACATCTGATGAGTTTAGTAGGTTAGGTCAGGGGTACTTTGGTGCAGTGTTAAAGTTAGGTGATACTATACCACTTCGTTACAAAGTTATGCATTATGCCATATGTGTGAGTTAAAAACTTCATATAAGCATGAGATGTGGTTTAGAATAGGGGGTAATGTGTGTCGTTATTCTTTGATGGACTTCGCTGCTGTCACTGGCTTGAATGGTGAGAATTTAGTTGTTGTTGATATCCCGAAAGTTGATCCCGTAGATGTCGTAGGTGTGGATAAGTGTGATTTGGATCATTTACGGTCTGTTTTTATAAAAGAAAAAGATCGGTCTAGGAAGTTTAAACTTGCACACCTGTTGATCCTTGAGGCTGTTTTGCTTCCTAAACGGGATAAGGTTCCTATAGATCCAATTCATATTGCTCTTTCAAGTGATTTGGAGAAATTTTATGCTTATCCTTGGGGTAGATTGTCCTATAATGCTTTGCTCGATAGCTTGTTGCATGTGAATCGTACCCCACGTGACCCGGAGATGATGAAAAAGCCAAACTATATACATGGCTTCAATGTGTTTGGATATCCTTTTGGATTCATGGTAATGTGTTGATATATTTTTTTATTTTTTTTGATGTTAATTGCATCTGCAATGGTTTTTTAGAGTTTGGTTCAAATGAAACAAACTCTTATCCTAAAACGAACTCTTATTCTAAAACGAATGCACTTTTTGTAGTTAGTAGTGCACTTTTCATACTTCAGAGTGCACTTTTTCGCATTTGTACTTTTCGTACTTTTTAGTGCACTTTTCAAATTTTTTTAGTGCACCTTTTCGTAATGCAATTTTTGTATTTTTCAATGCACTTTTATATGAAAAGTGCATTACTAACTATGAAAAGTGCATTCGTTTTAGGATAAGAGTTCGTTTTAGGATAAGAGTTTGTTTCATTTGAACCAAACTCTGGTTTTTTATTGTTTCTTTTTTGTGTGTTGTTATAGTTTTGGATTGTGGAGACTTTTCCAGCTTTTCGATCCATTTGTCATCTTGCTGAGAGAGGAGGTAAAAAAGAAGTTCCTTATATGCTGCGTTGGCGTAGCACTTCATCGCAACTTGTTGGTTGGAAAGCAATTTGTGATGTTGGGGACAAGAAACTGGTATGTTTCATTTTTAATTTATTTTGATGATAGTGAATTTGATGACAGCTGTAACTTGTAGAGTTTATTTGATGATAGTTTAATTTGTTTTATTTTGATGACAGAAATGTTTGTATCCGTCATACTCAGAATATACTGCATTCATCACATGTGACTATCCTGATGAGGTTGTTGATCCTGTGTACAATGAACTTGTGAAACGGATTATACTGAAGCAAAAAGTGATTGAAGGTGAAGGATCTGAGTCTGATACGGAGGATGAACTTGCTGATTTTGTTATTGCTCCACGAGATGCAGTTATTGAAAAAGCCAGTGTTGGTGGTAAGAGGAAGATTGGATGTACAGACGCAAAGGCTATAGGTGCAAAGGCTAAAGGGGTAGGGAAAAAGGAATCTGAATAGAAACCGAAATAGCGCTCTGAAATTGTGAAGAGGGAAGGTAGGAGATTACAACTTCCTAGAGTGGCTAAAACTAAGGTTGATGACAGTATGCATAAGATTCCGAGGATTGGAAAGGATCACAAGAGCCCGAAGGATTCAAAGGGTTCAAAAGATTCGGGTGTGAGTGGTCGGAAGAGTCGTGTCAACAATGTGCCTGAGATTATTGAAAAATGCAAGAGGCCAAAGTTGAAGAAAGATTCTAATGAAGCTGTAGAGAAGGACTTTCTAGAAAAAAGGATGTGGTTGACAATGAAACTGATTTTGAAGTTGCTAGGATTTTGTCAATGGCCAAGGAGAAGGCGAAATTTGATGAAGTTGATGAGGATCCAGTTTCTTCCAAGGGAAAGGAGAAGGCAGAAGAGTACAATAAAATGGAAGAACCAACTTGGGTTAAGTCTTTGAGGGATAGTATGTGTTCCCTGCAAGATGATATGATTAGAATGATGAAAACTCTTCAGAGTCAAGTGCAGCGTGTTGAGAAGCAAGTTGTGAAAGTTAACAACATGGTTGATAGAATTGAAAAGAAACTGAAATCTAAAGACCAAGATTCCGTTTCTGATGATAACAGTGATGAGATTCGCATTGTAAGTGTGGAACTAGTGAGAGAAAGTGATTGCAAAGGCATTGAGTCTTTGAGGTTGTCCCCTGATGATGACATTTCTGTTAAAGATGAAGGTGAAGGTATGAATTTGCAGTTGGTGAAGTATGTTCCACTAGATATAATTCCAAGGCCAGATCAAGGCCACTGAGTTGGTTGAGCCTGTGATGACAAAGATGACAACTGAGTTGTTCATGACAAAGATGTTAATGATGATGAACCAGTGTAGGATCAAGTTGGTGGTGATGACAGAGAAGTTAATCATGAAGAACCAGATGTGAATGAAGGAATATCAAGGCAAGAGCAAGGCAAGAGCAAGGCAACTGAGTTGGTTGAGCCTGTGAAAGATGGTAAAGAGCATGGTGGTGATGACAAAGAAGTTAATCACGAAGAACCAGTTGTGGATAAAGCAAGGGTTGATGACAAAGAAGATGTTGATGAACCTGTCAAAGATCAAGCAGAGGTTGATGACAGAATTGATGACCCAGGTGAGTTAGGTTCAAGCTTTTTTTCTGTCTCCTCGGATGAGTTAGGTTTTGACATGCGTGGACTTTTACAAGATATAATGGATAATTGTTCTCAACATACTGAGCATGGTCATTTGTTTGGTTCTTTGTTTCAAGCTTCAAAAGAAGGTGCAACCTCTGAGATTGATGAAAATCTTCATAATCCAATGGTTCAATCTGATGATGATGCAAAGGAAACAGTTGAACTCAGGAGGTCTATCGGATTTTTGAAGCCAGGTGCTTCAACCACAACTCCATATACTGTTGAGAAGGATAAGAAGTTAAAGAAAAAGAGGGCTGCTGCATTGCCTAAGGCTCCAAAGCATTCTTTTTATGAAGATGATGTTCGTAAACCATTTTACGATTGGTATAATAATGGGTATGTTATTTATTAGTTATGTTATCTGTTTTTTTTGTGATGATAGTAATGTTCTGACAGTTTTGTGATGATAGTATTGCGATTATAGTGTGTTTATAATGTTATGATGACAGTAATGTTATGATGACGAGGTTTTTTTGTGTTGATTGCATTGTGATGACAGTTATGTGATGATGATGATGTTGACTGCATGTTTATAATGTTTTGATGACAGTCTGTTTTTTGTGTTAGTGATAAAAATGCTACTGTGGCTGGATCTAATCAAATGCTGAACAAGAAATTTTTTAGACTGCTCAAGACTAGAGGTCTTTGGTTAGGAGACGAGGTAAGTATATGATCAAATGATATTTTGTTTATTGTCAAATAAATTATGTGACTTTTCATGTCTTTTTGTAGCATTTCTGCGAGGCTTTGTATTATTTGAGGAAAATTACACATGATCGTGATGATGATTTCAAGAATGTGGTTATTATGGATTGGATTTGGTACAAGATGTTCATGCCTTCTGAAGTGGAGCGTTATATCGTTCAAAATGATAAAGTGTCAAGCAATGTGTTCGATTATTTTACTAGTTGGAAGCCTCGTCTATTTGGGAAATCATGGGTTCGTGGTGAGGTGACAAAGGTTTATACACCAGTCCACCTTTCAAAAGAGAGGTGTGAAGATTGGGTTGTATTGGAGATTAACTTGCATCGTCGCCACATGACTGTATTTGACTGTTTTCGGGATTTGTATACGATGGAGGAGCTTTCCAGTTATATACCGCCTTTTACAAAGCTGCTTCCGTTTCTAATGAAGAAAAGTGGGAGGTTTGATCATCTTGAGGGCTTGGATGCTGATTTCACTTGGTCTAGAGACGCTTTGGTTTGTCAAGATTATTCTGAGTAGGTTGTCTTGTGTTATTTTAATTCAGTTATCCTGTGTAATTATGTATATTTTTTTGATTAATTCAGTCATTTTTTTTTAATTTTCAGTGGTAATTGTGGTGTCTATTGCATCAAGTATATTGATGTACTGATTGATACCTCAACGTTCACCATTGTGAAGGTGACGAATGGATTGGCGTAGGTTCTTCTGGTTATGGCATTCCTTTTTGACATGGTTGAATTGAAATGTGTTTTCTGCTGTTGTTGAGAACTTTTTTTTATTTTCTAGAATGAGAGTGTTTTGTGATGATAGAAGTATACTTTTTAAATGAGAATTTTAAAATAGCAAATTAAAAGCAAATCTTTTTGAATGCATTACCTTTTTTACAATGTATTTATGGATTTTATCTATTCATTGGTCTTATTTAAAGCTATTTTTGATGATATGCTTCGAAAATAGAAAATTGCTTTTTTTGATGATAGGTTGTTTTATACTGTCATCAGAATAGGGGGTAAAGGTTCATGTGTACCAATGCATGCATGGATGTGTAATAAATGAATGTTATCTGAGAGAATATGAGAGAATTCAAACATATTCAATTCAATATATGCATTTGCTTATTTGATTTTGTTTTAAATGACAATTGTAAAGACAATAGTGATGACAGTAATAAAAACAGTTGTATAGTACTGGATATTGATGACAACAGTTTTATGATGACAATAACAGAAATATTGTATATCGATGACAACAATCTGATTGTACTGATGACAACAGAAGGAAATGAAGGAAATTCTATTCTATAATATTTGTGGTGTTTCTTGATTCAGCTGAAACCTTATCCTTCTTAGCATTCTTGCTTCTCTTTGTATTGAACTCGCCTTTGGAAGGGATTCTTTTTCTTTTAGGTCTTCCAGTCATCCTTCTCACATTTGGTGGATGACATACTGTGCTTTTAACTTCTACAGGCACATCCCAATTTGTTTTTGGAGGAAGTGGGTAGATTGAATCTTCGTATGTTGAGGACCAAGCTTCAAATTGGTAGTACCCACTGATAAAGCTTCTCAATGGGTATTGCATTTGCTGAATTGCAGCAAGGGCTTGAACACAAGGGATTTTTTCTAAGTCAAACATCCACCAACTGCATGTATTTTGAGCTAGATTGACCACACCGGAGAAGTCTCCACTGAAGATGTCGAATTGAGAATTATTTAGGACTTTAACGCCATATCTCTTTGATTTCTTGCATCTTAGCTCAAGAATCTTATGTATTGTTGGTGGCAGCTGGTTGGTGTTCTCTTGGATTGTTTGCTTACGCTCTGCAAACCTTCTTGACAATAAATCTCTGATGAATTCCAAGAGAGCAACAATAGGGAAAGATCTTGCTTGTTTCAAAACGTTGTTGAGACTTTCTGAGTTGTTGGTGGTCATTATGCTGTACCTATCTCCATTAAAGTGTACTTTTGACCACTTTTCAAGTCCTGCATCCCTTAAATATTGTCCCATATCATGATTCTTTGAACAAATGTCTTGGAAGTATTTGTTGAAGTCTGTCATCGTGTAAGATTCAACTGCTTGCTTGAACAACTTTGCAATCCCTTTTTCCTTGAATCTTGTAATGAGATTTTGCTTCAAATGCCGAATAAATATCACGTGTTTTGCACATCTGTAGACTAATTCAACAGATTTTCCAATGCTTAAATGTCAATCTGACACAAACACTAACTCACTAGAGCATGGAATTACAGTTAGCAACTGATCAAAAAACCACTTCCAAGCTTTATCATTTTCAGAATCCACTATGGCATAAGCGAGAGGATATATCTGTTGGTTTGCATCTTGTGATGAAGCAGTAATTAAAACTCTCAAATATTTGTTGTGGAGATGCGTTCCATCTACTTGAATGACCTGCATTTGATTATAAAGATAGATGAGAAATCAAAATTGATGACAGTTGGTCATGAATATAAGTGATGACAACTTATCATAGTGATGACAGTACCTTTCTCAATTGATTAAAACCTCTAATTGATGCTCCGATTGATACGAAGACATACTTGAATCTGCCTTGGCTTTCAACTTCGAGGCATGTGTATATGCCTTGGTTTGTTCTTTTGATCATGTGACAATATGATGGGAGCATCTCATAGTTTTCTTCCGGTGATCCTCTTATCAGCACTTGTGCCCATTGTTGTGACTTCCAAGCTTTCCAGTAGCTAATATTTTGCAAGTAATCATTTCTCATGTCATTCGTGATCATACTTGGGTCTAGTCCCTTGTTAACACCATCAAACCTATGATGACAAAGATGTATTTTCAGGAGGTGACAAAGATGACAACGATGACAGTGATTACAAAATAGAAACATACCTTATTTTTATTTTCTGTGCAATAATTTGATATGGTGGTTGCATATGCCTTGAACATCTCACTTCGAATGAGCATGTATGGTTTTCATTGAATTTCTTCACCTCAAAATAACTCAAGCCTTTCAGTTTTGATGCCACCAATTGCCATTCACATTCTTTATGTACACATTTCAGCGAGTAGTAATCTTTCCTTGATCTGTGCACTTTGAAACCATAGCACTCCTTTATTGCTTGGTTATATATTGCAGTCTTTAGAACTTCTTTTGTTCCAAACAGTTGCCCTACTTGAACAAACTGACTATCTGGTGGATGATCAACTTCTTCATCACCATCATCAGATATCATTGCATTTTCATGTGCATCATACATTTCTAGTGGTTGGTAGCTGTTGTTTACACTTGATGACAGTTGCATATTCTCAGTTGCAAGCTCTTTTCCCTTCGATGACAGTTGCATATTCTCAGTTGCAAGCTCTTTTCTTTTCCTTCTTCCATTTATTATAACATAGATAGGCAAACCCCAAGCAACTTGAGGTGTGCTGCTAATATGGTAGAATGATTTGAGATCTTCATCTGTGTCAATTGTGAAAGGACTTGTCACCTTTTTTGTTGGATGTAGGTGTGATAGATTGATTTCTGCTGGTTGTGAGTTCATTGCAAACCTTGCCACAATCTTCTTCTTTAGATCGTCTAGTGTTACATCCTCCTCTAACAAAAATGCTTTCGAATTTACATCATCACCAATATAAAGACATTCACCATTGTTTGTCTTCCATCCTCCACCAACACAGACAATTAGAACCTTGATATCCATTTGTTGTCATCATTTGTAATCAACACAAACATGTATCACCAATTAAAGACATTTGTTGTCACTAACATGTATCATCAAAAAATATATCATCATCTAAACATGAAATATGTCATCAAATAACATGAACACTGTCATCATGAACGACTGTCATCACTAACATCTATCATCAAAACACTGTCATGATGAACCACTGTCATCAAATAACATGAACACTGTCATAATGAACCACTGTCATCACTAACATCTATCATCAAAACACTGTCATAATGAACCACTGTCATCACTAACATCTATCATCAAACATTGTCATCATCTAACATCGACAATGGCATGAACTAACATGAACACTGTCATCACAAAGACTGTTATTAACTAAACTTCACCAATGTTATCACAAACACTGTCATCAAATTGACTGTAATTATGAAAAAATTCATTTTATTGAATTGTCATCCCATAAACCTGATGATGATAGTTTTTCCATGGCAGATCTATCATCAAAATTGAAACTTTGTTACGTATGTAGATTAAATCTCGTGAAATATGATGACAGTGTTTGGGAAACATGCCTCGCTGTAGATGACAGGACAAAGGATTTTGATTGCCTTGTAGATAAAACGATTGCTGTAGATGACTGGATACAGGATTCGATCTCGAAAAACGACTAGTAATAGGTCATTTTGATGAAACCTGGAATGAATTCGACGAGCTTTCAATGGCGAAATTTGCGCGAAACTTTTGATGACAGGAATCGACCACAAAAACGAATACCAATGCGTTCGTGATGACAACTGGAATGAAATCGACTGATTTCAATCGCGAAAACGATGACAATAGGATCGAGAAAGCGATGAGAAGCTAGTGTGAGGAAGGAAGAGATCGAGTTTCGCGGAATATGGGTGAGCGCGAGCCGTTTTGCTATTTACCTAATTTTCCCAATTCTCCTAATATCCCCCTAATTATCCCCCTAATTATCCCCCTAATTTTTGCTATATAATTAATTCGTCCATGAATCTATGATTGAATGATTATTTCAGAGTGGATCTTTTGAATAAACTTGTTTCTCTATTGTTTGGTTTGATTGTTTGTTGTTTGGCTTTTTAGTTTAGTTTAGTTTAGATCTTTCTCTTGATTTCCCTCTGTCTTTAGTTGGTAAGAATATTGATACTAGAAGCCGCAAGTTCTCTAGGGTACGACCCCGACTTACTCGCTATACTAGCTTGTGTTTGGGTTAATTATATTTGTTCTTGGCATAACGACCTAGGCTTAGTCAAATTTTGGTGCCGTTGCCGGGGAACTTTGGTTTAATTCTAGTATTATTATTTTTATTGACTTTGTGTAGACCTATCTTACGGTCTACACTTGTATATACTAATGTCTATGTTTAGGTTTTTTTAGTTGCAGGATGAACCCTTTCATGAGTACTTCACTAGGTGCCAGGAACAATTGCATGATCTCTCTGTTTGGGGGATAGACGTAGGGCTTGATGATGCTTGCAGTTACATCTTTAGTGGGATGACTCTTGTGTGACAACTAAAGATGTACTGCGAGAGCGATGGAAAATATGTCATTTGGAAACCCATGGACCAATGTAATTTCTTTTGTAAGCTCCGGGCCGTAGAGATAGAGGTGCAGAAATTTGAGAACCAAATTGCTGAATTAAGAAAATTAGAGGAGGTGTTGGCAATAAAGACGGAGGCAGTTCTCGAAGATCAAGATTCTGTGCAAAAACCGCGAACGCGGGATGACAACTGTGCACGCAGTTCCGGTACAAAACCAGCAGATTCCCCCGAAGAGCCAAACCGCGAGCACGGGTCCCTCTCCCGCGTTCGCGGTGACGATGAGCCGCGCGCGCGCCACCTGAGCCGCGAGTGCGGTAACCCTTGCGATGAATATGGTTCGTATGTAAGGCCGTACTTCCCTCCTCACAGCTCGTATAAGCCGGTTCCACCCATTCCGGATGCACTCAGAGACCCTTCATGGGATGAAGAGATGGATGATCATAGTCAAGTGATGACGGAGGAGGAACATTTCCTTTAAGTTTGACGGCTCCTGGAGTGATGACGACGAGCTTGATGACTCGAAGAATGTTGATGATATGGAGATTTCCCTTCCACCTGAGGAGATGTCTATGTCTCCTGCCATGGAGACCTTTGTTGTGATCGATCATGATCCCTGTATCCTTTACTCTTCTTCCTAAATCTCCATCGATATCTGTTTGCCTGATGTGTGTGCAAAAGGTCCTAAGCATGATAGTTTACCTAGTGATTTCTCAAATTTTAAGCGTGGTAGTGTTAACATGAAAATTATTACTCTTGATTTATATTTTGAAAAACTACCTCATTCTCTCAATTGGTTCTATCCTAAACCATCTAACCATGACTTTTCTAGTGGGTTTGATAAACTGAAACGGTGTTTGAATGCTATATTATTAGGTTTCAAGTTATCATTGTGCTATATTGCCTGCATGACAGTTGTTCCCAGGATTTTGATAGACTTCTTAGGGCGTTGACAATGTCCGATCATAAACACGTCGAGCCATCGACGTTAAACAAAGGTGCTTCTTGGGAGGCAACCCAAGGTTAGATAGATTCTCTCCCACCTTTGTTTTCTTTTCATCAGCTTAGTTTGTTTTTGGTTTGTGAGCTAATATGTAGGTATGAGGTCGGAAAGGATGATTCTGGTGCGAAACCGCACCCGCGGTTTCACCACCGCGCTCGCGGTGGAGCCTTGAATTCCTTAACGAACATGTACTAGACCGTGACCGCGGCCTCAAAACCACGAACGCGGCCCACTCAATTAGTTCGAGAGAGAGAAAAAAAGAAAAAAAGAAAAGAAAAAAAAGAAAAAAAAGAAAAAGAAAAAAAGAGTGTTCTTCCATACTCTACCATCACCCACCAATCCACTTTTCTATATCTTTCCACGTCTAGTTCTTTGGAATTGTTCGTTACTATTATCAGGTCCCATCCCATTATGGTGAGTCCACGTCTACACCATCTTTGCGGCATAGTTCAAGTATGGGGGTGCTGCCGTCGTCAGAGTTTTTATTATTTTTAGGAGTCCAGTTCATTCTCATTGGAGACGTCCTATGGTGTGGATCGAGTTGTTGAGTTGTGAAGATGTCATTCGAGATTTGCTGAATACGAGGTGCTTCAAATGTTCCTGAGTTTGGTGCATTACAATTCCGGGAGTTTATTCATCCATATCATCTTTCATATGTGAGTCTTCTAATTTTCCTCTTCTATGCTTAATTCCTTTCTCTTTACTTCATTGAGGACAATGAAGGATTTAAGTATGGGGGAGGAAGTACTCGCTACCCCTATCATTGATAGTTGCATTTCAGTTTATTTTTCGTTATTTTTATGGGATTTTTGTTCCATGTTTTGTATAGAGACAATTTTGAAAAAGAAAAGAAAAAAAGAAATAGAAAAAGCCATAAAAAGTCGGAAAAAGGCATATAAAATCCTGGGATGAGTTGAAACCCCGAAAGGGCGGCTCAAGTAATAAGCAGGTAACCCAGACAACCATTAGGCTGGGATAATATGAGGTTTATGAGAGATGTGAGCATATGTGAACACACCTATGAAGAAAAATGAAATGAGCGATTAGGTGAAAACCCGAAAGGGCGCCTAAGTAGAATTGAGTGGAAAAATTATAGTGTTTAGGATTCATTCTACTTTGGGGCTTGGGGATTACATTTTAGATGCCGGGTAGATCCTAGGACGCTATACACTTTTTAGAGCTTGATAGCTTATTGACTATGTATCTATGTGAGGTGTGTGTTTGAGCTATCATGTTAATGCTCACTATTATTCTAGTTTGGGTTTGGGTTGGTGAGGTGAGTGATTTTTGTCTTCCCTTGTACTATGCTGTAAACCTTGATAGGATTGATTGTTAGATTTATTTTGAGCTTACTCGAGGACGAGAAAGGTTTAAGTATGAGGGAATTTGATACGCTCTAGATTAGTATGGTTATCTCTTGTATTTTAGGCATGATTTGAGTGTGTTTAGGTTAGTTTTGAGCATAATTGTGATATGAATACCGAAGAAACGATTTGAAAAATTGCAAGAGTTTTGAAGACAAGTATTGATTTGGAGTTGTTTTCACGTCATTTTCTTGTGACGCATCGTTTGGGAGCTACGTTAATCGGATGAAGCTGAAATTGGTATCATTAGATAGCTAACTCGAAGAGCTACAATTCATGTTTTACTGCAAGTTCAAATTCCAACTCTAAGTGGGTCAAAATCACCTCCGAAGATAACACCAGAAAGCTGTCAAAAGAGACCCGCGAGCGTGGATTTTTACCGAAACCGCGGTTTGGGCCTTATCCGCGATGCTGTGAGGATGTTGTAGTCGCGCTGTGGCCTACGACCCGCGCTCACAGTTGGCTGGATTACGCGCCGACTTCGTTTTATCCTTATTTTATGTTTTATTATATATTTATGTTTTAATTATTATTCAGATGTTTTAATATATATAGACTTAGTTCGCAAGCTTGTGAGAGAGCCTCCTTTTAGTTTAACCTAGAGATTATTTCAGTTTTTATGGAGAACTAAACCCTTTGAGGTTTGTTTGAAGGTGAAGCTCTGATGTATGAACTCGTGAGGTTTTGGTAATTGATTTCCATCCTTTGATTAATATCTTTTCTCTTTGTGCTTAATTTCATGATTATCAATTGATTTCACTTGGTGCGCAACTTGTTGAATTTGATTGATATCCTACACTTTGATGGTTTGAATCATTGTCTATGTGATCTTACTTGATCTATGAAACAACTTAATTTTCTAGGACCGTGGACTAGGAGTTGAGAAAGAGATTTGATTGTTTGTTCTTGCAATTGACTCGTATCTTGATTGCTTGAATCAATATCATGTATATCCTTGTTCTCTATGCTCATTCTAGGTTAAGCGTCCTTGCCTAGGGTTAAATAAGTGCTTAGACCGTGGAATTTCGATTGCTAATGATTAGGATAGGAATTAACCATAGGTGTAAAAGGAATTAGTGGATGAATCTGTGATTGAATGATTATTTCAGAGTGGATCTTTCGAATAAACTTGTTTCTCTATTGTTTTGTTTGATTGTTTGTTATTTGGCTTTTTAGTTTAGTTTATTTTAGATCTTTCTCTTGATTTCCCTCTGTCTTTAGTTGGTAAAAATATTGATACTGGAAGCCGCAAGTTCTCTAGGGTACGACCCCGACTTACTCGCTATACTAGCTTGTTTAGGGTTAATTATCTTTATTCTTGGCATAACGACCTAGGCCGAGTCAAGATGAGTGATGATGACCAAGATGAAGCTCTAGCATCTGATTGGGCAAGCTTGCTCTGTGACCAAAGCACTAAACATGAAACCCTACAGCCAAGTGCGTCCGGTCTAGTAAACTCACTTGGTGACCAAGATGAACCCATAATGGCTTTGGCTTCACATGATTAGGCCTATGATTTCACAATCCAAATAGTTGAAGGACCAAGCTATAATAACCCTTTTTTAGCACCGGGAGGTTACTGGGTAGTAGACCTCACGTGGGTCCACTTAGGCAGGTCTGACAACAAATTCCCAATACAGATGTTGCAACAAAGGAACGATGAGAAAAATAAGAAAACATCCAACTTATCATAACTATATACTAAAGCGGAGGTTAAGAAAATTATTAAACGACAATGTCGCTTTTAGATTGGACCACCACCCCTTTTTTTTATTAGGTAAGGATTAGGGTGCTCCCCTTCATGGAGGGCGCCCTAGAGCATCCTTTCGGATGAGAACTAGAAGTTTTGGATGAGTCTTGATGAACTCAACATGGAGGTTGTGGCCCAAATTAACAATTTTGTCGTCTATATCTTGGTTTCCATAAATAAAACAATGATGTCAGTGATGATAAGTTCGATCTCACAAGGGCTATGAATTTTCCCTTTAACCGCATTAATGGCTTGGAGATTATCCCCTTAAATTTCCACTTTTCCTATCGATCTGTTTTTAATTTGCCTAATCACTTCTCGAAGCGCTAGTGCTTCAGCCTTTAGTAGAGATACTTTTCCAAAGTTTACCGTTATAATATCCGTTACCTGGCCAAGGTGGTTTCGGAAAACAATTCCACAAGTGGTGTTTCCATTAGACAATTTAGAGGCATCAAAGTTTACTTTAGTGTATCCCGGTTTAGGTTTTTTCCATTTGCTTTGGGCCCTTAGTTTTTTCTTGCTCTTTTTCGTTTGAGATGTTAGTATGGTTTCTTCATCTTCTATCCATTTCGACGCCCTCTCCCAATTGACCATTAGGTTTATTATGTAAGATGCTATGTCTGATTTCCCTTCGCTTTGGTTTTGTTGGAAAATCAATTTGTTACGTTGATGCTAGATGCTCCACCGAACCACTGCTAGACACGTGAAATCTTTTTGTCCTATTTTTTGGTATATTTCACTTAGGATTGTTCTAGGTGTTTTGTTTTGGGGGTCAAATCCCAGGATGGAATTAGCGATATTTGGATTTACTTTATTAGTTATGTAGATCATATACGGACATTTTGTGAGTAAGTGGTTTATGTCTTCATTGTTACAATCACACAAAACACATCCTCCCGACGCCATGATATGCTTATCCGTAAGTCTAGCTTTTGTGGGAAGTCCATTGTTATCAACTTTCCAAAGGAAATTTATAACTTTTTAGTATGTGTCCAATTTTCACAGCCAATTATATATATGCGGTGTTTGTCTTTCTAAATTTGTGATTAATTCTACAACAAATGAGGTTGAAAACCAGCCATTTTTTGCTCGGGGCCCAATAATACAATCGATCTTGGATGTGATTATCTGGGATTGGAGTATTTTGAATTTGTTCAACCATGTTATCCGAAAGGATTTGTTTTAGTTCATCTATTTTCCATCTATGGTCAGTAGTAATCCATGTATCTACAGTTCTTTTTCCGTCTACATTTGCAAGGTTCTTTGCATGAGGTCGAAGGTGTCCCGCTGGTAGTGATAGCGGTGATTTCATCATATAAATCACGGCTATGAAAAAGAATCCAAACTAACTAAGAACCATAGTCTTTAGGATGTTCGGGTCGAATCCATAGGGAGACATATTTTATCTTTTGTAATGAATTTTTTGTCAAACAAGTAACAAGGGTTTTTTTGTATTTGCAACTAAATTTAAGAATGCAAAACTAACAAAGCAATAAAAGATTATGAATAACAATAATTAGGAAGATAGCTTAGGAAAACAAATATCCACAATCGTATGACAAGTTGATCATTGATTTCACATCAATATCTCATGCAATGGATTTTCCGATTCCTTTTCAATTCTAACTAACAGCACAACCAAATACTATGAGTTCTAAGTAATTAAACAACCATAAAACCATAAATGATTTAGTGTAATAGCAGCAGTAAGGATTGGAATACAATAGGATACAAATCTAGCATAAAACAACCATCTTTAACCCGAGAATGTAAATCAAGTCCCTTCTGCATAAGACTAGCACAACCAGATACTAGTATGATGTAGTTGCTACTTTAATCAAGAGATGGTCAACCGGTAACACTCTAGATCTAACAATAGATTAAATAACAATAAAATCTAGTTGATTAGGCTAGAAACTGTTGAAACAAATCATAAACATTCAAGCAAGAGTGAAGATAAATCCAAGCAATATATAAGGAATTAGAAATCTCACAACTTTAATCAAAATGATGCTTCAATTGTCTGACTAAGCAATAGCGCTTGGTTCTCCATGAAAAGCTAAAAACTCAAAAAGTCTAAAAAGTAGAGTACTAATATATAAATAGATGATGCGAGGTGCAACTCCCATAACCTAATATTTATAGCTAGGTTTAAAAGTATATCCAAAAATACATAAGTCAGAATAAAGCTGACAGAAAAGGAGCCAATCAGAATAAAACACGTGGAAAACAAGAGATCTCGCGCTGTCAAAGGCGGAGGGCGCCATTGGGTTGGTGGCGGTCGCCGCCAGTACCTTGGTTCAGAATTCAGCTGACACTTTGGAGGCTATTTTGACCTCCTTCGAGTTGGAATTTGGACTCAGAGTAAAAACATGAATTGTAGCTTTTTGAATTAGCTTTCCAATGATGGCAAAGTCAACTTTATCAGATCACTATAGCTCCCGTGCGAACCCTTTCGAGACAGAGGTATCGAATCAGCAACTCCAACGGATGGCCCGAATTCAAGTGTTCTTCCCCCGGTTTCCATTCCTTTCACACTTGTTCACTTTAAGACCTGTAAAACAACATAGAAAAAGTAAAAAAAAACCAAAACTCCTAGACACTCTAATAACTTAAAGAAACTAACTAAAACTACGTAAAAACAAAGCAAACGAAACGTAAACATGCATCCTAAACACTACCTATATACAAGCTATCAAGTAGCCAATTATCTTTCCAGAATTTGACAGTATTGCCATCTCAAATTTGCCAAATGAGCCCTTTATAGAGTTCTTCTCTAAGATGCATTAGTTTCTTCCATTTCCACGAGGTGTTCGCTTCTAGTTTGCAGGAGAATAAATTATCATTTCTAAGGTATTTTTGTGAGATTATCTTGACCCACATGTTATTTGGTTCAACAAGAATTTTCCAAAGTAGTTTCATTTGGAGTGCTTTGTTCATATGTTCTGTTTTTCGTATTCTCAGTCCTCCTACCTCTTTAGGTTTGCATATCTTGTCCCGTGCCACCAAAGGTTTGTTATTTCTATCCTTGTTCCAGAAGAATCCCCTGTTTATCCTATCCATTTCTAAATGAGCATAAGCCAGGAGCATAAAGCTCTGAGATGGTCTTTACTTGTTCACATGATGTCTGAGATGCTTTGGAGAATATTATGATGTCATCTGCACATGCTAAGAAGGTGATCCGAGTCCCGCCTCGAGTGATTGGAAGTCCTATCGAGTTTTTGTCCAATTCACTAGTTAACTGTAGTTTTCTTGCAAGAATTTCAGATGCGATAACAAATAGGAATGGTAATAACCCTGCCTGAGCCCTCATTCCGGGTTGAAAGGTTTTGTGGGTCCATTATTCACAAGTATCGACAATGATCATATGCATTCCCTTATCCAGCCTATAATCTTTTTTAATCAAACCCAAATATGTGCAATACGTTTAATAGATACTCCCAATCTACTTGGTCATACGCCTTCTCCATAGCTAATTTAATGGCAATCCATCCATCTTTGTTTTTTGTGTTTCTGAACGAATGAAATATTTCATGGGCTATAAGGATGTTATCTTGGATGGCTCGGTTTGCTATAAAGGCCCCTTGGAGTGGGTGGATAATTTTGGTTATAATTACTTTTTTAATCCTTTCCGTTATGATTTTCCATATGACTATAGACCGTTGAGCATAGGCTTATTTGCTTGTAGTGATTAGTCGATGTTGGGTTCTCTACCTTACGTATGAGAGTTATCAATATATGGTTAATTTGTCGTAACATCTTCCCTGAATGGAAGAAATTTTTTACGACTCTGATTATTGGTGGCCCAACAATATCCCAATATCTCTTGTAGAACTCCGCAGTCGTACCATCCGGGCCTAGGGATTTGTCAGAGCCTAGCTTCATTACCGTTGTCTTGATTTCTTCGTTCATAACCACACTACTTAGCATGTACACCACCCCTTTTATTCAAACCAATCTGATTGGTTGAAATTTAATTGGGTATATTTTTATTAGTTGAAAAATAATTATAAACTCCACAATAAATAAAATTATTATTTACATCCATGTGAAATATTCTATAAGATTTGGATTTGACAATTTTTAGTAAAATAACCATTAAGTAAAAAAATATCCAATTCAACAAATCAAATTTTTTCCACAAGATTATAAAAAATATAAGAAATATTTCATAATATTTAAATTTAACAATCTTCAATATCTATCTATCTATCTATCTATCTATCTATCTATCTATCTATCTATCTATCTATCTATCTATATATATCATTGTACCTTGTATGGGGTTTTATAAAATTATATGTCTTTTTTTAAATTTTGATTAAGATGAAATATGAAATGATAAAAAAAATTAGATTTTTTTAATTTCTTAATTATTTTAGAGAAAAAATTTCAAACAATAAAATATTCTTAGAATTGGATAATTTGTTTTTAATTTTATAGTTATACTTTTGAACAATTCCATATATATGTGAAAGATTGTTAAATTTAAATATTATGAAATACTTCATATAGTTTTTATAATCTGGTAAAAAATTACTAATTTGTAGAATTGGATATACTTTTATTTAATGGTTATTTTGCCAAAAATTTCCAAATCGAAATCGTATAGAATACTAGGTAGATTTTCCCGTGCGTACCCACGGGGCATATGAACTACTTGGTGACCGAGTTGTTATCGACCTGTAAATTACTATTGCTATAATGTTAAATATGTTCTTTTTATTTTGAAAATTATTGAGATTAAAATTAAATGAATGGAGTTCTAACAAAAATATTTTATGAAAATTTTAATCTACATCCACTCATGTTGATAAAGTATTATAAATTAATCTAAATCCAAATTAGAGAAACAATAGATGACAGAATGTGAACACAAATGAATCTCTTTTACTCTTCCTTTTCACCTATTATGTAATATTTGTATTCATTTAAGTCTCGGAAGTCGGAAAACGGGTTCCTTCGCTTACACGTAAAACAAATTAATTAGTAATCCATTTTGATAATTATCGGATTCCACCCTTTTCTTTTATTCCCCTAAGTGAATTATATCTAATGTATATATACGAGCGATTTAGGTACGGGTCAATTATATCTATTAGATATATATACGTAATTTATGGTCAATCAGTATATTCAAACCTATCTGAATCTATCTTAACCGATACCTTACGTTCTGATCAATACATTATCCTAACTAATTATATCTTCTACCCCTAAATTCCTATCTTTTACGTGATGTGATTCCATCTACTGAGTCATGGTCCCATGATTTGAGTGAAGATTCCATCTCTAAAGACAAGTCCAATTTTCACGACAACGGAGAGTCTTCATTTGGACACATATCCAAGGCCGGTGTCCGAGGCGCTAAGGAGCCGAATCAAGGCACGACGCTCTATTATTGGCGCATCACTCGAGAACATGCTATGGCAATGCTTGACAAGATCAAGGAGGAGCTCATGGATCATAAGTTTCCAAAGGTTTACAAAGAAAAAGGTTGGAGTCTCCTTTTGACTCGTGTTCCGACAAGTGATTTTTTTACGGTTAAGGACACTTTATAAGTTTTTTGGGATTTCGGTTTAATTTTTGTAATTTCCTTAAGTGAAGGGGCTAACTTTGTGAAGTTTCTTTCTAGGTTATATGGTCGGCTCCTCACCCTTTGTTGAAGGAGATTTGAATGAAAAACCTTGTTGCTTACTTTCCTTGCATCTTTCAATTCAAGTTCTTGTTCTTGTTTTCGATCATTCAATTCTCGTTATTCAAGTTGTTGGTGAATAATATCCGACAATCTCGGGCATCTTAGTTTGTTTGAGAGCTTGGTGAGTCATATCCAAGTTGTCAAGCATCCATATCCCCTTGTTCTCTCCATTTCGATCCATCATCCATCTCGGTGGTTTCTGCACCCCCTCAGTAAAATCGACATATCTTTCAATCCACTCATCATATAGGTCTGAAATTGTTAGGGGTTAAACTAGACTCAGAGATATAACTGCTCGAATTGGAATCACTCAATTCCGAGTTCGGAAGAGGAAGATCCATCCAGTTGAAGACGGGTCAGTTTGCGTGGTGTTCGTTGTCGGAATTCCATGGATTCTTGTGGAGATCTCTTTGCACCATCATCCCCTCCATCGATCCTTTCATCATTACGCCTCTATGTAGGACCTCCTTACCGAACAAGTTATAACCGAGATCCCCACTTATTCGTTTCTTTTTCTCGTTCGAATAATCAAACAGTTCCTCGTTTTTTTCTTTCTCTCGCGTTCAATCATCGGAGTGCACCACCGCAAGACGACTTCCTTGCCCTCTCGTCAATCCGCTCGATCGATTAGGCAGGGACGTCTCCATCGTCCTCAACCAGCAACATTAAAGCTTCAATTTCCCGGTAAGCCAATACCATTCGCATCCCCTGTTTTGATCTTTACCCAGTGACATTAAAGCTTCGATTTTCTTTCCTTTCATGGTCTCTTCTCGCCCCGACCAATTTCTGCAACATCCATGTAGGATAAGCCGTCAATTGGAGATTCGGCAAGATCGTTGGAGTTCGTCACCGTCATCGATCGTCGCTGGAAATGACCTCTGGTGAGTCTCTTGTTCTCGCTTTTCTTTGTTGTTGATGTTCGGGCGAGCACCAATTGTAAAAGTGGGCCGTCACCGGAAGGCGTCGTTAGCCAGAGCCACCGACGAAGGGGAGGCGGTGAGAGATATGGGCAATGGCTGCCGGTGAGAGTGAGAGGCAGGGGTTTCGGGGAATGCAGGGTGGGCGTGAACGGGGGCGGAAATCGCTGCTCGCCTACGCCCTCTCTAGATGTCACTGTTACGGGACCGAGTCGCCGGAAAAGTCCAAGCGAAGGAAACCAGAGGTGGAAGTTCGGCCTCTAGTTGATGAAGATAGGGGAGGGGTCCACCTTGAAAAGTCAAGCTCCTTAGGTGGACTTGGGAGAGTAGAAAGGGATTGTGTTTGGGCTGGCCAACCGATCGAGGGAGGGGAGCGGGCTGGAAATGGGGCCTTGCTTGCCTAATATTGGACTGGGTTCTTCTTCTAATTTGATTAGTGGGCTGAGCTAGTGGGGCATTTGAGGGAGGAAATTGTATGGGCTATTGTACTGGGCTAGGTTATGGGATAAGTTTTATAAAATGAATAAGGGGTTGGTCTAACTCATGCTAATATATAATAATTATGAATCCTTTTTAATAAAAGTAGGTTGTTTAAGGAAATTAGAAGTGGCTTTTTCTTTGGGTTTGTTTGGCTCGTCCCGTACTTAAATTAATCTTTCCCCTCCTAATTCTTTAGGGAATCGTTTCCGTTTGAGATCGTAGTTCCGTCTTCTTCGAGGATCCTTCACTTCGAGGTAAGTCGTTTTTCGACTTGCTCGGTTCTTTTCTACCTTGTTAGATTGCGTATCGATATTGTAGGGCAGGTTTTGGGAACTATTCCCGAATGCCTTTATAAACTGTTTTGAACTTCTCGTATTTTTGTTTGTGTAAAATGGTTTGAACGTGTTTTTATCTTAAGGATATTTTTAGAAAGTTTTCTCTGTGTTGGTACCGTTTCCGACACGGCCCATCGTAGCTGGTATTGAGGAAGAGTTGGCTACGTTGACCATTGTGACTGGGAAATCGTGCCCCTTCAAAACGAAAATTATATTATGTGTGTTTTGGCAAAGTGCTCCAGTGGAGGCTTAGCCGGGGTTAGAAGGGAGATTGTGAAGTTAAGTGAGAGGGCCTGCCTCTACACTCGGCGCGGTGATGAGCGCCTGGGAAGTCGAATCTTGAAAAAGGAGAAATTGCATTGTTATGGGATTGTGATTTTAAATGCATATGTGGCTATGTGTGACTGACTATAACTGATTTCGGTATTGGCCTTTAGAGTTATGATTGCGATTGCGAATTTGTATGCTGACTTGAGAATTGTTTTTAAACGTTCTGCAATTTCCGTATTCTTTCTAGCTTGGTAGATTAGACGCTGATCCTTCGGGGAATATTTTTCAGTTTCAGGTATGAACCAGGGAGCCGTGCAGGAACCGAGGCCAGATGGCGGGCCGAATCGGTGAAGAGCGCGTGTCATAGTGGGATTGGTTTTACACTAGTTCATTTATGATAGTTAGGCTGTTGATTTTAGTATTGATAAGATGAAATTAGTAGTATGTTTTATTTATTATTTTGGTTGTTTAGTTCAGTTTTAGTAAGTGTTGTGTCGTATTTGAATATTTATGACTTTCGGAGATTCATGCATGATTACGTTTTCTAAGTTTTATTAAATAAAAGGTTGGATGTTTTATTATGTTTTTCTCGTCATGCCCGCGTTGTAAGGTCCTAAAGTGTAGTTGTCAACCTAATTAATAGTACCTTGTAAGGCTTATTTCTTAGTAGCGCCTCGTCGGAAGTCGGGGTGTTACAAATTGGTATCAGAGCCAGGTTGACAATAGGGCACATGGAACTGACCAACAAAGAGTACCCAAGGTCCAACTTAAAACCAAAACCGGCCGGTGTTTTCAAAATGTTTTTACTGGGGTAGACATGTTGCATATAGGGGGGTAAGTGACACGTCGCGACTCCGCCCCATCAGCCGAAGGACCTCACGTAGAGTAGTAAGAATTTCGTTAAGAAATAAAAAGTTTAAGTATTGACCGTGGGACTTTCTATTATAGATGGCCCCACCAACCATAGCTAGAGTTGCTGAAGCCAATGGAAGAGGCCGCGGAAGAGGCCGATGTCGGGGTCGTGGAAGGGGTAGAGGAGAGGCCCTTGTAGCTGCTGAGCTAGAGGTACAACATGATACCCACCAGGAGGAGGTTGCTGAGAGTCAGGATGTGGTTGCTGCTGTTCCTCAAGAGGACAGTGCATTTGTCGCTGGAGGAGGTCTCCCGGCAAATGGGGCTCAAGTGGGAGGAGGCGTGCCACCCGCAGGATTGGCCCCAGAGGTGAATGCTGCGATCCAGCTGTTATTGCAGACTTTGATGGGTGCGGGAGCTGCACCGAATCTGAACGCAGTTGCGGGGCAACAAGGAGCTGAGAGGAGGGCACCAGGACCAGATTCTATTTTGGCTGCCCAGCTAGGAGCAATGCCAGATTCGCGAGGACCAGTGATAGCTGATCATGTGGTCGAACCGAGGAGACAGTATCGCAAGCCTCAACCTGACAAGTGGCTCGCGGAGTTTAGGAAGACTGGAGTGCCGAACTTTGCTGGAGCTCAGGGTTCTGACGTAGAGCAGTGGTTGAGGAGGGTGTAATATGCGTTGGATTCCATTAAGGCACCAGAGGAGCGGAAGATGTCCTTAGTATAGAGTCTGCTACAGGAGAGTGCTTTTGACTGGTGGGAGTTATGTAGAGACCACCGGACTGAGGTGACTTTCGAGGAGTTTGAGAGGCAGATTCGAGATCAGTATTTTCCTCCGGTGGTGAGGGCGGCTTGGGAGGCTGATTTTCGGGATGTTGGACCCGAAAATATCACAGTATTTGAGACTATTCTAAAGTTTCAGCAAGAGTTGGCAGCGGTGCCAAATGCTGCCCCTACTGAGGAGTTGAAGATTTCGACCTTTCTAAAAAGGTTGCAGCCGCATTTACGTGCATACGTGTCTGGTGTTCGACTCGCGACATTGGCAGACGTTCAACAATCTGCTTTGGCTTATGCTATGGCCACGACCCGACAGAGTCAGCTCGAAGTGCATACCACTGGGAGCAAGAGGCAGAAGTTGTCTTCCATGGTAGAACCTAGGAGAGACAGTCGTCCCGGCTCTTGTCAGCCGCAACGATCAGGGTTTTAGCCACAGGGTCGTCAGGACCATCGTCGTCAGAGTCAGTCCACTGGAGGGCTGAGAGAGTGCTTCAACTGTGGAAGCATTGCTCATTTGAGGAGTCAGTGTCCGAAGCCAGTTAGGAGTTGCTTCAGTTGTGGGAAGCCTGGCCATTTACAACAGTACTGCACTGTTGGAGCACCTTCACAGGGATCTTCACCGGGAACGGTGAACCAGATGCCTCGTCGTCAGCCTCAACAGTTTCAGCAGACACCGAGCCAGGGCAGAGGACGCGGCGTAGGAGTTAGCAACACCGGGGGCAACCAGCCCCGGGTGTTTGAGATGAGGAGGGCCGATGCCTTACACGCGCCGACTGCTACATGTACGATTTGGATTCAGTCTAGACCTGTTCACATACTATTTGATACGGGTGCTACCCATTCCTGTATGTCTTCTACTTGCATGGCTAGACTAGGACTGACTTGCACTGAGGGGGTATCAGTTGTTGTGGGGCTGTTTGACGGTAGTAAAGTGAGAGGGAATAAGGAGATTTTACAGTGCCCTATTAGAATAGGGAATAGGGATTGATATGCGGATTTTATAGTAATGCAGTTGTCACCAGATGACGACGTGATTCTGGGGATGGACTGGATGATACGTTATCGAGCAGTTTTGGATGCACACAAGGGTACAGTTATAGTGACCGCAGATGATAGGAGGTAGAGCAGGAAGGGCCCGGATCGATGATTAGTATGGTAAAGGCCGCCAAGTTGCTCAGTGATGGATGTGTAGGATATTGGTGTTATGTTCTACAGGGGGACAAGGAGGGACTGCACATTCAGGATATACTAGTAGTGTGCGAGTTTGAGGACGTTTTTCCCGAGGAACTTCCCGGACTGCCTCCTCAGAGAGAGGTTGATTTTGGGATTGAGTTGGAGCCTGGGACGAGGCCGATTTTGAGATCCCCATATCGCATGGCCCCGATGGAGATGTAGGAGCTGAAGGCGCAATTGGAAGAGCTGTTGGAAATGGGTTACGTACGACCGAGTGCGTCGCCATGGGGAGCTCCAGTTCTGTTTGTGAAGAAGAAGGATGGTTCTCTCCGTCTGTGTATCGATTATCGGGAGTTGAACCGTGTTACCATCAAGCACAAGTATCCGTTGCCGCGTATTAATGATTTGTTGGATCAGCTGCAAGGGGCTACTGTGTTCTCCAAAGTGGATTTGAGGTCAGGATATCACCAGCTGAGGATTCGGGAAGAGGATATACCTAAGACGGCTTTCCGAACGAGATATGGACATTATGAGTTTGTAGTGATGCCGTTCGGACTGACGAATGCACCCGTTGTATTTATGGAGTTGATGAACCCGGTGTTTATAGACTACTTGGACAGATTTGTAGTAGTGTTCATCGACGATATTCTGATCTACTCTCGGAGTAAGGAGGAGCACGTTGAGCATCTCAGGCTAGTATTGGGAGTACTAAGACACCATCGGTTGTTTGCTAAGTTGTCTAAGTGTGATTTCTGGCTGCCGGAAGTTACGTTTTTAGGGCATGTGGTATCTTCCCAAGGAGTTATGGTGGATCCGGCAAAGATTGAAGTTGTAAAGGCATGGGAACCTCTGAAGAATGTGAAGGAGGTGCAGAGTTTTTTGGGATTAGCAGGGTATTACAGGAGGTTTGTGGAACGGGTTTCCCGGATAGCCCAACCACTTACCAACTTGCTTAAGAAGACTACTCGTTTCGAGTGGAACGAAGCTTGCTAGCGGAGTTTTGATGAGCTGAAGAGAAGGTTAACTTCGGCTCCTATACTTGCTCTTCCTCAGGGGAATGAGGATTTTGTGATTTACAGTGACGCCTCCAAGGTAGGCTTGGGTTGTGTGCTGATGCAGAGGGACAGGGTGATTGCTTATGCCTCCAAACAGTTGAAGCCGAACGAGCAGAATTATCCTACTCATGATTTGGAGTTGGCAGCCGTGGTACATGCTCTGAAGATTTGGCGTCATTACTTGTATGGGAGTACCTGCAAAGTGATGACAATTTATAAGAGCCTCAAGTACATCTTCACTCAGAGGGAGTTAAATATGCGACAGAGGAGATGGCTTGAGTTACTGAAGGATTACGACCTTGAGATCCTTTACCACCCGGGGAAAGCGAATGTGGTCGCTGATGCCCTTAGCAGGAAGACGCCTCAGGAGAGTATGTTGGCTCATCTGACGGCTCATCCAGAGTTACAAAGAGAGCTGATGAGGTACGGTATTGAAGTGCAGATTCAGCGTTATCAGGGCAGTCTGAAAGCCCTAGAATGTCGGCCGTCTTTACTTGAAGAGGTAACACAGAAGCAGGAAGATTGCTCGATGATTCAGGATCTAAGGCAGAGATTGAGCCGTGGAGAGGCACCCGACTTTGCGGAGAGAGCAGATGGTTTTTTGTGTCTACGTGGTCGGATTTGTGTGCCTCGAGATGCAGAGTTGAGGCAGAAGATTTTGCAAGAGGCCCATGCTACACCTTACTCAATCCACCCCGGGGCGAGTAAGATGTACAAGGATTTGCGACAATATTATTGGTGGGATGGCATGAAGCCGGATGTAGCGATATTCGTCGCTAAATGTCATGTCTGCCACCAGGTGAAGATCGAGCACCAGAGACCCGGAGGAATGCTTCAGTCGTTTCCTATTCCGGAATGGAAGTGGGAGGATATATCCATGGATTTCGTCACAGGTTTGAGACTCAGCAGAGGCCATGATGCCATTTGGGTAGTGGTGGATAGACTGACGAAGACTGCTCGCTTTTTGCCTATCCGAGAGACGTGACAAGTGAGCAAGTTAGTGGAGGTATTTATTAATCAGATAGTTAGACTGCACGGAGTGCCTAAGACGATTGTGTCGGACCGAGATGGGCGTTTTACCTCCAGATATTGGCAGCAGGTGCATGAGGCATTAGGGACGAGATTACATTTCACGAGTGCTTACCATCCGCAGGAAGACGGTCAGACAGAGAGGACGATTGAGACTCTAGAGGACATGCTGAGGTCCTGCGTATTAGACTGGGGAGGTCAGTGGTCGGATCACTGGGCTTTGGTGGAGTTTGCCTATAATAACAGCTGACATTTGTCGATTTAGATGGCTCCTTATGAGGCCTTATATGGTCGGAAGTGTAGGACACCGCTGTGTTGGGATGATACCTCGGATGTAGTAGGAGAGAGGCCACATATGATTGAGGAGACGATTGGGAAAGTGGCCTTAATCAGAGAGAGAATGTTAGATGCTCAGAGTCGCCAGAAGTCCTATGCAGACAAGAGGCGTAGACCGTTGGAGTTTGAGGTCGTAGCCCACGTCTGGATGAGAGTATCGCCTACCCGCGGGGTAAGAAGATTTGGGGTGAAAGGGAAGCTGAGTCCCCGATATATTGGTCCGTTTGAGATTCTGGAGAGAGTAGGCGAGGTGGCTTATAGGCTTGCATTGCCGCCTGCTCTGGAAGGAGTACACCCTGTATTCCATGTCTCACAACTGAGACAGTATGTCCTTGATCCTAGTCACAGACTAAATTATGTGGATTTGGTGGTAAAACCAGATCACACTTTCCGGGAACAACCGCTGAAGATTTTAGATCGACGAATGAAGAAGCTGCGGAACAAGGAGATTCCTCTGGTGTTGATTCAGTGGTCTCGCCGGGGAGTCGAGGAGGCCACCTGGGAGACGGAATCCATGATGAGAGAAAATTTTCCAGAAATCTATCCGGGTTTAGCAGACGCGTTTGAGGGGAAGGTTAGTAATTAGTGCGTTGTTTTTAGATTCGGTGTTTGCCTCGCGATTGTTGTTCGTTTAACTTGCTTGTTTGACTGTTTAAATATTTGTTTGACGTGTTGCGTATTCTGGATGGCTAGTACTGGTTACGATTACAATTATCAATCAATTCCGGTTCGAGGATGATAGCTCGCATATAGGAGTAGTTTAGATGCATGTTTTATATATGTTTTGGTTAGTTTTTAGGTAGTTTTTAGGTTTTTGTGTTGTCGGGTATTATGCGCTGGTTTGCTCGGTTTTACAGGTTTTTACGTTCAGGAGCAACAGCGGGGCGAGTACAGATGGATCATGGTGGTGGTGGACGAGATGGACGAGGCTAAGGAAGCTAGGATGTGCTAGGATGAAGAGCCAAGGCAAGAAAGATCGAGCCAAGAAGTCAAGCAAGTGCTCGGGATCAAACCCGCGCAATCTGCTCGAGCAATCTCGACTGAGTGACAATTGCGCGGGGAGGAGATTGCGCGGCCGCGCAATGCAGGCCGATGCTGCGCAATTTGGGCTTTTTCACGGACGTGCATTTGGGACGAGATTTGGTTTTGGGCTTCGATGTTGGGCTATTTGGGCTTATGTTATCCGAGTATGAGGTTTAAGATATAATGTTTGGGGTTATTTTTAGAGACATATAAATACTTTATGTTAGTTTATTTTTAGATAACTTTTGTCATACTTCTGGAGGCTAGGGTTTTTCTCTCAAGGAAGACTTTGAACCTTTGTAAGTTTGATTTTAATTTCAATTAGGCATTGCTAATTTTCCTTTGTGTTTGGCTAATTGGTGAAGTCATGATTTGTGTATGATTGTGAGATTTAATTGATTCTCAACGAACTTGAATAGAAATTATTCTCTGTGCTTAATTGAATCAGAATTATTCTAGAGTTTTATTGGATTAGCTACCTGATAGAATTTCTAGGTTAATTTACAACTGAATCTGATTAATTACCGGTCGGAATTAATCTGATCAAGAGTAGACTTTAATTAATTTAGTACCGGTTGGACAAATTGATTAAAGTAGGGAATAAATTCACAAGTCACTTAGATGTCTGGTTGCTCTAAGTGTTTGTTTCTATTCATAACTTGAATATTCATGCTGTTATTTAATTGAATCTAGAAGGTCTTCTAGGTTATTAGATAATTAGGGTTGTTAGAACTAGTTGGTCTATCAACTAAATCTGAAGTTTGGGTTTTAGTCCTTAGTAGGATCATTATCCACAATAGATTATTCAAGTGAGGAGAGAATCAAGAGAATCGATGATTAATAAAGCAATATCATGATGGATCTAATTAGTTGAACACGCTTTTCTCATATTTGTTAAACTTAATCATATTTGCATTCATAGTTAGTTTTCATATTGCATAGTAGTTTAGATTAATCATTCCAAAAACCCCCCAAATTAGTTACTTGGCACTTAAGTAATAACATTCATACACGAGTCTCTGTGGGATCGACCCTTGCTTACCATTCTACTCAGATTGGTTAAGTTAGGATTCTTTGATAGGTAAACAACTGAAAAATACCTCATCAAATCTGGCGCCTGATGTCTCTTTATTTGGTGGTGTTTTCATATGTGATTTCCTTTGTAAATATGTTTCTTTTTCCCCTTTTCTTGCGTGTTTTGTTCCTTTTTAGCTTAGTTCCCGTATTTCTATGAGATTCGGAGACTACGCGCATTTTATGTGTTTTGTAGGTAATTTGGCATGAATCGAGGATCAATTTGAAGGAGGGTCGAGGCATGGAGCAAAGGCCGAGCTAAAGCGGGAAAGAGAGGAGCAAGCTATGAAGAAGAACAAGAGGAAATCCAACAAGAAGAAGGTGGAACGAGGTCCGGACCGAGATGCAACGACGCCGGGCCCGACTTGAGAGTTTCCTACCTCGGACCGACATGCACAGTAACTCGGGCCCGAGGTCCTCCGTGTCGGTCCGAGTCGGTCACCGGACTACTTGGGCTCCAATGCACGAAATTGTGGACTTCCACTTTTGCCCCTCATCTAATCTATAAAAGGCCCTCTTGTCTTCTAATTTGGGGGGTCCCTCTCACACACACAAAAGGGTTCCAACACTTGGCAAGGAACCAAGAGGATACATGGAGAGCAAGGAGGAAGGAGAAGAGGAGGAAGAGAGAGAGAATCGGCCAAGAGAGAGGAAGGCTTGATAGGTTTGGTTGATTGTTTAGCTTTGCTTTGTTTTGATCTTGTGGATTTGGAACACTTGATTGGAATTTGTGGATTGCCTTTGATTTGAATGAAACTTTGCTTGGTTTTGAGATTGATGATGTTGATTGCTTTCCCTTTTGATTTGTTTGCTTTCTTTGTTTGCCACATGGAGTAGATCTCCTTGATCTTGGTTTATGGGGGAAAACCCTAGCTAGGTTTAAGCTAGAAACCCCAATTCCATAGCCTTGAGTGTTTGATCTAAGGAACCCACTCTACATAGAGCTACAATTCCTTGCGAAAGTTGGGAATCAAGGCTTGAGATTGGCAAAGTAGCGAAAGTGAACATGTGTCAATCTCAAGACCTTGCTTCGAAGGGGATTTCCCCAAGGATCGAGGTGTAGAAGTGGTTGGAACGAGGGCGAAAGCACTCGATCCTAGTCCGATCATCACTCATTGCCTGAATTGGGGTGGAAAAGCCTAAATCTACTAGGGAAGGAACCCAAAAGCCCAAGATCTACTTTTAATCCTTGAAGTTCGACAACCCTAGCTACCTCGGGGCCGACTTACCCAGTGTCGGTCCCGACTTCCTCTTGTCGCCAACATCGGGCCCGACGTGACCTCAGTGTCGGTCCCGACTGTTTTCTTTGTTTTCCTTTGTTTTACGCTCTCCTTTCTAGCTATTTAGTATCTAGGCACATCGATCGAGTAGACTTCCCGAGTGTTCGACACCCACCACGTGCTACAACGGGGTCGGGTTATAAATTGTATCTCTAGACCCTCGCACAACCGTGAGGCGATCAAAAGATGGGCACCGTTTCCGGGGAAGTCTAAGTGCATTGAGTGCCAATTTGGTGAGTTTCTTGTGTTTTGGTAGTGATTTGGGTGAGGGAATAGCCCAAACCCTTTGTTTGTTTTTTATTTGTTTTTGTTTGTGTCTTTGTTTCATAGGTGTATGCTAGGTCGTTCCTCCCGAGGAACACTTGAGCTTGAGTTTGTGAGTGATCCGGAAAGTATTCTCAAGGAAGCCCGAAGAAGGAAAAGGATGGCGAATCAAGCTCTGCATGTTGATGAGGAGTTGGTTCAACTTAGAGCTGAAATGGCTAGATTGCAACTTGAGAAGGACAATCACGAGGAGGTGGCAAGAAGAGAACGGGAGCAACGGATGAGAGCCGAGGCTCAACTCAACGCTCTACCCCGGAATGCACGCCAATACATGCATCCGGAGTTGAGGGTACCCGAGCCGGCTATTGTGCTTCCCGAGGTTGCCAAGAATTTTGAGATCAAGACGCAATTCATCACCCTCATCAAGCGTGATCAATTCGAGGGCCGTCCATATGAGTGTCCCATAGAGCACGTCAAACGCTTTGTGGACATGTGTGAGACAATCTCTACCAACGAGGAGACGTTGGAGTATGTGCTTCTAAAGGCGTTCAAATGGTCACTTGGGGGCAAGGCCACACATTGGCTCGAGAGCCAGGCTCCTAGGTCAATCACAACTTGGAAGACACTCTATGATGCTTTCTTGATGAAGTTCTTCCCGCCCTCAAAGACAACCGAGCTAAGAAGCAAGATTGCAAGCTTTCAACAAGGTCCGAATGAGCCTCTCTTCGAAGCATGGGACCATTTCAAGGAGATGTTGCGCCAATGTGCTACTCATGGCCAACAACCATATGTGCTTCAAGACATCTTTTTCCAAGGCATCAATCCGGTAACGAAGGACAATCTCAATCTCCACACCGATTGTGGGTTCATAGACTTGACACCGGATCAAGCTTGTGAGCTACTTGACAAGCTATCCGATTATGAGGCCATGTATGGGGTGAGTCAAGCTAGCAAAGAGGTGAAAGTTCAAGGTGAAGGTGCAAGGAAGTTATATGATCCAAAGGGAGAAGACATTGATAGGGATGTGAAGCTCCAATTCCTTGAAGGTGAAGTGAGCAAGCTTAAGAGGCAAGTCCACTACTACAAGCAAAATGCTAGAGCTTGTGAGGAGTGTGGATCCTTTGCACATGCTACACAAGTTTGTTCGAATGAGAGCCAAGTGCGCTTGGCCGAGCGAATTGAGGAGGCAAACTATGTTCGAGGAAATTTCGGTGGAAGAGGCAACTTCAACAATAGTGGTAATGGCCGGTGGAACAACGGTTAAGCTCAAGGTTACAACAACAACTTCAACCAAAACGATCCAAGGGCGCCACCACCACCATATAGACCACCGGGATTCAATGAGTTACAATCATTTGCTCAAGAGATGAGAGATGGGTTCAAGGAGATGAGGACCCAATTCAATGAGTTTGGTGCATGGAGGAGGCAAGTCGACAATCAATTTGCCCAAATCGCGACTCAAGCCCCGAGAGAGAATGGGAGACTTCCGGGCCGACCCGAGGAGAACCCTCGAGCTCAAAACAATCAAAATGAAGTCCGGGCAATTGGATTGAGAAGTGGCCGAAACCTACCCGAGCCACACATGCCTAAGAAGAATGAACAGAGTCGGACCAACTTACCCAGCAAATCGGGTCCGACGTTCCCCGAAGTCGACCCAGCAAGAAGATCGACCCCTTCACCCCGGACCGAGGTTGAGAGCAACTCGGGACCGACGTACCCAGACCTCGATCCGACTCTTCTCCCTCGGACCGAGATGCACAACATCGGGCCCGACATGGTGCCCAAGTCGGTCCAACCAGGAAATGTTGCAAATGAAGTGGGGAAGTCCAAGGAGGTTGATCCAAGCAAGATTCAAGTTGCAACAATTCTTCCATATCCCTCGAAGAAGCCGAAAGATGTTGTTGAGAACAAGTTCAAGAGGTTTCTCAAACTCTTGCAAGGCTTGAACATCTCTATCCCATTCACCGATGCATTGAGCGAGATGCCATCTTATGCCAAGTTTTTAAAGGAGATTTTGAGCAAGAAGAGGTCCATAGTTGAAATGCAAGATGAGGTCAAGACCTTGGAGTTACCGCAAAAGCTAGGAGATCCCGGTCGCTTTGCTATAACTATTGGTGTGGGGTCTCAAAACTTCCAAGCCTTGTGTGATCTTGGAGCAAGCACGAGCATCATTCCTTACACCATATGGAAATCCACATCCATGGGTCTCATAGCTCCAGTCAACATGAGGTTAACGATAATGGATGGGTCGTCCATCGAGCCAATTGGTATCGTCGAGGATTACCCCGTTTGCATCGAAGGCCACTATGTCCCAATCGACTTTGTTGTGGTAGACATGATAGAAGTGCCGGGTGAACCAATTATACTAGGGAGACCTTTCTGATGCAGTGAAGCCTGCCATGTCTCCAACCGACGTCGATGAGTTGATTCGAGTGCCTACTGACGGACCAATCACAAGAAGTCGAGCTAAGAAGATTGCTCAAGGCACAACAACGATCTTGGTTCGATTGACAGCGGTTATTGAAGATCCTAGCAAGGCGAAGTGGGTCTCGTGTATTCGACATCAATTGAGCCTGGATTCCATGGATTGATTATATGAGGGCCGAAATTCACTATTTCTTTATTTAGAAACATGTATTAATTTGTCTCACTTTAGGGCTGAATTTAGTAAGTGACCGGGAGAGATGAATTGGTATATGGGTAAAAGTCAACCCTTTGACTTGACCATTCTAAATTTAAGAAAATATCTTATTTATTTTATTATGAACAATTTCTATTTATTTTAATAATGTAGAGAAATCAGCCAATAGGCTTATGTTAGTTGGTTGATCATCTCTCTCCTGGTTGTTAGAGATATTTTTAGTTTGTTAGAGATATTTTGAGTTTGTTAGGATTATTTCCTTAAATAAATAAATCAGCCATGATTTATTTTATTTAAGGGAATCTAGTTAGATTTATTTAGATATTATTATATCTTGGGAAGCAAGCAAAGGAGGTTCATTCTCCCCATCTAGGGCCGGCCACTCCCCCTTCCTTGCTCCCCAAGTATTAGCTTTTGTATTCTCTATAAATACTTTTCAGTTTCATTAATAAAAATCAGCTTGAGAGAGATTAAACCCAAATTGGTTTAATCTATCTCTTGGGCATAAAAATAACGACTTGTGCTTGCTTGCAATTGGAATTTCGAAATCTTCATCATCAAATCCGATTCTTCTCTCTTTCATACTCAAATCTGAATTGTGGTGTGATCAATTTGATTGTTCTAAGTTGATTGTTAAAGATCTAACTTAGTTAATCAATCGGATTTAGCGTTAGAGCCAATCCGATTGAACTATTGAGTTGATTTATCTAGAATTCAGATTCAATCCATTCATTCAAGTTTGATTCAGTTTGTTACTTGTGGTCCACGTTTTTCTCACATTGATTGCAAATTCAGGTTGGAATAATCGTTACAAGGCAAGATCGGGTTCCTGTGTGGTCAAATACGAGGTTTCTGAGGAGTAATCCGAGGCAATCACGTATCAAGTGGTATCATAATCCAGCGTCTCGCCAGGTAATTGTTTCTTTCCTTAATTTGCTTTCTAGTTAATTTAATTCAGTTTTTGATCCCAAAGTTTGAACCTTTAACCTAGTTACTATTTTTGAGATATAAAGACTGAATTTTTCCCACAACCACCACCTAATTCCGCCAACCACCACCTCGCACCACCACTCTACACCACCAACTGGTGTCGCTCTTTGGAACCGCACCACTGCCCACCACCATACGCATCCAACACCACCAACCCCACCCCATTCTGCCTACCCTAAACCCTAAACGCCTATTCTCGTAACCCTAGAATTCGCGAGAAACCCTAACCCTAACCCTAATCTGGCGACAGAAACCCTAACCCTAACCCTAGTGTTCGAAACCCTAAACCTAATCCTCCTAAACCCTAGAGCCGAAACCTTAACCCTAAACCTAGAATTTAGCCTTGATTCTCCCAAACCCTAAATCCCTTAGTTGTTCCTTGCCCTCCAAGCAATTAACCAATTAGGAGATTTTTATGGGATTTGTGCATGTTTATTGGCTGAATTGGTTGAGTTATGTTGCAATATAGATTAGAAATTGTCTTCCTACAATTTTTATGAGTTTTATTTCATGTTGCATGATCAATAGAGATTCATATTGCTTGTTAGTATTTGCTGATTTTTGCTATTGCATCCCATCAATTCGACCTAGCCCTTCTTCTTTTTATTAATTTGGCTTCTAGTTGGTTTCATTGGTAGCAAAAATCACTTATTTCAAAAAAAAAAAATCAGTTCGTGTATACCCTTTTAATTTCGTCCTTTGCATTGTTGCTTTGCTTTACTTGTTTCTTCATTATAGCACAAGAGTAGTTTGTGCATAAAATCAAAAAAAAAAAACAGAAAAGAAAAGTGATCTACCCCAGCTAGTTTTAAGCCACTTTCAACCCTAGTGACTGCTTGCTTAAAAACATAGCTAAGTAGAAATCACTTTGAAGAAAAAGAGTGACGAAATAAAAGTCACTAAGCCTACCATATTTTCTGTCCTTGCATGCTGAATTTTGGCTTTATTAACTTGCATAGAGTCAGTTGAGAGATTGCATGTGTTTTAGAGCTCATAGAGGGACTATTTGCATTGCTTGTCTTATTGCATACTTGCCATTTGCTTAAGCTGCATATTTCCTTTAATTATCATTAGTATTCCATACCTACACTATATCTACCATTTTACTCCCTCAAATCAGCCCAAAAACTGAATTAAGTTGATTGGATTGCTTTGAGGCAAGTTTTGGCTTGATTAAGGTGTAGTATTGCTTGTTGTGATTTGCTTTAGAACACACTACTCACTCTACTTTCTTGCTTGTTTCAGGAACAATGGTGATTCCATTAGAACCTAACCCAACTGAATTGAACCTCACTAAGGAAGCAATCGACTTCATTAGGTTGTCCATTAGTGATGGTGTGCGAGATGGCCAGGCTCGAGCTGTAGAACTGGCCACGGCTGCATTGGCTCCACAACTGAAGCGTTTAGAGGAACAACTTGCAACATTGGTTGATTCATCTCAAGCTAGTCGCAAGAGCACCCCTGCAGTCGATCTTACAAGTGACCCAAATCAAGCCTCGGGTAGCGACAAAGGCAAGCAACAACTAGTTGATGAAGAGCATGATGTGCTTGCTAGCTACAACAAAGATAATGATCCCCCGGCTCACTACTCCCCCACAGCAGGCCGAGGTAGAGGAAGAGGCATAGGGCCGAGGACTCAACCGGTTACTCATCAACAATTCTATAATCAGCCACAAAACCGGTATCCTCAAGCCACTCATCAACAATATCCACAATACAACAACTCTTTTGATGATGTGACGTATGGCTATCCCGGGGAAGAAAGGCGCCCATGGTATCCTCCCCTAGATGATTTCTATAACCAAGCTGAGGTTGTAGAGGACCTCCCACCAGCCTATGGAGTACAAAGGCCGAACAACAACAACAACGTTAGCCAAGCTGTAAATCAGATTGGGAAACGTGATATAAAGATGAAGATAGAGCCATTCAATGGAGAGCTTAATCCGGAGAAGTATCTAGAGTGGGAACAAGCTACAAATTTCATTCTAGATCACATGGGTTATGAAGAATGGGAGAAAGCTGCTGTTGTTGTCATCCACTTTATTGGGACCGCTAGAAATTGGTGGTTTAGAATGAAGGAGGATCGAATTAGAAAGGCCTTACCACCAATTGAAACTTGGGGCCAGCTGAAGTTTGTAATGAGGAAGAAATATGTGCCTGAAGAGCATACCGAGCACATGAGATTGAAAGTTGTAACTTGCAAACAAGGCACCAAGTCTCCAACCGAGTACTTCAATGAGCTAGAGGATCTGAGTTTTAAAGCGGGAATTCATCATTCCCAACGGTCTCTAAGGACCCAATTCATGGCTGGACTGAATCAAAGCATTCAAGACACATTGGAGATTCAACAAATCAAGGATCTCAATGCCTTAGTACATTCAGCCCAACTACTCTATGAGCAGCATCAAAGGAAGAAGAAGGAAGCTTGGAATGCTCCAAAAAGGTATGGGTCTCATCCTAGTTCAAATTCCAACTCTTTTTCTTCTAACCCTTCTATGCAGCAAAAGGGAGCTTCTAGCTCACCTAAACCAACAGGTTTTCAAGGCCAAAGGCGTCCCACCAATGGACCTCCAAACCAGCCTAGGGCACGTGATTTAGTTTGCTACAAGTGTTAAGGAAGAGGTCATTATGCCAAGGATTGTCCAAATCTAAAGCAAGTGCTTCTCACCACCAATGGAGGATATGTGAGTGATGAAGATATACCTCCAAATCAAGTGGAGGAGGACAGCAATGGACAAGAAGAGGAGGGCGTAGAGGCCATTGAACCAGATTGCACCGAACAGCCTCTAACTTTGGTAACAATGCGTACTCTTACTTTATAAGAAACACCTAGGCTAGATCAAAGGGAAAACATTTTTCATACTAGGTGTATAGTAAAGAATCAAGTGTTATGCATGATAATTGATAGTGGTAGCTGCTGTAACATTATTAATGCTAAGGTAGTTGATCCCTTGCAATTAAAAACCCAACCTAGGGATACTAGTTATGGTCTCAATGGAATTAATGATTCAGAAGGTCCTAATCTTGTCACCCATCAGTGTTTAGTCCGTGTTGCTATTGGTACTTATGTTGATGACATTATGTGTGATGTAGTAAACATGGAATGCACTCATATCTTGTTAGGAAGACCATGGTTATTCGATAGGAGAGTGATTTATGATGGCATGTTAAACACCTATTCCTTTAACTATGATGGGAGGAGAGTTTCTCTTCTACCCTTGTCTCCTCAACAAGTTTTACAGGATCAGGTACGTCGAGATCAAGCTAGGGCACTTAGGCGTGCCAAGGAAGAGAAAGAAGAGGCTGATTCAACGGCCAAAGCTGCGGCCCGGCGTTCGGCGCCCGACGCATCGACAAAGCCAAGCGGCGTTTCCCAGTCTCCACCCGAGCGTTCTGGCTCAAATTTTGGGACAACATCAAACACAGGTGGAGCTACCGTTTGGGACAAAAAACGCCGAGAAAATCCCCCTAAAACGTCCAAAGTGCCGAGCAACACTACCAGAAGTGCATCTGGGACGAAAACGGGGCTATCTCCCAATCCACTCGAGCGTTTTGGCTCAAATTTTGGGAGCACTTCAGAGACTCGGAGAGATACAAATCTGGAGAAAGAACGCCTACATAAAGAGCCAAAAATCGGCTTTAAAGGCAGTGTAGAAAAGCGCTCTCTTGTGACTCAGTCTAGTATTTCTTTCCCTAACTCTTATTGCTTTCTTCTTATGAGGAAAGAGATACTTCTTATTAGTCAAGACATTTCACATCTTCCAAAGTGTCTACAAGACCTATTACAAGAGTTTGAAGATGTGATGCCTGAAGAGTTGCCAGAAGGCCTTCCACCAATTAGAGGCATTGAGCATCAAATCGATTTGGTGCCCGATGCTTCTTTACCAAACCGTGCAGCCTATAGAGCAAGTCCAGAAGAGATCGCTGAGCTTCAAAGACAAGTGCAAGATCTCATGGACAAAGGCTATGTGCGTGAATCACTCAGCCCATGCGCGGTTCCGATGATTTTGGTGCCAAAGAAGGATGGCACATGGAGAATGTGTGTTGATTGTAGAGCGATCAACCAAATAACAGTTAAGTACCGTCATCCCATTCCTAGATTAGATGATATGCTTGATGAATTGCATGGTGCTAATTTCTTTTCTAAGATTGATTTAAGAAGTGGGTACCATCAAATTAGGATGAGGGAAGAGGATGAATGGAAAACTGCCTTTAAAACTAAGTATGGCTTATATGAATGGTTAGTAATGCCTTTTGGATTAACTAATGCACCTAGTACTTTTATGAGGCTTATGAACCATGTTCTACGAAGATACTTAGGCAGATTTGTTGTAGTCTACTTTGATGATATCTTAATCTATAGCAAAACCATGCATGAACATGTAGATCATCTTAGGGCTGTTTTGGACACTTTAAGGTTAGAAAAGCTTTATGTTAACTTGAAAAAGTGTTCTTTTTTCTCGGAGTCTACCATTTTTCTTGGTTTTGTTGTGTCTAAAGGAGGATTGAAGGTAGATGAAGACAAGATCAAGGCAATCAAAGAATGGCCCCAGCCGACCACACCAACAATGGTCAGATCATTTCTCGGCTTGGCTGGCTTCTACAGGAGATTTGTGCGTGATTTTAGCACAATTGCAGCCCCCCTCCACGAGCTTACAAAGAAGGATACAGCCTTTAAATGGAGGGAGCAACAAGAGAACGCCTTCAACACTTTAAAGGACAGATTATGCCACGCCCCAGTGCTTCAACTCCCTGACTTCTCCAAGGCATTTGAGATAGAGGTGGACGCTTCTGGACATGGCATAGGAGGCATGCTCTTGCAAGACAAGAAACCCATTGCTTACTTTAGTGAAAAGCTTAGTGGGGCTGAGTTGAATTACCCTACTTATGATAAAGAGTTGTATGTTGTAATTAGGGTTTTGAAAACTTGGTCTCATTATTTGTGGCCTAAAGTGTTTGTAATCCATTCTGATCATGAGGCCTTGAAGTACTTGAAAGGCCAATCCAGACTCAGCAGGCGACATGCAAGATGGGTTGAATTTATGGAGACTTTTCCTTATGTTGTGAAACATAAGAAAGGCAAGGAGAATGTGGTAGCTGACGCCCTTTCTCGGAGGTATGTACTCTTGAACCAATGTGATGTTAAGATCCTTGGATTTGCAATGATTAGGGAATTATATGCTAGTGATCCTCACTTTGCTGAAAGCTATAAGAATTGCATGTCTAGGGGTGAAATAGATACCTACTTTATTGATGATGGATAATTGTTTAAAGCTGGAAAATTGTGCATTCCTTCATCTAGTATACGTAGGCTTCTAACTAAAGAGGTTCATGAATCAAGAGGACATAGGGGTTTAGAAAAGACTTTAGAAGGTTTAAAAGAACACTACTATTGGCCTAAAATGAGTAATTATGTGCTGAGATTTGTCAAGAGTTGTGTTGTTTGTGCTAAAGCTAAGTCTAGACTTCACCCCCATGGTTTGTACCAGCCTTTACCCATTCCTAGTTCACCTTGGGAAGACATTTCTATGGATTTCATTGTAGGTTTGCCTAGAACTAGGAAGGGTAGATATTCTATCTTTGTAGTGGTAGATAGATTTTCCAAAATGGCTCACTTTATTCCATGTCACACGACTGATGATGCTGTGCATATTGCTGATTTGTTCTTTAGGGAAATTGTTAGATTGCATGGCATTCCTTGTTCTATTGTTTCAGATCGTGATGCTAAATTTTTGAGTTATTTTTGGAAGAGTCTATGGTCTAAATTGGGAACTAAATTGCTGTTTTCTACCTCATGTCACCCACAAACTGATGGGCAAACGGAAGTTACTAATTGAACGTTAGGGGTTTTACTTAGAACTATGCTTAAAGCTAACCTCAAACGTTGGGAAGATGTTTTGCCTTTTGTGGAGTTTGCTTATAACAGGTCAATCCATTCAGCCACAAAGATGACCCTTTTTGAGGTTGTTTATGGGCTGAATCCGAGGACACCGGTGGATATGACGCCTCAGCCATACAAGGGAAAAGAGAGTTTTGAAGCTAACAAGAGGGTTGAGTTTGTGAAGAAGCTACATGAGAGGACGAAGATGCACTTGGAGAGGAAATCCATGAAGTACAAGGCCCATGCTGATAAGGGTCGGAAACAGGTTATCTTTGAAGAAGGAAATCTTGTTCGGGTGCATCTAAGGAAGGAAAGGTTTCCAAATCAAAGGAAGAACAAGTTAGATCAGAGAGGAGATGGACCATTTCGTATCATCAGGAGAATCGGTCCTAATGCATATCATGTTGACATGCCTGGTGAGTATGGTGTCCATCCGACTTTTAATGTGGCTGATCTATCTCTTTATGTGCCAGATTTTGATTCCGACGTCGAATCAGAGACGATTCGAGCTCAAGTGGAGGAGAATGATGCAGTGAAGCCTGCCATGTCTCCAACCGACGTCGATGAGTTGATTCGAGTGCCTACTGACGGACCAATCACAAGAAGTCGAGCTAAGAAGATTGCTCAAGGCACAACAGCGATCTTGGTTCAATTGACAGCGGTTATTGAAGAGCCTAGCAAGGCGAAGTGGGTCTCGTGCATTCGACATCAATTGAGCCCGGATTCCATGGATTGATTATATGAAGGCCGAAATTCACTATTTCTTTATTTAGAAACATGTATTAATTTGTCTCACTTTAGGGCTGAATTTAGTAAGTGACCGGGTGAGATGAATTGGTATATGGGTCAAAGTCAACCCTTTGACTTGACCATTCTAAATTTAAGAAAATATCTTATTTATTTTATTATGAACAATTTCTATTTATTTTAATAATGTAGAGAAATCAGCCAATAGGCTTATGTTAGTTGGTTGATCTTCTCTCTCCTGGTTGTTAGAGATATTTTTAGTTTGTTAGAGATATTTTGAGTTTGTTAGGATTATTTCCTTAAATAAATAAATCAGCCATGATTTATTTTATTTAAGGGAATCTAGTTAGATTTATTTAGATATTATTATATCTTGGGAAGCAAGCAAAGGAGGCTCATTCTCCCCATCTAGGGCCGGCCACTCCCCCTTCCTTGCTCCCCAAGTATTAGCTTTTGTATTCTCTATAAATACTTTTCAGTTTCATTAATAAAAATCAGCTTGAGAGAGTTTAAACCCAAATTGGTTTAATCTATCTCTTGGGCTCAAAAATAACGACTTGTGCTTGCTTGCAATTGGAATTTCGAAATCTTCATCATCAAATCCGATTCTTCTCTCTTTCATACTCAAATCTGAATTGTGGTGTGATCAATTTGATTGTTCTAAGTTGATTGTTAAAGATCTAACTTAGTTAATCAATCGGATTTAGCGTTAGAGCCAATCCGATTGAACTATTGAGTTGATTTATCTAGAATTCAGATTCAATCCATTCATTCAAGTTTGATTCAGTTTGTTACTTTTGGTCCACGTTTTTCTCACATTGATTGCAAATTCAGGTTGGAATAATCGTTACAAGGCAAGATCGGGTTCCTGTGTGGTCAAATACGAGGTTTCTGAGGAGTAATCCGAGGCAATCATGTATCACTTTCCTTGCCACGGTTGGGGCAATCATTGATGTAAAGAAGGGCCACTTGTCTCTTGACATTCGAGGAAGGGAGATTGAGTTTTTCTTTAGGCCAACTTCAAAAGGGGTCGTACATAAGGAAGCTAAGATGATCCAAGTTCCTCTTGGATTGCAATGGGAAGCCGTTTCTAAGAAGTCAAGGCGAAGGGAGCTTAGGTTGAAAGCCACCCCACCACCTAGAGAAATTGAGATAGAGCGCCAAGGTCTAGCCCTCAATATGATTGAGCATGAGCAATTGGAGGAAAGGATGTCTTATTTGGAGGTGTTCAAGGCCGAGAAAGAAGAAGTTCAAGCACCACCGGAACCATCTCAAGAACTCAAGGAGCTTCCGAAAGATTTGAGGTACGCATTTCTTGGTCCCAACTCTTCTTTACCCGTAATCATAAATGCCAACTTGAATGATGAGGAGGAGTCTAAGTTGTTAGAGGTTCTAAGAAAACATAGAGGAGCTTTAGGGTATTCACTAGAGAAACTAAAGGGAATCTCTCCCTCAATTTGCATGCATAGGATTTATATGGAGGATAACCATAAACCCACTATTGTACCACAAAGAAGATTAAATCCTAACATGAAAGAAGTGGTAAAGAGTGAAATACTTAGGATGTTGGATGCGGGAATTATCTTCCCAATTTTCGATAGCAAGTATGTGAGTCCCGTGCATGTAGTTCCTAAGAAAGGAGGGCTCACCGTTGTGCAAAATGAAAAGGGAGAAATGATACCTATGAGAACCACAACAAAATGGCGTATGTGTATTGATTACCGTAAGCTTAATAGTGGCACTCACAAAGACCATTTTCCTCTTCCTTTCATAGACGAAGTCCTAGAAAGATTAGCACAACATGAATATTTTTGCTACCTTGACGGGTATAGCGGGTTTTGGCAAATCCCTATTCATCCCGATGATCAAGAGAAGACGACATTCACATGTCTTTATGGGACTTTTGCCTATAGACGCATGCCTTTTGGTTTATGTAATGCTCCAGCAACGTTTCAAAGATGCATGATGTCCATCTTCTCCGATATGGTTGAGGATATAGTAGAAGTGTTTATGGATGATTTCTCCATCTATGGTTCCTCATTTGATGTTTGCTTAGCTAACTTAGACAAGGTTTTGACTAGATGTGAGGAGACTAGCTTGGTGCTTAATTGGGAAAAATGCCACTTCATGGTGAAGGAGGGCATAGTACTAGGACACTTAGTTTCTAGTAGGGGGATAGAAGTAGATAAAGCTAAAGTTGAAATAATTGAAAAACTACCTCCTCCCTCTTGTGTTCGTGATGTTAGGAGTTTCTTAGGTCATGCGGGATATTATAGACGGTTCCTCAAGGATTTTTCTAAGATTGCAAAACCATTGTCTAACCTCTTTATGAAGGATGTGCCCTTTGAATTTTTCGAGGATTGTATGAGTTCTTTTTGTAGGTTGAGAGATGCCTTGATCTCGGCTCCAATAATGGCGGCACCCGATTGGAATCTTCCATTCGAGGTGATGTGTGATGCTAGTGATTTCGCCGTAGGGGCCGTCCTTGGGCAAAGGAAGGATGGAAAGTTGCATGCCATCTACTACGCAAGCAAAACTTTGGATGGAACTCAGTGCAATTACACAACGACGGAGAAAGAGTTTCTTGCGATAGTGTTTGCATTTGAGAAATTCCGTTCATATCTTGTGGGATCAAAGGTGGTAGTCTTCACAGACCATGCGGCAATCAAATACCTCATGAAGAAGAAAGATGCAAAGCTGAGGCTTCTAAGGTGGATGCTCCTTCTCCAAGAGTTTGACCATGAGATCAAGGACAAAACCGGTGCGGAAAATGTGGTAGTTGATCATCTATCCCGTTTGCCCATCGAGTACATGTTGGAGATAGAGGATGGTTTGACTATAGATGATTCAAGAGCAGATGAAGTTCTCATGAGCGGAAAGGAGGAAAGGAAAGGTGGATCGACGAACCAAGCAAGTCGGGACCGAGGTCCAGAACATCGGACCGAAGGCAGGGCAGGTATGAGTGAGTTGGGACCGAGGTCTTCAACATCGGGCCCGAGTTACCTGTGTGTCTGCGAAGCTAGACCAGCGTCCAACCATGTCGGGCCCGGTACACTTCAATGTCGATCCGTGGAAGAAAGTAAGTTTCCTAACTCGATTCCCATTCCTTCTCGTTCTCAATTGATTAATTCTTTCTCCCCCACTCGCCTTCTTTCTATTAGTGCCGTAAGAAGAGGGGATTCCCCTTGGTTTGCAGACTTCGCTAACTTTGTCGTAGGGGGAGTGATCCCACCAAATTTGTCTTATCAAGCTAGGAAGAAATTCTTACATGATGCTAGACAATATTTTTGGGATGATCCATATCTCTACAAGGAAGGGCGTGATCAAATCTATAGACGGTGTGTGTCAAGTGAAGAGGTTGAGAGCATAATTCACCATTGCCATTCCTTGCCTACGGGGGGTCACGCTAAGAGTTCCAAAACCACTTCAAAAATTCTTCAATGTGGTTATTATTGGCCAACCATGTTCAAGGATGTGCATGATTATGTGAGGAAGTGTGAGGAGTGCCAAAGAGAGGGGAACCTATCAAGGAGGAATGAGACTCCTCAAACTGGCATTCTAGAAGTTGAGTTGTTTGATGTATGGGGTATTGATTTCATGGGACCATTTCCCACATCGGGGCCTTACAAGTACATCTTGGTAGCCGTGGACTATGTCTCAAAATGGGTGGAGGCCATACCAACAAGAACCAATGATGCTAGGGTGGTGATGAAGTTCTTGAAAAGCAACATTTTTGCAAGGTTTGGTGTGCCTAGGGTTCTCATAAGTGATGGCGGACCTCATTTCATTGAGAGGTGCTTCGAGAATGTGTTGATCAAGTATGGGGTGTCTCATCGAGTTGCTACTCCTTATCATCCTCAAACAAGCGGGCAAGTCGAGGTGTCAAACCGTCAAATGAAGGCTATCTTGGAGAAGACCGTATCTCGATCAAGGAAAGATTGGGCCTCTAATCTCGATGATGCACTTTGGGCTTATAGAACCTCCTTCAAGACACCTTTGGGAACTACACCCTTCAATCTAGTTTATGGCAAGGCATGCCATCTTCCGGTAGAGATTGAGCACAAGGCAAAATGGGCACTCAAAGAGATGAATTGGGATATCAACTTGGCCGGTGAGAAAAGGTTTCTAGAGCTTCATGAGTTGGGGGAATTAAGGTTGAAAGCCTATGAGAACTCCAAGTTGTACAAGGAGAAGACCAAGAAGTGGCATGGTAGGAAGTTGATTCCAAAGACCTATCAACCCGGTGACAAGGTTCTCCTTTTCAATTCAAGGCTTAAACTTTTCCCGGGGAAGTTAAGGACTAGGTGGAGCGGACCATTTGTGGTCCACCATATCTATGCTCATGGTGCGGTAGACTTGATTGATGAACAAGGACATATTTTCAAAGTAAATGGTCATCGAGTGAAGAAGTTCTATGACAAGGCCGGTCCAAGCGAAGAAGTTAGAGCCTCATGGGCTCTCGTCCTCGCCAATTGATCCTAAACAAGCCATTGAAGAATAAGAAATTGTGAGCTCTTCATACTCTTCTCTCTTACTTTTAAAGTTTTGGTTTCCTTGTTTGATGGGGACATCAAAATTTTAAGTATGGGGTGGGGGTAAGTGTGTTCATGATTCCACTTGCTTATGTTTGTTTGTTATTTTGAGGATATTTGTTTTTTGTTTTTAGTTTGTGTTTGGGATGTTTTCTTCTTGGTTTGTGGTTTGATGAAAAACATGGATGATTAATTTGGGTCTTGAATGGATGAGTTTTTGGTTTTAGAGAAATTATTGCAAAAATCTAAAAAAATTGAAAAAAAAAATTGAAAAATTGTGTTAAAAACAACAAAAAGATTTTGTGTTTTGTAGGGTTTTGGACTAGAGCTTCCCATCTTAGATTGCCAAAATAAAAGCTAATGATGATGTGAGCGGGTAAATTCCTTTGCATATTTTTGGATAGTTTAGCCTCTAAAAATGATGTTGCTTTTGATGTGATCATGATATCTTGCTTGTTTTATTGAACATGTGAGTTCTAGGATGAGTTCTTATGCAACTAATTATGAGTGACCCTTGTGAGATTGATTTTTTGGCCATTTTAGGGATGCTTGTTCATATTTGCATATCCCTCATTTTTCTTGTGTGATTAGCTCATTCATGCTTAGTAAAACTTGTTATTGCGGTGTTTATCTATTTTCCAAGACCGTCATGAGATTTGTCCTAGCATTGTCACATTGATTTTGAACTTTATTCTTCTAGTCACATAAATGTTCCATCTCCTACTATGAAGTTAATCCTTTGTTTGTAGCCCCGTTCTAGCCTAAGCCTTTGTTTGAAACTCCTCAAAGATATTATTCCTAGCCTTATATGACTTGACCCTTATGGGATTGGACTTTAGAAGAGAGGTTTGGAGTGTATTTGTAGAGTTGAGATTCTCTTGGGTTTAAGGGCAAAGAATGGTGTTATGAATCATGTGGGTAGTGCATCTTTGTTGTACAAAAATGAAAGAAAAAAAGAAAACAAAGAAAGAAAATGTTGGAAATGTAAGGTGGAATGAAAGCAAAGGGCCTAAGTGAAGAAAAATGGTCCGACCGAGTTACAAGCAACATCGGGCCCGATCTCATAAGAAAGTCGGTCCAAAATGTAGAAAGTTTGGAAAATCCAACAAAAAGTCTAAGAGCAAAGATGAAGTGGAATGTTAAGTGAAATTTTGGGTTGAAAGAAGGAAAAATGTTAAGTCTTTTGGGTGAGTGTGAAATTGATTGTGGAATTTTGGTGAAGTTGGTGAGAGTTTAGGTTGTTCAATCCCCATTGTAAGCACCACAAGACCAAATAATTCCCACCTTGAGAAATACCAAAAGCCCCATTACAACCCGGCTGAATGGAACCTCTTTGAGGACCTCCATTGAGCCAAGTTCGAAATTCTTTGTGTACTTTGTATTAGGCATCTCTAGGTGGAGGAATTGGTGATATTAGCTTCAATAGTAAAGTCCTTACTTGCATGAATTTTGAGCTTGAGTGTTCATTGCTAAACCCAAACACATGATGAGTGATACACATTCACATATCCCTAAAGTGAGGCTTAGTTGCATTGACTCTATTCCTTGGAATACTTAATCATGTGTGATGATGTAATCTTGCTTGAATATCAATCACTTGTGCTTAAAATGTGTTTTCATATGAGGCTTTACTTGAAGATTATGTTTCGGTCTTGCTTACATTGTTATTGCTTGAGGACAAGCAAGTTTAAGTATGGGGTATTTTGATGTCTCTTTATTTGGTGGTGTTTTCATATGTGATTTCCTTTGTAAATATGTTTCTTTTTCCCCTTTTCTTGCGTGTTTTGTTCCTTTTTAGCATAGTTCCCGTAATTCTATGAGATTCGGAGACTACGCGCATTTTATGTGTTTTGTAGGTAATTTGGCATGAATCGAGGATCAATTTGAAGGAGGGTCGAGGCATGGAGCAAAGGCCGAGCTAAAGCGGGAAAGAGAGGAGCAAGCTATGAAGAAGAACAAGAGGAAAGCCAACAAGAAAAAGGTGGAACGAGGTCCGGACCGAGATACAACGACACCGGGCCCGACTTGAGAGGTTCCTACCTCGGACCGACATGCACAGTAACTCGGGCCCGAGGTCCTCCGTGTCGGTCCGAGTCGGTCAGCGGACTACTTGGGCTCCAAGGCACGAAATTGTGGACTTCCACTTTTGCCCCTCATCTAATCTATAAAAGGCCCTCTTGTCTTCTAATTTGGGGGGTCCCTCTCACACACACAAAAGGGTTCCCACACTTGGCAAGGAACTAAGAGGATACTTGGAGAGCAAGGAGGAAGGAGAAGAGGAGGAAGAGAGAGAGAATAGGCCAAGAGAGAGGAAGGCTTGATAGGTTTTGTTGATTGTTTAGCTTTGCTTTGTTTTGATCTTGTGGATTTGGAACACTTGATTGGAATTTGTGGATTGCCTTTGATTTGAATGAAACTTTGCTTGGTTTTGAGATTGATGATGTTGATTGCTTTCCCTTTTGATTTGTTTGCTTTCTTTGTTTGCCACATGGAGTAGATCTCCTTGATCTTGGGTTATGGGGGAAAACCCTAGCTAGGTTTAGGCTAGAAACCCCAATTCCATAGCCTTGAGTGTTTGATCTAAGGAACCCACTCTACATAGAGCTACAATTCCTTGCGAAAGTTGGGAATCAAGGCTTGAGATTGGCAAAGTAGCGAAAATGAACATGTGTCAATCTCAAGACCTTGCTTCGAAGGGGATTTCCCCAAGGATCGAGGTGTAGAAGTGGTTGGAAGGAGGGCGAAAGCACTCGATCCTAGTCTGATCATCACTCATTGCCTGAATTGGGGTGGAAAAGCCTAAATCTACTAGGGAAGGAACCCAAAAGCCCAAGATCTACTTTTAATCCTTGAAGTTCGACAACCCCAGCTACCTCGGGCCCGACTTACCCAGTGTCGATCCCGACTTCCACTTGTCGCCAACATCGGGCCCGACGTGACCTCAGTGTCAGTCCCGACTGTTTTCTTTGTTTTCCTTTGTTTTACGCTCTCCTTTCTAGCTTTTTAGTATCTAGGCACATTGATCGAGTAGACTTCCCGAGTGTTCGACACCCACCACATGCTACAACGGGGTCGGGTTATAAATTGTATCTCTAGACCCTCTCACAACCGTGAGGCGATCAGCGCCGTTGCCGGGGACTCGTCGCTATTTGTGTTTATTACTTTTGTGCTGTTTTGGGTGTGAACCTGTTATATGGTTCATACCCGTGCTACTAACTCATCTCCTCTACTTTTTGATCCAGATATTGACAGGACACTCTTCAAGCTAAGGAAGGAAATCCGGAATCACTTTCAGGCCTTACCGTTCTTTCTTGAAGAATCTAACTCTGAATCTGAATCTGCTGAATCTGTTGAGATGGGTGACCAAACTCTGAGACAGTTGACTGCACCAAATCTGACACAACAGCCATTGGCGGTGCAATTCCCTGCTCTCGGTAAGGGAGTCAAGTTTGAGCTGAAATCCGGGTTGATCCACCTTTTGCCTTCATTCCATGGGCATAGTGGTGAAGACCCCAAAAAGCATCTTTCTGAATTTCATGTTGTGTGTTCAAGCATGAAGCCTGCTGATGTAACTCATGACCAGATCGCGCTGAGAGCCTTTCCTTTTTCTCTCAAGGATCAGGCTAAAGACTGGTTTTACTACTTAGCCCCGGGAAGTATTGATACATGGGCTAAGATGAAGGAACCTTTTTTGGAGAAGTACTTCCCTGCTATAAGGCTCAACGATCTGAAAAAGCGAATCAGTAGCATCGAACAAGAAGCTAATGAGTCCTTGTACGAATACTATGAGAGGTTCAAGAGGTTGGTAGCCAGCTATCACTTCCATGGCTACACTGATCAAGACCTGATTCTATATCTTTTCAATGGCCTCTTGGATGATGAGAGAAGAATGGTCAATGCAGCTTGCCAAGGTCACATTCTCAACAAAACTCCTGTTGCTGCGTTTGACCTGTTTACACAACTGTCTGAGGGCACAAGACAGTTCAGAAAAGAAACTAGCTCGAGAGCTGCAAATTCAGTGGTGGCTACTACAAGAATTCAAGATGAAGTCACTGAATTGAAAATGATGATGAAGCAACTATTGCAGCAAGGTGGTCGACAGCAGGTGAAATCTTGTGAAATCTGCTTTAATAACATGGACCATGATCAAAACGCTGAGGTGAATGCAGTGGGAGGATATGGACCACCTAGGCCGAGGTATGATCCCTTCTCCAACACCTACAATTCAGGCTGGAGGGATCATCCTAATCTGAGGTACGGAAATTCAAACAATCCGCAATTCAATCAACAGGGTGGCCAAGCTCCGTATAAACCACCTTTTCAACCCCGTCCTCAGGGGGGCAATCAGAATGCTATGTCTACTGAAGATATGATTCGGACTCTTGCACAAACTGTGACTACAATGCAACGCTCAATGAGCCAATTTCAATAGGAGACCAAGTCTAGCATCCACAATCTAGAGACTCAAGTTAGTCAAGTTGGCAATGTTGTAGGCAAACTAGAAGCTAGAGATTCAAGTAAGTTGCCATCTCAGACTGAGCTCAATCCGAAACAGAATGTCAATGCTATTACTCCGAGGAGTGGACGAGAAATTCAAGTAGTTCCCAGGGACGGGCACATACCAATCAGAAGGGGTATAGCAGAAGAAAAAATCAAGCTGACAGATGAGATTCCAAGTAACTCGTTCGGGGATGAAGTGCTCGGCCAGGCTGCTGAAAGCGAGGCCGAGCAATTGACACCCCGCACAATTGATTCCCAGTTAGAATTGCGCCGGGACGAGGCGGCTGAAAGCGCGGCCGCGCAATTGCCAAGCCGCGCAATGCAGTCTCAGTCGAGATTGCGCGGCTTGGCTGCTGAAAGTGCGACCGCGCAATCGGAGGCGATCCCGAGCAATCTGGACGTCAATGCTGATTCGTCTGAAACCCCTCTGAAGTTTTATGCACCAGTTCCACCCTTTCCAGAGGCACTAAAAGAAACCCGGAAGCTGGAGAACGACAAGTAATTGTTCGAGACGTTCAGCAAGTGTGAGGTAAACATTCCTTTACTTAAACTAATTAAAAGCATTCCTAGATATGCTAAGTTTTTGAAAGAATTGTGCACCATAAAAAGAACTCAAAAGCTAAAAGGGAAACAAAAAATTTCTGTAAGTAAGCATGTATCAGCTGTGTTTCAAAGGCGTATGCCTCAGAAATGTGGTGACCCAGGCATGTTCACTATTCCCTGCATTATTGGTGATACAAAAATTGATAAAGTCATGCTAGATCTAGGTGCTTCAATTAATGTTTTACCTTACTCTGTGTACAAAATGCTTAAATTGGGTCCTCTGCAAGAAACTGGTTTAAAATCAGAAGCTTTAAATTGCTCAAGAATTCTTCAATATACATGAATCAGAAGCTTTAAAATCCACCTTGGAAAATGCTATTATGAATGAAACTTCGGATTTGGATTTAAAGACTGACCTGCAGGAAGTGGTGGCAGAGTTGAATGCTCACTTTGAGCGTCCGCTTATGCCACTGGGCTCAAAGCCCATACCACTAACCTCGCCAAGCGAGAAGCTTTTGCCATCTATTGTGCAGGCACCAGTGGTAGAATTGAAGCAACTTCCAGATCATCTCAAGTATGCTTTCTTAGGTGAAGGGGACACTTTGCCAGTAATTATATCCAACAAGCTTAACAATGAGCAAGAAGGAAGATTAGTGGCAGTTCTGAGGGAGCACAAGACGGCCATAGGATGGACCATTGCAGACATTACAGGGATTAGTCACTCAACATGTATGCATCGGATTTTATTAGAAGATGAAGCTACACCGTCTAGACATCCCCAAAGAAGACTGAATCCCCCGATGATGGAGGTGGTGAAGAAGGAGGTGCTGAAGCTCCTTTAGGAAGGTATGATCTTTCCTATTTCTGATAGCAAATGGGTCAGCCCAACTCAGGTTGTCCCTAAAAAGGGTGGTATCACAGTGGTTGAGAATCACAAGGGTGATCTCATTCCCACCAGAGTCAAGACCGGGTGGCGGGTGTGTATTGATTATCGCAAGCTGAATGCGGTAACCCGGAAGGACCATTTCCAATTACCTTCTATTGACCAGATGTTGGAACGACTTGCTGGTCGTTCATTCTATTGTTTCTTGGATGGATATTCTCGATATTTTCAGGTAGCCATAGCACCAGAGGATCAGGAAAAGACAACATTCACTTGTCCTTTTGGCACCTTTGCATACCGAAGGATGCCTTTTGGACTGTGCAATGCCCCAGCTACATTCCAACGGTGTATGGTTAGTATCTTTTCTGAGTACATAGAAAAATTTATTGAGGTATTTATGGATGATTTTACAGTCCATGGGGATGATTTTGATTCATGCTTAACTCATTTGACACTAGTGCTTAAAAGATGTGAAGATACTAATCTTGTTCTCAACTCTGAAAAATGTCACTTTTGAGATCATGTGTGATGCCAGTGATTATGCAGTGGGGGCTGTTTTGGGACAGAAGAAGGGCAAGGTGTCTCATGTGATTCACTACGCCTCTATCACATTAAATGAGACTCAAAGGAACTACTACACCACAGAAAAGGAACTCCTAGCAGTTGTGTTTGCATTGGAGAAATTTTGCTCTTACTTGCTGGGAACAAGAGTAATTGTTTATACAGATCATACAACACTCCTCTATCTGTTAACAAAAAAGGAGGCCAAACCCAGGTTAATCAGGTGGATCTTATTGTTGAGTGAATTCAACATTGAGATAAAAGACAAAAAGGGGGCTGAGAATGTGGTTGCTGATCATTTGAGTCGTCTGGTGATGGAAGAACAGAAGAGGCCAGCGAGTTCACCCATTCAGGAGGAATTTCCAGACGATACTTTGTTTGCTATTAAGGTTGTAAAACCTTGGTATGCACACTTTGTTCATTTTCTGGTTACAGGTGAATTCCCACCAACTTTTACAAAAGCTCAGAAGGATAAGTTAAGAAGTGAAGCAAGATACTACATCTGGGATGATCCATATTTGTGGAAACACTGCGCTGATCAGGTAATCCGAAGATGTATCCCGGATAATGAAGTAACTTCTATCTTAACTTTCTGTCATAATTATGCATGTGGGGGCCACTTTAGTTCTAACAAAACTGCTAGGAAGGTATTGGATGTAGGATTTTACTAGCCAAGCATTTTTAGGGATGCTCATGGTTTTTGTAAATCCTGTGACCGATGTCAAAGGGTTGGGAATATGTCCCAAAAGAATGAGATGCCTCAGTCTCCTATTATTTTCTGTGAAATTTTTGATGTATGGGGCATTGACTTTATGGGTCCATTTCCCAATTCTTTTGGGAATTACTATATTTTGCTTGTGGTGGACTACGTTTCCAAGTGGGTGGAAGCGAAGGCCACCAGGACTGACGATTCTAAAGTGGTGACAGATTTCTTGAAGACCAACATTTTTACTAGATTTGGTGTCCCTAAAGCTTTAGTTAGTGACAAGGGATCCCACTTCTGTAATAGGATGGTGAGTGCATTATTGAAAAAATATCATGTCACACACAGAGTCTCTACAGCATACCATCCTCAGACAAATGGCCAGGCGGAGGTGTCTAACAGAGAAATCAAGTCCATTCTAGAGAAGACAGTTGCACCAAATAGGAAAGACTGGAGTGCTCGGTTGGATGATGCACTATGGGCGTAAAGGACTGCTTTTAAAACACCAATTGGGATGTCACCATTCAGGTTGGTGTTTGGGAAAGCTTGTCATCTACCGGTGGAAGTTCAACATAAAGCATATTAGGCAGTCAAGAAGTGCAACATGCAAGGAAATGAGGTGGGCGAATTCAGGAAACTTCAACTCCAAGAATTAGAAGAAATCAGGCTCGAGTCTTGTGATAATGCAATGATATACAAAAAAAAGACAAAAGCCTGGCATGACAAGCATATTTGGAGGAAGAACTTCAAGGTAGGGGACAAAGTACTTTTAATCCAATCTCGCCTTAGACTATTTCCTGGAAAACTGAGCTCAAGATGGAGAGGTCCTTTTGTGGTGGCACGTGTATATCCGCATGGCGCAGTTGATATTTATGATGGAGTTTCTCAGTCCGTTTTCAAGGTGAATGTTCAGCGACTGAAGCCATATTATGAAGGATTCAATGGTGCGACTTTGGAAGAGACGGCTCTACAAGAACCGAAACAAGAGCCTTGATATCCTTTTTACGTCAAGCTAATGACGTTAAATAAGCGCTTCTTGGGAGGCAACCCAAGGTTTAGAGTAGTTTTGTTTTTTAGTTATAATCTTTTGCTTTTTAGGTAGTTTTGTGTGTGTGTGTTAGATATCCTAGGTCTGAAGATTGATAACCCGAAGAAGCCTTCACCACCACCGTTGGCTTTCCCGCCGCATTACCCGGATGACTAGAGATCTTTGTGAGTATTTCTCTTCTCTTTACTTTTTATTATACTTTGGGGACAAAGTATGTTTTAAGCATGGGGGAAGAGTATTACTTTTGCATTGATAGTTGCATTAGATTAGGTCATATTTAAAATTTTTGCATGCATTGATTAAAATTCTAAAAATGAAAAAAAAATTAGAAAAAGTCGAAAAAATACAAAAATATTGCATTTAGGTTCTTATTTCCCTATTGTTTGATTCCTCTTGTGTTTCTAAGTTAAGTATAAGTTCTAACCCATGAATTGCATGATTTACTGAAGTTGATATGATATAAGCATGATCATTGATTAAACGACTTGATTATAGGATGGAGCATGTATTTAGCTTTAGTATTTGATTCATTCTGAAGTTCTAGACAAAACAATTAGCCTTGTGAGATTTGATTTTGGCCTTTCATGATATATTTGTTCTCTACATGCTTGAGTGTATCACCATGATTATCTAGCTCTAAAACTTGCGTTAATACTCTATTTTGAGGCTGCTTTATATGATTCAATGCATAGCATTAAAGTGATTGAGGCAATGTTTCTTAATAGCCTATTATTTCCCTTCCTACCCTACAAGATCCATGTTTTTGACACCCCTTTCTTTTGAGCTTGAACCCTATTTTTATTAGCTCCACAAAATGATCCATAGCCGAATAAGCTTGACCCATAATCCGGGATTTAGGACTTTAGGTTTTGGTTGTATTTTGTGTGAGTTTGATGTAAGTATGGGAGAGTTGGATGAAAAAGGTAGAAAAAGAGGAAATAAACTCTTGTGTTCAAAGTTGAAAAAAATGAAGATGAAGTTTGTTGCAAAATAAGAAAAATCAAAAGTGCTTAAATGTTATTAGTCTTCATTAGCAAAGCAAGAAAGAGTTGAAAAGAGGCAAAAGCAAAGAAAAAAAAAGAAGCAAAGTGTTTTAATGTAAATGTAATGAAGTTGGTAGAAAGAAGTTGGAGGAAGTTAAGAAAAAGTGTAAAGTTTGGGTTTAGAATTAGTTCTTTATCCCGGATTTAGCACCACAGGCCAAATGTTATCCCTTCCAAATTTCTCTTTACCTTGGTCCCATTACAAGCCGGAAAAAGACCTCATGATTTTTGTTATGTAAGGATGGAGCATGTATTTAGCTTTAGTATTTGATTCATTCTGAAGTTCTAGACAAAACAATTAGCCTTGTGAGATTTGATTTTGGCCTTTCATGATATATTTGTTCTCTACATGCTTGAGTGTATCACCATGATTATCTAGCTCTAGAACTTGCGTTAATACTCTATTTTAAGACTGCTTTATATGATTCAATGCATAGCATTAAAGTGATTGAGGCAATGTTTCTTAATAGCCTATTATTTCCCTTCCTACCCTACAAGATCCATGTTTTTGACACCCCTTTCTTTTGAGCTTGAAACCTATTTTTACTAGCTCCACAAAATGATCCATAGCCGAATAAGCTTGACCCATAATCCAGGATTTAGGACTTTAGGTTTTGGTTGTATTTTGTGTGAGTTTGATGTAAGTATGGGGGAGTTGGATGAAAAAGGTAGAAAAAGAGGAAATAAACTCTTGTGTTCAAAGTTGAAAAAAATGAAGATGAAGTTTGTTGCAAAATAAGAAAAATCAAAAGTGCTTAAATGTTATTAGTCTTCATTAGCAAAGCAAGAAAGAGTTGAAAAGAGGCAAAAGCAAAGAAAAAAAAAAGAAGCAAAGTGTTTTAATGTAAATGTAATGAAGTTGGTAGAAAGAAGTTGGAGGAAGTTAAGAAAAAGTGTAAAGTTTGGGTTTAGGATTAGTTCTTTATCCCGGATTTAGCACCACAGGCCAAATGTTATCCCTTCCAAATTTCTCTTTACCTTGGCCCCATTACAAGCCGGAAAATGACCTCATGATTTTTGTTATGTATTTGATCCCCAACGGTGGAGATTTAGAACTTTGATGCAAGCATATGGTAGTCTAGTTTTCATTGGTTGATTTTGAGTGAAACACATACCCTTTATACACTTGAGTGTTGAGTGCAAAACACAATTTCCTTGGTGAGGTCTAGAATGGATGAATGGTCTTTACTTGTTGCTTATCATAATGCATGCTGAGAAGTCTTGGTTCAGTTTTTAATTACATGAGAAATGTTTGTTTGACTTGAAATGGATGTAAGATTGCATTTCTATGGTGTGATTGGATTTATGTCTTGCTTGAGGACAAGCAAGGGTTAAGCATGGGGGAATTTGATAGCTCGCATATAGGAGTAGTTTATATGCATGTTTTATATATGTTTTGGTTAGGTTTTGGTTAGTTTTTAGGTTTTTGTGTTGTCGGGTATTATGCGCAGGTTTGCTCGGTTTTACAGGTTTTTAGGTTCAGGAGCAACAGCGGGGCGAGTGCAGATGGATCATGGTGGTGGTGGACGAGATGGACGAGGCTAAGGAAGCTAGGATGTGCTAGGATGAAGAGACAAGGCAAGAAAGATCGAGCCAAGAAGTCAAGCAAGTGTTGGGGATCAAACCCGCGCAATCTGCCCGAGCAATCTCGACTGAGTGACAATTGCGTGGCCGCGCAATGCAGGCCGATGCCGCGCAATTTGGGCTTTTTCACGGATGTGCATTTGGGCCGAGATTTGGTTTTGGGCTTCGATGTTGGGCTATTTGGGCTTATGTTATCCGAGTATGAGGTTTAAGATATAATGTTTGGGGTTATTTTTAGAGACATATAAATACTTTATGTTAGTTTATTTTTAGATAACTTTTGTCATACTTCTGGAGGCTAGGGTTTTTCTCTCAAGGAAGACTTTGAACCTTTGTATGTTTGATTTTAATTTCAATTATGCATTGCTAATTTTGCTTTGTGTTTAGCTAATTGGTGAAGTCATGATTTGTGTATGATTTTGAGATTTAATTGATTCTCAACGAACTTGAATAGAAATTATTCTCTGTGCTTAATTGAATCAGAATTATTCTAGAGTTTTATTGGATTAGCTACCTGATAGAATTTCTAGGTTAATTTACAACTGAATCTGATTAATTACCGGTCGGAATTAATCTGATCAAGAGTAGACTTTAATTAATTTAGTACCGGTTGGACAAATTGATTAAAGTAGGGAATAAATTCACAAGTCACTTAGATGTCTGGTTGCTCCAAGTGTTTGTTTCTATTCATAACTTGAATATTCATGCTGTTATTTAATTGAATCTAGAAGGTCTTCTAGGTTATTAGATAATTAGGGTTGTTAGAACTAGTTGGTCTATCAACTAAATCTGAAGTTTGGGTTTTATTCCTTAGTAGGATCATTATCCACAATAGATTATTCAAGTGAGGAGAGAATCAAGAGAATCGATGATTAATAAAGCAATATCATGATGGATCTAATTAGTTGAACACGCTTTTCTCATATTTGTTAAACTTAATCATATTTGCATTCATAGTTAGTTTTCATATTGCATAGTAGTTTAGATTAATCATTCCAAAAAAAACCCATATTAGTTACTTGGCACTTAAGTAATCACATTCATACACGAGTCTCTGTGGGATCGACCCTTGCTTACCATTCTACTCAGATTGGTTAAGTTTGGATTCTTTGATAGGTAAACGACTGAAAAATACCTCATCAGAGGACGAACCTCTTTAAGGGGGAGAGGTTTGTAAAAACCTCGAATATCTTTTCTTTCGTGAGAAAGTTTTGGGACGAAACTTTCTTAAGGGGGATAGTATGTAATATCCGTATTCGTTTAAGTCTCGTAAGTCGAAAAACGGGTTCCTTCGCTTACACGTAAACAAATTAATTAGTAATCCATTTTGATAATTATCGGATTCCACCCTTTTCTTTTCTTCCCCTAAGTGAATTATATCTAATGTATATATACGAGCAATTTAGGTATGGGTCAATTATATCTATTAGATATATATATATATATATACGTAATTTATGGTCAATCAGTATATTCAAACCTATCTGAATCTATCTTAACCGATACCTTACGTTCTGATCAATACATTATCCTAACTAATTATATCTTCTACCCCTAAATTCCTATCTTTTACGCCTCTATCTTGGACCTCCTTATCGAACAAGTTATAACCTAGATCCCCTCCGATTCGTTTCTTTTTCTCGTTCGAATAATCAAACAGTTCCTCGTTTTTTTCTTTCTCTCGCGTTCAATCATCGGAGTGCACCACCGCAAGACGACTTCCTTGCCCTCTCGTCAATCCGCTCGATCGATTAGGCAGGGACGTCTCCATCATCCTCAACCAGCAACATTAAAGCTTCAATTTCCCGGTAAGCCAATACCATTCGCATCCCCTGTTTTGATCTTTACCCAGCGACATTAAAGCTTCGATTTTCTTTCCTTTCATGGTCTCTTCTCGCCCCAACCAATTTCTGCAACATCCATGTAGGATAAGCCGTCAATTGGAGATTCGGAAAGATCGTCGGAGTTTGTCACCGTCATCGATCGTCGCTGGAAACGACCTCTGGTGAGTCTCTTGTTCTCGCTTTTCTTTGTTGTTGATGTTCGGGCGAGCACCAATTGTAAGAGCGGGCCGTCACCGGAAGGCGTCGTTAGCCAGAGCCACCGATGAAGGGGAGGCGGTGAGGGATATGGGCGATGGCCGCCGGTGAGAGTGAGAGGCGGGGTTTCGGGGAATGCAGGGTGGGCGTGAACGGGGGAGGAAATCGCTGCTCGCCTACTCCCTCTCTGGATGTCACTGTTATGGGACCGAGTCGTCGGAAAAGTCCGAGTGAAGGAAACCAGAGGTGGAAGTTCGGCCTCTAGTTGATGAAGATAGGGGAGGGGTCCACCTTGAAAAGTCAAGCTCCTTAGGTGGACTTGGGAGAGTAGAAAGGGATTGTGTTTGGGCTAGCCAACCGATCGAGGGAGGGGAGCGGGCTGGAAATGGGGCCTTGCTTGCCTAATTTTGGGCTGGGTTCTTCTTCTAATTTGATTAGTGGGTTGAGCTAGTGGGGCATTTGAGGGAGGAAATTGTATGGGCTATTGTACTGGGCTAGGTTATGGGATAAGTTTTATAAAATGAATAAGGGGTTGGTCTAACTCATGCTAATATATAATAATTATGAATCCTTTTTAATAAAAGTAGGTTGTTTAAGGAAATTAGAAGTGGCTTTTTCTTTGGGTTAGTTTGGCTTGGCCCGTACTTAAATTAATCTTTCCCCTCCTAATTCTTTAGGGAACCGTTTCCGTTTGAGATCGTAGTTCCATCTTCTTCGAGGATCCTTCACTTCGAGGTAAGTCGTTTTTCGACTTGCTCGGTTCTTTTCTACCTTGTTAGATTGCGTATCGATATTGTAGGGCGGGTTTTGGGAACTAGTCTCGAATGCATTTATAAACTGTTTTGAACTTCTTGTATTGTTGTGTGTGTAAAATGGTTTGAACGTGTTTTTATCGGAAGGATATTTTTAGAATGTTTTCTCTGTGTTGGTACCGTTTCCGACACGGCCCATCATAGCTGGTGTTTAGGAAGAGTTGGCTACGTTGACCCGTGTGACTGGGAAATCGTGCCCCTTCAAAACGAAAATTATATTCTGTGTATTTTGGCAAAGTGCTCCAGTGGAGGATTAGCCGGGGTTAGAAGGGAGATTGTGAAGTGGAATGAGAGGGCCTGCCTCTGCACTCGGCGCGGTGATGAGCGCCTGGGAAGTCGGATCTTGAAAAAGGAGAAATTGCATTGTTATGGGATTGTGATTGTAAATGCATATGTGGCTATGTGTGACTGACTATAACTGATTTAGATATTGGCCTTTAGAGTTATGATTGCGATTGCGGATTTGTATGCTGACTTGAGAATTGTTTTTAAACGTTCTGCAAATTCCGTATTCTTTCTAGCTTGGTAGATTAGACACTGACCCTTCGGGGAATATTTATCAGTTCCAGGTATGAACCAGGTAGCCGTGCAGGAACCGAGGCCAGATGGCGGGCCGGAGCGGTGAAGAGCGCGTGTCATAGTGGGATTGGTTTTACACTAGTTCATTTATGATAGTTAGGTTGTTGATTTTAGTATTGATAAGATGAAATTAGTAGTATGTTCTATTTATTATTTTGGTTGTTTAGTTCAGTTTTAGTAAGCGTTGTGTCGTATTTGAATATTTATGACTTTCGGGGATTCATGCATGATTACGTTTTCTAAGTTTTATTGAATAAAAGGTTGGATGTTTTATTATGTTTTTCTCGTCGTGCCCGCGTTGTAAGGTCCTACAGTGTGGTTGTCAACCTAATTAATAGTACCTTGTAAGGTCTATTTCTTAGTAGCGCCTCGTCGGAAGTCGGGGTGTTACATATTTAAGACATATATAATAAATTATTACATAGAATATAATGAGTCAAATATACACATAAATATTGGTGTAATTATATGTGTTAAATATTAATAATAAGTACAAATGTGAGAATAAGCATCCTAGAAGAATCTCTATATGTACATGGAATACAATGAATCAAATATACACATAAATATGAGTATAATTAGATGTGGTAAATGTGGATAATAAGTTACATATGAGTATAATAATCTTATGAGAATCTCTAAGCGTACATTCATTTTATATATTAAAAAATTAATAATTGTTTGATTTTGTGACAAAAAACTTGTTAGATATTTTGATGGAAATATGTAAATAATATTAGTTAAATTTTTAATTCAAAATATAATATATATGTTGAATTATATAATATCCACTATCATGAAACTTTTGGAGGGTTGTAAAATTTAGAAAAAAAATTAGTTTTGGCCAAATATATAGGTTATTGCATGAAATATATAATAAATCAAATATACACATAAATATTGGTTTAACTAGGTGCAGTAAATCTAGGTAATAAGTATACATAAGAGGATAAACGTCCTATTAGAATCTCTATAGATAAGTGTACATCCATATTATATATTGAAATATTTATATAAATATTAGGTTTTTAGACATAAAAAATGTGTTATATATTTTGATTTAAATATTTTTAAATTTTCATTTTAAAAAATAATGTTGAATATATGGTGTCCACTATCACGAAAATATTTTATGGTAGTAATAAAAAACTATTATAGAAATTTTAGTTTGGAAAAATAAATTTTTTCCATTGCATTTGTGAGAATTTTTAATAAATTTTGGCATGAGATCATTGGATTACTAAAAATATTTTCAAAAAATAATCGAGTCGATGAACATCAAACCCTTTAATACAATTTTACGGCTTTAATCAATGACTTAACGAAATTATTTTCTCATCTAATATAATTGACATTATAAAAAATGAGTCGACTTTCATAAATTAAATATGTATAGAAAATGCACCTTTTGCATAAATTTTAAATTTTAAATATATATTATATTTTAACTAAAATGTTATTTAAGAACTCAATATAGTAATTTGTTTAAATAACAATCAAATTCATTTATCATAATATTTTAAAATAAGAATTTGTGTGTGATTAATTCTATTAAATATGATCATAGTTATTTTACAATGATAAATATATAGCGAGATTTTCTTATTAAATGAATAATGATCACCATCAAGTGTATTAAGTGTGCTTATGTACACAAAATTATATATGTATTATAGATTTTCACATGGATATAAATAATAATTTTATTATATGTTGTGTCTACAATTATTTTATAACAAATAAAAATACCCAATCAAATTTCATCGAATTAGATTGGTTTAAAAAAAAGGGTAATGTGATTCAATCTAAAAATGACATGTGTTATTTAACAATATTTTTAACTTCCGTTTTAGTATATAGTAATGATGTCATCATATTGCGCCACATCACCCCTTTTGTTGATATAATAATTTAATTTATTTTGTCTACCATATTAAAATCCCAAAAAATATTAGTAAGAATATGACATGTTCCCTACAAGATTAAAAAATATTCACATCACTCAGTATTAAAATAATTAATTAAAATAGAAAAAATGGATATAGAATAAATATTTACATTATTTTTTCCTTTTATCTATTTATGGAAAATATTTATTAAAATAGAATTTTAATAAAAAAAGATAAAAATTTACATTATGTATTATAAGATTGACAACGATCTTTTTATGTAGAATTTCTTTTATAAATTGAATGTTTATTCTATAAAGTAGAATTTTACACTATCCTTTAACTGATTGACATTGATCTATTTATGTAAAATTTCTTTTTAAAAATTGAATTTTGATTTTAAAAAGATAGAATCATACGCTATCTTTTAAAAGATTTACAATTATCTATTTTTGTAAAATCTATTTCAAAACCAAATTATGATTAAAAAGTTGATAAAAACTTTTCTTAAATAAAATTTTGGTAAAATATTTTTTAATGAATCTATTTTGTATAAAAAAATGATGAATCTAAATTACTCTTATGGAAAATATTTTATTAAAATAGAATTTTGATAAAAAAAAAGATAGAAATATAAATTATGTCTTACAACTTACAAGACTAACAATTAAATTATTAAGTAAATTTTGACAAAAATAATTAACTTTTTTTTTCTCATAAGATATTTACGATCAATTTTATTTATTTAATTTTGATAAAAAGAGATTAAATTTAAATTATATTATTTTGATAAAAATAAAATTTTCCTAAAATATTAATCTATAATTGTATATTAAATATGTACTTTTTTGAGCCACCGGAACCATTCTGGCCCCATCTCATATTTATAGAAATTATTTTTTTATTCCTAATAATTGAACTTTCTTCTATTACATTCTTCCTTAACTATTTAAATATATCTTTAATATCAAACAAATATCTATTTAGTATAAAAATATCTTTTGAAAATTTCCTTATACAACTATCTTTTCACAAATTTATTTATAGATGTATATATTTTTTTCTTTTATAATAAAAAAATTAATGATAAATACTTATAATTTTTTAAAATAATAAAATTAGGTAGTATAATATTAAATAAATATATTAAAATATTTGTTGATCTCTAAATTAAGGTACACATAAAGTAAGAGTTTGGTTCAAATGAAACAAACTCTTATCCTAAAACGAACTCTTATCCTAAAACGAATGCACTTTTTGTAGTTAGTAGTGCACTTTTCATACTTCAGAGTGCACTTTTTCGCATTTGTACTTTTCGTACTTTTTAGTGCACTTTTCAAATTTTTTTAGTGCACTTTTTCGTAATGCACTTTTTGTATTTTTCAATGCACTTTTATATGAAAAGTGCATTACTAACTATGAAAAGTGCATTCGTTTTAGGATAAGAGTTCGTTTTAGGATAAGAGTTTGTTTCATTTGAACCAAACTCCATAAAGTAATAAAAAAATACAATATTTAACCTTATTTGATCTTTACTTTATCGCGCCACAAAATGAGTTTGGCCCCACCTTAAATCGAAATAAATTATTAATTATTTTCTATAAATAAATTATTTTTATCTTTATCTTTCATATTTTAATATATATTATTTATTATTTTATTTAAATCTGATATATCAATCTTTTTTATTCATATGTGTTGGGACGTTGTTGGGACCTCTAGTTCTAAACAACGGATCAACGATGTAATTCTCTTAAGTTTTGATAATGACAAAGACCATAGGGAACTAATGTGGTTTGTTCTAGTATTTCTAAGGAACGCAGGTACAGCCAAGAACTCTTATGAATGACCAAAAGCCACAGAAGCTCACAATGCAAAGTTCCCATCAAGGGAACTCTGAAGAGGAAAGTTCCCATGAAATGGGAACTCATGGAAACTCCCAGAAATGATCAAGAGAACACAAGCCCACAACGATGAAGAGTTTCCATCAAGGGAACTTTGAACAAGACAGTTCCCAAGACATGGGAACTCACATGTGAGGACAACGACCGTTCAGCGCAGATCGCGAGATTCTGTCTCAGACAGCCCGAAGGAACAGTCTGAGGATCAGACTGTCACGCTTCATCCAACGGTCCGATTGATCCAAGAAGTTGACCTAGTTCAAACCAAAGTCACATGTGAAGAAAGTACAACTTGGGAATCAAGCAAAGGGCATTTTGGACACAAACAAAAGATGCGACTGCCCAAGCTCACCTGGACTATAAAGCCAAATGAATAGTACTCGGATTGAGTACTTCTCCCAGAACTCACAAAACACCCACACCAGAGAAAAGAAAGAAAAGGAAGAGAAGTCCCCGCCGGCGAGTGTGTGATCTCGACGACGGTGAAGCCGAAGTTCCCAAGAAAAGGGAACTGAGAAGTCGGTGTAAGGTTTTGACTAATTTGTATTTTTTCTGTTGTGAGCTTAGGAACTCAGTTGAGAGGATTTGCTAGTGTTGCTAGAGTTAGGAAGAACTCGTAGGAACAGAGAAGTGTGAATCCGGCTGTGTAACTAAGGAACAAAGCAATTAATATAAGTAAGTCATTCAAAATCCTCCAAGCGGAGGTAGAGGTTTACCCATACAACTAGTTGGTTGTAGTGGGGTTCCTCTATAAAGGAACTGCGTTCTAGACTGTCTTTAATACTTGCGAATTGTTTACTTCTGCTGCCTTGGGAACAGCTTAACTGCCAGTTCCCAAGCTCTTTGCTAACGTTTACGATCCAACAATATGTTATCCTTTTTTTTAAAAATTAATATCTATGAATTATCATCAAGGAAAAAGAGAAATGTACATTATTTTACCTTAATAATCTCTTTTATTCTCAACATTAAACTTAATAACTTATATTTAATTAATGATTCCAAAAACAAAATATGCACTGTACACGCAATAAATTACTTACATTAAATATTATATTATATTTTTATATAATATCTATAAAATGTCGAACCATAGTCTTGCATGACACGACGGATACAACTAGTATAGTATTAAAACGGAACAAAACAAGACCCAACACTAACTCAACAACCTATACTCGCAACTCCTAACTAGTATAGTATCAACCTATACTCGCAACTCCTAACTCAACAAAATATCAAAGTCACCATTAATCAACCGTCCCTACTAAACAAGACCCAACACTATCATAAGATTCACCATGTCGAGTTGCCAAAAAGGTTAGCTAGGAAACCTAATATGCACTAAATAGGTAAACACAACATGTAGTAGCAAAAATAACTTAATAAAGTACATAATAAGAATAGTAATAATATAACACATCACAAAGTATATTCACATATAGCATATTCATGAAAGCGGGCAACATATACAACATGCGTTATAGTCATAAGACACACCAAAATATAAGCACATGTTTTCAACTCAATATCAGTCCAATCACAATTTCCATCAACTCCCATTCTAAATTATAAAGCTAGCATCGCATCCTGCAGCCTTACACGGTGTAGCGGTTGGTGACCTTCACTGTTATTCCGAACGGCCCAACACCCTCATCATTCACCTTCTTACTGTTGAGAGGGATTTAATTGACAACAAATAAATTTATAGTCAAGACCCCGCTGAGTATAGTGAAGTCAGGATCGTTCCACGGGAAGCACGGTTGTTTGTCTATCAACTATCAAAAATAAGAAAAACAAAGCAAAACAAGCTAAGACACCTACGACCAACCTCGTTAACGACCTTGTCAGGGTTGTTAACGAACCTGGAAAACCAAAGAACACAAAACAACGACCTAAACTCAGGTTCGGTACTGAGGCAAAGTGAACTCGATAACGAATAATTCGAAGACAAACTCAATAAAATAAAAGATCTAGGACAAGGGTTACCACAACATAGCCATGCATATAAACTCATAAGAAGATAAAGATCATGCTCTTAAAAGATAAATTCATCAACTATCGCTGATTAACAAGCAACTCAATCAATTCTAATAAATTAATTCACTCTATCACTTGTTTTGGATCCAAAGGTCGAAACTTTCGTTAACGAACAATATCAACATTCAAGTTAACAACTTCCTCTTTCGATCAAGTAGAAAACTCAAATTACTCCGACTATCGTCCAAGCATAAGCACAAAAAGCAATCTAATAGATAAAAGGCATTCAAAACATCAACTCACTCATTCAAACATGCATAACTATGTCGGGTTTCAACCCTGATCCTAGATAAGAAAACTACTCACTACTCATGATAATAAATCTAACAACTTTAATAAAAGAATACATTGAAAACAAAGTAAAACTTACTTGAAATTAATAAAAAAAATATCGTCTTACAAACTTCTGTAGAATACGAAAACACAAAACAACACCGAGCAGAAATCCGATTAACGACCCTAAACTCTTCTCTCTCGATCGAACCTGGCTCGAAATTCTTCTCCACTCGGCTTCTCCCTAAAACTAATCTGACTCCCCCTATCTAGACTTAGAACAAGGGTATTTATACTAAGAATCTATCTATTAAAAACCCTAAAAGATCAAAACTTACTCTACTAAAGATAACAAGATAAAAGATATAAGATATAACAACTTAAAACCGGCTAACCCTCTACCGAAACGGGACCCTTGATAACGACCCCGCACAGGGTCGGTAGAGATCACAAAATTCCTCGGAAAAATCTATCTTTAAGCCTCGTTAACGACCTTCACAGTGAAGGTCGTTAACGAGCCTCTGTTTTGGCTTTTTCTTCGACTTCTTCTCGACTTCAGCTTGAACTTCGACTTGATCTTTTTATGCAATCTCATCCTTATCTTCACATCTCCATCCTCCACCACAAGACCTCAAATCAGCTCAAAAAGCACTCCTTTCTGCTCAAAAACCTACAAAAGGACACAAAACGGAGTAGCTTTTATACTTTTCGCAAAATATGCAAACTCATCCAAAAACACACAAAACTAACTCTAAAACTTACTAAAACTAAACTAGACAACCTAAGAAATACACCAAAAACTAAACTAATAACACGAAAATCAAAATACCCCATACTTAAGCTTGCTTGTTGATAGAGCATATAGATCTAGTTCTTAGATCATGTTTTTATTTCCGTTTTATGCATGTTTAGCTAGATTTTCGCTTTAAGTTGTAGTTTAGGTTTTATTTCGGTTTAGTTCGGAATCTACGTGCTTGTGTGTTTTTTTACAGGTTGAAAGGTGAAACATGGGTGAATGAGAGGCTAAAGACCGGACCTTGGGACGCGTGGTGAGCATTAAAGAGAAGAACCGAGGCAAAAATCACAAACCAAGAGCTTGAGGGATAAAAACACTTAAACTCGGGTCATGCATTGGAATTTTATTTTGACACCTCTATCTTGCAATGCTTGTTTTGGGAGCTACAGTGGTCGGATGAAGCTGAATTTAGTATCACTAGAAAGCTAACTCAAAGAGATACAATGCATATTTTTACTCTGAGTCCAAATTCCAAATCGAAGGGCGCCAAAACAGCCTCTAAAGTGTCGCTAGCGTTGCTACAGGCAAAGCGCGGGCAAAGTGGCCATAGCGCGATCGTGCTTTGAGATGTCCAAACCGCGCTTTGGCTCATGTCAGCGATGATGTATCGGGTTTCCGCGAGATCTTTTGGGCCGACTTTAATTAATGTATTTGGATATTTTTAGAGATAATATAAATACTTTCCTTATGGTTTTATTTGGAGTTTATGCTATCTTTTACTTTGTGTTCTACGCTAGTTTGAATTGGAGATTTGTGGGAGACCAAACCCTAGTTTGCACCATTGAAGAGAAATTTAACTCTTGTAAGTTTAATTCTTCTTTAATGTCAATTTCTAGCTATTTTTCCTATGTCCAACTAGTTAGTTGAAGTTGTATGCATGATTGTTTGTGAGATTTGAATTATTTCTATTTGCCTTGACTAGATTGGCCACCTATTCTATTTTTAGGTTGAATTATAACTAGAATAACTAAATAGATGGTGGAATTTGGTTATTCATGGATGAATCCTTTGATTAAACTTATAGACGGTGGAATAAGGTTAATCAAAGGCGGAGAATTTAATCACAATACCTCATAAATAGACGGTGGAATTCATGATTATTGTTTCTATTGAATGCTTTGAACATATTTGCATGATCAATTTGACATAGAAGGTTTTCTAGGTTAATTGGTTAAAAGGTTATTAAAGACGGTGTATATTAATAACCACCTTAAGCTTGAATTTCATAAATTCACAATAGATTAGTCAAGGGAAATCGAAATAAGAATAATCAAGGATCAAAACTCATGTATGCAATGGATACGAAACTAGTTGGACGCTTTTCTCCATATTTGAATCTTTAATTATTTTAATTGCTTAGTTTTACTTACTTAGTTTGTTAGCTTGCTACCATTAAAAAACCCTTCTACTTAGTAACATTATTTAAATACGAATAATCAGAGTCCATGTGGGTTCGACTATTGCTTCCACTTTACTAAGGTTAGGAAGTTAGGAATAATTCTTTGACAGTGCTTTTACCATGGCATAAAAGTGCTCGTCAAATTTGGCGCCGTTGCCGGGGACTCGGCTATTTATTTGTGTTTATTTAGTATTACTATTTTTTTTGGTGTTGTGAACCTATCTTACGGTTCATAACACCCGTGCTACTGATCCATGGCTTTGTTTGAATGTAGACAACTACAGGATGAATATTTTCATGAGTATTTTGCTAGACTACAACAAAAGATTCATGAATATGGTACTTTGTTGGGTTATTATCCATGTGAGAGAGAATTATGTGAATGCATCCTAGACGGTTTGAATTCTCAGACTCGAGGGCTTGTAGAGTACATGAGCAGTTATAGGCTTTGGTGTATGGGACCAGAAGAGTGTTGGGATTTCTTTTGGTACATGAGCCATCAATGTATGCTAGTTGAATTATCTCCACCAATTCCCTATCCAATGATGGAAGAGGTTGCATTGGAATCTAATACCCTTGCGTTAGACACCCAATTGCAAGTTGAGGAGGAATTTGCTAGAGTTGAGTTGGGTTATGAGGGTGACTTTAATGTCCAATATGATTTTATTCCTATAATTCAACTTGAAGAGGGCACCAAGGAGTCAAGTTCAATCTCTACTGACATGGAGAAGACTATAGGACCAAGTGAGTTTAAGGTTGGTACTAGAGAATACTCACAATTCATCTTTGAGGAAAGTGGTGATGGTGACAAGTACTTTGACCCATACTGTAAGTATTTTCTGACATCACCACTTGTGATGAATTTTTTTGAGCATATGCCATTTCATTAAAATTGGTCTTAGAAGTTTGATAAGTTGAAGCGGTTTTTAAATGGGTTATTCAATTTGAATTTATCCTTGTGCTACTTATCTTCTTGTGAGATGTGTTCACAGGCTTTTGACAGGTTGTTAAGGGTATTGACAATGTCTAAACTTGTCAAATCATGCTAAACGTCAACCTAATGACATTAAACAAGCGCTTCTTGGGAGGCAACCCAAGCTTTAAGTTTGAGTTTTTCTTTGTTTTCTAGAATAAGTTCTGTTTTCGGTTTGTTTTTGCTTTGTTTTTGCTCTTAGATTTAGGTAAAGTCGGGAAATAGGTACACGCGGTCCGAGGAAGCCACCGCTGCGCGTTTAGAGATTACCCACCACCACCACCACCACCGCCTGAAGAGTAGATTCTTGAGAGTGTCGAGCTCTTGTGGTGAGGTTAGATTCTTTTTCTCTTATCTTTTATTTTACTTTGGGGACAAAGTAATGTTTAAGCATGGGAGAAGGAGATTCTTTATTTTTGTCATAAGTGCTTAGTTGTAGTTAGTTCGTGTAGTTGCATTTGCATGTTTATTTTATTGTTATGCATTGATTAAAAGTTTGAAAAAATTCAGAAAATTAAAAAAAAAATTGTTTTTGTTTGCATTTTAGGATTTATTTTTCCCCTTGGAACCACTTGTTTATTGAGTGAACATGATTTCTTATCCCATGACTTGTTAAGTTAATGATGAATGTTCTAAATAAGAATTGCTTAATTGTGAAGGAGTATACATGAAAGTGAGAACTTGAGTTATTTATGAAGTTCTAACCAAAATTTGCCTTGCGAGATATCTTTTGAGCCTTTACATGCTATTTTTGCATGATAATTCTTGAGTGCATCTCTTTGATTGCTTTAACTCTAGAATGTGCGTTTAGATTCTTTTTCGAGACCACATTATATGATTCGAATGCATGATGTAAAAGTGATTGAGGCAAATTTTCTTTAGCTCATTTATATCCTTATCCACCCTACATTATACCTTTGTTTTTGTAGCCCCATTGTTTTTGAGCCTTAGCCTTGTTTCATGCCACTTTCACCCCTAGTGATTGCTTGCTAGAAAAGTAGCTAAGTAAAAATCACTTTGAAGAAAAATAGTGACGAAATGAAAGTCACTTTAGCCCACCATATTTCTGTCCTCGCATGCTTAAATTTGGCTTTATTAACTTGCATAGAGTCAATTGAGAGATCGCATGTGTTTAGAAGCTCATAAAGAGATTATTTGCATTGCTTGTCTTATTCAATATTTGCCATTTGCTTGAACTGCATATTCCCTTTATTTATCATTAGTATACCATATCTACAATATATCTACCCTTTACTACCTCAAATCAGCCCAAAAACTGAATTATGTTGATTGGATTGCTTTGAGGCAAGTTTTGGCTTGATTAAGGTGTGGTATTGCATGTTGTGATTTGCTTTAGAACACACTACTCTCTCTACTTTCTTGCGTGTTTCAGGAACAATGGTGATCCCATCTGAGCCTAACCCGGATGAATTGAATCTTACTAAGGAGGCAATCGATTTCATTAGGTTGTCCATTAGTGAGAGTGTACGAGATGGCCAGGCTCGAGCTGTAGAGTTGGCCACGGCTGCATTGGCTCCAAAATTGAAGCGTCTAGAGGAGCAACTTGCAACATTGATTGAGTCATCTCAAGCAAGTCATAAGATTGCCCCTGCAATAGAACTTACTAGTGACCCAAATCAGGCCTCGGGTAGCGGCAAAGGCAAGCAACAAGTAGTTGATGAAGAGCATGATGTGCTTGCTAGCTACAACAAAGATAACGATCTCCCGGCTCACTACTCCCCCACAGTAGGCCGAGGTAGAGGAAGAGGCATCGGGTCGAGGACTCCACCAGTTACTCATCAACAATTCTATAATCAACCAGCAAACCGGTATCCTCAAGCCACTCATCAACAACATCAACAATACAACAATCCTTTTGATTATGTGACTTATGGCTATCCCGAGGAAGAAAGGCACCCATGGCATCCTCCCCTTGATGATTTCTATAACCAATCTGAGGTTGTAGAAGATATCCCACCAGCTTATGGAGTACAAAGGCCGAACAATAACAACAATGCTAACCAACACATCAATCAGATTGGTAAGCATGATATTAAGATCAGGATAGAGCCATTCAGTGGAGAGCTCAATCCGGAGAGGTATCTAGAATGGGAACAAGCTACAAATTTCATTCTAGATTACATGGGCTATGAAGAATGGGAGATAGTTGTTGTTGTTGTTATCCACTTTGTTGGGACCGCTAGAAATTGGTGGTTCAGAATGAAGGAGGATAGAATAAGGAAGGCCTTACCACCAATTGAAACTTGGGGCCAGCTGAAGTTTGTAATGAGAAAGAAATATGTGCCTGAAGAGCATATTGAGCACATGAGGCTGAAAGTTGTCACATGCAAACAAGGCACCAAGTCTCCAACTGAGTACTTCAATGAGCTAGAGGATTTGAGTTTCAAAGCGGGAATTCATCATTTCAAACGGTCTCTAAGCACCCACTTCATGGCTGGACTGAATCAATGCATCAAAGATACATTGGAGATTCAACAAATCAAGGATCTCAATGCATTAGTACATTCAGCCCAATTACTCAATGAGCAGCAACAAAGGAAGAGCAAGGAAGCTTGGAATGCTCCAAAAAGGTATGTTTCTAATTCTGGTGCTAATTCCAATTCTTATTCTTCTAACCCTTCTTTGCAGCAAAAGGGAGCTTCTAGCTCACCTAAAACCTCAGGTTTTCAAGGCCAAAGACGTCCAAACAATGCACCTCCAAACCAGCCAAGGGCACGAGATTTAGTGTGCTATAAATGTCAAAGACGAGGTCATTATGCCAAGGATTGTCCAAATCAGAAATAAGTGCTACTCACCACCAATGGAGGATATGTGAGTGATGAAGATATACCTCCAAATCAAGTGGAGGAGGAGAGAAATGGACAAGAAGAGGAGGACGTGGAGGCCATTGAACCAGATTGCACCGAACAGCCTCTAACTTTGGAAACAATGCGTACTCTTACTTTACAAGAAACACCTAGGCTAGATCAAAGGGAAAATATTTTTAATACTAGGTGTACAGTAATGAATCAAGGTGTTATGCATGATAATTGATAGTGATAGCTGTTGTAACATTATTAATGATAAGGTAGTTGACTATGACGGGATGAGAGTTTCTCTTCTACCATTGTCGCCCCGACAAGTTTTACAGGACCAGGTACGCAGAGACAAAGCTAGGGCACTTAGGCGTGCCAAGGAAGAGAAGGAAGAGGCTGAATCGGCGGCCAAGGCAGCAGCGCGACACTAAGCGCCCGACGCACCTACAAAGACAAGCGGCGTTTCCCAGTCTCCACCCGGGCGTTCTGGCTCAAATTTTAGGACAACATCACGCACGAGTGGAGCTACTGTTTGGGACCAAGAACGCCGAGAACATGTCCCTAAATCGTCCAAAGTGCCGAACAACACTTCCAGCAGTACATCTGGGACGAAAACGGGGCTATCTCCTAAACCACTCGAGCGTTTTGCCTTAAATTTTGGGAGCAATTTATAGACTCAGAGAGCTATAGATATGGAAACAGAAAGCCTACAGAAAGAGCCAAAAAACGGCTTAAAAGGAAGTGTAGAAAAGCGCTCTCTAGTTGCACATTCTAGTGTTTCTTTGCCTAACTCTTATTGTTTACTTCTTATGAGGAAAGAGATACTTATTATTAGTCAAGATATTTCACATCTTCCAAAGTGTATTCATGATCTAGTACAGGAATTTGATGATGTGATGACTGAAGAGTTGCCACAAGGCCTTCCACCAATTAGAGGCATTGAGCATCAAATCGATTTGGTGCCCGACGCTTCTTTCCCAAACCGTGCAGCCTATAGAGCAAGTCCAGAGGAGACCACTGAGCTTCAAAGACAAGTGCAAGATCTCATGGATAAAGGCTATGTGCATGAATCCCTCATCCCATGCGCGGTTCCGATGATTTTGGTGCCAAAGAAGGATGGCACTTGGAGAATGTGTGTTGATTGCAAGGCATCAACCAAATAACAGTTAAGTACCGTCATCCCATCCCTAGATTAGATGATATGCTTGATGAATTGCATGGTGCTAAATTTCTTTTTTAAGATTGATTTAAGAAGTGGGTACCATCAAATTAGGATGAGGGAAGGGGGTGAATGGAAAACTGCTTTTAAAACTAAGTGTGGTTTATATGAATGGTTAGTAATGCCTTTTTGATTAACTAATGCACCTAGTACTTTCACGAGGCTTATGAACCATGTTCTAAGAAGATACTTAGGTAAATTTGTTGTAGTCTACTTTGATGATATCTTAGTCTATAGCAAAACCTTGCATGAACATGTAGACCATCTTAGGGCTGTTTTGGACACTTTAAGGTTAGAAAAGCTTTATGTTAATTTGAAAAAGTGTTCTTTTTGCTCGGAGTCTACCATTTTTCTTGGTTTTGTTGTGTCTAAAGGTGGATTGAAGGTAGATGAAGACAAGATCAAAGCAATCAAGGAGTGGCCTCAGCCGACTACACCAACCATGGTGCGCTCTTTTCTTGGCTTGGCTGGATTCTACAGGAGATTTGTGCGTGATTTTATCACAATTGCAGCCCCTCTCCATGAGCTTACAAAGAAGGATACATCATTCAAATGGAGAGAGAAACAAGAGAACGCCTTCAACACTTCGAAGGACAGGTTATGCAATGCCCCGGTGCTCCAACTCCCTGACTTCTCCAAAGCCTTTGAGATAGAGGTGGACGCATTTGGCCATGGCATAGGAGGCGTACTCTTGCAAGACAAGAAACCCATAGCTTATTTTAGTGAAAAGCTTAGTGGGGCTGAGTTGAATTACCCTACTTATGATAAATAGTTGTATACTTTAATTAGGGTTTTGAAGACTTGGTCTCATTATTTATGGCCTAAGGAGTTTGTAATCCATTCTGATCATGAGGCCTTGAAGTATTTGAAAGGCCAATCCAAACTCAGTAGGCGACATGCAAGATGGGTTGAATTTATGGAGACCTTTCCTTATGTTGTAAAACATAAGAAAGGCAAAGAGAATGTGGTAGCTGACACCCTTTCTCGGAGGTACGTTCTCTTGAACCAATGTGATGTTAAGATCCTTGGATTTGCAATGATTAAGGAATATTATGCTAGTGATCCTCACTTTGCTGAAATTTATAAGAATTGCATGTCTAGGGGAGAAATAGATACCTACTTTATTGATGATGGTTACTTGTTTAAAGTTGGGAAATTATGCATACCTTCATCTAGTATTCGTAGGCTTCTAACTAAAGAGGTTCATGAATCAAGAGGACATAGTGGTTCTGAAAAGACTTTAGAAGGCTTAAAAGAACACTACTATTGGCCTAAGATGAGTAATTATGTGCTGAGATTTGTCCAGAGTTGTGTTGTTTGTGCTAAAGCTAAGTCTAGACTTAACCCCCATGGTTTGTACCAGCCTTTGCCTATTCCTAGTTCACCTTGGGAGGACATTTCTATGGACTTCATTGTTGGATTGCCTAGCAGTAGGAAAGGTAGAGATTCTATCTTTGTAGTGGTAGATAGATTTTCAAAAATGACTCACTTTATTCCATGTGACACGATTGATGATGATGTGCATATTGCTGATTTGTTCTTTAGGGAAATTGTTAGATAGCATGGGATTCCTTGTGCTATTGTTTCAGATCGTGATGCTAAGTTTTTGAGTTATTTTTGGAAAAGTCATGGTCTAAATTGGACACTAAATTGCTAACTTCTACCTCATGTTACCCACAAACTGATGGGCAAACTGAAGTTACTAATAGAACGTTAGGGGTTTTACTTAGAACTATGCTTAAACCTAACCTCAAACGTTGGGAAGATGTTATGCCTTTTGTGGAGTTTGCTTATAACAGGTCAATCCATTCAGCTACAAAAATGACCCATTTTGAGGTTGTTTATGGGCTGAATCCGAGGACTCTGGTGGACTTGACGCCTCAGCCATACAAGAGAAAAGAGAGTTTTGAAGCTGACAAGAGGGCTGAGTTTGTGAAGAAGCTACATGAGAGAACCAAGATGCACTTGGAGCGGAAATCCATGAAGTATAAAGCCCATGCTAATAAGGGTCGGAAACAGGTTATCTTTGAAGAAGGTGATCTTGCTTGGGTGCATCTTAGGAAGGAGAGGTTCCCAAATCAGAGGAAGAATAAGCTAGATCATCGAGGAGATGGTCCATTTCGTATCATCAGGAGAATCGGCCCTAATGCATATTATGTTGACATGCCTGGTGAGTATGGTGTCCATCCGACATTTAATGTGGCTGATCTATCTCTTTATGTGCCAGATTTTGATTCCGACGTCGAATCAGAGACGATTCGAGCTCAAGTGGAGGAGAATGATCCAGTGAAGCCAGCCATGTCTCCTACCGACGTCGATGAGCTAATTCGAGTGCCTTCTGACGGACCGATCACTAGAAGTCGAGCTAAGAAGATTGCTCAAGGCACAACAGTAATCTTGGTTCGATTGGCAACAGTTCTTGAAGAGCCTAGCAAGACGAAGTGGGTCTCGTGCATTCGACATCAATTGAGCCCGAATTCCATGGATTAATTCAAGAGGGCCGAAATTCCCAACATTTCTTTATTTAGAAACATGTGTTAGTTTGTCTCACTTTAGGGCTGAATTTATTCGAGTGCCTTATGACGGACCGATCACTAGAAGTCGAGCTAAGAAGATTCCTCAAGGCACAATAGTAATCTTGGTTCGATTGGCAGCAGTTCGTGAAGAGCCTAGCAAGACGAAGTGGGTATCGTGCATTCGACATCAATTGAGCCCGGATTCCATGGATTAATTCAAGAGGGTCGAAATTCGCATCATTTCTTTATTTAGAAACATGTGTTAGTTTGTCTCAGTTTAGGGCTGAATTTAGTAAGTGACCGGGTGAGATAAATTGGTACATGGGTCAAAGTCAACCCTTTGATTTGACCATTCTAAATTGAGAAAATATCTTTATTTATTTAATAATAGGCGTGTGAACTAATTTAAATAATGAAGAGAAATCAGCCAATAGGCTTATGTTAGTTGGTTGATCTTTTCTCTCCTGGTTATTAGAGATATTTTTAGTTTGTTAGAGATATTTTGAGTTTGTTAGGATATTTCCTTAAATAAATAAATCAACCATGATTTATTTTATTTAAGGGGATCTAGATAGATATTATTTTAGATATTTTATTATATCTTTGGAAGCAAGCTAAGAGGCTTTTTCTCTCTCATAGGGTCGGCCTCCTTAGAATACTTGCTCTCCAAGGAATAGCTTTGTATTCTACTATTTATACTTTGCATATTTCATTAATGAAAATCAGTGTGAGATTAGATTAACCCTTTGAAAGGTTTATCTAGTCCTTGGGCTCAAAAACACACGTGTGAGAGTTCTTAATTTCAGCAATTGCAATCGATCATCATCATCACCATCGATGAACATCATCATCATTCATTCGACTTCTCTCTCTTTGTTCTTCGTGATTAAATCAGTTTGTTCATTCAAGTCGATCAATTGATTAGTTCTAGAAGTGATTGTTAAAGATCATTCTTGTTCATCAATTGGATTTCGTGTTAGAGCCAATCCAATTGAACTATCTCTTTTGATTCAATCAAGTGATTCAAACCAGTTTTCATTCACATTTAAAGCTCGAGTTTTGTTACTTGCGTTCAAAGGAATTGACACTGAAGTGATTATAGGTTCGAAATTGGTATTAGTGGCAAGATCGGGACTTTGTGGGTTCACTACGAGATTTCTAAGGAGGATTCCGAGGCAATCACGTATCAAGTGGTATCATATTCCAACGTCTTGCCAAGTAATTGTTTCTTTCCTTAATTTGCTTTCTAATCAAATTTAATTCAGTTTTGATCCCAAAAATCCCACCTTTACCAAAAGTTTGAATTTTGGGACCATAATTGAATTTTTCTAAACCAAATCACCACATCTCCGCCACCCCACCACCACAATCCACCACCAGCAACCATCACTGGTGTCGCTCGTGTACACCGCACTACCCCCCACTACCAGCCGAATCCAACCCCACCCACATCGGCCAACCCTGAACCCTAATCGCCCCCCTTAATCTCGAAACCCTAACCCTAATTTTCTAGAAACCCTAACCCTAGCCCTATTCGGTAGCCCTAATACCGAAACCCTAATACCAAAACCCTACCATTCTCCAAACCCTAGAACCGAAACCTAACCCACCAAACCCTAGTTCTCAGCCGAGACCTAACCAAACCCTAATCTCCCTTGTTTACTTGTTCCTCAAGTAATTCACCAATTAGGAGACATTTAAGGGATTTGTTGCATGTGTTTGGTTAAATTGGTTGAGTTTTGTTGCAATATAGATTAGCAATTGTTTTTCCTACAGTTTTATGAGTTTTCATTCATATTGCATGATTGATTGCGATTTATATTGCTTGATTAATATTTGCTAATTTTTGTCATTGTATCCTATAAATTCGACCAACCCTTATTCTTCTTTGTTAATTTGGCTTCTAGTTGGTTTCATTGGTAGTTTAAAGTCACTTAGATAAATAAAAAATTAGATTAGCTTCGTTTCAGCCTATTGCTTTTGCATTCAATTGTTTCATTGCTTTGCTTGTTTATTCATTCTAGCACAAGAGTAGTTTGTGCATAAAGTAAAAAAAAAAACAGAAAAGAAAAGTGATCTACCCCAGCTAGTTTCAAGCCACTTTCACCCCTAGTGATTGCTTGCTAGAAAAGTAGCTAAGTAAAAATCACTTTGAAGAAAAATAGTGACGAAATAAAAGTCACTTTAGCCCACCATATTTCTGTCTTCGCATGCTTAAATTTGGCTTTATTAACTTGCATAGAGTCAATTGAGAGATTGCATGTGTTTAGAAGCTCATAAAGGGATTATTTGCATTGCTTGTCTTATTGCATATTTGCCATTTGCTTGAACTGCATATTTCCTTTATTTATCATTAGTATACCATATCTACAATATATCTACCCTTTACTACATCAAATCAGCCCAAAAACTGAATTAAGTTGATTGGATTGCTTTGAAGCAAGTTTTGGCTTGATTAAGGTGTGGTATTGCTTGTTGTGATTTGCTTTAGAACACACTACTCTCTCTACTTTCTTGCGTGTTTCAGGAACAATGGTGATCCCATCTGAGCCTAACCAGGCTGAATTGAATCTTACTAAGGAGGTAATCGATTTCATTAGGTTGTCCATTAGTGAGAGTGTACGAGATGGCCAGGCTCGAGCTGTAGAGTTGGCCACGACTGCATTGGCTCCAAAATTGAAGCGTCTAGAGGAGCAACTTGCAACATTGATTGAGTCATATCTAGCAAGTCATAAGAGTGCCCCTGCAATAGAGCTTACTAGTGACCCAAATCAGGCCTCGGATAGCGACAAAGGCAAGCAACAAGTAGTTGATGAAGAGCATGATGTGCTTGCAAGCTACAACAAAGATAACGATCTCCCGGCTCACTACTCCCCGACAGCAGGCCGAGGTAGAGGAAGAGGCATCGGGTCGAGGACTCCACCGGTTACTCATCAATAATTCTATAATCAGCCAGTAAACCGGTGTTTTCAAGCCACTCATCAACAATACAACAATCCTTTTGATGATGTGACTTATGGCTATCCCGGGGAAGAAAGGCGCCTATGGCATCCTCCCCTTGATGATTTCTATAACCAAGCTGAGGTTGTAGAAGATATCCCACCAGCTTATGGAGTACAAAGGCCGAACAACAACAACAACAATGCTAACCAACACATCGATCAGATTGGTAAGCGTGATATTAAGATCAAGATAGAGCCATTCAGTGGAGAGCTCAATCCGGAGAATTATCTAGAATGGGAACAAGTTACAAATTTAATTCTAGATCACATGGGCTATGAAGAATGGGAGAAAGTTGTTGTTTTTGTTATCCACTTTGTTGGGACCGCTTGATATTTGTGGTTCAGAATGAAGGAGGATAGAATAGGGAAGGCCTTACCACCAATTGAAACATGGGGCCAGCTGAAGTTTGTAATGAGAAAGAAATATGTGCCTGAAGAGCATACCGAGCACATGAGGCTGAAAGTCGTCACATGCAATCAAGGCACCATGTCTCCAACTGAGTACTTTAATGAGCTAGAGGATTTGAGTTTCAAAGCGGGAATTCATCATTCCAAACGGTCTCTATGGACCCAATTCATGGCTGGACTGAATCAAAGCATTAAAGATACATTGGAGATTCAATGAATCAGGGATCTCAATGCATTATTACATATATATATAGGTTTTGGTTCAAGTGAAGACCACTTACCAACCTATCAAGTTAGAAAGAATACGGAAATTACAAGATGTTTTAAAAGCATTTGTACATATATATAGATTCAATAAATCAAGGATCTCAATGCATTAGTACATATATATATTTATTCAATAAATCAAGGATCTCAATGCATTAGTACATGCATTAGTACATGCATTAGTACATATATACATCGGTTATTTGCTAAGTTGTCCAAGTGTGATTTATGGCTGCTTGAAGTTACTTTTTGAGGTCATGTGATATCTGCCCAGGGAGTTATGGTGGACCCTTTGAAGATTGAGGTTGTAAAGACTTGGGAGCCTCTGAAGAATGTGAAGGAGGTGCGGAGCTTTCTAGGACTAGCAGGGTATTACAGAAGGTTTATGGAAGGGTTTTCCCGAATATCCCAACCACTTACCAACCTGCTTAAGAAGACCACTCGCTTTGAGTGGAATGAAGCCTACCAGCGGAGTTTTGACGAGCTGAAGGGGAGGTTGACTTCGGCTCCTATACTTGCTCTTCCTCAGGGGAATGAGGATTTTGTGATTTACAGTAACGCCTCCAAGGTAGGCTTGGGTTGTGTGCTGATGCAGAGGGACATGGTGATAGCTTATGCCTCCAGACAGTTGAACCCGAACGAGCAGAATTACCCCACTCATGACATAGAGTTGGTAGCTGTGGTACATGCCCTAAAGATTTGGCGCCATTACTTGTATGGGAGTACCTACAAAGTGATGATAGATCATAAGAGCCTCAAGTACATCTTCACGCAGAGGGAGTTGAATATGAGACAGAGGAGATGGCTTGAGTTACTGAAGGACTACGACCTTGAGATCCTTTACCACCCAGGGAAAGCGAATGTGGTCGCTGATGCCCTTAGCAGGAAGACGCCTCACGGAGCGTATGTTGGCTCATTTGACAGTTCAGCCAGACTTACAGAGACAGCTGATGAGGTACGATATTGAGGTGCAGGTTCAGTGCTATCAGGGCAATCTGAGAGCCCTGGAGTGTAAGTCGTCCTTGCTTCAGGAAGTGAGGCAAAAGCATGAGAGTTGCCCGATGATTCAGGATCTGAGACAGATATTGAGCCGTGGAGAGGCACCCGACTTTGCAGAGAGAGCAGATGGTATTTTGTGTTTGCGTGGTCAGATTTGTGTGCCTCGAGATGCAGAGTTGAGACAGAAGATTTTGCAAGAGGCCCATGCTACAACTTACTCAATCCACCCCGGGGCGAGTAAGATCTACAACGATTTGCGATAGTTTTATTGGTGGGAAGGCATGAAGCCTGATGTAGTGAGATTTGTCGCTAAGTGTCAAGTCTGCCAACAAGTGAAGATCGAGCACCAAAGACATGGAGGAATGCTTCAGTCACTCCTTATTCCAGAATGGAAGTGGGAGGACATCTCCATGGATTTCGTCACGGATTTGAGACTCAACAGAGGCCATGATGCCATTTGGGTAGTGGTGGATAGACTGACAAAGACTGCTCGATTTTTGCCTATCCGAGAGACATGGCAAGTGAGCAAGCTAGTGGAGGTGTTTATCAATCAGATAGTTAGACTACATGGAGTGCCTAAGACGATTGTGTCGGATCGCGACGGGCGTTTTACTTCCAGATATTGGCAGCAGATACATGAGGCATTGGGGACGAGATTGCATTTCACGACTGCTTACTGTTGGGACGTTGATGGGACCTCTGGTTCTAAGCAACGGATCACCGATTCACTTCTCTTTAAGTTTTGATAATGACAAATACCATAGGGAACTAATGTGGTTTGTTCAAGTATTTCTAAGGAACACAGGTACAACCAAGAATTATGAATGACAAAGCCACTGCTAGCCACAATGAAGAGTTTCCATCAAGGGAACTCTGAAGAGGAAAGTTCCCATGAAGTGGGAACTCCCAGAAACAAAAATACAAGCTTACAACGATGAAGAGTTTCCATCAAGGGAACTCTGGAGAAGTCAGTTCCCATGAAATGGGAACTCACATGTGAAGACAACGACCGTTCAGCGCAGATCGCGGGATTCTGTCTCAGACAGCCAGAGGGAACAGTCTGGGGATCAGACTGTCACGCTTCATCCAACGGTCCGATTGATTCAAGAAGTTGACCTAGTTCAAACCAAAGTCACATGTGAAGAAAGTACAACTTGGGCATCAAGCAAAGGGCATTTTGGACACAAACGAAAGATGCGACTGCCCAAGACAAATGGACTATAAAGCCAAATGAATAGTACTCGGTCTGAGTACTTCTCCCAGAACTTACAAACACCCACATTAGAGAGAAGAAAGAAAAGGAAGAGAAGTCCCCGTCGGCGAGTGTGTGATCTCGACGACGGTGAAGCTGAAGTTCCCTGAAGCAAGGGAACTGAGAAGTCAGCGTAAGGGTTGAGTTACTTGTGTTTTGCTGTTGTGAGCTTAGGAACTTAGTTGAGAGGATTTACTAGTGTTGCTAGAGTTAGGAAGAACTTGTAGGAACAGAGAAGTGTAAATCCGGCTGTGTAACTAAGGAACAAAGCAATCAATATAAGTAAGTCATTCAAAATCCTCCAAGCGGAGGTAGAGGTTTACCCATACAACTAGTTGGTTGTAGTGGGGTTCCTCTATAAAGGAACTGTCCCTTTAACTGTTTTTATTACTTGCGATTATTTACTTCCCCTGCCTTGGGAACAGCTTAACTGCCAGTTCCCAAGCTCACTGCTAACCCATTACGATCCAACAATTGGTATCAGAGCGAGCGCTCTAGATTTGTGTTAGCATCGCAGGTGCCAAAATGGCTCAGGAACTTACTCAAGTGGGGAACAATACCAGCAAGTCGCCAAGGCTTATAACAGGAAGATTTGAAAGCTGGCAACGCGACATGAAAGATTGGATGCGTGGCCAGGACTACCAAGCCTGGTGCGTCATCAAAAGGGGGAACTTCGAAATCGATCCAGCTATTGTCAACGATCTCTCAAAGTGGGGTCCCAACGAGTACAAGTGCATGGAGGCAAACTACAAAGCAAAACAGTATCTAAAAAGGTCCATGTGCGTACAAGATTGTGACAGGGTTGCCAACCTTGACACAGCCAAGGAAATGTGGGAAGCCATCCAACAAATGCACGTTGGGAACTCAGATCTTAGAGAAGATCTTCAAATGAACGCAAAGAGGGAGTTCTACAACTTCCAAATGGAGATGGGAGAGTCCGTCGATAGCTACCAATCCCGGTTTGAAGGACTTTGCACTAAGATGGAAGGATTGGGGATCACAAAAGAAGAAATCACCCACAAAATGAAGGTCCAACAGCTCTTCAATGGATTGACTGGAGAATGGGCAAATGAAAGAACGATGTTCAAGGAAAACCCAGAAAATCGAACGCTTATGCTCCATCAAGTATTTGGAAAGTTAGTGGGACATGAGAAGAGGAAGATCGATGATAAGGAACAAAGTCGAGCTCATCGAGGGATCGCACTCAAGATCGAAAAAATGCTCAAATCAACCCAAGAACAACATGAAGACTCCAAAGAAGAAGAGGATGAAGAGCTAGTCCTTGTGACAAGAGCTCTTTGAAATTTCTACAAAGGAAAGTCTCAACGGAACAGTGGGAACTGGGGAAAGGGACAGAGTTCCCAAAGAAAGCCCACAGAGAAGGATCTCTCAGAAGTGACTTGCTACAAATGCAACAGGAAAGGACATTTTGCGAAGGAATGTCCACAAGGAACTGAAGGCAGAAAGCAAGGAAAGAAGGCCTACATCGCTACTTGGAGCGATGATGAAGACGAAGATCCTGAAGCATGGGCACTCCCAGACATGTGTGGCATGGCCATAGGAGAAACCACTGGGGAACAACCCAGTGAGGTAACCACTGAAACTGTTCTTGATTCCTTGAGTAATTATGAAAAACCTGAATTGTTGAAAATTCTTTCAAGTCTTGTTAAAGATAACATAAAACTGCAAAACAAGTTGGAAAAACAGGAACACATAAATTCTCAATTAGTTGGTCTTGAGCCCTGCCCCAACTGCATATCCCTTCTAGAAAAACTCAAGTCCCATGTGTCTCACATCGTAGATCTAGAGAGAGAAATCAAAACTTTAGAGAAAGGTGAGAACATCCTCCTGCAAAACCTGAGTAAGACTCCCAAACATACTGAAGCCTCTAGTTCCCAAATTAAGTTTGTCCCAGCCAGACATGGCATAGGATACAAAGGTGAGTGCTCCAAGAACAGAAAGTCACCCCTGAGCGAACATGAGATCCATGAGTGTAGGGACTTAGAACTCCAGTGCGAGAAACAGAAAAATGCTCATCTCGAGGAGAAAATCAAGGTCCTAGAGAGTGGAAACGATGGTGAGAAAGATTACTATACTGGGAACTCTGGACATAAAATCTATGTCAAAATTGCTAAGGGAAATGGGTCTCGGGTGTACAACAAAGAAACCATGGATAGGAACCGTATCCAAAGACCACACCCAAAATACTACCTGGGAGAATACTACAAGACATGTTGGCACTGTGGTGCTCATGGGCACTACAAGGAGGCATGTCCCAAAAAGAGAGCCCAAACCCCTAGAAGCCATGAGTTCCCAAACAGACAAAAACGTCATACTCATCACCAAAGGAACTCCAACTCTCAAAATTCCAAAGACATCAACATTTCTGACTATATCTTAAATGAAAATGTTTTCCCTTGCAAGGGACCTGGCAAGAGTCATCTTGCCTGGGTCTCAAAACACTAACTTTTCCTTGTAGGTGGCAGTGAGAGGGAACAGTACATGGTTCATAGATAGTGGATGCTCGAACCATATGACAGGAAACAAGGATATCCTCATCTCACTCCACACTCATGCCGAAGGAGGCCACGTCTCATTTGGCAACAAGAACAAAGGAGAAGTTATTGGAAAAGGAGAAGTGTTGCTAAATAAATCTATCAAAGTCAGCAACGTAAATCTGGTAAAGGATCTGGGATACAATCTGCTGAGTGTCTCTCAGATGTGTGATCAAGGGAACAACATCGTCACCTTCGACTCAGATGAATGTCTTGTCATCAACAAGAAGACCAACAAAGTAATTCTGAGAGGAAGAAGATACAACAATGTGTATGTGGTGGACACCAACTTTGAACCACCAATGAAGCTGTGCCTTGCGAGTTCCCAAGATGACACGGAACTCTGGCATCGAAGACTAGGACATGTTGGTGTAAACCAAATCCTGAAGCTTTATCTACAGGATCTGGTCATTGGTCTCCCACGGATAAATCTCGAAGGAGTCAAAATGTGTGAAGCATGTGTTCGAGGGAAACAGACCAGGACCTCCTTCAAACCGAAGAAGGTGGTAAGCACAACCAGGTCCCTGGAGTTAATTCACATGGATCTCTGTGGTCCCATGAGAACAGCTAGCTACGGTGGAAAAAGGTACATGTATGTTGTAATTGATGATTTTTCAAGATTCACCTGGGTTATTTTCTTGAAGGCAAAATCACAAGCGTTTGAAGAATTTGAGCCCTTCATCAAAAGAACAGAAGTAAGCTTGGGGCTGAAACTGAAAGCAATCAGATCTGATCACGGAACTGAGTTTCAAAACTCGGAGTTCCTAAACTTCTGCGAGCAAAATGGGATCTCTCACAACTTTTCAGCTCCTCGCACTCCTCAGCAAAATGGAGTGGTCGAGAGAAAGAATAGAACTCTGGAGGACATGGCTAGAACCATGATGATCGAAAGTGGAGTTCCTGAGTACTTCTGGACTGAAGCAATCTCCACAGCTACATACATCCTAAATCGAGCCATGACAAGGCCCCTGATCAACAAGACTTCTTATGAGCTCATCAAAGGGAGAAAACCAAACATCTCACACTTGAGAACATTTGGTTGCACATGTTTTGTTCACAACAACGGCAAAGACAATCTTGGCAAATTCGACCCCAGAAGCGACGAAGGGATCTTCCTGGGATACTCATCACAAAGCAAGGCTTACAGGGTCTACAATAAAAGAACCAAGAAGATAGAGGAAAGCATTCATGTCGTCTTCAATGAAAAGTCTGTAAAGATGGGAACCGAGACCCAAGGGAAGGGAACTCTGTTCAAATTAGTCAGACATGAAGACGATGATGATGACGAGGATGAGCCAAGAAAAAGGGATGAAGACTATCCAAGTGCAAGCAATATCCCGCAACCAGGGAACAACGACGAAGGTCCAACCCTCACTGATCAAACCTTCCTCGAGGCTCCTTCCTCAGAAGAACCACAAGACACCTCCAACTCACTCGAGGTCCCCTCTTCAGGGAACAACTCTGCTGTCCCCCAAGACAATACACTGCCAGAATCAAGTATTCAAGGGGAACAAAGAGGGAACCTGCCAGAAATCTCTGAAGAAACATCAAATGAAGAAGCTGGAGATGAGAGTTCCCATGACAAAGAAACACCGACTGAGGATGATACACATGCAAAGGAACTCACTCATACAAGAACCTTTCAACAAAGGAAGGACCACCCTCTTGAGAACATCATCTCTTCTCTTGTTAAAGGTGTGCAGACTCGTTCCTCTCTCAATAATTTTTGTGCTTTTAACGCGTTTGTTTCAATGGTGGAACCCAAAAATATCAAAGAAGCATTAAAGGACCCAGATTGGATTCAAGCCATGCAAGAGGAACTCCACCAATTCGAGAGAAACAAAGTTTGGAAGCTAGTTCCTAGGCCCAAAAACAAGAACATCATAGGAACCAGATGGGTTTTTAGGAACAAGCTCGATGATACTGGAGCTGTAGCAAGGAACAAGGCTAGGTTAGTAGCACAAGGATACAAGCAAGAGGAAGGGATTGACTACGATGAGACCTTCGCACCAGTTGCCAGGATCGAGGCAATCAGACTCCTCATCGCCTATGCTGCTCACAAGGGATTCAAACTTTATCAAATGGATGTGAAAACAGCCTTCCTGAATGGACATCTCAAGGAAGAAGTGTATGTGGCCCAACCTCCAGGATTCGAAGATGAGAAAATGCCCAACCATGTCTATTTCCTGGAAAGGGCCCTTTACGGACTCAAACAAGCTCCCCGAGCTTGGTATGACAGGTTTGCTCAATTCCTCTTGTCCCATGGATACATTCGTGGTTCCATAGACAAGACTTTGTTTTTAAAGAAAGAATCTAAAGACATTTTGATTGTGCAAGTATATGTTGATGACATTGTGTTTGGAGCAACTAACGAAACTCTTGTAGAAAAGTTCAAGGACCTCATGAGCAATGAGTTTGAGATGAGTCTTATTGGGGAACTCACGTTCTTCTTGGGACTTCAAATATCCCAAACAAAGGAGGGAACAAAGATCCATCAACAGAAATACGTCAAGGAAATGCTCGTGAAGTATGGGATGGAACATTCAAAGCCCATTGACACTCCCATCTCACCAAATTCAAGGCTAAATGCAGATGAAACAGGTATCAGTGTGGACCAAAGGAACTATCGAGGTATGATCGGGTCCCTTCTCTACTTAACAGCTAGTAGACCTGATATCATGTTCTCCGTATGTCTTTGTGCTCGTTTTCAAGCTAACCCTAAGGAATCACACCTGAAAGAGGTGAAGAGAATTTTCAGGTATCTCAAAGGGAACAATAACTTGTGCCTTTGGTATCCAAGGAACAGTTCCCTTGAGCTCATTGCATACACAGATGCTGACTTTGCAGGGCACTTGGTTGACAGAAAGAGCACTTCAGGAATGGCCCAGTTCCTAGGGTCTTGCTTAGTTTCGTGGGGATCTAAAAAGCAAAACTCAGTGGCACTCTCCACAGCTGAAGCTGAATATGTGGCTGCCGCATCATGCTGTTCCCAGGTTCTATGGCTTAAGTCACAACTCCAGGATTACGGTATGTCCTTTGGCCCAGTTCCCATACTCTGTGACAACACTAGTGCCATAAACATTTCCAAAAATCCTGTGCATCATTCTAGAACTAAGCATATTGATATAAGGCATCACTTTCTACGTGACAATGTTGAGAATGGGAACATTTCGATGGAACACTGTAGAACTGAAGAGCAAATTGCGGATATTCTTACCAAAGCTTTAGACAGACGTCCCTACCAGCGTTTTCGAATGCTTCTAGGGATGATAACTCTAAACTAAACAAGTCCCTGTTTATCTCTCTCTCAATGCCTGACTAGTTTATCTAAAATTGCATGATAAGGAACTTGGATTCATTGCTTTCACTATGCCATGATTACTAGTCTAGAGAAAAATGTGTACAAAGGAACTCTATTTCTTTTGGCCCAAAATGATCAACCAGAGTTCCCTTTATCCCTCATTACAAGCCACCATGACGGTTGATCATATGACCCACCTTGAGCTAGGGACCAGACAAATGCTTCTCATGAGCCAAAACATTTCCTTTATCGAGTTGCAAATTGTCTGGTTCCCTTTGAGTTCCCTAGCCCCACAAAAAGATGAGTGTGAAGTTCCCTCAACCACTTCACTCTCCTTGACCTTGAAAAGATCATGGGAACTGCTGCATCTACAAAGGGAACACTGACTAATCTTCAAAGAAAAACCGTCACTTAGGAAGCGGACTTTCGTGTCAGAAGCTCTGAAGCGTTACAGGCCAAGTATTCAAAATTTGAAAAGGACTTCCCAAGAGATTGTGACGCGTGTCCAGAAGCGTGCTTGAGAAGTTGAAACGGCGCACCACGTTCATTGGGCAACGGTTATCGAGGTTATTCCACTTCCCTTTCTACCCTTCACCTCCTCTCTCCTTTAAAACCCCTCTTTGCCATTTTTAGGCCCTTTACTCCATCCTACATCCCTGTCATTCGTCTTCCACAAATCCCTTTCACTCTCTTTTCAAGAAACCTCCCAAATTCTTACAAAAATGGCCCCTCAACACACATACGCACAAATCAAAGAGTGGGTACTTGCCAATCCTCGCACTCTTTTCATCACTCAACTGAACGAGATTGAGCAAGAACAAGACCCAACCATGAAGGATGTCCTCATTCAAGGGCTATACAATCAAGTAAGCCCCTTCTTGCCCCCTCCTCCTCCTCAGGTCGACGAAACCGTCTCCTGGACCTCTTCCTCCTCCGAATCTCTTCCTCTTCCACCTCCAACCACCAACACCTCCTCCGGAGTTGTCATCGTTGACAACTTCGGAGATGCTCGCCCCTCCATCAATGAAAAACCCCGTAAATCCAAACATCGCCACTCATCCAAACATCGCCATTCATCAAAAGATCCCTCAAAATCCAAAAAATCCAAACACTCCCACGACCCCTCAAAATCCAAAAAGCGTAAACACTCTGAGGCCTTTGAATTTTCGGATCCCAGAAAGAAGGCTTTCTTCCGCTTTGAGGACTACCTGAACTGCTCCAAGGAGAGTTCTTGTGCTCCCAAACCTACCTACCCCTTTCCTTCCGACAATGGGAACTCCGAATCCCAGAGTCTACTTCCCTCTTCCTCCTCCATCCCTCCTCTTCAAATCGAGGGACCTCCTCCGCCACCTCCTCCAGTTCCCACCACGATGGGAACTCCAACATCCCAACCACCTTCTCCTTCCTCACCAAAACACATTTCCACCACTCCCATCTCTGCTTCGGGGATCTCTCCTCCACAGGACCACAGATCCCTTCCTCCTCCTTCTACTCAACTCACAACCCCTATTCCTTCCTCTCCTCTCCCCTCTTCCATCACGTCTCCCACCACCACCAAACTCCCCTCTCCCTCACCATCCAAAAGTACCGTCGCCCTCTCCTCAGACGACGACGATCTTCCTCTTTCTGTGGTCATCGGCAAAATGACCAAAGACCCTCCTCCGATCATTATGGGAACTTTGGAGGAGGAAGCCCAACTCAAGGCCATCGAGGAAGAACTCAACAGGGGTCCCTCTGAGCACACAGTCTCCCAAGGGACAAAGTCCCCAGAAAAGGTTGCTCCTCAAGAGCCAACAGAGACAAGGGACCTGGCACCAGTTGGAGGTGTTGAGGCAACAACAAGTCATCCTGGAGATGACGCGGAGGGCTCGGGTTCGAGCTCCTCCGAGGAAGAAGGGACCTCCCATGATGAGGTCGAAGAAGAAGAAGAAGCTCCAGCTACAAAGGAGCCAGCACGCATCCCTACACCTGGACACCAAATGGTGGTGTCCGCGAGTTCCCCACCACCAAGGGACCGCGTGCTTATGATCGAAGCGGCTGCACCCCCTCAGCAGAAAGGACCTCGCACGGTCTCTAGGGGGAACAAATCCAAAAGCAAGTCAAAGAAGGGGAAGGGGACCACCAAGCATCATGTCACTGAGCGCCGAAAGTTTCTTCCTCACCTCATTGTTTCCAAAGAGGTGCTAACTGAAAATGGTCTGGAGGAACTGTGGGAACTGATCAAGGCCCAGGGCTGGGAGAGACTCTGCCAAGAAACTGTGAGAGTAGATCCCTCACAAGTGCGTCAATTCTACAACAACTTCACTATCACCAATGACGGCACTCAGGGAACTCTCTCCCACGAAGGCGACGAGTTCATTTTTACAACGTCTACGATCCGCCTTCAACTCCAGGTCCCTGGTCAAGGGCTTAGCGAGGTGCCCAGCAAGCTCTGGGGCGACTTCAACAGCGCCGAGGTGTACAACACAATTTTTGAGGGTCGGGTTCCCTCTAAGGTCCTCTCGACGCATCATCTGTCCTTGGTCGCCAAGCTCGCTCACCAATTCATCATCAACGTGGTGATCCCACGCCAAGAAAAGCGCCTGGTCGTCAACATCCCCGATGCCATCATCCTCTACCACTTCCTCCTCAAGAAGCCCATCAATCTTCCCCGAATTATCCTTGGGCACATGGAAAAGTGCATGGCCTCCAAGTCCCACTCCCTTCCCTACTCCGGGCTGATCAAGAAGCTCCTACAAAAAGAGGGTCTCTACGATGCCTCTAAAGACGAAATCGAGCTTGGAAGGGAAATGGACATTACAGTTGCCCAGAAGATGAGGCACTCGGAGCCTGTAGAGGAAGCGGCTCCCCTAGAGTCTGGTACACAAGAGGGGAACTCCTCAGTGTTGCTCCGCATCGCCAACACCCTCGATCAGATTGCTAGGGACCAGGCAGTGTTGGATAGAGGACAAGAAAAGCTTACACAAGTCCTTACGCGCCTTTGTGACGCCTTGTTCCCTCAGAGCTCATGATCTCTCCCTTCTTGTTCCCTTAATCCAAAAATGACCACAAATTGTACTTGGGTTCCCATTGTACACATTCTCTTAAGTAATGAAATGGTCTTCATTTTGATTGCGTGTTCCATTCTTTCCTAATATTGCTTTGCTTAATTTTCGATGATGTCAAAAGGGGGAAAGATAAAAAATGTGAGATGAGTTAAAAGTTTAAGTTATCACAGACCACGCATAAGCTAAGGGGGAACAATTGCATAAAAAGCCTAATAGGAACTATGTGTCTCACCAGAAGTGGCTCCCTAAATCTAAATGTCTCACTAAGAGTGACTTCCCAAAATCATACTTAGGAACTCATCAGCATATCATTCATTGAAATACTTGCATTTTTGTGATGGGTTTGTCATCATCAAAAAGGGGGAAATTGTTGGGACGTTGATGGGACCTCTGGTTCTAAGCAACGGATCACCGATTCACTTCTCTTTAAGTTTTGATAATGACAAATACCATAGGGAACTAATGTGGTTTGTTCAAGTATTTCTAAGGAACACAGGTACAACCAAGAACTATGAATGACAAAGCCACTGCTAGCCACAATGAAGAGTTTCCATCAAGGGAACTCTGAAGAGGAAAGTTCCCATGAAGTGGGAACTCCCAGAAACAAAAATACAAGCTTACAACGATGAAGAGTTTCCATCAAGGGAACTCTGGAGAAGTCAGTTCCCATGAAATGGGAACTCACATGTGAAGACAACGACCGTTCAGCGCAGATCGCGGGATTCTGTCTCAGACAGCCAGAGGGAACAGTCTGGGGATCAGACTGTCACGCTTCATCCAACGGTCCGATTGATTCAAGAAGTTGACCTAGTTCAAACCAAAGTCACATGTGAAGAAAGTACAACTTGGGCATCAAGCAAAGGGCATTTTGGACACAAACGAAAGATGCGACTGCCCAAGACAAATGGACTATAAAGCCAAATGAATAGTACTCGGTCTGAGTACTTCTCCCAGAACTTACAAACACCCACATTAGAGAGAAGAAAGAAAAGGAAGAGAAGTCCCCGTCGGCGAGTGTGTGATCTCGACGACGGTGAAGCTGAAGTTCCCTGAAGCAAGGGAACTGAGAAGTCAGCGTAAGGGTTGAGTTACTTGTGTTTTGCTGTTGTGAGCTTAGGAACTTAGTTGAGAGGATTTACTAGTGTTGCTAGAGTTAGGAAGAACTTGTAGGAACAGAGAAGTGTAAATCCGGCTGTGTAACTAAGGAACAAAGCAATCAATATAAGTAAGTCATTCAAAATCCTCCAAGCGGAGGTAGAGGTTTACCCATACAACTAGTTGGTTGTAGTGGGGTTCCTCTATAAAGGAACTGTCCCTTTAACTGTTTTTATTACTTGCGATTATTTACTTCCGCTGCCTTGGGAACAGCTTAACTGCCAGTTCCCAAGCTCACTGCTAACCCATTACGATCCAACACTTACCACCCGCAGTCAGACGGCCAGACAAAGAGGACGATTCAGACTATGGAGGACATGTTGAGGTCCTGCGTGCTAGACTGGGGAGGTCAGTGGTCGCATCACTTGGCCTTGGTGAAGTTTTCCTATAATAACAGCTGGAACTCATCGATTTAGATGGCTCCTTATGAGGCTTTATATGGGCAGAGGTGTAGGACACCGCTATATTGGGATGACCCCTCAGATGTAGTAGATGAGAGGCCACATATGATTACGGAGACGATCGAGAAGGTGGCTTTGATCCGGGAGAGAATGTTAGCTGCTCAGAGTCGACAGAAGTCCTATACGGACAAGAGGCGTAGATTGTTGGAGTTTGAGGTAGGAGCCCACGTCTAGTTGAGAGTATCGCCTACCCACGGGGTTAGGAAATTCGGGGTGAAAGGGAAGCTGAGTCCCCGATATATCGGTCCATTCGAGATTCACGAGAGAGTAAGCGAGGTGGCCTACAGGCTAGCATTGCCAACCGCTTTGGAAGGAGTGCACCCTGTATTCCATGTTTCACAGCTGAGACAGTATATCCCAGATCCTAGTCACAGGCTAAATTATGAGGAGTTGGTGGTGGAACCTGATCACACTTTCCGGGAACAACCGTTGAAGATTCTTGATCGACGAATGAAGAAGCTGCGGAACAAGGAGATTCCTTTGGTGTTGATTCATTGGTCTCGATGGAGAGTCGAGGAGGCCACTTGGGAGACTGAGTCCAGGATGAGTGAGAGTTACCCTCAGATCTATCCGAGTTTAGTAGAGGCGTTTGAGGGGAAGGTTAGTAATTAGTGAATTGTTTTTTAGATTACTGTTGTGTACATAGACTTGCCTGTTTGACCGTTTGATTATTGGATTTACATGTTTTTTTTTTTGGTTGGTTAGTATTGGTTGTGTTTGTCATTATCAATAGTTTCTGGTTCGATGACGAACCCTTTTAAGAAGGGAGAAGTTTGTGAAACATAGAGATCTTTTCTTGGTAATACAAGTTTTGGGACGAAACATTCTTAAGGGGGGTAAAATGTAATATTCGGTACATTATTGGAGAACATGATTTCTTGTTTGACAAGTAATCTCGGAACTTCTTGACCCACAAGTTAACCTCGAGCAAAATCTAGCGGTTAATAGGAAAGTAACCTCGTTTTCCTACTTAATCTTCTTTCTTTATTTATTTTCCAAAATTAACTATTTCCGAAAAATCTATCCTATAACATAAATTAATCTAATTAATTAATTAGCTTTACCCTTAACTAATTCCGAAAAATCTATCCTATAACATAAAGTAATCTAATTAATTAATTAATTAGCTTTACCCTAATTGAACCTATTTAGCCGAACCCTCGCCACTTTCCATCTACGAAGTTTCCGCGTTCTCGTGTGAGTCGGCGATCACCACAACAAGGAACGCGCGTCCCAGCCATTCTCTCCAGCCACAACCGACAGTGGTTCCGACCACCACGTAAGCAACATCGGAGCTTTTCCCCACAACCGTTAAGCGTCCTCCCGGCATCTTTTTTTTTCGATCGTCCGCGAGACGGACCCTCAGCACTTAGACCTCTTGTTTCGAGATCGAGACAGTCGCGCACATCAAAACTGGTGTTACTTTGTCAAATGCTCGGCAAGCTTTTTTAGTTCATAGGAGAAGGGAAAACCTGTGGTGTGGGTCGATCCGTGCCATCTTGGGCGTGAGCCTTATCGCGTCGCCATCAGTCCGATTGGTCCGGAGCGAGGTCGGTCGCCATCTCTTCGGGTGTTTGGGAAGCATGGCGTAGGCTGGTTAGGGTGATTTGTTCTAGGAGGGAGAGGGGTCGGTAACCACAGTCGGATTGGTGAGAGTCGACGATCGGGGCAGGGGTTAAGAACGCAGTAGGGATCAGGGCGAAAGAGCGAACCAGAGGCTATGGCGGTTTCGAATTCTTTAGGTTGAGGAAGAAAGGGGTGGGCCAGCCTTGAAAGTCGAAGCTCCTTTGATATTGTTAGGAGAAAGGGGAGGTGGGTCTTGTGTTGAAAAGTCAAAAGAGGTAGGGGTCCACTTTGGCTTGAACGAGTGATCTGGGATATAGTTTTGTACGTGAACTGGGCCAATCAATTGGATAAGAGGGAGAGAGGATTTAATGAGTTGGGTTTATTTAATGGGTTTAGGACTAGTTAATTGGTAGGCTAGTGTGAATTGGTACGGGTTAGTTTATCTATTTAATATTTATTTTATAAGTTTCGGTTGTTTAAGTAAATTAAAGGTGACTCCTTAATCGGGTTATTTTTGGTTCGGCTCGTATTTAATCTAATCTCTCACTTTATAAATTCTTTAGGAAATCGTTTCCGCTCGCGTTATTAATATTTGTCATCAAAGGATCCCTAGTTCGAGGTAAGTCGTTTTCGACTTGCTCGGTTCTTCTCTATCCTGTTAGATTGCATACTGTTATTGTAGGGCGGGTTTTGGGAACTATTCCCGAATACCTTTTTAAATTGTTTTGAACCTCATGAATCGTTCTGTGTGTAAAATGGTTTTGAACGCATTTTATCTGTAAGATATTTTTGGAACGTTTTCTCTGTGTTGGTACCGTTTCCGACACGGCCTCATCGTAGCTGGCGTTGAGGAAGAGTTGGCTATGTATGACCCGTGTGACAGGGAAACCGTGCCCCTTCAAAACGAAAATTATGATCTATGTGTTTTGGCAAGTGCTCTAGTGGAGGCTTAGCCGGGGTTAGAAGGGAGATTGTGAAGTGGAGTGAGAGGGCTTGCCTCTACACTCGGCGCGGCGATGAACGCCTTGGTGGTTGGATTGTGAGATGGAGGAATTGCATTGTTGTGAAGTTGTATTTGTGAATGTGTATGTGGCTATGTGTGACTAATTATAACTAATTTAGGTATTGGCCTTTAGAGTTATGAGTGCGGTTGTGGACTTGGATGCTGACTTTTGAAATGCTTTTAAAACGTCTTGTAATTTCCGTATTCTTTCTAACTTGATAGATTAGTAGCTGACCCTTTGGGGAATATTTTTTTTTAGTTCCAGGTATGAACCAGGGAACCGTGAAGGAACCGAGGCCAAATGGCGGGGCGGAGCGGTGAAGAGCGTGTCATAGTAGGGACGGGTTTACGTTAGTTTATTTATGACTTTCTAGGATGTTGGTTTTACTATTATGATGGAGTTAGTATTATTACTTATCTTTGTTTCCTCGAATAATTTATTGTTAGTAGTGATTCGTCGGATTTGAATATTTATGTTTTCGGGAATACATGCATAACTACGTTTTCTATGTTTTTATAAAATGAAAGGTTGGATGTTTTTGTTAAGTTTTCTCGTTGTGCTCGCATTGCAAGATCCTAAAGTGTAGTTGTCAACCTACTTAAGTAGTACCTGGTAAGGTCTACTTCTAAGTAGCGCCTTGCCGGAAGTCGGGGTGTTACAATTTTTATATACTACGAGTTCATTTTTATACACTAGAAGTTCAATTTTTTATGTTAGGAGTTCAATTTTCTATATTGTATGAGTTCAATTTTTATATTGTACGAGTTCATTTTTAATCGATGATAAGTTCAACTTTTGTGTGCTTTGAGTTCATTTTTCAAATAATTAGATTTTCACATAACTAAAAAAAATTTAAAAATAAATGATTTTTTTCAATTTTTTATTTCATTTTATTTTTACCTTTTTAAAATGATTTTCTTATTTAAAAAAGCATTAAAAATGTTAAATATCACAGTACAATTTATATATATTACAAGTTCATTTCTATACACTAGAAATTTAAAAATTTAAAAAATTTAAAAATTTAAAAAATTTAAAAATTTAAAAAATTTAAAAAAAATTAAAAATTTAAAAAAAAATTTAAAAAATTAAAAAATTAAAAAAATTAAAAAAATTTAAAAAATTTAAAAATTTTGAAATTTAAAAAATTAAAAAAATTAAAAAATTAAAAAACTAAAAAATTTAAAAAATTTAAAAAATTAAAACATGAAAAAAAATTTAGAAAATTTTAAAAAAATTTAAAATATTAAAAAAATAAAAAAATAAAAAAATCTTGACCATTCAATACATTGTAAAGGAGTAAATCCAATGGTTGAAATTAGTCCTCATTTTAAGCCTAGTCCTTAGTACAATGGTAGTCTTAACAGAAACCATGCCTATATATATACACATATAACGCTTTTGATTAATAGTATATATGTATAATGGAGTACAATGTACATGTTTTTAAAAAAAATGAGATTTCGATTAATATACAAAAGTTGGTGATCTTTTGCCTAGTTCGTTGGTTTTAATAAAAGAATATATTTTATAAATTGAATTAATTAGATAATGGTTTCGGGTCTTAAAAAACGATTTTTTTTGTTATACTTAAAAATAAAGAAGGTGTTTATGAAGATATATGTTAAAGGTTATTTTAATATCATGAATGTAATAAATAAAATTTTCATGAAATACTCGTTATATTAATATTAATAAGAAAGAAGATGATATTAATATAAGAAAAAGAGTCCCGTGCGAATGGTCGCCTGTGTGGGAAATAAGAATAAATCTCGATCGTTCATTCCAAAAAATCAACGTACCTGATTAAAAACATTCATTAAAAAAATAAAATACGGCACGGGCGAATTTTCCCCGTATTATTTGCGTATTTTTCAATAAAATACGACACGGACGAATTTTTTCCGAATTATTCACGAATTTTTTGAAAAATACGTTTTTATGAGACGCGCCTAGTTTGTTCATTAGAAATAGCGATTTGTTCATCAATATTCACCAATTGTTCATCAATACTAACTAATTGTGCATTGAGTTTTTGATAACATTGTTCATTGATTTCGAACTTTTTTAGTTTTTAATTTTATTTTTTAAAACTTATTTATGTGTAGGAATACAATATTATGTAGTTTTTTATGCACATATAATTAGTTTTGATATACTCATATTTGTTCATTCATATACTAGTATTTATTCCTTGATATACCCATATTTGTTCATTTATATACCCATGGTATATCATTATTTGTTCATTAGTATACTTCTTTTTTGTTCATTGGTATACCATTATTTGTTCATTGATATACCCTATTTGTTCATTGTTATACCCCTATTTGTTCATGGTTATACCCTTATTTGTTAATTGATATAACCTTATTTGTTCATTATACCTTTATTTGTGAATTGAAATAAACTTATGTTTTATGTGTCAAAGCTATCAACTTGTACATTTAGGACTATTAATATCATCAACATGTACATTTAGGACTATCTATTTGTGCATTTTTGCATTTATTTTGTGTTTTGAGGCTATCTTGAATTCAAAGTATAATACGAAATGAAGTGCTTTAAGGCTAACTTGTCAATACGAATGAAGTGCTCAATATAGTACCAAATTAAGATAAGTTTGATGTAGAAAATTGAATGCAAAACATAATAGATAAAGAATTTGATTTTGCAATAATATGGTGTATACTAAGAGAACGTGATAGCAAAAAATCGAAGAGGAGTGCTTGTGCCTTATTTAGCTATGAACAAATTGAGGTTACTAGTGAACAAATATGCATCTAGTAATGAACAATTATATGAAAAAGGCAATGAACAAATATGCATAAACCAGTGAACAAATTGATGTTACTAATGAACAAATATGCACAAACCGATGAACAAACATGCCAAAACCCATGAATAAATATTTTCATTTTTTATGAACAAAATCACAATGTTGATGAACATATTGCATGTAATTTTGATACACATTTGTTCATTTTTTATGTACAAACAATAGATTTTTGATGCACAAGTAATAGTTTATTCATGCACAAAATCACAGTTTTGATGAACAAAATCACAGTTTTGATGAACAAAATCACAGTTTTGATGAACAAATCCACAATACTGATGAACAATCTGGGCGTGTGTCCTATTTCCGTTTTTTTCAAAATACGCGAATAATACGCTAATACTTCGCCCGTGCCGTTTTTCCCCCTTTTTAAGTGAAATGATCAGCGCCTTTGATTTTTCTTGATCCAACGGCTCTTGTTCTTTCTTATTTCGCACATGAGTGCCCATTCACACGTGAATCTGACTCTTAATATGATATGCAAGTTTATAATTTCTTATAAACTTAGATGATGTATAGTTTCTTAATAGTAAACCTTTTCCGAAATTACAAAATTAATTGACGACAATTTATTTTGTGGTTGGTTGAAATAGGAACAAGTCCGAGTTATAATTGTGAGTGATTTTCCGTAACTAGTTATCGTCAGTTTTCAAGGAAAGTGAACTCGGTTCCTCTTCTGCATTCATTTTAAAAGCATGTTTTGTATCATGACGTATTAATATAAGTTGAGAATTTCTGTGTGAATAAAATTGAACATAGGATTGTTTTATATTCCTAGATGTAACGACTGTAATTCCTAGTCATATTTTAGGTTGCATTACTTATGGATGTAGGCCTTATTGCTCTGTGATGTTGTGTGTATATTTACTTAAGCCATTGTAAGGAGCCGAACGTAAAGTCTTATGACTTATATTATATAATAATTAATTCTCACTAGGTCATTTTTTAAAACCCTAGCTAAGGTCATGACCCATATCCCTCAACCGCTGAGGGCTGTACGCACTTTTTAAAGTGCCATGGGACGTAGGTGCCAGTATATCTTAAATAATCCTCAATCGATGAAGATGTTCACACTTTTTAAGTGTCATGGGACGTAGGTGCCCGTATATCTTAAATAAGAATTCTGAGACTATGTCTCTTTTAATCAAAGTACCTAATAATCCAAGTGGAACTATTCTCAAATGTTTAAAAGCAGCTCAGATAAGTGTACTCATACACAAAGTAATATGGATAGGATGGTCGGTACAAAATGGGAAACCATCCTCGCTCTCGGATTCCGTTGTCATCTGGTTCCAATCTGAATTCGCACAGCACGTATGCGGTGAGGTTGATTGAGATGTGCGGGGTCAACGAGAGTTTAATGAACCGACTATAACGATCTGTGTGTAACAACATTTCCAACATATCTGCATTAAAGTCCGAGGCGTCACCTTTGTGAGGGTCTCTTCTTTTCTCTTTCGAAGGTTCATAACGTTTTTCGTTGAAAGGTTTAGCTATTTGGTTTTGACCGGCTTTAATTCGGTTTGCGATGCCTATATCTACACTCTTTTCCTAAACAGGAACTACCTTAGAAAACCCACTTGCTTGTTCTGTCACACGACTAACCAGACCGTTTATTTTTCTTGCATGGTCGGTTGGTGTCAACCGTATTTCTCGTTGCGGCACATCGGGCGATCTTTCCATTCAGGTTGTGAGAAGTATGCTGAAGATGGGGTGAGATGCAATTGGATATTTCTGTCAAAAGTTACAAGGTCAATGATATTTTTGAGTTTAAGTTAAATGTGTCTAGGGTTTTATTTCCTAGATAATGTATTGGCGCAAGAGTTATCATCTTGATGTAATTTAAAATACAAAATTTTATGAAGTTTTCCGCTGAAAGATTTCACTCTCCTTTATGAGGAGAAGTTTAATAAATAAAATTCTATCTCACTTTTATCCAATATTATGTTTCGATTTCTTTTATCTAGTACGATTAATTGTATGTATTGGTCGGATTCAAGCCTAGGGTGGCTTCGGACTTCAAATTCGAGGTCACTGGCGTGTGACATTCCCGATGTGAAATTGGGGTGTTACAGAAAGTGCTCTCAAGAATAGAAGAGAGTTTTGGTGTAGAGAAAGAGAGTGTTTGAGAGATTAATGGGAGTGTTAGGAGACCTATGTGTTTTTGAAGAGGGTGGAGTCCTTAAAAGCCAACTAACAAGTGTTGGTGGAATATCAAGCCAACTAACAAAGGTTGATGGAATATCAAGTGTTGGTGGAATAGGCGTGATGAGTAACCCTTATCCATTTGTGGTATTTGTCCTAAATACCCTTTATGCCTTGCTCTCCAAGTCTGGTCCTTAAGGTTGATATGTGACTTTTATTTGAATTTGAATGGTCAACTCTTGGATCACATCGGACCGTTGGATGGTTGTCTTCAACCTGTTGTAGCTCTGAAGCCTGAGACACCCTTTTGTCTGATCGAGACAGGATCCCTAAAAATGCGTTGAGATGTCGCTTTCACGCATTCGCCAGTTCCCATCCAAAGGGAACTCTCGTCTCCTCAATTCCCTTGTCTTTGGAAGTCTTCTTGACTCTGAAGGATTCTTGTTCTTCTTATCCAATTTCCATCGTGTGGGAACTTTGGTTCATTGATTTCCCATCTCGTGGGAACTCTTGTTCACTTTTGAGGTTGGTCACATATATCTTTCTCGTCATTGCATTAGTTCCCATGCTTAATTGGGAACTTGTTGTTCTGTGTTTTATTTGCGACGCACAACCTCTTATATTGAAATACTTGGCAGTAAGCATTAGTTCCCATGGTGTTTGTCATGATCAAAATTAAGGGTGTTGTTCCAGTGTTAATGAACGTAAGTTCCTAACACCGACTCAACACAAACTTTCCCCAATTTAAGATCAATATCACTATGTCCTGGGGTTATACTAAATATATACTTCTTTTAGTGAAGGGTATTTTGAAGGATAGGAAAACAAGATAGGTTGTTTGAAAGAGTTTAAGGCATAGTTAATAGTTAATGATGTTGAGGGTTTTACATTGTCCTTGATTTTCCATATATTGGAGAGATGCAAAATTTGTCAAGTGTTGCTTTGCTTGTTCATCACGAACTTGATTATGCCATTGCTAGCAGCTTCATTTCTAAATGTGTTGTCCTAAAGTAAGGTGGAAAAGGGTTATGTGGAAAGAAGGAAACAATGAAAATTGGGTTTCTGATGGTGTTTTTCTTTTTTGTTTAGGAGTCTGTAAATAATATATGTGGACTTCCATTCAATGTCTGGCAACACTAGTTATGTATACCTTAGAAAGATTTTGTGTATGATATTTGTATGTAATTCTTTATTGGTTGAATTTTCTCATTCGTATCTTTAGAATCTAATCAAGTTGTTGAGAGATGCATCTTTGTAAATGTAAGAAGCTATTTTTCAATAGAATTTTGGTAACTGAAAACCCTCATTAGAGTGTGTTTGGATGATACATTATAATGCAGTATCTTGGGAAACGATGATTCAAGAGGTTTAAAGCTTGTACAAGGGCATATCAACCAAAAGTTTTAAATGGTAAAAGAAAGAAAACTAAATGAATGTCATAAGTAAAAAATTCCCTAAAGTAATCAATAAGCAATTTTTTCTCACCAAAGAAGTCATGTAGGAACTTTATTTCAATCACATAAAATATTTACTAAAATAGATTATTTACCAAACAAGTCAAACACATTGCTCAAATGGAAGAGCAATGTGCATTTGAACATAGATGTGGGTTCAAATTCCACATAGGCTAATTTTATAAATAGTTTATAACCAATCTTTTGGTTCATTATTTTGTAAACTTCATAATAGTTTATCATACAATTCAGGTCTTTTAAGTCATACTAGTTGTTATTTTGGTTCATGTATTTTCGTTCATATTCTTACAAGCATAGGTTCATAATATTTCGTCTTAGGATTCATATCTTTTAGTTTATAAAAGTTGATCTACTGGTTCATATCTTTATGGGGTTAAGTGCATAACATTTGTTTATAAAGTTCATGAAATTTAATTTATAATACCTCATGTACCTTATTTCACATGTATTATTTTGTGGTTCATGTCTTTATATGGTTAGGTTCATAACAATTGTCATAAAGGTTCCATGAAAATTAATTCATAAATTTTTATATTTTGTGTCAAAATAATGTTGATAAATCGTATTTTTCTGGTTCGTGTCTTTATTTATTTTATTTTTTTAGAGTAGGAAAGAATTAGGCTGACAATTGTCAACCTATAGCATCCTTACGGATGAGGACTTGAAGTCTTGAGTGTGTTTGAATTTGATGAGAACTACAATTATGGCGTAGTACCGTAATCAAATCAGCAACCTTATTGCAATCTCGAGGTACATGTTCGAATATGACAACCTGAAACGACTACAACAAACCTAATGTGTCTAAATGAGCATTTCAATTTCCCAAGGACATGATTTACTTCCTTTTAGCGCGTTTATTACAATTAGACTATCTCCTTCAATCGTGATCTTAGCCTATTTCCTTTTCTTGGCCTCACATACAGCCTCATACATTCCTGTAGCTTCTTCTTGGATTACGCTCCATTGATCATTCGCAAAGGCATTTATCGCGATAGTTTGTCCTTTATGATCCCTGATAATATATCCTGTCGTTGTTAGACCATTCTATTTTTTTGATCCGTCGAAATTAAGTTTAACAAATCCATTGTCTGGTTTCTACCACTTCTTATTCCTCTTTCTGGATACAGTTTGTATTGTCTTGGTATTTTTTTCAGTAGTCTGTATATCTCTTACTTGTCTCCACCTTGTTATTTGCGTTTTAATGAATTCTTCTATGGTTCTACTTAATCCATCCAATGGATGATTAAATATTGTTCTATTTCTATAGTACCATATGCTCCGCCAAGCTATAATTAGTTCATTAAATTATGAGAATTCATCGAGTCTTTTAATTTCTTTAAAATTTTGCCATGTGTTGCTCATTTCCTAGACCACTTTGTAAGGCGTCTATAAATTTATGACCCACTCTATTCAATGTTTGTAATGTAAAAGGACACTCCATTAGCATGTGTTTAGCTGTTTCAATTGAGGATGAACATAACGGACATTCAGAAGTTACAACCATATGGTGTTGAATCAATACATCTTTGGTTGGCAATCCATCCAAACATAGTTTCCATAGAAATAATTTATATTTTGGACTTATGTCTAATTTCCATATCTATTCAAATCCACAATCCCGTATTTGTTGTTCATGTTATACGAAAGAAGTAGCAGAATGAGTAGAAAATCAACCGTTCTTGCTTAGGAACCAATATAACCTATCTTTGATTGGATTTTTCGGTATTAATATGGATGTAATCCTTTGTACCCATTCACACGGTAACAATCTATATAATTCTTGTTCATTCCATCGTCCTTCAATGTAATTAAACCGTGAGACTATTGCATTTATATCTTGATTCGATGTTATAGGGTAGAAATCTAATAGATATTGGTTAGTCACCCATTAATCTTTCCAAAACTGAACAGTCTTGCCATCACCTATTTGTCATGTTAATCCTTTTTGGAATTCCTTTTTTAGGCTTATCAATTTATTCCATTACCATGATCCATTCCGGTTCTGGGGAATAGAGTGGTCTAATAAATTCGTGTTCTTTAGATATTTTTCCGATACAATGCGAACCCAAATATTGTTAGGTTCCGCCAAAATTTTCCACAATAATTTCATTTTCAGCGCCTTATTTACATGGGTCGATTCTCTAAAACCAAGTCCACCCTTTTTCTTCGATCGACATATTCTATCCCAACTTATTAGCGGAATGTGACCATTAGGTTTATTCCAAAAAAATTCTCTATTTACCTTATCTAACCTAAGATAATTATATCATATGCGAATGACAAGCACGGAATTCTGGTTCCCCCTCGGACTATCTGAAATCCAACATTCTGAGGATGGGTCAAACATTCCTTCTGAGGATTTCTACACCTAGAATAAAAAGCAATGGAGATAATGGATCTCCTTGGCGTAGTCCTCGTTTTGGGTGAAAGACTTCTGTCGGTTCATTTTAACTAGTACGAAGAATGACACAGTATTGACACATTGCATTATCCATGTGACAAATTTTGAATGAAACCCATATGCGTACAATACTCGTTTTTATAAATTCCCAATCAACTCGATCATAGGCTTTTCCCATATCTAACTTGATAGCTGCCCATCTTGTCTTGCCTTTTCTCTGTCGAAACATGTGAAAGATCTCATGCACTATAAGAACATTATCATGGATCACATGATTCATGACAAACGCTCCTTGAAGGGGATTAATAACATTCGACAGAATCTTCTTTATTCTTTCCGCTAATATCTTCGCAATTATCTTATATATAGTGGAACACAAGCTAATAGGTATTTAGTGATTAATTGCCGTCAGATTTTCACATTTCGATATTAAGGAAATAAAAGTATGTTAATCTCTTTAAGTATAACTCCCGATGTAAAGAATGCCTTAACTGCTTTTACAACTGACACACCTATTAAATTCCAATATTTTTGATAGCATTCAACGATCATACCATCTGGACCTAGTGATTTGTTCTTACCTTGGCTAAAAACTGCATTCCGAATTTCCGAGTTTGGCTAAAAACAGCATTCCGAATCTCTGATAAGATCCTTTATTTACAGGGGAATGGTATACAAAGTCAATAGATCTCAATAAATACAATCGGATTTATTGCTACACAAACCGTTGATAGTAGTTCTAGATCTCGTCCAAGACAAACTATGGTAGGGGCTTTATTGAAACCGTTGAATTCGGAATATGGTAAAGTAGCTCCTGGGTGGGGAACTACCCCTTTGATGGGTATCGCAATGGCTTTATTTACAGTATTCCTATATATTATTTTGGAGATTTATAATTCTTTCGTTTTACTGGATGGAATTTCAATGAATTAAACCCACAAGAACTCTTTAGTTCGAGTTTTTCAATACAAAATGAAATTTCATGTTTTTCCTTATAACCCCTTTGGTAGTTCGATCGCGAAATTTCTTTCTTTCTCTATTTCCGGAATATGAGTGTGTGACTTGTTATAAGTGATCCTATTAATAATACAGAGAATGAGTCTGTCATCTTATCTTTATCAAGACGGTTCTACCCCGTCGGATACTCATCCTAGTATTTGGAGCACGGAATATTATGAACTTCCTTCACAAGTTCGACATTTTCTTCCTCCTTGATCCTATTTCTAATCAACCTAAGTGGTTATCCAATTTTCTATAATTATTTTTTTTCTTAAACCTACCATTGAATTCATCTCAGATTCCTTGCCTGACTTTGTCCTCCCCGATCAAAATAGTTCCGTCATTTGCTCGGATAGACTTCCTTCGGGTATAGTTCCTTCTTCCTGTAGCACACCTATGGAAATATGCATTATTCGAGTCCCCATATTTCATATCTTGTTTTAACTTAGCTCTTTGTGCCCAATACATTTTAACTATTGACTTACACTCTCCCTATGTCCCGCACTTTGTGTCAGATTACTCTATAGTCTTACCATTTCTAAATCAATTTCCTCGAGCTGTCTGAAAATATTACCGAACGTATACTTATTCCGAACCTTAATTTTTTACTTAAGTAATTTGGTCTTTTGAACCAGTTTAAACATATGAGACCCTGACTCTAAAATTTCCATGCTTGTCTAACAAAGTTTGCAAAGTGTTTCCTATGCATCCAAATTTTCTCAAACTTAAACGGTCTACCCTTATATGTATGTGTTCCATTAAAGTCAATTGAAATTGGGCAATGATCTGAGAACGAAAAAGCATGATTTATTGTAATCAAATCCAAAAACCATTGTGTTATATCATAAGATGTGATTACTCTGTCCAGTTTTTCATATGTGTTATCAATACCTAGCTGTCGTTTCCGCCAAGTAAATTTGCTTCTAGTGGACTTATTATGTATTCGATCACATTGTTGTATAAAAGCTTTTAGTCGATTAAATCTTGAAGGGCAAGGATTTAATCCCCCATATTTGTCACACGGTTCTAGTATGTGGTTAAAATCTCCCATTAGGATACATGGCATAGCCGAGTTCACTACGTACTGTTGTAAACATTCCCAAAACGCATTCTTTTCCGACTCTCTCGGTGGGGCATATATAAAAATCACTAAAATATCATAACCTTTGCGTGGAACCGTATATTAGAACGTAATGAATCGATCATACTGATCCACTAAAGTAAAAGTTTCATTATTCTGTAACTGATATTTTTTCCACACAACACATATACCTCCCTTTCTACCTTATGCCGATGAAATTACAATATTATCAAAGTCTGCTTTCCGCCAACACATTTCATGTGGTATTTGTTCCATTTTAGTTTCAATTATCGCCATTACCTTAATATGGTTAATCTTCGTAAAAGTTTCAATATGAGTCCAAAAATATTTCCTACACATTCCACATACATTCCAAGCTGCTATTTTCATAAGACATGTTTTTTATTTATCGGGACTCCATTCCCAACTGCTTCCGATTTCCATACTTCATTTGATAACATACCGAAAATTGGGCATGTTTTATATTTATTTTAGATCTTCCTCTTTTTCCTAGCCCATTGCTTGGGATCATAGAAATTAGTCATATACTTCCCCTACAATTGACATTCTAACTGCTTGACAAAATCTTGTGATGTCGCGATCATATGTGTTTCGGATCTTCCTTTTTTTCTCTGATTAAAGAGACAAATAATATTGACAACAAAGGCAATATTATCATCCATGGACAAGACACACCTTAAATAGCTATCATTAATACTTACAATGCGCCTCATATTAGCAATCATCACAGTACCCTTACACCCATACAACCCTGCAATCCACCTTAATCTACAAAACCAATATTTATTCAGACCATTGAACCTGTGTAAGTAATCAGAATTGAACAAACACTTAATCTTTTCTATCATCCTCTTTTCCATAAGCATTACCCAAACCATGATATCAAGAAAAAATATATGTAATAGAGAGCTAGCACAAACCATATAAGAGATATTACAACAAGTTTCAAAATATCAACCTTTGGAAATCCAAAAAAAATGCACACTGAAACCCATTTCCTTATTAAATAAACATACTTCAATTGCTACTAAAGATCAAACTCTGATTTTTTACATCGGTTGTGCTCAAATTCTAGCAAACCATATGATACACTCTATTTAGTATAGGTTAACTCTTGTATTTTAGGTATGATTTGAGTGTGTTTAGGTTAGTTTTGAGCATAATTGTCATATGAAGACGGAAGACACGATTTGAAGAATTGCAAGAGTTTTGAAGACATGTATTACTATTGAACTGGCTGACCACTCTAATGTGAGTCCGAAAGGATTTGTCGAAGATGTTTTAGTGCAGGTGGATGGATTAATTTTTCCAACAGACTTTTATGTCTTGGAAATTGGTAAGGGGAGATACGACCCAGTTTTGTTATTGGGTCGTCCATTTATGAAGACGGCGAGCGCCGTAATTGATGTTTCAAAGGGCCTATTATCGATGGCACATGAAGGGAAAAAGGTACAGTTTTAGATAGATGATGATCCATTTTGAGCATAAAGGACGTCGGTCCAAACGACGTTAAATAAAGGCGCTGCTCGGGAGGCAACCCGAGGTAAGTTTTTTTTCTTGTTTTTTTTAAGTTTTAAGTTTTTAGTTTTTGTTTTGTTTTTCTTTCAATCTTGTCGGACTAACATGCAGGTACTAGGTTCGAAAGAACAAAAATATTTTGGGGAATTTATTCCTCGGAAATACACAGAAAAACAAGCGAATAGGTACTAATAAACAGCTCCGCGATCGCGGAGGTCCTTCACCGCGATCGCGGTACTGTGCATCGGCGACAAGATACAATTTTTGAAAAAAAAATTAAAAATTAAAAAAAATAAAAAAATTAAAGGTTTTCGGGTGAAACCCCCGAAACAAAAAAAAAAGCTTTCAGGTGAAACCCTTGAAATAAAAGGTTTTCGGGTGAAACCCCCGAGATAATTCAAAAAAAAACGAAGAGAGAAAAAAAAAGAGTGTTCTTCCATATTCTACCATCACCCATCAATCCAATTTTCTATATCTTTCCATGTCTAATTCCTTGGAATTGTACAAGTATGGGGGTCCTACCGTCGTCAGAGTTTTTATTTTGAGGAGTCCAATTCATTCTCATTGGAGACGTCCTATGGTGTGGATTTGGTTGTTGAATTGTGAAGATGACGTTCGTGGTTTGTTCCCTGACAGATCAGTTCGTTCCTGAGATTGGTGCTTATAATTCCTGGAGTTTATTCTTCTCTTCTTTCGTATGTGAGTCTTCTGATTTTCCTCTTCTATGCTTAATTCCTTTCTCTTTACTTCATTCAGGACAATGAAGGATTTAAGTATGGGGGAGGAAGTACTCACTACGCCTATCCTAGTTAGTTGCTTTTCAGTTTATTTTTCGTTATTTTATGGGATCCTTATTCCATATTTTGTATAGAGAAATTTAAAAAAAATAAAAAATAAAAATGCCATAAAAATATTAAAAAGGCATATAAAAATCCTGGGATGCGTTGAAAACCCGAAAGGGCAGCTCAGGTAATAAGCAGGTAACCCGGACCAGCATTAGGCTGGGGTAATAAGAGGTTTATGAGAGATGTGAGTATTTGTGAGCACACCTAAGAAAAATGAAAAGAGTGATTAGGTGAAAACCCGAAAGGGCGCCTAAGTAGAAAGAGTGGTAAAATCAGAGTTTTAGGATCATATTCTACTTTGGGGTCTGGGGATTACACTTTAGATGTTGGGTAGATCCTAGGTTGCCCTACACTTTTTAGAGCTTGAGTGTTATATCTTGTATCTGTGATGTGTGTGTTGAGCTATCATGTTTTTGCTCATTATTTCTCTATTTTGGGTTCGGGTTGGTGAGGTGAGTGATTTTTGTCTTCCCTTGTACTACGATGTAAACCTTGATAGGATTTCTTGTTAGATTTATTTTGAGCTTACTCGAGGACGAGCAAGGTTTAAGTATGGGGGAATTTGATACTCTATTTAGTATAGGTTAACTCTTGTATTTTAGGTATGATTTGAGTGTGTTTAGGTTAGTTTTGAGCATAATTGTCATATGAAGATGGAAGACACGATTTGAAGAATTGCAAGAGTTTTGAAGACAAGTGTTGATTTGGAGTTGTTTTGACACCACTTTCTTGTAATGCTTATTCCGGGAGCTACGGTGATCGGATGAAGATGAATTTGGTATCATTGAAAAGCTGACTCGAAGAGCTACAATTCAAATTTTTACTCCGAGCCAACATTCCCACTCTAAGGTGGTCAAAACATCTTCCGAAAACAGCGCTGGAATTCTGTCACGATCAGGTCCGCGATCGCAAAGGTTGTTCACCGCGCCCGCGGAGGTCCACGTCAGCATATTTCCGAGGCGGCGACTGATCTTTCTATCTATCTATTTTATCTTATTTCCGATATTATTTTATTTCGTATGCTTAGTTCGAGACTATTTAGACCTAGTTTTGGAGCTTTGTTTTGAATTCTCTCTTAAATCTAGTTTTCAATTATTCAGATTTTAGTATTTTCTCTCTTATGGAGAACTAATTTTCCTTTGGAGTTTGTTTGATCAAGGAAGCCTTTTTATGTAATTCGTGAGATTCTGGTAACTTTTCTGTCCCTTGGTTAATATCAAAACTCTTGTTTTTATTTATATGATCTATGTTTGATTTGATAAGCCTGATCAACTTGTTTGATTGACTTAGATCTACTGTTTGGATTAGGTTTGATTGTTGTCTGTGCAATCTTATTTATCCTTGAAACAACTCTTTTCTAGGACCGTGGACTAGAATTGAGAAAGAGTATTTGATTGTTATTTTATGCATGAGACTCGTAGCTTGATTGCATGATTTAATATCCTTCTATCCTTAATACTTTGCATGATTTGAATTAAGCGTTCTTGTTCATATCATCCTTTCGCTTGGACCGTGGACAAGCGGAAATCTTTTATAAGGATTGGAATTAACTAGGGAATTAATAGAAAAGTGGATGAATCAATGATCGGATGAGTAAAAAAGTGGAATTGATTGAATGAACTCTGCTTTCTTTCAATTGATTAAATCCCCAATAATAATTGTTTGTTTTGTTTGTTTGCCTGAACTTCCAAAAAACCCTGTCTTTGCTCTTTGCTGATTGATCAGAATCCCGATTCTCTTGGGTTCGACCCCTTGCTTGCTTGCTATACTAGTTAGTAGTTTAGGGTTATTTATCTTTGATCTTGGCAACAACGATTTTAGCCGAGTCACCATACTTCATCCCATTTTTCATAATTCCATTCATGAGCATACTTTCATTAATTTGGCCTATATTTATTGTCCAAACTTTCAGCCTGCTAAATATATTCAACCCATGCAACAATTGATCTACAATCATAACAAACTCTTGTATTGGTAAGATCATATATGTTGTTCGAGATTTATATTGAAAAATCATATCTTTGATATACTCAATCCAATCATCAGATCGTTCAAGCTTGAAGAAATAATTAACGCAAACATTAACAACAAAGACAAAAGTATCCTTCATTGCCAACATACACAATACATAAACAAAAATATCACCTTGTAGTCGTCCCATATTGGTATCCAACGGAGAACCGAAACCCTCATACAGAACAATAAACTTGATCTCCTTCTTCATCACCTCAATTTTGACGCGCCAGATTGGTCTAACAAGGTAGGTTTCTTCAATAGACTTAATCTCCTTGTCATATTCAGCCTCAGCTGTTTGCTCATTTGCATTCTCGGAGGACACATCCTCATTATCGTTCAAGAGATCGTCACTGGCTTCCTCAGCCGACGACTCGAGAGCCCCAATCACCTCACCAACTTCCTCAGTCTTAGACGGTGGATTGGAGCTCGATGCTTTAGTGGACATGAGTGATTATTTTTAAAGATTCTCCAGGTTTTCCATTACAATATCTTTGGAAAGACAAAGGAGGAAGACTTGTGAAGAGAAAACAGAAAAAACAAACTTAAAATGAGATTGGAGAACACACCTTAGCAGCCAACCGAATGGTTGTGTTGGAATCATACCATGAACAGGTCCTATTTCACCAAATCCTTGCACCTCTTTCGAATTACCATTACTCGCTTCACCTTCCTTCGCCATGAAATCGGGATTGTCGTACTTCCAATTTCTCACTAAGATGGATTTCCTCCCGACCGTCGAGATTTTCATTGCAATCGGATCCCTTCACCGTGACGTTCTTCTTCGAATTTGTGATTTGCCATGATTCTCTTTGTACTTTCTGATCTTTTGAAAAAAATTCTATGACAAACTTGGATAAGAATCTGCCAAGTCTCCATGATTGGCATCTGCGACTTCTTTCCGATTCCATGCATAGGAGCGACGACAATTAGGCGGAGATAGAAGATTAGGTAAAAGGATTTGGGTCTAGGGTTCTAGAACGGCACCACTCGGTCTCTACTTCTCTCTCTTTTTTTCTCTCTCATCCTCATGTTGCGTATGAGATCCAAGATAATTTTTTGGTTCATGTCTTCATACGGTTAGGATCGTGTAATTTTATTCATGATATTTGTTATTTGTGTCGTGTATTCTTGTTCATGAATGATATTATATGGGTTTACGTCTTCATATAGTTAGGTGTATAATAATTGTTAATATGGTTCATGAATTTAATTCACATTATTTGTTATTTGTGTGATGTGTTCTAGAATTCTAGTTCATAAATGGCATTGTGGTTGTTCATAATTTGGAATGATAGGTTCATAATTTTTGTCCACATGGTTTATAAATTATGAACACTTAATCAAGAAGATACAAGTTTAAAGTCGCGATTTTTTAAAGACAAACATGAAAATAAATCATGCTGAATAAAACTAAATAGAGTAATGAGAACAATTGATTAAAAAATGCTCTAAAACTCTAAGTTGAATATTTGGGCATTTTATGAAACACATGGTAAGCAATTAGATGAGCATTTACCACTAGCCTTTATTTTCATTAAAAAAATCCAAATAGTAATGCAAAACCTGCACAACCTTCATATGTTTGAGTAAAATCAACAAAGCTAATTCAACAATAGCTTCTATTGAAAATAGAAATTTATCGAACACTTGATGTGCACATCATAAATTCAACCAAAAAGACCTAAATAAGTAAGAACAAAAAGGTTTTGCTTTCTTTTATGATATCACAAAACATCGAAACTTCAAATAAATGAAACATACATAAAAACATATATAAAAATAAAAACATTCACAAATTCATACAATTCAAAGTAACCAAGTCCTAAAAAAGAAGAATAAAGTCATATCTTAATTTTCGGTTCATGGAAATACAAGTGATGGTTCATACGAAACCGGTAAAATAAAAACTCAACTTGGATTCTAGCAATGTTGAAATCACATACAAAATTAGTAAAATGACAAGATATTCAATGAAATAACACAATATTTTTGTCTAATCCTTAAAATTCAAGGTAAAACAAGCCCCGAATTGAAAAGGCCTTAATTGAAAACCTCGAAATAAAAAAATATCTAAATTGGACATTCAAACCCTATGAAACACAAAAAATAACTATTCATACAAAAAATAACTAGAGCCATGATGAAAATAACTCAAATGAGGTTGAAAGAGGATCACTACATTCAATTAAAACATACAAATGGAAGAGGAGGATGAAAATCAAATGGAAGACGTGGAGGAAAAAATGTGAGGGAAGGAGGAAGGAGAAATGGGAAATTCTATTTTATGGGACAAATGACGAAATTACTTCTCTGATTTATAAAACAAATTCCTTAAGGAAGTGTGCCTCATCTACACCCTTGATTTCTCTAATCCAACGCCTCATATTTGTTGTCATTTTACACTATAAGAGTTGTTCTCATTAGATCCAATATCTTATTTCCTAAAGAAAAGAAATAATAGACTCAATTGATGGTTCAGATAATAGGCTAATTGATACTAATTGATTAATGAATTTTAGGCTTCCAAAAATAAGTATCAATGACATTATGTTTTTTTTGGCACCAATGAAATGAATTTTCTGATAGAGTGACCAAAGTGTTTGGAATGAAAATGGTAGGATTGACATATGTATATATAGGTAACAATTCGACCATTGGGATTTTCCTGTTTAGTATGCATCTCAAAAATACTTTACTAACTAGGGATGGGCAAAAAAAACCATAACTGAAAAATGAAACCAAAAAAACGGTATGAAAATTACTTTTTACGATTAACCGAACCGAAAAAAAATTTAACCGGTTACGGTTAACCAACCGATACTTTTAACGGTTCAACGGTTCGGATACGGTTATCAATATTTTTACGAACAGTTAACCGATGAACCGATAATATTTTTACTATATGTTATATGTTTTTAAAAAGAGAATTATATATCTAATTAGTTTTAGTTAAAAATGAATGCATTTTAATAAATAATAAATTAACTATTATAAATTTGCAACATCTAGAATCCAGCGATCTAAATATACTCGCTATAAGTATACACAAGAATTTGCAACAATGATAATGTTGCGCGAACAACGCACCAGTGATCCAAATTCATGATTCTTGTCATAATTACCAGTGATCCAAATTTAGGTGCCTGGATTATTAATTAGCTAGTCTTAAAATATTTTGAAATAAATATGGCATGTGTTGCTATAATTATACACAAGAATCATGTACAAGAGTATACCGCAGAGTGGTAGACGTTTAATAAAAAAATTGTGAAATGAGAAAAATGCAACTGGAGAAATAATAAATCACGTACAAATGAAGAAATGAGGATTGTATTGGATATTTTATAGTGTCGGATTGGTTTGTATTTTGAATAATTTTTTGTATTTTGCATTGAAATTTAATTTGAAGTTTATTTTATTTAAAAATAAGATAATTTCATATTAAAAATCTGATTTTTAATTAAAAAAATTAAAATTAAAACAAGTCGGTTAACCGATAAACCGTACCAAGTTTCACGGTTAACCGTTAACGGTTAACCGATAATGAACGGGTACGGTTATGATTATTGAAATTTACTAACCGAAGTACCGGTTAATCGATGTCCGATTAACCGACTGTGGCCACCCCTAACTAATTGCTCAAGTTCACTGGTACAATTTCATAAACTGGGAGGTTGACGCTGCCGGAGCCACGCGCTCTTCCAAGGAGTGCACACTACATTGGCAGCGCGGCCCTCCCCATTTTTTTTTTTTGAAAAATGAGCAACCAGCTCATTACAAAGCAACCATTAGATCGCCCCAATATTACAAGTCCAACCTAAATCATCACTGCGGATGATCTTGAAAAAATTAAAAACTAAATGTTGAAGACGAAACAAATGTCTTAACCTATCTAACGAGGTATCATCAAAGCACAAATCCACGCAAGATGAAGCGATTGCACGACGAATCTGTGGAATGTTGACATGCCTCCTTGCTAAGAAATCAGCGTCTGAATTTGCCTCCCGAAAACAATGAAAAAACACCACCTCTGAAAAACCCGAAACCAAATTTCGGATATCCTGGATAATAGAATATATTTCCCAAGGCACTTTCCAAAACTTTTTAAAAGAATTTATAAGAATAAGATTATCCCCTTCGATAATTAGCTTCTGAATATGTAAATCTCTACCTATTTTCAACCCCTCCAGGAGAGCCAAAGCTTCCACTTTTAACACTGACATCGGATGAAGAGGCACTCTATTACATGCTAAAATATTACTATTATGATCCCTAAAAATAAAGCTAGCAAAAGTAGCATCATTCTTCTGTTTAGATGCATCAAAATTAAGTTTGCACCAAGACTGTCATGGTTTAATCCACGCAGTTCCATTTTTTCTTTTAGGCGTATTACAATTTGATCTTTCTCTTTTCTTGTCAGCAGATTCCCAAAGAATTAACTGGGAGAGCGCCAAATCACAAGGCAGAAGATGTGCAACAATCCTAGCAGGATTAAAGATTTTTGAATTTCTATGGTTCCAAATAAGCCACCAATAAGAAACACAAAAATTTTTTATTTGTATTTAAGTTAAGAGTCGAAATGAGGTTATCATTAAAACAACCAGACGTACTTAAATCAAAAGAGCAATTAATATTTTCTTCCAATTTTGCAATTATTTTCTTCGTAAAAGAACAATGGAAGAAAAAGTGATTTAAATTCTCATTTTCCAGATCACACAAAGAACAACAGTTAGGAACACAGTTATAAAAGTGATTTAGTCTATCTGTTGTAGGTAGGCAATCGGTACAAGCTTTTCAAATAAAATTTTGTATTTTTGGAGGTAATTTCATTTTCCAAATCCAAGAATATCTCACAGAGGTAATGTTTCTTGAATCATTTAAGAGGGTCGGAGCAGATTGAACTGAAAAAACACCATCCGAAGATGGAATCCAAACAATACAGTCATCAAAATCCGAAAGAGGAATCCGAATTTCCAAAATTAGATCAATAATATGAGAAGGTAATATTTCTTTAAGGGCATTCACATCCCAATCTTTAGAAGGGGTAATATAATCTGAAACTTTAGCTAAAGAATTATTACTATCCAAATAACAAAGAAGATTTGAATTGCCAACCCACTTATCGCTCCAAAAATTTATCCTATTTTCATTTCCTAAAACCCACTTAATTCCTTTGAAAAACATATCCCTAATACTGAGCAACCTACCAAATTGCCAAGGAGTAGTTTTTTTTCTAATATTGAAATAAATCCTGTGATCCTAAATACTTATCCTTAATAATTTTAACCCAAATATTTTGTGGTTCTGTTTGTATTTTCCAAAGAAGTTTTATCTGTAGTGAGGCATTCATATTCTGAGTTGTCCTAAGACCCATCCCTCCATTTTTTGTGAGTACAAATTTTATCCCAACTACAAAGCGGATGATGATTAGGCGTAAATTTATTCCAAAAAAAGGATTTATTTATTTTATTAATGTCATCCCAAACTCCCTTAGGAAGTAAGAAGCTTTGCATTAAGTAGCTTACATGTCCTAATAGATTTGACTGAATTAGAACTGCTCTACCAACCTGAGATATCGAATTAGCCTTCCATTTAGATAATTGTGATTATAATTTTACAGTTGTTTCAATGAACATAGCGTTTTGAACTCTTCCTTTCAAGATAGGAATACCCAAATATTTTTCCATAGTTGTAGTAACATGTATATTTAATATACTAGCTAAAGATAAAGTTGTAGCTCTAGATATGTTTGTTGATGTTTGGAACGAACTTTTATGAAAATTAATAGAAAGACCAGAAATACGAGAGAAATTAGTTAAAAATTCCTTAATGAAATTCATATTGACAAGATTTGCATTTGCAAAAATAATTGTGTCATCTACAAAGCTTAAAAAAGGAATACAAGTCCCATTTTTTACTCGTTTGATCCCTACATAAGGGATCGTCATATCTGAGTCAATTTGTAACGTTCTAGCAAGATATTCCATTGCAATTATGAACAGAAAAGGAGATAAATGATCACCCTGTCGAATGCCACAAGTGGGAGAAAATTCACAACCTGATTCATTATTGACTAGAACAGAGGAAGAGGAAGTAGAGACACATTGCATCACTAAATGAACCCAATGCTGACTAAAACCAAATTTAAGGAGGATATATCACAAACATGTTCATATCTAACCTAGTATTGGAAAGAGTGAAAATCCCGTTCAAGTCCAGTAGAGGCGCCAACGATCATCCGGATGATTCGTGGGACCTAAAACTGTTCCCAGAGTGAGAGGGGTGTACATGTCTAATGTTGTCAGCCCACACGCGCGCGCGCACGCACGCACATTTTTGAAACTTCGTATCTCCTCTCTGGCCATAATAAAGGGTCGCGTGTTTAGGAAGTTTGCACCCCGTCCCTTAAATGCGCGGAAAAATTGGTGTGCAAAGTAAAAATAAAGTGTATAAATCATCAACCAAAATGGAGAAAAATCTACCGAATCAAAATGTTCTTTGACTTTGCTCCTCTGATAGTGTATAACTATTAACCAATAATGGCAGAATGGACATTGATCTCATGGATTCACAAATTCTGTAATTCAGATTCGTCTTCCAGGCACAAAGAAAAAGCAAAAGGTTTATCTAACTAACAATTTGAATGAATGATTCGTGTTAACATTCTGATCATTGCTGCAAGCATAGTATAAAAGTAGACTGAGGTTGTTTAATGCTGTTTGCTTTGTAGCGGGAGAAGCTGAATCCCTTCCAATTCAAGCACCGACAACCCGATCTCGGCAGGGGAGGACACCAAGACTTTGGATCCCTTCCAATCCAAGCTGGATCCTTCACACAAACGAAAAATTGAAACTCACAAGGAAGGACACCAAGACTTGGAAAAATTGGAATGCGGAAGTAATTGATGGCATGGCGGCGGAAAAACATCAACTGTAGAACCTAAAACATGGTCGCATTGCCATTTCAACGAGCCGGGCAAGCCAAGAATACTGACATTCTTGATGCAAATATGTTCATACGGTGCGCCCTCAATCCCCAGCAAAATAGGAGCTTTCGTGGATTTGACACTGACAACATTAGATATGTACACCCCTCTCACTCTGGGAACAGCTTTCGGGTCCCACGAATCATCCGGATGATCGTTGGCGCCTCTACTGAACTTGAACGGGATTTTCACTCTTTCCAATACTAGGTTAGATATGAAGATGTTTGTGATATATCCTCCCCTGCCGAGATCAGTTTTCATGCGCACCCCAGCAGCCGAGTCGCGCACATATACATCCTCTATGGTTACGTTGGATATCCCACCGGACATCTCACTGCCTATTCCTATGCCGGAACAAGTGGGGGTTGTGCCCGACACTCTTCTTATTATGATGTTCGAACTAGGCCTAGCCATGTTAATGCCGTATTCGTCCCAACCACTCTTTATTGCCACAAGATCATCCCCACTCTCTATGTAGCAATCTTCAATGCACACATCAGTGCTTGAATCTGCAGTCAACTTATAATTGGTTTTTAGTGTTAGTGTTGAAGGCATCATCATGTAAGAAACTTTAATTAGGACACATCAGAGTAACCTGCATCTATTCCATCTGTATTTGGGGCAGTAACTGGAGCTAATATTGTCATGTTCTTGATCAAGACATTGCTGAAGAGCACAACCAGATCCAGAGTTAAAATCATCTACATTCATTGCAATACCAAATATACATAGACACGCGGGAAAAAAAATGTACTCCCTCCGATTCAAAATAAATGTCGTTTTAGATCTTAACACTAGGTTTAAGAAAAGTATTAATTAAACTCAAAATCTTAAACTTTTTCTCAATCTTATCACTCACCACCTTTTTGGACCAATGAATGAATACTGTTAGTCAATTAAAACACATTTCAATAAGCATTCTCATAACTCTCTCCTAATCAATTGTCTAGAAAACTTAAAACGACACTTTAAGTGGATAAAAATAAAGTGTTAAAAAGACACTTATTTTGAATCGGAGGGAGTAAATAATAATATGCTATACATGATAAAACCATCTAAATCTATTTCTTTCATTCTGAAGAGCCTATGAACCAACATATGAAAAGGTGTCTATCACTAGTGAATAAACCATGACCTAGAGCAACCATGTATAGAGCATTATACACACACACACACACACACACACACACACACACACACACACACACACACACGATGAGACAATTTTATCTGCTTGAAATCATATACAGATGTGATACAGTAATGCCAAAAAAATTTGAATCTTGAAAGACATCAGTACCTGCAGTAAACTGGATGGATGGTCCAAAACGGAGAGTTTTGAAAAGTGAGGTTTGAAATCATGACATTTTGGGAGCTAATCAATTCTACAAGGTGGCCTCTGGTGTGCTCTAGTGTTCCGTTCCACCACATATCCCACCATATCTTTCCCTGGCCATCAATTGTCCCATTCTGACCTGCATTGGACCCAAGTGAGGCAGATAAGGTAATGTCACCCATTACTAATAGGGTATATACATCCTTCATGTGTCATCACACATCTGATTGCCATATCATATGAGAGAGAGGTAATAGAACCACTTTTCTCTTATATCCTCGTCATGATTCATCACTGTCCATATGGCAAGCCACATATAGCTATATGCATTTCAATAACTTTGCTTTGCAACAGGTATAAACAAAAATTTATGTGCATAATAGTGTTTAATCAAAACCCATATTGTAATCTAGCCAAACAAGTAGCTGGCAAGAAGTCAAATCAATCAAAATAACGTATAGAGATAGCCCAGTGAAGTGACAAATTGTGCAAACATTAGAGATAGCCAGAAAGAAAATTCCCATTAGCTATGAAGTAAGTACCTCCTTTACACTATCCATATATTCACTCCACAGATAAATATGATTTTTTTTTTTGCCTCTACGAAAGCAAGGAAAATGAAAAAGACATATCTCTGTAAGACTATGACTATGACACTCCATTTACACTACTTTAATCAAGACATATTTTACTAACTATACTTTAATGTAGTCATATTTCATTGACTATCCTTTAATGTAGATATTGGATACCTTGAAAAAACTTAGATTATCCCTATTTATCCGCAATAATGTCTCTTGATGTTCAACACTATAAAGATTATAGAAGAGCATACCTGTAATGATGACATTGCTTAGACCGTTCCCATGTATTAGGCTTATATGCCTTGCACCTAATCTCTCCCTCCCCCTTCCATAAGAAGGCAAGGGCTCTATGAGAGGCCATTCTGTTGGGTCCTGTAATTTTAAGATGATAACGACAATGTTAGAACACAGCCAGAAACAGCTTTATCCCCCCAGCATAAGTTCAAGACTGCACTATTCAAGAATTATTATAGAAACTACTTGTCCATCTTCACAGGGAAAGTTACACAGCATCATTAAAACATTGATAGAGATACTACTTGTCTGTCTGTGTATGGAAAGTCCACCGTTAACAATTATAAAACTCAGAAGTTCAAAAAACAAAATGAACCATCAAACAATATTGAATTCATTTAGGGCGTGATACATATAACTACATATGCTAGATGACTATCAATGTAATTTATTATACAATGACATACAGGATTCAGAATCAAAATGGCATAAAGGAACACTGGAACAAAGTTTAACAAAATACAGTATTAAAAAATCACTTTCACATCCTAGTCCAAAGAAAAATGTAAAGCCTAAGAATCATTTCCATAAAAATAGGGCTACCCATTTCCTAGTAAGCTTCCAGTAAGATGAAAGTAACTCTGAAACAGATGAATGCAGCTGCTTAGTCATCCTAGCTTTGGCAACAGTCAAGATTCAATCAATTGAATGCCACTCACTTTCAACTTGCAGCTAATCAAGTAAGCCACAAAAGGAGAGAGAGACATTGATGGCATTACCAATTGTAGGTTGAGGAGGAACATTACAAAGCACATTTGGTCTACTTGAACAAACTATATGTGTTTCATTTGTTCTCCAAGATTACTTTTCACCCAAAAACTAACACTCTTCAAATTCGTACATCTCTCTTTACTTCTTACATTTCCCAAGACATAAAAAATAACTTTCACTGAAAAACTACTTTCTCCCAACTAATGAAACACATATCCAACTCCCTAGAATTGTAGATCTACCCCTATACTAGAGTGGAACACACAAGGAGCCAGATGAAAGTCTTTCCTCACTAGTCAGCCAAGATCAGACAGTGAAGGGCCTTTTTTTTTTTTTTTAAACAAGAAGAAAAAAGTCATTCATTACGAAGACCAGATCAAGTGTCTATATTACAGACCAACTCCTTCCTTCAGTACCCCACAACAGGGCAATCACATCAGGGAAAAGGACAAATGAAAACCACCAAGTAGTAATAGTAACTGCAAATATATATAGCAACTTAAACAAAAACAACGAACCAATTTAATCAGTGAATTCATGACTTGGGTACCTGAGATCCCAATATAACCGCTCCTTCTTCGAGAAAGAGCGTGAAATTACTGGTGAGATTGAAGCTCCCAACGACCCACCTCCCTTTGGGAACATTAAGCTGGGACCCACCGTCGCTCCCGAAACGTTTCATGTGCTCAATTGCCCTCCGAAACGCATCCGTGTTCGACGTTTTGCCGTCGCCGACTCCGCCGAACTCCGTTAACGAGGCGATGAGCTTCCTCGGCAAATTCTCCATGAAAAGCCCCGAACATGTCGGATCGTACTGCTGTTTACGGCGTTGTGCTGGATAACCGACGAGGAGGGGCAAGCCAGCGGGAGGGGAGAAGGATTTGGTGGAGAGTTGGAGGATAAAGATTGAAAGGAAGGCGATGGCCAACAGGAGAAGGGCGCGCGATTGGTTGACGAGAGCGTTGGGGCCCGACAGAATCGGACTGAGAAATGGCTTCTGATCTTCCATGTTTGAACCTTGCGCCTCAAGATGTGCAATCTGAAAGGGAGCGGCAGAGAGAGAAGACGGAAGAGAGAGGGCAACAGTCAACAGAAGAGGAAACATGAAACAATGGGGCTTCAACACTTTTGAACAATGAACACTTGGTGGGATTTTCTGTGGATTTGTTGGACCTTGACTTTTTTTAATTCAAAACACTAGTGTAATTTCGGTGCCTTGCACGAGATTAGCATGAAAGTTTTACCAAATTTTATAAGATGGAAACTTCATTTTAATCTATTTTAATAATCACTAAAAAGTGTAGAGATATGGAAATAACATTTACGTAAATTTATTTAAAAGGGCATGATTTTTTTGGAAAAGCAATATGGAAATGGCATTTTTGTAAATTTATTTAAAAGGACATGGTTTTTTTTGAAAAAGGAATATAAAAATGGCATTTTCGTAAATTTATTTAAAGGGCATGATTTTTTTGGAAAAGGAATATGAAAGTGGCATTTTCGTAAAGTTATTTAAAGGGGCATTTTTGGGGGGATTAATTTACTTGACTTCACACTATCCAATGTTTAAAACCTTGTTTTATTACGTATACGATCTTTCTTCACAAGTAAGAAACACACTTATCCGAGCTTACTTACAAGCGAAGTAACTTGGACACGTTTTTTGAGACATGTCAAAATTAGCCATTTACATCCAAATATCACTTAAGTCGAGCACACTTTTCCAAGAATATATTTTTATGGTCTCCCCGAGATTACTTAAAAGCTAAGCAATATCGACACGAATTTCGAGAAACATTAAAATAAAAAAATTATTCTTGAGAAATAATGAATTAATAACAGCCGCACGATAGTAAATCAAGCGGCCGGAAAAAAACGGGTTATTACACCCACACGATAGTACAACACGCATTTTTATGTAATCAAACGACCTTAATCCAAACCTACGTACACTTCTATAATAGAATAGAAGAATTGATATATCAAATTTTTTATGATAGTTCATCATTAAAATATAACAATTGTAGGAAAAATTGGTAAAAATTGGTAATGAGGTTTATGTGAGATGTTTTGATGAAAAAAAAAGGAAAACTCCTTTTGGTGCCCCTAAGGTTTTGCCTTTTCCTTTTGGTGCTCAAGAAAAAAAACTTATTCCTCTTGGTACCCCTAAGGTTTTGGCTTTTCTCGTTGACGCCCCTCTCCAGTTTAAATTAGTTAATTTCAAGCTCACCATTATGTTCATCACCCTTAAATTAGTAGGATTCAAGTCTTAAAACACTTAAATTCATAACCAAACTACATCAATTTGAATTTTTAAACAATCCTCTATTTTCAGGGGCTGTTTACAAATTCAAATTGAGATGTTTAGGTTATGAATTTTGATGTTTTATTAGTCAAATCCTATTAATTTAAGGGTGAGGAACATAATGGCGAGCTTGAAATTAACTAATTTGAACCGGAGAGGTGCGTCAACTGGAAAAGCCAAAACCTTAGGGGTACCAAGAGGAATAAGTTTTTTTCTTGGGCACCAAAACGAAAAGGCAAAACCTTAGGGGCACCAAAAGGAATTTTCCAAAAAAAAAAATACTCTTTCTGTTTCACAATAGATGTTCATGGACAAATTTGCACATATATTAAGGGTGAAAAATTCTCTCAAAATTACCCCTATTAAATGCTACTTCCTACTCTTAAAAGTTGCATTGGGAGAAGTGTATAGGATTAATGTGATATAATTATTAGGGAGATAAATAAAAAAATGGAAAAAATTCTTATATAGATATCTATTGTAAAACAAGAAAAAAAAATCTTTTATGAACATTTATTATGAAATGGAGGGAGTAATAAATAAATGAAATTAATGTATTGAGAATTTTTGTTCATAATCCTAACGTAAATATTTATTGTATCAAAATCTATATAAAAACTAGATATTATGCCCGTGCTACGCACTGGTTAAATTTTTTAAGGGCGATGTCTTGTGCACAAGAATTTTTATCCTGGCGCACAAGGAAAGCTGCGCTTCATGGAGCGCAACTCTTCATGAAGTGCGTCGGCGAAAGGGCTGATGGTCGGATACCCGCGATTCCCGCGCTTCACGATGCGTAGGGTTTGCGGCGGTTACAACCGCGCGATCTTTTATTCAGTCGCACAAGAAAAACAAACCTAATTCAGTCGACGATAATCAATCACGTACATTGAAAATTTTTCTATCCACCAAACCTAATTTTTTTGATTAACAAACTCGATATTGAACAATGTCATCCGAAACGGAATTTTTGGATTCATCGTATGAAGCCGAAGACGAATCGCACTCCTTGGAAGAAGAGTCAAAGTCATCAATGAGTGTTGAAGAAGAAGGGGAAGTTGAGTCTGAAAACGAGATGGTCGAATCAGATGTAATTTACGATTTAGTTGAAGTAGTAATATATTTTTCAAGATAGTACATGATTTCGATTGTTGTGTTAAAAAAATTTATTGAAATTTATAATGCGTTATTATTATTGCATAGTTTACATGTTCAATGTATTAAGATTATTTGTGATATTATATACGTAGGTACCTAGGAAGGATTTTTCTGTTGATTTTGAGAATGATACTGTGTGGGATAATAGAGAAGACATGCTAAATTGGGCTAGGCATGTCGGTCGTGAAAGAATGATGATGTTGACAATAAAAACATCAAACCAAACAATGGTCAGGCTTGCATGTCATAGGCTTGGCAAATATAGATTTGGAAAGAAGGGTGAAGTACTCCCATTTGTTAGACCACCAAGTGTACGGACACTTCAGAGCAAGTGCAACTGTAAGTTTGAGTTGGTTGGGGCTCGAAGCAAGTCAACGGGAAAATGGGCATTAACTGTTGGGTGCGGAATTCACAACCATGACCTCCCAAGTAGTTTACTTGGTTATTCATTTATGGGACGAATGACGGAAGCTCAGAAGGAGTTGGTTAGGAATTTGAGCTACATATATGTGCCTCCAAGGAGAATAGTTGAGGAATTGAGGGCGCTATATCCTGGTAATGTGACATCGACGAAACAAGTTTCAAATATGAGAGCAAAGTTTCTAATTGAGGATCGTGGAAATATGACGGTAAACCAATATGCGCTACATTTCTTGCAACGATACGAATATCGTTTCTTTCCGAAGAGGATGGATAATTCAGATCATATAGAGATCTTGTTCTTCGTCCACCCGATCTCGTTGCATCTACTGAGATTGTTTCCATATGTTGTCATTATGGACAACACATATAAGACAAATAGGTACACTTTTCTAAACTTTGAATATGTTATTTAATCCTTTTGTTTTGTTTTCACAATTGTATTAACATGTCATATTTGGACAGGTACGACATGGCATTACTACAGATGGTTGGATTCACGTGCACTAACAAATCATTCAACATCGGTTGCATTTATCTCTAAGGAAGACACCGAGAGTTATACATGGGTGTTGAAACAGTTGAAGCGTTTGTTTGCAGAAGTGGGGACAATGCCAAATGCGATTGTTACAGATCGAGAGAAGGCGATCATGAATGCAAAGGACGCTGTATTTAGGGACGAAGTAAAACATCTCCTGTGTTAGGTGCACGTGAAGATGAACATTAAAGTGTATGCTCTTTGTATTCTAAAAGACCTCAAGGCTGCAGAAAGATTTGCCCATAGGTGTTGGGGCATATTTATGTCATCAACTGAGGAAAAATATGAGGAGAGGTTTCTCAAAGTGAAAGAGCGTTGGCCAGGGCTCATGCCATATGTTGAGAAGTCATGGCTTGGGCCTTACAAGCAGTTGATAGTAAGAGCATGGACGGAGCATTGTCTTCACTTTCAGACGAGAACAACGAATCGGTAAGTTTAGGCCTATATATGTACCTTGATTTATTAATTTATATTTAAGAAAAATAAGTGAAATTATGTTTATTACACGGTGGAGGGCATGCACCATGTGCTTAAAAAGATACTTGACAGTTCTCGAGGAGGCTTTAACACGGTGATTGGAAGGATTCACCATCAGATTGTGTCCCAAGTTGGTGGTTTGCGGGGAGATCTTGAGATGGCACGTACGAAGCTACCAACAGAGTTGGAGGGTGTCCCCAAGGAAGTGAGGGCGATATTTTTTCGTCTATTTTATAGAGTGTCAACACACTGCATTAAGATGTTGTGGAATATGTTCTACAGCCTACACAAAAAGATGATTGAGGGAAAAATGGGGATTGAGTGTGATGGTTATTGGTGGAGAGAGCGCATGGGTCTTCCTTGTCCTCATAGGATTGCTCATGCCATCGTCAACAAGCAACCCATAATGCCAAGTGAGATACACTCATTTTGGCATCAAGTTGTATGGGACGGCATCGATCCACAACGCATGCCCATAAAAGACAATGTATCACTCTCAATTGACCAAGTTAGAATGGAGTTGATGATTGAGATGTATAAGAGAGGAAAATTGTCAGAGGATTAGGTGCACGGTATATCTAAGTCATTTGTAGACATGGTCATACCCCAAGATTCTTCGTTGCTTGAGCTGATACATTCAATGCTTGTTTCATGGCGAAAGGGAAGGCCAAAGGGGTCTACAAAGGGCTCAACCAAGAGGAGTAGTACTCTGCTTGAGCATAGGATGAGTGAGTATGAGCAGGAGAAGAAAGACAATGATTTGAAGGAGAGAGAAGAGAAGGAAAAGGAGAGCAATAAAGAAATCCCGTCGACGACAAAGAAGCGTGGGAGGCCAAAGGGCTCACCCAACAAGGCCAAAAAGAAAATTATGGTAGATACGAATCCACAAGTTCAAAATAAAGAAGTGGTGTGGTTGGGAGTTAACTTTGGTGTTGAAAATGTTAACCCTTTCATGTTTCCTTACATTGTGAGATCTAGGGATGTAGCGGCGGATGGTCATTGTGGTTATAGATCCTTTGCAGAGGTATTGGGATATGGAGAGGGACAATACCATAGAGTTCGAAAGGATCTATCTGCTGAATTGAGGTAGAACAAAGTCATATATGAGTGTGTAGGGAACAGGCCAACTATCGATGAGCTTTTGCAGAGTATTTCGTATGTGGACAGCCCGTGCATGCGACAACATTGGCTCGAGATGCCCATTGGTGGTTTGATATTTGCCAAATTACACCAGGTTGCTCTTGTGATGTTGTCGTGGAATGGATCACACACATGCTTACCTATGATGGGTGTAGGGGGCCCTCCGGCAAAGATTTATGTAATAGCTCTTGTGGGACAAAGAAACCACTTTATACCAGTAAGTATAATTAATGATGACTTAATTATGTTTATTTGAAGTGTAATTGTTGATATTTATGGTTAGATTTGTTTTTTGTAGGTGTGGTTGAAGGATGACGCGTCGCTTCCTCCTCCTCCGATGGATTGGACAAGGAATCATGACCCTAGTGTGAAGGGGTGGGACCATCCGTTTACACAACGGATGGAAACATGGAGCAAACTTCGTGTTTCAAATGTTTTAAGCCCAATGTAGGATGTTAGAGTTATGAATATTGGATACATATTGTTATGAATCTTTTGATGGTAGCATTGTACAATCTTATATTTTTTCATGGAACTAAAGTTAAAAAAGTTTCAATAACGTGTAGTGCCTGATCACAATAATCTTGAATTTCTGACATGTCTTGATAAAAAAACGTATAATGTGTGACCCAATGTTACAAGACTGGAACAACTACAAATGTAAGACTAGGCTCCCTTGTTGCCTCAATAAATTCCTGTACGATGATAGTATTAGGTTAGAACAATCAAGTTCTCCTTCAAATACATGATGCATAACAACCCTTTACCGCCCAAAATCAGCTGACTTACCTGCACCACCCAAAAATCATGACATACACAACAGCCATACTCCAACAAGATGCAAAAGCCTTTTTCTGGTGATTATGGCGCTTCATGTGGCGCAAATGAACGCTTCATGATGCGTATCTTTGCGCATCATGATGCGCAAACATCTATGAGAAAAAAAGGGTGGCTTTCGCTCGTCCCCCGTTTCGAACCGTAGACTAATTCATCAAATGCGTGTACCTAGACCAAGTGTGCCGCATTGGCTATCAATATATATAGACAATGATTTTGATTTGAACTAATGCATTTTCGACTCGGTTTGGTCGGGAATTATAATAAACATTCCGGTTCACCTATTTTTAGGGTTCGAAAAATAAAATTATCACCAGTTCCTAACATATTGTAATTTAAATAATTTTCTGGGTATATAATATATGATTTTATGTATATTTGAATATGTGAACCCTTTGTATTCATATTAAACCTTTTATATAATCGAATCGGCCTCAAATTAAACTGGAAAAATAAAAAAGGTACCGGTTCTTGAAATTTCATTTTATATGGGTTAGTAACATAATTTTTGGTACGTTTAATTTTTAGGGTTTAGGGTTTAGGGTTTAGGGTTTAGGGTTTAGGGTACTGTAATGATAGGGTTTAGGGTTTAATAACCTTTTAAACACTAAACAGTCATCGTTACAAGTATTTTATTAGGTTTAGGGTTTAGGGTTTCTAGGGTTTTGGGATAGGGTTAATGATATGGTACTTCATTACATAACTACTAATCCCTAAACTTCTAAAGAATAACCCGACATCCTCTCAAGTACTTCATAATTTATGATAAGGTTATATTTTATTATTTGTTTAGGGTTTAGGGTCTAGGGTAGGGTTAGGATTTAGGGTATGGTTCAAGTCAATATATTTTGGGTGTAGGGTTTAGGATTTATATGATTGGTATGAACATGGTTTAGGGTTAATTGTTAAGTAATTTGGTCACATGATTTATTTTTATCATCAACCCTAAACAATAAACCCTAAACTCTACACACTAAACCTTAACCCATTAGAAAAGATCCTACATCACAAGCATCATCCATTTAACATATTAATCCTCACATTTATACAACATATCCATACACCCAATAAATAACAAGTAAGTCTAATACATACAGTAACAAAATGGAAACAAAACATTAAATGTAACATTCATTAACCCTAACTAATAATCGCAATTGTAATTTGACGTTAAAGATCAAAAGGTCACACTAACCCTACCATTTAAATAAGATCAAAATGGAAACAAAACATTCTCATTTAACACTAATTTCCATGTAGAGACCCTAACCCTATACCCTAAACCTAAAAATAAAATTAACCATATTTCTACGCGTCGTGAAGCGCTATGCTTCATTAAGCATAGCGCTTCATGAAGCGGTGAAATTTGCAAGCCAAAACCCCGGGGGTGTAATCTGGGCCAATAAACAAGAAACGCTCCATGAGAAGTACGCTTTATGAAGCGTAAATTTGCGCTCCATGAAGCGCAAAATCTAGAACAAAAATAACCGCCACGCTGCCATATCTCCATCCATATCTTATTACACAGGATATGGAAGTTGTGAGATTCGATCCACGATTAACTTCGGGAAACTAATTATATGGAGGGAAAATATAGCGTCAATGTTGAACTCCCTCTCTATTTATGCCTCAACCAGATTAACTCTTCTTTCATTATCAACACATTCAAAGGCGTTAAAAAACACAACAACCATGGTTTCAAGGGAGCATTCGAGGGATTTGCTAGAGGTTCGCCTATTTATGCGCGAACTCATGCAAAGAAATGAAATTGGGATCAAGAAGGTTGGCAGGCATCTTGGTCGCTTAGGTTATTTCAAGACTCTAGAGCGAATTTTTGCTGAGGAGATGAATGGAAATCTGACTCAACCTGATTTCCGCTTAGTCAGGAGGGGGTCTATGGAGAACGAAGATGAAGGTGCTAGCGAGACAAATCCAATTATAATTGAATAGATCCTTTGATGTTTTTAGTTTTAGGGTGTTTTTGTTCTTTCATTATATTTCCTTACTACCTTTTTCATTTCGATTTAAGAATACTTGCAATTTCATATTCAAATGCAAGTATTGACTTTTTCTACTCATACATGAACTTTACATTTTAAACTTTCAATTGTCATTTTATATCATTCATCAATTTCCAATTCCATATTAAAATGTACATAATGCATTTGTTCTATATTCAAATGTTTTCAATGATTAAGTTTATGGTCTCCATTTTAACTTATCATACTAAACTAACTCCATATTCGAAACTAACTATGTATATCATGTGTTAACATTCATACCCTAAACCTAAATACTATATATAAAATATGTATATAGGTACATATATTTTACAGATCGGGTGCACGGTATGAAATTACGTACCGATAGACCTGTCTTGCCCCACCAATCTTTTCCAAAGTCCTTTCCTGTGTCAATCTGAGTATCTTTCCCGCTCGAATCACCAACCACGACACTAGTCGATGGGATATCGAGACCCACCGGCGCTACACCACCATCCACATCTCCACCACCACCGTCGCGACCTACAACATCTCCCTCGTTACCACTGGAGGCGCAACGTACACCACCACCATTTTCACTTGCAAACACATTACAATATAGTTTATTAATCCATAATCAAAATACCCAAAATAATTCATAATCAAAAGCACTACTCCATAGCTATCAGTGTCACTTTCTCAATCAAGAAGGAACAATTCAGTGATGTATACATTGTTAATGAATTAATGGATACTGATATACTCCATAGCTATAAAATTGCATAGTTACTTCAATGCAAAAAAGGAAGGGGAAAAACATAATCTGTACAGGAATTAAATTGAACAAGGCCATGCATTATTCAAATCGAAACAACACACAATCCAAATGCTGCAACATTGAGAACAAATATCTTGCATACAGAAGCAATAGAGCAAAATAACATATAAAAGATGCAGCACTGAAATGTGAACAACACAACTCAAAACCCTTGACTGATGAGGTAAACAAAGAGCATCTAATGAAAATAAAATCCCAGAAGCTCATAAATAAACTCTTCAATCCATTAGTAAAGGTCTTTAAAAATGGGGATATTTGACAGAGCTTTGGTATTTATCCTAACCAAACTCCAGACGAGAAAACTTTAACAGAGCTTTGCTATAATGGTTGCTATGTCTATGTGAAACCAACAATTTAAACTAGAGGCAAATTCATAGAATCCAACTCTATATCAAAAACAAAAAAACTACTTGCTAACTACTTTTTGATTGTTGGTTTCACATAGACATCGCTGCTCTCAGTGAATCCAGCTCTATATCAAAGAATCCAGCTCTATATCAAAAACTACTTTTGATTATCAATGCCAAGGTTGCCGTAAAATCTGGAAGCAATCGCTGCTCTCAGTGGCTACACAACCAAATTCATGATTTCATTCACTAAGATTTCAACAAGAATGGCTAAAAGAAATATTAATTTCAAAATAGAACAGACATAGAAGCTAGAAATTAGTACACTAACCACATAATAAAGAGAATTTATATGCTAGTAAATTAAAGCCCAACTCCTAGCTTCAAGTGAACGTATACAAAAGACATATGTATACTAATTCAATAAAGCAGACAATTGGTTCAAATTTATTTTGTCTTGAAATGTTTTGATCTTCAATTAACACAGATTACGCATGGTTCCTCCATTTGGTATCAATTTATGATATTTCTACTTCTTAGATCTTATACTGCAGCAATTTTGCCAATTCATATCCGGATCTGGTGTGGACACAACAAAACGTTCTTCAAACAATAAGAAAATCCTTACAAAAGTTGAGTTTGTATGTCACATGTTTATATTGAATTTATGTTTTCTCTATTAGGCAGTAGACTCAAGCCTGTAATAAAAATAGCCTTCTCTTAATTGTTCAGGCTGTTCAGTTGCTCAATTTTTCCTTGTGTTGGGCAGGTGATGCAAACAGCATTAGTATTGGCTCTATAGTACCAATATTCAAGCTAGACCACTCCCTTGTTCATGTGGCATAATCAAACTTATAATTACTGACAATGTTACTATAGGTAAGCGACAATTCTGTGAAATTGTCCAATTCATTTTTTTTATCAAAGGGGAGCAAATTAAATATAGAAAAAACTTAGTGTTGCCCATCAAAGGCTGCAATGTCATCATTCAGCAAACAGGAAATGAAAGCAGGGGGAGACACAAATTCATGAAAATTAGCATCCATACGCAGGGCCTTTGATGGGCAACTCCTAGCTTCAAGTGAAGCAGAATACATTACAGCTACCATATAAGTCCAAAAGTAAATCATAGAAGCAAGATCCAATAAAAGAGATAACATTCACCAGATCACTTGCACTTAAGATTTCCATAAGAACAGCAAAAGGAGGTACTAGTTTCAATAAGCATCTTTTAGAAGAGCATAAATAGAAGCTAAGACGAGTACACTAATCACAAAATAAGGAAATGAGATATGCTCATATAATTATGAAGTTCAACTCCTAGCTAGTAGCTAGCAATACAAGTGAACACAACATAGCAAGCTACTTGAAAACAAAGCAAAAGAAAATCACAGAAATAAGAACCATCAAAGAAATCACTTTTCCTAAATCACTTGTACTTCAAGTTCAATTACGTCCAAATACTTGTTCACTATCTAGACAAACTACTGATACCAATTACCAATTACCCATTCGCTTTGACTTAATTAAAAGTTTCTCGGTCTTTAACTTCAAAACCTGCTAACAATCCAACCATAAAGTTACAGAATCACATTCTTATGCGTATACTAGAAGACCATTTTTAGATACACGAAATGATTTGTTTTGAGAGTTCTATCACCCCTCGAGTCATGGAATCGCCGCCAAAAAAAACTACTTGCTAACTACACTTTGAATTCACAAAGGCATCTAATGGCAATATCAACAATGCCACTGAATCTGAGCAAAATCAAAGCATCTAATGCCGAAATCAAATCAAAACCATCACTTACTTGCTTGCCCTAATGTCACTGTAGCACCGCCACCAGCTTTCTCGGCCCTATGCTGCAACGCTAATGGACGCGAACCACCATTATCGTCGGGATTTTTCGCTGAATCCACCGGCTTAGCACCGCCATGATTATCATCACCTTCATTCGCCATTTTTTAAGAGTTTAGTGTTTAGGTACTCGGAAATTGGAGTATCGGCGGCGACTTCACGTCGTCCTATTTAGTTACAGAAAGCAGGGAGGAAGGGGATGAAGTGTATCGCGCCTTGTAACGAAGGTTGACGCCTCATAAAGCGTTATTATTTTCGATGAGCTACGCTTCATGAAGCGCACAAAAACACCTGATATTTGGAATCCTTTTAGGGTATCCGTTTGCGTAGCTCATCATGAAGAGCTACGCTTCATGATGCGCAATAAGTCTTGTGCGCCCGGAAAAAAAATTATGTGCCTAAAGATTTGCCCTTTTTTAATGTAAAATTTGTATTGAATAAGTTAATTGCTATGATTATTTTAAAAAAAGTGCAAAAAAAGAAAAATAAATAAATGTTTAAGTATAAACTACTTAAATAATTAAGGATAAATTCGTAATATATGAAAAAATAAGATTGAGAAAATAAGAATACGACTTTCTTTAAAATCCCCTAATGTTATACATCTATAATAATTATTAAAAATTAAAACTTGAATCAATTCAAAATATATGAAGAAGAAATTTTTTGTTACTAATTTTATAAAAAATCATAATATTTTTTATTTTCTATGGTTAGACTATTAGCACAATATTACCTTTTATTTCACATTCTTAAAATAATTTTATTTTTTATAATATCTTTCATTTAGATATTTTTTATTCAATGCAACATGCATGAATTTGAAATAAATTCCCAAAAGATTGGAAATATATTACAATTAAGTTTTGCCAAGTATCTAAAAAGAATTTCAAAACCTATGGAACAATCAAGTTTTTTTTTTGTTAATTGGTGTATAGAAAATGAGAGTTTGGTTCAAATGAAACAAACTTTTATCCTAAAACGTAAAACGAATGCACTTTTCTTAGTTCGTAGTGCGCTTTTCGTATAAAAGTGCATTGAAAAATACAAAAAGTGCAATCCGAAAAAATGCACTATAAAAAAAATGAAAAGTGCACTGCAAAGTATAAAAAGTGCAAATCCATAAAGTGCACTACAAACTAGGAAAAGTGCACTACAAACTAGAAAAAGTGCATTCGTTTCAGGATAAGAGTCCGTTTCAGGATAAGAGTTTGTTTCATTTGAACCAAACTCTAGAAAATGATACTTGTATAATTTGCAAAATTCCTTTACGAAAAGCTTCGCTCAATGACTAAAAACAACTTATAAATTATTACGATTAGTCGATTGGTTGTTAATAACAAAAAATCAAGTATGGAAATTTAAACTATTTGAGTGCTCTTATATCCATTTACAACATAACACTTCTATTAAAATACAAAAAAGATAAGAAATCTAAATGTTCAAATTCATTTCCAGATGTAAAAGGGATCTTAAAGGATAAACACAAACATGAGTTTGGACTTTGAAATTGTGAGCCTATTAATCAAAGGCAAAAAATATATATTAGATTAAATTAGCCAAATATATTATATAATTGAAAGAGAGCTTAATGAATATGATTTGTACAGTTTCCGAATTCTTTTATGTAAGTATAGCATGAATTATTATATGTTCATAGTTCGATTATATTCTGTTTTCATTTTCATACAATATACCTCTTATGTTGATTCTTTTTTTTTCTTGTAAAAATGACTTGTAATAATATGAAGTATCCACTTTCAATCAATAATAATACGAACTTTAAAAATCACCAACGTTAATACGAACTGTTATGATATTAACCCAAAATAATATCTTGTCAATTTTCGATGAGATTTCCGGTGAAAGGTATGACGTGGACGCCGGAATATTGATGTGTCAAAATAATACATGACACCTGTGCAATTTCTTATTTAAAAAAAAAATATATGGAGCCTTTTATCCCCTCCCTCACGATTGACTATCTAGCTTTGAACCATTTGTGTTCTTCTTTGAAGTGTTCATCTAAGTTCATACAGATTCATCAAATCATCCATCTATTTTGAATTGAGACCCCATTCTTACAGCAATGCCGTTACAAAATTACCTCTTTCAATATCAAATAAACACCATCAAACCCAAAAATCAAAGAAGGAAATTGCAGGATTTGCAGGAGATCAATACCCAAAACTCTTATCAATTCAAAGCATGCGCTGCATGCGCATTAGTGTACTGTCACTACCCAAAAACCTGTTATTCCTTCTTCTTTCTCATCAGATTCAATTCAACCCCGTTCAAATTTATCAAGGATGAAAAAAAAGCGTCAACCTAGAAATATTTAGTGTTCAAAATTTTTCTATGGGAAATTCCGTCTGGTGCCCTTCAGTTTTTTACATTTTCGGATGGTGCCCTGAAAAAAAAGTATTCCGAAAAATACCCTCCAACTTTTATAAAATTCCGGTCCGTACCCCTTACTCGGATCTTTCTTCAACTCCCCGTTAGTTTTGTTATTTTTGTGTTTATTTACTTTTAAAATGCAAAAAAAAAGAACGACCCCGTACAGCAGGTGGAATATCGAAGACCAAAGAGAAGGAGCGGCCCCGCGGCCGGAGACGGCCTCATGGCGGACGGCAAGCGAGCAGCCAACCAGCGGATATAGGTGGCCTGCACAGCGGGAGATGGGTGATAATCAACACCATTAGGTATGCTGGACAACTTTTCGAATTTTGCAATTGTGTGTTGATGAGTGAATTTAGGGTGATTTAGCGTGTGCTTTAGTCAATTTCCACCCTCCTTCATTGAAATTAGGGTTTGAATTGAAATTAGGGTTTGAATTTGAATTGATCTCTAGGTAGGTTTTTTTTATTTAGGGTTTAATTTAGGTGGATTTAGCAAGTTTGTTTCCACCGTCAATGATGTTTTAAATCTCATTTTTTGTGGTATCGCCTCATCACTGAATTCTGAATTTTACTCTGATTTTGCACTTGTTCATATCTATTGTATTCTCTTTCATGTATCATATGTTCAACTTCTATCAATTTGTGCTTAAAGGTAGGTGCAATGGTTGATGGAAAAGTCAGCAAAGGAGTACACAGATGACTACATTTCAGGTAACAACATTAGCATTAATATGTAGATGCTCTAATGCTCTCAAAATAAGGTTTTAAAATTTCAACTTCAGCCATCTTATAAACTTAACAATTGTAGTATGGAACTCGGATTTCTAGTATAGGTTTTGGTCCATTACGATTTAAGTTCGATTTAGCCTAGCTTTAATCACGCCTTTCCATTGATCTACCTTATTTAATTGTGGGAAAATATAGAATTTAGAGAATTACTCCTAACATATGATGATGATGGTTATTTTAGAGAGTCTACCAAGATCTGAGCCAACTGAGGTTTCTTATGGGTTAGGAGTCGAGAGAATAACTAAAGGGCATGCAACCAAATTGCAAAGTTTGCTAGTTAGATGTACAATGGAATAATTAAACTAAGTTGCAGAGTTTGAGGTGGTGTAGAGATTCATATCAGATGCCTAAGACTTTTTTGCATTATTTTCTAGACCTTGCAAACTCTTAACATGTTCAAGCAGGCATTATTGTCCAACAAGGCAAAATCCTAGCAATTTACTTCATCTTGCCTAATGGCTATATTATTGTAGTGTTACTAAGAGAAACTGAGATTGGGATTTCTTTTGTCTATGTAGGGATTGGCTTCCCGACATTGTCTCATCTTGCCTCGTGGCTCTCTTGGCTTGATGATGGACAAAACAAGAAGTCACTTGCCTTTCAACTTCGTTGTAGCAGCATCACCAACATTGTCTATCACATATGGAGAGCTCGAAATGCCATCCTCTACCAAGGTCAAGCTACCACTAGCGCCGAATGCAGTGGGCGAATCATCCAATCAATGAAACAGCACACACACATGAATTGGACCAAGAACACCAATGAACTTGTTTCTTGGAGAAGCATCCTCAGACACCATTGAATGCCTTTACCTTCTGTTTGCCTCTTTTTGACCACGAACTATTAGCTTGTTGTTTTGATGCTGTCACAAACTGACCACGAATTGTTAGCTTGCTGTTTTGATGCTGTCACAAACTGATGCTTCCTTATGAAGCTTTTTGGGCTTGTAAATTCCTCTCTTAATACAATACTTTTGATGTTGTCACAAACTGATGCTTCCTTGTAAAGCTTTTTGGGCTTGTAAATTCCTCTCTTAATACAATATACCGTAACTTTTCCAAAAAAAACTGACTAGAAAGGTATCATGTATAGTTGCAAGGCTTAAATACCAGCTTATAAGACTCAGTTTACTTCTGGATTATTTAATGTGTGTAAAATTACCATAATAAATATCCATGTATTTAGCATTCTGCAACTGAGAGACACATGTTTGGAGCATAATACATACTCTAGTAATAACGACAACCACTCCACCCCTACAACAAGGGAATTGATATACCACTTGAAAACTCACTCCCTCTAAACATTATGAAATCAAATTGGACACATGCAAAATTCATGGGAAACTTGCTATTAAATACTAATGTAGTTTCACAAGAATCATTGATTGCCATTAGCTAATGAAATAGAATGGAATTAACTACATATAAGATAATGGAATGGAATCGGTTGCATTTCCAAAATATCCAACACATTTACAACAGAAGTTTTAAAAGACCTATTGCATTTCCAATATGGGAGTGAAAAACAAAATGTCACCAAGGACTGAATCCATCTTCCAACTTCTTCCACACACAAGTGTCTGTATCCAAAGCATAAGCTTTACCTTAGAAGCTACCAGCACCAAGATGACCCAAATCACTTAGATCCACTTCTCCTCCAAATATGAATATGTACTTCTCGATAGCAGTTGTTGAGAACATGCTTCTTGCACTAGGCTTCTCACCTTTCGTCTCTACCTCACTCCACTCCACGCGTGGGGTGAATTTCCCACCAAAGGCATAGACATTTTGTCCAACAATGGCTATGGAATGTGAGCTTTTAATTCCAGCTCCATCACCCATCTGGTCAAGCTAAAACACAAAATGGAAAGAATAATTATCATGCATTTGACATGGTTGTGGCGCTATGCATCATATACTTAAACTTCCACTAATTTTCTATTCACCTTCACTTGAATAAAAATTGGATGGTTGAGGTTTAAAAAACAATAATATCATCAATTCATTATGAAGGAAAATCTATTCGTCAATTTTTCATTGTAGATGAATACATATAATTTGAAAACAGAACACTTAGGGAACACATGAAGAAAACTAGTTTACTATCATCAACAGATATCTTGCTTTATCCACAAGCCCGCCTAAAATTGGCCCCATCTCCTCCAAAATACTTCCCCTCGGACAACCTTAATAATATATTCAGGGATTAGGAGAAACATAGAATATGTGCTAAATCCACCTAAATTGAACCCTAAATCAAAAAACCCTAACTAGAGATCAATTCAAATTTAGACCCTAATTTCAACTCCAAATCATATATCATCCTAATTGAAAGAAAAGGCAATGAAGGAGGATGAAAATCGACCAAAGCACACCCTAAATCACCCTAAATTCATTCGTTAACACGGAATTGCAAAATTCGAAAAGCTGTCCGACATACCTGATGGTGTGTCAATTGTCACCAATCTCCGGTTGTGCAAACCATCTATATCCACCGGCTGGCTACTCGCTTGTTGTCTATGGCCGCGGGGCCGCTCCTTCTCGTTGGTCCTTGATATTCCACTGCTCGATACTACTCTCGTACGACTGTACATGGTCGTTCTTTTTTTTGCATTTAAAAGAAAATAAACGCAATAACAACAAAACTAACGGGGGAGTTGAAGAAAGACCCGAGTAAGGGTACGGACCGGAATTCTATAAAAGTTGGAGGGTATTGTTCGGAATACTTTTTTTTTTCAGGACACCATTCGAAAATGTAAAAAACTGAAGGGTACCATACAGAATTTCCCTTTTTCTATCTAGTAAAATCGTCTAAATGAATTTTTTCAGATCTAGGTTTCAAATCTAGATGCCAAAAAATCCTCAAAATTAGATGAATCTAGTAGTGAGAGCAACAGAGGCAGACAGAGAAAGTTCGGAAGTGGATGTTGCCCGACAAAGATGCTTGGAGAGGGCGGCACGGATCGCAAGGCCATTGAAGATGGAAGAGACAAGAGGCGGCAGTCACACAAGAAAAAAATTAGGTTTTTCTGAATCAATATGAGAATTTTTTTTAAAATTATTAATTAAGAAACTACAGATGGAATAAGAAAAATGAGGTGTTATATAATTTTTTGACACATCAAAATTCCGACGTCCATGTCATACCTTTCGCCGGAAATCTCATCAGAAATTGACATGGTATTATTTTGGGTTAATATCGTAATAGTTCGTATTGTCAATGATGATTTTTAAAGTTCGTATTATTATTGGTTCAAAGTGGATACATCGTATTATTACAAGTCATTTTTCCTTTTTTTCTTACTTTAGTTTAGTGGTTGTTATCCATACTATATAGTTATTGCTTGTACTAATGTAGAGATATAAAAACACATATTTCAAAGCATAATATTAATGGACAACTAAAACTACAATGAAATAGAATTCGTTAAATAAATTGTCAAATGTGTAGTATACACATGTGATCTATTTCATATGAACTTAATTTGTATTGTGCATGAGTTTGAAAAATTTATTTTCAAGGGCATTAAAATTTTAAAAAGAATTGATTAAATAAGTTGTTTAATGTAGTATACACAATGATTTAATATAAACTAAAAAATGTAGAGTAGTATATTATTAATATTTTTATGCACGATTAGAGCTTTAATATTTTTTCTCCATGGTTTTGTGATCATCGTTTGTAATTTTTTCCTATACGGGTTGACATAATCTGTCATTACTTCAACACATACAAAGTTGGATAATATTTTCATGATCTAGAATTTATAACAATAAAAAAAGTGCAAATAAATTATTTCTAAAGATCTAGAGTACCTTTAATTCTCTTCTTTCTCAGTGTGTAAAACTTTTATGTATATGTACCCGAACTTGTGAATTTCTTCTTTTTTTTGTGGCAATATATGGTGGCATTATTGTTGGATATAGGCACCTATGTAACAATTCCTTTTGTCGAATCTCTTCATCACTATTGTTGAATTTCTTTGGTAAATACTTTTGCCTAGGTCGATGCAAGTTCTGAAATCATATAAAATTTAGAACAATAAAAAATTATTTGTAGAGAAAATATTTGAGTAGAAAGAGAGGATGCATGAGTTGAATGTAAATTTGTTAACGGTTTGTGGTACTAATAAGATCAAAGCCATAATTTATAATTAACTTTTGTACGAAAAATCTATATGCACTATAAACTTACATCAATGACATATATAGTAATTCATATTTTGATTGAAATTTAGTTGTACGCTACAAATTACAAATTTTAGAAAGAGAATCTAGAAGAAATTTCGTATTATAGCTAAAACATTAATATTATAGCTAATGACTAATATTTCTAGTACTCGATAAATTTAAGAGTCCGTTTGGTATTACTTATTTGTAGTGCTTATAAGCACAAAAATGCTTATATGCAGAAATAAGCACATAAGCATTGCCGAACACACAAAAATATGAGAGGGCCCCCACCAAAATACCCCCATATAATTACCTATTTTTTAGCATCTCACCACCTACCCCTCTCATCTCTCTCTGCCAATTTTCTCCATTGCTCCTGAAGGCCGGAGACGCAAGGCACGGAGGAGACGATGCCCGACAACACCATCGCCAACGCCACCACCAGAGACGACGTCGGGGCCGCCCACCTCTAAATTTTTTTATTACCCCTCTCATATTTTTGTCTTCTCTCGGATTCACACATCTCCTCTCCCCAGCCATTGACGCCTTCCCGACCATTGAAGCCTTACCCGAAAGAAGGTCGAGGTCGTCGACAAACTCACCCATGCCGGATTGGTCTGAACTTGCCCACGCCGACAACTACCCCAATCTCAGATCTGTCTTCTCTCTCTCGACACACCTATCTCCCCTCACAAGAAACTCGATTGATGCCCAACAAAATTAGAGAGAATCAAACAAAAAATTCAGATCAAAATACTAATTAGGTCCTCCATTGAAGCCATGGAAGATCCATCTTCACCCAAACCATGAAAGCTCCCCAATTTCGTCTCAAAAATTGATCGGTTTGAACTTGTATGTCTTCTCAATTGAATATTCGGGAGAGAATCTGGACATGCAGAACGAGGGGAAAGAACCAGGACAGAACAAGCCCGCCATTAATATCTTCTATGCCTCGTGAATTCGGACTCGGGAGAGAATAAAAAATTCTCCACCGCCGGGAGAGAATCCGGACTGAACGATGGAGTCGGGCGAAAGAATTCTTCACCGCCATTTATTCCTTGTTTGCATCGTGAATTCGGATCCGGGAGATTCACTGCTGGCATGTATCTTCAAAGTCTAAAAAATTATTTTTTAAAGTCTAAAAGTTCTATAAAAAAAGATTCACTGCTGGCATATTTCTTTGCCTAGTTCAAAGTCTAAAATTCTATAAAAAAATATTTTTAAATATTTTATTAAAAAAATATTTTGTAAGGGTAATTTTGACATTTCCTTTATTACCTTTTAAAAATCAGCAAACCCTCCAACCGAACACCACTTGCTTACAGCAGAAATAAGTTTTTACTTATCAGCATCAGAAAAAAGTTTTTACTTATCAACACAATCCACTTTAAGTAACTTGTCAGCACAAAAAACTTATAAGTAACTTATCAGCAAAGTTTACCCGAACGCACCCTAATACTTGGTCCTTTGCTAAGTTTTGAGACGAAACTATATTTATTTGGGGTTATATGTAATACCCGATTTTCTTCTGTAGTAACTTTAGCAAATTCCGTCGACCGATGTTTCCTTTCGGAAATCAATTCCTTTAAAAAATAACATATAGAGTTGTTTCCCCCTTTTTACCCCAAATTGGCCCGAGCCAATAGAAAGCCCAAAAGCTATGGTCTTTCCATATAGAGTTGTTTCCCCCTTCTTGCGCCGTCACTCTTTGTTTCCCTTGGATGCTTCTCGCGTCTCACACCTTCCCGAGTCTATGGAACGAGCACCGTCTTCGAATGTCGACCCCGTTTCCTTCTCCTTCTTCGTGGTCTTTCGAAAGTTACTCGGGTCATCGCCACTGCTAGTCCAAGCTCGTCATCAAGCGTTGTGTCATCGAACCGTTGCACCTCACCGACGCCGGAGAAGCCCAAGAGCGAGTTTGTTGTATCGCGTTGCCGCCGTGAGCTGACATCCTCCTACCTTGTTGTGTTAGATCTCTTTGGCTTATATAGGCCATCACCACGGACTCGATTCTCATCACCAGTGAGTGGTTCCGTCTATCCCTCCTCTAGAATTGAGGTTTCTTGCCAGACTTATATAATTTTTGGGACATAAAATCAATTTGTTAATTTATGAAATCAGCGGGTTCGAGGATTAGGTGATTAGAGTCGACTAGGAGCTTAAATTGGAATGTTTGGTTTTAGCTAGAGTACAATTTTTGATCGAAGACGATACCTGGATTTTGTTCTCGGTGAACTAGCTTGACAAAAGAAAAAGAAAAATTGGGATTAATTTGGATAAGTTCGTTTCTTGTAACGTAGTGGTTTGATATGAATTGAATTGTAGGTGGTGGTTAATTTTGTAATCGAGTATATAAGTAAAAAGATGTACTAGATGGCTTCGCCCGTCCGTTGGACGGTCTATAGTTATTAATTTTATAATTAAACATAAATAATTGTGTATGTTATTTAAATTAGAATAGAAATATAAATTATATGTGGTAGTTCTGAAAATAAATAATGAAGAGAAAATGCATTTAAACATTTTTTATCTATTTTCATTGGTCCTAGGATACAAAATGATGATATATAGAAGTTGGAAAGGCCAAAATCATTGATTCTCTTATTATTTTTAACCTTTCTCTTTTAAATGGATTGAATAGGGAGAATATTGTAATTTTTTATTTAAGAAAAATGGTTTGAATAAATAGAATGAATAAGGATATTAGAACATTTATTATTTCTTGAGGGAGAACTTTTAGAAAGACTAGATGGCTTAGCCCGTCCGATGGACGAGGTATAATTTTGTGTCTATGGTTATTGATTTTATAAGTGGAGATAGATAAATGTGCATTTTATTTGAATTAGTATAAAAATGTAAAATATATGTGTAATTTGATGAAAAAAGTAATGTAAGAAAATTGTATTTAAACCTAAATTTTGAATGGTTGATTTGGTGCAATTATATATAGAAAAGTGAGTATATGTTTATGAAAGGTTAAGCATATAGATATAAGTATATAGTTGTATGATATAATTGATGTAATGTTATATTTTTCCCTGCTTTGTATATGTAGGATCGTGTATTTCAGTTGTGATGTTTTGTGTTGTATGTTTAATTTTGGCATTTTCATAAAACCAATTTGTTTATATTTTTCTAATTTTAGATAGATTATAATTTGAATTCATTTTTATCACTAATTTACGATATGAAATATGAGACCATTTATGCATTTAAGTAGTAAGAAAGAAGTGTTATTAACTTAAATAATATTTTCAATATTTATTAGAGGCCTTTTGTAATTTAGAATATTTTTAAATTATTATTTCAATAAGGAGAAGATTGTGTAAACCAAATAGATATATTAGTAGGATAATTAATTTGTATTTAAAAAATAGAACATTTATTGTTCTTGAGAGGGAGAGTTTTTATAGTTGTATAGATTAGAAGATTAGTTTAATTCAGTGATTATATAGTATTTAATGATGAGGGTGTTGTTTTATATACATATAAATAAATATATATAATCGTTTAGTAGTTCTTGAACCAGAGAGTATATTGACAAGTTAGTTTAATGTTTTGGTTTATGTGGTGTACTGTTGGTTAAGGTGGGTTAAATTGAGTTAATTTGGAATGCGGTTTAGTCCGAGTTGAGTCTGTTTGGATTATATTTTGATCGTAGCTTGTGATTACTATCTAGGGATCCATATTGCTTGGATTGCTTAGTTTGTCGTTTGCCTCAATACGAAGACTTCATTGAGGTAAGTTGCTCGACAACTTACTTAGTTAACCGTTTATAATATGCGTGATATTAATGTACATTGTGTGTGACACATATTTGTTTAGAAATATCCGTGTTGTCTTAATTGCGCAAATGATTTTCCACTTTTGTTTAAATAATGACAGATATTTTTGAATCATTGTCTCTTGGTATATGATGTATTGAATTGGATTTATAGAATATTTTTCTTGAAAAATTAGTTTTCGAATGGTTTTCCCTGTGCTGGCAGCGTAACCGGCACGACAAGTACGATGATGATCGATGGCGAAGAGGCGTCTAGGCATGGTCGTGTGTCGACCGGGCGCCTTTAAAATACTAAAATGTGTTGGAAAGTGCTCCAGCGGAGGCTTGACCGGGGGTTAAAAGGATGATATCTCGTAAGGAGTGGGAGGGCATGCCTCTGCACTCGGGCGCAGGTGTGTGCCATAGTATCGGAATGCAATGGTGAGGGAAGAGTTGTATTGCCGATTAGGACTGTGTGTGATCTGTGGATGCGTGTGATTGACTAAACAATAGTTTGAATTTAGTTGTGACTTGAGGATTGATTTGATTGTGTTGATGTGTGTGGGGTTTGCTGATCATATGTGTATTCAGTGTCATTATGTATTTTGTTTTCTTTTCTTTTTTTTTTTTTTTTGTTTTCATTTACGCTTTTCTGTTTTAGTCTTTACATTCTGTGTATATTGATTTCTCGTATATTAGAATTGTTAGCTAACCCCTCGGGGACTTTCTTTTTAGGTTATATGTCAAGGTTGATGGCCAGTGCGATGGTGAAGTAGCTCGACATGACGTGTTTTAGGATTCTGGGTAGTTCGGGTCATAGTATATTGTTTCGTGTTTGACTTTTTGTTGTTTAGGTGTTGGATTTCCCTTAGAGGTTTGAACAAAATTGTTGATGATTGTGGTGGGAAATGTTGCATTCGTGTTTTAAAATCCATAATTTTGATAAGATCATAGTTGGATGTTTTCCTGTTTTTCTCGTTGTGTCTTTGTTGTAAGGTCCGAATGTTGAATTGATGTCAAAACCAGCTTAAGTGGACCCATGTGAGGTCCACTACCAAGTAGCATTCCGGTTGGAAAACCGGGGTGTTACATAATTTATCCCAATCAAAATATACATATTATAAATTGTAACACTATTTTTAATATGAATATATCACAAAGACTCTTGGCTTTAAAAATGATGTAAATCCAAAAAAACATTTATTTTAGTCAAATAACGGTTACAATGCTAATTAGTAGGGTATTATATTATTATCATTCAAATCAAGAAACTTAATGCTAATTAATAAGGTATTTTGCCCATAAGTTTTCCATAACGTACATTTTTTGGATTAAATTACATGTATTTAGGTGAAATGAGTTAATGATGATCTTAAATTGTGGGTTATCTCATTTTTGGTATTTAAAACGGGTTTATTTTGATGAAAGGAGTTAGGGAGCCAACCGTTTGACGTTTGAGAGACTTTAATTGACATTATGCATAAAATCCTGATTTCAACAATATTATAATTTGTTTATCAACTACTATTTTGATGTAACTTCATATATATTTATAAAAATAAAATATAATTTTAGACTAATAAATACGAAATAATTTGACGATTTTTTTCAAAGATTTTTATTATCAAGATCGATGAATGTTATAGTGAAAATTTATAGTAATTAAAATATATGACATCTAATAATTCATATTTTAAATAATTCATCGTATGCATGTAGAATACATATTATAATACAAATTTACTTTGAATAATTCATAAGTATATACGTATTCTTTGATTTTAAGAGTTATTATATAGATCATTGATACATAGTATTGTTTGTCAAAATGTCTTATTAATACGGGGATACATAATATCATATGGTTACATGATTATTAATTTTGACTAGGTTTATATTTTTATAATATGTAAATGTATGGTTGAAATGAAATTATAAAATATCATATTAATAAAGAAAATTTTTAAACAAATAGCAATTTTGTTTATATGCTAATATATAGTCAATATCACAATATATATATATATATATGTGCATGGAATTTTATGTCAATTATATGTGTATTAATGCTAATATATAGTCAATATCACATTATATATATGTTTATAAATATAAATTATATTGTATGCTTTCAATGGAATTATAAATAACTTAAAGGTTGAATGAGCATTAATTGCCAAGAGGATTTTTTTTAATCTTATGCTTACAATGAAATTATAAATTATCTTATTATTTGTATGAGCATTAATTTCCAAGTTATTTAAGTTTATAGTATCTACCCTAATACATTATAAAGCAGACCCAAATCTGTTGTAAAATTTGCGCCACGTGGCATTTTTGAATAAATTAATGTGAAATTATATTTTAATAATTTTTGTAACAACTTATTGATGGCCGGATCGATGGAGATGGAGATGGTGCAAAGGAATTCGCCAAGAGAACTCGATAACTCCTTGCTTTGGATGATGGTTCGAAATAGATGACAAGAGATATGGATGTTCGATCTTGGATATGACTCACCAAGACAGGAACAAACTGGATTGCTAGAAACATCGGATATTACGCACCAACGCCTTAACAAGAGATTGAACGAAGCAAAAACAAGAACTTTGAATTGAAAATGCAAGTAAAAGAGAGCAACAATTTCGTCCAAATCCAAGAGAAGAAGGAAGGGGTGGCCGTCCATATAATCCTAAAGCCAACCTCACAAAGTTAGCCCCTTCACTTAAGGAAATTACAAAAATTAACCCGAAAACCCGAAAACTTAATAATTGTCCTTATCCGTAGAATTGTCACTTAGAACCATGAAGCAATATACGACTCCAACCATCTTCAATACACTCTTTTGGAAAGCTACACCCCATGAGCTCCTCTTGTACTTGAAAAAGAATGGCTTTAGCTTGGGATCGCTTAATACGACCTAAATAAGGTGTGGCTCCTTGAGATTTGGCACCATCAAGACCGGAAACCGCTTTTGGCCAAGCGTGCCAACCCCAGGCAGGGGCGCGCCTCCAGCCGTGTGCAAAGGCACATCGTCCCTTGGCAAAGGCGCGCCATCATCCCTCCGCAAGGGCGCGACAACACCATCCCTCCGCAAGGACGCTCCACCATCTAAGCTTGTAGGCGCGTCTAGGGTATGCCGTGGCTCGTCCAAGTGCTCAGGCGTGTGCTCCATTGTTGGCTCGGATGTCGATGGAATCACATCACTTATAGTATTCTTGATATATATACTAAATAGATAACATGTTTATATAAGTTTTTACGTATATAATTTTCTATTTATGAGTTATGTATTAGTATACTACAATAGATAACATATTTATATAATTTTTATATACATAAATTCTTATGAGATGATATTTTCCATATTAATTTAATATTTTTATCTCTTAACAAGATTTAGGGTCTTAATATTTTTTTTTATATTTTAACAAGGCTTGAGCTCCAAGTATGAAATTTATATCTTTATAATGATATGATTTTAAATAATAATTTTTGTTATGTTGATATATTTTTATTTTGAGAAAAGATATACTTTTATGTGTAATTTATTCTATATATACCGTAAAAACTCTTCATGGTCATTCAATATTAACGCTATCATATGAATTTATGTTGACATATTTTTGTATCCATAATAATATTAATAACAATTACATTTTCATATGAATTTATTTTAACTACAAGTAATTTGATAAATTTATTGATGATAGTTTTACGCTATCATAGTTTAAGATTGAAATATTTCGGTACCACTAAAGAGAAATAGGATATTTCTCATATATATTTATTTCTTAATATTTATATTATTTTTTTAAATAAAATTCTATCCATGTATAATATTGTACTGTGACAAACTAAGATTTATTTATTTTATAAAAAAAAAGCAACATACAAGAAAAGTAAAATAATTTTATTATCAAAAACAGAGTAAGGAACATAAACAAGGAAACTGTGTTCAAATTCTCATAAAGAATCTATCAAGTTATAGATACATAGATTTATACAAATCTTTGAGACATCTTAAAAAAATCATATCTAATAAAAAAAATCATATCTACTTTTGATAGCTTGCATTTAGGTATAGCTTAGGATGCATATTTATGTTTGTTTTGCGTGTGTTTTAGCTTAGTTTAGTGTAGTTCTTAGGTTTTTAGGTTTTCTAGAGAATTCGGGTTTTGCGCTTGTTTTGTTCGGTTTTACAAATCATTAGGTAAACAAGCATGGACGGGATGGATCTTAGGGGACTATGGAGGAGTTTGATAAATCTTAGAGTGATACAAGTGAAGATTGGAAGAACCAATACCCAAGAGCTTTTGTGAAAAGAACGCTTCCGGGCTATGCATTGAAGGTCTTGTTTTGACATCTCTATCTTGCAATGCTTGATTTGGGAGTTATAGTGGTCGGATGAAGCTGAATTTGGTGTCACTAGAAAGTTAACTCGAAGATCTACAATTCATATTTTTACTCTGAGTCCAAATTCTAACTGAAAGGGGGTGAAAACATCCTCCGAAGTATCGCCTGAAATGCTGAACCGAGAAATGCCGCGGGCTAGGATACAATGTGCGTGGCCGCGCCACCCTAGGAATGCCCGCGCCATCTGTTCTCGTGCTATAGAGTTGGGCCACGAGTTTTGGGCTTTGAGATGGGCTTAAGATAGATCTTGACCGACTTGTTTTATTGTATTTCGGGATATTTTGATCTTTGGATATCTTGTGGGGTATTTAAACCATGTTTTTAGTTTTCTCTCTCGATTTTCATAACTTGGATATAACTTTTAGAGGCTAGAGTTTTTCTCTCTAGAGGCAGACTTTAAACCTTTGTATGTTTTTCTTAATTTTAATTATGCATTGCTAAATTCCTTTGTGTTTGACTAGTTATTGAAGTCATGATTTGCATATTGTTGTGAGGTTTGATTTGATTCTCAACAAACTTGAATAGAGTTTATTCCCTGTGCTTAATTGATTCTAAACTAGGGTTTTGTTAGATTGATCTCTTTATTGAATTTCTACTAACTGAATCTTATTAATTACTGGTCGGAGTTAATTTGATCAAGAGTATACTTTAATCAATTTAGTACCGGTTGGACTAGTTGGTTAAAGAAGGGAATAAATTCACAAGTCATTTAGATGTCTGGTTGCTCTAATTATTTGTTTCTATTGATAACTTGAATCGTTATGCTGTTGTCTAATTGAATCTAGAAGGTCTTCTAGGTTGTTAGATAATTAGGGTTGTTAGACTGGTTGTTCTATCAACTAAATCTGAAGTTTGGGTCTTAATCCTTAGTAGGGTCATAATCCACAATAGATTATTCAAGTGAGAAGAGAATCAAGAGAATCGATGATCAATAAAGCAATGTCATGATGGATTTAACTAGTTGAACACGCTTGTCTTTCATATTTTACAATCAATTTTTGCATTCATATTTTCTTTTCAGTTTGCATATTGGTTTAGATAAATCAATTAAAAATCCCCCTTTCATTGAGTAATATTATTTAAATACAAGCAATTTAAGTCCTTGTGGGTTCGACCCTTGCTTCCACTAGACCTAGGTTAGGAAGTTAGGTATTTCTTTGACAGTGCTTTTACAACGACATAAAAGTGCTCGTCAAATTTGGCGCCGTTGTCAGGGACTCGTCTATTTCTGTGTGTTTATTTAGTAATACCATTTTTGGTGTTGTGAACCTATCTTACGGTTCATAACACCTGTGTTACTGTTCCATGGCTATGTTTGCATGTAGATAACTACAAGATGAATACTTTCATGAGTATTTTGCTAGACTATAACAAAAGATTCATGAATATGGTACTTTGCTGGGTTATTATCCATGTGAGAGGGAATTATGTGAATGCATCCTAGACGGTTTGAATTCTTAGACTCGAGGGCTTGCAGAGTACATGAGCTATTATAGGCTTTGGTGTATGGGACTAGAAGAGTATTGGGATTTCTTTTGCTACATGAGCCATCAATGTGCTAGTCGAATTATCTCCACCAATTCCCTATCCAATGATGGGAGAGGTTGCATTGGAATCAAATGCCCTTGAGTTAGACACCTAAGTGCAAGTTGAGGAGGAATCCGCTAGAGTTGAGTTGGGTTATGAGGGTGACTTTAATGTCCAATATGATTTTATTCCTATAATTCAACTTGAAGAGAGCACCAAGGAGCCAAGTTTAATCTCTATTGACATGGAGAAGCCTATAGAAGCAAGTGAGTTTAAGGTTGGTACTAGAGAATACTCATAATTCATCTTTGAGGAAAGTGGTGATGGTGACAAGTACTTTGACCCATACTGTAAGTATTTTCTGACATCACCACTTGTGTTGAATTTTTTTGAGCATATGCCATCTCATGAAAATTGGGCGCACATGTTTGATAAATTAAATCGGTCTTTGAAAGTTATATTATGCGTAATTGATTTATCAATGTTTTACTTATGCTTTTGCGAGATGTGTGCACAAGGCTTTGACAGGTTATTAAGGGCATTGACAATGTCTGTTCTTGTCAAATCATGCTAAGAGTCAAGTTAATGACGTTAAATAAGCGCTTCTTAAGAGGCAACCCAAGACTTTGAGTAGTTTTTGTTTTTCAATTATAATCTTTTTCTTTTTAGGTAGTTTTTATGTGTGTTTTAGATACCATAGGTTGAAAATCAATAACCCGAAACATTCAGAAGAGCGCGGGCATACAAGACAAGAGGCGCGACCACGCAGACCCGAGCCTTACCCGCGTAATTCCAACAGAGAGCAGAAGCAAGTGACGCGGGCAAAAAGGCCAGATGGCGTGACCGCGGCCCGTTGTGGCGCGACCGCGGTCCAAGGATGGCGCGCCCGCGTCTCCTGTTATAGTGCCCACGCCGATGGTCTTTTCTCCGAGTTCCGTTTCGCAGTCTTACACCACCACTACCACCGTCAGATTTTCCGCCGCACTACCCGGATAGCTAGTTTCTTTGTGAGTTTTTCTCTTTCCTTTTCTTTTTACTATACTTTGGGGACAAAGTATGTTTTAAGCATGGGGGAAGGGTTGTACTTTTGCATTGATGTAGCTGCATTAGTTTAGGTCATATTTAAAATTTTTGCATGCATTGATTAAAATTCTTGAAAAATTCAAAAAACAAATTCAAAAAAAAATATTGAATTTAGGTTCTTATTTCCCCATTGTTTGATTCCTCTTGTGTTTCTAAGTTAAGTATAAGTTCTAACCCATGATTTGCATGATATGCTGAAGTTTATATGATATGAGCATGATCATTGATTAAATACTTTGACTATAGGACTGAGCATGTATATAGCTTAAGTATTTGATTCATTCTGAAGTTCTAGACAAAAATTTACCTTGTGAGATATTTTTGGTCTTTCATGATTATTTGTTATCTACATTCTTGAGTGTATCACAAAGATTATCTAGCTCTAGAACTTGCGTTAATACTCTTTTTCAAGGCTGCTTTATATGATTGAATGCATGACATTAAAATAATTGATGCAATGTTTCTTATTAGCCTATTATTTCCCTTCCTACCTTACAAGATCTATGTTCTTGACACCCCTATTTCTTTGAGCTTTAAGCCTGTTTTTATTAGCTCCACAAAATGATTCCTAGCCTAATAAGCTTGACCCATTATCTGGGATTGAGGACATTAGGTTGTATTGTTGTTTTGTGTGATTTTAGTATAAGTATGAGGGAGTTGGAAGAAAAGGAAAAAAAAAAGAGGAAATACAACTCTTGGTTGAAAAGTGAAGAAAAAAAAAGTGAAGATGAAAAGTATGTTGCAGAGCAAATAAAAAGTTGAGTTTAAATGTTAGTAATCTTCATGAGTAAAAGAAAAGAGTTGAAGAAGAAGCAAAGACGAAAAAAAGAAGCAAAGTGTTTAAATGTGTTTATTGAGTTGGAAAAGAAAGTTTGGGAGAAGTAAGAAAAGAAAGTGTTGAATTTTGGTTTAGGATTAGTTCTTTATCCCAGATTTAGCACCACAAGCCAAAAAATGATCCCTTCCAAATTTCTCTTTACCTTGGCCCCATTACAACCCTTTAAAAAAGACCTCATGATTTTTGTTATGTGCTTGATCCCCAACGGTGGAGATTTAGAACTCTGATGCAAGCATATGGTATTCTAGTTTTCATGGTAGATTTTGAGTAAAACACATACCCTTAAACACTTGAGAGTTTAAGTGCAAACACATTTACCTTGGTGAGGTCTAGAATGAATGGATGGTCTTTGCTCTTTGCTTGTTATAATGCATGTTAGGAAGTCTTGGTCGGGTTCTTAGTTATATGTGAAATGCTTGTTTTATTTGAGATGGATGTATGATTGCATTTCTATGGTGTGATTTGGATTTATGTCTTGCTTGAGGACAAGCAAGGGTTAAGCATGGGGGAATTTGATAGCTTGCATTTAGGTATAGATTAGGATGCATATTTATGTTTTTTTTGCGTGTGTTTTAGCTTAGTTTAGTGTAGTTCTTAGGTTTTCTAGGGAATTCGGGTTTTGCGCTTGTTTTGTTCAGTTTTGCAGATCTTTAGGTAACAAGCGTGGACGGGATGAATCTTAGTGGACTATGTAGGAGTTTGATAAAGCTTAGAGTGATACAAGTGAAGATTGGAAGAACCAAGACCCAAGATCTTTTGTGAAAAGAACGCTTTCGGGCTATGCATTGAAGGTCTTGTTTTGACATCTCTATCTTGCAATGCTTGATTTGGGAGCTATAGTGGTCGGATGAAGCTGAATTCGGTATAACTAGAAAGCTAACTCGATGAGCTACAATTCATATTTGTAATCCGAGTCCAAATTCCAACTGAAAGGGGGTGAAAACAGAATCCGAAGTGTCGCTTGAAATGCTGAACCGAGAAGTGTCGCGGGCTAGGATACAATGTGCGCGGCTGCACCACCCTAGGAATGCCCGCGCCGTCTGTTCCCGTGCTAGAGAGTTGGGCCGCGAGTTTTGGGCTTCGAGATGGGCTTGAGATAGATCTTGACCGACTTGTTTTATTGTATTTCGGGATATTTTGATCTTTGGATATCTTGTGGGGTATTTAAACCTTGTTTTTAGTTTTCTCTCTCGATTGTCATAACTTGGATATAACTTTTGGAGGCTAGGGTTTTTCTCTCTAGAGGCAGACTTTAAACCTTTGTAAGTTTTTCTTAATTTTAATTATGCATTGCTAAATTCCTTTGTGTTTGACTAGTTATTGAAGTCATGATTTGCATATTGTTGTGAGGTTTGATTTGATTCTCAACAAACTTGAATAGAGTTTATTCCCTGTGCTTAATTGAATCTAAACTAGGGTTTTGTTAGATTGATCACCTAATTGAATTTCTAGTTATAACTGAATCTTATTAATTACCGGTCGGAGTTAATTTGATCAAGAGTATACTTTAATCAATTTAGTACCGGTTGGACTAGTTGGTTTAAGAAGGGAATAAATTCACAAGCCACTTAGATGTCTAGTTGCTCTAAGTGTTTGTTTCTATTGATAACTTGAATCGTTATGCTGTTGTCTAATTGAATCTAGAAGGTCTTCTAGGTTGTTAGATGATTAGGGTTGTTAGACTGGTTGTTCTATCAACTAAATCTGAAGTTCAGGTCTTAATCCTTAGTAGGGTCATAATCCACAATAGATTATTCAAGTGAGAAGAGAATCAAGAGAATCGATGATCAACAAAGCAATGTCATGATGGATTTAACTAGTTGAGCACGCTTGTCTTTCATATTTTATAATCAACTTTCGCATTCATATTTACTTTTGTATTCATATTTACTTTTCAGTTTGCATATTGGTTTAGATAAATCAATTAAAAATCCCCTTTTCATTGAGTAATATTATTTGAAATACAAGTAATCTGAGTCCTTGTGGGTTCGACCCTTACTTCTACTATACCTAGGTTAGGAAGTTAGGTATTTCTTTGATAGTGCTTTTACAGCGACATAAAAGTGCTCGTTAACTTTCACACGCTATCAATTTCAATTATCGACTTTCACACACTATCAAATCTTTCGAATTTTTTTTTTGGTAGAACAAGTCTTTCGAAATTGAGAACAAGAAGAATTACTCTTATGCTTCTTCTCCCCGTGCTCCGATCGCTTTCAGGTCGTTCACAACCGTTGTTGTTGTCTAATACTTTAACTTGGCCAGAATATGTTTGGGAACAAACATGACATCTCTTAGCTGATGATATTCTTTTCAGAGAAAGAAGACTTCTGCAAATAAATGGTATGTTTACTTTTATTCTATTTCTTCATACAAATGCTTGCTCAATGTCTACTTAAATTCACATTAAAATATTTCACTATCATTATGTATTTATTATATTCATATTTTTACAACTATATTTTTTCTCCCTTAATCTAATTCAAACATATATATATATAACTTAAGTCGTACTACTTTTGCCGATTTGCAGCTCAATGTTGAACAACTAAAAAACTATGCATTGGCAGAGCTTAAACTATTGTTGGAACGTAATGGAAGTAACCTTAAACACTATCCATCCATGCAACTCCCTGACGAAGCCGTTTTGATGGAAGGAAACAAGAAGTTCACATCCTTCCTTGCTTGAACGCTTTGCCGACCCTCAATATTTTCAAGAAAGAGCAATTCTTTTCAGCGAAAGAGCATATTAATATCTTCAATGAAATGTTGACATTTAGCATTTCTCTTCAATCTACAATTCATTTTCATGTGTGGGCTAACTAGTGTCATTTTCTATTTTTGTTTACACATCTGCATGTTCTAAAACTCACAAAAAATATGCAATTTTCTCGTCTTGATCCGTCAAAGTTAATTTTGATTGAATCTTGTGCCGATTTTGAGAACTTGGTATTCTTTTTTTGATGTCCTCTTGTTTGACTTGTGTTATGGTGGATTTTACTTTCACTCTTAGTTGACTCGGTGTTAGGAAATCACGTTCATTAACATTGGAACAACGTCCTCAGTTTTGATAATGACAAACACCATAGGAACTAACGCCAATTGCCAAGTATTTCAGCTAAACAGGTCGCATGTCACAAAGAAAAGAGTAACAAGTTCCCACATCATGGGAACTAATGCAACGACGAAAAAGAAGGCGACCAACCTCAGAAGAGAATAAAGTTCCCACATGATGGGAACTGGATAAGAGGAACAAGAATCCCTCAAAAGTCAAGAAGAATTCCCAATAGAAGGGAATTGAGAAGACGAGAGTTACCTTTGGATGGGAACTGGCGCATGCATGAAAGCGACATCTCAGCGCAATTTTATGGATCCTGTTTGTTCCGAACACAGAGGTGTCTCAGACTCTCATAGCCTCAGTAGAAAGAAGACGACCATCCAACAGTCCAGATTGATTCAAGAGTTGACAATTCAAAATTCAAATCAAGTCACATATCAATCTTAAGAATCATACTTGGAGAACAAGTCAAGAAGGGTATTTAGGACAAATACCCCAAGTGGATAAGGGTTTCTCATCACACCTATTTAAACCCTTCAATAGTCACCTTGCTGCTCACTTTTTCCCAACTCATAAACTCAAACTCAGAGAAAGAAGAGTTGAAGAGATGCTTGAGTGAGAGTCATCAAGCTGGTGAAAAGTCCCCGACAGCGAGCTAATCTCGTCGACGGTGTAGAAGAAAGAGCGAGTTCCTAGGTCTAGGGAAACTCAGGAGAAGAGATAGAAAGAGAGAGAGAGAGAGAGGTTTGAGTTTCGCTTTATCTTTGATTGTGGGCGTTCACTGGGTTAGGGTCGAGAGAGTACATTAGTGTTGCCTAGGGAGAGAGTCCTAGTAGGAACAGAGAAGTTTGTATTCTGCCTTGTAACTTGAAGGGAACAAAGCAATAAAGAAATGGTAAATCATTCGAAAATCCTCCGAGAGGGAGGTAGAGGTTTACTCACCCAATTACTTTATCGTTGTAGGGTTCCTTTATAAGGGAACCGTCTCTATTACTTTGTTTACCTGCTTACTTGTTTATTCTGCTGCATGTGGGAACTGTTCGATGCGGTTCTCATAACCGATTTTGACGAATATATGATCAAACAATTGGTATCAGAGTAGGCGCTCTAGATCTTGGTTAGTCTTTGCAGGTACTTAGGAAAATGGCTAAGGAACTCTCAAGGATCGGACATGGGAACAACAAGCCTCCCAGACTCATCGCTGGACACTTCAAAAACTGGCAGATCAAGATGAGAGACTGGATGAGGAGTCATGACTACCAAGCATGGTGTGTCATAGAGCACAAGAACATTGAGGTCAATGAAAATATTTGGAACGACCTATCCAAATGGGGTCCCACTGAATGGAAATGCATGGAGGCCAACTATAAGGCCAAGATGCACCTCAACAACGCAATGTGCGAGCAAGATAGTGATAAAGTGGCGAACATGGAAACAACTAAGGAAATGTGGGAAACCATTCAACAAATGCACGTTGGAAGTTTCGATTTGAGGGAAGATCACCAAATGAACGCCAGAAGGGAGTTCTTCAACTTCAAAATGATGATGGGTGAATCGATTGATAGCTATCAATCACGTTTCGAGTCCCTCTGCTTAAATCTTGTAGCCCTAGGTATCATGAAGCAAGAAATCTCCGACAAAATGAAGGTGCAACAACTGTTCAATGGGCTAACAACACAATGGGCGAACGAATGAACCATGTTCAAGGAGAATCCTGAGAATAGGAACTTCATGCTCCACCAAGTGTTTGTTAAGCTCATTGGTTAGCAAGAAAGGGAAGTTCAAAAGCAACTCCAATAGAGAAAGAAAGAACTACGAGGTGAGCAATAGATACCAGGACAGAGATAAAAACCTCGTTGATGCCACATGCTACAAATGCTACAAGAAGGGACACTTCGCCTAAAACTGTCCTTAGGGCGATGTTATCAAAATGGCGATCCGGATCGTAGAATCGTACGATTCTACGGTCCTGATCAAGTCAAACGATCTAGATCGTGGTCAAAGTTGTTGTTGAGTAGGATCGGTTATAGGATCGATTAGAATCGGTAAAATCCCGATTTTGAACCGATTTTCACGATCCTATAAATTCACCTTAGAATTGGACTTTTACAAAGCTTAGCTAAATTTTGGGCTAGGCCCATCAATTGCACTACTCGGTTAATCTGATTGTATCTTTACCAATAGAACAAAATCCCTAATTTCACTCTCTCGCCTCTTTCTTCATATCTTAGATAAAACATTCACACATAGGCAAACCCCTAAATCATTAATTCGCTGATTTATGTTGATTTTTGGATCTAAATAAAGAAGGATTCAGTGATTGATGTCTATTGAAGTTAGTTTTCCAACTCGATCGTGAATTCCTGAAGTTGATTTTTGGATCAGCCTTCGAGAGGTGCAGGTACGTAGTTATCTTGTTCCTACTTTGGAACTTCCAATTTCTCAAGTTAATCCACTGGTTTTTGTTCTTCTAAATTTAATATTACTCTTATGATTTGTTTGAGAATGAGTGATTAGTAAACTAGTGATGATGGTGATTTTCATGGTGAAATATGTTCGGTCCTAGATTTCTGGGTGATTTGTTCCAACTTCAAGTACATGCATATTCTGATAGTGCCATAGTGGTAATCAATAATAATTTTAACTTGTTTTTGCTTGTGTTGACTTAATTAATAACTAGTTCATTATATAGAAAGTATGTTTTGCATTAGTTATTCTTGATAAATGATAATAATGTGCTTTTAAAAGGACCAATTAATTAACTAGTTGTTGATGAATCATGAATCGTACATGTTCAAATTTTGATGATTACCTATTAGGCTATTGCTGACTTGATTTTATATAAAATTATGAAGCTTAATGGATTTTGTGATAAGTGATAATTTAAGACAAAGAGTTTAAGTATATATTTTTTGGTGAATTATCACAAATGCTTGATGATTTGATATGATTTCAGTGTATACTTGTAGAGACATATAGTATATATATATATATATATATATATATATATATATATATATTATATATATAACTTCTAATAAGCTTTTTTGAGCAGAAGCTAATTTCTTTGAACTTTATAGGTATGTCAAGCTATGGTTCAACCTCTGTAAAAAAAGAGAAAAAATGTTGTTGGTAGTAGATTAGACCCGGGTTGGGAAAATGGTATTGAAGTGGACGCTGATGCTAAAAATGTACGGTAATATTGTTCTGTAGTAGGTGCTGGTGGTGTTTATAGACTTAAGCATCATCTTGTTGGAACTGGTAAGAATGTTGAGGCATGTTTGCAAGTCTGTAAAGAAGTAAAATAGAAATTTAGGGCATTATTACTAGCTAATGAAGAGCAATGTAGTAGAAAAAAAGAAAATACTTAATGATATTGGTGAGAAAGAACATCCTTGTGGATATCAAAGGGAATTTAATCAACGGGGGAAACTGGATGCTTTTGTGAGTAGAAGCAAACCTGGATTGCAGACAACACTTAACCAAAAATTTAAAAAGGAAGAAAGAAAAGAAGTTTGTCAACAAATTGCTTGTTTTTTCTACACTAGTGTCATTCCCTTCAATGCTATAAACAATCTAGAATTTCCAATCATGGTTGAAAAAATTGCTATGTTCGAGAATGGACTTAAACCTCCAAGTTGCCATGAAATTAGAGTCAAGTATTTAAAGAAAGAAGTGGACAGTGTGATAAATATGCTTGAGGAGTTTAAAGAAGAATGGAAAACAACAGGTTGCACTATTATGTCAAATGGATGGAGTGATAGGAAAAGACACTCTATATGTAATTTCTTGGTTAATAGCTGTTAGGCCCAAAATCAAATCGGCCTAATTGATGACATTAGCCCAAGAACGATAGAGGGATTGCATAAAAAGGAAGAAGTCTAAGGGGAATCAAAGAGATGTCAACGGTCATTCGGAGAAGAAAGAAAGCTACGGTCAGCATAAAGAGATAAGTGCACGCGGGCAACCTATATCTATAGTTATTTGTTCCGATATGTATGCAAAGTGGGAGACAATTAGGAGCATATCCTAGGAACGTCTAGAATGTGGGATATGGCAGTTAATTTGATAAAGATACAGGCTAGAAAGATAGAAACAAGGGCACATTCCATTCAAAGACAAGCATATGTAACACAAAACTCTCCGAGAGAGAACTCTGGTAATCTAGATTTCATCAACCCGACTATTTCTTGAGTGATCTCTTGCCTTTCAATTCGATCGTGCCCCAATCTAGGGAAAAAGTTTGATTGTCAAATTTTTGTCCAAAACAATTTGGCGCCCACCGTGGGGCCCTACGATCGAAAAGGGTTCGCCTTTCCATATCGGAAGAAGTTCAAAAAGTTACCCTGATCAATCCCGAGGAGGATAATCGAGAGTAGGACGCCGGGGGTGACGGAGGTGAATGCCAGGACGCGTCGACCGCGCTCCGCCTCGAGTTGTCTGATTTCGCCCAAAGGCTTCAAGCCCTCGAGAAGGAACTAACAGACCAACGTGCTTGCAACGAGAAGCACAAAACTAGCATCGAGCAACTAACTGCCGATAACGGAGGTCTGTGCTCTCAACTCCGATCTGTTTCTTCCGTCGGCCCACACGCCCAAATGAAGGTTCGAGTCCGAACCAGTGGGGGAGAAGGATTTTCTAGAAACCCTATCGGTCGACACGAGATATCCTCCGGTACGGAGTTTGTTACCCTACCTGCAACCGTCCCTAGGGTACTGTCTTTCACCAATAGCTATAGTTATTTGTTCCGATATGTATGCAAAGTGGGAGACGGTTAGGAGCATATCCTAAGAACGTGTAGAACATGGGATATGGTAATTAATTTGATAGAGATACAGAGGCTAGAAAGATAGAAAAAAGGGCACATTCCATTCGAACACAAGCATATGTAACACAAAACTCTCCGAGAGAGAACTCTGGTAATTAGATTTCATCAACCCGACTATTTCTTGAGTGATCTCTTGCATTTCAATTCGATCGTGCCCCAATCTAGTGCAAAAGTTTGATTGTCAAATTTTTGTCCAAAACAATTTGGCGCCCACCGTGGGGCCCTGCGATCGAAAAGGGTTTGTCTTTCCATATCGGAAGAAGTTCAAAAAGTTACCATGATCAATCGTGAGGAGGATAATCGAGAGCAGGACGTCGGCTTCAAGCCCTCGAGAAGGAACTAATAGACCAACATGCTTGCAATGAGAAGCACAAAACTAGCATCGAGCAACTAACTGCCGATAACGAAGGTCTGTGCTCTCAAATCCGATCTGTTTCTTCCGTCGAGCCACGCGCCAAACGAAGGATCGAGTTCGAACTAGTGGGGGAGAAGGCTTTTCTAGAAACCCTACTGGTCGACACAAGAGATCCTCCGGTACGGAGTTTGTTACCCCACCTGTAACCGTCCCTAGGGTATTGTCTTTCATCCCCACACAGTGTAACCATACCGGTGAGGAGGGGATAGCACCCATCTGCCTTCGATCGGTGCGAGATGTTAGCCCTCGACATTTTGAGGATGACATCATGGATGATGAATAGGATTGGGATCACCGCCGTCCCCGAGACCTAGAAAACGTAGTCCAGAACCAATTCAAGAAGTTCACCGAGCAAATGGGAAAGATACCTGGAGTCCCTCGACCCATAGGGAAAGAGGCGGTTGACGGTTGCGATGAGCCGCTCTTCGCTTCTCACATTGCCCAGATCGAGATACCGAAGAAGTTCTCGGTACCCAGCATGAGCCGCTACGACGGCACAAGAGACCCTGACGAGCACATAACTATATTTAAGCAAAAGATGATGACTAGTACCGTCCCATATCATTCTCGTGAAGCGTTGATGTGCAAGGGTTTCGGAGCAGCTCTTACGAGGTCGACTCTAAAGTGGTTCGCTAACTTCCCCCGAGGAAGTTTTCGTTCCTTTGCCGAATTTATGGATTCCTACAAAGTTCAATTCGCTAGCAGCCGGAGGTTCAAAAAGAAATCTATCGATTTGTACCGGGTTATCCAGAAGCCAAACGAATCCACCCGAGAGTACCTGGACCGTTTCAACCGAGAGAAGATCTCCATCCCGCACTGTGACGTGCCGACTACTATGAAAGCCTTCAGTCAGAGGGTTAACCAAGATGGAGATCTGATGTGTACTTGCCCTAGTCCTAGGGTTCCGAGACCAGGGCGACCCCCTTGGGCTAATCAGCGTCTCCGTAGGACTCGTGCCAAGACCCGTGGTCCGCCTCACCATCTGCACTACAACTCCGAACGCTCAAGTCGTGCCAGCGTCGAGCCAACCCATCATCGGCACATGAGGTTCTTGTGCGTCACACCCCTCGTTACCGACGTTCCAACCCTCGGTACCGATGTGCCAACCCTTGGTACCGACCCACCAACCCACGTTACTAATGCGGCAGCTGGCGCCAACCAGCACAAGATGCCGTGCACACCCTCGGTACCGATTAGCCAACCTCGGTATCGATCCTCCAGACTCGGTACTACCCTAGCCTTGCACGCGCACTAGCGCGCCGACGCGCTTGTCGCGCCACGCTAGCCTTTTCACGACCTTGTTGCGACACTCACGACATGGCCACCGTGACCATTATCTATTTTTACTACTTTTAGTACTTTTTCCTTTCCGAACCTTACTTAATATGTCTTTTCTATTATTGTTGAGTATTTATAGGCTTGGGCCTAACGTTGGGCCGCTTGCATGCGCAGCCGTAGTTGCCCCCTTGCCTCCTTAGGGTTTCTAGGATCTCCTCTAGAAATAGGAGCCTCCTCTCATTGGATGCTTTGATTTGGTAACACATTTCTCTTCTCAATCCCACACTCTTCACGATTAGTTCAACCTAGTGGACCTTCTCAATCCTTTCACTTCTTTCTCAACCCAGGTCCAGGCGTCCAACGCCTCAAACCTATCGGTTCGTTTGGTGAAGAGACACAATACGCGTCCACGACAAGATCCTCGTCCCTCCCTTTTTCTTCCCCTTTTTTACATAGATGATGATGTTGAAGTCCAAACATTGAGTGATGATGAAGAGTTTGTAGTGACTTTTAATGGCTCAAATGAAATTGATTTGGATGATTTTGGTGATGGAGACTATATGCAAATTGGAGGAACTAATATTGGAACTAATTTAGGAAGTGATGATGTAGATTATGGTATTTTTGGATATGATGATGATGTGTAAACAATGATTAACTAGTATGTGGGGACAATAGTGTAGTACTGTAGTTTGTATTTGTCACAGATTTGACTCGGTAGTTTAATTTGTATTTGGCTATATTTTAACGTTATATTGTGAACGTATTGTGGCAATTTGAGATATTTTAATGACATTATGGACCGCAAGATGCTTTTTAGATAAATATATCATGTCTTTTTTTATCAAAATTAGAAAAAAAATATAGAAGTCTTAATATATATAGGAATGTAAACAATTTAATGTTACACTTATGCAATTTAGTAAATTTTCATTTTACAATTTTGGTAAGATCGATCGATTCTACGATCCGATTTTACGATTCGATCCTACCCCCTTTTCCGATCCAATGTAGAATCCCGATCCTGATAACCTTGCCTCAAGGAACTAAAGAGATAAGACTCGACAAAGGAAAAAGAAAAGTATACGTAGCAACTTGGAGTGACTCCGATGATGAGGAGCCTGAAGCTTGGTCAACCCCAAAAACTTGCGTTATGGCCATAGGGAGACCATTGGGGAACAACCCAGTAAGGTAAATCTTGAAACTCTTTTGAACTCTCTTTCTCAATATGAAAAACCCGAGTTGCTTAAGTTATTGACCAAACTACTAAAGACAATATAAAGATTCAAAGGAAAATAGATAAAACTGAACTTGTCTTAGCAGAACAACTAGGATTGGAACCTTGTTCCCAATGTGTGAAGCTTGTAGACAAATTGCAGTGCTCATTCAATGAGATCACCACCGTAAGAGATGAGATCAATAACATTGAGAGTGAAAAAGATGAGATTCTTAAGAAACTGAGAGAATGCCAGAAGTGTTTAGAGAGTTCCCCTCCACAGAGCACCAAAGAAGCCATTCCCCCAATCAAATTTGTTCCAGCCCGGCATGGAATAGGGTATGGGGAAGGAACATAAAAAATTGGATCCTGTCTTCTCACCCTTAGGCAAAGAAATGAGTGTTGGCCTGAAGGGATCTTGAGCTTCAAATCCAAAAATTGAAGAATGCTCAATTAGAAGAGAGAATTCATGTCCTTGAAAGTGGGGAAAATGGGAACACTGAAAACTACTCTAGGAACACTAGCCACAAAATATATCTCAAGATAGCCAAGGGAAATGGGTCTAGAGTTTACAATCAGAAAACCATGGATAGAAATAGGGTCTAGAGACCTCACCTAAAATACTATCTTGGAGAGTACTATAAAACTTGTCGGGAGTGTAGAGCTCATGGGCACTACATTGAAAGCTGCCAAAAAAGGCAAGCACACAGGTCACACACTTTTGGGAACAAGAGTTAAAAAAACAAAAATTTTCAAAGAAAAAAAATCCTAAAATACCGAAACTGTGGAGAGTACCTAAGAACGGGAACTCACCTAGGAATTCATCCTTGAGTCCTAGTAACTCCACACAAGTCCACAATATTGTTGATTTCTTGGTCGAAAGAACTCTGTTTCGTTGTATGGAACTAGGCAAAAGACATCTTGCCTTGGTCGCCAAATCTAATTAACTTTGCAGGCTATAGTGAGGGGGAACAACACTTGTGTCATCGACAGTGGATGTTCCAACCACATGACCGGTAAGAAAGAAAATCTCACCTCACTACTAATAGAGGTCGATGGAGGCTATTTTGGAAAAAAATTTGATCAACAAACCTTTGCCCTTAATTCGGTCACGATCGAATTCAAAGGAAATGCCAAATACGAACAAACTCACAATTCTCGAAAGCAGAGGGTAATGATCTTTTGTTTCATTGATCTCTTGGTGTTTTTCTTTTTTCTTTTTATGCTTTACGAAATACTTAATTTTACATATATACGGCTAAATTACAACGGTTACTTCCCATGAATCACGTTCTCCGGATTCCTAGGGCACATGTTGTAACTAACTTCCCACTTCCCGCATATATTGGAGGCTCGGAGTGCTCTCACCAGCTCCTTCTGAACAGATCTCTCCGCTCTGCGACGGAAGCTTTCTTCCTTCCATCGGGTGACTGATGACTTCTCTCATTCCAAGATCCTGTTTTGTTCGGCTCGGTTAATGACTTCCCTGCGTACTTATGGGCTCAGACTACCAAATGGGCTGCTGGATATTTGGGCCTAACAATACCCCCAAATCCTGATCCAAATCTTTTAGACGGGATTTGGATCGGATTTGCCGCGTGAGCTTAAGCAGCATGTGCCACGTGGTGGTTACCCGTCCGTTCGATTACCCTCGAGAACTTGAAGAGTCCCATCAATCAGGCTTTAAATGCGTCGTCTCAGACCCTCTCTTAGATACACGTTATCTCCTTCGTGCTTCATCGTCTTCTCGCTCTTCTCTCTAGCTCTTATTCCGCTCCTATGTTGTTTAACTTCCATGGCCAACACCGATGTCAAAGACATGGGCTTCAAATCTTCTCATATCGTCGAGCCTCACGAATGTCGCCCCTGCTTTCTTTCCTCCAACGAGGTGGAGACCCTTATTCCAAACCACGGATTTCCATCCGAAACCAATTTCTATACCCCTACATGCGAGGCCGCTTATTGGGTCAAGGAGGGTTGGGTTTTCTTTTGGAATACCCCTTCACCTTGGGAGCCCTTTTCCCTCTCTCCCCTTTGATCCTAAACTTCCTGATGACCCTCAAAGCTTCCCCGACGCAGTTGATGCCGTCGGTATGGACGATCTTGTATCAGATCAGTGAACTCTGCCTGGGCGAGAAGATCAACTTCACGCTGTAAGATCTACTGTGCGCGTATCGGGTCTATCCCCTTAGGGCTGGGCGCTTCACTTTGTGGATTTCTCAAGTTTTTGACTCTGTGGATTTCTCGCGCAGTTCCGCCTAGTTTGGAGGCCCACATTCTGGAGTCGAAAGCATGCAGGAAGCTCTTCTCTCTTTTGGAGGCTAAGAGGACATACCGGAGGTCGACGTAACAAATGCTTAAAGGCGAATCTAGCAACAAGACGACGACAGTCATTGGGGACCCTTGGGACGGTGAAGATGATGCGGGGTCTGGAAACTCCAAGAAGACAATTGAGGACAATGCTCTGGCTTCTAGGGAGCTTACTGACATGAATGTGAACCCTATCCGAAACCCTACCAGTAAGTATCCCTCATCTTCACTTCTGAATTCAATACCGACTACATTCTTGAATTTGACTGCTTGTCTTCTCAGAAACTTCATCTTCCCTGGGAAGGAGCTTTTCTGCCCTAGCCCTAATTCAGCTTAAGCTTCAGTCAAGTGACAAGAAACCTCCCCTGGACCCAAAGGTGAATATTGAGATAGTGTTGAAGGTGACCCCCACCAAGAGGCTCTCGCCTGGATCTACTAAAGTAATCGAATTGGACGAGAAAGGTCCCTCTGATTTGTGGTAGAAGCTCCGGGGTGCTCATGGTTCAAAGAAGCCTCGCTGGGATGTCGCCAGTTCTGCTATGGTGAGGGATTCCGTCTTGTCGATTTGGAAGTTGCGTTTTCTCCACCCTTTTCCTTCTTCTTTCCTTTTTTCCCCTCTTTTTTGTTTTTGTACTCGCTGCGGATGATTAACTGTCTTGATGTGCAGGCCTTGCAAAGTGCCTTATGGGTTGCTGATGCTGTTGACAAGGAAGAGCACATTCTCAGAGATCATCAAATTAAGTGGAATGCCGAAAAGGCTGCTTTGGAGAAGGAAGTGAATCTCGCAGTTGATCGCCAGAAAACGGACGCAAGCAAGCTTACGAAGCTTGCCGAGACGTTCAGACGTCTGTCTTCTCATGCCGCTTTAGATAAGTCCAGGATTGCTGAGCTCGAAGCCGAGAACAAGAGAATTCTCAAGGAAGTAGGTGAGATCAGGGCCTACTATTCGATGATGTCCCGAGTGGAGATGATCAAGCAGTTTGTGGCTAGTCAGCATTCGGATTGGGTTCTGGATGCTGAGGTTGCGTCTTTCCACGAGTGCTATCCTCCAAATCAACCGGCCCCTGGCGATGAGCTCTTGGACTTTCTTGACGCATAGGAGGAACGTGGTGATCGTGTTCTGAGCACGGGCGGGGTATCTGAACAAGGTGACGGGCTTTCCGCGGACGCAGCGGAGCACCTGGGAGGCATTTCCGTCAATGATGAAGATTAGGGTCGTGAGCCCTTGTAACATATTTCTATGATGGTTTTTCTTTTGTTTTTGTTTGAATGATAAGTGGGTAACATGTATGGGCCGTATAGAGGCCGTGAACAATGTTTGTCCTTTGTCTGGACGCCTCTTCTTCCTTAGGAGGAAGAAATAAATAGCTTTTGATGCATGCGTGCTTCTTTCTTGCGTATTTTTGTTTGGTATTGTCCTTCCTTTGTGTGCAGGATTTTTCAGGACGCGTGGATGCTTCGGACAGAAGGCTTTAAGACGAAGACTCCTGTAGAAGTCTCTGGTCACGGGTGGCAGTTGCGTTTACCAAAGAAGTTTCCAAGCATGTAACAGGTATTGCGTTGGGACTTGCGCTCAGGAAGTTCAGTCGATTAGAGACGTCTTTGGTCTAGGATTGGTTACCTCAGTTGTTTGAACTTGTATTCGATTGTATAAGGTATTGTATATGTAATAAAACATACCTTTCACTTTCTAATTCTACTCATGCAAAAGGAGAATAAAGGTAATCAAACAGTGATGCACTAATGTCATTCATTCGATAAGAGTAAACTATAGCATAGAAATCACACAACAAAGAGTCTTCACGCAAACAAGTTGAACACACTAAGGAAGATGAATTTAAAGCAAAAGCAAGATAATAAACTACGCACTGATGACCTCTAATGTCTTGAATATCTGACGTTGAGAACCTTCCACTGAGGATTCTGGGAGGTCTACGTTCCGATAAAAGGATTGTTAAGGCAAGGTTCCCTTTCCCCTTTGGGTTTTGATGATAACAAACCTTTGCCCCTTGCCCTTAGGGGGAACTAGTATTTGTTTTGCTCTATAATCTTGAAGGGTTTGTCATTATCAAAAAGGGGAAAATTGTTAAGGCAAGGTTCCCTTGCCCTTTTGGGTTTTGATGATAACAAACCCTTGGCATTTGATATGTTCTATGAAGTGTTTCAGGGAAGGAATTATCCAAGCGAACAATGAAGGAAATGTTCATCTAACTAGAGGGAACAGTGATGGGAACTGTGCAGTTCAAGGCTCCAAGAGAAGCAAGACAAAGAATGAAGATTCAAGGGAACGATGAAAGGAACTATTCCCTTAATAGATGAACAGTAAAGGGAACTCTCAGTGTAATGGGATGACACTGTTCCCTTGACAACTGAAAAGGATAGAAAAACCAAGAAGAAGGAACACTGAAGGGAACACTAGTGTAATATGATGGGAACTGTTCCCATCTAGGGAACATGATGGGATCAGTAAAGTTTCAAAGCTCAAAGGAATAATGATGGGAACGCCAGTGCAATATGAGGAGTTGTTCCCATCGAAGAACATGATGGGAACAGTGAAGGTTTAAGGCTCAAAGGAACAGTGATGGGAACGCTAGTGCAATGTGAAGGAACTGTTCCCATCTAAGGAATAGCTCCCCAAGACCAAAGCTCTAGGAGAAGAAAGACACAAAGGAACAATAAAGGGAACTATCAGTGTAATATGAAGGAACTGTTCCCATCCAAGGAACAGTTCCTCAAGAGAAAAGCTCCAGGAGAAGAAACACTCAAGGGAACAATGAAGGGAATTGACAGTGTAATATGAAGGAACTGTTCCCATCCAAGGGAACTCACAAGCCAGTCCAAAAATCATGTCAGCGAGAAATACGGAGACATGTTCCCAACAAATCAGAGGGACAGTTTGTGCATCAGACTGAGCCTATTCATCCAACGGCTTGATGAGCTTCAAGAGTTGACCAAATTCAAACAAGGGTCACATGTTGAGAAAGTACATACTTGGGGAACAAGACAAGGGCAATCTTGACATTTCCAAACTTGAGGATTGGGGAGCAAGGCTCTTTAGATATAAATAGTGAACAAGCCCAAGAGAAAAATTCACCCCCTTAGAAATCCAAATAGACAAGAGCATTAAGAGAGAGAAGGTGGTCGACGGCGGGTTTTTGATCTCGGCGACGGCGAGGAAGAAGTTCCCAGGAGCAAGGGAATTGTGAAAGTCAAGTCCATGTGTAAGGTTTGGTTTGCTTGTCTTAGTTGAGTTGTTCTCTTAGGAACTTGGTTGGAAGACTCATTAGTGTTGCTAGAGTTAGGAAGAACTGCTAGGAACAGAGAAGTTTGAGCCTTGCCTGTTGTAAATAAGGAACAATCAATAAAACAAGTAGATCATTCAAAATCCTCCATGGGAGGTAGAGGTTTACCCATTCAACTAGTTGGTTGAAGTGGGGTTCCTTTATAAGGAACTGAGTCCCTTACTTATCTTATGCCTTTAGTTCCTGTTCATTTAAATTCCTTGAATTGTTCCCATAATACTCTTTGTTCCTATACTTCTAATATTGTTCTCTTCATTGTGCCTATCGCCTGCATATTTATTTGTTATTCCGCTGCCCAAGGAACAGTTCCTATAACTGTTCCTTGACTCTATTCTAACACACAACTATCCAACAAGGATTTCTCTCTCAGAAGTGATATTTCTTCAAATGTATTGCATTCTAGCTCCTGGGGATAGCTTCTCCGTCATTGAATTCTAGCTGGTAAGCGCCTTGCCCAACGACCCCTGTTATCCTATAGGGTCCCTCCCAAGTCGGGGCTAGTTTTCCCGACTTGGTTTCATGGGTGTTTTGGAAGACCCGCCGTAGTACCCAGTCACCGACCCGGAAAGTCCAGATCCTGACGTTCTGGTTAGAGCTTCGGGTGACCTGCTGTTGATGATAAAAATCCTGCACACAAAGGTTCCCTTGCCCTTTGGGTTTTGATGATAACAAACCTTTGCCCCTTGCCCTCAGGGGGAACTAGTATTTGTTTTGCTCTATAATCTTGAAGGGTTTGTCATTATCAAAAAGGGGGAAATTGTTAAGGCAAGGTTCCCTTGCCCTTTTGGGTTTTGATGATAACAAACCCTTGGCATTTGATATGTTCTATGAAGTGTTTCAGGGAAGGAATTGTCCAAGGGAACAATGAAGGAAATGTTCATCTATTAAGGGAATAGTTCCTTTCATCGTTCCCTTGCCTTAACAATTTCCCCCTTTTTGATGATGACAAACTCTTCAAAATTGTAGAACAAAACAAGTTCTAGTTCCCCCTAAATACATGAAAGTTCCTCAATCAATAAAATGAATGGTTGTTCCCTAAACCTTTTTTGTTCCCCCTGAGATGGACTTGTAGCTCCTACTAGTGAAAGTTATCAAGTAGTTCCCCCTTAGCATATGGAAAAGTAAATTCTACATCTCTTAGAACAACGCATCTCTACAATTTTTCACACTTCCCCCTTTTGGCATCATCGAAAAATGAACTTCAAGTAAGAGGGACAAATACAAAGCACAATCTTAACTCAAGGATAATATAGAGATGATGATAGAGGGATGGTACTACACAATCATTATAAGCAAAAAATAGTAAGAGCAATGGAACTGAAAGTATATGCACAAGGAAAAGCAATGTATTGGAATTGATGGGCTAAGGGAATTTTGTAGGGGACTCAATCATGATTTCGAAGAGGGTGTGTTCCCCTGGATATCAAGCATTACCATTTTCCCTCACAATAGTCGTTGGTTCCTTGATTTTCACATCCATTTCCTTGGTTTAGTTCCTCCCATCCTTCCTTGTACATTTCTTCAAATTTTCTGTAAACTCTTCATGAGAATTTTTTTTTAGGGAACTTGCAACTTTCATATGCTTTGGAGATGCCAAGTTCCTCCTCAAGGAGTGGATCTATATCTAGAGCCTTATCCTCTTTTCTTCTTCCCTTGACTTGTTGTTCCCTTGACATCCAGTAAAAACAAAGTTCCCACTCTTCTACACCATGATTGAGTAATGAGGGCTAGGTTTGGATAGCATGGGATTTTTGTGGAACAATAAGATAAGCATATCCAAACAAATAAGCATGGAAAGGAACAAAAGACATCCAGGTAAATGAATCCAGTAAATAAGGGCTTAAAACACATTAGGCTCATAGGAGACGTTTACCGAGATCAAGGTTAAGGGACAAGTCTTATGATCAACCATCATTTCGGCTAATATAGTGGGTTAGGAACTCAAGTTGATCATTTTGGGCCAAAAAAGAAAAGCTCATGCATATGTAACATCTCCATGCAAACTCAGAGTAGAAGCAATCAGTTTGCAAAAGATAAACAAATCATCAGCAAAAGCAATACTTATCAACTTTAGCTTCTTGCACTTAGGATGAAAATAGAAGCCTTTCTTCTTGCTCATCATGGTCATATTTCTTGATAGCATTTCCATAACAAGTACAAACAAGAAAGGAGATAATGGATCCCCTTTTCTGAAGCCTCTCTTTCTTGGGAAAAAGCCTTTAGCTTCCCCATTAATAATAAAGGAATACCACGGAGTAGTAACATATTGCATAATCCACCCTATCAGTTTGGGAGGAAAGTTAAAGAAAATCATAGTCTTTTCCAAATACTCCCATCTCACGCAGTCATAAGCCTTCTAAATATCTATATGTAGCATACATCTAGGTGAAACACCCTTCCTCTCATACCCTTTAACCAGCTCTTGTGCCACGGCTGCATTATGTGCTATGCTACGACCAGGAACAAAAGCCCCTTTATTCACAGTAATGATCTCATCCAACACAGGCCTTATTTTCTGCACTAAAAGCTTAGAAATGATTTTCAGGACAGTATTACAACATGAGATAGAGGGTGTGGCTTCAAGATAAGGACTGCTCTTCTAACATCAATGATAGAGGGTGTGGCTTCAAGATAAGGATTTCTATCAGGATCAAAAGTAGCTCCTGGATAGCCTTCAAAACAAATAGCTTCCGTGCAGTTATCAGTACCAATTTTTTTTTTAAAGAACCCTATAACTTCCTCTTCTATGCTCGTTCTGTCTTCAAGGATCTCTCCACTCGCATTTTTTAGTAGAAAGATGTTGTTGCCTGACTTTCTTGCTTTAATTCCATTATGGAAAATGGAAGATGTTTCTTCACCAAATTGAAGCCAATCAATTTTTGCTTTCTGCATTGTAAAACTAGCTAATTGTTCCATATGCAAATTCACCTCATTTTTAGCTTTTTGCACAACATCTTGGAGGCCTATGTTTGAAAAATCCATTTGCAAGTTGTCATGACATGATTTCAAATTTTGAATACTCTCCTCTACCCTCTTCTCCAGACTATGGTTTCTATGCTTTTGCCAATATATGATCTCCTTCTTCACCTTTTTCAATTTTTCTGCTAGAACAAACTGAGCAGTTCCTAATTCATCACCAGACTAGGCATTGCATACTAATTCTTGGTATGCATCTTCTATGGTGCAGTAGTTTCGAAACCTGAAGGAATAACATTCACAATACCTGGAGAATGATATGATAATTTTGGATCATAAAAAAATACAATAGACAAAGGATACTCATCTAGCCATGTATCATTACTCATAATCAGATCAAGCTTGCAGGCAATCCTGTTTGTCCCCTTTTGTTGATTACTCCAGGTGAGTTTAGCTCCCGAATAGGGTAAGTCAGTAATGTCTAATTCATCACAAATGATTGATAACTCCTCCGATACATTCTCATCATTTCTTCTGAAAGATACTTTCTCCGTTGAGTCCAAGATGCAATTGAAATCTCCTAAGAGAATCCAAGGTCCCACCAGAGTATCTTTTATTTCCTTTAGCTTATTCCAAGCAAAGGCTCTTCCCATTAAAGTGTTAAAAACATAGATTAAAGAAGCATAGAAAGTCCCTTGGCCATTCTTACAAGTAACTTCAGTATGTATAAGTTGTGCAGACTTTTCTAGAATATTTACCTCCACCATATTAGTATCCCAAGCAAGCCAAATTCTCCTTTTTCTTGCAGATGTACTGTTAGTAACAAATTCCACCCACTAAGAATACTCTGAGCAAACCTTCTTTTCTTTTTCTTGTGCAATCTTTGTTTCCCCTATACCCATCAGAGAGATATTATTCCTTCTAACAAACCTATTCACAAGCTTTATTTTAGGGGAAGTATTACTACCACTAATATTCCAAAAACCTAATTTTGACTTCAGCCATTTGGAACTTTGGTTAAGCTGCAACCAACCTTCCCTTTCTCTTTCAAGACTGCCACTGAAGGAACGCCAACATCTCTAAATTCTCTACACCTTAACATGTATCTAGGTGGAGAAAGAGATTTATTTCTACGATTTGAATCAAGGCTTCTAGCTTCAGTAAAGACATCATTCTCCTCTTTTGAACTCTGCTGTTTCATAACTTCTTTCTCTGGCGGAATCTTTTGTATCTTGTTGTTAGCAATTTTTTCCATTACAATATCTGTACTCTTCTTGTTTTTCCCACTATCTTCTTCTGGTTCTGCTTGAATCTCAACAACTCTTTTATCTGAGCAAATGTCTGTATCAGTTCTCAAAACTCTTCCCTGCATCTCAGTGGGTGCTGGTCCCAGATCTGAACCTTCATTCCTGACCCAAACTTTCTTATCTTTAACAACCAACTCTCTTGAATACCTTGGCCATATTTTTCTTTCTTTGCTAGCACATGCACCAGTCTTGTGCCCAAAGACCTTAAAATTTTTACAGAACCAAGGAACCCATTCAAACACAACTGGCTGATTATATTTGAATCTTGTAGGACCTTCCAAGCACACCAAAGTTCTAGCAGCTTCCTGAGCAGTGATATTAACTAAGATTCTCGCAAAAGCCAATAATTTCCCCCGAGCTGTGAAGCTATCGATACAAATGGGAGAACCAATCATACTTCCTATAACACTAAGCATGTGTTTAGAGTAAAAAATAGGGTCAAGATCTGGAAGGTTGACACACACAGGTACTGAATGATATACTGTCCAATTCATAGGTATTCCAGTGGTCCACTTCTTAAGAGCTATTGGTTTAATACCATCGATCAACCATGGTCCATTTTTCAGAATCCACTCACTATCTTCTTCCTTTTCAAATTTCAAAATCCAGATTCCATTGGCCTTGGGTTGAATAATAGGTGTACTCACTTTCCAGTACTTATCAACATAAGAATAGAGCTCTGATGCAGTCGTATAAGCTCCAATTATGCCACCTATTAAGACCGAATTCCAAGCCCTCAATTCAGATTCAATTTCAGAAGCAGTAAACTTATACACACTCTTGTCAATGTCTCGGACATGTTGTAATCGATTCTGCTCTTCAAAGCATTTTTCCCCAATCAGCACATTCAAATAAGATCTCATTATCCTCATATTTGGATTTGGTTCAGATCGTTTTTTCCAGTTGCTCTACTTGTTCTCTTTCCAGATTCATCATCTTTCCAACATTCAAGTTTCTATTATCATGAATTTCAAGAGCTACGACTGGATTAGGTTTGCTATTCATAGTAAATCCTAGATTTTTCGATTTCTCCAATCCTTCTTGATTTTCCACAAGACCAGTAATACAAGCCTTATCTCTATTCATAGCTATCTCCAATTTAGTAGATTCACTAGAAACAAAAGCATCAGTAAGAATTTGCTTGCCTTTGTTCTTTTGGATCATATCCACTTTCTCTGCAATTTGAGAAGAACTACTTGCTTCACCATCAGAAGTTCCTGGTTGCCGCTTCTTCTTCCTCGCCATCACTCCTTTCGTCGGAAACTAGCCGGAATTGCCTTTTGACAATGAAAATCAGCTTACGCGATCATCACGAAAGCCTGAAAAATTTTCGCATCAGAATTGCCTGAAAAGGTGGAAAAAAGAGAAAGAAGCGTAATGCTTAACCCGTACTTGACTTCTTTGATCTTTCCAGTTTCCATCAATTTTCTCACTTCTTCATCTACTATCTTATTCCTTTCTGCGGAGAAATTCCTCCTCTTATATTTTACGGGTGGATGATTGCGGTCCACATTTAATCTGTGCGTGATGACGTCCGGATCGATTCCCACCATATCCTCATGGAACCAAGCAAAACACTCCAAGCTCTTACTAAGGAAGTCTATTAGTTCGCTTTTCATACATGGCTCTAAATCTTTTCCAATCTTCATAGACCGATTGAGGTCGGATTGGTCTAGGGCCACTTCCTCTACCTGTTCATCTTTCTTTTCTTTTTCCTTGAGAATGGTAGGGTTAGTGGCCTCCTTTAATTTCTAGGTGGACTTTTGACTGGCGGCTGGTTTTAGCGACGATTTGTAACAATCCCGGGATGTTCTTTGATCACCCCGGATCTCTTGAACCCCCCCCCCATGGAGTTGGGAACTTCACCGTTTCGTGGTAAGTAGAGGGGACGAATCTCATGTCATGAAGCCACGACCTTCCCATTATTACATTATAACATGAAGGGCAATCCATAACAGAATACCTAACCTGGATATTTATGCCCTTTGCCTATGTGGGAAGGATGATATCTCCTACGGTGTGCTTCACCTTTCGCTAAAGACTATGAGTGTCGTGGGGTATTTCTCCACGTCCTTCTCGCTCAGACCCATTCCTCTCAAAGCCTCCAACGTCATGAGATTGGTTGAGCTCCCGGAGTCGATGAGGACTCACTTCATTTAGACATTTCCGATTCACATAGAAATCACGACGCCGTCATGATGGGGCCCGTCAAGACCATTGACATCATCTTCGTCAAAATGTATTGTGAGGTTGACGACGTCATTCTTCTCACACGCTGGGTGAGGAAGGATGCTTTCTCGTGCGTTCCTCTTAGCTGCTGAATAAGTGAGACCGCACACACATGATTCTCCGGTGATCACGTTCACGACTTTGGCTCGTACCGACGACACTGGCCTTCCTGCGCGTGAAACTTCCACGACATCTAGGGGAACCTGCACATTCAGCGCGACTTTTGTAATCCTTCCCCGAGATTCAAGGTAGGCAATCTCTCTTGTTAGGGCTACGCATTCCTTGGTTACATGACCGTAATCGTCATGGAAGTCACACCACCTGGTCATATCCTTGTTCGGATAGGGCTTTTCATTCCTCTTTGGCGACCTAATGCCTCGTAACGTTTGAGCTAGTTCTTCACAAGGTCCTCGGGGGATATACCCAGGTTGAACTCATCATACTTCGGCGATAATGACTTGGCCGGTTTGGTTTCGGCGACGTTTACCTTCACCGCGTCAAGGTGAGGGCGCTGGTATGGTTGGTCACGACGCTCTCAACAGTGATCTGGTGCTGCCTTCATATCTACTCTCTCCTAGACACTCGTGGGTTTTCTCATCTTCAAATCCTCCTCGAGCCTGATTTAAGCCAAGGCTTTGGTTTGCACATCCTCGAAGCTGTGGCAAGGGTGTCTAGTGAGCTCTTTGTAAAGATCTCCGTCTTGATTTACCCCTTGACGAAAAGCTTCCATCGTCGTCGGCACGTCATTGTGCAGGATGGAAATCTTTTCTCGATTAAATCGGTCTAAGTACTCCTGAGTGGACTCTTCCGGCCTTTGGATAATCCGGAACAGGTCATTGGATTGATTCTCGAATCTCCAACTACTAGCAAACTACACCCAAAACGAGTCCATCAACTCGGTGAAAGAACGAATACTTCACCTTGGGAGGTTAACGAACCATTTCAAGGCTGGTCTTGTGAGGGCGGCTCCGAACCCCTTGCACATCAGGGCCTCGCGAGAATGGTACGGTACCGCGCTCGTCATCAACTTCTGTTTGAATATGGCCACGTGTTCGTCAGGATCCCTACTGCCGTCGTAGGAAGTCATACTACGAACCGAAAACTTCTTTGGTATCTCGACCTGGGCGATGTGGGGGGCGAAAGGCGACTCATCGTAACCGTCAACGACTTCTCTCTTTATGGTCCGCGAGACTCCGTGTATCTTCGATAACTGCTCGGTGAACATCCTAAATTGGCTCCTGACGATATTCTCGAGGTCTCGGAGACGACGGCGGTCCCAATCCTCGTCATCGCCCATGGTTTCATCTTCCAAACGCCGGGGACTCACCTCTGGCGTCGATCGCAGACGTATGGGTGCCCCTGCCCCTCCACTCCCAGGGTTTTCCTGAGCGGGGGTAAATGATGGTAACCCGGGTACTGTTCCTGGTGGGGTAATGAACTCTAGGCTAGGATTTCCTCCGTGACGGCCAGTATGGTTTCTAGAGGAACCTTCACCCCCACTGTTTCGGGTTCAATCCATTGCTGAGGCACATGGTCCGAAAGAGGACACAGATCAAAGTTGGGAACGCAAACTGTCATTATCGGTGGTTAACTGCTCAATGCTTGCTTTGTGCTTCTCATTACAAGCACGTTGATCGGACTGTTCTTTCTCCAGAGCTTGGAGCCTTTGTGCGAATTTAGACAGTTCGAGATGAAGGGTTGCCAATGCGTTCTGGCGTGCGCCTCATCCTCTCTAATGCGTAGCTTTTACCATCTTCGTTAGGGTTACTCATGGAGATCTTCCGGAACTCTTTTCAATGCAAACAACTGAATCTTTTTTTGGATCGTTGGGCCCCACGGTGGGCGCCAAATTTTTTGGACAAAATTTGATCAATAATCCTTTGCCCTTAATTGGGGCACGGTCGAATTCAAAGGAAATGCCAAATACGAACAAACTCACAATTCTCGAAAGTAGAGGGTAAGGATATTTTATTTCATTGATCTCTTGGTGTTGTTCTTTTTTTTTATGCTTTACGAAATACTTAATTTTGCATATATACATCTAAATTACAACGGTTACTTCCCATGAATCACGTTCTCTAGATTCCTAGGGCACATCTTGTAACTAACTTCCCACTTCCGACATATATCGGAGGCTCGGAGTGCTCTCACGAGCGCCTTTTGAACAGATCTCTCCGCTCTGCGACGAAAGCTTTCTTCCTTCCCTCGGGTGACTGATGACTTCTCTCATTCCAGGATCTTGTCTCGTTCGGCTTGGTTGATGACTTCCCTGTGTACTTATGTGCTCAGATTACCAAATGGGCCTAACAGATGCCACATCTCTTTCGGCAACAAGTACAAGGGCCAAATAATTGGAACTGGAGAAGCCATCATCAACAAAGGAATCAAGATAAAAAAATGTGAATATGGTAAAGGACCTTGGATGCAACTTGCTGAGTGTCTTACAACTGTGTGACCATGGAAACAATATGGCCACATTCGATTCCAAAGAATGTCTTATGATCAACAAGAAGACAAATAAGATCATACTTAAGGGAACTAGCTAGAACCAACAACGTCTATTTCGTGGACACATCATACGAGCCTCCTAGGAAATTGTGTCTTGCAAGTTCCATTGATGAAGCGGAATTGTGGCAGAGAAGATTGGGACATGCAAGAGTGAACCAAATCCAGAAGCTATATCTTCAAGACCTTGTAATCAGATTGCCCAGGATCAGTCTAGAAGACGAGAAGATGTGTGAGGCATGTGTCAAAGGGAAACAAACAAGAAGCTCTTTCAAACCAAAACGAGTTATGAGCACGACTAGTCCCTTGGAACTTGGATCTCTGTGATCCCATGCAGACGGCTAGCTATGGAGGAAAGAGGTACATGTTCGTTCTCATTGATGATTTTTCTAGATTTACTTGGGTTATTTTCCTTGTTTCCAAAGCAGATACTTTTAGGTAACTTGAACCATTCATGAAAATAGTGAAAGTTAGCTTCGGACTAAAGCTCATTGCTCTGAGATCAGACCATGGAACTGAATTCAAGAACTCAAAATTCATATAGTACTGTGACAAGAATGGGGTATCAGAAAAACTTCTCAACCCCTCGTACTCCACAACAAAATGGAGTTGTGGAGAGGAAAAATCAAACCCTGTAATCAATGTCTAGAACAATGATGATAGAGAGTGGAGTTCCTCAGCACTTCTTGACAGAAGCAATCTCCACAACAACATACATCCTCAATAGAGCCATGGCGCGCCCAATGATAAAGAAAATTGCTTATGAGTTGATGAGAGGAAGAAAGCCTAACATCTCCCACTTAAGAGTCTTTGGGTGCAAATGTTTTGTGCACAATAATGAGAAGGAAAACCTTGGGAAGTTTGATGCAAGAAGTGATGAAGGAATCTTATTGAGATACTCCCCTCACAGCAAAGCTTACAGAGATACAACAAAAGGACCAAGAAGATTGAGGAAAGCATTCATGTGATATTCAAAGAAGTGTCAATAAAGATGGAAATTGAAGTGCAAAACGTGGAGACTCACTTCCAACTTCCCTAGAACAGGGATGAAGATGAGGACGACGAAGAGCCAAGGAAGGGAACTCATCGTTATCCTCAAGGGAACAACGACTCTCAAAACTGAGATATCCAAGAGTCGACTGAACTTCCATCACTTGATGAATCACTGGACACCTCTCAAGATGGTTCCCTAGTCCCTCCACCAGAGCACATTCCTGAATCAAGCACCCAAGGGGAACATCAAGGGAACTCACCAAATTCTGAGAATGAAGAACCAGAAACCGTTGCACAAGTGGAGGATCTAGAGGATGAGGAACATCCAAAGGATGTGGATCTACAAGAAGAATGCAATGAAAACGGTGATAGGAATGAAGAGGAAGATCCAGATCTCTCCAATATCAATCCCAAAAACATTATTTCTCCTCTTGATCACGTCGTAAAGACACGCTCATCACTTCAACATTTTTGTGCATTCAATGCTTTCGTGTCAATGGTGGAACCAAAGAATATCAAAGAAGCCCTTAAAGATCCAGACTGGATAGTGGCAATGCAAGAATAGCTCAATAAATTTGAAAGGAACCAAGCATGGAAGCTTGTTCCTCATCCACAAGGGAAGAATGTTATAGGAACAAGATGGTGGTTGTTTTGGACAAAAATTTGACAAGCAAATCTCTGCCCAAGATTGGGGCACGATCGAATCAGTGGATAAGCAAATATTTCAAGAAGGTGTGAATTTCAGAGATACGAAGGCCAAAAGCTCTCTTTTGATTATATTTTCTGCAACAAGTGTGCGTACATCAATAAACCATAAAAATCTATCTATATATTCTTGTAAACAAACGGTCCTCCCCCTCTCTCCACGATCTCTGGGTTTATAGGTCGCGTCTCTAACCAATATACACTTCCAGCACATATCGGAGGCATGAACCGCCCTGGCAGTTATCCTTTGGGCGTGCTTCTTTCCCTTGTGATGGAAGCTTTCTATCTTCACCTAAATGACTGGTGACTTCTCTTCGTTCCTGGATAATTCTGCGATCAAGCCACCTGGTGATTCTCCTGTCTGCTTCTGGGCTCGAATTGTCAAATGGGCCAAAGGGATTTTAGGCTTAACAATACCCCCAAGTCATGATCCAAATCTTTTAGGCAGGATTTGGATCGGATTTGCCATGTGTGCTACAGGCAGCGTATGACACGCGACTTAGTCCCGTCCGTCCGATCATTCTCAGGGAGATGAAGGGTCACATCGTTCAGGCTTTAAATGTTCAACCACTGACCTCTCGAAGATACACGCTGATCTCCCTCTGCTTCTCGTCTCATCATCTTCTTGCTTCAACTCTATTCCTTTAAACTTTTTCCTCATCACACATTCTCCATGGCCAGAATTGATGCCAAGGACACGGGTTTCAAATCTTCTCACACCCTTGAACCTCACGACCGTCGTCCTTGCTCTCTCTCCCCGGAAGAGGTGGAGAAGATAGTTCGAACTCACGTTTTTCCAGCCAACACCAACTTGTACACTCCCACGCACGAAGCCGTGGACTGGGTTAAAGAGGGGTGGATCTTTTTCTTGGAGTATCCCTTCACTCTGGGGGCTCTTTTCCCTTTCTCTCCCTTGATCATGAATTTCTTGATGGCTCACAAAGCTTCTCTAGTGCAACTGATGCCATCGGTGTGGATGATTTTATATCAAATAAGCGAAATCTATTTGGAAGAAAAGATTGACTTCACCGTGCAGGATCTGCTGTGTGCTTACCGGGTTTGTCCCCTCAGGGTCGGGCGTTTTACTTTCCACGTGAGGGATGCCATGAACCCCTTGATTCCGAAATCGAAGGTGAATGATAGGGACTGGGCCTCGCATTTCTTCTTCGTGGAGAAGTCTCCACTGGGTGCGATGTACCAAGCGACTTTCTTTGACTCAAGGACCTCTAGGAGTAAGTATCCCTAACCTTAATTTCTGCACCCCTCTGTCGTTACTTGTCGTTTCTTATCGATTTTCCGGTTTGGATGACTTTACATGCAGTTCCATCGAACCTAGAAACCCACGTTTTGGAATCAAAAGCGTGCAGAGAATCTTCGCTCTTCTTGAAGCAAAGAGGACGTATCGGATATCCGTGGAAACAATGCTTGAAGGTGAATCCAGCAATAAAACGACGGGTGTCGTTGTGGGTCAATCGGACAATGAAGATGACACAAGATCGGGAAGTTCATAGAAGACAATTGAGGATAGTGCTCCGACACTTGGGGAAGCTTGTTGAGACGACCACGAAGCCGGTGAAAAACCTTGCCAGTATGTGTCTTTTTCTGGCCTTTGAATGTTGCCACGGCTTTACTATCTGTTTTAACGTTTATCTTCCCAGAAGCTTCTTAATCCTTGGGGAGGAGTTTCTCTGCTGCAACTTTGATTCAGCACAAATTGCGATCGAGTGACAAGAAGCCTCCGTTAGATCCCAAGGTGAAGATTGAGGACGCAACGAAGGTGACCCCCGTAAAGAGACCACCGCCTGGTGTCACAGAAGTTATCGATCTAGATGAGAAGGTTCCCTCGAATCTATGGAAGAAGCTCCGCGGTGCTCATGGTTCAAAGAAGCCTCGCGTGGAAGTTCCCACTCCCACTCTGGTTAGGGATGCTGATCTACCGGTCTGGAAGGTTCACTTTCACCTGATTATTCTTCTTTTCTTCTTTTTTTTATACCTCATCGCGGATGATATCCTGCTCTGGTGTATAGGCCTTACAAGGTATTCTCTGGGTTGCTGATGATGCTGACAAGGAAGACCAATTAAGTTTTAAGAGAGCATCAGGCTAGGTGGGACACCAAGAAGTTTGTCTTGGAGAGAGAAGTGGCCCTCGCGATCGAACGCCGGAAGACGGATGCGAGCGAGTTTGCGAAGCTCACTGAGGTGGTCAAGCGCCATTCCTTTCAAGCTGCTTCGGATCGATCCAGAATTACCGATCTCGAGGGTGCAAACCGAAAGATTCGTAAGGAAGCTGATGAGATTGGAGCCTATACTCAATGATGTCAAGGGTAGAAATGAACAAACAGTTCATGACCGACCAACATTCGGAATGGGATCTGGACGCCGAGATCGCGTCCTTTCATGATTGCTACCCCCAGATCAACCGACTCTTGGCGATGAGCTTTTTGCCTCTCTCGACATGGAGGAAGATGGTGGCGATTGTGATCCGAGCACTGGCGTAGCACTTGATCTAGGCAAGGGGTTGGACGGGCTTCTAGTTAGCGAGATGGAGAAGCCGAGGGACGTTTCTGACAAGGAAGAAGATTAGGGCCGCGGGCCCTTGTAATTTTATTTTGTGGTAGTTTCTTTTGGGACAAACAGTTGTTGGGATGTATGGGCCGTTTAAGTGCCAAAAACAATGTTTGTCCGTCGTACGGACGAAGTCTCTTCCTCAGGAAGAGAAAGTGGATGTTTTTTTAGTGCATGCATGCTTTTTATCTTGCGTATTTTGCTTGGTAGTGTCCTTCCTTTGTGTGCAGGTTTTTCAGGATGCTCGGATGCTTCAGAATGAAGGCTTTAAGACGAGGACTCCTGCAGAAGTCTTTGGTCACGGGTGGCAGTTGCGCTTACTGAAGGAAGTTTCCATGCGGGTGACGATTATCGCGTCGGAACTTGCGCTCACGAAGTTCGGCCAATTAAAGACGTCTTCAGTCTAGGATTAGTTACCTCTATTGTTTGAACTTGTGTTCTACTGTATGATGTACTTTATATGATGGTAAATAAAATATGCTTCTGACTTAATCCCTCTACTTATGCGAAAAGAAAGGAAATAAGCATGGTCAAGCAATAAAGCAAACAGATGTCATTCAATCAATGAAACACCAAAATCATGGAAGTCACACAACACGGAATTTTCATACAAACAAGTTGGTCACAACCGAACTATGAAAAAGATAAACTTAGAGCAGAAACAAAATAACGACTATGGATAGATGACCTCGAATGTCTTGAGTGTCTAGTGAGGAAACTTTCTGTCAGAAAAACCATACAAGTTTACATTCCGATGAAGGAAAACTTCTCTCAGAAGTGATACTTCTTTAAGTGTATCGCATTCCAACATCTTGGGATGGCTTCACCGTCTTTGGATTTCAATTGATATGCGCCTTGTCCGACGATCCTGGTTATCTTGTAGGGTCCTTCCCACGCCGGGGCTAGCATACCTGATTTGGTTTCGTGGGTATTTTGAAAGACTTTTCGTAGTACCCAATCACCGATTCGGAAGGTCCGGATCCTGACGTTTTGGTTGTAGCTCCGGATGACTTGTTGCTGGTGTCTAGCTAGGTGTAATCGGGCGTGGTCACGAAGCTCACCAAAAGTATCCAAGTCAGCCGACAGCTCCAAATGATTCTGTTCCTCGATCAAAAAGCTAGTGCGGGTAGTAGGGATGAGAATTTCGGCGGGAATGACCGCTTCACACCCGTGCGTTAACGAGAAAGGAGATTGAATGGTCACTACCTTTGGCGTCGTTCTATTGGCCCAAAGGACGTAAGGGTGCTCGTCAGCCCAATTTCCCTTAGCCTTCGCAAGACGCTTCTTCAGATTGTTTATGATCACCTTGTTGCTAGCCTCGGCTTGCTAGTTTGACTGGGGATAGCGAGGTGTTGAGGTGATCAGACTGATTTTCCAGCGACTACAGAAGTCTCTGGTCCTCTGACTTATGAATTGAGAACCATTGTCACATACAATCTCCGAGGGTACCCTAAAACGACAAAGGATGTTCCTAATGATGAAAGAAATCACCTGTTTATCCTTGATCTTTCGATAAGCTTCAGCTTCGACCCACTTAGAGAAGTTATCAGTCATTGCGAGGAAGAATACTCTCTGTCCGGACGAAGGGGGTAACTTCCCGACTATGTCCATCCCCCATCGCATAAAGTGCCATGGCGTGAGTGTAGGATAGAGTGGCTCAGGAGGTTGGTGAGCGGTTGACGCATGCCTCTGGCAGGCGTCACATTTACGGCAGAAATCCACAACATCTTTTTCATAGTGGGCCAGTACCACCCCTACCGAAGGGATTTGTTAGACATACTTCTTCCTCCGGTATGGTTTCCACAATCTCCCTCATGAAGTTCCTCGAGAAGTATCCGAACTCCTTCCTTGGTAGGCAACATTGGCGTGTACCCACTACCGATCGATTGAACAGTTTCCCATTCTTTACTTAAAACCTTGTAGCCTTCATCTTCAGCAGTTTGGCCTTGGTTTGATCTTCCGAAAGTTTACCCTTGGTTAGCCTATCCAGGTATGGCCGAGTCCAAGGTGCTTCATTGACCTCTGAGGGACTGAGGGGATTCCCTTCATGACTCGGGCTACTCAGAGGCAGATCTGGGTCGGGATCGATCCAAAAACTCCCGGCATCGAAGTCATTGCTTCGCATGAAGACGCCATTGTGGGAGGTGGTTATGAGATGATAGACGTCTTCGGTCATACTATCAAACTTCTTGATATCATCGGCATAGGTTCTTCTAATGGCAGGAACCATGATGTAGATCATCAGGATTACGGGATACTCATTAGGATCAATGGCCGATGCTAGACGTGCGAGAGAATCTGCTTGAACATTCTTTTCTCTCAGGATCTGTGCGAAGGATATCTTCTCGAACCGAGGAATTAAATTTTTGACCACGTCTAGATAAGCTATTATCCTTTCATCCCTGGCTTCATACAACCCCAGAATTTGGTAGACTATCAACAATGAATCACAGTTGACTTCTACCTGCTGTATGCCTAAATCCCCGGCGAGAGTCAAACCGAAGATCAGAGCCTCATACTCAACTTCGTTTTTCGTGGCTTCAAAATGTGCATCTCACAGCGTTGGAGGCGCCATTTGTGTGAAGCGTCCATTTGACTGGAGACTTAGCTTCTAGTGTCATTAACTCCACTGGCTTTGTTCCTTCTTCCGTCGTAGGACTAAAATCAACCACAAAGTCAGCTAGCGCCTGGGACTTCACTGCGATTCTATGCTCGTACTGAATGTCAAAACCACTTAAATTAATTGCCCATGTAGCCATTCTTCTTGTGAGTTCAGGTTTATGCATGACCGTTTTCAATGGGTGTTTGGTTCTTACTACGATCGTGTGCACATCAAAGTACGGGCAAAGCTTGTTGGAGCACATGACTAGTGCTAAAACCAACTTTTCCAAGGAAGAGTAACGGGTCTCGGCCGGAAGGAGAGTCCTACATATAGTATACAGGTTGTTGTTGTCCGTCTTGTTCTCGGACCAACACTCCATTGATGGCTTGCTTGGTAACGGTCATGTATTGATGTCCGCTTTTTAGGTAGGGTTTTTAGTGTCTAAATAGATTAGATCGAGTTAGTTTTCGTGCTTGACTTTATGTTTTTGAGTCTTTTTGCTTTAGTTTTCGTATTTCCTTGAGATTCGGAAACTACACACTTTTTGTTTCTTTTTTGTAGGAGTTTTGGAGCTTGAAAGGAGAGTTTGGAGCGTTGCAAGAGAAGGTGGACAAGCCATGAGAAGGATTTGAAGTTGCCAACCTAAGGAAGAAGAGCCAAGAAGAGAGAAAACAAGAGGAAGGTGAAGAAATCGACTAAAGATCGAGCTGCATTGGGTCGTACACGACCCAGGCTAAGGAAGTTAGAAGAACAAGACCCAGGCACGACCCTATGATAGTCGCGCACGACCCATTTGGGTCGTGCGAGGCGCCGACTTTCTCCTTATTCCGAGATCTTTTGTGATATATTCTATCTTTGTATTTTAGGAAGGTTATTTTGTCTTGTTTCCTAGTTAGTTTAGGGCTCATTTTCCTGTACAAAAGGAGGTTAAACCCTTTAGTTTAAAGGTTCCGCTTTTTGGGTGTTTAGAAGGGAGACTTTAAAAACAAGTTTGAGACTTTTGTAAGATTTCTTCTTTGTTTAATTTGAATTTTGTTTGGTTTGATCATGTCTTCTTCTTTCTTTTTCTTGTCTTCCTTTGCCATGAGTGAGTAGTTTTCTTAGATTTTAGGGTTGGGTGAAAACCCAACACAATCATGCATGTCTAAAATATGAATTCATGAATTGAATGTTTGAAGATCATATCAATGTATCTTGTGCTTAATTCCTTTGGGAAAGTTGATTGTTTGATTAGTTCTAATAGGATTATTTGCGAAAGTTGATATTCCTAGGTTGAAGGATAGATAGAATGTTTTTTAATTTGCGAAAGTTGATTGAATAACTTAAATTGTTTGCGAAAGTTGACATTTCTATGATCTAGATTGCATGATAGTTGTGAATTCTTGTTGGAAGGATGTATGATTGTTGTTGTGGTAGCCCTAGCCCTAGAATTCGTCCTTTATATTGATTTAAAACTCCTGTCTTTGCTTCAATCTCGACCCACACGTCGTACTCGAGCCTTTAGTTGTGTTTTTGTGTGTTCGTGTGTTTTTCTGTGCCCAGGATGGACCCCCTTAGGGTCGTGCACGACCTCCTTTGGTTCGGTCTTGGCGTTGTTTGCTTGTTATTTCTTTTCTTTTCTTAGTTTATCAACTAATCTTTAGCACTATTCTCATTCCCGTGGACGAACCTGACTTCGCTGTACTCACCGGGGTCTTGAATATAATTTTTTTTTCAAGAGACCCTTCAACAAATTGGCGCCGTTGTCGGGGAGTGTGCAATAGTGCCTAGTTTAGTTGACATTTGGTTTGGGGACTTGCCCATGCCCTTTTTTTTGTTTTCTAATTTTGTTTTCTTTGTCTTTGGTCGCAGTGTATGCCATTTCGTTTTTCCCGGAGAACCTTTGGGATGGACTACGACAGCGAACCCGAGAGATCCTTCCATAAACGTTTGAGAGAAAGACGAGTAATGGCTGATGTTGAGACTCTTGCTCAAGAAGTGGAAGAATTCCGCGCTCAGATGCAGCGCATACAAGTGGACCGAGACGCTTAGGCTGTAGCTGCGCAGCGATTTCAGGAACAACTGAATGCTATCCCAAGGAATGCCAAGCAATACATGCATCCGAAGTTTAGGGTTCCTGAATCGGCTATTGTCCTCCCTGAAATTTAGCACGCCTTTGAGATCAAGTCTTATTTCATCACTCTTATCAAGCGGTCTCAATTTGAGGGCAAGCCCACTGAGTGTCCCATGAAGCATATCAAGAACTTCACCGACTTGTGTGACACCATCGCAGCCGATGGCATGTCACATGAATATGTACTCTTGAAGGCATTCAAATGGTCTTTATCCGGGAAGGCAAATACTTGGCTCGAAAGCTTACCTCCTAGGTTGATTACTACATGGAAGGCTTTGCACGACCTGTTTTTGACAAAGTTCTTTCCACCGGCCAAGACTACAAAGCTAAGAAAGCGCATTCCTTCTTATCATCAACTAACCAATGAAACTTTTGTGGAAACTTGGGAGAGGTTTAAGGAACTTCTTCGGCAATGTCCTACTCATGGACAACCACCCTATGTGCTTTAGGAGATTTTCTTTCAGGGGATTAATTCCGCTACAAAGGACATAATCAACCTTCACACCGATTGCGGGTTCATTGAGATGGATCCCGATAATCTTGGGCTTTGTTGGACAAACTAACCAACTATGATGCTATGTACGGTACCCAACAGGCCAAGTCGACGGAGAGGAAGCTTTATGAACCACAATCCGATGTGGTTGATCGGGATGTGAAGTTCCAATTCATGCAAGATGAGATCAACTGATTGAAAAAAACGAGTAAGTTACTTTAAATATTCTCAATCTTGCCAAGAATGCGGGTCTTCTGCCCATATTACTTCCAATTGCACTAACTTGCAGCAACTGGGAGCCGCTGAGGCTTATGAGGAGGAGAACTACATGAGAGGTTCCTATAGGAACCAAAACAATTATGGAGGGAGGAACAATGCTCAACCATCTTGGGGCAATCATAATTATGATCAATATAAGCAACCCCCTCCACAAGAGAAACGTGCCCCTCCCTACCGTCCTCCGGGATATCAAGAGCCACCATCATGGGTGCAAGCGCTGCAAGAAGGAATCAATTGAATGCGAGCCGAGCTTAGAACGCAAATGAAAGGTGTTCATTATAGTTTGGGAGAATTTGACTCATGGAGAAAGAATGTCGATTCCCAACTTGGGCAGCTAGCTACTCAAATCCGAGACCTCATGGACAACTCCCGAGCCACCCCGATGAGAATCCAAGAGGCCGAACAAGCGATGGTGAAATCCGAGTCATGCATCTAAGGAGTGGCAAGGCGTTGCCCAAGCCAACCAAGCATAAGGAGAAGGAACAAGCCTCAAGACCGACCCAATCAGGGTCGTGCACGACCCCCTCAGGGGTCGTTCCCGAGGATGTTACTAATGAGGAAGAAGAGGCGATCGACCCAATTGGGGTCGAGCTCAACCACCCTTCGCAAGGTAAGTCTTCTAACCCTTCTCCTTCTATTCAATCCCGATCTAAGGTACTTCCTTTCCCTTCTAAGAAACCCAAGGACTCGACGGAAGGAAAGTTTAAGCGCTTCGTTAAGTTGCTTCAAGGCTTGAATCTTTCCATTCCTTTTGCCGAGGCCTTGAATGAAATGCCTGCTTATACTAAATTCTTGAAGGAGATTTTATCTAGAAAGAGATCAATGTCAGAGCCGACGGATGAAGTGAGGTCGTTGGAGCTTTCCTACAAGCTAGGCGATCCCAGTAAGTTTGCTATTACTATCGGTATTGGAGCTTACCGTTTCAAATCTTTGTGTGATCTAGGTGCTAGTGCAAGTTTACTTCCACTTTCAATTTGGTCCAAAACCAGCAAGGGGCCATTAGTACCGGTGAACATGAAGCTATACATGGCGGATGGGTCATGCGTCAAGCCAACAGGAGTGGTAGATGATTTCCCAGTTCAAGTGTGGAAGTTCTTTGTGCCCAACGATTTCATAGTGATGGAGATGCCTGAGGACCCTGTGGTACCCATCATTCTCGGAAGGCCATTCTTAGCCACCGCGGGAGCCATCATCGATGTGAAGAGCGGTCTTCTCACCTTTAACATTGGAGAAGAAGTGGTTGAGTTCCGATTCAACCTAACTATGAAGGAGTCAAGTCATGAAGAGATCAAAATGCTATACACACTCCGACTACATTGAGTGCAATAATTCAACGGAGAAATTATTGACTTGGGAGCCTCTACCACTTGTTTTTGGGGTCTCAGGACCGACCCTCCAAGGGTCGTGCACTACCATACTGGATGAAAGCGAGGAGCCCAACCTTTTCTTGGAAGCACTCATGGCGGAGCATGGTGGAGCATGAGGAGGAAGTATGATTTTCTTGGTCCTAACTCTACTCTTCCCGTCCTTATTAATGCTAACTTGAGTAAGGAAGAGGAGAACAAATTGCTTGATGTGCTTAGGACTCATTGGAAAGCCATAGGATATTCACTAGAGGAACTTAGTGGATTTCATCCTCATTGTGCATGCATAGGATTTATATGGAGGATGATCATAAACCCACTATTGAGCATCAACGTAGGCTAAACCCTAACATGAAAGAGGTATTGAAGAAAGAAATTCTTAGGATGCTAGATGCCGGTATCATATTTCCTATCTCAAATAGTAAATGGGTTAGCCTCGTACATGTAGTTCCGAAGAAAGGGGGGGTGACGGTTGTAAAGAATGAAAAAGGGGAGTTGATTCCAACTAGGACCACCACTAAGTGGAGAATATGCATAGACTATAGGAAGCTTAATAGTGCCACTAGGAAGGATCACTTTCCACTCCCCTTCATTGACCAAGTCCTAGAACGCTTAGCCCAACAAGACTACTTTTGTTATTTGGATGGCTATAGTGGTTTTTGGCAGATTCCCATCCACCCCGATGATCAGGAGAAGACGACATTCACTTGTCCATATGGGACGTTTGCTTATAGGAGGATGCCGTTTGGGCTTTGCAACGCCCCTGCCATCTTTCAAAGATGCATGATGGCCATCTTCTCCAACATGATTGAGGAAATAGTGGAGGTATTAACGGATGATTTCTCGGTTTATGGTTCCAATTTTGAGTCATGTCTTGCTAACCTTTCAAGGGTCCTTAAAAATGTGAGGAGACTAACCTTGTGCTTAATTGGGAGAAGTGTCATTTCATGGTTAGAGAGGGAATTGTTTTAGGTCATCTAGTGTCTAAATGTGGGATTGAGGTGGGCAAGGCAAAAATTGAGCTTATTGAGAAGTTCCCCTCCATCCTCTATGAAAGATGACAGCAGTTTCTTGGGGCATGCGGGTTTTTATAGACGTTTCATTCAAGACTTTTCTAAAATTGCTAAACCATTGACTAACCTACTAATGAATGATGTAATGTTTAGCATGTCTCCAGATTGTCTTGAAGCGTTTTACAGATTGAGGAAAGCTCTCGTGACGACCCCCGTCATGCAATCACCGGATTGGACACTTCCCTTTGAAATCATGTGTGATGCTAGCGACTATTCCATAGGAGCGGTTCTGGGCAACGGAAGAACAAGAAGCTTCATGCCATCTACTATGCAAGCAAGACGCTTGATGAAGCCCAGAGTAAGTACACCACAACCGAGAAGGAGTTTCTCGCCGTCGTGTTTGCTTTTGAGAAATTCCGCTCTTATCTAGTAGGTTCTAAGGTGATTGTTTATACTCACCCTGTCGTTGTTAGATTTCTAATGGCGAATAAAGACGCCAAGCCTAGGTTGCTTCATTGGATGCTTTTATTGCAGGAATTCGATCACGAAATCCGAGACAAGAAGGAAGCGGAGAACTTAGTGGCGGATCAATAATCTAGACTACCCCTGGAGCACATCCTGGAGTCCAGTGGATCAATTCCCATCAATGATACATGCCCAGATGTGACTCTTATGCTCGGAAACAATGAGCACCATGAAGAAAATGGTGGCAACGAAGCTGAGGTCTCACGACCGACCCAATCACGGTCGTGCTCGACCCATCTAGAAAACCCAACCGTCAGGACCGACCCTGCAACGACCCATATAGGGTCGATCTCGACCCTTGATTCCACATTCGAGCACGACCCAAATGGGTCGTGCACGACCCTCTCCCTGAGTCGAGCAGGTAAGTCCTCTTCATTTTCTTTGGTTCTTTCAAGTTTCAATGATCTTCCATCTTCATCTTTGCTCCATACTTCTATTCTTGCTATACGTGGGTCAAGTACCCCTTGGTTTGCGGATTTTGCTAACTATATTGTAGGAGGCGAGATTCCGGCGGGTTTAACCCCTCAAGCTAAGAAGAAATTCGTTCATGACGTCAAGCAATATTATTGGGATGATCCTTACTTGTTCAAACAAGGAAGCGATCACATCTATAGACGTTGTATTCCGGATGATGAGAGATTGAGAGCGTCATTCGCCATTGCCACACTCTACCAACGAGAGGCCATGCTAAGGGGTTCAAGACCACGACGAAGATTCTTCAAAGTGGCTTCTATTGGCCAACGGTTTTCAAGGATGTACATGAGTTTGTGACAAGGTGTGACGAGTGCCAGCGTTCCGAAAACATCACTTGGAGAAATGAGAATCCGCTCACAGGTATCTTGGAAGTCGAGCTTTTTGATGTGTAAGGGATAGACTTTATGGGACCTTTCCCTTCATCGGATCCTTATAAATACATCCTTGTGGTGGTTGATTATGTCTCCAAGTGGGTGGAGGCTATTGCTACAAGAACAAATGATGCTCGAGTGGTTGCTAAGTTCATGAAATCAAACATCTTCCCTCGTTTTGGAGTTCCCCGAGTACTTATAAGTGATGGCGGTTCACACTTCATTGAGAGGAGATTTGAAGCTCTTTTGACTAAATATAGGGTCTCTCACATGGTGGAAACGCCTTATCACCCTCAAACAAGTGGTCAAGTAGAGGTCTCAAACCGTTAAATAAAGAGCATCTTGGAGAAAACGGTATCCCGGTCAAGGAAAAATTGGTCATCAAAGCTTGATGATGCACTTTGGGTGTATCGCACCGCCTACAAGACGCCACTCCGCACCAATCCTTACAACATGGTGTATGGCAAGTCATGCCACTTGCCCGTTGAGCTCAAACACAAGGCCTTATGGGCTCTCAAGGAGCTCAAATGGACCTCGATGCGACCGGAGCAAAATGTTTTATGGACTTGCAAGCACTAGAAGAATTGAGGCTCAAGGCGTATGAAAATGCCAAGATCTACAAGGAGAGAACCAACATGTGGCACGATAAGAAGCTTGTCCCAAAACTCTTCAAAGCGGGTGACCAAGTACTCCTTTTCAACTCAAGTTTCCGACTCTTCCCCGAAAAGTTAAAGTCTCGATGGAGTGGACCATTCATGGTTCATCACATTTATCCACATGGGGCGGTCGATCTTATAGACGAGAACAGTGAGAATTTCAAGGTCAATGGGCATCGCTTGAAGAAGTACTATGCAAAAGAGGAGCCTGATGGATAAATCCGAGCCACATGGGCTCTGACCACCTCAGACTGAGCTCAGGTAAGTCGTCAAGCTAATGACGTTAAACAAGCGCTTACGAGAGGCAACCTAGTGTTTTTGTTTTTTAATTTTATTATTTTTGATTTGTTTTTTGTTTTTTTCCGATTAGTTTCTTTTCTAACCTTCTTTAGACTATGATAGAATACATTTGTTTGTGATAGAATTTTTGTGGGATTTTTGCAGGGTCCTAAGCTTCAAATACAGGATCAAAAGGACGAGAAAAGAAGACTTTACATGCGGTGTAATTAGAGCTAATTTTCGAACACTTGCAGGGGGTCGAGATCGACCCTTATGGGGTCGTGCACGACCCTATCGGGAAAGTACGAATCTGCCCCTCTTCATAAGGTAAGTCTTCTTTTCCCCCTTTTAAACCTAAAAATCATGACCCTCTCTCCCTCTTCCTTCTTTTGGCCGCCCCAAACCCCCTTGCTCCTTAGCGTCCATAGTTTCCCCTTCAATACAAGAACACCATAGCTTCTTGCCACCACTCCATAGCCTCTTGTCACAACTCCCCCACCTCTTGCCACCACTTTGCCGCCGCACGCCACCCCATCCCAGATCTGGTTCGAACCTACCCCATCTCCCTTCCCCATTCTAGATCAAGTTCGAGATCGACCCCTTTTTCCACTTCTTTCACTCTTAGCTCGGCATTCCGGTATGGATTTCTAACCCTCTACTCTTAATTTTGATTATTCTTGGTTGAGATTGGATTTTAGGGTTGAATGAGTATATTTGGGATTTTTGACTAGGGTTGAGGAATTGGGAAATTGCATGCATGAGTGAGTTGCTTATGATTTTTGCATGCTTAGGTGTGTTTAGATTCGAACTTTATGAGCTATTATGGTTGTATTTCGATGTTTGGTGCCAATTGGGGCAAAAATCGGAATTTAAGGGTGAAGGTAGAAGACGGTGAATAGTAGAAGTGGTCGTGCACGACCCAATCAGGGTCATGCTCGACCCATTCAAAAATGTGCAACCAGGTCCGACCCTAAAAGGGTCGTGCACGACCCTCAAGTGGGTCGTGCCAGAGTGCATTAGGAGGATTATTGTGTGGTCTTTGATGAGTATTGCATGGTAGGTTGAGATATGATTCGTGCCTTCATGATCACTTCCTTATAAATCATGTCTTGCCATTGTTGTGAATTGCTTGAATGACATGCTTGCAATACTTACCTTTGAATAAGTATGGGGTGGATTATGTGGATCTTGTGTTTGGATCGATGTAAGTACTATGTCGGCTTCAGGCTCAAGACCCGCAAAGAAGTTAAGGAAAAGTGATAGGACAGAAAAGGACAAGCAACCACATCTTAATGATTGCCATCTAGCCTCCGAATATAGGAAAAAGTTCAATACGTGCATTGGTTTGAGGCACATCACAAGATGGTATTGCGAGGCGGATGGGCAACACTTGCATATCCATGACAACTTAGTTGAGGCCTTTTCTTGTATTGGGGGTAAGAATTTTCTTATGTGGACTGATCATCTTTACTCGATACTTACTTCCGAGTTCTTGGCTACCTTCTCCACCACAATCACGAGTCCCGATTCCGGTGGGAGGATGGAATTTCTGTTGGGAAACAAGTTGTTCAAGCTCACCTTGCAAAAATCTCAATGATGTGTTCGGGTTCCCTAACCCGATTTATGATGACAAAGTTGTGTACCCGACCCTAAAGACATGGGGCTACCTATCCGGAGTTCGGGAGTTCCGTTTCCATAACCTAGCGAGCAAGAACATGGCCAACCCGCTTTTTCGGATCCTCTTGCGCATTCTTGAGAGCACAATCTTCCTGAGAACCCAGTTGTCCCGCCCAAACAAAAGGGAGGTTACTTTGGAGGTATGATTGCTCGCCTTGCACAGAACCTTGGCGTCAACATGGGAGCTTATTCCGGGGAGAAGCCTATCTTTGTGGACATTCCGTTCCTCATTAATGCTAAGTTGATAGAGAGGCACCCCAACGATCACAACAAGTATTGCTCCACCTTTAATGACAAGACGGTTGTCATCACCCAAGAGCGGGTCGATTTGCTTCACTTGCCTAATTGGTATAATGTGTGGTTCAACACTAGATATTCTTTGAAGGATCGCCCCGAAGAGAAGGAGTCTTTGAGAACTCTCCCCCGCCGATATTCGAGTCCCGAGCATGGGTACGAGCTCCTTGCTTTGCCTCCCGTTCCTTCACCTCTCAGGCACGACCTATCTGGGTTTGTGCACGACCCAACTGGGCCGTTCCAGCCTTTAATGTCGTTCATGCACGACCCAATTGGGGTCGCGCACGACCCAACAGGATCATTCCAACCCACCATGCTGCCTATGCAGCCTACTTATGGGGCAACTTATAGGTTTGGGACTTCTTCGGCTACCTCTCCTCGTACCGGGGATACAGAGCCGATGTAGTACGAGGAGCCACTGGTGTATGATATGGCGTATTTGGCTAGAGAGATGGCAGCTATGTGGGTTGATCAAAGGCAACAACATGAGGCTATGATGCGGGGACAAGCATCCATTATGGAGGATCAAAGACAAACCCGGGTTTTGATGCAACAACATCATCAAGAGTTCCAACAATTCCGGACATACTATGAGGATCAACAAGAAGTGGATGACTATCGTTGGGCTCACATGGAGAGCTACATGCATTGGACCCAAGGGAATTATCCGGATAGAGATTCATGGGTTCCCCCGGCACATCCACCATTCCGTCCTTGACGACGGGCTCCACCCTCACCATGAGGAGTTCCACCTTCCTTCAAGCTTCTAAGAGTTCTTTGTGAGTTTTCTTCTTCTTTTCCCTTTACCTTTTCTTATCATTTTCATGCATGGGGTCATTTCATGATTTAAGTATGGGGTAGGGGAAGAAGAAATCTCACATGTTGTATATAATTGAGTCTTTTTGTGTTGGTTTTGCTTGCTTGTTTGTTAGTTTGTTTTTTTAAAGATAAAGAAAAAGAAATCGAAAAAATAGAAAAAATTGAAAAATGTCGAAAAATCCAAAAATATTTTTAGGATAGAGAAATGCTCCATCTTAGATGTCCTATGATGAGATTTAATTTTCATGCTTATCATATAATTCCTTTGGCGTATTTGGATAGTACAGCCCATGTTTTGAGAAATTGCTTTTGATTGTGAAAATTGACTTGTGATGAAATTGAGCATATGTGTCTTGAGTGGAAGTAATTGTAATCCAACAAAAATTTTGCCTAGTGAGGAATTTTGGCTTTATAGGGAGAACATCAAAAATCCCTCTTCTTTATATGTGTGATTTGCTCTCTTTATGCATTTATCTCTTGTTATTAATATGGTTATCTATTTCTTGAAGTCACTATGAGTTCGTTCATGCATGTTAATTATGATTAAGAACTTATTTTCTTTAGCCCATATATTCCCTTATCCACCCTGCATATTATTCCTTTGTTTGAAGCCCCGTTCTAGCCTTGGCCTTTGTTTGAAGCTCCACAAAAATATTATCCCTAGCCCATATAAGCTTGACCCTTGTCCGGGAATTAGGCTTAGAGGATGAGTTAGGAATGATTTTTGTTGAGTAACACATAAGTTGGGTGTGGATGTGGTTACATTATAATGGGTAGAGTACATCTTATTAAAGTTTAACGTAAAAGGGTTCTTGGCATAAAGAGGCACATGTTGAAAAAAATGGTGAAAAAAAGAGAGAAGAAGAGCATAAATGTGAAGCCTTAGGACCGACCCTAAAATGGTCGATCACGACCTCACAAAAGCTCGAGTATAAAAAAATGAAAAAAAAGAAGGAAAAATATTTCAAGTACAAGCCAAGAATTCCAAGTATTTATAAGGTGTATTTTGGGAATATGGGTTGAGAATTGAAGGATATTGAGTTTTATTGATGAAGTGTTTGGTTATGAGTTGAAAGAAAGAGAGTGAGTTGTTTTGATTCTAAAGGGTTATATTTAGGAGTTTGATTCACGGATTTAGCACCACATGGCCAAATAACTCCCCACCTAATGTTATTACCGAGCCCCATTACAACTCGGCCGAATGGAGTCTTCTATGAAGATTTCATTGAGCCTAAGTTCTTATGATGATTGATGTGTTTTGACTTCTCTAGGTAGAGAGATTGGTGATATAAGTCTCAATGATAAAGTAGATGTTGCATAAAGATTGAAGATGAGAGTTGATTTTAATAGCCTAAACACATGAGAGTTGAGAGAAACAAATTAATATCCCTTGTGAGGTTGGATTGTGATTGCCTATGCTTGAGACTCATACATATGTGATGACGTTAAAATTACTTGTCCTCTTTTTCACTTGTGCTTAAAATATTTTGAAAAAGGCTAAGCTTGAAGATTGTGTTGTTGGTCTTCATTTTGCATGATTATTGCTTGAGGACAAGCAAGTCTAAGTATGGGGTGTTATGATGTCCACTTTTTAGGGAGGGTTTTTAGTGTCTAAATAGATTAGATCGAGTTAGTTTTCGTGCTTGAGTTTATAATTTTGAGTCTTTTTGCTTTAGTTTTCCTATTTCCTTGAGATTCGGAAACCACATACTTTTTGTGCCTTTTTTGTAGGAGTTTTGGAGCTTGAAAGGAGAGTTTGGAGCGTTTCAAGAGAAGGTGGACAAGCCATTAGAAGGATTGAAATTGCCAATCTAAGGAAGAAGAGCCAAGAAGAGAGAAAACAAGAGGAAGGTGAAGAAATCGACTCAAGATCCAGCTGCATTGGGTCGTACACGAGCCATGCTAAGGAAGTTAGAAGAACAAGACCTAGGCATGACCCTATGAGGGTTGTGCACGACCCATTTGGGTCGTGCGAGGCGCCGACTTTCTCCCTATTCCAAGATCTTTTGTGATATATTCTATCTTTGTATTTTAAGAAGGTAGTTTTATCTTGTTTCTTAGTTAATTTAGGGCTCCTTTTCCTCTGTAAAAGGAGGTTAAACCCTTTAGTTTAAAGGTTCCGCTTTTTGGGTGTTTAGAAGGGAGACTTGAAGAACAAGTTTGAGACTTTTGTAAGATTTCTTCTTTGTTTAATTTGAATTTTGTTTGGTTTGATCATGTCTTCTTCTTTCTTTTTCTTGTTTTCCTTTGCCATAAGTGAGTAGTTTTCTTAGATTCCAGGGTTGGGTTAAAACCCAACGCAATCATGCATGTCTAAAATATGAATTCATGATTTGATTGTTTGAAGATCATATCTATCTATCTTTTGCTTAATTCCTTTGCGAAAGTTGAGGCATATATTCTTGCAATTAATTCAAAAGCGAAAGTGTAAGGTTGATTGTTTGATTAGTTCTAATAGGATTATTTGCGAAAGTTGATATTCCTTGGTTGAAGGATAGATAGAAAGTTGTTTAATTTGCGAAAGTTGATTGAATAACTTGAACTGTTTGCGAAAGTTGACTTTTCTATGATCTAGATTGGATGATAGTTGTGAATTCTTGTTGGAAGCATGTATGATTGTTGTTGTAGTAGCCCTAGCCCTGTAATTCGTCCTTTATATTGATTTAAAACTCATGTCTTTGCTTCAATCTTGACCTACACGTCGTGCTCGAGCCTTTAGCTACGTTTTTGTATGTTCGTGAGTTTTTCTATGCCCAGGATCGACCCCCTTAGGGTCATGCACGACCTCCTTTGGTTCGGTCTTGGCGTTGTTTGCTTGTTATTTCTTTGCTTTTCATAGTTTATCAACTAATCTTTAGCAGTATTCTCATTCTCGTGGATGAACCTGACTTCGCTGTACTCAGCGGGGTCTTGAATATAAATTTATTTGTTAAAGAGACCCTTCAACATGTATAAGGGTAGGGCCTCTCCTGCTTCAGGTTTCGATAAGATTAGAGGATCGCATAAGTATTTCTTCAGCTCTTGGAAAGCCTCCTCATGTCTGGCGGTCCACTGGAAGCACTTGTTCTTTCTAAGTACTTCATAAAACAGACGGCATCAGTCTGCTGATTTAGATGTGAATCTATTTAAAGCGGCGATCTGCCCAATAAGCTTTTGAACATCTTTCACGCACCTGGGAGACTTCAGCGTTAGTATGGCTCGAACCTGTTCGGGACTGGCTTCTATCCCTCTCTAGGAGACTAGATACCCTAGGAACTTCCCCGACCTCACGCCTAAAGTACACTTATGCGGGTTCAACTTCATATTATATTGCTTCAAGATTTCAAAGGCTTTCTCTAGATGACTTCTGTGATGTACATCTTTCTTCGATTTGATGAGCATGTCATCTATGTACACCTCCATAGTCTCTCCCATTTGGCCTTGGAACATTTTATTCACTAGCCTTTGATATGTGGCTCCGGCGTTTCGCAACCCAAAGGGCATGACCTTGTAGCAGTATGTTCCCTTACTAGTGATGAATGATGTCTTCTCCTGGTCGCTTTCTTCCATCCTGATCTGATTGTAACCACTGAAGGCGTCCATGAAAGTCAACACTTCATGGCCCGCCGTGGCATCTACCAGGGCGTCTATGTGAGGTAACAGAAATGAATCCTTTGGAGAAGCCTTGTTCAAATCCATGAAATCTACGCACATCCTCCCTTTTTCGTTCTTTTTGGGCACGACGAGTATGTTTGCCAGCCACTCTGGGTATTTGACCTCCTTGATCTTTCAAGTCTCCATCATATTTCTCACTTCTTCATCCACTATCTTATTTCTCTCATTAACGAATTTCCTTCATTTCTGCTTTACCGATGGGTGATAAGGGTCCACGTTCAACCCATAGGTGATGACCTCCGGATCGATTCCCACCATGTCTTCGTGGGACCAAGCAAATTTTTTTGTATTTTTACTCAAGAAGTCAACTAGCTCATTTTTCATGGATAACTCCAAGTCCTTTCTAATCTTTACGGACCAATTGAGGTCAGATTGGTCTAGGGCCACTTCCTCTACCTGTTCATCTTTCTTTTCTTTTTCATTTGGAGAGGTAGAGTTTGTGGTATCCTTTAATTGCTAGGTGGACTTTTGATTGGCAGCTGGCTGCAGCGCAGACTTGTAACATTCTCGAGACGTTCTTTGATCACCTTCTGGTGGTATGTAGACGGGACGACTCTCATGTTGTGGATCCATGGCCTTCCCATTACTACGTTATAACCAGAAGGACAATCCATAACGAAGTATCTAACCTGGATGCTCACGCCCTTTGCGTAGATGGGAAGGATGATGTCTCCTACTGTGTGCTTCACTTCTCCATTGAAGCCTACGAGTGTTGTGGGGTTCTTCTCCACCTCTTTCTCACTTAACGCCATTTCCGTCAAAGCCTCCAGCGTCATGAGGTTGGTTGAGCTTCCGGTATCAATGAGGACTCGCTTCATTAAGACGTTTCCGATCGAGAGAGAAATCAGGAGACCGTCATGGTGGGGTCCTTCAAGACCCTTGACGTCATCCTCGTCAAAATTTATTGCGAGATTGATGACGTCTTTCTTCATTTGCGTTGGGTGATAAAGAGTTCCTTATCACGCATTCCTTTTGGATGTTGAGTATGTAAGGTTGCATATGCTTGATACTCCAGTGATCACGTTCACGACCTTTGCAGGCACTGGCGACGTTGGCCTTCCCGCGCGCGAGGCTTCTATGTTGTCTGGGGGGACTTGCGCAATTGGCGCGACTTCTGTGATCCTTCCCTGAGATACGAGGTAGGAAATCTCTCTCCTTAGTGCTACACAATCTTTGGTTACATGACCATAGTCATCATGGAAGTCACACCACCAACTCAAATCTTTATTTGGATAGGGTTTTTCATTCCTCTTCGTCCACCTAACGCCTCGTATCGTTTGGGTTATGTTCTTCATGAGGTCCTCGGGGGATATACCCAGGTTGAACTCGTCATACTTCGGTGATAACGGCTTGGCAGGCTTGGTCTCAGCGACTTTCACCTTCACCCCGTCGGAATGAGGGCACCGATACGGTTGGTCACGACGTTCACGACGGTGATCCGGCGTTGCCTTCTTATCCACCCTTTCCCAGATGCTTGCGGGTTTCCTCATCTTCAAATCCTCCTCAAGCCTGATTTGATCTAAGGCCTTAGTTCGAACATCTTCGAAACTGTGGCAATGATGCCTAGTGAGCTCTTTGTAGAGGTCTCCGTCTTGATTTACCCCCTGACGGAAGGCTTCCATAGCCGTCGGCCCGTCATAGTGTGGGATGGAGATCTTTTATCGATTGAATCTATCTAGGTACTCCCGAGTGGACTCTTCCGGTTTTTGGATAACCCGATACAGATCGCTAGATTGCTTCTCAAATCTCCGGCTGCTTGTGAATTGTACTCGGAAAGAGTTCATCTACTCAACGAGAGAACGGATGCTTCCTCTTGGAAGGTTGAAGAACCACTTCAAAGCCGGTCCTATGAGAGCTTCCCTGAATCCCTTGCACATCAGTGCTTCACGAGAGTGATACGGGATTACGCTGGTCATCATTTTTTGCTTGAATATGGCCACGTGCTCGTCGGGGTTCCCCGTGCCGTCATACGGGCTCATGCTTGGTACCGAGAACTTCTTCGGTATCTCAACCTGGGTGATGTGAGGAGCGAAGGGTGACTCGTCGTAACCATCAACCGCTTCCTTCTCTATGGGCCGTAGAACCCGAGGTATCTTCGCCAGCTGCTCGGTGAACATCATGAATTGATTTCGGACGATACTTTCGAGGTCTCAAGGACGGCGGCGGTCCCAATCCTCGTCATCGTCCATGATTTCATCTTCAAAGCTCTGAGAGCTAACTTCTCGCGCCGATCGAAGGCGTGTGGGTGCCCTTGCTCCCTCGCCAGTAGGGTTACCTTGTGTAGGGGTAAACGACGGCACCCCAGGGACTGTTGTCGGTGGAGTAACGAACTTCATGCCGGGATTTCTCTCACGCTAGCCGGTGAGGTTTCTAGAGGAACCTTCACCCCTTTTGTTTCGGGTCCAATCCGTGGCTCGGGCATGCGGGCCGACAGAGGACACGGACCAGAGTTGGGAGCGTAAACCGTCATTATCGCGGTTAACTACTCGATGCTAGCCTTGTGCTTTTCATTGCAAGCACGTTGATCAGTTAGTTCCTTCTCCAAAGCTTGAAGCGTTTGAGAAAACTCGGATAGTTCAAGGCAAAGAGCAGCCGATGTGTCCTAGTGTGCGTCTCATCATCCCCGGCGTTTAGCTCTTGACTGCCCTCGCTAGGGTTGCTCATGGAGACTTCCTGAACTTCCTTCAATGTGGAAAGACGAATCCTTTTCAATGTGGGCACCGAATTGTTTTGGACAAAAATTTGACAAGCAAATCTCTGCCCTATATTGGGGCACGATCGAATCGGTGGATAAGCAAATATTTCAAGAAGGTGTGAACTTCAGAGATACGAAGGCCAAAAGCTCTCTTTTGATTATATTTTCTGCAACAAGTGTGCCTACATCAATAAACCATAAAAATCTATCTATATATCCTTCCAAACCAACGGTCCTCCCCCACTCTCCACGATCTCTGGGTTTATAGGGCGCGTCGCTAACCAATATCCACTTCCCGCACATATCGGAGGCATGAACCGCCCTGACGGTTATCCTTTGGGCGTGCTTCTTTTCCTCGTGACGGAAGCTTTCTATCTTCACCTAAATGACTGGTGACTTCTCTTCGTTCCTGGATAATTCTACGATCAAGCCACCTGGTGATTCTCCTGTCTACTTCTAGGCTCGAATTGTCAAATGGGCCAAAGGGATATTGGGCCTAACAGGTGTTTCATAACAAGATAGATGACACAGGAGCTATTTCAAGGAACAAGGCAAGGCTGGTAGCTAATGGCTACAACCAAGAACAAGGCGTTGACTATGATGAGACCTTCGCCCCTATAGCAAGAATTGAGGCAATGAAACTTCTAATCGGCTTTGCCGCTCACAAGGGATTCAAGCTTTATCATATGGATGTGAAGACATCGTTCTTGAATGGACACTTAAAAGAAGAAGTATACGTGGCTCAACCACCAGGATTTGAAGATGGGAACTTTCCAAACCACGTCTACTTTCTTCAGTGTGCCCTATACGGACTCAAATAGGCCCCACGAGCCTGGTATGAAAGGTTTGCATAGTTTCTCTTCTCACATGGACACCTTCGCGGCTACATTGACAAGATCTTGTTTCTTAAGAAAGAGTCCAATGATATTCTTATTGTTCAAGTATACGTTGATGAGAACATTTTTGGTGCAACTAATCCCTTTCTTGTTGAAAAGTTCATCCTAGGGCTCCAAATCTCTCAGACCAAGGAGGGAACAAAGATACATCAAAAAATATATATTAAGGAAATGCTGACCAAATATGGAATGGAGAATTCAAGGCCTATCAATGCTCAAGTTTCCTCTAATTCAAAATTGAACATAGATGAGAAAGGTATAAATGTGGACCAAAAGAACTACCGAGATATGATTGGTTCCCTTCTCTACCTTACAGCTTGTAGACCTGATATCATGTTTGTCATGTGTTTGTGCACACAATGAATCATGTTGTGCTCGTGCTTGTGGTACCCACGCAGAAGTTCCCTAGAGATTGTTGCGTTTTTAGATTCGGACTTTACGGGTCATCTGGTAGATCAGAAGAGCACATCAAGCATGGCTAAGTTCCTAGGAGAGTGCCTAGTGTCATGGGGATCAAAGAAAAAAAAACTAATTGGCACTCTCAACGGCTGAATCAGAATATGTGGCTGCTGAATCATGTTGTTCCATAGTCTTATGGCTTAAGTACCAACTCAGTGACTACGGTATGTCTGATGGCCCTGTTCCCATCAAATGTGATAATACTTGTGCCATAAACATCTCAAAGAATCCCGTTCATCACTCACGTACTAAGCATATTGTCGTTCGTCATCACTTCTTACGTGACAATGTTGAGCAAGGGAACATTATTATGGAACACTGTAGAACTGAACAGCAGAGAGCAGATATTCTTACCAAAGTATTGGATATGCGTCCCTTTGAGCACCTTCGTATGTTCTTAGGGATGATAAATTTAAATTAAACAAGTCCTTGTTTATTTTGTCCCCGATGATTAGCTAGCTTAGTTGTTAGCATGATAGGAACTAGTTAGGAACACTCCATTCACTTTATCCTTTGTTACTAGTCTAAGGGAAACAATTGTACGCATAGGAACTACTTTTCTTTTTGGCCCAAAATGATCAACCTGAGTTATTTCTAACCCGCATTACAAGCCACAATGATAGTTGATCATAATCTTACCTAGAGTCTTGGATTGGATAAAGTCATCCCATGACCCCTCCTTTTTTTCACCCCTTTTGAGTTGAAATTGTCCAAGTCCCTTTTGTTCCCATCCCTCACATAAAGTTTGAACTTGTGTTCCCTTTACCACACAGTTCAACACAAGCCATCTTGCAAGATCATGGGAACCGCACTTCTGAGTAAAGCAAAATGTTTCATCTGGTAAACAGCTCAATCTCGGGAAGATAAAAGATGTGTCAGGCTATTTATTAGGGGAACACCAACTGTGAACCACGCATTTGAATTGCACCAAAGGGAAATTGCCACATTGCAAAGCTTATTGAGGATGTTGAAGATGAAACGACATCGATCGAGTTCAATTTTCAACGGAAAAATGAAAATGATGACTATGCCCCTCTGCAAAAAATTCTTTAAATACCGGCCTCCTCTCTCAAAGCATAACTCATCTTCAACCCTAATTTTTCGAAACTCCCTCATGAAACTCTTTAAGGAAAGAACGGTGCCCCCTTTATAGCCCGAAGATGGTCCAGCCTTCGACACAATCCATCCTTCCAAACGCTTAGAACCAAGATCGTGCACTCACAGAATAGGCGGTGCGTCAGCTCATTAATACCGTTATCCTGTGAGAAGACTCTTGTGGCCACCATAAGAAGAAGATGGAGATCGAACAGATTCATTTGCTTGGTTCGCATGAAGAAGAAGGTCTACTCACGACATCATCTATGGAGATGGTGTTAGTTAATCTTAGTTCCTTCTTTTCTTCGTCTCTTCCTCCTCCTGTGCTTCAAGCTTCTCCCTCTTCTCCTTGCTTCCTCCATGTATTTCACACAGGAGTTTCCTTCTGTACAACTTATTTACCTAAGTAATAAAATGGATCCTTAGTTTTAATGTGTGTTCTTTACTTTGTTGTTCCGATATTCATGTTTACTCTTTTCGATGATGCCAAAAGGGGGAAGGATAAAATGTGTGAGATGCGTTGTTTCAAAGTTATCACTGAATGGCCTTTGCTAATGGGGGATAATCTCACAAAATCTACTAATTAGGAACTGTATAACCATATAGTGGAACTCTCTATGATATATTGTCACACTAAGGGGGAAGTTGCATGAGCATAACATGAGCATAAATTTGAATGCAATACTTGTCATTTTATTGTGAGTTTGTCATCATCAAAAAGGGGGAAATTGTTGAGTCGGTGTTAGGAACTCACATTCATTAATGATGTCTGTGTTTTTAGCTTTGTTTTAGTGTGTCTTTCTATGTTTTTCTGTCTTGCTTAGTTGTGTTTTGTGTGTGTTGTGTGTCTTCTTAGTATAGTTTGTATATTTTGTGAAAAGTATGGAAAGTACGCTAGTTTTGTGTTTTTGTGTAGTTTTTTAGGCGGATTTGGAAGCATTTGAGGATCTTGAAGGATAGGAGCATGCCAAAGAAGAGGAGGATAAGACACTAGAAGAAAATCCCCAAGAAGTTCAAGTGAAGGAGTGAAGAATAAATGAAGAGAACAAGTCAAGTCAAGCTCGATATTGACCCTCCATGGGTCGGTACCGAGGCTTTCAAGAAGAAAACCTAAAGTCCTACCGACCTTGACGGGGTCGGTACCGAGGACCATGTGTCGGTAGGACGTGACCAACTTAGTGCTTTTAATGATATTATTCCGAGATCTTTTCTGTTTAGAAGTTTTTATCTTCAAGGAAACTTTTTAGATAGACGTTTTACTATAAATACCCTTGTTTAGACAAGTTCGAATGCTCTCTCTCCCTAGTTCTTAGTTTTGACGCACGGTTTTAAGTATAAATACCCTTGTTTAGACAAGTTTGATGGAGATTTCTTGTGTTATAAGTTGGATTTGAAGACAAGTTTGTGTTTTGAATTCAAGTAAGCTTTTTAGTTTAATTCAAGTTATGTTTTCTTTCAATCTCATTCTTTGTTCTTTCTCAGCCATGAGTGAGTAGTTCTCTTGTTCTAGGGTTGGGGTTAAAACCCAACATAGTTCTATGTTTAACGTCGTTAGCCCGACGACCTACCTTGGCGGATCAGGGCAACTTCCATCCAACTTTGTCGGGATTAAGAGAAACCCCACACTTAGCTGAAAAAGCATCAAAGCTTCTTTATAAGAGATGTGGTCCTCTATCGTTAATCAATATGATTGGAAGTTCTACATAAGGGTTAGAAAATTCCGAAAACAATGGGGGTTTCGACTCTTTCACAGTATGAATAGTAGGATGTGATACAGAAAAAGGATGAAAGAAAGGATCATGACCGGAATCAATTAGATCAAGGCAAGAAGACTCACCGGGATTGATCAGACAGGGGGTCATTATCGAGGTAGATGGGGTTGTTAACGACCATGTTGGGTTTGTCAAATCTTCGATAACATGTAGGTCAAAATCGTTAACGAGCTGGATTTCGCCCCTGTATTGTGATCTTTCAGAGAATGGTCGTAATCGACCCATGGGGGTCGGTAGGTTTCTTGGTCGATGTGACTTCCTTGAACTGTCTTGTTTCCGTAATTAGAGAATGGTCATTTACGAACCATTGTGGGTCGGTAGGCCCTTTGGTACTGCATCTGGAAACATCGTTCACGATAGGATTGAAGTGAAACTCGACCTTCTCTTCCCCAATATCGAATGTGAGGAGTCCCTTCTTTACATCAACACGTGCACCTGCAGTAGCTAGGAATGGTTTTCTGAGAATGATAGGAACTATAGGTTCTTCAGGCATGTCTTGAACAAGGAAGTCGTTTGGCATAAAGAATTTGCCAACTTGAACAGGGACATCCTCAGCGACTCTAGTTGCCTTTACACAGGATCCGTCTACCATGTACAACCTCATGTGGATTAGTTCTAGCGGTCCCATATTAGCTTTTAACCAAATTGAGAGGGGTAGTAATCTAGCACTGGCACCTAAATCAAAAAGCGCTTTGAAATGGTGAGATCCAATACCAATGGAAGTAGCAAACTTACCTTGATCGCCTAAATTCGCGGGGAGCTTTACAAATCTGACCTCGCCAATCAACTCGGATATTGATCTCTTCCTGCTTATGATCTCTTTCAAAAATTTAGTGTACGCATGCATTTCATTAAGAGCCTCAGCAAATGGTATAGAAATATTTAGGCCTTGAAATTTGTTGAGAAAAAGTCTAAACATTCCTTCCATGACATCATTAGCTTTCTTGGTCGGGAAACGAAGAGTCTTTGACGGATTTGGAGTAGAAAGAGGCCCGGATCGAGGCTGTACCGAATCAAGAAGAGGGTCGACTGGAGCAAAATGAGATTTGGTACCGACCTTGGGGGGTCGTTAATGAGATAAGAGTTCGGTTCAAAAGACTTTCCTGGTTTGGAGGGCTTGGTATCGAACTTTGTGGGTCGGTAACGACTGCTTGAGCCTCAATATCGACCATGTTTGGGTCGGTAACGGGCTTCACTAGGGTATTATCTTCATTGTCGTGCTCAGTACTATAAGCTTGGCTCGATCTGAGAACTCCTTCCCCCTCCTTAAGTGTATAGCTGCAATCTATCCTCTCGGGTTCTCTTTGGGATGTCCCGGTAATTGCCCTTAAGTTCGGGGAATCGGTGCACCAAGGTGGCCTAGTTGGGAATTTACACTCTTTCTCCATGTTTCAATCTCTCCCAATTGTATCTGTACACCTTTCAGCTGATTATTTAGGTCAGCCCGTACTAATCAATCTCATTTTTGATATCATTTTCACTCCATTGATTCCTTCATAAAGTCCTTTCACCCAAGATGGAGGCTCTTGATAGCCCGGGGGACTATAAGGTAGAACCCTTTGTTCTTGCTGAGGAGGTTGGCTCCCTTGGCCGTGTGCATAATTGCCCTAGGAGGGCTGATTGTTATTCCTCCCTACATAAGAATTATATACTTGGTTCCTATAGGGACCCCTTATGTAGTTAGCCTCAGCAGCACGAACATGTTGCAAGTTATTTAAGATAACTTACCTGCTTTTCAAGCCGAAGTAGCATGTGCTTGAGACCTGCATTCTTGACAAGATGGAGATTATTTAAGATAACTTACCTGCTTTTCAAGCGGTTGATTTCATCTCGGAAGAACTGGTGCTTCACTTTAGGGTCAACCTCGTCCTTGTTCGGATTATAGAGCCTTCGTTGGGGCTGTTAGGCTTGCCGCATTCCGTACATTGCATCGTAGTTAGTCAACTTGTCGAGCAGCGCCCAAGCATCCTTGGGATCAACCTCTATGAAACTACAAGTGGTGTCTAGATTGATGCAGTTCTTTGTAGGGCATTGTCAAAGCATCCCCTTGAATCTCTGATGTGAGTTCATCGACTACCGAACCAACAATCGAGCCCGAGCACACGCTGACACACTCGGACGCGCCTTTGCATCCGGCGCATCTGGAGCCAAGACCTGCCCTTGGCGTGCCCTTGCAAGGGGCTGCTGCGCCCTTTCATGCAGTTGGAGGCGCGCCCTTGCAAGGGGCTATCGCGCCTTGTGCTATGTCGGATCCCGACCTTGATGTTGCCAAATCTTCAGGCACTTTTGATGGCGCTGATGTTCGCATTTTTAGTATAGTTTTAGTAGGTTTTATTTGCTTATTAGGTTTAGTTTTATTTAGTTTAGGTTTAGTTTTGAGTGTTTTTAGATAGTTTTGCATATTTCTGTGAAAAGAGTGGAATCTACGCTATTTTGTGAATTTTGTAGGTTTTAGCGAGGAAATGAGCTAAATGGAGTTGAATTTGGAGCATTACAGCGAGAGACGGAGGAGTGCAAGATTTAAGAAGTCAAAGCTCGAGATTACAAGAGGAAGTGTGGAAGAAAACAAAGCCCAGGCTCGTTAACGAGGCTGTGAGGGCTCGTTAACGAGGCCACGAAGAAGAGGATTTTGAATATTTATTTTATAATTCACCGATCCTGAGCGGGAATTTATTTCCGTGTCGGTTGAGTATCTTTTTAGAATCTTTTGGGGTTGTTAGAATATGTATTTTAGGTCTTAATATCTTTTAGATTTTATTTCTATCTTTTAGGGTTTGTTTTTATCTTTTTAGGAAAGTTATATCTTTTAGCCTTTTTCGTTTTTAGCTTTTTAGTATAAATACCCTTCTATCTAGCAAAGAAATGGGAAACTCTTTAGAGAGAATTTTTAGGAGGAGATTTTTGAAGGGCCGAGAGAGAGAAAGTCGGATCGGAAGAGGACTGCCGAGGCTCGGTAGACGACAGTCACCGGGGTTGTTGGTCGTGATTGTGGTTCGGTATTTTTATGTATTTCGGTTTCTTCTGAATCTCTGTAAGACGATATATTTCTTATTAATTCGAGTTTGAGTTTTGTTTTAATGTTTCTTTTGATTGAAGTTTTTAGTTTCTTAGTTATGATTAGTGAGTAGTTTCCTTTTCTAGGGTCGGGGTTAAGCCCGGCATAGTTGAGCATGTTTGATGAGTAAGATTGAGTTGTGAATGCCTTTTATCTTTGATTGAGAATTGTTTGTTGTGCTTATACCGAAGCAAAAGTGGAGGTAATTTGAGTTTTTAACTGAATTGAAAGATGAAGTTAGTAACTTGAAGGTTGATTGTTTGAAAACGAAAGTTTCAAGCTTTAGATCCAAAACAAGCAATTAAGTGAATTAGGATGAAAGTTTAGTAATTTACTTGCTAAGTCAACGAAAGTTGATGACTCTATCTGTTTAAAGGCATGATCTTTTCTTCTTACGAGTTTTTATGCTTGGCTATGTTGTGGTGTCCCTAGTCCTAGATCTTTGTTTTATTTGAATTATTTCTAGTGAATTTTCGTTGCTGAGTGCTTGCCTCGGTATCGAATCTTAATTAGATTTTAATTAGGTCGTTAGTTGAAGTGTTTTGTGTTCGGTGGTTCTTTAACGACCCTGACAACGTCGTTAACGAGGTTGCTCGTGAGTGTTTTTCTTTGTTTTTGTTTGCTTTTCGGTAGATTGATAGACGAATAACCTTGCTTCCTATGGAACGATCCTGACATCGCTATACTCAGCGGGGTCTTGACTTACAAATTTATTTGTTGGCTGAGAAACCCTATCAACAAATTGGCGCCGTTGCCGGGGAAGCAACGAGTTGTTAGTTTATCTTTGGGTTCTGGAATAGCCCGACCCCGTTTTTGTTTTTAATTTTTGTTTTCTTTGTCTGTTTTCTCAGTGTATGCCGGTAGGACGAAGAAGGCTTCAGTTTGATAACACGGGTTATTACTCAGAACCCGAACGTTCCCTGCACCGTCGACTCCGAGAAAACCGAGCCATGGCCACATCAGAAGAGATGGCTCGCGAGTTAGAGATCCTCTGGACCCAGATGGAGGCACTGAAAGCCGAGAAGGATGGCGAAGACGCAGAAGCTGAGCGTCAACGAGCTGACAAGGCTCGACTACAAGAAGAGCTAGATGCCTATCCAAGGAATGCCAAGCAATACATGCATCCGGAACTGAGGGTGCCAGAATCTCCTATTGTGCTTCCAGCGATAGAGAAACCTTTTGAGATCAAGTCTCAATTTATATCCTTAATTAAACGGGCTCAGTTTGAAGGGAAACCTGCTGAGTGCCCTATGGAGCATATTAGAAACTTTCTTGATTTATGTGATACCATAGCTGCTGAAGGTGTCTCGTTAGAATATGTTCTATTAAAAGCTTTTAGATGGTCTCTTACTGGAAAGGCCCTGAACTGGTTGGAGAGCCTACCTTCTAAGTCTATCAGGACTTGGAAAGCTTTGTATGATCAATTTCTTACAAAGTTTTTCCCTCCTGCTAAGACAACAAAATTGAGAAAACGCATCACCTCTTATCACCAGTTGCCTAATGAAACATTTGTTGAAACATGGGAAAGATTCAAAGAGATGCTTAGACAGTGCCCTACTCATGGGCAACCTTTATATGTTTTGCAAGAAATCTTTTTCCAGGGTATCAACGCAGAGACCAAGAACCGCATCAACACGCATATTGCGTGCGGTTTTATAGAGATGAACCCGACAGAAGCGTGGGAACTATTGGATAAGCTGGCGAATTATGATGCTATGTATGGAACCCAACAGACTCCACAAACTCAAAAACGTCTCTATGTACCCAACCGAGATGAAGTTGATCCCGATGTTAAAAATCAATTCTTACAAGATGAGGTCAACCGTCTGTGGAAACAGGTAAGTTTTCTGAAATCCTCTCAATCATGTCAAGAATATGGTTCTTCTGCACATAGTACTTCTGCTTGCACTAACATTGAGCAGGTTAGAACCGCTGAGACAATAGCTGAGATGAATTACATGAAAGGACCATACAAGAACCAGCCTAATTATAATGACAGGTCGAACAACTATCAACCATGGGGCAATCAGAATACAAGTCAAAACTACGCAGGGCCCCCACCAAATAGACGACCTGCACCATATCGACCTCCAGGCCATCAAGAGACGCCATCATGGGTTCAGGAGATAAAGGAGAGCATCAACGGAGTGAACAACAAAGTTGATGACGTTCAAGCCAAACTGAACCGACAAGATAAAAGATGGGGAGAGTTCGATATTTGGAAGAGGAGTGTTGATTCCCAACTAGGGGACCTAGCCGCACGGATTCCAAGAGCACAAGGGCAACTCCCGGGCCGCCCCGAGGAGAACCCTAGAGGCCAAATAGCAGCGGTACACCTTAGGAATGGGAAGACATTGTCGGAGAGAGTTCAAGCTAAAGAGAAGGAGGAACAAGACCTCGCCAACCAGCTCGTTAACGAGCCAGCGAGAGCACATACCGAGCCTACAAACAAGGATGACGAGGCTCCGAGGGTCCCCAACGACCTTACCCCAGGTAAGTTTACTAATCCGAGCCTCCCTCTCAATCCCAGGGTAGTTAACGACCCCACTAGGGTCGGTAACGACCCGCCGAGGACATCAATTGACCCTAGTGTCGACCCGGTACTCTCACCTCTCGAGCCTAACTTGGTTCCGAGAATGGTGAAATCTCATCCATTTCCAACTAAGAAATCTATGGACTCTACTGAGAGTAAGTTCAAGCGTTTCGTTAAGATTCTTCATGGCATTAATATTTCCATCCCATTCGCTGAGGCCCTAAGCGAGATGTCGGCTTACACAAAAATTTTGAAAGATATTCTTAGCAGGAAAAGATCTATTACAGAGTTGCATGATGAAGTCAGATCGATAGCTTTACCAGAAAAGCTAGGAGATCCCGGGAGGTTTGCAATCACAATCGGCATAGGCAACCACAAGTTCAAGGCTCTATGCGATCTTTGTGCCAGTGCTAGTCTCGTTCCACTCTCAATCTGGTCTAAAGCTAATATGGGACCACTAGAGCCAGTAGACATGAATCTGTACATGGCAGATGGGTCAAGTGTCAAAGCTACAAGAGTGGTGGACGACTATCCTATTCAAGTCGGGAAATTCTTTATACCGAATGATTTTATCGTCCTTGATATGCCTGAAGACCCTCATGTACCCATAATTCTCGGGCGAACATTCTTAGCCACAGCAGGAGCTAGAGTTGATGAGCGGAAGGGACTTCTCACTTTTGATATAGGAGAAGAACGGGTGGAATTCAACTTGGATCAAAAAGCCAACGACCCAGTTGGAGTCGCACAAATAGAGTTGACTCAACCCGTACTCGACACAACAGTCCCTACCGAGCCACATCTGCCTATCACTAAGTCCCACGTGCAAGAGTTTAACCGAGTCCCTACCATAGGTATTACAGAAAAGTCCAAACCACCTTGGCTTTCGGACTACACTGACAATCCAGGGATATCGAGCGTACTGATAGAAGAAAAGGGTCCTAATTTAGCAACTCGATCACACAGAAGCTGTAAGGCTACAAAGAAGGGTACCTCAAGACCCCAACATTGCTATACAAGAACCACCATGAGACTAGCAAGGGAGCTCGTCCGGCTAACAACGTTAAACATAGCGCTTACGGGAGGCAACCCGCTTTTTAGAATAGGTTTAGCTTTTCTTTTATTTTTATTTTCTTTTTCTTTTTAGATTATTTCTTAGCTTTCTTTTGTTTTTATTTTTAGTTTTAATTAGGATAGAAATTAGAAATTTTGAGCTAACAAGATTTCAGGAAAAATGGATGGAAAAATCACTCACAGAGGCCACGACCCGACTCGTCAAGATACGGGGCAGGTATGAATTATAACCTAATCTATCTGTTTTAACCCTAGCCGCCACCCCCCCTTCTACCCTTTCCCCTCCTATATAAACCCCTTTTACCCCTTCCCCAAATCTACCACTACCCTCTCAAATTCACACTCCCTCAAACCCAAAAAGCTCTCAATCCCTCTCCCTTCTCTCCCACCGAGTCGGAATCCCTCACTCCACCGACCACCGAGAGGCCGTCGTTACCGGAGCTCGGAAACCGATCACCGACGGGACACAAACTCGTTAACCACCCCAATTCCGACCCTTGTTCTTCAATTTCTCGATTCTCCGGTATGATTTCTAAACCCTCGCTCGAAATTCCATGATTGATTTTCTATAGGGTCGAAATTTCTTGTCTTGAATCGTGTTCTTAGAAAGGTCGATTTGCATGCTTGATTTTTGTCCATGAAAACTCTTGATTGTGCTTCATTGTTCATGTCTTAGGAAAGATTATTCATGTTAGATTATCTATTGCAATCCTTTAGTTAGGAAAGCATGAATTTTTCTTGTTCTAGATCTAAAGTTCAATCTTTGCATGTCAAAATTTCGGGTAATTTTAGCATGATCGGGATGGGTAATTGAGTAAGTATGGGGTGCTTACACCCGATGAGGGATATGTGGAAAAATATAGAAGATTGCATGCTTGATTTGTGCTGAATTTAAGATAGAGTAAAATTCGGAAATTCTGGTTTTGCTCTCGGCGGCTCGTTAACGACCCACCCAGGCTCGTTAACGACCCTGCAATGATTCATCGATCAATCCGAGCCCAGAATCGTGAACGACCCAATTGGGTAGTTTACGAATAATTCCGAGGTTAATTTTGAGACCAAGTATGGGGTCTCGTACCTATTTATTTTGAGTGGATCTTATCTTGGAAAATTCTTGATTATTTTGTAGGATCCATGGCTAGTTCAAGCAGACCCGTTACCCGAGCTCAGAAGAAGAGGAGGAACCATAGGTCTCCATCTCCACCTCGAGTGGATGATGTAATTTTTAACAGCCAGAGCCAAGTACGGCGCTACCGTGATTTTCTGGAGAAGGACCATTACACCCGATGGTTCTCGAAGTCTAGCGTTGTCGCCACGGGAATCTACACGGATGTCAAGGACGCTTTCATCATCCTTGGGGCCGACCACCTTTTGAAGCAAGAGAGCTTGCCACACTATCCGGCCCTTACATCCGAGTTCTTGGCCACCTTGGAGACCAACTTCTCGTCGAAGACTTCGGCGGGACGAATTCGGTTCCAGCTCGGTAACGAGGACCGTGACTTCACAATGGAGGAGTTCAACGCAATCTTGGAGCTCCAAAACCCGTCTAGAGATTATAGCTTGAAGGACTACCGAGTAACCCGCACTTGGAGCTACATCACCGGGGAGGTTCAATCCTCTACCGTGGCGCTATCCAGGGCAAACATAGTCAACCCCATCTTCCGGATTATCCTGAGAGTCCTCGCCGCAACATTTTGGCCGAAGAAAGAGTTGAACCGGCCTACAAGGACGGAGGTTGCTTGCTTCCGCACCATCCTCTTTGAGGAGCCCGACCCCTTGAATTTGGGGTACGAATGGCTCTACTACCTCGGGAAATCTACCAAGTCCAAGGAGGTGTGGTGTGCCAATTTGGTTAGCCTCTTGGCTAAGAATCTTGGAGTTGATCTCACCTGCTACACACCGGCTCACGCCCAACTCCTCAACAAAAACTATTGGTATAGTTCCGGTATCTTCGTTCAAGCCGAGGGAGGATACAAGGTGAAGGTTCAAGATCGCGTAGTTACACCCACCCTCGACATGTACGAGCTTCTCTACGTACCGAATTGGTACGAGGCGTGGACGGGACATCCCTACCCATTGGAGCCAAAACTGGAGGACGAGCTTTCGCTTAGGCCATGTGAAACCCGGTTTGAGCGGGGTGACATGGATGAGGATGAAGAAGAAGATGAAGAAGAGGACACCGAGGTAGTAGGGAATGACACCGAAGAAGCCGACACTGAGGGCGGCACTGAGGAGCTCAATTTCGAGGAAGAGGACATCGACACGGAGGTTTTAGGAGGCAACATCTTCGTTGACGAGCCCACCAGGATCGTTAACGACCACTTCCAGCCGCATCCCAACCCTGTTAACGAGGCACCTAGCTTCGTTAACGAGGTGCCGAGAGCCCTTGTCGACCCACCACCAGCTCCTGTCGACCCTCCTACTTATGGACTCATGCCTTACAACCCGGTGATGTATCAAGACCATTTCCAACCTCACTACCCACCACCTCCTCAGCCCGAGTACGCAAGATCAAGTATACCACCACCATGGGCCGAGGATCTTTCTGCACGGATACAGCAGCTTCACCTCCAACAAGATCACATTCATCGGAGGATGGATAGATGGGAAATTGTCTATTCCGCTCGCATGTCGATGGAGGATGAGAGGAAGCGTCAGAGAGAGGCAGAGGATGCTGAGCGTTGGAGGACGATGTACGACTTCATGGGGAACTTTGAGCACTACTTTCCTCCACCGAACCGTTGATTCAGCTCAAGATGAAGTTTCTTTTCCTTGTTTCCACTTTTGTAAGTTTTTATGTCTTTCTTTTTTTGTTTAATTTTTTGTTTTCTTCTCTATTTCTTTTCCCTCTTCTTCTTATTTTCCTTACAATGGGGACACTGTAATTTTAAGTATGGGGTGGGAGAAAGTAGAAAACTTATGTCCTAGGTGTTTATGTGTTGGTGTTTATGTGTTTTCTATTCCTTTATGTCGAAAAATTTGAAAAATCAAAAAAATATAAAAATTTGAAAAATCCAAAAATAGTTTTAGAATTGATAGATATCCCTTAAGTTCTATGATAGCAATCACTAGCTTAATCATATAATTCCTTGCAAGCATGTCTTTAAAAGTATAGCCGGATTCTCAACTTGAAATTATTGGTTTTAGAAGAGAATAGCATTTGATAAAATTGAGCACATATACTTTATGGCATAGATGATGCAATCCAACAAAAATTTACCTTGTAAGTTATTTTTGGGCTTATAGGGAGAACATTCATAAATCTCTCTTCTTTTCTTGTGTGATTTACTCTCTTTATGCATATTATCTCTTGGGATTGTGATGGTTATCTATTTCTTGAGACCCTTATAAGATTTTTAGTTCATTACTTGTGAAGATCATATGATGGAGAATTTATTTTCATAAGCCCTATTATTCCCTATCTACCTTTACATTATTCCTTCTTTTTGAAAACCAATTCTAGCCTGAAACCTTTTATTTTTAGCTCCACAAAAATTATTCCCTAGCCGAGATAAGCTTGACCCTATCCGGGAATTAGGACTTAGATTGGAGAGGTAGGTCTTGTGTTTTGTTAAAAAGAGAAGAGTTACTTAGATTTGCTTGAATTGGGAAAGGTAGATTGGAAGTCTCTTGTTATTACATATAAGAAAGGTCTCTTGATTAGAAAAAAATGCACACAATAAAGTTTTTGATGGATGTAGTGAAAAGAGGAAGAAGAATGTATACGGTGGATCGTTAACGACCCTGATATGGGCTCGTTAACGAGGCCACAAGTAAAAAAAAAAAAGAGAAAAAGAAGGAGAATGATAAAAGAGGTGAAGAGTTGAAGTACATTTGTGTTTAAAGATAATATCAGAGATTCTTTTATTTTGTTATGAGACTTTTTAGGATGATGAAGGGTGAGTGAAAATGAGTGTGCATAATGAGAGTGAGTTTGGTATGTTGTTTTATGATAAGTTTTTTGTTGTATGTGTGAGTTTTTAGGAGTCTTTGATTCCCGGATATTATTATCACCACATGACCAAAATATTTTCCACGCCCTATTGTTATTACCAAGCTCCATTACAACCCGGCCGAATGGAAACTTCTATGAAGTTTTTCATTGAGCCCCCTAAGTTCTCTTGATGATTCTTTGCTTGTTTTGACAAATCTTTGGTGGAGAGTATTGGTGATATAAGTTCCAATTTCTATGAGTTTTTGCATATTGGATTGAGTTGAGAGTTGTTATTCTAAGCCTAAACACATGAGAGTTGAGTGAAACACATTATATCACTTGAGAGGTTGGATTGTATTATTTTATGTCTATTTAAGTGCATATATGTGTGAGGATGTTAATAGTCTTTTGCTATAATTTTCTTATGAGTAGATGTTGCTTTTTAGAAGATGGCTATGTCTTGATGAGCATGATTTGTTTTGGTTTTGGTTAGTGTCTTGTTTATTGCTTGAGGACAAGCAAGTCTAAGTATGGGGTATTTTGATGTTCGCATTTTTAGTATAGTTTTAGTAGGTTTTCTTTGCTTATTAGGTTTAGTTTTGTTTAGTTTAGGTTTAGTTTTGAGTGTTTTTAGATAGTTTTGCATATTCCTGTGAAAAGAGTGGAATCTACGCTATTTTGTGAATTTTGTAGGTTTTAGCGAGGAAAGGAGCTAAATGGAGTTGAATTTGGAGCATTACATCGAGAGACGGAGGACTGCCAGATTTAAGAAGTCAAAGCTCGAGATTACAAGAGGAAGTGTGGAAGAAAACAAAGCCCAGGCTCGTTAACGAGGCTGTGAGGGCTCGTTAATGAGGCCATGAAGAAGAAGATTTGGAATATTTATTTTATAATTCACCGATCCTGAGCGGGAATTTATTTCCGTGTCGGTTGATTATCTTTTTAGAATCTTTTGGGATTGTTAGAATTTGTATTTTAGGTCTTAATATCTTTTAGATTTTATTTCTATCTTTTAGGGTTTGTTTTTATCTTTTTAGGAAAGTTATATCTTTTAGCCTTTTTAGTTTTTAGCTTTTTAGTATAAATACCCTTCTATCTAGCATAGAAAAGGGAAGCTTTTTAGAGAGAATTTTTAGGAGGAGATTTTTGAAGGGCCGAGAGAGAGAAAGTCGGATCGGAAGAGGACTGCCGAGGCTCGGTAGACGACAGTCACCGGGGTCGTTGGTCGTGATTGTGGTTCGGTATTTTTATGTATTTCGGTTTCTTCTGAATCTCTGTAAGACGATATATTTCTTATTAATTCGAGTTTGAGTTTTGTTTTAATGTTTCTTTAGATTGAAGTTTTTAGTTTCTTAGTTATGATTAGTGAGTAGTTTCCTTTTCTAGGGTCGGGGTTAAGCCCGGCATAGTTGAGCATGTTTGATGAGTAAGATTGAGTTGTGAATGCCTTTTATCTTTGATTGAGAATTGTTTGTTGTGCTTATACCGAAGCAAAAGTGGAGGTAATTTGAGTTTTTAACTGAATTGAAAGATGAAGTTAGTAACTTGAAGGTTGATTGTTTGAAAACGAAAGTTTCAAGCTTTAGATCCAAAACAAGCAATTAAGTGAATTAGGATGCGAAAGTTTATTAATTTACTTGCTAAGTCAACGAAAGTTGATGATTTTATCTGTTTAAAGGCATGATCTTTTCTTCTTACGAGTTTTTATATTTGGCTATGTTGTGGTGTCCCTAGTCCTAGATCGTTGTTTTATTTGAATTATTTCTAGTGAATTTTCGTTGCTGAGTGCTTGCCTCGGTATCGAATCTTAATTAGATTTTAATTAGGTCGTTAGTTGAAGTGTTTTGTGTTCGATGGTTCGTTAACGACCCTGACAACGTCGTTAACGAGGCTGCTCGTGACTGTTTTTATTTGTTTTTGTTTGCTTTTCGGTAGATTGATAGACGAACAACATTGCTTCCTGTGGAACGATCCTAACTTCGCTATACTCAGCGGGGTCTTGACTTACAAATTTATTTGTTGGCCGAGAAACCCTATCAACAGGCGCCTTGTCCTATGACACAAGTGAGGATTATAGCTCTAAAGACAAGCTCGTGGTGCATGAGCAAGGGAAGTCTACATTTGGACATGCAACTAAGGCCAGAGTCCGAGGCGCTAGGAAGTCGAGTCAAGAAGCCATGCCCTATCTTCGGCGTATCACGCAATCCCAAGCTAAAGCAATTCTTTGTCAAGTTCAAGAGGAGCTCATGGGTCGTAGGGTTCTGAAGGGATATAAAGAAGAAGGGTGGAGTCTCATTTTACATCATGGTTCGACAAGTGAAAATTTAACGGTTAAGGACAATTAATTTGTTCTCAGTTTTTATGGGTTGTTTTTGTAATTTTCTTTAAGTGAGGTGGCTGGTTTTGTGAGACAAGTTCTCTAGGTTATATGGCGAGCCACTCTTCCTCTCTAGTTAGACTTGAACGATCATTTGTTTTGTTTCCTTTACTTGTTTTCAATCCAAAGTTCTTTGTTTGTCTTTTTTGTTCAATCTCTTGTTAGAGCGTTGGTGAGTGATATCCGACGTTCTTGCAATCTAGTTTGTTCGTCTCTTAGTGAGTCACATCCATGATCGAGCATCCATATCCTTCGTCACCATCATTGATCCACGATTTCAAAGTGAAGAGTTTTCGAGTTCTCTTGGCGATCTCTTTGCACCATCTTCATCCTCAACAATCCGACCATCAAGTGGTATCAGAGCCACGTGAAGGTATCGCCATATAAACCTTGCTTGAAATTTGGATGTCCACTTGTTGCAAGTAATCTCTTGACCGATCTCTATCTTGTGTTGTGTCTTGTTTAGTGTGCAAATGAATCATTGAATCTTGCGTAATTGGTGGTGTCTTGTTCGACCTTGGTTTGTGTTGTTCTAGGTTGAATTTTCGTGAGTTCCATGGCTAAAAATTCTACACGAAATCAATGGTGAAGAACACCAAAGGGTTCGTTTGTGTGGGTAGTTGAAGAGTTGCTTTTAATCCTTGTTTAATGCCTTCAATTAGGAGCTTGAATTGAATGAGTCTCTGCTGAAATCTTGTGCTGAAAACGTGGGTTTTGTGTGTCTAAACCTAACCTAAATCAATCCTCTTGTCATTGAATGCTTGTTGAATGGTTCGGTGCTAGGATACGGGAACGACACCAAGACGGAACATCTTGTGTTGTGGTGTAAGTTGTCTTTATAATCTTTTACTAAATCAAAAACAGAAAAGAAATCAGAAAAACCCTTGCTAGCGACGTAAAGCTAATAAGGGGCCAGGCACAGAAAAAGAAAACAAGACTTGAAAAACCTTGCTCAGCGGCGTAAAGCTAATAAGGGGCCAAGCACGGAAAGAGTAGTCAAATCGTTGAGCCTAGCAAAGGCCTAAAAATTTCTATACTTGATGCTTGTTGTTCTTGGTGTTTAGTAGATTCCTAGCATTGTTCTCTTAGACAACTGTGTGGTGCGTCTCTTTTGGTTGTCCTTTGTTGTCCTTTGCATACTTGCAACTTGTCGGATCTTCATCTCGGGCAAGTCTTGGTGGTTATTTCAACTGCACTCTATACCTTTGATTTCACGTGGTTGTTAAGATCACAAGTGTAGGAGACGAAAAGTACAAGAACCAGGTTGAAGAGACGTCCGCTAACTCGGTGGAAGCCATGTTGCTCTCTATGCAACAATCCTTGCAAGCTATGGAGACTCTTTTTGCTAATTTGGAGAGTCAAGTACAAGGACGACATGATGGAACATGGGTGCCTCAAACGAGAGCTCCACAATGTGTGTTACAAAGTGCTAACCGGGTGGAGTTGTTGCACGAAGAGGCCTCGACATCTTAATTGCCAAATACGGAGGCTCTAGCCTCACTTGGTCTGAGTACCTCCATGGGGACCATCCCTCCTATGTTCCTCCTGCGAGCATCCACAATCCTTACTTTGTGGCCAATTCCGGGGTAAGGCCTTCTTTTGCTACATTTCCGAATAATATTCCTATTAGTTCCACTAATGTTTCAGGTTATGGAATTCCAAACTATCAAGAAGCCAACCCTACCATGGCCACCAATTTTACCCTACCAGCCATGCACCTTCCAAGGCGTGGCCAACCTCCACGGGGACCGACCTATGGAGCCGTCGGGCAGCCTTGGCAAGGCGCGCCGGTGCATCACGAGGAGCGGCTTCGGGATCCCCATAAACGCATAAAGCTAAACCTGCCAACCTTTGTGGGAACATCTGACGCCGATGCATGCCTTGATTGGCTTGCCAAGAAGGAGTCCATCTTTGATTTTTATGGATACGATGATGCTCGGCGAGTGGCCATGGCGGCCATATACTTCACCGATTTTGCTTATCAATGTTAGCTCGAGGACAAGGCCTTGAAGAGAACATGTCGGATGCCTCAAATCAATACTTGGCAAGATCTAAGAGATGCCTTAGAGGAGCGGTTCGTGCCTCAAGACTACACGGAACGAATCCATGCAAAGTTGGAACAAGTGCGCCAAGGAAACCGGTCTCCTGACGAGTTCTACAACGAGCTGCGTATGCTCATCATTCCGGAATGCAATTTCCTGACGGGTATGTGATTTCTAAATTTATCAATGGGTTAAACTCGAAACTAAAAAATATTTTGAGTATGCAGCATTTCTGTAGAGAAACCGATGTTGAGCAAGTGCTTCACTACACCAACCACATCTACAAGCATCTTGCTCAACGGAACACAAGTTCTACCTTTTCTCGGGCGTGGCAACCATCCTCCACGGCTCCTAGGGTACAATCGAATTAGTTCAAGAAGCCAGAGATTAGGAAGGATTCGACTCCTCAACAAAGGAAAGAATTCCCTCCACGTTCCTGGCAAGAAGGAGGAGAGTCGGCAAGCGATGTGAAGTGCTTCAAGTGCCTTGGCCATGGGCACTATGCTAGGAATTGCCGCAATGAACGGAAGGTTCTTCTTAACGCTCAAGGTGAGTATGAGTATGAGGACGAAGGGGGTACGGAAGAGGAAGAGGATAGCCCCGAGGTTGAGGAAGACGAGCTCCATGTCACCGCCGAGGATGGAGAGTGCTTTGTGTTCCAACAAATGCTCTTCATGATGGATAACACAACCACACCTAGTCATCGGGAAGTTATCTTTCACACTCGATGCAAAATCATGGATAAGGTATGTAGTGTGATTATTGATAGCGGATCTTCTTGTAATATCATTAGTCAAGAGGTGGTGGATCGTTTTTCTCTGCAAACTACTTGTCATCCTTTACCTTTGGCTCGGATAAAGTAGTCGTGCCAAGATCAAAAAGTAAATTACCCAAAATTACAAACTAAGTATACCATGCAAGTAAGGGGTCGAACCGAAGAGAACTGAGGCTTCTAGTTTCAAATTTTTTATCAACTTAAGGAAAAAAGGGTTTTTTGAAATAGTTTGATCTATGTAAACTATCTAATAAACTAATAAACAAAATAAGTATTCAAATTAAGAGAAGCAAACAAGTTTATCTAGCAGATTCACATTGATAAAGTCATTCGATCATTGGTTTTTTCCTTTGATTTCTTTCACACCCAAGATTAATTCCTATCGTGATCATTAACAATTGCAACTCCACGTACGGTCCAAACAATTCTTTAATCCTAGGCAAGGACGCTTAACCTAGAATAAGCATTGAGAAAAAGGATATAAATGATATCAATTCAAGCAATCAAGCTACGTGTCAATTGCAAGAACAAACAATCAAATCTCTTTCTCAATTCCTAGTCCCGGTCCTAGAAATTAAGTTGTTTCATAGATCAAGTAAGATCACATAGACAATGATTCAAACCTAATCAAACTGTAAAATATCAATCAAATTCAACAAGTTGAGCACCAAGTGAAATCAATTGATAATCATGAAATTAAGCTCAAAGAGAAAAGATATTAATAAAGGGAAAGAAATCAATACCGAAAACCTTATGATATCATAAATCAAAGCTTCGTACTGATGAATAAACTCCAAGGATTAAGTCTCCATCAATGAAATACAAAACTAGGTCTAAACTAAACTATGAATTTGATATTATGGAATAGAATGTCTCGTAACCTAAAAACCTCGGACTTGTATACTAAGTTCCGAAAGAGAAAAGATAAAAAGAAAATAAAATACAAGATAGCGAAACGCCTGGCGGCGCGGAACACCAGCTTCCTACCGCGCTCGCGGTAACGGCGGCTACACAACTTTGCGAAAATGGAACTCACCGCAGGCGCGATGGGATTCCGGGGTCGCGGGTCTTCATCATGACAGCTTTCTAATGTTACCTTCGGAGGTGGTTTTGACCCACATAGAGTTGGAATTTGAACTCGCAGTACAAACATGAATTGTAGCTCTTCGAGTTAGATTTCCAATGATACCAATTTCAGCTTCATTCAATCACCGTAGCTCCCGAATGATGCATCACAAGAAACTGGCCTCAAAACAACTCCAAATCAACACTTGTCTTTAAAACTCTTGCAATTCTTCAAATCGTGTCTTCGGTCTTCATATTACAATTATGCTCAAAACTAACCTAAACACACTCAAATCATGCCTAAAATACAAGAGATAACCATACTAATCTAGAGCGTATCAAATTTCTCCATACTTAAACCTTGCTCGTCCTCGAGTAAGCTCAAAATAAATATAACATGAAAAATATCTATGGTCTCAGGAAATATGGGAAAAATATGATATCCTAAATACTCAACTCACAACCCGGACCCATGTAGAGAAACAATGAGCAAAAAAAACATGAAAGCTCAACCACACACCTCACTTCACCAAAATACATATAAAATCGACTCTCATGCTCTAAAAATCATAGAGCGTCCTAGGATCTACCCGACATCTAAACTGTAATCCTCAAAGCCCCAAAGAAGAATGAAATCCTAAACACTCCAATTTTTCCACTCAATTCTACTTAGGCGCCCTGCCGGGTTTTCACCTAATCACTCATTTCATTTTTCTTCATAGGTGTACTCACATATGTTCACATCTCTCATAAACCTCATATTACCCCAACCTATTGCAGGTCCAGGTTACCTTCTTTTTACCTGAGCATCCCTTTCGGGTTTTCGACTTATCCAAGGATTTTATATCCTTTTTCCTCAAATATTTATGGCTTTTTTCTATTTAATTAATTTATTTTTTTCAAATTCCTATAAAATTTTCTCTATACAAAACATGGAACAAAAACCCCATAAAAATAACGAAAAATAAGCTGAAATGCAACTATCTACAATAGGCGTAGCGAGTACTTCCTCCCCCATACTTAAATCCTTCATTGCCCTCAATGAAGTAAAGAGAAAGGAATTAAGCATAGAAGAAGAAAATCAAAAGACTCACATACGAAATATGATATGGATGAATGAACTCTAGGAATTTTAATGCATCAAAATCAGGAACACTTGAAGCACCTTATATTCAGCCACTGTAGACAACCGCGCGTGCCTTAGAGGACCCGCATGCGCGTTATAGTCCTATGGAAAAAATAAATCTTTCTGGGAATGAACCACGAGCGCGGTTTACGGACCGCGGGCGCGGTCTTGGTGACAGCGAACAAAAAGTCCATAAACCAACTCTCGAACTGTAAATCTCGAACATCATGTTCACAACTCAGCATCCAGATCCACACCATAGGACGTCTCCAATAAGAATGAACTGGACTCCTCAAAATATTAAAAAACTCTGACGACAACAACACCCCCATACTTGAACTATGCCGAAAAGATGGTGTATATGCGGACTCACCACAATGGGATGGGACTTGATAATAGTAACGAACAATTCCAAGTAACTGGACAAGGAAAGATATAGAAAAGTGGATTGGTGGGTGATGGTAGAATATGGGAGAACACTCATTTTTTCTGATTTTTTTTATTTTTTTATTTTCTTGAACTAACTGAGTGGGCCGCGGTCTAGTACCTGTTTGTCAGGGAAATATGGGATCCACCGCGAGCGTGGTGGTGAAACCGCGGGCGCGGTATCACACCAGAACATCCTTTCGGACCTCGTACCTGCATATTAGTTCAAAATATAATGATAAAACTAAGTTAACCTACCTATTATGTAAAAACAATGCAAGAATTAAGACTACCTACACTCGGGTTGCCTCCCGAGAAGCTCCTGGTTTAACGTCTACAACTCGACGTCAACCTATTATCTCAAGACTCGGACATCGTCAAAGCTTGAAGCATCAAATCAAAGTCATGCACACCTATCTTACAACAGGACAAAATAGCATATTGATAAATTAACAAGCAATAAGAAATAATTCAAACTCCTTTTTAACCTATCAAACATGCTTCAACAATTATGGTTAGAATTTCCAAATTGGAACCAATTAGATGATTTAGGTGGTTTTTCAAAATATTCATTAAAGCATGCAAAGTTTCTTTCCATATAACCACCATCAGCAAATATATCATGAAAAAGCTCATCGTCTACCCTATCATGATCAAAAATGGAATCCTTAATGAAAGATTGACATCTAAGCATAAAGCAAGGATCAAGATAGAGAGAGGAAGTGGAGTAAAGGATATAAGGGTCATCTAGACTGATTTCCGGAATCTCGAACATGGAAATTCGAATCTCTTTCTCCATCTCCTCAAAAAAATACCTAAAGAAGTAAGGATCGTCTTCTTCCTTCCACGTCTCGCATCCCGTGGACTCTCCCAGTACTATTAAAACAAGATTGAAGACCTCTTGGGACTCCGCAGACAAAATATGAGGCTCAAAATTGCAATTCTCAATAACAGCAGGCGGCGGACTGGAATCCAAGCAAACCGCGCTCGTGGTTTCGGAGCCGCGGTCGTGGTCATCCTCTAGAGAGAAGTCGTTCGTTTCTGCATTATTCCGCATGCGCTGTTCTTCTCCAGAAATGTGTTGTCCCACTTTCAACTCGTCCCCAATGCGCAAAGCCTCTAATTGATTCATCAAAATAGCAACTTGATTCATAAGAAGTGCAATGGCTTTGGTCTCTTCATTCTGAGCGATGATATAGAGAAATTTCCAGCGCTCTGTAGGCGTCTTGATGATAAAACTACCATCACTCATATGGTACATATGCAGTTGAGACTCCACAATCATCCCTCTGAAAATGCTATAGCAAGCATCATTAAGATCTATACGCATCCCCCAAGCAGAGAGGTTATCCAACTGTTCCTGGCACCTAGTGAAGTACTTAGAATGGCTCATCCTACAACTAACGAAACTCAAGGAAAGACATTAGAATATACAAGTGTAGACCGTAAGATAAGTCTACACAAAGTCAATAAAACTATTAAAACTAGAATTTAACCAGAGTTCCCCAACAACGGCGCCAAAATTTGGTCCGGCTAAAGTCATCGTGCCAAGATCACAAATTAAAATACCCAAAATTACAGACTAAGTATAGCATGCAAGTAAGGGTCGAACCCAAGACAACTGAGGCTTCTAGTTTCAATATTTTAATCAACATAAGGAAAAAAGGGGTTATGGAAATAGTTTGATCTATCTAAACTATCTAACAAACTAATAAACAAAACAAGTATTCAAATTAAGAGAAGCAAACAAGTTTATCCAGCGAATTCACATTGATAAAGTCATTTGATCATTGGTTTTTTCCTTTGATTTCATTCACACCCAAGATTAATTCCTATCGTGATCATTAACAATCGCAAGTCCACGGTCCAAGCAATTCTTTAATCCTAGGCAAGGACGCTTAACCTAGAATTAGCTTAGAGAATAAGGATATAAATGACATCGATTCCAGCAATCAAACCACGAGTCAATTGCAAGAACAAACAATCAAATCTCTTTTTCAATTCCTAGTCCACGGTCCTAGAAATTAAGTTGTAGAATATCAATCAAATTCAATAAGTTGTGCACCAAGTGAACTCCAAGGTTTAAGTCTCCATCAATGAAATACAAAACTAGGTCTAAACTAAACTATGAATCTGATATTATGGAATAGAATGTCTCGTAACCTAAAAACATCGGACTTGTATACTAAGTTCCGAAAGAGAAAAGATAAAAAGAAAACAAAATACAAGATAGCGAAACGCCTGGCGGCGCGGAACACTAGCTTCCTACCGCGCTCGCGGAAACGGCGGCTACATAGCTTCGTAGAAATGGAACTCACCGCGGGCGCGTTAGGATTCCACGGTCGCGGGTCTTCTTCTGACAGCTTTTTGATGTTACCTTAGGAGGTGGTTTTGACCCACATAGAATTGGAATTTGAACTTGCAATAAAAACATGATATGTAGATATTCGACTTAGCTTTCCAATAATACTAATTTCAGCTTCATCCGATCACCGTAGCTCCCGAACGATGCGTCACAAGAAAGTGGTGTCAAAACAACTCCAAATCAACACTTGTGATCAAAACTCTTGCAATTCTTCAAATCATGTCTTCGGTCTTCATATTACAATTATGATCAAAACTAACCTAAACACACTTAAATCATGCCTAAAATACAAGAGATAACCATACTAATCTAGAGTGTATCAACCTTATCCCTTATGTTGGTTGAATTCTAATGCCCTTATCCAAGTCAAGGAGAGGGCTCGTAGTTGTTTTTCTATAGGGCCATACAAGGATGAGGTGGAGTGTGATGTGGTTCCAATGACTGCTTGTCATCTCCTTTTGGGACGTTCTTGTCAATTTGACAATGGAGCAATTCATGATTACGTATCCATCGAGTACCACTTTCAAATGGAGGGAAAGAAGGTGACGTTGCACCCGATGACTCCCCATGGAGTTATGTTGGATCACGCAGCTAAGGAGCAAAGAAAGAAGCATGAACATCGAGAGGGAAAGAAAAACAAGAAGCTAGCTTTAGGCATCCCTTCTACTCCCTTGCTTTTGGCCAAACCGAAGGAGATTATTCACACATTCAAGGGAAGTGGCATTTGTCTTTTACTTGTCTTTCAAGGGTCTTATTTATCTTCCAAGAATTAGTTGATCTTCCTCTTTTCCATTTATAATCTTTTGCATGACTTTGAGGAGCTTTTCCAAGAAGAGGTGCCAACGGGACTCCCACCGCTAAGGGGAACAGAGCATCAAATCGATTTTGTTCTCGGCGCCACTCTACCTAACCATCCAGCCTATCAGGCCAATCCCGATGAGACTAAGGATCTTCAACAGTAAGTACAAGAGCTCCTAGATAAGAGCTATGTGTGTGAGAGCCTCAGCCCATGTGCCGTTCTCGTCATTCTTGTGCCTAAGAAGGATGGCACATGGAGGATGTGCGTTGATTGTCGGGCGATCAACAACACTACCATCAAGTATCATCATCCAATTCCAAGGCTTGAGGACATGCTTGATGAGCTTCATGGGGCGAGTCTCTTCTCCAAAATTGATCTTAAAAGCGGATATCATCAAATAAGAATGAAGGAAGGAGATGAATGGAAGACGGCGTTCAAAACGAAGCAGGGCCTCTATGAGTGGTTGGTCATGCCCGTCGGGGTTGACCAACTGATGCGGGATTAAGGCCGCTTGATGCCCGATCTTCGACGTTCGTGACTCAAACAATAGAAACAAGAACAAAGTGGTCAGAAACGGATTCAAACGAAAGCGACTCAATGAGAACAATGGAAGCAATGACTCAAAGACACAAAACAGACTCGGTGACGACAAACAAACGCAACAAAGAAACAAGGAAACGACTCAATAAAGGACTGAAGATCAACTCCCAGAAACAACAAGAAGACCCTTGGCTCGAAGAGACAAGAACCAACTAGAATGATCGAGAAACCAACCTTTACGATCTCACACAAACAAGGAGCAAGCCTTGTAGCACGAGAAAGGGGCTCGTGATTGTTGAAAGGCACCAATCTTCTATGAAATTGACACAATCCAAAACAAACCAAGCTGCAAACACACACACGTTGAAAGCCAAAGCTCTCGTTTTCTCTCTATTGCAAGGAGAATTGGAAATTACAAATGAGTTGTCTAATCTGAAAATAAAACATCCTAAGCTATTTATATGTCTTGACAAAATAACAATAGAAATAATGCCTAGTTAAAACTAAAAGATAACTAAGGCCCAAAATGGAAATGGCCCAATAAAACAAATCCAGCAAAACTGAAAGATAGCATGCTCGTGCTCGGACTCGCGCGCACACACGCGGACAGGCACGCTCAGGGGCGCGCCGTATCGTTGCCGCGCTGGAACGAGCACGCCGTTGCATCGCGGGGCGCGTCGCATCGCTGAGGTTGGGGTGCGCCGCTGCAGCCTCGATACGATGATCCGTCAGCGCTCAAGACACACACCGCCCTAGCCTTGGACTCCATACATGCTCCTGCCTCCTTAGCCATAGTGTAGCCCACAAAAGCATTCATCTCATGTTGTAGCTTCTTGGCTCGAGCACGGGTGAGTGGTCCATCAAAGAGTGTAGGCGCGCCCGGTGGAGGCTGCCTAGATGGTCCCTCATCAACCTCCCCTTCTTGGAAAGGATTCGACCCCGAATCCAGCTCTTCATCCTTGGCTAAGTACGGCGTAAGATCAGCGACATTGAAGGTGGCGCTCACACCATAATCCCCGGGCAGCTCTAACTTGTAAGCATTGTCTCCAATCCGTTGAAGCACCTTGAAAGGTCCATCGCCTCTTGGAGACAGCTTGCTCTTCCTTAGTTCCGGAAACCGCTCCTTCCTTCGATGTGCCCATACCAAATCGCCGGGTTGGAAAATCACGCGGCGCCGCCCATGGTTGGCGCGCCTAGCATTGTACTCGGCCTTTTGCTCCAACCGAGTCTTGGTGCGAGCATGCAGCTCCTTAATAAATTCAACGTGCTTTCCTGCATCAAAACTTTCATGCTCCCTCATTGGAAATGGGGTAAGATCTAAGGGGGTGAGTGGGTTAGTACCATAAACACATTCAAATGGAGTTAACATAGTAGATGAGTGCATAGTGCGATTGTAAGCAAACTCCACATGAGGTAAAGCTTCTTCCCACATTTTCAAATTCTTTTTAATAATGGTTCTAAGGATAGTAGCTAACGTCCTATTGGTCACTTCGGTTTGCCCATCAGTTTGTGGGTGGCTAGATGTAGAGAACATTAGCTTAGTTCCTAGCTTATTCCATAACGTCCTCCAAAAATGGCTAAGGAACTTGGTATCCCTATCACTCACTATTGTTTTTGGTATGCCATGAAGCCTAACTATTTCCCTAAAGAACAAGTTAGCTACATTACTAGCACCATCAGTTTTATGGCACGGCACAAAGTGTGCCATTTTTGAGAATCGGTCAACTACCACCATAATTGAATCCCTCCCCTTCTTAGTCCTAGGCAACAATACTATAAAGTCCATGGATAAATCCTCCCAAGGGGCTGTAGGCGTAGGCAAAGGGGTGTAAAGTCCATGTGGCATCAACCTAGATTTGGCTCTTAAACAATCAACACAACGCTTAACTGCATTTTCAACGTCTCTAAGCATGTGTGGCCAATAAAAATGAACCCTAAGAGTATGATAAGTTTTATCCCTCCCAAAATGTCCCATTAGGCCGCCCTTATGGGCTTCCTCAACCAACAATAAACGCAAAGAGCAACGAGGAATGCAAACTTTATCTACTCTAAATAAAAATCCATCATGAATGTAGTATTTCTCATCCGAACCCTTTTGCATGCAGCACTTAAAAGCATCACCAAAATCAATATCATTCTCATATAATTCACGAATGTAAGTAAATCCTAACACTCTAGAATCTAATGAGACAAGCAACGCATGGCGACGTGACAAGGCATTGGCTACTACATTATCCTTTCCTTTTTTATATTTTATGACATATGGAAATGTCTCAATGAATTCCATCCACCTACCATGCCTTCTATCCAATTTATCTTGACTCTTGAAATGTTTTAAAGATTCATGGTCAGTTTTCAAGACAAATTCACTAGGCCAAAGATAATGTTGCCATGTTTTTAACACTCGAAACAAAGCATATAACTCTTTATCATAAGTCGAGTAGTTTAAACATGCACCTTTCAATTTTTCAGAAAAGAAGGCAATAGGCTTACCTTCTTTCATGAGAACGCCTCCAATTCCAATGCCACTCGCATCACACTCCACTTCGAAGGGACGAGTGAAGTCGGGCAAGGCCAACAATGGGGCATGCGTCAATCTGTCCTTTAGGGCGTTGAATGCCCTCTCTTGTGCCTTCTCCCACTTGAACTCACTCCTCTTCTTAGTGATTTCGGTCAAGGGAGCAGCAATGGTGCTAAAATTCCTCACAAATCTCCGATAGAAGCTGGCGAGGCCGTGGAAGCTCCTGACTTGGCCAATGGAGGTAGGCGTCGGCCACTCTTGAATCGCCTTTATCTTGGCTTCGTCTACTTGTAATCCTTTGGAGCTCACTACAAACCCAAGAAAAGTGACATGATTAGTGCACAATTCACATTTCTTCAAATTTGCATACAAGTGCTCTAATCTAAGTGTAGAGAGTACTTCCCTCAAATGATCTTCATGCGTTTCTAGGGATTTGCTATAGATCAGAATATCATCAAAATAAACAACAACAAATTTCCCTATGAAGTTTCTAAGCACATGATTCATTAGACGCATGAAAGTACTTGGGGCGTTTGTAAGCCCGAATGGCATAACAAGCCATTCATAGAGACCAAACTTGGTCTTGAAGGCTGTTTTCCATTCGTCCCCCTCCTTCATCATTATTTGATGGTAGCCACTTTTTAAATCTATCTTTGAAAAGATAGTGGCTCCATGCAATTCATCTAGCATGTCGTCTAGACGAGGGATGGGGTGCCTATACTTTACCGTTATGTTGTTAATAGCCCTACAATCGACACACATACGCCACGTGTTGTCTTTCTTAGGCACTAGCAACACCGGTACAGCACAAGGGCTTAAACTTTCCCTAATGTATCCCTTATCCAATAACTCTTGGACTTGGGATTGGACTTCGTGAGTCTCCTTGGGGTTCATACAATAGGCTGGCCTATTAGGCAAGGATGCTCCGGGCATGAGATCAATTTGATGCTCGATTCCTCGAATTGGAGGTAAGCCAGCCGGTATCTCATCGGGAAACACGTCATTGTATTCCTCAATGAGCCCCAAAATTTGTGGGGGCAAAGAGGCTCTAAGTTCCTCATTCAACAAACTCAGCTCCTTGCACAAGAGCATGAGTGTTGTTTGCCCATCCAAATACTCGGTCTCTAACTCCCGCTTGGAAGCCAAAAGTGTGCTGGAGGGTGGGAGATTGTTAGGTGAGCTCGTCTTACCCCGAGTTGTCCCCTTCTTTCCCTCACCTTCTCCACTTACCTTACTTACCTTCTTTTTGTCAAACTCCTCGGTCACCTGCGTAGGCGTCATGGATTTGAGCACTATGGTTTGGCCATTGTGGGTGAAGGTGTTCCGGTTGGTGAATCCATCATGCGTGACCTTCCTATCATATTGCCATGGGCGACCTAATAAAATGTGACAAGCCTGCATAGGAACTACATCACAAAGAACAACATCCTCGTAATGCCCTAATTTAATAGAAACATGCGCTTGCTTGTTCACTTTAAGTTCTCCACAATCGTTCATCCAATGCAATTTATAAGGTCTAGGGTGTTGAGTCATAGATAATTGCAGTTTTTGTACCATTTCAAGACTAGCAATGTTACAGCAACTTCCACTATCTATTATCATGTTGCAAACTTTACCCTTAATTAAGCATCGAGTATGGAATAGATTTTCGCGTTGATTATCTTCACAAGGGCCTGGTTTAATATGCATGTTACGTCTAGCAATTAGAGACTCCCCTGATTCATACTCGATCTCATCCTCATCATCATGCAAATCATCATTATTAGGCTCATTTTCATGCACATCATCAATTTCTTCCTCAGATTCATATTGGCCTAAATGATTGATTAAAAGTGTTTTCTTGTTAGGGCAATCTTTCATCATGTGCCCTCTACCTTGGCACTTAAAACACACAATATCCCTAGCTCTAGAGGAAGGGTTAGAGGTACTGCCCTTAGGAGCTGCCGAAGCTCCACTGTTGGGGCCCTTGTTGTAGGATGGCGCGGTGCCCGCGGAAGGCTTGGTTCGGCCAGCTTGGTCTCCATAGGCGCCGGCGGTGCTTCCTCGTTCCTTTGTAGGCGCGCCTTCCTTTCCATAAGACATGGCCTGGCCACGGTTGTTCCTCCATGAGTTGGGCTGGTTACTCGTGCCTCGGCCTCCTAGAATCCGTGCCTTGTTCTTTTTATCAACCTTCATAGCTAAATGTAACAAACCAGTCATAGTAGTATATGGATATAAATCGACCTCATTAGCTAAAGAAGGATGTAAAACTCGAAGGAATCGTGCCATTGTGGACTCTTCATCCTCATCCACATTGGCCCTTACCATTGCCACTTGCATGGCATTGTAAGTTTCCTCGGCACTCATTGAACCTTGCTTGAGATTCTCCAATCTTTGACGCAGCTCACGTGCATAATGTTGGGGAATGAAACGCCTCCTCATGAGGGCCTTCATTTGCTCCCAAGTTCCTATTGGTGCGTCAAGAGCTCTTCTCCTTTCCTTTACTAGATTATCCCACCAGATTAGTGCATAACCGGAAAATTCAAGGGTGGCGAGTTGTACCTTTTTATGCTCGGCAAAGTTATGGCAATTCCATATTTGTTCAATTTTCGTCTCCCACTCCATGTAGACGTCCGGGTCACATTTGCCTTCAAAGGCTGGGATCTTCACTTTGATTTTTCCGACTCCATCTTGCTCGGGCTCCCTAGGCCGCCTTGGACGCCTATCTCTGTCTTCGCGCCTTGAATAGCGCTCCCAATGTTCATCATCTTCGGCGTCATACTCATCGAAATGGCCTTCTTGGCCCGGAGCTCTCCTATGTTCCTGAAAATCTTGAAAATTATTAGCACGATTTTGCCCTTCCCTAGCGGGAGAGGGTAATTGGCTAATTGGAATCCCTTGAGCAAAAATCTTGGGAGAATGGACATGAGTTGAGTTCAAGTGATCTTCCCTGTTTTGATGATGGGAAGTGGAGGCAAAATTCGGATCCATGCTGGACGGATGGAATATAGGCGCAGACTCATGAACGCGCCCTTGCCCTTGGCTCGCCGCTGCGGCTGGATCGTGCGCCGTTGGCGTGGTGCCTGGCGCAACGCTCGGTGCGGCCCCCGGTTGAGGCGTCGTAAGTGTTTGCGCCTCCAAGGCAGCCATGCGCGAGTTGAGGCGCACCATGTTGCTGTTGAGAGAGCTCAACAAGTTGAACACATCGGGGTGAACCGGGTCGGGGCTCCTGGATCGGTGGGATCCTCTCTCGTCTCCTGACATGATCACACACAATGCACTACAAGCAAATGGTTAATGTTAGTCAAATCAATAAACTCCTCGCTTGTGTTTCACTCGCTCTCACTCTCGGGTGGTGTGATCGAGCTTGTTGTTGCAATCTGCTTTGAAATGATCAAAATCAAGTTGAGGATTTAGTGAATCAAACAAACACGAGAAAGAGACGGTTGGACGAAGGAGAAATTAAACAAGGAAGACTCGAATGTAAGCAGAGAAGAATTAGAGAAAATGAGATAAAGACTCGATTTTAAACAAGATCAGAATTGAGAAAGAGAAAATTGTCAAACAAAGGTTAGATCAAACCTTGATTAAGCCTGTCTCACCTTGAGTTCCTTAACCAAGAATGCACTTGGAGTGGTTTGTTGGGTGAGGCGTAGGGTGGCTTTTTGTGAAGGTTCGAGGTGTACTCCAATGGCGTCTGACAATAGGGAAGAAACGAAGAGAAAAGGAAGACTCTTGCCCTTTTTTTTTTTTGACTTACACAAAATACTTACAAGTATGCAATAATGGAAGCTATACTATGATATGAATTAAAGAAGAGATAAGAGATTAAATAATCTGACTTTCTGAATTTTGCTTCTCGTTTTTTTGACTTTTTTTTTTTGACTTTTCTTTCTTTTCTTTTTTTTTTTCAGAAATACTCAGATAATTAAGTTAAATACGAAAATAAAAAAATGCTAAAATAATATGCAATATGAAAGTGCAAGAAAATAAAATAGAAATGTAGCAGATTTAATGTGATGGGCGTGGAAGTGGTGGGATGCAATCCCTGATTTTGTGGAGGTAGGCGGAGTGTTGAGGCTGATATGGGTTTGAAATAGTCTTGCTAGAAAATAGGGATGTGAGGAGATATAGTTAAGGTGGGACGTGGTCTTGTGGCTGAAAAGGAGGTGGATTTGAGTTTGAATCAGCCTTCCTTAAAAGTAGGGATTTGATTGACTTTTTAGTTAAAACAAATCAGTCCCTCTCAAATAAAACGTGGCTGATGGTTGGCAAGGGTAGTGGGCGTGTGTATTGGAGGTGGTGGCCGCAGGTGTTTGAGGGCGATCGGGGGTGGCGGTTGCTGGGTGTTAGGGCGTGTTTGGCTGGGGCGAAACAAACCACTACAGCAAGCAACAAACTGGTTAGTACTTTCAAGTTTAAATAAAGAGATTGAGATTAATCAAACTTGATCGGATCCTTGTAGACGCTACTCCTCTTTTTGGTATTTTGTAGACTCTAATGGTGAATCGACTCGGAAATGGAAAAGAACGTCGTCAACGGTGCTCTGATACCAATTTGATGCGGGATTAAGGCCGCTTGATGCCCGATCTTCGACGTTCGTGACTCAAACAATAGAAACAAGAACAAAATGGTCAGAAATGGATTCAAACGAAAGCGACTCAATGAGAACAATGGAAGCAATGACTCAAAGACACAAAACAGACTCGGTGACGACAAACAAACGCAACAAAGAAACAAGGAAACGACTCAATAAAGGACTGAAGATCAACTCCCAGAAACAACTAGAAGACCCTTGGCTCGAAGAGACAAGAACCAACTAGAATGATCGAGAAACCAACCTTTACGATCTCACACAAACAAGGAGCAAGCCTTGTAGCACGAGAAAGGGGCTCGTGATTGTTGAAAGGCACCAATCTTCTATGAAATTGACACAATCCAAAACAAACCAAGCTGCAAACACACACACGTTGAAAGCCAAAGCTCTCGTTTTCTCTCTATTGCAAGGAGAATTGGAAATTACAAATGAGTTGTCTAATCTGAAAATAAAACATACTAAGCTATTTATATGTCTTGACAAAATAACAATAGAAATAATGCCTAATTAAAACTAAAAGATAACTAAGGCCCAAAATGGAAATGGCCCAATAAAACAAATCCAGCAAAATTGAAAGATAGCATGCTCGTGCTCGGACTCGCGCGCACACACGCGGACAGGCGCGCTCAGGGGCGCGCCGTATCGTTGCCGCGCTAGAACGAGCACGTCGTTGCATCGCGGGGCGCGTCGCATCGCTGAGGTTGGGGCGCGCCGCTGCAGCCTCGATACGATGATCCGTCGGCGCTCAAGACACACACCGCCCTAGCCTTGGACTCCATACAAGCTCCTGCCTCCTTAGCCATAGTGTAGCCCACAAAAGCATTCATCTCATGTTGTAGCTTCTTGGCTCGAGCACGGGTGAGTGGTCCATCAAAGAGTGTAGGCGCGCCCGGTGGAGGCTGCCTAGATGGTCCCTCATCACCAACGCTCCTGGCACTTTCATGCGCTTGATGAACCACGTCCTCCGTCCTTTTATCGGTAAGTTTGTGGTTGTGTACTTTGATGATATTTTAATTTACAGCCATGATTTATCATCCCATGTGGAGCACTTTAGGCAAGTGCTTGATGCTTTGAAAAGGGAGCGCCTATTTGCTAACTTCAAGAACTGCCACTTTTGCTCGGATCACGTGGTATTTCTTGGTTTTGTTGTGAGTAGGAATGGACTACAAGTGGATGAAGAGAAGGTGAAGGAGATTAAAGAATGGCCGACACCGACAACCATGACACCAGTCCGGAGTTTCATTGGGTTAGCCGGATTCTACCGCCGATTTGTCCGAGATTTTAGCACCTTGGTTGCGCACTTAACCTTCCTTACTAAGAAGAATGTTCTATTTATTTGGGGAGAGGCGCAAGAATAGGTCTTTGCAACCCTTACGGCTAAGTTGACACAAGCGCCGTTGTTGGCCCTTCCCGATTTTGGCAAGATGTTTGAGATAGAGTGTGATGCATCAGGAATCGGGCTCGGCGGGGTACTTATGCAAGAAGGGAGGCCTATTGCTTACTATAGTGAGAAGTTAGGGGGAGCCGAGCTCAAGTACCCCACCTATGACATAGAGCTACTTGCTCTTGTCCGAGTTCTACGGGCATGGGAGCATTATCTTTTGCCTCGGGAGTTTGTCATCCATTCTGATCACGAGGCGCTGAAGTACTTGAGATGGCAAGAAAAATTGAACGGAAGGCATGCCAAATGGGTGGAGTTTATCGAATCATTTCCCTACGTCATCAAGCATTGGAAAAGCAAGGAAAACGTCGTCGCCGACTCATTGCCAGGGAGGTATATGTAACACCCCGATAATTTATATGGAATTGAGGTGCTCCCTATGTCAACAAGAGCTCATCCATTTCTGGGTTCAAGTGAGGACAAAGAACTCAAAAGTTAAGCGTGCAAGGGCGAGAGTAGTACCAGGATGGGTGACCCCATGGGATGTCCTCGGGTTGACATGGGATAGCGCTTCTAAAAGGCTTGGGCATTACAAAACTTAGACCTCGGGCCTTACAAATGGTATCAGAGCCGAGTTTGGGTTATGAGTTGGCTTGGCCCGGTGGGCGGTCACTCGACCCGGAGGGCGGTCCTTGGGCCTTGACGAGGACGTCAAGTGTTTAAGTGGGGGAGATTGTAACACCCCGATAATTTATAAGGAATTGAGGTGCTCCCCATGTCAACAAGAGCTCTTCCTTTTCTAGGTTCAAGTGAGGACAAAGAACTAAAAAGTTAAGCGTGCAAGGGAGAGAGTAGTACCAGGATGGGTGTCCTCCTGGGAAGTCCTCGGGTTGACATGGTATAGCGCTTCTAAAGGCTTGGGCCTTACAATATACTCTTTTATCCTTACGTGTTGCTCGTTTGCTTGGGTTTGCTTTTATGAAGGAGTTGTATGCTTATGATGCTTAATTTGGTGTGATATTTCATGCTTTTTTGAAGGGGGAGTCGGGATCAATTCTACTTGGAAGAGGGTTTTCTTCTTAAGGGAACTCGATTGTGTGTGCCAAGTGCTAGTACAAGAGGCCCATGGTGGCGACCTCATGGGACACTTTGGTGTTATGAAGACTTTACATATGCTTAGGGAGCATATTTATTGGCCTCATATGCTTAGGTCGGTAGAGAAATTTTGTGCTTCATGTGTTGTATGTTTACATGCAAAGTCTAAGGTGAACCCTCACAATTTGTATACCCCTTTGCCTATTCCTTGTGCACCATTGGAGGATATATCTATGGATTTTGTTTTGGGGTTGCCTAGGAAAAAAAGGGGTAGGGACTCTATCTTTGTGGTGGTTGATCGATTTTCTAAGATGGCACAAATGTTGCTACTTTGTTCTTTGATAATATTGTTCGGTTACATGGTGTCCGTAAGTCAATTGTTTCTGACCGTGATGTCAAATTTTCAGTTTCTTTTGGAACACGCTTTGGTCCAAGCTAGGAACTAAGCGCTTATTTTCTACCACTTGCCACCAACAAACGGATGGGCAAACTAAGGTCGTTAATTATACTCTTGGTGCCTTGTTGCGTTCTATTTTGAAAACTAACTTGCGCAAGTGGGAAGAGTGTCTTCCTTTTATTGAATTTGCTTACAATAGGTCCGTTCATTCCGCTACAAAGAAGACACCTTTTGAGGTGGTGTATGGGCGCAATCCCGTTACACCACTTGATCTAGCGCCTTATTCCATTACCGATCCTGAGAGTCGTGAAGGGCATGACCGGGCTGATATTAAACATATTCATGATGATACTCGCCTTCAATTGGAGAGGCGAACATTGCAATACAAGCGCCAAGCTGATAGAGGGCGCAAAGAGCTGATTTTTAAACCCGGCGACCTTGTTTGGGTCCATTTGAGAAAGGAGAGGATTTCCATTCTTCGGAATTCTAAGCTTAAGCTGCATGGGGATGGACCATTTCAGATTTTGGAGCGCATCAATGACAACGCTTACAAGCTTGATCGTCCTCCGAATTATTATGTCCATGAGGTATTCAACGTTTCCGATCTTGTTCCTTATTTTTCTAATGATGATGTTGAGTTTGAGAAGGATCCAAGTTCGAGGACGAAACCTTTTCAAGGGAGGGAGGATGATGTGACTTCATCGACGACCGAACCAACAATCGAGCATGAGCAAGCGCCGGCACACTCGGACGCGCCTTTGCATCCGGCGCAACCGAAGCCACGGCCTGCCCTTGGCGCGCCCTTGCAAGGGGCTGGTGCGCCCTTGCATGCGGCTGGAGGCACACCCTTGAAAGGGGCTGGCGCGCCTTGCGCTACGAAGGATCCCAACGTTGATGTTGCCAAATCTTCGGGCACTTCTGATGGCGCCTTGTCCTATGAGTCAAGTGAGGATTATAGATCTAAAGACAAGCTCGTGGAGCATGAGCAAGGGAAGTCTACATTTGGACAAGCAACTAAGGCTAGAGTCCAAGGTGCTATGAAGCCGAGTCAGGAAGTCATGCCCTATCTTGGGCGTATCACGCGATCCCGAGCTAAAGCAATTCTTTGTTAAGTTCAAGAGGAGCTCATGGGTCGTAGGTTTCCGAAGGGATATAAAGAAGAAGGGTGGAGTCTCATTTTACATCATGGTTCGACAAGTGACAATTTAACGGTTAAGGAGAATTAATGTGTTACCGGTTATTATGAGTTGTTTTTGTAATTTTCTTTAAGTGATGGGGTTGGTTTTGTGAGACAAGTTCTCTAGGTTATATGGTCGGCCACACTTTCTCTCTCGTTAGACTTGAACGATCATTTGCCTTGTTTCCTTTACTTGTTTTCAGTCCAAAGTTCTTTGTTTGTCTTTTTCGTTCAATCTATTGTTAGAGCGTTGGTGAGTCATATCCGACGTTCTTACAATCTAGTTTGTTCGTCTCTTGGTAAGTCATATCCAAGCTCGAGCAGCCATATCCTTCATCACCTCCATTGATCCAAGATTCCAAAGTGAAGAGTTTCCGAGTTCTCTTGGTGATCTCTTTGCACCATCTTCATCCTCAACGATCCGACCATCATGCTCTCCCATGTCTCCACAAAGGTCTCATTAGGAAGTTGGTGGTAGGAGGTGATGCGTTTCCTTAATATTGTAGTTTTGGCATGTGAGAAGAACTTTGTCATGAACAAGTCATGTAATGCTTTCCATGTCCTAATTGACTTAGGAGGTAGGCTCTCTAACCAACTCAGGGCCTTTCCTGTAAGAGACCACTTGAATGTTTTCAACAGAACATATTCAAGAGAGACACCGTCAACAGAAATAGTGTCACATAAATCAATAAAAATCCTAATATGTTCTCTTGGGCACTTAGTGGGTTTCCCTTCAACCTGAGCCCTTTTGATCAAGGATATAAATTCAGCTTAGGTCTCTAAGGCTTTCTCTATCTCTGGGAGAACAATTGTTGATTCTGGCACCCTCAGTTCTGGGTGAATGTACTATATGGAGTTCTTTGGGAAGGCATTCAACTGCTCTTGTAGACGCACAATGTTTTCTCGTTCACATTGTACCTCAACGGCTACAACATCTCTATCAACTTGGAGCCGCTGCTTCTGTTGTCGAAGGTCGGCTATCTGTTGTGCCCTCTCTTCATCAGTTGCCATTGCTTTGTGTTCTCTTAATCGACGGTGGAAGGATCGCTCGGGTTCAGAGTAAACTATTGGGTTTGAGACAACTCGGCGGCTTTCAGCTGGCATGCATTGTAAACAGAAACACAAACATAAACGAAATTAAAAGCAAAATGGGTTCTCAGAGAGGATCGGTACCGACGTAGGTAAGGTCGATAACGAGCTTGTAGTGATCTCCTAAACAAAAACTAAAGAGGAAAAACTGAGTTATGTCGACAGGGTCGGTACTGACCTGGGTAGGGTCGTTACCGAATCGATAGTGATCCTGAAAACGAATAGATAAAGAAAAGAAAACTGGGTTTGCTGACAAGGTCGGTACCGATCCTAGGGGTTCGTTACCGACTCGAGAATGTCCCAAAAAATGCTAAAAGAACAAAACTTGGCACTATTGAAATTTTCCCGGCAACGATGCCAATTTGTTTAAAGGGATTTACTTGACAACAAATAAATTTACAGTCAGGACCCCTTTGAGTACATGGGAGTCAGGTTCGTCCACGGGAGAAAGTCAGTTTCAAATTTTATTCTTACTTAGAGTGCAAGTAAGTGAGAAAAGCTTAGGTTTTTATCAATGAAGAGAGAAATTCAAAGGTTTCGGTATCCCCAAAACAACAATTATGTATGAAAATGCTAATGAAACACAAAGATCATGCCTTTATACATAAAGTCGTTAACTTTCGTCAACTAAGCAAGTAAATCAATCAACTTTCGCTAAATTAATAAACTTGTTCTATCTATCTCTTCTACTTCAACTAGCATTGATCCCTTTTCGCTTCAAAACCCTAATTGACTATTCTGATTCAAAGTTTTAGCTTTTGCTTCAACTATGAATGAGAAATTCCCTTTCAACTTTTGTTTCAAGGATTAAGAACAAGAGAATAGAATTGTGAATAAAACTCAACCTAGAAATGAAATATTACTCAACTTGCAAGTTCTAGGTTTCAAATGGAAAACAAGGTATGGCTAAAAGGCACTAATGCACACATTAACATGACAAAATTTCACAAGCAACAAGTTTGTTTATAGCTATTTTGAATTATGTAGCTAATAGGTACCAAAAACCTTTCAACAAACATTTCGCCTAGCTCGGATTCTCTTTCTCAAGGGGTCCATCTTTTTCTAAGCCTCATTTCTTTTTCCTTTTGATCGGATCCGACTTTTTCTAAGACCCTAGACTTTTTCTCTCCGAGTCCGAATTTATTTTATCTAGGCACTTTTGAGATTTAGCAAGAGTAGTCTTTATATCGTCATGCAAGCATACAACATAGATTTTAACTCGGTTTTGGTACTGTTCCCGTAACTTAACCTGAATAGACAAACAATAATGTAAGCTTGGTTTTATATTAAGGATGCAAAGGTGGCCCAAGGATTTATTTCATGGAATTATGGCCAAAATTTTGGAGGTAAAGAGTTGTATTTTCTTCCAACAAGACAAGTAAAGACACTTGAAGGAAAGGTCTCTTTAAACAACAAATCAGTGGACTTTTCAGATTTTGAACTTTAATTCATTCAATGGCTGATTAAATTTGTTGCTTCTTCAACCTTTAGACATTCAACAAGTCAGTTTTCAGTCGACATCAATGGTGGAAAAGGAAAGCTTCAAACAAAACTCACAAAACATGAAAGATAAGCATGGATTGGCATGTTTCTCTTGGATTGGTTTTGCAATCGATTTTGGGCAAGTTTGTGAGAGGCGTCCACTCACTAGTAGAAAAGGGAGATTTATCCACGGATGATTTTACCACGGTTCCGTGTCTTTTCGTGGTAATTGTGGCAATCCTTATTAATTTACCTAGGTTCAACATTTAACTGTGGTAAATGTGGTGTTGTTTTACCGTGGTTTAATATCTAACCGTCGTGTTAACGCCATTATTTTACCGTGAATGCAAATAATATTTAAAAATTATATAACTTTTTTGAGATATAGTCCAATCCTCTACTTGTACAGTTCAAGCATAAATTCCATGGAACATTCCCAGATCAAATTGCTAATGATTGCTTATTTAGTCCACTGAACAGAACCTGATTTCCAAGACACAAAACAACTTGAATTTAATATTCAAAACCGACATATATACAAATCGTATTGATATGCTCGGTGTTTTGCAACATTACAAACCAGGTGCAATCCTTAATTCTCAAATACATTCACTTAATTATTAGTAGATTCTTCCAGACTTTAGATATTTGTTCTCGTTTAATTTTTTCCCTTGTTTGCTAGGATAACAACACCTAATCAGCTTTGACAAAAAATAGACCTCTCCTTAATTAGTACTATAAATATGTTCAAGGATGCAAAGAACAAAAGTATAACACCTAAACCACTAATACCATACTAATAACTACTAGATTCATTACCATGGGGTCATTTTGGGAATGTTGACTCGATCAAAGCCCACATTGCTGTTATATAGCTTGAATTTTATACGTCGGAATGGTGCTTATAGCCAAGTTTGCACTAAACAAAACTCCTGTAGTTCAAATTGTTGTAGTTACAATCCAAACTTCTTTTACAAATTACAAAAATATTAGGCTTATTTTATGTAGTGAGTGCCTAATTAGAGGAATTAATATATAGTATTCTAAGAAACTTTCAACTAGTGATAGAATTTCAAAATTATATTTGCTTAATTTAAAGTGTCCAAACTGACCATTATTGACGGAGACAACACCGTGTTCTTCAAATATTCAAACTTTCACCAAAAAGATGACAAAAATTAAGAATAATCGTGAATCATATTAGTTGTGGCTTTGCCAATCAACTTATTTACAAATCAACACCAAAACATGACAGAAACAAATTCTCTAGGATAATTATTATATACCAAGAAAAAGATGGAAAAATCAAAAAATTTCACAAATCATACCTGAAATGATGGCCTTGCTAATCAAAATCAATTGGATTCAAGTTTTTGAACTGTTCCACAATACTGTTGTTGACTAAGTGTAGTTCTATGACCTTAAACTTTTAATTAGCCACAGTAGCACTACATTATATCAGCTATTCAATAGGAGGTAAAAACGTTTCAAGACAAATCAAAATCCAACAGCACACATCCAAAATGAACTAATTGATTGAAGAGAATAATTTATACGAGTATATTCAAATTTGAACTAATTGATCCAAACGGAAGAAATATATACTCGCCTTTAATTTTAAGAATAATTTTATTATGATATACATACATAGAGTTTGGTTCAAATGAAACAAACTCTTAACCTAAAACGAACTCTTATCCTGAAACGAATGCACTTTTTGTAGTTAGTAGTGCACTTTTCCTACTTCAGAGTGCACTTTTTCGCATTTGCACTTTTCGTACTTTTTAGTGCACTTTTTATACTTTTTGTAGTGCACTTTTTAGTAGTGCACTTTTTGTATTTTTCAATGCACTTTTATATGAAAATTGCACTACTAACTAGGAAAAGTGCATTCGTTTCACGTTTTAGGATAAGAGTTTGTTTCATTTAAAGCAAACTCTACATACATATACCTTTATACGGGTATATTCAAATTTGAATTTTATTTATTTTGTTTTTATAAATTACAGTTGAATTACATATTACTAAAAGGTATCATTTAGGTAATTATAAAATTTTAAATTAGAATACTTAAATCAATTTATTTTACCACATAATTTCTTCTTTTTCTTCTCTTAAATAAAAGTATTTATTGGATAAAATCTTTTATCTTGAATTAATAGGGGCATTTATAATGCCAAAAAATTATTTTATTAATAGAATTTTGTAAATTGATGAAACATTTATGACTAAAAAGAGGAGAACTTTATATGTTGTTAAAATAAGATTAATTAAAATTTGACAACCAATGATTCCCAAAAAATTTACAAGGTATCATAATTACCACGGTTTTTATTAAATATTTAATTATGGTTTATAATTGACCATAGTAAATCGGTCATTTAGTGTTTATTTAGCTCGATAGAAGAAGGTAGCAGTAAAATGACCGAGGTATATACTACGGTTATATAAAGAACCGAGGTAAAATTCAAGACATTTAACACGGGTTTTTAGATGAACCGAGGTAATTTAACCATAGTTTTCACAAATACCTCGATATAACACGGAACCGCGGTAACTCATACCGTGTCCCCATTTTTCTGCTAGTGCAATTTACCTCGGTACTTAATAACCGTAGTAAATCAACTATCGAATTACCTCGGTTCTTCACCAACTGTGGTAAAATTATCTCACTTTAATATTTAACACACGAAATAGACAACCACGGTAAAATAATGGCATTAACACGACATTTAGATATTAAATAGCGGTAAAATAACAACACATTTACCATGGTTAAATGCTGAACCGAGGTAAATTAATATGGATTGCCACAATTACCACGAAGAGACACGAAACCGTGGTAAAACAACTGTGACTAAAGCGCCCTTTTCTATTAGTGATTACAATTTTAAATGTTTTCAATTCGTTTTTTTGTTGTTTATTATGGCAGTACTATCATAATTAGGTGGATCAATGAAATATGCAAATAAGAACATAGATGAGTTTCGTGATCAATGGGTAACATTTGTGCAAAGATTCATAGATTAGTTAGTGATTAAATTGTGAGATACTTTAAACTTTAGTTTGTGAATACGTGATCTAGGATATTTTGTGAATTCGAATTTTGTATGATATTTTGGCATTACTTCATGTATTTGGATAGATTATCCACTTTAAATTGGTGACAAATGTTTATATGTTTACATTTGAGTGTATTGTAAAATAAATTATTATAAATTCTACATTATAAAAATATACACATTCACCACAGTTCACTTTATAAGCGATGTATTTGAGATGCACAATTTTACTACGGTTATAATTTTACCACGCAACATATTTACTACACTTATGATGATTTACCGCCGCTCGAGAGCATTTAAAACATTGCAAGTTTATTACGGTTTAAAATAAATTTACTACTAGTAGATTTTACCACGGGTGTCATAAATACCACGGTTCATGAACCGAGGTAATCTAGATAACCGCGGTAAATGTGCGACCGTGGTAAACAAATTTACCATGGCCAAGATTGCCACGGTTCACAACCGAGGTAATATTTACCAAAGAGGTAAAAACCATCTTTTGTACTAGTGATTCCAATTTATTTTAATAAAAACTTATGCAAAATGAATGTCTATAGTAGATAAAAATAAAATAATAATATTAAAATAAATTTAAACTTAAATATTATTTTGATGCCCTAAAAGCCTCAAAAAATTACAAATCATCGGAAATAACAATAAAGGCTAGCCGTCTATTTTGATTGCCAATCAAACCGCTTGCGCGCACCCGTATTCCACATCTCTAGCGCTGCCACGTGTCCAAGGACGCGTCTCATGGGATGAAGTGAAACGACACGTTTCACATCCGCACGGTAAACAACATTATTTTATGTAAAAATATGGGAAAAATTGCTATCAAACACATCCTACTTTCTTCTGGGATTTAATTTTTCTTCTTCCACCTTCTATTCTAACTTAGAATAGAAGGTGGAAGAAGAAAGCTCACCGTTGATACGGGTTAGAATTTCTAAGCCATTGACACGGGTTCTATGCATTTTTAACTATTTCCTAAATCTTTAATATTTTTATATTCAAAACTCACCGTTGTGAGTATATATATATATATAATATGTGTACCTCAAATGTTTATGGCTCTTTATGAGTTAATTTTGAAATTCAAGCATATACTTTTTTTCTACTAATTACCTTGGCTTTGTTGAATTTTCAAATCCGACTTTATTTAACTAAACCTTTTTAGTACTATGAAATGGCCCCGTGCAATGCACGTGGGGCATTTAGAGTTGTTTATAACATTTTGAAAAGCAATGTAGATATATACAACCAAAACATGGATCAAAGTGTGACGATTACATAAGAGTTTGTGATTGAACTAAGGGAAAGATTAAGGCAGCAGGTGTCTAGAATAGATAACATTCCTGTATGGCTGTATGCATTGCATCGTCAAGGCTCCTACCCGCAACCCACACCAGGGCAACCACTGCCAACTTGGAACAAACATAATTCAACAAATGCCAAAAAAAGCAATTAAAATGAATAGGAAGTCACATACAGAAGAACACCAATGAGCAACAAAAATAATGCAAGTGCAAATAGAAGGCAACGACAAACATAATAAGAAGGATAAGACATTACAAAATCACATATTCAACAAGAACCTAGAGGAACTGATCGATAAGCAGTATCGACACTCTGCCCAACAACGAACTCAAGTAAAGTAAAAATCATGGCACACTTATTAGCTAGAAAATCTATATCCGACATTTCAAAGGGATCAACGAAGAATTACAAGCCAACATTTTATCATATTAATAAACTAAACGGAAATGACAACGAAATAATTCCTATTATTATCACAACATTTATCATAATCATCATTGTAACACCCCGTCTTTTCATAGGGCACTACTTAGAAATAGACCTTATCAGGTACTACATAAGTATGTTGACAACCATATTTTAGGATCTTGCAACGCAGGCACGACGAGAAAACTTAATAAAAACATCCAACCTTTTTTATGTAATTAAAATTAGAAAACAAAGTTATGCATATATTCCCGAGAACATAAATATCTAAATCCCACAAAGCACTACTAACATAAATTATTTGAGAAATAATAAAAGACAGGACGTAATACTAGCTCCAACATAATAATAAAACCAACATCCTAAAATGTCATAAATAAACTAAAGTAACCCGACCCCACTATGACACGTGTTCTTCACCGCTCCCCCCCCCCCCGCCATCTGGCCTCGGTTCCTGCACGGTTCCCTGGTTCATACCTGGACCTGAAAAATATTCCCCGAAGGGTCAGCTACTAATCTATCAAGTTAGAAAGAATACAGAAATTGCAAGACGTTTTAAAGTCAACATCCAAGTCCACAACCGCACTCATAACTCTAAAGGACAATACTTAAATTAGTTTTGGTTAGTCACACATAGCCAAATACACATTCACAAATACAATCTTACAACAACGCAATTCCTCCATCTCGCAATCCAACCTCCAAGGCGCTCAACCCCGCGCCGAGTGCAGAGGCAGGCCCTCTCACTCTACTTCACAATCTCCCTTCCAACCCCGGCTAAGCCTCGAATCGAGCACTTACCAAAACACATAGATAATATTTTTCGTTTCGAAGGGGCACGATTTCCCTGTCACACGGACCATACATAGACAAATCTTTCTCTCCGCCATCTACGGGGCTGTGCCAGAACGGTACCAACACAGAGAAAACGTTTCAAAAATCTTTTTCTGATAAAATGTGTTCAAAACCATTTTACACACACAACACACCAATAAGTTCAAAACAACTCAAAAAGGTATTCGGGACTAGTTCCAAAAACCCGTCCTACAAAAACGATATTCAATCTAACAAGATAGAGAAGAACCGAGCAAGTCGAAAAGGACTTACCTCGAAGCTAGAGATCCTTTGATGAAGATAGAATTAAGAACGCAAGCGGAAACGATTTCCTAGTAGAATATATACAAAAAGGTTAGATTCTACCCTTACTACCTTTCAACAATATTTGAAAAACAACCCTACTAAACTCCATGTCCCACTAATAATACTAATATACGTGAAATAAAAACCAACACTTGCTGCATAAATACTAACCCACACTACTAGACCCTACGTAATACTAATTTACACCCACCAATGCTAACTTGACACTACTAATTAGCATCAAGACACATTTTATAAATCTCAGTCCAGTACCAACATGCCCAGCCCACCATTAAATGCAGTCAACTAAACGGCCCAAGATTAACTCGTCTTCCAACCTTTAACTGGATAAACCAGTCAAACTCCTGCCTTTGACCATTCCATGCGGGGTCCACTCCCCTTTCTTCTTCAACCAAAAGGCTGAGACCTCCATCGTTACCGTAGCCTCACACTAGACGCCCCTAATCCTCGCACGACTGCTTCAGCGAGGCTCGTTGCCACTAACCACGCCAAATATCCCATCCATAACCTCCTGTTTTAGCACCTCCTCCCCATCCTGGACAGACCTCCCTGATAAGACGGAAAGAAAAGAAAAGAGGGGTCGATAAAAATTACCAGCGGAGGCGAGTAACACAGACCACCGACGAGAAATATTTCCGGCGAACGCAACACGCAAGTACCAGGAAAGAAAATTGTAAGTGGGTGGAATTGAAACTTCAACTAGTCGGGAATTAACCCAAGAAACAGAGGAAAAGAACCTCATCAGTGGTCGTCACGATCAGAAATGACAGCGGCGGCAAGTTCCGACGATCCTTGCGGGATCTCCAACGGGCGTCCTATCCTACATGCAGGTCGGAAAGTTGATCGGAGAACAAAAGGGAAACGAACGAAAGAAAAACGGAACCTTATTGTCGCTGGAGAAGGTGGACGGGAAAAATTGACAGCCTTACCGGAATCGATCGTTGATGTCGTCGGTAGCACCGGTGACTAATAGAGACGAACGGTGAGTTCATCTCTGGCTTCCTGCTCCTTAAACGCAGCGCGACACGATGGCAGACTGGTTTTCGCTTTCGATCCCGGAACGAGCGATGAAAAGGGTGATACAGTGATTGAAGTGGTTGGCGATTCTTAACAATAGGATATGATTGATCTCCTAGGGGTTACTATGAGGTTGTTTATAAAGATTGATTAGAATCTTAACGATAGGATTCACTGATTTGGATAAGATTTGTACGCATATGAAATTAAGAGGTGAAGTTCGGTTAAATTGATAAAGTTAAATCTTGGATAATTGAAATTACGTATAAGAAGATAATGGATATAGTTTTAGTACAGGGGTATAGTTCATTTGTTATCCAACGAATTAATTAATTAATCCGTCACACGAAGTTACTTGTAAAATTAGAATTTGATTGATTGTCGATTAAGAAACTCGTTTTTCTGACCTACAAGACCTAAAACGAATACAGGTATTACATACAACCCCCCTTAAGAAAGTTTCATCCCGAAACATTTATAACAAAGGAACTATATCTCGAGGTTTCAAAACCTCTCCCCCTAAAAAAAGGGTCCGTCCTCGACCCGTAATTTATTTATGAAGACAAACATAACCAATATTATCCATCCAAAACACGCAACACAACAATCAAATAAAATAGATGATCAATAGGAAAGTCAAAAGGAACAACAATCACACCAGTAAATAATCAAATCTGAAAACAACACGCTAACTACTAACCCTCCCCTCAAACGCCTCTACTAAACTCGGGTAGATCTCTGAGTAACTCTCACTCATCCCGGACTTAGTCTCCCAAGTGGCCTCCTCGACTCCCCATCGCAACCACTGAATCAACACTAAAGGAATCTTCTTGTTTCGTAGCCTCTTCATTCGTCGATCTAGAATCCTCAAGGGTTGTTCCCGGAAAGTGTGATCTGGTTCCACCACCAACACCTTATAATTGAGTCGGTGGTTGTCTCAACTGTGAAACATGGCATATCGAATGAACTCCGTCCAAGGCGGGTGGCAAAGCTAGCCTGTAAGAAACCTCACCCACTGATGAAACGATCGATGGAGGGAATGATGGTGCAAATAGATCGCCACGAGAATCCAAGGAATTCCGAAAACAAATACCACGCAGCTGACCCGTCTTCAACTGGATGGATTTTTTCTTTTCCAACTCGGAATTGAGTGATTCCAATTTGAGATGTTAGATCTCTGTGTCTAGTTTAATCCCTCAAAATTTCAGACCTAAACGATGATGGGATTGAAAGATATCTCGATTTTACTGAGGGGGTGCAGAAACCACCGAGATGGATGATGGATCGAAATGGAGAGAACAAGGGGATATGGATGCTTGACAACTTGGATATGACTCACCAAGCTCTCAAACAAACTAGGATGCCCGAGATTGTCGGATATTACTCACCAACAACTTGAACAACGAGAATTGAATGAACGAAAACAAGAACAAGTACTTGAATTGAAAGATGCAGAGAAAGTAAGCAACAAGGTTTTTCGTCCAAATCTCTAGCGAAATGAGGAGGAGGAGGCCGACCTTAAGCCTAACACAAAGCTTTACAAAATAAACCCCCTCACTTAAGGAAATTACATAAATTAACCCGAAATCCCAAAAATTTATAAAGTGTCCTTAACCATAGAAATGTCACTTAGAACCGTGAAGCACAATAAAACTCCAACCTTCACCGTCATTAGCCATCGAAAACTTATGAGCCATGAGCTCCTCCTTGATTTTGTCTAGTATAGACTTAGCTAGGGCTCGTGTGATATGCCCAAGATAGGGCATGACTCCTTGACTCGGCTTCTTAGCCCCTCGAACATCGTCTTTGCTTGCTTGTCCAAGTATTGGCTCCCCTTTATCGTGCACATTGGGCTTGTCTTTAGGGATGGAATCTTCACTGAACTCATGGGGTCATGACTCGGTAGATGGAATCACATCATCCTCCTCCCCTTCAAAAAGATTCGTCCTCGAATCTATCAAGCCTTGTGAGCTCAACAAAGAAGGTAGGGCTTCTAGCTCCCTTAGTGTGGCATTCTCCATGACAAAGACATCCTTCTTGGCCTCCACAAGAAAGGGAATGTAATCACCGCTGGAGTGACTATAACAGCCTCATCCTCCTCATGGAGCAAGAAAGGGCAAACATGAAGGAATCATAGGAAATGCATCCATCCATGGTGTCGCCAATGAGTTCATGGAGCTAGGAGTGATGGTAGGACGATGCTTGATTTTAGGAGACAATTCCACAACTTCCTCCTCTTCTTGCAATGTGTGCATCAATTCTATTGGACACTTGATGGTAATGAGTTGTTCCAATCCATGGAAAGGAGTCTCTCCTTTTTGTTGTTCTGTGTCACTCATCACTCTTTGTTGGAAGGAAGTCTCCTCCCCTTTACAAGGGGTCGTCCTCAAACCTTGATCCTCTTCTCGTATCTCCTTGATCTTCATCACTTGAGGCACTTGTGTCCTCTTGTCCAACCCTAGGATTCGGCGCTCCAAGGAATCCATGCATGTCGCCCAAGCTTCCACGGATTGTTGCATGGATTGTTGAAAAGATTGTTACATGGCAGCCACCGAGTTGGAGAGCTCCTCGTCAAACTTTTCTTTTTCTTTTTCATAACCTACACTTGTCATCTTTAAAACACGACAATGATCAAGGTATAGAGTGCAGTTGAATTAACCACCAAGACTTGCCCGAGATGAAAATCCGACAAGTTGCAAGTAGGAGATGACCAACAAAATATAACAAGAAAAGCTCAAACACAACAATAAGAAAAGAAACAACCAAGCAAGACTAGCATTTCTCGGTGTTGTTCCCGTATCCTAGCACCGATTCTTTCACAAGCATGTAACGAACACAAAATCAAGGCTGGTTTTTAGTTTCTATCCCACATTTTTTTACTCGACAAAAATCAGCAAAGGCTCTTTCAATTCATGCACTAAAGGAAGGCATTAATCAAGCAACAAAAGCAACCATTCAACTACCAACTAATGAAGGCCATTGGTGTTCTATTAGGGACGTTTTTTGAGCAGCTTTTCAGCCATGGTTGAGCATCAAACTCGGCCAAGAACTTCAACAATTCAAGGACTCAAAAATGCCACAACTCAAGACAACAATTCGGAAAAGGCCGAACACAACAACAACAACGCAGCCCTAAGGAGTTCGAACCTAAAACTTGCAACAAATGGAAATTCAAGGTCGGATCAAGATTTAGATGACGATACCTTCACGTGGATCTGATACCACTTGATGGTCGGATCGATGGAGGGAATGATGGTGCAAAGAGATCGCCACGAGAATCCAAGGAATTCCGACAACAAACACCACGCAGCTGACCCGTCTTCAATTGGCTGGATCTTCCTTGCCCGAACTCGGAATTGCGTGATTCCAAAACGAGAAGTTATATCTCTGAGTCTAGTTGAATTCCTCAAAATTTCAGACCTAGATGATGAGTGGATTGAAAGATATGTTGATTTTACTAAGGGGGTGCAGAAACCACCGAGATGGATGATGGATCGAAATGGAGAGAACAAGGGGATATGAATTCTTGACAACTTGCATATGACTCACCAAGCTCTCAAACAAACTAAGATGCCCAAATTGTCGGATATTACTCACCAACAACTTGAACAACGAGAATTGAACGAACGAAATACAAGAACAAGAACTTGAATTGAAATTGCAAGGGAAAGTAAGCAACAAGAAAGTATTTTCGTCCAATCTCCCAAGGGAGGAAGGGGATGGACGGCCATATAACCTAGACAACAAGCCTCACAAAACCAGCCCCCTCATTTAAAGAAAATTACAAAAACAACTCATAAAAAGCGAGAGCACATTAATCCTCCTCAACCATTAAATTATCACTTATCGAACCATGATGTATCATAAGACTCCAACTTTCACCTTTGCTAACCAAAGTCCAACTTATGAGCCATGAGCTCCTCCTTGATCTTGTCAAGCATTGCCCTAGCATGTGCTCGAGTGATGCGCCCAAGATAGGGCATGGTACCTTGACTTGGCTTCTTAGCGCCTCGGACACCGGCCTTGGTTACTTGTCCAAGCGAAGACTCCCCTTTGTCGTGCAAATTGGACTTGTCATTAGGGACAAAATCGTCACTCAAGTAATGGGGCAAAGTGCCATCAAAAGTGCTAGAAGATTTGGCAATATCAAGGTCGGAATCCAATGTAGCGCAAGGCGTACCAGCCCCTTGCAAGGGCGCGCCGAGTGGCTCCGCATCCAAGCTTGTAGGCGCGTCTAGGGCAGGTCGTGGCTCTTCCAAGTGTTCTGGCGTGTGCTCCATAGTTGGCTCGGATGACGATGGAATCACATCACCCACTCTCTCTAGAATCTCGAATGGACCAATATAGAGGGGACTCAGCTTCTCTTTTACCCCGAATCTCCTGACCCCACGGGTAGGCAATACTCTCAACCAAACGTGTGTTCCTACCTCGAACTCCAACGGTCTACGCCTCTTGTCCGCATAAGACTTCTGGCAGCTTTGAGCAGCTAACATCCTCTCCCGGATCAAGGCCACCTTCCCGATCATCTCCTCAAGCATCTGTGGCTTCTCACCCACTACATCTGAGGGTTCATCTCAACATAGCAGAGTCCTACATCTCTGCCCATAAAAAGCCTCATACGGAGCCATCTGAATCGACGAGTGCCAACTATTATTATGGGCAAACTCCACCAAAGCCAAGTGGTCCGACCACTGACCTCCCCAGTCTAGCACGCAGGACCTTACCATGTCCTCTAGAGTTTGGATCGACCTCTTTGTCTGGTCGTCTGACTGCGAGTGGTAAGCAGTCGTGAAATGCAATCTCGTCCCCAATGCCTCATGTACACGCTGCCAATATCTGGAATTAAAACGTCCGTCTCGATTCGACACAATCGTTTTAGGCATTCCGTGCAGTCTAAATATTTGACTGATAAACACCTCTACTAGCTTGCTCCTTTGCCATGTCACCTTGATAGGCAAAAAGCGAGCAGTCTTCGTCAATCTATCCACCACTACCCAAATGGCATCATGGCCTCTGCTGAGTCTCAAAATTGTGACGAAATCCATGGAGATGTCCTCCCACTTCCATTCTAGAATAGGGAGTGACTGAAGCATCCCTCCAAGTCTCTGGTGCTCGATCTTCACCTGCTGGAAGACCTGACACTTAGCGACAAATCTCGCTACATTCGGCTTCATGCCATCCCACCAATAAAATTGTTGCAGATCCTTGTACATCTTACTCGCTCTGGGTGGATTGAGTAAGCTGTAGCATGGGTCTCCTGCAAAATCTCCATGGCTCAATCTCTGCCTCAAATTCTGAATCATCAAGAAACTCTCCTGCTTCTGGCTCACTTCCTCAAGCAAGGACGGCTGACTTTCTAGGGCCCTCAGGCTGCCTTGGTAACGCTGAATCTGACCTCAATGTCGTACCGCATCAGCTCTCTCTAGAACTCTGGTTGAACTGTCAAATTAGCCAACATACGCTTCTAAGGCGTCTTCCTACTTAGGGAATCAACGATCACATTCTCTTTCCCTAGGTGGTAAAGGATATCAAGGTCGTAGTCCTTTAGTAACTCAAGTCATCTCCTCTGTCTCATATTCAACTACCTCTAAGTGAATATGTATTTGAGGCTCTTATGATTTGTCATCACTTTGGAGGTACTCCCATACAAGTAATGGCGCCAAATCTTCAGAGGATGTACCACAACTGCCAACTCTAAGTCATGAGTGGGGTAATTCCTCTTGTTTGATTTCAACTATCTAGAGGCAAAAGCAATCACCATGTTCCTCTGCATCACCACACAGCCTAGGCCTACTTTGGAGGTGTCACTGTAATCACAAAATCTTCATTCCCCATAGGAAGACCAAGTATAGGAGTTGAAGTCAACCTCCCCTTCATCTCGTCAAAACTCTGCTGGCAGGCTTCATTCCACTCAAAGCGAGTAGTCTTCTTAAGCAGGTTGGTAAGTGGTTAGGCTATCCGGGAAAACCCTTCCACAAACTTTCTCTAATACCCTGCTAGTCCTAGAAAGCTCCGCACCTCCTTCACATTCTTCAGAGGCTTCCAGGTCTTTACAACCTCAATCTTCAAAGGGTCCACCATAACTCCCTGGGCAGATATCAAATGACCTAAAAAAGTAACTTCAAGCAGCCATAAATCACACTTGGACAACTTAGCAAACAACCGATGTTGTCTCAACACTCCCAATACCCAACCTAAAATACTCGATGTGATCCTCCTTACTTATAGAGTAGATTAGAATGTTATCGATGAACACCACTACAAATCTGTCCAAGTAGTCTATAAAACCCAACTTCATCAGCTCCATAAATACAACGGGTGCATTCAACAGTCCGAATGGCATCACTACAAACTCATAATGCCCATATCTCATTCGGAAGGCCGTCATGGGAATATCCTCTTCCCGAATCCTCAACTGGTGATACCCCGACCTCAAATCCACTTTAGAGAACACAATATCCCCCTGCAACTGATCAAAAAAATCATCAATACGTGGCAGCGGATACTTGTTCTTGATGGTAACTCGGTTCAACTCCTAGTATTTGATACATTAAAGGAGAGAACCATCCTTCTTCTTCACAAACAAGACTGGAGCTCCCCATGGCAACGTACTCGGTCGTACATACCCCTTCCCCAATAACTCCTCAAATTGTGCCTTCTGCTCCTGTACCTCCATCAGGGCCATGCGATATGGGGCTCTTGAAATCGATCTCGTCTCCGGCTCCAACTCAATACCTAAGTCTACCTCTCTCTGAGGAGGCAGTCTTGGAAGCTCCTCGGGAAAAACATCCTCAAACTCTGATGTTCGCATTTTTAGTACAGTTTTTGATAGGTTTTCTTTGCTTATTAGGTTTAGTTTTGTTTAGTTTAGGTTTAGTTTTGAGTATTTTTAGTTAGTTTTGCATAATTCTGTGAAAAGAGTGGAATCTACGCTATTTTGTGAATTTTGCAGGTTTTAGCAAGGAAAGGAGCTGAATGGAGCTAAATTTGGAGCATTGCTGTTAGAGACGGAGGAGCGCAAGATTGAAGAAGTCGAAGCTCGAGAGTACAAGAAGAAGTGTCGAAGAAAAACAAAGCACAGGCTCGTTAACGAGGCTGTGAAGGGTCGTTAACGAGGCCACGAAAAGAAGATTTCGAGTATTATTTTTATTATTCACCGATCCTGAGCGGGAATTTATTTCCGTGTCGGTTGAGTATCTTTTTAGAATCTTTTGGGGTTGTTAGAATATGTATTTTAGGGTTTAATATCTTTTTAGAGATTGTTTATATCTTCTTAGGAAAGTTTATATCTTTTAGCCTTTTTAGTTTTTAGCTTTTTAGTATAAATACCCTTCTATCTAGCATAGAAAGGGGGGGCTTGATTTTGGAGAAGTTTTTTTTAGGGAGTTATTTTAGAGGAGATTTGTGAAGGCCGAGAAGGAGAGCGAGATCGGATCGGAAGAGGATCACGAAGCTCGGTAGACGACGGTTTTTGAATGTTCGTTGGTCGTGATTTTATGTTCGGTATTTTTTATGTTTTTTTCGGTTTCTTCTGAATCTCTGTAAGACAATATATTTTTCTTATTAATTTGAGTTTGAGTTTTGTTTCAATGTTTCTTTTTATTGAAGTTTTTAGTTTCTTAGTTATGACTAGTGAGTAGTTTATTTTTCTAGGGTCGGGGTTAAGCCCAGCATAGTTGAGCATGTTGGATGAGTAAGATTGTGTGTGAATGCCTTTTATCTTTTATTGAGATTGTTTGTTATGCTTAATACCAAGACGAAAGTTGAGGTAATTTAGGTTTTTAACTTGATTGAAAGAGAAAGTTAATAACTTGAAGGTTGATATTGTTTGAAAATGAAAGTTTCAAGCTTTAGATCCAAAACAAGCAATTGAGTGAATTAGGATGCGAAAGTAGATTAATTTACTTACTAAGTCAACGAAAGTTGATAACTCTATCTGTTTAAAGGCATGATCTTATCTTCTTACGGAATTCTTATGCTTAGCTATGTTGTGGTGTCCTTTGTCCTAGATTTTTGCTTTATTTGAATTATTTCTGGTCAATCTTCGTTGCTGAGTACTTGCCTCGGTACCGAATTTTAATTAGAATTTTATTAGGTCGTTAGTTAATATTTTTGTGTTCGGTGGCTCGGTAACGATCCTGACAACATCGTTAATGAGGCATCTCGTGAGTGTTTTGTTTGATTTTGTTTGATTTTTGTTAGATTGATAGACAAACAACCTTGCTTCCTGTGGAACAATCCTGACTCCACTGTACATCAGCGGGGTCTTGACTTACAAATTTATTTGTTGGCCGAGAAACCCTATCAACAAATTGGCGCCGTTGCCGGGGAAGCATCGTGTTGTTGGTTTATCTTCGGGATCGGGAATAGCCCGACACCGTTTTTGTTTTTAATCTTTGTTTTCTTTGTTTGTTTTCTCAGTGTATGCCGGTAGGACGAATAACGCTTCAGTTTGATAACACAAGTTATTACTCAGAACCAGAACGTTCCCTGCACCGTCGACTCCGAGAAAATCGAGCCATGGCCACAGCAGAAGAGATGGCTCGAGAGTTAGAGATCCTCCGCACCCAGAAGGAGGAACTGAAAGCCGAGAAGGACGGCGCAGACGCAGACAAGGCTCGACTGCAAGAAGAGCTAGATGCCTATCCAAGGAATGCCAAGCAATACATGCATCCGGAACTGAGGGTGCCAGAATCTCCTATTGTGCTTCCTGCGATAGAGAAACCTTTTGAGATCAAGTCTCAATTTATATCCTTAATCAAACGGGCTCAGTTTGAAGGGAAACCTACTAAGTGCCCTATGGAGCATATTAGAAATTTTCTTGATTTATGTGACACCATAGCTGCTGAAGGTGTCTCGTTAGAATATGTTTTGTTAAAAGCTTTTAGATGGTCACTCACTGGAAAGGCCCTGAACTGGTTAGAGAGCCTACCCTCTAAGTCTATCAGGACTTGGAAAGCTTTGTATGATCAATTTCTTACAAAGTTTTTCCCTCTTGCTAAGACAACAGAGTTAAGGAAACGCATCACCTCTTATCACCAGTTGCCTAATGAAACATTTGTTGAAACATGGGAAAGATTTAAAGAGATGCTTAGATAGTGCCCTACTCATGGGAAACCTTTATATGTATTGCAAGAAATCTTTTTCCAGGGTATCAACGCGGAGACCAGGAACCGCATCAACATGCATACTGCGTGCGGTTTTATAGAGATGAACCCGACAGAGGCGTGGGAACTGTTGGACAAGCTGGCGAATTATGATGCTATGTACGGAACCCAGCAGGCTCCACAAACTCAAAAACGTCTCTATGTGCCCAACCGAGATGAAGTTGACCCCGATGTTAAAAATCAATTCTTACAAGATGAGGTCAACCGTCTGAGGAAACAGGTAAGTTTTCTGAAATCCTCTCAATCATGTCAAGAATGTGGTTCTTCTGCGCATAGTACTTCTGCTTGCACTAACATTGAGCAGGTTAGAATCGCTGAGATGAATTACATGAGAGGACCCTACAGGAACCAGCCTAATTATAATGACAGGTCAAACAACTATCAACCATGGGGCAATCAGAATACAAGTCAAAATTACGCAGGGCCCCCACAAGATAGACGACCTGCACCATATCGACCTCCAGGCCATCAAGAGACGCCATCATGGGTTCAGGGGATTAAAGAGAGCATCAACGGAGTGAACAACAAGGTTGATGACGTTCAAGCCAAGCTGAACCGACAGGATAAAAGATGGGGAGAGTTCGATATTTGGAAGAGGAGCGTTGATTCCCAACTAGGGGACCTAGCCGCACGGATTCCAAGACCACAAGGGCAACTCCCGGGCCGTCCCGAGGAGAACCCTAGATGCCAAATAGCAGAGGTACACCTCAGAAGTGGGAAGACGCTACCGGAAAGAATTCAAGCTGAAGAGAAGGAGGAAAAGGACCTCGCCAACCAGCTCGTTAACGAGCCAGCGAGAGCAAGTACCGAGCCTGCAAACCAGGATGACGAGGCTCCGAGGGTATCTAACGACCCTAACCCAGGTAAGTCTACTAATCCGAGCCTTCCTCTCTATTCCAGGGTAGTTAACGACCCCATCAGGGTCGGTAACGACCCGCCGAGTACATCAATCGACCCCAGTGTCGACCCGGTACTCTCACCTCTCGAGCCTAACTTGGTTCCGAGAATGGTGAAATCTCTTCCATTTCCTACTAAGAAATCTATGGACTCTACTGAGAGTAAGTTCAAGCGTTTCGTTAAGATTCTTTAGGGCATTAATATTTCCATCCCATTCGCTGAGGCCCTAAGCGAAATGCCGGCTTACACAAAATTTTTGAAAGATATTCTTAGCAGGAAAAGGTCTATTACAGAGCTGCAGGATGAAGTCATATCGATAGCTTTACCAGAAAAGCTTGGAGATCCCGGGAGGTTTGCAATCACAATCGGCATAGGCAACCACAAGTTCAAAGCTTTATGCGATCTTGGTGCCAGTGCTAGTCTTGTTCCGCTCTCAATCTTGTCTAAAGCTAATATGGGATCACTAGAGCCAGTAGACATGAATCTGTACATTGCAGACGGGTCAAGTGTCAAAGCCACAGGAGTGGTGGACGATTACCCTATTCAAGTCGGGAAATTCTTTATAACGAATGATTTTATCGTCCTTGATATGCCTGAAGACCCTCATGTCCCCATAATTCTCGGGCGACCATTCTTAGCCACAGCAGGAGCAAGAGTTGATGTGCGAAAGGGACTCCTCACTTTTGATATAGGAGAAGAACGGGTGGAAATCAACTTGGATCAAAAAGCCAACGACCCAATTGGAGTAGCACAAATAGAGTTGTCTCAACCCGAACTCGACACCACAGTCCCTACCGAGCCACATCTGCCGATCACTAAGTCCCACGTGCATGAGTTCAACCAAGGCCCTACTACAGAGGTTACAGAAAAGTCCAAACCACCTTGGCTTTCGGACTACACCAACAATCTAGGGATATCGAGCTTGTTGATAGAAGAAAAAGGCCCTAATTTAGCATTTGAAGCACACAGAGGCAATAAGGCTACAAGTCGGGTACCTCAAGACCCCAACACGGCCATACATGAACCACCATGAGACTAGCAAGGAAGCTCGTCGGGCTAACGACGTTAAACATAGCGCTTACGGGAGGCAACCCGCTTTTTAGAATAGGTTTAGCTTAGTTTATTTTTCTTTTCTTTTTTCTTTTTTATTTCTTAGTTTTCTTTTGTTTTTATTTTTAGTTTTAATTAGGATAGGAATTAGAATTTTTGAGCTAACAAGATTTCAGGAGAAAGGGGTCGAAAAATCAATCAAGAAGGCCACGGCGGCTCGTTAACGACCCACCCAGGGTCGTTAACGACCCAGTTCGGAAGACCCGATTCGTCACAATACGGGGCAGGTAAGTAATTCTAACCTACTCTATCTTTTTAACCCTAGCCGCCCCCCCCTTCTACCGTTACCCCTCCTATATAAACACTTCTACCCCTCCCAAATCTACCACTACCCTCTAAAATTCACACTCTCCCAAACCCAAAAAGCTCTCAATCCCTCTCCCTTCTCTCCCACCGAGTCGGAATCCCTCACTCCACCGACCACCGAGAGGCCGTCGTTACCGAAGTTCGGAAACCGATCACCGACGAGGCACAAGCTCGTTAACTAACCCCGATTCCGACCCTTGTTCTTCAATTTCTCGATTCTCCGGTATGATTTCTAATCCCTTGATCGGAATTGCATAATTGATTTTTCTATAGGGTCGAAATTTCTTATCTTGAATCGTGTTCTTAGAAAGGTCGAAATTGCATGCTTGATTTTTGTCCATAAAAATTCTTGATTATGCTTAGTTGTTCATGTTTTAGGAAAGATTATTCATGTTAGATTAGCTATTGTAATTCTCTAGTTAGGAAAGCATGAATTTTTCTTGTTCTAGATCTAAAAGTTCAACCTTTGCATGTCAAAATTCCGGGAAAATTTTAGCATGTTCGGGATGGGCAATTGAGTAAGTATGGGGTGCTTATACCCGATGGGGGATTTGTGGAAAATAATAGAAGATTGCATGCTTGATTTGTGCTGAAATAGAGGTAGATTAATTTCGGAAAATTTAGGTTATTGCTCTCGGCAGGTCGTTAACGACCCACCCAGGCTCGTTAACGACCCTGCACTTCATCATCGATCGATCCGAGACCAGAATCGTGAACAATCCAATTGGGTAGTTTACGAATAATTCCGAAGCTAATCTTGAGACCAAGTATGGGGTCTCGTACATATTATTTTTGAGTGGATCTTATCTTGGAATTTGGTAGGATCCATGGCTAGTTCAAGCTAACCCGCTACCCGAGCCCAAAAGAAGAGGAGGAACCACAGGTCTCCATCTCCACCCCGAGTAGATGATGTGATTTTGAGCAGTCAGAGCCAAGTAAGGCGCTACCGGGATTTTTTGGAGAAGGACCATTACACCCGATGGTTCTCTAAGTCTAGCGCCGTCTCTACAGGCATCTACACGGATGTCAAGGACGCCTTCATCATCCTTGGGGCCACCCACCTGTTGAAGCAAGAGAATTTGCCACATTATCCGGCCCTCACATCCGAGTTCTTGGCCACTTTGGAGACCAATTTCTCGTCGAACATCTCGGGGGGACATATTCGGTTCCGGCTCGGTAACGAGGACCGTGACTTCACCATGGCGGAGTTCAATGCAGTCTTGGAGCTCCGAAACTCGTAAAGAGATTATAGTTTGAAGGACTACCGAGTGACCCGCACTTGGAGCTACATCACCGGAGAGGTTCAATCCTCTACCGCGGCGCTATCCGGGGCAAACATAGTCAACCCCATCTTCCGGATTATCTTGAGAGTCCTCGCCGCAACATTTTGGCCGAAGAAAGAGTTGAACCGGCCTACAACAACGGAGGTCGCTTGCTTCCGCACCATCCTCTTTGAGGAGCCCGGCCCCTTGAATTTGGGGTACGAATGGCTCCACTATGTCGAGAAGTCCACCAAGTCCAAGGAGGTGTGGTGTGGCAATTTTGTTAGCCTCTTGGCTAAGAATCTTGGAATAGATCTCACCCGCTACACACCGACTCATGCCCAACTCCTCAACAAAAACTATTGGTATAGTTCTGGGATTTTCGTGCAAGCCGAGGGAGGCTACAAGGTGAAAGTTCAAGATCGACTAGTCATACCTTCCCTCGACATGTACGAGCTACTCTATGTACCGAATTGGTACGAGGTGTGGACGGGCCATCCTTACCCATTGGAGACAAAACCGGAGGACGAGCTCTCGCTTAGGCCTTGTGAAACCCGGTTTGAGCGGGACGACGTGGATAAATATGAAGAAGAAGATGAGCAAGAGGATACCGAGGTAGTAGGCAACGATACCTAAGAAGACGACACCGAGGGCGGCACTGAGGAGCTCAACTTTGAAGAAGAAGACATGGACACGGAGGTGTTAGGCGGCCACATCTTCGTTGACGAGCCCAGCAGGGTCGTTAAAGACCACTACCAGCCACCAACCAACACTGTTAACGAAGCACCCAGCTTCGTTAACGAGGTGCCGAGAGCTCCTGTCGACCCACCACCAGCTCCTGTCGACCCTCATGCTTACGGTCTCATGCCTTACAACCCGGTGATGTACCAAGATCATTTCCAGCCTCACTACCCACCACCTCCTCAGCCCGAGTATGCAGGATCGAGTATACCACCACCATGGGCCGAGGATCTTTCTGCACGGATGCAGCAGCTTCACCTCCAGACGGATCACATTCATAGGAGGATGGATAGATGGGAAACCGTCTATTCCGCTCGCATGTCGATGGAGGAGGAGAGGCAGCGTCAGAGAGAGGCGGATGATGCTGAGCGTTGGAGGACGATGTACGACTTCATGGGGAACTTTGAGCACTACTTTCCTCCACCGAACCGTTGATTCAAGCTCAAGATGAAGTTTCCTTTCCTTGTTTCCACTTTTGTAAGTTTTATGTTTTTCTTTTTCTTTTTAATTTTTTGTTTTCTTTTCTATTTCTTTTCCCTCTTCTTCTTATTTTCCTTACAGTGGGGAAACTGTAATTTTAAGTATGGGGTGGGAAGAAAGTAGAAAAATTATGTCCTAGGTGTTTTTGTGTTCTATGTAGTTGTTATTTCTTTTAAACCGAAAAAAATCGAAAAACCAAAAAAAATTTGAAAAAAAATGATGAAAAATCCAAAAAGAGTTTAGAATTGATAGATATCCCTTCTTAAGTTCTATGATAGCAATCACTAGCTTAATCATATAATTCCTTGCAAACATGTCTTTAAAAGTATAGCCAGATTCTCAAAATTGAATTTATTGTTTGTTTTTAGAAGAGAATAGCATTTGATGAAATTGAGCACATATACTTTATAGCATAGATGACGCAATCCAACAATATTTACCTGGTGAGATATTTTTGGCCTTATAGGGAGAACATTTATGAATCCCTCTTCTTTTCTTGTGTGATTTACTCTCTTTATGCATATTATCTCTTGGAATTGTGATGGTTATCTATTTCTTGAGACCCTTATAAGATTTTTAGTTCATTACATGTGAAGATCATATGATGGAGAATTTATTTTTATAAGCCCTATTATTCCCTATCTACCTTTACATTATTCCTTCTTTTGATAACCAATTCTGGCCTAAAACCTTTTATTTTTATCTCCACAAAAATTATTCCCTAGCCGAGATAAGCTTGACCCTATCCAGGAATTAGGACTTAGATTGGAGAGGTAAAGTTTTGTGCTTTGTTAAAAAGAAAAGAGTTTATATTTGCTTGAATTGAAGGGTATTTGGGAAGGGTAGATTGGAAGTCTCTTGTTATTACATGTAAGAAAGGTCTCTTGATAGAAAAAATGCACACAATAAAGTTTTTGATGGATGTAGTGAAAAGAGAAAAGGATGTATACGGTAGATCGTTAACGACCCTGATGTAGGCTCGTTAACGAGGCAACGCAGAGCGTAAAAGGAAAAAAAAAAAGAAAAAAAGAAGGAAATCAAAAAGACGTGAACAGTAAAGGTGCATTTGTGTTTAAAGATAATATCAAGAGATTCTTTTATTTTTGTTATGAGACTTTCTAGGATGATAAAGGGTGAGTGAAAATGAGTGTGCATAATGAGAGTGAGTTTGGTATGTTGTTTTATGAAGTTTTTGGTGAGATGTGAGTCTTTAGGAGTCTTTGATTCCCGGATATTATTAGCACCACATGACCAAAATATTTCCACTCCTTATTGTTATTACCAAGCCCCATTACAACCCGACCGAATGGAAACTTCTATGAAGTTTTTCATTGAGCCTAAGTTCTCTTGATGATTCTTTGCTTGTTTTGACAAATCTTGGGTGGAGAGTATTGGTGATATAAGTTCCAATTTCTATGAGTTTTTGCATATTGGATTGAGTTGAGAGATTGAATTTATAAGCCTAAACACTTGAGAGTTGAGTGAAACACATTATATCCCTTGAGAGGTTGGATTGTATTATTTTATGTCTATTTAAGTGTATATATGTGTGAGGATTAATAGTCTTTTACTATAATTTTCTTATGTGTAGATGTTTTTTTATTTAGAAGATGGCTATGTCTTGATGAGCATGATTTGTTTTGGTTTTGGTTAGTGACTTGTTCATTGCTTGAGGACAAGCAAGTCTAAGTATGGGGTATTTTGATGTTCGCATTTTTAGTATATTTTTTGATAGGTTTTCTTTGCTTATTAGGTTTAGTTTTGTTTAGTTTAGGTTTAGTTTTGAATATTTTTAGTTAGTTTTGCATAATTCTGTGAAAAGAGTGGAATCTACGCTATTTTGTGAATTTTGCAGGTTTTAGCAAGGAAAGGAGTTGAATGGAGCTAAATTTGGAGCATTGCTGTAAGAGACGGAGGAGTGCAAGATTGAAGAAGTCGAAGCTTGAGAATACAAGAAGAAGTGTCGAATAAAAACAAAGCTCAGGCTCGTTAACGAGGCTGTGAAGGGTCGTTAACGAGGCCACGAAAAGAAGATTTCGAGTATTATTTTTATTATTCACCGATCCAGAGCGGGAATTTATTTCCGTGTCGGTTGAGTATCTTTTTAGAATCTTTTGGGGTTGTTAGAATATGTATTTTAGGGTTTAATATCTTTTTAGATTTTATTTCTATCTTTTAGAGATTGTTGCTATCTTTTTAGGAAAGTTTATATCTTTTAGCCTTTTTAGTTTTTAGCTTTTTAGTATAAATACCCTTCTATCTAGCATAGAAAGGGGGGGCTTGATTTTGGAGAAGTTTTTTTTAGGGAGTTATTTTAGAGGAGATTTGTGAAGGTCGAGAAGGAGAGCGAGATCGGATCGGAAGAGGATCACGAAGCTCAGTAGACGACGGTTTTTGAATGTTCGTTGGTCGTGATTTTAGGTTCGGTATTTTTTATGTTTTTTTCGATTTCTTCTGAATCTCTGTAAGACAATATATTTTTCTTATTAATTTGAGTTTGAGTTTCGCTTCAATGTATCTTTTTATTGAAGTTTTTAGTTTCTTAGTTATGACTAGTGAGTAGTTTATTTTTCTAGGGTCGGGGTTAAGCCCGGCATAGTTGAGCATGTTGGATGAGTAAGATTGTGTGTGAATGCCGTTTATCTTTTATTGAGATTGTTTGTTGTGCTTAATACCAAGACGAAAGTTGAGGTAATTTAGGTTTTTAACTTGATTGAAAGAGAAAGTTAGTAACTTGAAGGTTGATATTGTTTGAAAACGAAAGTTTCAAGCTTTAGATCCAAAACAAGCAATTGAGTGAATTAGGATGCGAAAGTAGATTAGTTTACTTACTAAGTCAACGAAAGTTGATAACTCTATCTGTTTAAAGGCATGATCTTATCTTCTTACGGAATTCTTATGCTTAGCTATGTTGTGGTGTCCTTTGTCCTAGATTTTTGCTTTATTTGAATTATTTCTGGTGAATCTTCGTTGCTGAGTACTTACCTCGGTACCGAATTTTAATTAGAATTTTATTAGGTCGTTAGTTAGTATTTTTGTGTTCGGTGGCTCGGTAACGATCCTGACAACATCGTTAACGAGGCATCTCGTGAGTGTTTTGTTTGATTTTGATTGATTTTTGTTAGATTGATAGACATACAACCTTGCTTCCTGTGGAACGATCCTGACTCCACTGTACATCAGCGGGGTCTTGACTTACAAATTTATTTGTTGGCCGAGAAACCCTATCAACAAACTCGCACACTACTGGTATGTCCTAAATGTGCGGTCTCTCCTTGTCCCCCTGTAGGACATAACACCAATATCCTACACATCCATCACTAAGCAACTTGGCGGCCTTTACCATACTAATCACCGATCCGGGCCTCTCATGCTCTAACTCCTGACACACATGTCTGGTCCCATCATTTGTTGTCACTGTAACTGTACCCCTGTGTGCATCCAAAACTGCTCGGTAGCGTCTCATCCAGTCCATCCCCAGAATCACGTCATCGTTTGGCGACAACTTCATTAATATGAAATCTACATACCAATCCTTATTTCCTATTCTAATAGGGCATTGTCAAATCCCCTTATTCCTGCATACCTTACTACCGTCAAGTAGACCCATAACAAACGACACCCCCTCAGTGCAAGTCAGTCCTAGTATTGCCACGCAAGCAAAAGACATAAAAGAATGGGTAGCACCCGTATCAAACAGTATATGAACTGGTCTAGACTGAATCCAATCGTATCGATAGCAGTCGGCGCGTGTAAGGCATAAGCCCTCCTCATCTCAAACATACGAGGCTGATTGCCCCCAGTAGTACTAACTCCTGCGCCGCGACCTCTGCCTTGACTCGGTGCATGTTGAAACTGTTGAGGCTGACGACGAGGCACTTGGTTTACTGTTTCCAGTGAAGATCCATGTGAAGGTGCTCCGACCTTACAATACTGTTGTAAATGGCCAGGCTTCCCACAAGTAAAATAGCTCTTAACTAACTTCGGACACTGACTCCTCAAATGAGCAGTGCTTCTATATTTAAAGCACTCTCTCAGCTCTCCAATGGACTGACTCTACCGACACTGTTCCTGACAACCCTGTGATTGAAACCCTGATCGTTGTTGTTGAAATGAGCCAGGACGATTGTCTCTCCTAGGCTCTATCGGGGCAGATAACTTCTGCCTCTTACTCTCCCCGTGGCATGTACCTCTAGTTGACTCTGTCGGGTCGTGGCCACAATATAAGCCAAAGCAGACTGCTGAACATCTCTCAACATCAAGAGTCGGAAACCAGACACATAGGCACGTAACTACGGCTGCAACCTTTTTAAAAAGGTTGCAATCTTCAACTCCTCAGTAGGGGCAACATTCGGCATCGCCGCCAACTCTTGTTGAAACATCATAATAGTGTTAGCCACTTTGATGTCTTCAAGTCCAGCATCCAAAAAAGCAGCCTCCCGAGCCATGCTCACCACCGAAGGACAATAGTGATCTCGAATCCTCATCTCAAACTCCTCAAAAGTCACCTCAGTCTGGTGGTTCCTACCCAACTCCCACGATTCAAACGCACTCTCCTATAGTAGACTCTGCACCAGGGACATCCTCCTCTCCTATGGTGCCTGAATGGAGTCCAAAGCAAATCTCACTCTCCTCAACCACTGCTCCACGTCAAAACTCTGGCCTCTAGTAAAGTTCGACACCCCAATCATCCTAAACTCCGCGAGCCACTTGTCAGGTTGAGGCTCGCGAAACGGTCTCCTCGGCTCGACCACACGATCATCTATCGCTGGTCCTTGCTGTTCTAGCAGTGCTCCTAACTGGGCAGACAAAACAGAATCTGGGCTTGGTGCCCTCCTCTCAGCGCCTTGCTGCCCAACAACCGTGTTCAGGTTGGGTGTAGCTCCTGTACCCATCAAAGTCTGCAATAAGCGTTCACCTCTGGTGTCAATCCTGCCGGTGGCATCCCTACTCCCACTTGTGCCCCGTTAGCTGGCTGACCCCCTCCAACAACAAATACACTATCCCCCGAATGATCAACAACAACCACATCATGACTCTCAGCGACCTCCTCATGGAGAGAAACATTCTGTTGCACATCTGGCTCAGCACCCACAGGGGCCTCTCCTCTACCCCTGCCGCGGCCTCTACCAAGGCCTCTACCGTGGCCTCTTCCACGACCTCTTCCACTAGCTTCAACAACTCCCGCTTTGGTTGGTGGGGCCATCTACATGTTCCACGACCTCTTCCACGACCTCAAACAGTCAAAACTTAAGCATCCAATTATTAACGTAATTTCTTACTATTCTACGTGAGGTCCATCGGCTGATGGAGCGGAATCGCGACGTATCACCTACCCCCTATATGCATCATGCCTACCCCAATGAAAACATATTGAAAACACCGACCGGTTTTTGTTTTAAGTTGGACCTCGGGTACACTCGCTGGTCAGTTCCTTATGCCCTGTTGTCAACCTCGCTCTGATACCAATTTGTAACTCCCCGTCATTCCATAGGGCGCTACATAGAAATAGACCTTACCAGATACTACTTAAGTAGGTTGACAACCACACTTTAGGATCTTGCAATGAGGGCACAACGAGAAAACTTAATAAAAACATCCAACCTTTTTATGTAATTAAAATTAGAAATATAGTTATGCATGTATTTCCGAGAACATAAATATCCAAATCTGATAAAGCACTACTAACATAAATTATTCAAGAAATAATAAAAGACAGGACATAATACTAACGCCAGCATAATAATAAAACCAACATCCTACAATGTCATAAATAATCTAAAGTAACCAGACCCCACTATAACACGCGTTCTTCACCGCTCCGCCCCGCCATCTGGCCTCGGTTCTTGCACAGTTCCCTGGTTCATACATGAAACTGAAAAATATTCTCCGAAGGGTCGTCTACTAATCAATCAAGTTAGAAAGAATACGGAAATTGCAAGAAGTTTTGAAAGCACTTCTAAAGTCAGCATCCAAGTCCACAACCGCACTCATAACTCTAAAGGACAATACCTAAATTAGTTTTGGTTAGTCACACATAGCCACATCACATTCACAAATACAATCTTACAACAATGCAATTCCTCCATCTCGCAATCCAACCTCCAAGGTGCTCAACCCCGTGCCGAGTGCAGAGGCAGTCCCTCTCACTCTACTTCACAATCTCCCTTCCAACCCCGGCTAAGCTTCCACTGGAGCACTTGCCAAAACACATAGATAATATTTTTCATTTTGAAGGGGCACGGTTTCCCAGTCACACGGACCATACATAGAAAACTCTTCCTCTCCGCCAGCTACGATGGGGTCGTGCCGAAAACAGTACCAACACAGAGAAAACGTTTCAAAAATCTCCTTACGATAAAATGAGTTCAAACCATTTTACACACATAGCACACCAATAAGTTCAAAACAATTCAAAAAGGTACTCGGGACTAGTTCCCAAAACCCGTCCTACAATAATGGTATACAATCTATCAGGATAGAGAAGAACAGAGCAAGTCAAAAACATACTTATCTCGAAGCTAGAGACGGACGGTGAGTTCTCTCTGGCTTCCAGCTCCTTCCACGCCGCGCAACACGATTGCAAACTGATTTTCGCTTTCGATCCCGGAACGAGCAATGAATAGGGCGATACGGTGATTGAAGTGGTTGGCGATTCTTAATAATGGATATAGTTTTAGTATAGGGGTATAGTTCAGTTGTTATCCAACGAATTAATTAATTAATCCGTCACACGAAGTTACTTGTAAAATTAGCCGATTGATTGTCGATTAAGAAACTCGTTTTTCCGACCTACAAGACCTAAAACGAATATGGGTATTACAATCACCATCTCCATTAACCCTTCCTCTTCTTTCCTTTATTATTGACATGATAGTAGAGGATATTCTTCTTATAGAATATCCTCTACAACATTAAAATTTAAAATAAGAGGGATGAGGAGAGGCTCTTCAACATAAAGTGGGTCACATCACATGCTTCTCTATGTCTACCCTTCAAATAATATAAAGATTAAGAAGTGTATGCAAAACAAATCATCATAAAAGCATGTTCACTTTCTTTGTAATATTTTAAGTATACAATCATATTGTTATTATAGTACTTATGTGACAACTCTTGAGTATGATGAAACAAAAGCCTCTCTTATTTCATATTCTTTAAAGGATCATCCAATTAAAGATACTATGGAAAACCACTAACTAAAAAAATATGAGGCATCATAACAAAATATGCCCACGTGTATATGTAAGTCTATCACTTAATCAAGTGAAAGTCTATCACTTATCATATGGTAATTGAAAGTATTTATGCCTGTATTCAATCGGTCTTGATTTTGTAGTGTAGAATGTGCTTATTGGCTTAATACTATACTCATTCTATATGCTTATGCCTAGATGTTTTTAAAGTTTACTTGTTTTTTTCTCCTTTAGCCTTTAAAAATTGACTTGTGATCTAACATTGCACGCCAAGTCTTCGATAAAATGTCATTGTAATTGTTAATCCTAAATGTGGCATTTGGTTTCTAGGTTCGAACTTATGCTTTTACTCGATCGGTCTTGATTTTGTAGTGTAGAATGTGCTTATTGGCTTGATACTATGCTCATTCTTTATGCTTTTGCCTAGATGTCTTTAAAGTTCACTTGTTTTTTCATCCTTTTCCTATCAAATGACTATTGATCTAACATTGCATGCCAAGTGTTCTATGAAATGTCGTTCTAAATGTCACTCCTAAATGTGGCATTCAGTTTCATCGTTCGAATTTATGCTTTTATTCGATTGGTCTTGATTTTGTAGTACAGAATGTGCTTATTGGCTTGATACTATCCTCATTCTTTATGCTTATGCCTATATGTCTTTAAAGTTCACATGTTTTTTCTCCTTTAACCTTTAAAAATTGACTTATGATCTATCATTGCAAACCAAGTGTTTGATTACATGTCCATGTAAGTGTCCCTCCTAAATGTGGCAATCGGTTTCTAGGTTCGAATTTATGCTTTTATTCGATACGTCTTTATTTTGTAGTGCAGAATGTGCTTATTGGCTTAATACTATCCTCACTCTTTTTGCTTATTCCTAGATGTCTTTAAAGTTCACTTATTTTTTTTCACTTTGCCTTTAGAATGACTTGTGATCGAACATTGCACGCCAACTATTCGATGAAATGTCCATTTAAATGTCACTTCTAAATGTTGCATTCGGTTTCTTGGTTCGAATATATGTTTTTATACTATCGGTTTTGATTTTGTAGTGCAAAATGTGTTTATTGGCTTGATACTATCCTCATTCTTTATGCTTAGGCCTAGATGTCTTTAAAGTTCACTTGTGTTTTCTCCCTTTTCCTTAAAAATGACTAGTGATCCAACTTTTCATGTCAAATGTTCTATGAAATGTCCATGTAAATGTCACTCCTAAATGTGGCATTCGGTTCCAAGGTTCGAATTTATTCTTTTATTCGATAGGTCTAGATTTTGTAGTGCGGAATGTGCTTATTGGCTTGATACTATCCTCATTCTTTAAGCTTATGCCTAGATGTCTTTAAAGTTCACTTGTTTTTTCTCCCTTTGCCTATACAATTACTTGTAATATAACATTGCACGACAAGTGTTCGATGAAATGTCCATGTGAATGTCACTCCTAAATGTGGCATTCGGTTTCAAGGTTCGAATTTATGCTTTTATTTGATCGGTCTTTATTTTGTAGTGCAAAATGTGCTTATTGGCTTGATACTATCCTCATTCTTTATGCTTATGCCTAGATGTCTTTAAACTTCACTTGTATTTTCTCACTTTGCCTATAAAATGACTTGTGATCTAACATTGCATGTCAAGTGTTCTATGAAATGTCCACGTAAATGTCACTCCTAAATGTAACATTCTGTTTCTAGGTTCGAATTTATGCTTTTATTTGAACGGTCTTGATTTTGTAGTGCAAAATGTGTTTATTCGGATGATACTATCCTCATTCTTTATGCTTAGGGCTAGATGTCTTTAAAGTTCTCTTGTTTTTTCTCCCTTTGCCTTTAAAATGACTACTGATCTAGCATTGCATGCCAAGTGTTCTATGAAATGTCCATGTAAATGTCACTCCTAAATGTGGCATTCGGTTTCAACGTTCGAATTTATGTTTTTATTCGATAGGTGTTTATTTTGAAGTACGGAATGTGCTTATTGGCTTGATACTATCCTCATTATTTATGCTTATGCCTAGATGTCTTTAAAGTTCACTTGTTTTTCTTCCTTTTGCCTTAAAAATGACTTGTGATCTGACATTGCACACCAATTGTTCGTAGAAATGTGCATGTATATGTTAGTCCTAAATTTGGTATTGGGTTTCTAGGTTCGAATTTATGTTTTTGTTCTATCGGTCTTGATTTTGTAGTGTAGAATGTGCTTATTAGCTTGATACTATCCTTATTCTTTATATATAAGCCTAGATGTCTGTAAAGTTCCCTAATTTTTTCTCACATTGCCTTTAAAATGACTTGTGATCGAACATTCCACGCTAAGTGTTCGATGAAATGTCCATGTAAATGTCACTCCTAAATGTTGCATTCGGTTTCTTGGTTCGAATTTATGTTTTTATTTTATGGGTCTTGATTTTGTAGTGTAGAATGTGCTTATCGGCTTGATACTGTCCTCATTCTATATGCTTATGCCTAGATGCCTTATAGTTCACTTGTTTTTTCTCCCTTTGCCTATAAAATGACTTGTGATCTAACATTGCACGCCAAGTGTTCGATGAAATGTCCATATAAATGTCACTCCTAAATATGACATTCGGTTTCTAGGTTCGAATTTATGCTTTTATTTGATCGGTCTTGATTTTATAGTGCATAATGTGCTTTTTCGCTTGATACTATCCTCATTCTTTATGCTTCGGCCTAGATGACTTTAAAGTTCTCTTGTTTTTTTCCCTTTGCCTTTAAAATGACTAGTGATCTAGCATTGCATGCCAAGTGTTCTATGTAATGTCCATGTAAATTTCACTCCTAAATGTTGCATTCGGTTTCATGGTTCGAATTTATGTTTTTTATTCTATCGGTCCTGATTTTGTCGTGCATAATGTGCTTATTGGCTTCATACTATCCTCATTCTATATGCTTATGCCTTGATGTCTTTAAAGTTCACTTGTTTTTCTTCCTTTTGCCTTAAAAATAACTTGTGATCCGACATTGCACGCCAAGTGTTCGAAGAAATGTCCATGTACATGTTAGTCCTAAATTTTGCATTTGGTTTCTAGGTTCGAATTATGCTTTTATCCGATCGTTCTTGATTTTGTAGTCTAGAACGTGCTTATTGGCTTGATATTATCCTTATTCTTTATGTTATAAGCCTAGATGTCTTTAAAGTTCCCTAAATGTTTCTCGCATTGCCTTTAAAATGACTTGTGATCGAACATTGGACGCCAAGTGTTCGATGAAATGTCCATGTAAATGTCACTCCTAAATGTTGCATTCGGTTTCTTGGTTCGAATTTATGTTTTTATTTTGTGGGTCTTGATTTTGTAGTGTAGATTGTGCTTATCGGCTTGATCCTGTCCTCATTCTATATGCTTATGTCTAGATGCCTTATAGTTCACTTGTTTTTTCTCCCTTTGGATATAAAATGACTTGTGATCTAACGTTGCACGCCAAGTGTTCGATGAAATGTCCATATAAATGTCACTCCTAAATGTGACATTCGGTTTCTAGGTTCAAATTTATGCTTTTATTTGATCTGTCTTGATTTTATAGTGCATAATGTCGTTTTTCGCTTGATACTATCCTCATTCTTTATGCTTCGGCCTAGATTTCTTTAAAGTTCACTTGGTTTTTCTCCCTTTGCCTTTGAAATGACTAGTGATCTAACTTTGCACGCCAAGTGTTCGAAGAAATATCCATGTAAATGTCACTCCTAAATGTTGCCTTCGGTTTCAAGGTTAGAATTTATGCTTTTATTTGATTGGTCTTTATTTTGTAGTGCAAATGTTCTTATTGGCTTGATACTATCTTCATTCTTTATGCTTATGCCTAGATGTCCTTATAGTTCACTTGTTTTTTCTCACATTGCCTTTAAAATGACTTGTGATCGAACATTGCACACCAAGTGTTCGATGAAATGTCCATGTAAATGTCACTCCTAAATGTTGCATTCGGTTTCTTGGTTCGAATTTATATTTTTATTTTATGGGTCTTGATTTTGTAGTGTAGAATGTGCTTATCGGCTTGATACTGTCCTCATTCTATATGCTTATGCCTAGATGCCTTATAGTTCACTTGTTTTTTCTCCCTTTACCTATAAAATGACTTGTGATCTAACATTGCACGCCAAGTGTTCGATGAAATGTCAATATAAATGTCACTCCTAAATGTGACATTCGGTTTCTAGGTTCGATATTATGCTTTTATTTGATCGGTCTTGATTTTATAGTGCATAATGTGCTTTTTCGCTTGATACTATCCTCATTCTATATGCTTAGGCCTAGATGTCTTTATAGTTCTCTTGTTTTTTCTCCCTTTGCCTTTAAAATGACTACTGATCTAGCATTGGGTGCCAAGTGTTCTATGTAATGTCCATGTAAATTTCACTCCTAAATGTTGCATTCGGTTTCATGGTTCGAATTTATGTTTTTTATTCTATCGGTCTTGATTTTGTAGTGCATAATGTGCTTATTGGCTTCATACTATCCTCATTCTATATGCTTATGCCTAGATGTCTTTAAAGTTCACTTGTTTTTCTTCCTTTTGCATTAAAAATGACTTGTTATCTGACATTGCACACCAAGTGTTCGTAGAAATGTGCATGTATATGTTAGTCCTAAATTTGGCATTGGGTTTCTAGGTTCGAATTTATGTTTTTGTTCTTTCGGACTTGATTTTGTAGTGCAGAATGTGCTTATTAGCTTGATACTATCCTTATTCTTTATGTTATAAGCCGAGATGTCTTTAAAGTTCCCTAATTTTTTCTCACATTGCCTTTAAAATGACTTGTTATCGAACATTGCACGTCAAGTGTTCGATGAAATGTCCATGTAAATGTCACTCCTAAATGTTGCATTCGGTTTCTTGGTTCGAATTTATGTTTTTATTTAATGGGTCTTGATTTTGTAGTGTAGAATGTGCTTATCGGCTTGATACATGTCCTCATTCTATATGCTTATGCCTAGATGCCTTATAGTTCACTTGTTTTTTCTCCCTTTGCCTATAAAATGACTTGTGATTTAACATTGCACGCCAAGTGTTCGATGAAATGTCCATATAAATGTCACTCCTAAATGTGACATTCGGTTTCTAGGTTCGATTTTATGCTTTTATTTGATCGGTCTTGATTTTATAGTGCATAATGTGCTTTTTCGCTTGATACTCTGCTCATTCTATATGCTTAGGCCTAGATGTCTTTAAAGTTCAATTGTTTTTTCTCCCTTTGCCTTTAAAATGACTACTGATCTAGCATTGCATACCAAGTGTTCTATGAAATGTCCATGTAAATTTCACTCCTAAATGTGGCATTCGGTTTCAACGTTCGAATTTAAGGTTTTATTCGATAGGTCTTTATTTTGTAGTACGGAATGTGCTTATTGGCTTGATACTATCCTCATTCTTTATGCTTATGCCTAGATGTCTTTAAAGTTCACTTGTTTTTTCTCACTTTGCTTATAAAATTACTTGTGATCTAACATTGCATGCCAAGTATTCGATGAAATGTCCATATAAATGTCACTCCTAAATGTGACATTCTGATTCTATGTTCGAATTTATGATATTATTTGATCGGTCTTGATTTTATAGTGCAAAATGTGCTTATTCGCTTGCTACTATCCTCACTCTATATGCTTAGGCCTAGATGTCTTTAAAGTTCTCTTGTTTTATCTCCCTTTGCCTTTAAAATGACAACTGATCTAGCATTGCATTCCATGTGTTGTATGAAATGTCCATGTAAATGTCACTCCTAAATGTTGATTTCGATTTCAACGTTCGAATTTATGTTTTTATTCGATAGGTGTTTATTTTGAAGTACGGAATGTGCTTATTGGCTTGATACTATCCTCATTCTTTATGCTTATGCCTAGATGTCATCAAAGTTCACTTGTTTTTCTTCCTTTTGCATTAAAAATGACTTGTGATCTGACATTGCACGCCAAGTGTTCGTAGAAATGTGCATGTATATGTTAGTCCTAAATTTGGCATTGGGTTTCTAGGTTCGAAATTATGTTTTTGTTCTATCGGTCTTGATTTTGTAGTGTAGAATGTGCTTATTGGCTTGATACTATCCTTATTCTTTATGTTATAAGCCTAGATGTCTTTAAAGTTTCCTAATTTTTTCTCACATTGCCTTTAAAATGACTTGTGATCGAACATTGCACACCAAGTGTTCGATGAAATGTCCATGTAAATGTCACTCCTAAATGTTGCATTCGGTTTCTTGGTTCGAATTTATGTGTTTATTCTACCGGTCTTGATTTTGTACGCAGAATTTGCTTATTTCCTTGATACTATCATCATTCTTTATGCTTATGCCTAAATGTCTATAAAGTTCACTTGTTTTTTCTCCTTTTGCCTTTAAAATGACATGTGATCTAACATTGAATGCCAAGTGTTCTATGAAATTTCCTTGTAAATGTCACTCCTAAATGTGGCATTCGGTTTCAAGGTTCGAATTTATGCTATTATTCGATTGGTATTGATTTTGTTGTGCAGAAAGTGCTTATTGGCTTGATACTATCCTCATTCTTTATGCTTATGCCAAGATGTCTTTATAGTTCACGTGTTTTTTCTCCCTTTGCCTATAAAATGACTTGTGATCTAACAATGCATGCCAAGTGTTCGATGAAATATCCATATAAATGTCAGAGCTAAATGTGACATTCGGTTTCTAGATTCGAATTTGTGCTTTTGTTTGATCGGTCTTGATTTTATAGTGTAAAATGTGCTTATTCGCTTCATACTATCCTCATTCTTTATGCTTAGGCCTAGATGTCTTTAAATTTCCCTTGTATTTTCTCCTTTTGCCTTCAAAATGACTAGGGATCTAGCATTGCATGCCAAGTGTTCTATGAAATGTCCATGTAAATGTCACTCCTAAATGTGGCATTCGGTTTCAAGGTTAGAATTTAAGGTTTTATTCGATAGGTCTTTATTTTGTAGTACGGAATGTGCTTATTGGCTTGATACTATCCTCATTCTTTATGCTTATGCCTAGATGTCTTTAAAGTTCACTTGTTTTTTCTCACTTTGCTTATAAAATTACTTGTGATCTAACATTGCATACGGGGTTTATGTTTTTTCTCCCTTTGCCTTTAAAATGACTACTGATCTAGCATTGCATACCAAGTGTTCTATGAAATGTCCATGTAAATGTCACTCCTAAATGTGGCATTCGGTTTCAACGTTCGAATTTATGTTTTTATTCGATAGCTGTTTATTTTGAAGTACGGAATGTGCTTATTGGCTTGATACTATCCTCATTCTTTATGCTTATGCCTAGATGTCATCAAAGTTCACTTGTTTTTCTTCCTTTTGCATTAAAAATGACTTGTGATCTGACATTGCACGCCAAGTGTTCGTAGAACTGTGCATGTATATGTTAGTCCTAAATTTGGCATTGGGTTTCTAGGTTCGAATTTATGTTTTTGTTCTATCGGTCTTGATTTTGTAGTGCAGAATGTGCTTATTGGCTTGATACTATCCTTATTCTTTATGTTATAAGCCTAGATGTCTTTAAAGTTCCCTAATTTTTTCTCGCATTGCCTTTAAAATGACTTGTGATCGAACATTGCACGCCAAGTGTTCGATGAAATGTCCATGTAAATGTCACTCCTAAATGTTGCATTCGGTTTCTTGGTTCGAATTTATGTTTTTATTTTGTGGGTCTTGATTTTCTAGTGTAGAATATGCTTATCGGCTTGATACTGTCCTCATTCTATATGCTTATGCCTAGATGCCTTATAGTTCACTTGTTTTTTCTCCCTTTGCCTATAAAATGACTTGTGATCTAACATTGCACGCCAAGTGTTCTAAGAAATGTCCATGTAAATGTCACTCCTAAATGTTGTCTTCGGTTTCAAGGTTCGAAAATACGCTTTTATTCGATTAGACTTGATTTTGTTGTGTAGAATGTGCTTATGGGCTTGATACTATCCTCATTCTTTATGCTTATGCCTAGATGTCATCAAAGTTCACTTGTTTTTCTTCCTTTTGCATTAAAAATGACTTGTGATCTGACATTGCACGCCAAGTGTTCGTAGAAATGTGCATATATATGTTAGTCCTAAATTTGGCATTGGGTTTCTAGGTTCGAATTTATGTTTTTGTTCTATCGGTCTTGATTTTGTAGTGCAGAATGTGCTTATTGGCTTGATACTATCCTTATTCTTTATGTTATAAGCCTAGATGTCTTTAAAGTTCCCTAATTTTTTCTCGCATTGCCTTTAAAATGACATGTGATCGAACATTGCACGCCAAGTGTTCGATGAAATGTCCATGTAAATGTCACTCCTAAATGTTGCATTCGGTTTCTTGGTTCGAATTTATGTTTTTATTTTGTGGCTCTTGATTTTGTAGTGTAGAATGTGCTTATCGGCTTGATACTGTCTTCATTCTATATGCTTATACCTGGATGCCTTATAGTTCACTTGTTTTTTCTACCTTTGCCTATAAAATGACTTGTGATCTAACATTGCACGCCAAGTGTTCTAAGAAATGTCCATGTAAATGTCACTCCTAAATGTTGTCTTCGGTTTCAAGGTTCGAAAATATGCTTTTATTCGATTAGACTTGATTTTGTTGTGTAGAATGTTCTTATTGGCTTGATACTATCTTCATTCTTTATGCTTATGCCTAGATGTGCTTATAGTTCACTTGTTTTTCTCCCTTTGCCTATAAAACTTCTTGTGATCTAACATTGCATGCCAAGTGTTCGATGAAATGTCCATATAAATGTCACTCCTAAATGTGACATTCTGATTCTATGTTCGAATTTATGATTTTATTTGATCGGTCTTGATTTTATAGTGCAAAATGTGCTTATTCGCTTGCTACTATCCTCATTCTATATGCTTAGGCCTAGATGTCTTTAAAGTTCTCTTGTTTTATCTCCCTTTGCCTTTAAAATGACAACTGATCTAGCATTGCATGCCAAGTGTTCTATGAAATGTCCATGTAAATGTCACTCCTAAATGTGGAATTCGGTTTAAACGTTCGAATTTATGTTTTTATTCCATAGGTGTTTGTTTTGAAGTACGGAATGTGCTTATTGGCTTGATACTATCCTCATTCTTTATGCTTATGCCTAGATGTCATTAAAGTTCACTTGTTTTTCTTCCTTTTGCATTAAAAATAACTTGTGATTTGACATTGCACGCCAAGTGTTCGTAGAAATGTGCATGTATATGTTAGTCCTAAATTTGGCATTGGGTTTCTAGGTTCGAATTTATGTTTTTGTTCTATCGGTCTTGATTTTGTAGTGCAGAATGTTCTTATTGGCTTGATACTATCCTTATTTTTTATGTTATAAGCCTAGATGTCTTTAAAGTTTCCTAATTTTTTCTCGCATTGCCTTTAAAATGACTTGTGATCGAACATTGCACACCAAGTGTTCGATGAAATGTCCATGTAAATGTCACTCCTAAATGTTGCATTCGGTTTCTTGGTTTGAATTTATGTTTTTATTTTATGGGTCTTGATTTTGTAGTGTAGAATGTGCTTATCGGCTTGATACTGAACTCATTCTATATGCTTATGCCTAGATGCCTTATAGTTCACTTGTTTTTTCTCCCTTTGCCTATAAAATAACTTGTGATCTAACATTGCACGCCAAGTGCTCGATGAAATGTCCATATAAATGTCACTCCTAAATGTGATATTCGGTTTCTAGGTTCGATTTTATGCTTTTATTTGATCGGTCTTGATTTTATAGTGCATAATGTGCTTTTTCGCTTGATACTATCCTCATTCTATATGCTTAGACCTAAATGTCTTTAAAGTTCTCTTGTTTTTTCTCCCTTTGCCTTTAAAATGACTACTGATCTAGCATTGCATGCCAAGTGTTCTATGAAATGTCCATGTAAATGTCACTCCTAAATGTGGCATTCGGTTTCAACGTTCAAATTTATGTTTTTATTCGATAGGTGTTTATTTTGAAGTACGGAATGTGCTTATTGGCTTGATACTATCCTCATTCTTTATTCTTATGCCTAGATGTCATCAAAGTTCACTTGTTTTTCTTCCTTTTGCATTAAAAATGACTTGTGATCTGACATTGCACGCCAAGTGTTCGTAGAAATGTGCATGTATATGTTAGTCCTAAATTTGGCATTGGGTTTCTAGGTTCGAATTTATGTTTTTGTTCTATCGGTCTTGATTTTGTAGTGCAGAATGTGCTTATTGGCTTGATACTATCCTTATTCTTTATGTTATAAGCCTAGATGTCTTTAAAGTTTCCTAATTTTTTCTCGCATTGCCTTTAAAATGACTTGTGATCGAACATTGCACGCTAAGTGTTCGATGAAATGTCCATGTAAATGTCACTCCTAAATGTTGCATTCGGTTTCTTGGTTCGAATTTATGTTTTTATTTTGTGGGTCTTGATTTTGTAGTGTAGAATTTGCTTATCGGCTTGATACTGTCCTCATTCTATATGCTTATGCCTAGATGCCTTATAGTTCACTTGTTTTTTCTCCCTTTGCCTATAAAATGACTTGTGATCTAACATTGCACGCCAAGTGTTCTAAGAAATGTCCATGTAAATGTCACTCCTAAATGTTGTCTTCGATTTCAAGGTTCGAAAATATGCTTTTATTCGATTAGACTTGATTTTGTTGTGTAGAATGTTCTTATTGGCTTGATACTATCTTCATTCTTTATGCTTATGCCTAGATGTGCTTATAGTTCACTTGTTTTTTCTCCCTTTGCCTATAAAACTTCTTGTGATCTAACATTGCATGCCAAGTGTTCGATGAAATGTGCATATAAATATCACTCCTAAATGTAACATTCGATTTCTAGGTTCGAATTTATGCTTTTATTTGATCGGTCTTGATTTTATATTGCATAATGTGCTTATTCGATTGATAATATCCTCATTCTTTATGCTTAGGCCTAGATGTCTTTAAAGTTCACTTGTTTTTTCTCCCTTTGCCTTTAAAATGACTAGTGATCTATTATTGCATGCCAAGTGTTCTATGAAATGTCCATGTAAATGTCACTCCTAAATGTGGCATTCAGTTTCAAGGTTTGAATTTACGGTTTTATTCGATAGGTCTTTATTTTGTAGTACAGAATATGCTTATTGGCTTGATACTATCCTCATTCTTTATGCTTATGCCTAGATGTCTTTAAAGTTCACTTGTTTTTCTTCCTTTTGCCTTAAAAATGACTTGTGATCTAACATTGCACGCCAAGTGTTCCAAGAAATGTCCATGTAAATGCTAGTCCTAAATTTGGCATTCGGTTTCTAGGTTCGAATTTATGTTTTTATGCTATCGGTCTTGATTTTGTAGTGTAGAATGTGCTTATTAGCTTGATACTATCCTTATTCTTTATGCTTATGCTTAGATGTCTTAAAAGTTCACTTCTTTTTTCTCACTTTGACTTTAAAACGACTTGTGATCGAACATTGCACGCCAAGTGTTCGATGAAATGTCCATGTAAATGTCACTCCTAAATGTTGCATTCGGTTTCTTGGTTCGAATTTGTGTTTTTATTCTATCGGTCTTGATTTTGTAGTGCAGAATGTGCTTGTTGGCTTGATACTATCCTCATTCTTTATGCTTATGCCTAGATGCCTTATAGTTCACTTGTTTTTTCTCTCGTTGCCTATAAAATGACTTGTGATCTAACATTGCACGCCAAATGTTTGATGAATTGTCCATATAAATGTCACTCCTAAATGTGACATTCGGTTTCTAGGTTCGAATTTATGCTTTTATTTGAGCGGTCTTGATTTTATAGTGCATAATGTGCTTTTTCACTTGATACTATCCTCATTCTTTATGCTTCGGCCTAGATGTCTATAAAGTTTACTTGTTTTTTCTCCCTTTGCCTTTAAAATGAGTAGTGATCTAACATTGCATGCCAAGTGTTCTATGAAATGTCCATGTAAATGTCACTCCTAAATGTGGCATTCGGTTTCAAGGTTCGAATTTATGCTTTTATTCGATTGGTCTTGAATTTGTAGTGCAAAATGTGCTTATTGACTTGATACTATCCTCATTCTTTATGCTTATGCCTAGATGTCTTTAAAGTTCACTTCTTTTTTCTCACTTTGCCTATAAAATTACTTGTGATCTAACATTGCATGCTAAGTGTTCGATGAAATGTCCATATAAATGTCACTCCTAAATGTGACATTCTGATTCTAGGTTCGAATTTATGCTTTTATTTGATCGGTCTTGATTTTATAGTGCAAAATGTGCTTATTCGCTTGATACTATCCTCATTCTATATGCTTAGTCCTATATGTCTTTAAAGTTCTCTTGTTTTTTCTCCCTTTGCCTTTAAAATGACTACTGATCTAGCATTGCATGCCAAGTGTTCCATGAAATGTCCATGTAAATGTCACTCCTAAATGTGGCTATCGGTTTCAACGTTCGAATTTATGTTTTTATTCGATAGGTGTTATTTTGAAGTACGGAATGTGCTTATTGGCTTGATACTATCCTCATTGTGTATGCTTATGCCTAGATGTCTTCGAAGTTCACTTGTTTTTCTTCCTTTTGCCTTAAAAATGACTTGTGATCTGACATTACACGCCAAGTGTTCGTAGAAATGTGCATGTATATGTTAGTCCTAAATTTCGCATTGGGTTTCTAGGTTCGAATTTATTTTTTTGTTCTATCGGTCTTGATTTTGTAGTGCAGAATGTGCTTATTTGCTTGCTACTATCTTAATTCTTTATGTTATAAGCCTAGATGTCTTTAAAGTTCACTTGTTTTTTCTCACATTGCCTTTAAAATGACTTGTGATCGAACATTGCACGCCAAGTGTTCGATGAAATGTACATGTAAATGTCACTCCTAAATGTTGCATTCGGTTTCTTGGTTCGAATTTATATTTTTATTTTATGTGTCTTGATTTTGTAGTGTAGAATGTGCTTATAGGCTTGATACTTTCCTCATTCTATATGCTTATGCCTAGATGCCTTATAGTTCACTTGTTTTTTCTCCCTTTGCGTATAAAATGAGTTTTGATCTAACATTGCACGCCAAGTGTTCGATGAAATGTCCATATAAATGTAACTCCTTAATGTGACATTCGGTTTCTAGGTTCGAATTTATGCTTTTATTTGATCGATCTTTATTTTATAGTGCATAATGTGCTTATTCGCTTGATTCTATCGTTATTATTTATGCTTATGCCTAGATGTCTTTAAAGTTCACTTGTTTTTTCTACTTTTGCCTTTAAAATGACTTGAGATCTAACATTGCACGCCAAGTGTTCGATGAAATGTCCATATAAATGTAACTCCTTAATGTGACATTCGGTTTCTAGGTTCGAATTTATGCTTTTATTTGATCGATCTTTATTTTATAGTGCATAATGTGCTTATTCGCTTGATTCTATCGTTATTATTTATGCTTATGCCAAGATGTCTTTAAAGTTCACTTGTTTTTTCTACTTTTGCCTTTAAAATGACTTGAGATCTAACATTGCACGCCAAGTGTTCGATGAAATGTCCATAAAAATGTCACTCCTAAATGTGACATTCGGTTTCTATGTTCGAATTTATGCTTTTATTTGAGCGGTCTTGATTTTATAGTGCATAATGTGCTTTTTCGCTTGATACTATCCTCATTCTTTATGCTTCGGCCTAGATGTCTATAAAGTTTACTTGTTTTTTCTCCCTTTGCCTTTAAAATGAGTAGTGATCTAACATTGCATGCCAAGTGTTCTATGAAATGTCCATGTAAATGTCACTCCTAAATGTGGCATTCGGTTTCAAGGTTCGAATTTATGCTTTTATTCGATTGGTCTTGAATTTGTAGTGCAAAATGTGCTTATTGACTTGATACTATCCTCATTCTTTATGCTTATGCCTAGATGTCTTTAAAGTTCACTTGTTTTTTCTCACTTTGCCTATAAAATTACTTGTGATCTAACATTGCATGCTAAGTGTTCGATGAAATGTCCATATAAATGTCACTCCTAAATGTGACATTCTGATTCTAGGTTCGAATTTATGCTTTTATTTGATCGGTCTTGATTTTATAGTGCAAAATGTGCTTATTCGCTTGATACTATCCTCATTCTATATGCTTAGGCCTATATGTCTTTAAAGTTCTCTTGTTTTTTCTCCCTTTGCCTTTAAAATGACTACTGATCTAGCATTGCATGCCAAGTGTTCTATGAAATGTCCATGTAAATGTCACTCCTAAATGTGGCTATCGGTTTCAACGTTCGAATTTATGTTTTTATTCGATAGGTGTTATTTTGAAGTACGGAATGTGCTTATTGTCTTGATACTATCCTCATTGTGTATGCTTATGCCTAGATGTCTTCGAAGTTCACTTGTTTTTCTTCCTTTTGCCTTAAAAATGACTTGTGATCTGACATTACACGCCAAGTGTTCGTAGAAATGTGCATGTATATGTTAGTCCTAAATTTGGCATTGGGTTTCTAGGTTCGAATTTATTTTTTTGTTCTATCGGTCTTGATTTTGTAGTGCAGAATGTGCTTATTTGCTTGCTACTATCTTAATTCTTTATGTTATAAGCCTAGATGTCTTTAAAGTTCACTTGTTTTTTCTCACATTGCCTTTAAAATGACTTGTGATCGAACATTGCACGCCAAGTGTTCTATGTAATGTCCATGTAAATTTCACTCCTAAATGTTGCATTCTGTTTCATGGTTCGAATTTATGTTTTTTATTCTATCGGTCTTGATTTTGTAGTGCATAATGTGCTTATTGGCTTCATACTATCCTCATTCTATATGCTTATGCCTAGATGTCTTTAAAGTTCACTTGTTTTTCTTCCTTTTTCCTTAAAAATGACATGTTATCTGACATTGCACACCAAGTGTTCGTAGAAATGTGCATGTATATGTTAGTCCTAAATTTGGCATTGGGTTTCTAGGTTCGAATTTACGTTTTTGTTCTTTCGGACTTGATTTTGTAGTGCAGAATGTGCTTATTAGCTTGATACTATCCTTATTCTTTATGTTATAAGCTGAGATGTCTTTAAAGTTCCCTAATTTTTTCTCACATTGCCTTTAAAATGACTTGTTATCGAACATTGCACGCCAAGTGTTCGATGAAATGTCCATAAAAATGTCACTCCTAAATGTGACATTCGGTTTCTATGTTCGAATTTATGCTTTTATTTGATCGGTCTTTATTTTATAGTGCATAATGTGCTTATTCGCTTGATACTATCCTCATTCTTTATGCTTCGGCCTAGATGTCCTCAAATTCACTTGTTTTTTCTCCATTTGCCTTTAAAATTACTAGTGATCTAACATTGCATGCAAAGTGTTCTATGAAATGTCCATGTAAATGTCACTTCTAAAATGTGGCATTCGGTTTCATGGTTCGAATTTATGCTTTTATTCGATAGGTCTTTATTATGTAGTACAAAATGTGCTTATCGACTTTTATACTATCCCCATTCTTTATGCTTATGCCTAGATGTCTTTAAAGTTCACTTGTTTTTCTTCCTTTTGCCTTAAAAATGACTTGTGATCTAACTTTGCACGCCAAGTGTTCGAAGAAATGTCCATGTAAATGTCACTCCTAAATGTTGCATTCGGTTTCAAGGTTCGAATTTATGGTTTTCTTTGGTTGGTCTTGATTTTGTAGTGCAAAATGTTCTTATTGGCTTGATACTATCCTCATTCTTTATGCTTATGCCTAGATGTCTTTATAGTTCACTTGTTTTTTCTCCCTTTGCCTTAAAAATGACTTGTGATCTAACATTGCACGCCAAGTGTTCGAAGAAATGTCCATGTAAATGTTTGTCCTAAATTTTGCATTCGGTTTCTAGTTTCTGATATCCGCTTTTTAGGTAGGTTTTTAGTGTCTAACTAGATTAGATTAAGTTAGTTTTCGTGCTTGAGTTTTATGTTTTTGAGTCTTTTTGCTTTAGTTTTCGTATTTCCTTGAGATTCAGAAACTACGCATCTTTTGTGTCTTTTTGTAGGCGTTTTGGAGCTCAAAAGAAGAGTTTGGAGCATTGCAAGAAAAGATGGAGATTTAGCGCTCAAGTAAAGTTATTGAAGATCAAGTTTGAGCTTGGAAAGAGATAGAGGAATTCGTTACAAGAACATAGGAAATAGAATCGAGTCAATCGGAGTTGTAACGAATCCTCTACGCAAGTTTTACTCAAGGTTGTTCGAACAAGCCCTCAGGAACGACCCTATGAGGGTCGTGCTAGACCCAAACCAAATGTCAAGCTTCAGGACTGACCCCATGGGGGTCGTGCACGACCCACTTTGGGTCGTGCATGGCGCCGACTTTTGCATTATTCCGAGATCTTTATGGATATATTCTATCTTTTATTTTAGGAAGTAGTTTTATCTTGTTTCCTAGTGTAATTAGGGCTCTTTTTTCTCTATAAAAGGAGGCTAGACCTTCTAGTTAAACTCTCTCTTTTTCTAGCTTTTGTTTTGAGGTAATTTGGAGATTAAGAGGAAGACTTGGAGGAAGTTGGAGAAATTTGTAAGACCTCTTTATTTTTATGATCATGTCTTCTTCTTTCTTTTCAATGTGTGAGTAGTCTTCTAGATTCTAGGGTTGGGTGAAAACCCAACACAATCATACATGTCTAGACTTGAATTCATGACTTGAATGCTTGAAGATCATATCTATCTAAAGAAGGGACTCCTCACATTTGACATTGGGGAGGAGAGGGTTGAGTTTCGCTTCAATCCCATTGTAAACGAAGTTGCTAGTTGCCATATTGACGAGCCTAGGGTCGGTAACGCCCCTTATTTGAAGGAAAACAAGGTGGGAGATGGATCAAAGCACAACATCGAGCCATTTCCAAATCCAGCAGGGTCGTTAACGACCCTCTACACCTCGGTAACAAGCCACTTCTTAGATGATCCAGGTGAGTTTTCTTGTTCTTATCCAATCAATTCTAGTCATGATCCTTTCTTCTATTCTCGTTCTGTATTGGATCCTACTGTTAGTCATATGAAGGAGACAAAGCCTCCTTGGTTTTCGGATTTTACTAACCTTGTTGTAGGACTTCCAAGCATACTTGTGGATGATAGAGGACCGAATGTCCTAGAGAGAAGCTTTGAAGCTTTTCCATCTAAATATGGGGTTCCTCATGATTCCGACAAAGCTGGATGGAGGCCGCCCTGATGAGCTAAGGTAAGTCGTCAAGCTAATGACGTTAAACAAGCGCTTACGGGAGGCAACCCGGACTTTAGATTAGATTTTTATTATGTTTTTGTTTTTAATTTTTAGATTAGATTTTTCTAACCTTCCTTAGACTAGGATAGAATACTTTTGTTTGGAATAGAGTTTTGTGGGATTTTTGCAGGGTCCTATGTTTCAAAAACGGGCTCAAAAAGACGAGAAAAGATGACATTACATGCGGTGCAACTTTGGGTATTTGTTCCACCTTCATTTCAAGCTTCCAAGAGTTCTTTGTGAGTTTCTTCTTCTTATTTTACATTTTCATATCATTTTCATGCATGAGGACATTGCATGATTTAAGTATGGGGTAGGGGAAGAAGAAATCTCACATGTTGTATATAATTGAGTCTTTGATTGTTTGCTTGTTTGCTTTCTTGTTAGCTTGTTTTGTTTAAAAAAGAAAGCAATAAAAAATTTGAAAAAAAAAATTGAAAAAATGTCGAAAAATCCAAAAATATTTGCTTTTGTCTGTTTTAGGATAGAAGCATACTCCATCTTAGATGTCTTATGATGAGAATTAATTTTCATGCTTATCATATAATTCCTTTGGCATATTTGGATAGTCTAGCCTAAGTCTTGAGAAATTGCTTTTAATTGTGAAAATTGACTTGTGATGAAATTGAGCATATGTGTCTTGAATAGAAGTAGTTGCAATCCAACAAAATTTTCACCTAGTGAGGAATTTTGGCCTAAAAGGGAGAACATAAAAAATCCCTCTTCTTTATATGTGTGATTTGCTCTCTTTGTGCATTAATCTCTTGTCATTGATATGGTTATCTATTTCTTGAAGCCGCTATGAGATCGTTCATGCATGTTAATTATGATTAAGAACTTATATTCATAAGCCACTTTTTATCCTCTCTTTTACCTACCCTTACACTATCCTCTTTTTGAAGCCAAGTTGAGCCTTAAGCCTTTTATTTTTAGCTCCACAAAATTATTCCCTAGCCGAAATAAGCTTGACCCTATCTGGGGATTAGGACTTAGTATTGGTTTGTGATAGTTTTGTTGTGTGAGATTGCTTGGTTCAAGTGTGGGGTAATTATGGGTTGGGGAAAGTAAAAAAATCTTGCAGTTTGTCATTTAAAAGGAGTTTGGTTCCCTGAATGCACTTACAAAAGAGTTGAAAAAAAAGAAAGAAGAAAAAAAGACTGGTACCAACCTCCCATGAAAAAAAATGAAAATCAAAAGGGAGAAAAATAAAGCAAAGTGTTGAAAGTGAAAGTGTGCATGAGCCAAATTTCCTTAGTATTTGTAAGCAAGATAAGTTGGGATTTAAAAGAGTTGAAGAAATAAGAGTTTGAGCATAATGATGAGAGAGTTTTGGTATATGTTCTTTTATGAGAGTTTTTGGCAATGTGTGAGTTTTTAGGAGTCTTTGATTCCCGGATTTTATTAGCACCACATGGCCAAATATTTTCCACACCCTTTGTCTTTATCAAGCCCCATTACAACCCGGTCGAATGGAGTCTTCTATGAAGATTTCATTGAGCCTAAGTTCTTATGATGATTGATGTGTTTTGACTTCTCTAGGTAGAAAGATTGGTGATATAAGTCTCAATGATAAAGTTGATGTTGCATAAAGATTGAGTTGAGAGTTGATGTTAATAGCCTAAACACATGAGAGATGAGTGAAACACATTAAAATCCCTTCTGAGGTTGGATTGTGATTGCTTATGCTTGAGACTCATACATATGTGATGACGTTAAAATTACTTGTCTACATCTTCACTTGTGCTTAAAATGTTTTGACAAAGGCTATGCTTGAAGATTGTGTTATTGGTCTTGATTTTGCATGATTATTGCTTGAGGACAAGCAAGTCTAAGTATGGGGTATTTTGATATCCGCTTTTTAGGTAGGTTTTTAGTGTCTAACTAGATTAGTCTAAGTATGTGTTATTGTTCAAGAAACCCTTCAACAGGTTCGAATTTATGTTTTTATTCTATCGGTCTTGATTTTGTAGTGCATAATGTGCTTATTGGCTTGATACTATCCTTATTCTTTATGCTTATGCCTAGATGTCTTTAAAGTTCACTTGTTTTTTCTCACTTTGCCTTTAAAATGACTTGTGATCTAACATTGCACGCCATGTGTTCGATGAAATGTCCATGTAAATGACACTCGAAAATGTTGCATTTGGTTTCTTGGTTCAAATTTATGTTTTTATTCTATCGGTCTTGATTTTGTAGTGTAGAATGTGCTTATTGGCTTGATACAATCCTCATTCTTTATGCTTATGCCTAGATGCCTTATAGTTCACTTATTTTTTCTCCCTTTGCCTATAAAATGACTTGTAATCTAACATTGCACGTCAAGTGTTCGATGAAATGTCCATATAAATGTCACTCCTAAATGTGACATTCGGTTTCTAGCTAGGTTCGAATTTATGCTTTTATTTGATCTTTCTTTATTTTATAGTGCATAATGTGCTTATTCGCTTGAAACTATCTTCATTCTTTATGCTTCGGCCTAGATGTCTTTAAATTCACTTGTTTTTTCTCCATTTGCCTTTAAAATGACTAGTGATCTAACATTGCATGCAAAGTGTTCTATGAAATGTCCATGTAAATGTCACTTCTAAATGTGGCATTCGGTTCCAAAGTTCGAATTTATGCTTTTATTCGATAGGTCTTTATTCTGTAGTACAGAATGTGCTTATCGGCTTGATACTATCCCCATTTTTTATGCTTATGCCTAGATGTCTTTAAAGTTCACTTGTTTTTGTTCCTTTTGCCTTAAAAATGACTTGTGATATAACTTTGCACGCCAAGTGTTCGAGAAATGTCAATGTAAATGTCACTCCTAAATTTTGCATTCGGTTTCAAGGTTCGAATTTATGGTTTTATTTGATTGGTCTTTATTTTGTAGTACAGAATGTGCTTATCGGCTTGATACTATCCCCATTCTTTATGCTTATGCCTAGATGTCTTTAAAGTTCACTTGTTTTTTCTTATTTTGCCTTTAAAATGACTTGTGATCCAACATTGCACGCCAAGTGTTTGTTGAACAAAAATGTGAAAATATTCGCAAAACATATTTTATTTTTTTTTGAGAAATTTGAGTTCGACCCTTTCTTTTTACCCTTTTGATTAAAAGTCATACAAATACAAAGAATTTGGTTTGTTTTAGGATTTGGGCTGCACCCGAGTTTTGACAGGTTGCCTACGTATCCCTTTAAAGAGAATCAGGCCTTACGTAGTTCGGAGTGTTTTGGTTTTTGTTTTTGTGTGAAATTTTTCATGCATCAGAGGAACGGATCTAAACCCACCTTCTAGGAAGGGTTGCCTAGACCGCTCCAACTATCATTTGCATGACGCGAATGATACTAAACTCACCTTCTAGGAAGGGTAATCTAGTCATTCGCATTTGGCGTGCACGATTATTTTTTAGTGCGTTTTAATTTATTTGAAAATTTTAGTTTGATTTGGGGTTGCGACTGTACTCGATAAAAATTTGCATCGAGTTATCTACGTAGCCTTTTTATGCGTCAAGTCCTTACGTAGTTCTATAAGGAGATTTTAATTTCATAATCCTACTTAATAATAGGCAAAACTAATCCTTACACATTCGGTAATTTAGCACCATTTGGTTAACCGATCATGACATTTACATGAGCTTATTAATTATACCAATTTTTGTCCTTTGTGAAATTCAAGGATTTTTTGGAGTTTATGCTAATAAGCTGGTGGACCAATTTGTCATACATTTCCCAAGTATTAATTACTTGTATGCATGTTCCCCTGTACGTCCATGCATATTTTACATGATCAAGTTTTATTATTTTTCTTTTCGATGGGCTTTTTATTTCATTCATTTTGTAATGTTTGTCTTTTGGGCTTACATCAAAATTCAAGCCCAACCCACAAATTAATGTGGAGGATAGCCTTATTTTGGTGAAGTTACATACCGGAATTTGTACTTTCCTTTTTACTGGTGAACCTTACCTATAATTTTGTCAAGGCAATCTCTTTAATTTAGGGGGAAAAAACAATTAATCCAATGATATCCCAACAAGATTTTATATGGATTAAAAATTAAAGTTTGAAAGGGATAAAAGATATTCTTTTTTCTTATCCTTTATATACTGGTCCAAGATTGAAAGTCATGTTTCAACGCGAGCCACAATCTCACAATTCAGTATTGATTTTCCCCAATTCTCTTTGAGTAAGTTTTTTTTCTCTTAACGTATTTTTTTCTTCTAATTTATTTTTTCCTCTGATTGCAAACAAATTCTTTGTAAGAATTGAGTTATGGTGGGCAAGAATTCAAGTGGATTTGACCTCTCCATAATTTGGTTCCTAACAAGGGAAGATTCAAGTGGATCTAACCTTGTTAATTTAGAGGGTTTAAGCTTTTGTAAAAAATAGTACCGAAATTATAGTACTATATTTTTTTTTAATCTCATACAGATGTATTTTTCGTTTGTTGATTCAAACCCAAAATTTTGATTAGCTATGTACTCATGTACACCCAATTTGCAGAAATCAAACCACTTTATATATATATTTTTCTCGTAAGTTGACAAGTCTTGTTTGTTTTTCTTTTCTTTTTTATTCTTTTGAGTAGTCACATCAATTTATAGGGAAAATAGAAGTCCTACAAATAGCCCTGCACCCCCTTCCTAATCTGCAAACCTACACCAATTTGCCTTTTTATTAGCTTTCATTATTTTATTTTACATTGTTTACCACTCTAGAATTTGAGAGTTTTGTCCGAACCGGACTTCAATTTTTTTTTATGAACCACGTCTGGTAGAGGTTTCACGTGTAATGAACATGAAAATTATTTGCGTTTTCTTGTATACATACGAAACCATTCAATTAATTTTTTTGTTGTTCATTCCGCATAAAATTTGGCAGAGTAACCCCATGAAAATCAGTTTTAAAAAGTTAGAGATCCACTTGAATCTCAATTTTTAGACATTTCAAGATCCCCTTGAATCTCAAACATGTCAAGAACGGGTTGAATTGACCATAAAAAATTAGGGAAGATCCGCTTGAATCTTTTGAACCCCCAACTTGAAATGGTTAAATTTGACCATCATAAAACCAGGGAGAATCCCCTTGAATTCTTCACCCCCGGATTTTAAAATGGAAGAAAACAGATTTCAAAAGTTATCCATTATAAAACCAGGGAGAATCCCCTTGAATTCTTAACCCCCGAATTTAAAATGGTAGAAAAAGAAAACGATTGAATTTTAAAAGAAGATGAAACACCAGTTGCTTTTCTACCTTCTTCCTCCTTGGACTGATTCTACGTGTTTTCTTTTAACTTTTTTTATGCTCTCTTTCTCTTCCTTTTCTTTCCTTTGTCAGAATTGATATTTTGTCTTCTTGAACTCCCACCAAAAGCAATTGCTTTGTATTTAAAAGAATGTCACGTGGGAAAGTTACTCAAGGGAGCCTCACTTCACCCACTTGCCCACTTTTCAATTACCTCTCTTTTTTATTTTTTCATTTGCATTTCTCTTTTTCAATGTTATAGTTAATGTAACTTCTGTAGAGCCCCACCCAAACAAACCATTTTTTTCTTTTTTTTATTAATTCCATCCTATTGGATCTATGATAATAAGTTGGGCTTTTTCCTAATTGGATCAGGCAGAAATGGAGATTTTGGGCCTTGGAGCAGAAATTAAGGAAATTATAAGATCCAATTTTACAATTCCTAATTATTGGCTTTGCTTAATAATAATTAATCACATTTAAATTTTGTAATTAATTTTCATTACATTTATGGGTAATTGTAATTTTTTACCCTCAACAGTTACCCCCCGAAATTTGCATGTGTAAATGCTTGCACACATGTAAATTTCGTATTTCACGTGCTATTTGTTTGGATATAGCCCTAATAGTCTCTTTTGTTTGTATCCCTGGCTCTACTTATGGCTGCATATGGTTAGCTCAAAACCCAACGAGCATTGTCAAGCTCGGGTAAGGAAGTCAAATATGGCCCTCTTTATAGGAGATCATTATCATTTAAGGAAGTGAAGGTTAAGCTCCCTAACGAGTCTCGAATAACTTGGACCACCAGGGGGGAAGTATTTGAAGGGTGGTTTAACTTTTTGGACGATGATGAGAACGATTGTGTGGTTCGTAACAAGAATCGTGGCTCTTATTTGCGGGGAGTTTTCTTAGAGGAGGTGTGCACTAAGTATGGTTGTGCAAATAACTTTCCAGCTCCTGAAGGATTTTATCCAATCTTAGAGAAACTTCTAAAGAAGAAGCAAAATTGGGGCTCAGAATTTCTTTTCAAGGGTTTGGCTGATTTTATTCCGGGCTTGATTGAATGGACGGATCAAACTTTAAAATGTCATGAGACTACATTGCGAAAGGCAGGTATTTATGGTCTTGTCGTTGTATCACGCTTTCCTTACATGCACAACAGAGATGTGTGGAGAGCTTTTTGTGAACTTTGGGGTCCCCTAACCAACACCATGCATCATGGTGGTGGAGAATTGGGGATAACACTCAATGATTTGAAACATATTGGTGGTCTGCCCATTCTTGGAGAACCATATGAAGAGTTTTTACCTTTAAATGAGGTATTGGTTAATAAAGCTCAGTTTCCGTCCACAATTTTAGAGCTTCTGCATATTCATGCAATGCTTTGCAAACATCATGTTGTTGAAGAAGTCTCGTGGTGGAAATGGTTGGAGCATTTTTATAGAGGTAAGCGAATTTGGGGCGCTTTTGGTGAAGCTGGTGAGATACGTCGCCAAAAGAAACCTAAGACAAAGTCGACCCTTCCGCCTAAAAAGAAAGAGTTGCTACCCCTTCATGTATGCAAGAAAGGGGCATTAGCTGCCTATCTCGCGTTTATGCTTAGCAGGTTTGTATTGCCACATGGGGGTAAGAATATTAGGCCTGAGACATTTGTGATGGCTTGTCTTATGGCAAATGGTCGAAAAATTTCATTAGCACCGACAGTTTTGGGCCACATTTATCACGGGCTAGGAGATATGGCAACTCACGAGCATCCTGGGCGTGCGAATCCGAACTTTGGTGTACATTTTGTGATTGGTTGGCTTGGAGAATATTTTTCCAACCTATACCGTTGACGTCCTGATAGTGATTTTCCTGAAGGGTATCCTCGCCTAGCACGCTATGCTGGAGTTCGGCCTAATGCCCTTCCACTCCGTGCAGCTAGACTACGTTTTCGTCGTTCAGACTTCGTTTCTTATCGGGCTATCCCTTTTGGTGATAAGTCTGAGAGTTTGGACCACTACTGCTCAGTTGATCTTCCAGATGAAGTTTTTAAGCGTCTAGTTTGTATCTGTTCTGCCAGGCTGCCTGTCCGTGTGGGGACATCTTTGTTTTTGGAGCCGTATTATCCGAATAGATTTGCTCGCCAGTGGGGTTTCGACCAAGGAGTTCCCAGCAATGATTTAACTCTTAGCGTCTCACAAAGGAGTCGAAGATCCATAGAGGATATTGCTCATGCCTACGCTCGCCTTTTTGAGCGTCGTAGTGAGGGAATGTTTCATATCCCTTGCTCTTGTCACCTTTGGATGTGCTCATGGGATTATTGTGGCTATTGGGTTGTAGTTTCGGCTCCTTATTTGCTCCAATCAGTTAACAAGGTTAATGTGACCTTGACAAGGAACAACAGTCATCCAAGGGAAAAAACTTATGTTATCGCCGACATGAGAACTGTTACTGTCGGCATAAGAAAAGAAGTAAGGTTTTCAGACATGACCGCGTCTTCCTCAGACAACGACTCAAACCAACCCATTATCGATGATTCAGTTAATAGTATGCCTGGAGATAAGCGTGCACCAAAGAATAGGTCTCCAAGTGATGACGTACATCCTAAAAGGGTCAAGCACGACCAAAGAGAGGAGCCAAGCGATCTCAATTATGAGGATATGGTTGACTATGGTGGCATGTCCTCCCCATCATATGTGGGTTTTGGTGGTGGCTCCGCTCCAGTAGAGAAAGAAATTTCATCTACGAACGATCCTGCTTGTATAGAACTTACAAGACCACCAAACGATCCAGTTTATCAAGGACAAGTATGTATGGACATCATTCCACTTGAGTCTGTTCCTCATACCTTACAAAATCTCTTTTCTAGTACTGTTCCTGATTGGCTTAGTAAGAGTATCATCATGGCAGTCTAAACAATCCTAGGACTTATTTCAGTTGCACCATCTATCCAAGAATTGTTGACATTGCGTACTCAAGTCTTTGGGCATTTGGAAGCATTTAAAGGTGTGGCGAATGTCGCCAAACTGGAGGATTTTGGTACCTCCTGGTTCATTTCCAAGATAACAGAGATATTTGATGTCGCTGATGCTTTGGCGACATTGGGAGGGTCTAGTGATACCGATCAAGTACACCAATTATTTGTTGCTCTTTCCACCTGTCTTGAGGACCTTGCCATGAAGACTTCTCAGTTAACTCAATTTTGTCAAAATTCCAACTCTTTGGAAGAACAACAAAAGGGGATTCGTGAATTAGAAGCCCGTATTTGCAAGATGAAAGAAGATCTTATTATTTCGAGAGACGCTTATGAGAAAGGAGAGTCTGCACTAATAGAAGATGTTCAGCTTAAAGAAGCAGAGAAGCAAGAATTGGAAGCAGAGCTAGAGCGTGCAAAGAATGCCAAACTCGAAGAGATGGATTCAAAAGAGGCCCTTGTCCAAAAGATAGTTGTTGATCTCATTTTTTTTGCTTCCCGTGATTGACTCACATTTAGTTGTATTTTTTTTTATCATTTCAGAAGTTTGTGTCTTTATGATATTACATCATTATCTATAATGACTTTCTTTGTTTTATCTTGACATTCTGTTTTGTGTTAATAATGAAAAAATATCATTATCATTTTTACCTCATTTGGTTTGTTTGTTTTTTGTTATGGCTGTGTCTAGACAAGTACAATGTACCTAGACTGCCTATGTACCTGATGTCTCTTTATTTGGTGGTGTTTTTATATGTGATTTCCTTTGTAAATATGTTTCTTTTTCCCCTTTTCTTGTGTGTTTTGTTCCTTTTTAGCTTAGTTCCCGTATTTCTATGAGATTCGGAGACTACGCGCGTTTTATGTGTTTTGTAGGTAATTTGGCATGGATCAAGGGTCGTTTTGAAGGAGGATTGGAACATGGAGCAAGGCCCGAGCAAAGGAGGAAAGAGAGGAGCAAGCCATGAAGAAGAACAAGAGGAAAGCCAACAAGAAGAAAGTGGAACGAGGTTCGGACCGAGATGCAACCAACCTCGGGCCCGACTTGAAGTTTCAACCTCGGACCGACTTGCACCGTAAGTCGGGCCCGAGGTCCTCCGTGTCGGGCCGAGTCGGTCGATTGGTGCTTGGGCTCCAAGGCACGAAATTGTGAACTTCCACTTTTGCCCCTCATCTAATCTATAAAAGGCTCTCTTGTCTTCTAATTTGGAGGTTCCCACACTTGGCAAGGAACCAACCCTCAAGAGGATACTTGGAGAGCAAGGAGGAAGGAGAGGAGAAGGAGAAGAGAGAGAATCGGCCATAGAGAGGGGGATTTGATAGGTTTGGTTGATAGATTAGCTTTGCTTTGTTTTGATCTTGTGGATTTGGAAACCTTTGATTTGAGTTTGTGGATTGCTTTTGATTTTGAATGAAACTTTGCTTTGGTTTGAGATTGATGATGTTGATTGCTTTCCTTTTTGATTTGTTTGCTTTCTTTGTTTGCCACATGGAGTAGATCTCCAGCTAGGTTTGGGCTAGAAACCCCAATTCCATAACCTTGAGTGCTTGATTTAGGAACCCACTCTACATAGAGCTACAATTCCTTGCGAAAGTTGGGAATCAAGGCTTGTGATTGGCAAAGTAGCGAAAGTGAACATGTGTCAATCTCAAGTCCTTTCTTCGAAGGGGATTTCCCCAATGATCGAGGTGTAGAAGTGGTTGGAACGAGGGCGAAAGCACTCGATCCTATTCCGATCATCACTTATTGCTTGAATTGGGGTGGAAAAGCCTTAATCTACTAGAGAAGGAACCCCAAAAGACCAAGATCTACTTTCAATCTTTGAAGTTCGACAAACCCAGATACCTCGGGCCCGACTTCATCTACGTCAGTCCCGACTTCCCTCTTGTCGCCAACATCGGGCCCGACGTGACCTCTGTGTCGGTCCCGACCATTCTCTTTGTTTTTCTTTGTTTTAAATTCTCCTTTCCAGCTTTCTAGTGTCTAGGCACATCAATCGAGTAGACTTCCCGAGTGTTCGACATCCACCACGTGCTACAACGGGGTCGGGTTATAAATTATATCTCTAGACCCTCGCAAAACCGAGCGATCAAAAGATTGGCGCCGTTGTCGGGGAAGTCTAAGTGCATTGAGTGCCAATTTGGTGAGTTTCTTGTGTTTTGGTAGTGATTTGGGTGAGGGAATAGCCCAAACCCTTTGTTTGTTTTTGATTTGTTTTGGTTTGTGTCTTTGTTTCGTAGGTGTATGCTAGCTCGTTCCTCCCGAGGAACACTTGATGAAAGGATCGATGGAGGGGATGATGGTGCAAAGAGATCGCCACGAGAATCCAAGGAATTCCGACAACAAACACCACGCAACTGACCCGTCTTCAACTGGCTGGATCTTCCTCGTCCGAACTCGAAATTGAGTGATTCCAATTCGAGAAGTTAGATCTATGAGTCTAGTTGAAGTCCTCAAAATATGAGACCGAGATGATGAGCGGATTGAAAGTTATGTCGAATTTACTGAGATGGTGCAGAAACCTCCGAGATGGATGATGGTTCGAAAATGGAGAGAACAAGGGGATATGGATGCTTGATAACTTGGATATGACTCACCAAGCTCTCAAACAAACTATGATGCTCGAATTGTCGGATATGACTCACCAACAATTGAACAACGAGAATTGAACGAAACAAAACAAGAACTTTGAATTGAAAATGCAAGGAAAAGAGAAGCAAATTTCGTCCAAGTCTCTCACAACAAAGGGTGAGGGGGCCGACCATATAACCTAGAAAGCAACCTCACAAAGTTAGCCCCTTCACTTAAGGAAATTACAAAAATTAAACCGAAATCCCGAAAACTTATAAAGTGTCCTTAACCGTTAAAAAAGTCACTTGTCGGAACACGAGTCAAAAGGAGACTCCAACCTTCTTCTCTGTAAACCTTTGGAAACTTATGATCCATGAGCTCCTCCTTGATCTTGTCAAGTATTGCCCTAGCATGTTCTCGAGTGATGCGCCAATAATAGAGTGTCGTGCCTTGACTCGGCTCCTTAGCGCCTCGGACACCGGCCTTGGATATGTGTCCAAATGAAGACTCTCCCTTGTCGTGCAAATTGGACTTGTCTTTAGGGATGGAATCTTCACTCAACTCATGGGGCCATGACTCGGTAGATGGAATCACATCATCCTCCTCCACTTCAAAAAGATTCGTCCTCGAATCTATCAAGCCTTGTGAGCTCAACAAAGAAGGTAGGGCTTGTAGCTCCCTTGGTGTGGCATTCTCCATGACAAAGACATCCTTCTTGGCCTCCACAAGAAAGGGAATGTAATCACCGCTTGGAGTGACTAAAACAGCCTCGTCCTCCTCATGGAGCAAGAAGGGCAAACATGAAGGAATCATAGGAAGTGCATCCATCCATGGTGTCGCCAACGAGTTCATGGAGCTAGGAGTAATGGTAGGACGTTGCTTGATTTTAGGAGACAATTCCACAACTTCCTCCTCTTGTTGCAATGTGTGCATCAATTCTATTGGACACTTGATGGTAATGAGTTGTTCCAATCCATGGAAAGGAGTCTCTCTTTTTGGTTGTTCTGTGTCACTCATCACTCTTTGTTGGAAGGAATTCTTCTCCCCTTTACAAGGGGTCGTCCTCGAACCTTGATCCTCTTCTCGTATATCCTTGATCTTCACCACTTGAGGCACTTGTGTCCTCTCGTCCAGCCCCAGGATTTGGCGCTCCAAGGCATCGATGCGTATCGCCAAAGCTTCCACGGATTGTTGCATGCATTGTTGAAAAGTTTGTATCATGGCAGCCACCGAACTAGTGGACGTCTCCTCAACTTGTTCCTTATTCTTGTCATCACCTACACATGTCATCGTAAAAACAAGGCAAAGATCAAGGTATAGAGGTCACACGAATTAATCACCAAGACTTGCCCGAGATGAAAATCCGACAAGTTGCAAGTAGGATATGACCAACAAAATGGAACAAGAAAACCTCAAACACAACAGCACAAGATGTCTCGTCTTGGTGTCGTTCCCGTATCCTAGCACCGTAACCAACAACAAGCATGTAATGACAACAAACAAGGCTGGTTTGGACCTCAATCCCACGTTTTTTTAACTCAGCAAAATCAGCAAGACACACTTAAAACCAACACTAAAGAAAGACTTAAATTCAATCAACAAATGCACCCTTTCAACTACCAACCTTTGAATGCTCTTTTGGTGTTCTATGGGGACGTTTTTGAGCATGGTTTTGCAGCCATGGCTGAGAACCCACTCGGCCAAAACAACAACAAGTTCAAGACCAAGAAACGACCACAACAACAAGACAACAATTCGGACAAGGCCGAACACAACAACAACAACGCAGCCCTAAGGAGTTCGAACCTAAAACTTGCAACAAATGGAAATTCAAGGTCGGAACAAGATTTAGATGGCGATACCTTCGCGTGGCTCTGATACCACTTGATGAGAGGATCGATGGAGGGAATGATGGTGCAAAGAGATCGCCACGAGAATCCAAGGAATTCCGACAACGATTACCACGCAAACTGACCCGTCTTCAACTGGATGGATCTTCCTCTTCCGAACTCGGAATTGAGTGATTCCAATTCGAGAAGTTAGATCTATGAGTCTAGTTGAAGTCCTCAAAATATGAGACCGAGATGATGAGCGGATTGAAAGTTATGTCGAATTTACTGAGATGGTGCAGAAACCTCCGAGATGGATGATGGTTCGAAAATGGAGAGAACAAGGGGATATGGATGCTTGATAACTTGGATATGACTCACCAAGCTCTCAAACAAACTATGATGCTCGAATTGTCGGATATGACTCACCAACAATTGAACAACGAGAATTGAACGAAACAAAACAAGAACTTTGAATTGAAAATGCAAGGAAAAGAGAAGCAAATTTCGTCCAAGTCTCTCACAACAAAGGGTGAGGGGGCCGACCATATAACCTAGAAAGCAACCTCACAAAGTTAGCCCCTTCACTTAAGGAAATTACAAAAATTAAACCGAAATCCCGAAAACTTATAAAGTGTCCTTAACCGTTAAAAAAGTCACTTGTCGGAACACGAGTCAAAAGGAGACTCCAACCTTCTTCTCTGTAAACCTTTGGAAACTTATGATCCATGAGCTCCTCCTTGATCTTGTCAAGTATTGCCCTAGCATGTTCTCGAGTGATGCGCCAATAATAGAGTGTCGTGCCTTGACTCGGCTCCTTAGCGCCTCGGACACCGGCCTTGGATATGTGTCCAAATGAAGACTCTCCCTTGTCGTGCAAATTGGACTTGTCTTTAGGGATGGAATCTTCACTCAACTCATGGGGCCATGACTCGGTAGATGGAATCACATCAACACTTGAGCTTGAGTTTGTGAGTGATCCGGAAAGTATTCTCAAAGAAGCCCGAAGAAGGAAATGGATGGCGAATCAAGCTCTCCATGTTGATGAGGAGTTGGCTCAACTTAGGGCCGAAATGGCTAGATTGCAACTTGAGAAGGACAATCAAGAGGCGGTGGCAAGAAGAGAACGGGAGCAACGGATGAGGGTCGAGGCTCAACTCAACGCTCTACCCCGGAATGCACGCCAATACATGCATCCGGAGTTGAGGGTACCCGAACCGGCTATTGTGCTTCCCGAGGTTGCCAAGAATTTTGAGATCAAGACGCAATTCATTTCCCTCATCAAGCGTGATCAATTCGAGGGCCGTACACATGAGTGTCCCATAGAGCACATCAAACGCTTTGTGGACATGTGTGAGACGATCTCTACCGATGAGGAGACGTTGGAGTATGTGCTTGTAAAGGCGTTCAAATGGTCACTTGGGGGAAAGGCCACACATTGGCTCGAGAGCCAAGCCCCTAGGTCAATCACAACTTGGAAGGCACTCTATCATGCTTTCTTGATGAAGTTCTTCCCGCCCTCAAAGACAACCGAGCTAAGAAGGAAAATTGCAAGCTTTCAACAAGGTCCGAATGAGCCTCTCTTCGAAGCATGGGACCGTTTCAAGGAGATGTTGCGCCAATGTCCTACTCATGGCCAACAACCATATGTGCTCCAAGACATCTTTTTCCAAGGCATCAATCTGGCAATGAAGGACAAGATCAATCTCCACACCGATTGTGGGTTAATAGACTTGACACCGGATCAAGCATGGGAGCTACTTGACAAGTTATCCGATTATGAGGCCATGTATGGGGTGAGTCAAGCTAGCAAAGAGGTGAAAGTTCAAGGTGAAGGTGCAAGGAAGTTATATGATCCAAAATGATGTGATCAAGCCCACCTGAACCCACCTTCCCGGCCTGCCTCGAGTCGGCGTTCTGACCAGTGGGCCAGCCTCTAGTCTGCCTCGGCCGGCGATCTAACTAGTGGCGCTCAATCACATGTCATGGGTTGCAGCCAATGCACCCCAACCTGCAGGAGGTTTCACACCTTTTATCCTGCAGGATGTTGGAGGGGGGATTTGATCCCCTGACCGCCCTTTATCAAGGTGGGATCCTTCACCTTGACAACCAACTCTACGATCCGGCCATCACCAAGGGAGAAGACATTGACAAGGATGTGAAACTCCAATTCCTTGAAGGTGAAGTGAGCAAGCTTAAGAGGCAAGTCCACTACTACAAGCAAAATGCTAGAGCTTGTGAGGAGTGTGGATCCTTTGCACATGCTACACAAGTTTGTCCGAATGAGAGCCAAGTGAGCTTGGCCGAGCGAATTGAGGAGGCAAACTATGTTCGAGGAAATTTCGGTGGAAGAGGCAACTTCAACAATAGTGGTAATGGCCGGTGGAACAACGGTCAAGCTCAAGGCTACAACAACAACTTCAACCAAAACGAGCCAAGGGCGCCACAACCACCACCATATAGGCCACCGGGATTCAATGAGCTACAATCATTTGCTCAAGAGATGAGGGATGGGTTCAAGGAGATGAGGACCCAATTCAATGAGTTTGGTTCATGGAGGAGGCAAGTCGACAATCAATTTGCCCAAATTGCAACTCAAGCCCCGAGAGAGAATGGGAGACTTCCGGGACGACCCGATGAGAACCCCCGAGCTCAAAACAATCAAAATGATGTTCGGGCAATTGGATTGAGAAGTGGCCGAAACCTACCCAAGCCACACATGCCTAAGAAGGATGAAGAGAGCTAGACCGACTTACCCAGCAAGTCGGGCCCGACATACCCAGACATCGATCCGACAACTCTGCCTCAGCTTTACCCTAGGACCGAGATTCACAACATCGGGCCCGACGTGGTGCCCAAGTCGGTCCAACCTGGAAATGTTGCAAGTGAAGTGGGGAAGTCCAAGGAGGTTTATCCAAGCAAGATTCAAGGTGCAACAACTCTTCCATATCCCTCGAAGAAGCCGAAAGATGTTGTTGAGAACAAGTTCAAGAGGTTCCTCAAACTCTTGCAAGGTTTGAACATCTCTATCCCGTTCACCGATGCATTAAGCGAGATGACATCCTATGCCAAGTTTTTAAAGGAGATTTTGAGCAAGAAGAGGTCCATAGTTGAAATGCAAGATGAGGTCAAGACCTTGGAGTTACCGCAAAAGCTAGGAGATCCCGGTCGCTTTGCTATAACCATTGGTGTGGAGTCTCAAAACTTCCAAGCCTTGTGTGACCTTGGAGCAAGCACGAGCATCATTCCTTACACCATATGGAAATCCACATCCATGGGTCTCATAGCTCCGGTCAACATGAGGTTAACGATAGCGGATGGGTCGTCCATCGAGCCAATTGGTATCGTCGAGGATTACCCCGTTTGCATTGAAGGCCATTATGTCCCGATCGACTTTGTTGTGGTGGACATGATAAAATTGCCGAGTCAACCGATTATACTAGGGAGACCTTTCCTTGCTACGGTTGGAGCAATCATTGATGTAAAAAAGGGCCACTTGTCTCTTGACATTGGAGGAAGAGAGATTGAGTTTTTCTTTAGGCCAACTTCAAAAGGGGTCGTGCATAAGGAAGCTAAGATGATCCAAGTTCCTCTTGGATTGCAATGGGAAGCCGTTTCTAAGAAGCCAAGGCCAAGGGAACTTAGGTTGAAAGCCACCCCACCACCCAGAGAAATTGAGATAGAGCGCCAAGGTTTAGTTATCAATATGATTGAGCATGAGCAATTGGAGGAAGGGATGTCTTATTTGGAGGTGTTCAAGGCCGAGAAGGAAGAAGTTCAAGCACCACCGGAACCATCTCAAGAACTCAAGGAGCTTCCAAAAGATTTGAGGTACGCATTTCTTGGTCCCAACTCTTCTTTACCCGTAATCATAAATGCCAACTTGAATGATGAGGAGGAGTCTAAGTTGTTAAAGGTTCTAAGAAAACATAGAGGAGCTTTAGGTTATTCACTAGAGGAAATAAAGGGAATCTCTCCCTCAATTTGCATGCATAGGATTTATATGGAGGATAACCATAAACCCACTATTGAACCACAAAGAAGATTAAATACTAACATGAAAGAAGTGGTAAAGAGTGAAATACTTAGGATGTTGGATGCAAGAATCATCTTCCCAATTTCCGATAGCAAGTATGTGAGTCCCGTGCATGTCGTCCCTAAGAAAGGAGGTCTCACCGTTGTGCAAAATGAAAAGGGAGAGATGATACCTACGAGAACCACAACAAAATGGTGTATGTGTATTGATTACCGTAAGCTTAATAGTGGCACTCGCAAAGACCATTTTCCTCTTCCCTTCATAGACCAAGTCCTAGAAAGATTATCACAACATGAATATTTTTGCTACCTTGACAGGTATAGCGGGTTTTGGCAAATCCCTATTCATCCCGATGATCAAGAGAAGACGACATTCACATGTTCTTATGGGACTTTTGCCTATAGACGCATGCCTTTTGGTTTATGTAATGCGCCGGCAACATTTCAAAGATGCATGATATCCATCTTCTCCGATATGATTGAGGATATAGTAGAAGTGTTTATGGATGATTTCTCCATCTATGGTTCCTCATTTGATGTTTGCTTAGCTAACTTAGACAAGGTTTTGACTAGATGTGAGGAGACTAGCTTGGTGCTTAATTGGGAAAAATGCCACTTCATGGTGAAGGAGGACATAGTACTAGGACACCTAGTTTCTAGTAGGGGGATAGAAGTAGATAAAGCTAAAGTTGAAATAATTGAAAAACTACCCCCTCCCTCTTGTGTTCGTGATGTTAGGAGTTTCTTAGGTCATGCGGGATTCTATAGACGGTTCATCAAGGATTTTTCTAAGATTGCAAAACCATTGTCTAACCTCTTGATGAAGGATGTGCCCTTTGAATTTTTCGAGGATTGCATGAGTTCTTTTTGTAGGTTGAGAGATGCCTTGATTTTGGCTCCAATAATGGCGGCACCCGATTGGAATCTTCCATTCGAGGTAATGTGTGATGCTAGTGATTTCGCCGTAGGGGCTGTCCTTGGGCAAAGGAAGGATGGAAAGTTGCATGCCATCTACTACGCAAGCAAAACTTTGGATGAAACTCAGTGCAATTACACAACGACGGAGAAAGAGTTTTTTGCGATAGTGTTTGCATTTGAGAAATTTCGTTCATATCTTGTGGGATCAAAGGTGGTAGTCTTCACGGACCATGCGACAATCAAATACCTCATGAAGAAGAAAGACGCAAAGCCGAGGCTTCTAAGGTGGATGCTCCTTCTCCAAGAGTTTGACCATGAGATCAAGGACAAAACCGGTGCGGAAAATGTGGTAGCTGATCATCTATCCCGTTTGCCCATTGAGTACATGTTGGAGATGGAGGATGGTTTGACTATAGATGATTCAAGGGCAGATGAAGTTCTCATGAGTGGAAAGGAGGAAAGGAAAGGTGGATCGAAGAACCAAGTAAGTCGGGCCCGAGGTCCAGAACATCGGACCAAAGGCAGGGCAGGTACGAGTGAGTCGGGACCGAGGTCTTCAGAGTCAGGCCCGAGTTACCTGTGTGTCTGCGAAGCTGGACCGGCGTCCAACCATGTCGGGCTCGGTACACTTCAATGTCGGTCCATGGAAGAAAGTAAGTTTCCTACCTCGATTTCCATTCCTTATCGTTCTCAATTGATTAATTCTTTCTCTCCCACTTGCCTTCTTTCTATTAGTGCCGTAAGACGAGGGGTTTCCCCTTGGTTTGCGGATTTTGCTAACTTTGCCGTAGGGGGAGTGATCCCACCAAATTTGTCTTATCAAGCTAGGAAGAAATTCTTACATGATGCTAGACAATATTTTTGGGATGATCCATATCTCTACAAGGAAGGGAGTGACCAAATCTATAGACGGTGTGTGTCAAGTGAAGAGGTTGAGAGCATAATTCACCATTGCCATTCCTTGCCTACGGGGGGTCACGCTAAGAGTTCCAAAACCACTTCAAAAATTCTTCAATGTGGTTATTATTGGCCAACCATGTTCAAGGATGTGCATGATTATGTGAGGAAGTGTGAGGAGTGCCAAAGAGAGGGGAACCTATCAAGGAGGAATGAGACTCCTCAAACTGGCATTCTAGAAGTTGAGTTATTTGATGTATGGGGTATCGATTTCATGGGGGCCTTACAAGTACATCTTGGTAGCCGTGGACTATGTCTCAAAATGGGTGGAGGCCATACCAACAAGAACCAATGATGCTAGGGTGGTGATGAAGTTCTTGAAAAGCAACATTTTTGCAAGGTTTGGTGTGCCTAGGGTTCTCATAAGTGATGGCCGACCTCATTTCATTGAGAGGTGCTTCGAGAATGTGTTGATCAAGTATGGGGTGTCTCATCGAGTTGCTACTCCTTATCATCCTTAAACAAGCGGGCAAGTCGAGGTGTCAAACCGTCAAATCAAGGCCATCTTGGAGAAGACCGTATCTCGATCAAGGAAAGATTGGGCCTCTATGCTCGATGATGCACTTTGGGCTTATAGAACCGCCTTCAAGACACCTTTGGGAACTACACCCTTCAAACTAGTTTATGGCAAGGCATGCCATCTTCCGGTAGAGATTGAGCACAAGGCAAAATGGGCTCTCAAGGAGATGAATTGGGATATCAACTTGGCCGGTGAGAAAAGGTTTCTAGAGCTTCATGAGTTGGGAGAATTGAGGTTGAAAGCCTATGAGAACTCCAAGTTGTACAAGGAGAAGACCAAGAAGTGGAACGATAGGAAGTTAATTCCAAAGACTTATCAAACCGGTGACAAGGTTCTCCTTTTCAATTCAAGGCTTAAACTTTTCCCGGGGAAGTTAAGGACTAGGTGGAGTGGACCATTTGTGGTCCACCATATCTATGCTCATGGTGCGGTGGACTTGGTTGATGAACGAGGACATATTTTCAAAGTGAATGGTCATCGAGTGAAGAAGTTCTATGACAAGGCCGGTCTAAGCGAAGAAGTTAGAGCCTCATGGGCTCTCGTCCTCGCCAATTGATCCTAGACATGCCATTGAAGAATAAAGAAATTGTGAGCTCTTCATACTCTTCTCTCTTGCTTTTAAGTTTTGGTTTCCTTGTTTGATGGGGACATCAAAATTTTAAGTATGGGGTGGGGGTAAGTGTGCTCATGATTTCACTTGCTTATGTGTGTTTGTTATTTTGAGGATATTTGTTTTTGGTTTCTAGTTTGTGTTTGGGATGTTTGTTTCTTGGTTTGTGGTTTGATGAATGACATGGATGATTGATTTGGTCTTGAATGGATGAGTTTTTGGTTTTAGAAATTTTTGCAAAAAATCCATAAAAATTTGAAAAATTGAGTTAAAAACAACAAAAAGATTTTGTGTTTTGTAGTTTTTGGACTAGAAATTCCCATCTTAGATTTCCAAATGAAAGCTAATGATGATGTGAGCACGTAAATTCCTTTGCATATTTTCGGATGGTTTAGCCTCTAAAATGATGTTGCTTTTGATGTGATCATGATATCTTGCTTGTTTTATTGAACATGTGAGTTCTAGGATGAGTTCTTATGCAACTAAGTATGAGTGACCCTTGTGAGATTCATTTTTGGCCATTTTAGGGATGCTTGTTCATATTTGCATATCCCTCATGTTTCTTGTGTGATTAGCTCATGCATGCTTAGTAAAACTTGCTATTGCGGTGTTTATCTATTTTCCAAGACCGTCATGAGATTTGTCCTAGCATTGTCACATTGATTTTGAACTTTATTCTTTTAGTCACATAAATGTTCCATATCCTACCATGAAGTGAATCCTTTGTTTGTAGCCCTGTTCTAGCCTAAGCCTTTGTTTGAAACTCCTCAAAAATATTATTCCTAGCCTTATATGACTTGACCCTTATGGGATTGGAATTTAGAAGAGAGGTTGGGATTGTATTTAAATAGTTGAGATTCTCTTGGGTTTAAGGGCAAGGAATGGTGTTATAAATCATGTGGGTAGTGCATCTTTGTTGTGCAAAAAGAAAATGAAAAGGCAAAGAAAGAAAGAAAGAAAATGTTGGAAATGTAAAGTGGAATGAAGGCAAAGATCTTAAGTGAAGAAAAAGGGTCCGACCGAGTTACACGCCACATCGGGCCTGATGTCATAAGAAAGTCGGTCCAATGTAGAAAGTGTGGAAAATCCAACAAAAAGTCTAAGAGCAAAGATGAAGTGGAATGTTAAGTGAAATTTTGGGTTGAAAGAAGGAAAAATGTTAAGTCTTTTGGGTGAGTGTGAAATTGATTGTGGAATTTTGGTGAAGTTGGTGAGAGTTTAGGTTGTTCAATCCCCATTTTAAGCACCACAAGACCAAATAATTCCCACCTTGAGAAATACCAAAAGCTCCATTACAACCCGGCCGAATGGAACCTCTTTGAGGACCTCCATTGAGCCAAGTTCGAATTCTTTGTGTACTTTGTATTAGGCATCTCTAGGTGGAGGATTCGGTGATATTAGCTTCAATAGTAAAGTCCTTACTTGCATGATTTTTTGAGCTTGAGTGTTCATTGCTAAACCCAAACACATGATGAGAGATACACATTCACATAGCCCTAAAGTGAGGCTTAGTTGCATTGCCTCTATTCCTTGGAACACTTAATCATGTGTGATGATGTAATCTTGCTTGAATATCAATCACTTGTGCTAAAATGTGTTTTCATACGAGGCTTTACTTGAAGATTATGTTTCGGTCTTGCTTACATTGTTATTGTTTGAGGACAAGAAAGTTTAAGTATGGGGTATTTTGATGTCTCTTTATTTGGTGGTGTTTTTATATGTGATTTCCTTTGTAAATATGTTTCTTTTTCCCCTTTTCTTGTGTGTTTTGTTCCTTTTTAGCTTAGTTCCCGTATTTCAATGAGATTCGGAGACTACGCGCATTTTATGTGTTTTGTAGGTAATTTGGCATGGATCAAGGGTCGTTTTGAAGGAGGATCGGAACATGGAGCAAGGCCCGAGCAAAGGAGGAAAGATAGGAGCAAGCCATGAAGAAGAACAAGAGGAAAGCCAACAAGAAGAAAGTGGAACGAGGTTCGGACCGAGATGCAACCAACCTCGGGCCCGACTTGAAGTTTCAACCTCGGACCGACTTGCAAAGTAAGTCGGGCCCGAGGTCCTCCGTGTCGGGCCGAGTCGGTCGATTGGTGCTTGGGCTCGAAGGCACGAAATTGTGAACTTCCACTTTTGCCCCTCATCTAATCTATAAAAGGCTCTCTTGTCTTCTAATTTGGAGGTTCCCACACTTGGCAAGGAACCAACCCTCAAGAGGATACTTGGAGAGCAAGGAGGAAGGAGAGGAGAAGGAGAAGAGAGAGAATCGGCCATAGAGAGCGGGATTTGATAGGTTTGGTTGATAGATTAGCTTTGCTTTGTTTTGATCTTGTGGATTTGGAAACCTTTGATTTGAGTTTGTGGATTGCTTTTGATTTTGAATGAAACTTTGCTTTGGTTTGAAATTGATGATGTTGATTGCTTTCCTTTTTGATTTGTTTGCTTTCTTTGTTTGCCACATGGAGTAGATCTCCTTGATCTTGGGTTATGGGGGAAAACTCTAGCTAGGTTTGGGCTAGAAACCCCAATTCCATAGCCTTGAGTGCTTGATTTAGGAACCCACTCTACATAGAGCTACAATTCCTTGCGAAAGTTGGGAATCAAGGCTTGTGATTGGCAAAGTAGCGAAAGTGAACATGTGTCAATCTCAAGTCCTTGCTTCGAAGGGGATTTCCCCAATGATCGAGGTGTAGAAGTGGTTGGAACGAGGGCGAAAGCACTCGATCCTATTCCGATCATCACTTATTGCTTGAATTGGGGTGGAAAAGCCTTAATCTACTAGAGAAGGAACCCCAAAAGCCCAAGATCTACTTTTAATCTTTGAAGTTCGACAAACCCAGATACCTCGGGCCCGACTTGATCTACGTCGGTCCCGACTTCCCTCTTGTCGCCAACATCGGGCCCGACGTGACCTCTGTGTCGGTCCCGACTGTTCTCTTTGTTTTTCTTTGTTTTAAGTTCTCCTTTCCAGCTTTCTAGTGTCTAGGCACATCAATCGAGTAGACTTCCCTAGTGTTCAACACCCACCACGTGCTACAACGGGGTCGGGTTATAAATTATATCTCTAGACCCTCGCGAAACTGAGCGATCAATACCCCCTTTTTGAGGGATCAAGCCGCTCGTAGTTCTTTAAAGACATTTTATCTTTTGAGTATGCATCACCGAATTAATTTAAACCCACCTTCTAGGAAGGGTTGTCTAAACTAATCCGACTATCATTTGCATACAAATTTTCGTTTAAATTTATTAACCAACAATTGACACATAATTGATGGAAAATTTTAGCGTTTACTTATAGGGGAGGAGATTTTTTTGTTTGTTATGGCTGCGTCTAGCATTTTGAGAGACTAGATTGCCTACGTACCCCCTTTGTGAGGGATCAAGCCATCCGTAGTTCAAGCTCTCCATTTTTTTTCTACTTCATTTTTTCTTTTTTTTTTCTTTTTTTTTTAGTCCCTATGTGTACGCATCATTGAAATAACTTGAACCCACCTTCTAGGAAGGGTTGCTCAAATCACTTCACTATCATTTGCATACAAAGGACTTAACTTGCCTAAGTAAAATATTTTTTCACAAACTTTCCGTTTACACAAGGGTATATGACTTCGCCCTCGACTCGTGAGAGCTCATACGCCCCCTTAGGGAACACCTTAGTCACGACATATGGGCCCTCCCATTTTGGCTTGAATTTTCCTTTTGATTTTCGATTGACGACAATTGGCCGCTTCACGGTAAGAACCAAATCACCAACTTTAAACGAACGGAATTTGACTCTCTTGTTGAATGCACCGACCACCTGGGCTTGGTAAATTTCGAGCTTTGTTACGTCGCTAGCCTATGCTCATCTAGAGCTTCAAGCTCGGCTAAACGAATTTTGACATTTTCTTCAGGCTCAATGAGTTGGGTTGCAACTCTAAGAGAAGGTAATTGAACCTCCAATGGCAAGACGGCTTCTGACCCAAAGACTAAGTTGTAGGGTGTACACCAAGTAGATGTTCGAATAGTAGTTCGATAAGCCCACAAAGCCTCATGCAGTCTTTCATGCCAATCTCTCTTCGATTTTGACACCATTTTCTTAAGAATCTTGCAAAGCACTTTATTGAATGCCTTTGCTTGGCCATTTGAAGAGGGATTATAGCTTGATGAAAAGCTTTGCTTGAAACCAAATTTCTCAGCCAACTTAACCATTTGTTCATTTTTGAAGTAAAGGGCATTATCAACTATTATCTTTGCAGGAAGTCCATATCGATAGATCAAATGAACCCTTATAAAATTGACAACTTCTTTTGCCCCTACCCCCTTCAAGGGTATCGCTTCTGCCCACTTTGAGAAATAATCAGTTGCGGCCAAAATGTATTGATAACCACGAGATGACGATGGGCTAATGGGACCTATCACGTCAAGACCCCATGCATGGAATGGCCATGATAAGATTGTTGGATGGAGCAATTGAGGTGCTTGATGGATGAAATCGCTATGAACTTGGCAAGCATGACACGCCTTAGCAAATTCAATTGCGTCCTTCATCATGGTTGGCCAATAATAGCCTAGTCGTTTGACTTGATCGGCTAATTTAGGGCCAGCTTGATGTGCCCCACATATCCCTGCATGAGTTTGTTCAAGAATATGCTGAGCTTCTTGCGTTGACAAGCACCGGAGCAATATCCCATCGAAGGATCTACGATACAATGTATCATTTTTCAATGTGAACCGTAGAGATCGTCGCTTGACATCTACTTTCTTTTTTGCATCCTCTGGTAACACACCATATTGAAGGTAATCAACTATTGACTGTCGCCAATCAAGATCCTCTTCAATCTCATAAACCGAGATGAGATTCACTTCTTCAATTTGGTTGGCTCGTTCTAAAGCCGGAGCTAGTAAATGACGTTCTCCTATTGTAATTTGGATTTCCCTTTCATCGGGTAACGTCAATGATGCTGCTAGTTTGGCCAAAGCATCGACTTTATCATTTTCAGATCTTAATATGTGTGTCACCTCTATTTGGTGGAATTGGTCAATGAGATGTCTTGCTCTTTGATGAAGAAGAATCAGATTTAATTCTTGACCTCATAGACACCATTCATTTGTCTAACGATTAATTGAGAATCGCCAAACACTTTTAATGTGTCGATATGCATTTCAAGAGCTATCTCAAGACCGATGATGAGTGCCTCATACTCCGCTACATTATTTGTGCAAACCTCCAAAAGGGAGAAAGAATAAGGCACTATTCCACCGGATGGCGTAACAAATACAATGCCAACCCCAACTCCTTTTCTCCTTGACGCACCATCAAAGTATAGTTGCCATGCTTTTTCTTCTATCATAAAAACTTCTTCATCTGGGAAGTCATATGATAATTCTTCACCATCAGGGGTTGGATGAGAAGCCAAGAAATCAGCTATGACTTGCCCTTTAATCGCCTTTTGAGTCACAAACTTGATGTCGAAAGGTGCTAAGAGCATAGCCCACTTGGCTAGTCTCCCTGACAACACAGTCTTGGACAAGATATACCTTAGCGGATCAGCCTTGGAGATTAATGTGATTTGGTGGGTTAAGAGATAATGTCGTAACTTTTGTACGGCAAATATCAAAGCAAGGCAGACCTTCTCCATGGCAGAGTAATTGCGTTCTGCTCCCACCAATGTTCGGCTGATGTAATACAAGGCATTTTCTTTTCCCTCATCATTATTTTGGGCTAACATGGCTCCCAAAGACTGCTCAAGAGCCGCTGTATAGAGGATTAATGGTCGCCCTTGAATCGGTGCCATCAAAATTGACGGACTCATTAAATATTCTTTGATGCTATTTAAAGCATTTTGGCATGATTGGTCCCATATGAAAGGAGCATCTTTTTTCATTAACCGTAGAAATGGTTGGCACCTCCCTGTTAGATTTGAAATGAAACGTCGAATGTATGCAAGTCTTCCCTGTAGACCTCGAAGCTCACGCAGGTTTCTTGGAGGTGGCATTTGCATGATAGCCTTGATTTTATCAGGATCAGTTTCAATTCCTCGATATCGAACAAAGAAACCGAGAAACTTCCAATTGATGCATTTGCATGATAGCCTTGATTTTATCAGGCGCATTTGAGAGGATTCATCTTCAATTGATGCTTACGTAATCTCTCGAAGATTTCTCAAAGATCTTTTGAATGATCCTCACGCTCTTTTGTCTTTACCACTAAATCATCTACATAACATTCCAACGAATGATGGAGTAAGTCATGAAAGATGACGGTCATGGCCCTTTGATAGGTTGCACCAGCGTTTTTCAAGCCAAATGGCATTACCGTGTAACAATATGTGCCTTGAGGGGTTCGAAAAGCTGTTAACTCTTCATCTTCAGGATTCATCTTTATTTGGTTGTACCTTGAAAAACCATCCATAAAGGACAAAGCTTTGAACCCAGTCGTAGCATCAACCAGTAGCTCTGTTATGGGTAGAGGGAATCCATCCTTAGGGCACACTTCATTCAAGTCCCTAAAATCCACACAAATACGGAGTTTGCCATTCTTCTTCCTTACAGGGACAATGTTGGCCAACCATATCGGATATTGAACTTCACGGATGAACTCAGCCTCGATAAGCTTTTTAACTTCAGCATTGATTTGAACCGTCAACTCGGGGCGAAAACGACGTTGTGCTTGCTTGACAGGTTTTTTGTCCTCATAGATAGCTAGCTTATGCGTCGCAACTTGTGGATCAAGACCAGGCATGTCTTGGTATTCCCAAGCAAACACATCTTTGTACTCCCTAAGGAGTTGTTCATATACCACTTTTTCCTCGTCAGTTAGTAATTTGCTAACAAGGACGGGTTTGGGCTCCTCAACCCTCCCCAAGTTGATTTCTTCAAGTTCATCCACTATGGCTTGACCACCATCTTTCATTTCTGGTGGTGCAGGCTGAATTGTGTTGATGAACTCTTGGGAGACATCATCATTGGTAACTTCTTTAGGAGAGTCGTGACTTGGTGATTCTTCAAACGAGGTCATGTTCACGCCCTCCATTTCGACATTACTTGATTGTCATACAAAAACCTTTGACATTTGTTTCTTCTTGATTCTCCATTTTCTAGCACCTTTGATGGGACTTTTCTTGCTTTCAAAATCACCAAAACCCTCAAGCCTGTTGAAAACACAAGGTCTCGTTGTTTCATTTACCGACGTTGTATCGAGTCTCTCGAACACTGACACCCGAGGCATTGTCGTTTCCTCTTCTAAGAACAAGCTTTGCTCATCAGCGGTCAAGGTCATAGGTTCTAACACTTTGGCTGTCAATACACCTCCCTCGTGAGAGACTTGCAGGTTTTCAACAAGCTTCTGGTCAAGAGGTTTGTACAAAGCCTTTCTCTTTGAGGCAGATTTCGATCCTTTCACTTTCAACCTCAACTTCTTATGTGATTGCAAGGGAAAGGACTTCGTGAAGGAACTAGAAGATTCCCCTCTCAACACCACTCTTTTGCTATCCCCGGAGAACTTGTGGATGATCAATGTCTTTTCTGGCACAAATTGATCTATCTTTTCAAGGGGACAAGTATAAGTTGTCATCAAAGAGTGCATGGCCTTCTCAACTGAACTTAAAGGCTTTTGGCCAGCTTGTCTCATCTCCTTTGGTGTGTATTTGAACAACACTTTAGGACGAGTGCTCTTTCCCTTGCTTTTCTCATTAAGAGAAAATCTTGACAACTGAGCAGTGCTTGAGACTAGCTCATTGCCTTGAAGAATTTTGCTACTTTCACTTCTTTTCATGGCCATTTTAGGATCAAAACTAACTGACTTATAAAACTTAGCATCAGCGTAGTTCACACTTTCTCCATGGAATGGGTTTTGATCCCCTCGGATAGTCTTTTCATTTCCATTCTCATCGGTGTACTTTAAACATTGATGAAGCGTGGAAACAATAGATTTGCTAGCATGAAGCCATGGTCTCCCCAACAAGGCATTATAAGACGTGTCAGCATCTATGACATGAAATAACGCATCTTTATAAAGATCATCCATCACTACTTTTAACGCAATGGTACCCATGGCTCTTTGCCCTACTTGGTTGAGTCCTTTAATTGTAAGCAAGGTAGGAGACAGATGACTAGTTGTCAATCCCATAGCTCTCAAAATCCTCAACGGGAGGAGATTCACCGCTGATCCACAATCCAAGAGGATACGATTGACCTTTGTGTCACCGATGAGACCTGTGACATATAATGGCCGATTGTGATACTCTTCCCCCAATTGAAGATCTTCATCAGAAAATGTTATACATGCCATGCATGTGGCACAATGAGTTGGGGGAGATAAAGACACCTCATTGACTTCAATAGGGTCAACTTGGTCCTTGTAATCTTCGGGATCCATGAGAGCTTGGATAAGCGCCCTCCTTAGCTCATTTGACATTTGTAATGCATCATATACACTTAAACGCGCGGGAATACGCTTCAAGTGACTAACGACGTCATACTTGATCCTTTCTTTAAACGGAGCTTTGCGAAGGACCATTGGAACTTGGTGACTAGCCTCCTTTTGAGGTTCTTCCTTTTTTCCTTTCTCTTTTGTAGAAGAGTTAAGAGTTTCTTTATCAACTAACTCATTAGGGTTTGTCTCCTTCACGTCGTCATTAGATGACGACTCTTTTTCCTTGCCTTTTTCTTTTTGCTTTGGAGATGTGAGTTGACGTCCGGAACGAAGTGTAACCTCGTCAACTTCTAAATCCCACTCTTCACACATATCGGCCCAAGTGGACATACAACATTGGGAAATTTCTTCACCCCAAAACGTATCATCTTCTGAAGAGTCCTCCTCGAGAAATTTCTTAGGGACAAAGTCTTTTAATGTTATCGGTACTCTGTTTGGTTGAACGTATTCTTCCTCAGAGTCAATTGCTAAGGCTTTTCCCTTTTTCTCTTTCTTAACATTCTTCTTGTTCTTCTTCTTTCCAGGTTTTCTTCCGATCATTCTGAAACCTGGAGAACTCAAAATTCGAGTCATTTTGGACCGAGATTTTTTTCGACTCACCTTAGTTTGCCATTCAAAGTCACTGAAGACATCATCATCAGTTGAACGCAAATCTTCAAAATCCGAGCAAGTCATAATCTCGTACAATGTTGGTTGTCCAAAGGCATCTCTCGGCATGTCTGGATATACCCATACGACACGAATATTATTATCAATTGTGAACTGCACAGGTACCGCAATAGGAGGCAATGAAGCTGTGGGTGCGCCCTCATTTTCAACCGATGCGTTGGATACGTCATGAGACTCTTGAGAAGGGAGCACTTCTTCAACTTCTGTCATAGAGATAGTGTTCGAAGAGGCTACTTGAGCTTTTGAGGATGCTCCTTCGATCTCTATTTCTCCATTTTTAATCATTCTCTCTATCATGTCCTTTAGCACATAACAATCTTGGATGGGATGACTAACAATGTGATGATATGGACAGTATTTCGCATCATTTGTTTTTCCAACTTCGTTTGGTCTTTTTGGCTCGGGAAGGGTTAAGAGCTTAGTGGCCATTAACTCTTCAAATATCCCTTGGACATCATTGTCATCAAAAGGGTATTTCTTTTCTTTTCTTTCTTGAAGAGTGGTTTTTTTAAAAGGCTCTTTACCTCCCCGTCCTTGTGACCTAGAATCATTACCCGTAAGCGTTTTACCTGTGGGCTTAACGAAGGTAGCCATAGACTCCCCTCTTTTTTGATGCTTTTTTCCCTCATCCCTCCTTGACTCATTTACATGAGATCGACTTGTGCTTGTTCTACCTCGAGCTAACTGTCGTTCGACATTGCAAGCTTTTGACACTAAAGCGTCAAAACCTCGAGGTTCCGCACTGCCAACATGTACAGCCAACTCAGGAATTAGGTTATTGTTGCACATTTGGATACACGCCTCTTCACTTAACTTCTCTGGGCATTGCAGTCTTAGGCTCCTCCATCTTGCGATGAAATCATTAGCAAGTTCATTTGGCCATTGAAGAGTATTTGCAAGGTCCATGATAGAAACCTTCTCCTTCGAACTCACGAATTGTGCTAAGAATGCTCTTTGTAAGTCATCCCATGTTTGGATCGATCCAGGTTGAAGTTGTGTGTACCAAGTGAATGCCGACCCCTTTAACGATTGCACAAACTGTCTGATGAGTAATGCATCGCTCAGTGCGGTTTCACCACAAGCTAAATAAAAGTGAGCCAAATGATCATGTGGTGACCCATGGATACCATCGAATTTATCGAAATTTGGTCTTTGGTAACCTGGAGGGAATGGGACAGCATCGTAATACACTGGGTACGGCTTTTTGTAGCCAAGAACAGGTGGATTTTGAGACAATTGAAATTCTCGAATCCCTTGAGCGATCAACTCCCTAATTTCTTGTGGGGAGATGGATGAACTACCACTTGGACCATCGTCATTTGTTCTCACTTGTTCGTTCCTACTCTCTTGAGCACGACTATTGGCTTGTGCAACAAGTGTAGCTATTTGGGAATCTTTCTCAGCGAGTTTTCTTTGCAACTCTTGGAGTTGTTCTTCAACACTAGATGTTCCTATCATCAGAACAAGCATGTTTTCCGACTCATCTTTCAAGACAATCTTTGTTTGTCCTCCTTTGATAGCCATGGAAGGAAACTCCTCCTCTTGGAAAAGAGAATTCAAGTCTCCATACAAAGGAGAATTGGGCTCCTCTTCACGTTGTGAGCTCATTGGACTAGGTGGTGTTGAAGCTACATCAGCATAAGAAATCATTTTGGCCTTAGATCTTGTCATAGGACCATCATGAAGTTGTCCTGTTTGGACGCTTAAACTTCTCGAGCTACATGAGTCTCCTCTCCTCGGAGCGTCAACGAGATCATTGTCCATCTTGTTCCCTTTATGAACTCGGACCTTCTTGGCTTTCGGGGACTTGATCACTTTGACCTTTTGAGTTTTAGCTTGCGTCTCCTCCTTAGAGTAAGAGGTCACACAAACTTGCTCGACCTTTTCCAACGTGACAGAATTAGAACCTATGAGAATCTGGCCTGGAGCGACTATTGGGGGATTAGGTAACACCTCCTTTGAGTCAAAAATGTCTTTTGCATCCTTCAATAGAGTAGCATTCGCTTGAGCTAAGGCCGGAGAATTTTCTAGCTTGCGGAGTGGCCCTACCCTTGAATGCTTTGAACCATTTTTTCGGCCTCTCTTTTTGTTAGCCTTCTTGACTTTTGGGACAAATGGTAGAGACTTTCCTACAGGCCCACCATTTCTTTTGAGAACACGAATGATAGGTCGTTGAGCACTCATGGGGATGGGCTTTGTGCCACTGGTTCTCGGATTGCCGACACCACCAATTCTCTTAAAGTTGGGCTTGTTGCCCTTTTGCTCCTCCAGATGGTGAAGCGGGTTGAAGGAATTTTCCAATGGGATCTTCGCATGGATTTCATCGCGAGAAACATCAAAGACCACTAAGAAGGACCTTCGGCGGACCCAACGACCCCCTTGCACGATGAAGGTGGCGGGATGTTCGTTGAAGTTCACAGTTGCCATTGATGCCATTTCCTTGCAACCAAAACATGATCAAGCGTTAGTAAATGTATAACTTAAAGATGAAAAGGAAGAGAAGGTCCCACCGGGCGTGCCAAAAATATGTTGAACAAAAATGTGAAAATATTCGCAAAACATATTTTATTTGATTTTTGAAAATTTTGAGTTCGACCCTTTCTTTTTACCCTTTTGATTAAAATTCATACAAATACAAAGAATTTGGTTTATTTTAGGATTTGGGCTGCACCCGAGTTTTGACGGGTTGCCTACGTATCCCTTTAAGGAGAATCAAGCCTTACGTAGTTCGGAGTGTTTTGGTTTTTGTTTTTGTGTGATATTTTTCATGCATCAGAGGAACGGATCTAAACCCACCTTCTAGGAAGGGTTGCCTAGACCGCTCCAACTATCATTTGCATGACGCGAATGATACTAAACTCACCTTCTAGGAAGGGTAATCTAGTCATTCGCATTTGGCGTGCACAATTATTTTTTAGTGCGTTTTAATTTATTTGAAAATTTTAGTTTTATTTGGGGTTGCGACTGTACTCGATAATAATTTACATCGAGTTACCTACATAGCCTTTTTAGGCGTCAAATCCTTACGTAGTTCTATAAGGAGATTTTAATTTCATAATCCAACTTAATAATAGGCAAAACTAATCTTTACACATTAGGTAATTTAGCACCATTTGGTTAACCGATCACGACATTTACATGAGCTTATTAATTATACCAATTTTTGTCCTTTGTGAAATTCAAGGATTTTTTGGAGTTTATGCTAATAAGCTGGTGGACCAATTTGTCATACATTTCCCAAGTATTAATTACTTGTATGCATGTTCCCCTGTACGTCCATGCATATTTTACATGATCAAGTTTTATTATTTTTCTTTTTGGTGGGCTTTTGATTTCATTCATTTTGTAATGTTTGTCTTTTGGGCTTACATCAAAACTCAAGCCCAACCCACAAATTAATGTGGAGGATAGCCTTATTTTGGTGAAGTCACATACCGGAATTTGTACTTTCCTTTTTACTGGTGAACCTTACCTATAATTTTGTCAAGGCAATCTCTTTAATTTAGGGGGGGGGGGGGGGGGGTGGGGGGGGGGGGGAACAATTAATCCAATGATATCCCAACAAGATTTTATATGGATTAAAAATTAAAGTTTGAAAGGGATAAAAGATATTCTTTTTTCTTATCCTTTATATACTGGTCCAAGATTGAAAGTCACGTTTAAACGCGAGCCACAATCTCACAATTCAGTATTGATTTTCCCCAATTCTCTTTGAGTAAGTTTTTTTTCTCTTAGCGTATTTTTTTCTTCTAATTTATTTTTTTCTCTGATTGCAAACAAATTCTTTTTAAGAATTGAGTTATGATGGGCAAGAATTCAAGTGGATTTAACCTCTCCATAATTTGGTTCCTAACAAGGGAAGATTCAAGTGGATCAAACCTTGTTAATTTAGAGGGTTTAAGCTTTTGTAAAAATTAGTACCGAAATTATGGTACTATATTTTTTAATCTCATACGGATGTATTTTTCGTTTGTTGATTCAAACCCAAAATTTTGATTCGCTATGTACTCATGTACACCCAATTTGCAGAAATCAAACCACTTTATATATATATATATATATATATATATATATATATATATATATATTTCTCGTAAGTTGACAAGTCTTGTTTGTTTTTTTCTTTTTTTTTATTCTTTTGAGTAGTCACATTAATTTAAAGGAAAATTGAAGTCCTACAAATAGCCCTGAACCCCCTTACTAGTCTGTAAACCAACACCAATTTGCCTTTTTATAAGCTTTCATTATTTTATTTTACTTTGTTTACCACTCTAGAATTTGAAAGTTTTGTCCGAACCGGACTTCAATTTTATTTTATGAACCACGTTTGGTAGAGGTTTCACGTGTAATGAACATGAAAATTATTTGCGTTTTCTTGTATACGTACGAAACCATTCAATTATTTTTTTTGTTGTTCATTCCGCATAAAATTTGGCAGAGTAACCCCATGAAAATCAGTTTTAAAAAGTTAGAGATCCACTTGAATCTCATTTTTTAGACATTTCAAGATCCCCTTGAATCTCAAACATGTCAAGAACGGGTTTAATTGACCATAAAAAATTAGGGAAGATCCGCTTGAATCTTTTGAACCCCCGACTTGAAATGGTGAAATTTGACCATTATAAAACCAGGGAGAATCCCCTTGAATTCTTAACTCCCGGATTAAATTGGTCCAAAGAGAATATATTAAAACTTGAAAAGTTAACCATTGTAAAACCAGGGAGAATACCGTTGAATTCTTCACTCCCGGATTTTAAAATGGAAGAAAACAGATTTGAAAAGTTATCCATTATAAAACCAGGGAGAATCCCCTTGAATTCTTAACCCCCGGATTTAAAATGGTAGAAAAAGAAAACGATTGAATTTTAAAAGAAGATGAAACACCAGTTGCTTTTCTACCTTCTTCCTCCTTGGACTGATTCTACGATTGAATTTTAAAAGAAGATCAAATTTATGTTTTTATTCTATCGGTCTTGATTTTATAGTGCAGAATGTGCTTATTGGCTTGATACTATCCTTATTCTTTATGATTATGCCTAGATGTCTTAAAAGTTCACTTCTTTTTTCGCACTTTGCCTTTAAAATGACTTGTGATCCAACATTGCACGCCATGTTTTGATGAAATGTCCATATAAATGTCACTCCTAAATGTTGCATTCGGTTTCTTGGTTCGAATTTGTGTTTTTATTCTATCGGTCTTGATTTTGTAGTGCAGAATGTGCTTATTGGCTTGATACTATCCTCATTCTTTATGATTATGCCTAGATGCCTTTAAAGTTCACTTGTTTTTTCGCACTTTGCCTTTAAAATGACTTGTGATCCAACATTGCACGCCATGTTTTGATGAAATGTCCATGTAAATGACACTCCAAAATGTTGAATTTAGTTTCTTGGTTCAAATTTATGTTTTTATTCTATCGGTCTTGATTTTGTAGTGTAGAATGTGCTTATTGGCTTGATACAATCCTCATTCTTTATGCTTATGCCTAGATGCCTTTTAGTTCACTTATTTTTTCTCCCTTTGCCTATAAAATGACTTGTGATCTAACATTGCACGCCAAGTGTTTGATGAAATGTCCATATAAATGTCACTCCTAAATATGACATTCGGTTTCTAGCTAGGTTCGAATTTATGCTTTTAATTGATCGGTCTTTATTTTATAGTGCATAATGTGCGTATTCGCTTGATACTATCCTCATTCTTTATGCTTCGGCCTAGATGTCTTTAAATTCACTTGTTTTTTCTCCATTTGCCTTTAAAATGACTAGTGATCTAACATTGCATGCAAAGTGTTCTATGAAATGTCCATGTAAATGTCACTCCTAAATTTCGCATTAGGTTTCAAGGTTCGAATTTATGGTTTTATTTGATTGGTCTTTATTTTGTAGTACAGAATGTGCTTATCGGCTTGATACTATCCCCATTCTTTATGCTTATGCCTAGATGTCTGTAAAGTTCACTTGTTTTTTCTCACTTTGCCTTTAAAATGACTTGTGATCCAACATTTCACGCCAAGTGTTCGATGAAATGTCCATATAAATGTCACTTCAAAATGTTGCATTCGGTTTCTTGGTTCAAATTTATGTTTTTATTCTATCGGTCTTGATTTTGTAGTGCAGAATGTGCTTATTGGCTTGATACTATCCTCATTCTTTATGCTTATGCCTAGATGCCTTATAGTTCACTTATTTTTTCTCCCTTTGCCTATAAAATTACTTGTGATCTAACATTGCACGCCAAGTGTTCGATGAAATGTCCATATAAATGCCACTCCTAAATGTGACATTCGGTGTCTAGCTAGGTTCGAATTTATGCTTTTATTTGATCGCTCATGATGTTATAGTGCATAATATGCTTATTCGCATGATACTAACCTCATTCTTTATGCTTCGGCCTAGATGTCTTTAAATTCACTTGTTTTTTCTCCATTTGCCTTTAAAATGACTAGTGATCTAACATTGCATGCCAAATGTTCTATGAAATGTCCATGTAAATGTCACTGCTAAATGTGGCATTCGGTTTCAAGGTTCGAATTTATTCTTTTATTCGGTAGGTCTTTATTTTGTAGTACAGAATGTGCTTATCGGCTTAATACTGTCCCCATTCTTTATGCTTATGCCTAGATGTCTTTAAAGTTCACTTGTTTTTCTTCCTTTTGCCTTAAAAATGACTTGTCATCTAACATTGCACGCCAAGTGTTCCATGAAATGTCCATGTAAATGTTAGACTTAAATTTGGCATTCGTTTTATAGGTTCGAATTAATGTTTTTATTCTATCAGTCTTGATTTTGTAGTGCAAAATGTTCTGATTAGCTTGATACTATCCTCATTTTTTGTGCTTATGCCAAGATGTCATCATAGTTCACTTGTTTTTCTTCCTTTTGCCTTAAAAATGACTTCTGAGATAACTTTGCACGCCAAGTGTTCGAAGAAATGTCCATGTAAATGTCACTCCTAAATGTTGCATTCGGTTTCAAGGTTCGAATTTATGCTTTTATTCGATTGGTCTTGATTTTGTAGTGCAAAATGTTCTTATTGGCTTGATACTATCCTCATACTTTATGCTTATGCCTAGATGTCTTTATAGTTCACTTGTTTTTTCTCCCTTTGCCTATAAAACGCCTTGTGATCTAGCATTGCATGCCAAGTGTTCGTTGAAATGTCCATATAAATGTCACTCCTAAATGTGACATTCGGTTTCTAAGTTCGAATTTATCCTTTTATTTGATCGGTCTTGATTTATAGTGCATAATGTGCTTATTCGCTTGATACTATCCTCATTCTTTATGCTTAGGCCTAGATGTCTTTAAAGTTTACTTGTTTTTTCTCCCTTTGCCTTTAAAATGACTAGTGATCTAACATTGCATGCCAAGTGTTCCATGAAATGTCCATGTAAATGTCACTCCTGAATGAGGCATTCGGTTTCAAGGTTCGAATTTTTGGTTTTATTCGATAGGTCTTTATTTTGTAGTACAGAATGTGCTTATTGGTTTGATACTATCCTCATTCTTTATTTATTGTTATGCCTAGATGTCTTAAAAGTTCACTTCTTTTTCATCCTTTTGCCTTAAAAATGACTTGTGATCTAACATTGCACGCCAAGTGATCGAAGAAATGTCCATGAAAATGTTAGTCCTAAATTTGGCATTCGTTTTCTAGGTTCGAATTTATGTTTTTATTCTATCGGTCTTGATTTTCTAGTGCAGCATGTGCTTATTGACTTGATAATATCCTTATTCTTTATGCTTATGCCTAGATGTCTTTAAATTTCACTTGTTTTTTCTTACATTGCCTTTAAAAAGACTTGTGATCGAACATTGCAAGCCAAGTGTTCGATGAAATGTCCATGTAAATGTTAGTGCTAAATGTTGCATTCGGTTTCTTGGTTCGAATTTATGGTTTTATTCTATGGGTCTTGATGTTGTAGTGCAGAATGTGCTTATTGGCTTGATACTATCCTCATTCTTTATGCTTACGCCTAGATGCCTTATAGTTCACTTGTTTTTTCTCCCTTTGCCTATAAAATGACTTGTTATCTAACATACCACGCCAAGTGTTCGATGAAATGTCCATATAAATTTCTTTCCTAAATGTTACATTCGGTTTCTAAGTTCGAATTTATGCTTTTATTTGATCGGTCTTGATTTTATTGTGCATAATGTGCTTATACGCTTGATACTATCCTTATGCTTTATGCTTATGCCTAGATGTCTTTAAAGTTGACTTGTTTTTTCTCACTTTGCCTTTAAAAGGACTTGTGATCCAACATTGCACGCCAAGTGTTCGATGAAATGTCCATGTAAATGTTAGTCCTAAATGTTGCATTCGGTTTCTTGGTTCAAACTTATGTTATTATTCTATCGGTCTTGATTTTGTAGTGCAGAAGATGCTTATGTGTTCGTTGAAATGTCCATGTAAATGACATTCCAAAATGTTGCATTTGGTTTCTTGGTTGAAATTTATGTTTTTATTCTATCGGTCTTGATTTTGTAGTGTAGAATGTGCTTATTGGCTTGATACAATCCTCATTCTTTATGCTTATGCCTAGATGCCTTATAGTTCACTTATTTTTTCTCCCTTTGCCTATAAAATGACTTGTGATCTAACATTGCACGCCAAGTGTTCGATGAAATATTCATGTAAATGTCACTTCAAAATGTTGCATTCGGTTTCTTGGTTCAAATTTATGTTTTTATTCTATCGGTCTTGATTTTGTAGTGCAGAATGTGCTTATTGGCTTGATACTATCCTCATTCTTTATGCTTATGCCTAGATGCCTTATAGTTCACTTATTTTTTCTCCCTTTGCCTATAAAATTACATGTGATCTAACATTGCACGCCAAGTGTTCGATGAAATGTCCATATAAATGTCACTCCTAAATGTGACATTCGGTGTCTACCTAGGTTCGAATTTATGCTTTTATTTGATCGCTCTTGATGTTATAGTGCATAATATGCTTATTCGCTTGATACTAACCTCATTCTTTTTGCTTCGGCCTAGATGTCTTTAAATTCACTTGTTTTTTCTCCATTTGCCTTTAAAATGACTAGTGATCTGACATTGCATGCCAATTGTTCTATGAAATATCCATGTAAATCTCACTCCTAAATGTGGCATTCGGTTTCAAGGTTCGAATTTATGCTTTTATTCGATAGGTCTTTATTTTGTAGTACAAAATGTGCTTATCGGCTTAATACTATCTCCATTCTTTATGCTTATGCCTAGATGTCTTTAAAGGTCACTTGTTTTTTTTACTTTTGCCTTAAAAATGACTTGTGATCTAACATTGCACGCCAAGTGCTCCATGAAATGTCCATGAATTTGGCATTCGTTTTCTAGGTTCGAATTTATGTTTTTATTCTATCGATCTTGATTTTGTAGTGCAAAATGTTCTGATTAGCTTGATACTATCCTCATTCTTTGTGCTTATGCCTAGATGTCTTTATAGTTCACTTGTTTTTCTTCCTTTTGCCTTCAAAATGACTTCTTGTCTAACTTTGCACGCCAAGTGTTCGAAGAAATGTCCATGTAAATGTCTCTCCTAAATGTTGCATTCGGTTTCAAGGTTCGAATTTATGCTTTTATTCGATTGGTCTTGAATTTGTAGTGCAAAATGTTCTTATTGGCTTGATACTATCCTCATTCTTTATGCTTATGCCTAGATGTCTTTATAGTTCACTTGTTTTTTCTCCCTTTGCCTATAAAATGCCTTGAGATCTAGCATTGCATGCCAAGTGTTCGATGAAATGTCCACATAAATGTCACTCCTAAATGTGACATTCGGTTTCTAAGTTCGAATTTATGCTTTTATTTGATCGGTCTTGATTTATAGTGCATATTGTGCTTATTCGCTTGATACTATCCTCATTCTTTATGCTTAGGCCTAGATGTCTTTAAAGTTCACTTGTTTTTTCTCCCGTTGCCTTTAAATGACTAGTGATCTAACATTGCATGCCCAGTGTTCCGTGAAATGTCCATGTAAATGTCACTCCTAAATAAGGCATTCGGTTTCAAGGTTCGAATTTTTGGTTTTATTCGATAGGTCTTTATTTTGTAGTACAGAATGTGCTTATTGGTTTGATACTATCCTCATTCTTTATTTCTTATGCCTAGATGTCTTAAAAGTTCACTTCTTTATCATCATTTTACCTTAAAAGGTCTTTATTTTGTAGTACAAAATTTGCTTATTGGTTTGATACTATCCTCATTCTTTATTCTTATGCCTAGATGTCTTAAAAGTTCACTTCTTTTTCATACTCTTGCCTTAAAATTGACTTGTGATCTAACATTGAACGCCAAGTGATCGAAGAAATGTCCATGAAAATGTTAGTCCTAAATTTGGCATTCGTTTTCTAGGTTCGAATTTATGTTTTTATTCTATCGGTCTTGATTTTGTAGTGCAACATGTGCTTATTGGCTTGATAATATCCTTATTCTTTATGCTTATGCCTAGATGTCTTTAAATTTTACTTGTTTTTTCTTTTATTGCCTTTAAAAGACTTGTGATCGAACATTGCAAGCCAAGTGTTCGATGAAATGTCCATGTAAATGTTAGTCCTAAATGTTGCATTTGGTTTCCTGGTTCGAATTTATGGTTTTATTCTATGGGTCTTGATGTTGTAATGCAGAATGTGCTTATTGGCTTGATACTATCCTCATTCTTTATGCTTATGCCTAGATGCCTTATAGTTCACTTGTTTTTTCTCCCTTTCCCTATAAAATGACTTGTGATCTAACATTGCACGCCAAGTGTTCGATGAAATGTCCTTGTAAATGTAACTCCTAGATGTGACATTCGGTTTCTAGGATCGAATTTATGTTTTTGTTTCATCGGTCTTGATTTTATAGTGCATAATGTGCTTATTCGCTTGATACCATCCTCATTCTTTATGCTTCGGCTTAGATGTCTTTAAAGTTCACTTGTTTTTTCCCCCTTTGCCTATAAAATGACTTGTGATCTAACATTGCATGCCAAGTGTTCGATGAAATGTCCATATAAATGTCACTCCTAAATGATACTTTCGGTTTCTAAGTTCGAATTTATGCTTTTATTTGATCGGTCTTGATTTTATAGTGCATAATGTCCTTATACGCTTGATACTATCCTTATGCTTTATGCTTATGCCTAGATGTCTTTAAAGTTCACTTGTTTTTTCTCACTTTGCCTTTAAAAGGACTTGTGATCCAACATTGCACGCCAAGTGTTCGATGAAATGTCCATGTAAATGTCACTCCAAAATATTGCATTCGGTTTCTTGGTTCAAATTTAAGTTTTTATTCTATCGGTCTTGATTTTGTAGTGCAGAATGTGCTTATTGGCTTGATACTATCCTCATTCTTTATGCTTATGCCTAGATGCCTTATAGTTCACTTGTTTTTTCTCCCTTTGCCTATAAAATGACTTGTGATCTAACATTGTACGCCAAGTGTTCGATGAAATGTCCATATAAATGTCACTCCTAAATGTGACTTTCGGTTTCTAGGTTCGAATTTATGCTTTTATTTGATCGGTCTTGATTTTATAGTGCATAATGTGCTTATTCGCTTGATACTATCCTCATTCTTTATGCTTCGGCCTAGATGTCTTTAAATTCACTTATTTTTTCTCCCTTTGTCTTTAAACTGACTAGTGATCTAACATTGCATGCCAATTGTTCTATGAAATGTCCATGTAAATGTCACTCCTAAATGTGGCATTCGGTTTCAAGGTTCGAATTTATGCTTTTATTCGATAGGTCTCTATTTTGTAGTACAGAATGTGCTTATCGGCTTGATACTATCCCCATTCTTTATGCTTATGCCTATATGTCTTTAAAGTTCAATTGTTTTTCTTCCTTTTGCCTTAAAAATGACTTGTGATCTAACTTTGCACGCCAAGTGTTTGAATTAATGTCCATGTAAATGTCACTCCTAAATGTTGCATTCGGTTTCAAGGTTCGAGTTTATGCTTTTATTTGATTGGCTTGATTTTGTAGTGCAAGATGTTCTTATTGGCTTGATACTATCCTCATTCTTTATGCTTATGCCTAGATGTCTTTGTAGTTCACTTGTTTTTTCTCCCTTTGTCTATTTAATTCCTTATGATCTAACATTGCATGTCAAGTGTTCGTTGAAATGTCCATAAAAAAGTTACTCCTAAATGTGACATTCGGTTTCTAGGTTCGAATTTATACTTTTATTTGTTCGGTCTTGATTTTATAGTTCATAATCTGCTTATTCACTTGATATTATCCTCATTCTTGATGCTTAGGTCTAGATGTCTTTAAAGTTCACTTGTTTTTCTCCTTTTGCCTTTAAAATGACTAGTAATCTAACATTGCATGCCAAGTGTTCCATGAAATCCATGTAAATGTCACTCCTAAATGTGGTAGTCGGTTTCAAGGTTCGAATTTTTGGTTTTATTCGATAGGTCTTTATTTTGTAGTAAATAATGTGCTTATTGGTTTGATACTATCCTCATTCTTTACGCTTATGCCTAGATGTCTTTAAAGTTCACTTGTTTTTCTTCTTTTTGCCTTAAAAATGACTTGTGCTCTAACATTGCACGCCAAGTGTTCCTAGAAATAGCCATGTAAATGCTAGTCCTAAATTTGGCATTCATTTTCTAGGTTCGAGTTTATGTTTTTATTCTATCGATCTTGATTTTGTAGTGTAGAATGTTCTTATTAGCTTGGTAATATCCTTATTCTTTATGCTTATGCCTAGATGTCTTTAAAGTTCACTTGTTTTATCTCACATTGCCTTTAAAATAACTTGTGATCGAACATTGCACGCCAAGTTTTCGATGAAATGTCCATGTTAATGTCACTCCTAAATGTTGCATTCGGTTTCTTGGTTCAATTTTATATTTTTATTCAATGAGTCTTGATTTTGTAGTTTAGAATGTGCTTATTGGCTTGATACTATCCTCATTCTTTATGCTTATGCCTAGATGCCTTATAGTTCACTTGTTTTTTCTCCCTTTGCCTATAAAATGACTTGTGATCTAACATTGCACGCCAAGTGTTCGATGAAATGTCCATATAAATGTCACTCCTAAATGTGACTTTCGGTTTCTAGGTTCGAATTTATGCTTTTATTTGATCGGTCTTGATTTTATAGTGCATAATGTGCTTATTCGCTTGATACTATCCTCATTTTTTATGCTTCGGCCTAGATGTCTTTAAATTCACTTATTTTTTCTCCCTTTGCCTATAAACTGACTAGTGATCTAACATTGCATGTCAATTGTTCTATGAAATGTCCATGTAAATGTCACTCCTAAATGTGGCATTCGGTTTCAAGGTTCGAATTTATGCTTTTATTCGATAGGTCTCTATTTTGTAGTACAGAATGTGCTTATCGGCTTGATACTATCCCCATTCTTTATGCTTATGCCTATATGTCTTTAAAGTTCAATTGTTTTTCTTCCTTTTGCCTTAAAAATGACTTGTGATCTAACTTTGCACGCCAAGTGTTTGAATAAATGTCCATGTAAATGTCACTCCTAAATGTTGCATTCGGTTTCAAGGTTCGAGTTTATGCTTTTATTCGATTGGCTTGATTTTGTAGTGCAAAATGTTCTTATTGGCTTGATACTATCCTCATTCTTTATGCTTATGCCTAGATGTCTTTATAGTTCACTTGTTTTTTCTCCCTTTGTCTATTTAATTCCTTATGATCTAACATTGCATGCCAAGTGTTCGTTGAAATGTCCATAAAAATGTCACTCCTAAATGTGACATTCGGTTTCTAGGTTCGAATTTATACTTTTATTTGATCGGTCTTGATTTTATAGTGCATAATCTGCTTATTCACTTGATATTATCCTCATTCTTGATGCTTAGGTCTAGATGTCTTTAAAGTTCACTTGTTTTTCTCCTTTTGCCTTTAAAATGACTAGTAATCTAACATTGCATGCCAAGTGTTCCATGAAATCCATGTAAATGTCACTCCTAAATGTGGCAGTCGGTTTCAAGGTTCGAATTTTTGGTTTTATTCGATAGGTCTTTATTTTGTAGTAAATAATGTGCTTATTGGTTTGATATTATCCTCATTGTTTACGCTTATGCCTAGATGTCTTTAAAGTTCACTTGTTTTTCTTCTTTTTGCCTTAAAAATGACTTGTGCTCTAACATTGCACGCCAAGTGTTCCAAGAAATGGCCATGTAAATGCTAGTCCTAAATTTGGCATTCATTTTCTAGGTTCGTATTTATGTTTTTATTCTATCGATCTTGATTTTGTAGTGTAGAATGTTCTTATTGGCTTGGTAATATCCTTATTCTTTATGCTTATGCCTAAATGTCTTTAAAGTTCACTTGTTTTATCTCACATTGCCTTTAAAATAACTTGTGATCGAACATTGCACGCCAAGTTTTCGATGAAATGTCCATGTTAATGTCACTCCTAAATGTTGCATTCGGTTTTTTGGTTCAATTTTATATTTTTATTCAATGAGTCTTGATTTTGTAGTTTAGAATGTGCTTATTGGCTTGATACTATCCTCATTCTTTATGCTTATGCCTAGATGCCTTATTGTTTACTTGTTTATTCTCCCTTTGCCTATAAAATGACTTGTGATCTTAAATTGCACGCCAAGTGTTCGATGAATTGTCCATATAAATGTCACTCCTAAATGTGACATTCGGTTTCTGGGTTAGAATTTATGCTTTTATTTGATCAGTCTTGATTTTATAGTGCATAATGTGCTTATTCTGTTGATACTATCCTCAATCTTTATGCTTCGGCCTAGATGTCTTTAAAGTTCACTTGTTTTTTCTCCCTTAACCATTAAAATGACTACTGATCGAACATTGCATGCCAAGTGTTCTATGAAATGTCTATGTAAATGTCACTCCTTAAGTGGCATTCGGTTTCAAGGTTCGAATTTATGCTTTTATTCCATAGGTCTTTATTTTGTAGTACAAAATGTGTTTATTGGCTTGATACTATCCTCATTCTTTATGCTTATGCCTAGATGCCTTTAACGTTCAATTGTTTTTCTTCCTTTTTCCTTAAAAATCACTTGTGATCTAACATTGCACGCCAAGTGCTCGAAGAAATGTCCATGTAAATGTTAGTCCTAAATTTGGCATTCGGTTTCTAGGTTCGAATTTATGTTTTTATTCGATTGGTATTGGTTTTGTAGTGTAGAATGTGCTTACTATCCTTATTCTTTATGCTTTTGTAGTGCAGATTGTGCTTATTGGCTTGATACTATCCTTATTCTTTATAATTATGCCTAGATGTCATTAAAGTTCACTTGTTTTTTCTTAATTTGCCTATATAATGACATGTGATATAACATTGCATGCCAAGTATTTGATGAAATGTCCGTGTAAATGTCACTTCTTAATGTGGCATTCGGTTTCAAGGTTTGAATTAATGCTTTTATTCGATAGGTCTTGATTTTGTATTGTAGAATGTGCTTATTTGCTTCATATTATCCTCATTCGTTATGCTTATGCCTAGATGTCTTTAAAGTTCACTTGTTTTTTGTCCTTTTGCCTTTAAAATGACTTGTGATATACATTGCATACAAACTGTTCGATAAAAAGTCCATGTAAATTTCACTCCTAAATGTGGAATTTAGTTTCTAGGTTCAAAATTATTTTTTTGTTCGATCGGTCTTGATTTCGTAGTGCAGAATGTGCTTATTGGCTTGATACTATCCTCATTCGTTATGCTTATGCCTAGAGGTCTATAAAGTTCACTTGTTTATTCTCCTTTTTTCTTTTAAAATGACATGTGATCTAGCATTGCATGCCAAGTGTTCTATGAAATTTCCTTGTAAATGTCACTCCTAAATGTGGCATTCGGTTTCAAGGTTCGAATTTATGCTTTTATTCGATTGGTCTTGATTTTGTAGTGCAGAATGTGGTTATTGGCTTGATACTATCCTCATTCATTCTGCTTATGCCTAGATGTATTTAATGTTCACCTATTTTTTCTCCTTTTGCATTTAAAATGACATGTGATCTAACATTGCACGCCAAGTGTTCGTCGAAATGTCCATGTAAATGTCACTCCTAAATGTGGCATTCAATTTTTAGGTTCAAATTTATGCTTTTATCCGATCGTTCAGGATTTTGTAGTGCATAACGTGCTTATTCGCTTGATACTATCCTCATTATTCATCCTTATACCTACATGTCTTTAAAGTTCGCTGGTGATCTACATTGCACGCCAAGTGTTCGATGAAATGTCCATGTAAATGTCACTCCTAAATGTGGAATTCAGTTTCAAGGTTAAAATTTATGTTTTTATTCGATCAGTCTTGATTTCGTAGTGCAAAATATGCTTATTGGCTTTATACTATTCTCACTCGTTATGCTTATGCCTAGATGTCTTTAATGTTCACTTGTTTTTTCTCCTTTTGCCTTTAAAATGACATGTGATGTAACATTGCATGCCAAGTCTTCTATGAATTGTCCTTGTAAATGTCACACCTAAATGTGACATTCGGTTTCATGGTTCGAATTTATGTTTTTATTCGATCGGTCTTGATTTCGTAGTGCGGTATGTGCTTATTGGTTTGATACTATCCTTATTCGTGATGCTTATGCCTAGATGTCTATGAAGTTCACTTGTTTTTTCTCCTTTTGCCTTTAAAATGACATGTGATCTAACATTGCATGCCGAGTGTTCTATGAAATGTCCTTGTAAATGTCACTCCCAAATATGGCATTCATTTTCGAGGTTCAAATTAATGCTTTTATCCGATCGTTCTTGATTTTGTAGTGTAGAACGTGCTAATTCGCTTGATACTATCCTCATTCTTCATGCTTATACCTAGATGTCTTTAAAGTTCACTTGATTTTTATCCTTTTGCTTTTAAATCGACTTGTGATCTACATTGCACGCCAACTGTTCGATGAAAAGTCCACGTAAATGTCACTCCTAAATTTGGAATTCGGTTTCTAGGTTCAAATTTATGTTTTTATTCGATCGGTCTTGATTCCGTAGTGCAAAATGAGCTTATTGGCTTTATACTATTCTCACTCGTTACGCTTATGCCTAGATGTCTTTAATGTTCACTTGTTTTTTCTCCTTTTGCCTTTAAAATGACATGTGATCTAACATTGCATGCTAAGTGTTCTATGAATTGTAATTGTAAATGTCACACCTAAATGTGACATTCGGTTTCATGGTTCGAATTTATGTTTTTATTCGATCGGTCTTGATTTTGTAGTGCGGTATGTACTTATTGGTTTGATACTGTCCTTATTAGTGATGCTTATGCCGATGTCTATGAAGTTCACTTGTTTTTTCTCCTTTTGCCTTTAAAATGACATGTGATCTAACATTGCATGCCAAGTGTTCTATGAAATGTCCTTGTAAATGTCACTCCTAAATGTGGCATTCGTTTTCGAGGTTCAAATTAATGCTTTTATCCTATCGTTCTTGATTTTATAGTATAGAACATGCTCATTCGCTTGATACTATCCTAATTCTTCATGCTTATACCTAGATGTCTTTAAAGTTCACTTGATTTTTATCCTTTTGCCTTTAAATAGACTTGTGAAAAGTCCATGTAAATGTCACTCCTAAATGTGGAATTCGGTTTCTAGGTTCAAATTTATGTTTTTATTCGTTCGGTCTTGATTTCATAGTGCTAAATGTGCTTATTGGCTAGATACTATCCTCATTCGTTATGCTTATGCCTAGATGTCTATAAAGTTTACTTGTTTTTTTTCCTTTTGCCTTTAAAATGACTTGTGACCTAGCATTGCATGCCAAGTGTTCTATGAAATGTCCTTGTAAATGTCACTCCTAAATGTGGCATTCGGTTTCAAGGTTCGAATTTATGCTTTTACTCGATTGGTCTTGATTTTGTAGTGCAGAATGTGCTTATTGGCTTGATACTATCCCCATTCTTTATGCTTATGCCTAGATGTCTTTAAAGTTTACTTGTTTTTTTTGGCCTTTAAAATAACATGTGATCTACATTGCACGCCAATTGTTCAATGAAAAGTCCATGTAAATGTCACTCCTAAATGTGGAATTCGGTTTCTAGGTTCAAATTTATTTTTTATTCGATCGGTCTTGATTTCGTAGTGCAGAATGTGCTTATTGGCTTGATACTATCCTCATTCATTATGCTTATGCCTAGATGTTTATAAAGTTCAGTTGTTTTTTCTCCCTTTGCCTTTAAAATGACTTGTGATTGAACATTGCACCCCAAGTGTTCGATGAAATGTCCATGTAAATGTCACTCCTAAATGTTGCATTAGGTTTCTTGGTTCGAATTTATGTTTTTATTCTATGGGTCTCTATTTTGTAGTGCAGAATGTGCTTATTGGCTTTATACTATCCTCATTCTTTATGTTTATAATTCACTTGTTTTTTCTCCCTTTGCCTATAAAATGACTTGTGATCTAACATTGCACGCCAAGTGTTCGATAAATGTCCATATAAATGTCAATCCTAAATGTGACATTCGGTTTCTAAGTTCGAATTTATGCTTTTATTTCATCGGTCTTGATTTTATAGTACATAATGTGCTTATTCGCTTGATACTATCCTCATTCTTTATGCTTCGGCCTAGATGTCTTTAAAGTTCACTTGTTTTTTCTCCCTTTGCCTTTAAAATGATTAGTGATCTAACATTGCATGCCATGTGTTCTATGAAATGTCCATGTAAATGTCACTCCTAAATGTGGCATTCAGTTTTAAGGTTCGAATTTATACTTTTATTCGATAGGTCTTTATTTTATAGTACAGAATGTGCTTATTGGATTGATACTATCCTCATTCTTTATGCTTATGCCTATATGTCTTTAAAGTTCACTTGTTTTTCTTCCTTTTGCCTTAAAAATGACTTGTGATCTAACATTGCACGCCAATTGTTCGAAGAAATGTCCATGTAAATGTTAGTCCTAAATTTGACATTCGGTTTCTAGGTTCGAATTTTATGTTTTTATTCGATTGGTCTTTATTTTGTAGTCCAGAATGTCATTATTGGCTTGATACTATCCTCATTCTTTATGCTTATTCCTAGATGCCTTATATTACACTTATTTCATCTTCCTTTGCCTATAAAATGGCTTGTTATCTAACATTGCACGCAAAGTGTTCGACAAAATGTCCATATAAATGTCACTCCTAAATGTGACATTCGGTTTCTAGGTTCGAATTCATGCTTTTATTTGATCGGTCTTGAAGTTTTTATTCGATCGGTCTTGATTTCGCAGTGTAGAATGTGCTTCTTGGCTTTATGATGTCCTCATTCATTATTCTTAAGCCTAGATGTCTTTAAAGTTAACTCGTTTTTTCTCCTTTTGCCTTTAAAATTTCATGTGATCTATCATTGCATGCCAAGTGTTCTATGAAATGTTCATGTAAATGTCACTCCTAAATGTGAAATTTAGTTTCAAGGTTCGAATTTATGCTTTTATTCGATAGGTCTTTATTTCGTAGTGCGGAATGTGCTTATTGGCTTGATACTAACCTCATTCTTTCTACTTATGCCTAGATGTCTTTAAAGTTCGCTTCTTTTTCTCCCTATAAAATGACTTATTATCTAACATTGCATGCGAAGTGTTCGATTAAATGTCCATACAAATGTCACTCCTAATTGTGACATTCGGTTTCTTGGTTCGAATTTATGCTTTTATTTGATCGGTCTTGATTTTATAGTTCATAATGTGCTTATTCGCTTGATACTATCCTTATTCTTTATGCTTAGGCATAGATGTCTTTAAAGTTCACTTGTTTTTTCTCCCTTTGCGTTTAAAATGACTAGTGATCTAACATTGCATGCCAAGTGTTCTATGAAATGTCCATGTAAATGTCACTCCTAAATGTAGCATTCGGTTTCAAGGTTCGAATTTATGGTTTTATTCGATAGTTCTTTATTTTGTAGTGCAGAATGTGCTTATTGGCTCTATACTATCCTCATTCCTTATGCTTATGCCTAGATGTCTTTAAAGTTCACTTGTTTTTCTTCCTTTTGCCTTAAAAATGACTTGTGATCTAAAATTGCACGCCAAGTGTTCGATGAAATACCCATGTAAATGTCACTCCTAAATGTGGCATTCGGTTTCTAGGTTCGAATTTGTCTTTATTCTATCGGTCTTGATTTTGTAGTGCAGAATGCGCTTTTTGGCTTCATACTCTCCTTATTCTTTATGCTTACGCCTAGATGTCTTTAAAGTTCACTTGTTTTTTTTTCTCACTTTGCCTATAAAATGACATGTGATCTAACATTGCATGCCAAGTGTTTGATGAAATGTCCATGTAAATGTCACTCCTAAATGTTGCATTCGGTTTCAAGGTTCGAATTTATGCTTTTATTCTATAGGTCTTTATTTTGTAGTGTAGAATGTCTTTATTGGCTTGATACTATCCTCATTCTTTATGCTTATTCCTAGATGCCTTATAGTACACTTATTTTTTCTTCCTTTGCCTATAAAATGACTTGTTGTCTAACATTGCACGCAAAGTGTTCGATGAAATGTCTATATAAATGTCACTCCTAAATGTGAAATTCGATTTCTAGGTTCGAATTTATGCTTTTATTTGATCGGTCTTGATGTTTTTATTCGATCAGTCTTGATTTTGTAGTGTAGAATGTGCTTATTGGCTTGATATTGTCCCCATTCGTTATTCTTATGCCTAGATGTCTTTAAAGTTCACTTGTTTTTTCTTCTTTTTCCTTTAAAATGACATGTGATCTAACATTGCATGCCAAGTGTTCTATAAAATGTCCATGTAAATGTCACTCCTAAATGTGACATTCGGTTTCAAGGTTCGAATTTATGCTTTTATTCGATAGGTCTTTAGTTTGTAGTGCAGAATGTACTTATTGGCTTGATACTATCCTCATTGTTTATGCTTATGCCTAGATGTCTTTAAAGTTCACTTATTTTTCTTCCTTTGGCCTTAAAAATGACTTGTGATCTAACATTGCACGCCAAGTGTTCGATGAAATGTCCATGTAAATGTCACTCCTATAATTGGCATTCGGTTTCTAGGTTCGAATTTATGTTTTTATTCTATCGGTCTTGATTTTATTGTGCAGAATGTGCTTATTGGCTTGATACTATCCTCATTCTTTATGCTTAGGCCTAGCTAGATGTCTTTAAAGTTCACTTGTTTTTTGTCGTTTTACGTTTAAAATGACTTTTATCTACATTGCACGCCAAGTGTTCGATGAAATGTCCATGTAAATATCACTCATATATGTGTCATTCGGTTTTTAGGTTCAAATTTATGCTTTTATCCGATCGTTCTTGATTTTGTATTGCTGAACATGCTTATTTGCTTGATACTATCCTCATTCGGTTTTTCTCACTTTGCCTTTAAAATGACTTCTGATCTACATTACATGTCAAGTGTTCGATGAAATATCCATGTAAATGTCACTCTAAATGTGGAATTCGGTTTCTAGGTTCAAATTTTTGTTTTTATTTGACTAGTCTTGATTTCGTAGTACAGAATGTGCTTATTGGCTTGATACTATCCTCATTCGTTATGCTTATGCCTATAAGTCTTTAAAGTTCACTTGATTTTTCTCACTTTGCCTTTAAAATGACTTCTGGTCGAACTTTGTGATGTCTCTTTATTTGGTGGTGTTTTATATATGATTTCCTTTGTAAATATGTTTCTTTTTCCCCTTTTCTTGTGTGTTTTGTTCCTTTCTAGCTTAGTTCCCGTATTTCTATGAGATTCGGAGACTATGCGCGTTTTATGTGTTTTGTAGGTGTTTTGGCATGGATCAAGGGTCGTTTTGAAGGAAAATCGGAACATGGAGCAAGGCCCGAGCTTAAGAGGGAAAGAGAGGTGCAAGCCATGAAGAAGAACAAGAGAAAAGCCAACAAGAAGAAGGTGGAATGAGGTACGGATCGAGCTCGAACCAACGCCGGACCCGAGATAATTTTTCGACCTCGGACCGACTTGCCCAGTAAGTCGGGCCCGAGGTGCTCCGTGTCGGTCCGAGTCGGTCGCTGGCTGGATTGGGCTCCAAGGCACGAAATTGTAAACTACCACTTTTGCCCCTCATCTATAAAGGCTCTCTTATCTTCTAATTGGAGGAGGTTCCCACACACTTAGCAAGGAACCAACTCTCAAAAACTCTCAAGAGGATACATGGAGAGCAAGGAGGAAGGAGAGGAGAAGGAGAAGAGAGGGAATCGGCATAGGAGAAGGAGATTTGATAGGTTTGGTTGATAGATTAGCTTTGCCTTGTTTTGATTTTGTGGATTTTGGAAACCTTGGATTGGAGTTTGTGGATTGCTTTTGATTTGTGAATGAAATTTGGCTTTGGTTTGAGATTGATGATGTTGATTGCTTTGCTTTGTGATTTGTTTGCTTTCTTTGTTTGCCATATAGAGTAGATCTCCTTGATCTTGGGTTATGGGGGTAAACTCTATCTAGGTTGGGCTAGAAACCCCAATTCCATAAGCCTTAAGTGCTTGATCTAGGAACCCACTCTACATAGAGCTACAATTCCTTATGAAAGTAAGGAATCAAGGCTTGTGATTGGCAAAGTAACGAAAGTGAACATTTGTCCATCTCAAGACCTTGCTTCGAAGGGGATTTCCCCAATGATCGATGTGTAGAAGTGGTTGGAACGAGGGCGAAAGCATCTCGATCCTATTCCGATCATCACTTTTTGCTTGAATTGGGGTGGAAAAGCCTTAATCTACTAGAGAAGGAACCCAAAAGCCCAAGATCTACTTTCAATCTTTGAGTTTGACAAAACCCAGCTACATCGGGCCCGACTTGCTCTACGTCGGTCCCGACGTTAGGCACCTCAATCGAGTAGATTTCCCGAGCGTTCGACACCCACCACGTGCTACAACGGGGTCGGGTTATAAATTGTATCTCTAGACCCTCGCATTCGTGAGCGATCAAAAGATTGGCGTCGTTGCCGGGGATTTCTAAGTGCATTGAGTGCCAATTTGGTGAGTTTCTTGTGTTTTGGTAGTGATTTGGGTGAGGGAATAGCCCAAACCCTTTGTTTGTTTTTGATTTGTTTTGGTTTGTGTCTTTGTTTCGTAGGTGTATGCGAGCTCGTTCCTCCCGAGGAACACTTGAGCTTGAGTTTGTGAGTGATCCGGAAAGTATTCTCAAAGAAGCCCGAAGAAGGAAAAGGATGGAGAATCAAGCTCTCCATGGTGATGAGGAGTTGGCTCGACTTAGGGCCGAAATGGCTAGATTGCAACTTGAGAAGGACAATCAAGAGGCGGTGGCAAGAAGAGAACGGGAGCAACGAATGAGGGCCGAGGCTCAACTCAACGCTCTACCCCGGAATGCACGCCAATACATGCATCCGGAGTTGAGGGCACCCGAACCGGTTATTGTGCTTCCCGAGGTTGCCAAGAATTTTGAGATCAAGACGCAATTCATCTCCCTCATCAAGCGTGATCTATTCGAGGGCCGTCCACATGAGTGTCCCATAGAGCACCTCAAACGCTTTGTGGACATGTGTGAGACGATCTCTACCGACGAGGAGACGTTGGAGTATGTGCTTCTAAAGGCGTTCAAGTGGTCACTTGGGGGCAAGGCCACACATTGGCTCGAGAGCCAAGCCCCTAGGTCGATCACAACTTGTAAGGCACTCCATGATGCTTTCTTGATGAAGTTCTTCCCGCCCTCAAAGACAACCGAGCTAAGAAGAAAATTTGCAAGCTTTCAACAAGGTCCGAATGAGCCTCTCTTAGAAGCATGGGACCGTTTCAAGGAGATGTTGCGCCAATGTCCTACTCATGGCCAACAACCATATGTGCTCCAAGACATCTTTTTCCAAGGCATCAATCCGGCAACGAAGGACAAGCTCAATCTCCACACCGATTGTGGGTTCATAGACTTGACACCGGATCAAGATTGGGAGCTACTTGACAAGCTATCCGATTATGAGGCCATGTATAGGGTGAGTCAAGCTAGCAAAGAGGTGAAAGTTCAAGGTGAAGGTGCAAGAAAGTTATATGATCCAAAGGGAGAAGACATTGACAAGGATGTGAAGCTCCAATTCCTTGAAGGTGAAGTGAGCAAGCTTAAGAGGCAAGTCCACTACTACAAGCAAAATGCTAGAGCTTGTGAGGGGTGTGGATCCTTTGCACATGCTACACAGGTTTGTCCGAATCAGAGCCAAGTGCGCTTGGTCGAGCAAATTGAGGAGGCAAACTATGTTCGAGGAAATTTCGGTGGAAGAGGCAACTTCAACAATGGTGGTAATGGCCGGTGGAACAACGGTCAAGATCAAGGCTACAACAACAACTTCAACCAAAACGAGCCAAGGACGCCGCAACCACCACCATATAGGCCACCGGGATTCAATGAGCTACAATCATTGGCTCAAGAGATGAGGGATGGGTTCAAGGAGATGAGGACCCAATTCAATGAGTTTGGTGCATGGAGGAGGCAAATCGACAATCAATTTGCCCAAATTGCAACTCAAGCCTCGAGAGAGAATGGGAGCTTCCGGGCCGACCCGAGGAGAACCCCCGAGCTCAAAACTATCAAAATGAAGTCCGGGCAATTGGATTGAGAAGTGGTCGAAACCTACCCGAGCCACACATGCCTAAGAAGAATGAAGAGAGCCGGACCGACTTACCCAGCAAGTCGGGTCCGACGTTCCCTGAAGTCGACCTAGCAGGAAGATCAACTCCTCTGCCCCGGACCGAGGTTGAGAGTGAGTCGGGCCCGACGTACCCAGATGTCGATCCGACTACTCTGCCTCAGCTCTGCCCCAGGACCGTGATACACGACATCGGGCCCGACGTGGTGCCTAAGTCGGTCCAACCAGGAAATGTTGCAAGTGAAGTGGGGAAGTCCAAGGAGGTTGATCCAAGCAAGTTTCAAGGTGCAACAACTCTTCCATATCCCTCAAAGAAGCCGAAAGATGTTGTTGAGAACAAGTTCAAGAGGTTCCTCAAACTCTTGCAAGGTTTGAACATCTCTATCACGTTCACCGATGCATTGAGCGAGATGCCATCCTATGCCAAGTTTTTAAAGGAGATTTTGAGCAAGAACTCTATGATGCTTTCTTGATGAAGTTTTTCCCTCCCTCAAAGACAACCGAGCTAAGAAGGAAGATTGCAAGCTTTCAACAAGGTCCGAATGAGCCTCTCTTCGAAGCATGGGACCGTTTCAAAGAGATGTTGCGCCAATGTCCTACTCTTGGCCAACAACCATATGTGCTTCAAGACATCTTTTTCCAAGGCATCAATCCGGTAACGAAGGACAAGCTCAATCTCCACACCGATTGTGGGTTCATAGACTTGACACCGGATCAAGCTTGGGAGCTACTTGACAAGCTATCCGATTATGAGGCCATGTATGGGGTGAGTCAAGCTAGCAAAGAGGTGAAAGTTCAAGGTGAAGGTGCAAGGAAGTTATATGATCCAAAGGGAGAAGACATTGATAGGGATGTGAAGCTCCAATTCCTTGAAGGTGAAGTGAGCAAGCTTAAGAGGCAAGTCCACTACTACAAGCAAAATGCTAGAGCTTGTGAGGAGTGTGGATCCTTTGCACATGCTACACAAGTTTGTCCGAATGAGAGCCAAGTGCGCTTGGCCGAGCGAATTGAGGAGGCAAACTATGTTCGAGGAAATTTCGGTGGAAGAGGCAATTTCAACAATGGTGGCAATGGCCGGTGGAACAGCGGTCAAGCTCAAACCTACAACAACAACTTCAACCAAAACGAGCCGAGGGCGCCACCACCACCATATAGACCACCGGGATTCAATGAGTTACAAACGTTTGCTCAAGAAATGAGAGATGGGTTCAAGGAGATGAGGACCCAATTCAATGAGTTTGGTGCATGGAGGAGGCAAGTCGACAATCAATTTGCCCAAATTGCGACTCAAGCCCCGAGAGAGAATGGGAGACTTCCGGGCCGACCCGAGGAGAACCCTCGAGCTCAAAACAATCAAAATGAAGTCCGGGCAATTGGATTGAGAAGTGGCTGAAACCTACCCGAGCCACACGTGCCTAAGAAGAGTGAAGAGAGTCGGACCAACTTACCCAGCAAGTCGGGTCCGACGTTCCCCGAAGTCGACCCAGCAAGAAGATCGACTCCTTCACCACGGACTGAGATTGAGAGCAACTCGGGACCAACGTACACAGACCTCGATCCGACCCCTCTGTCCAGGACCGAGATTCACAACATCGGGCCCAACATGGTGCCCAAGTCGGTCCAACCAGGAAGTGTTGCAAATGAAGCGGGGAAGTCCAAAGAAGTTGATCCAAGCAAGATTCAAGGTGCAACAATTCTTCCATATCCCTCGAAGAAGCCGAAAGATGTTGTTGAGAACAAGTTCAAGAGGTTTCTCAAACTCTTGCAAGGCTTGAACATCTCCATCCCGTTCACCGACGCATTGAGTGAGATGCCATCTTATGCCAAGTTTTTAAAGGAGATTTTGAGCAAGAAGAGGTCCATAGTGGAAATGCAAGATGAAGTCAAGACCTTGGAGTTACCACAAAAGCTAGGAGATCCCGGTCGTTTTGCTATAACCATTGGTGTGGGGTCTCAAAATTTCCAGGCCTTGTGTGATCTTGGAGCAAGCACGAGCATCATTCCTTACACCATATGGAAATCCACATCTATGGGTCTCATAGCTCCGGTCAACATGAGGTTAACGATAGCGGATGGGTCGTCCATCGAACCAATTGGTATCATCGAGGATTATCCCGTTTGCATTGAAGGCCACTATGTCCCAATCGACTTTGTTGTAGTAGACATGATAGAAGTGCCGGGTTAACCGATCATACTAGGGAGACCTTTCCTTGCCACGGTCGGGGCAATCATTGATGTAAAGAAGGGCCACTTGTGTCTTGACATTGGAGGAAGAGAAATTGAGTTTTTCTTTAGACCAACTTCAAAAGGGACCGTACATAAGGAAGCTAAGATGATCCAAGTTCCTCTTGGATTGCAATGGGAAGCCGTTTCTAAGAAGTCAAGGCCAAGGGAGCTTAGGTTGAAAGCCACCCCACCACCTAGAGAAATTGAGATAGAGCGCCAAGGTCTAGCCCTCAATATGATTGAGCATGAGCAATTGGAGGAAAGGATGTCTTACTTGGAGGTGTTCAAGGCCGAGAAAGAAGAAGTTCAAGCACCACCGGAACCATCTCAAGAACTCAAGGAGCTTCCAAAAGATTTGAGGTACGCATTTCTTGGTCACAACTCTTCTTTACCCGTAATCATAAATGCCAACTTGAATGATGAGGAGGAGTCTAAGTTGTTGAAGGTTCTAAGAAAACATAGAGGAGCTTTAGGGTATTCACTAGAGGAACTAAAGGGAATCTCTCCCTCAATTTGCATGCATAGGATTTATATGGAGGATAACCATAAACCCACTATTGAACCCCAAAGAAGATTAAATCCTAACATGAAAGAAGTGGTAAAGAGTGAAATACTTAGGATGTTGGATGCGGGAATTATCTTCCTAATTTCCGATAGCAAGTATGTGAGTCCCGTGCATGTAGTTCCTAAGAAAGGAGGTCTCACCGTTGTGCAAAATGAAAAGGGAGAAATGATACCTATGAGAACCACAACAAAATGGCGTATGTGTATTGATTACCGTAAGCTTAATATCGGCACTCGCAAAGACCATTTTCCTCTTCCTTTCATAGACCAAGTCCTAGAGAGATTAGCACAACATGAATATTTTTGCTACCTTGACGGGTATAGCGGGTTTTGGCAAATCCCTATTCATCCCGATGATCAAGAGAAGACGACATTCACATGTCCTTATGGGACTTTTGCCTATAGACGCATGCCTTTTGGTTTATGTAATGCGCCGGCAACATTTCAAAGATGCATGATGTCCATCTTCTCCGATATGGTTGAGGATATAGTAGAAGTGTTTATGGATGATTTCTCCGTCTACGGTTCCTCATTTGATGTTTGCTTAGCTAACTTAGACAAGGTTTTGACTAGATGTGAGGAGACTAGCTTACTGCTTAATTGGGAAAAATGCCACTTTATGGTGAAGGAGGGCATAGTACTAGGACACCTAGTTTCTAGTAGGGGGATAGAGGTAGATAGAGCTAAAGTTGAAATAATTGAAAAACTACCTCCCCCCTCTTGTGTTCGTGATGTTAGGAGTTTCTTAGGTCATGCAGGATTTTATAGACGGTTCATCAAGGATTTTTCTAAAATTGCAAAACCATTGTCTAACCTCTTGATGAAGGATGTGCCCTTTGTATTTTCCGAGGATTGCATGAGTTCTTTTTGTAGGTTGAGAGATGCCTTGATCTCGGCTCCAATAATGGCGCCACCCGATTGGAATCTTCCATTCGAGGTGATGTGTGATGCTAGTGATTTCGCCATAGGGGCCGTCCTTGGGCAAAGGAAGGATGGAAAGTTGCATGCCATCTATTACGCAAGCAAAACTTTGGATGAAACTCAGTGCAATTACACAACAACGGAGAAAGAGTTTCTTGCGATAGTGTTTGCATTTGAGAAATTCCGTTCATATCTTGTGGGATCAAAGGTGGTAGTCTTCACGGACCATGCGGCAATCAAATACCTCATGAAGAAGAAAGATGCAAAGCCGAGGCTTCTAAGCTGGATGCTCCTTCTCCAAGAGTTTGACCATGAGATCAAGGACAAAACCGGTGCGGAAAATGTGGTAGCGGATCATCTATCCCGTTTGCCCATCGAGTACATGTTGGAGATGGAGGATGGTTTGACTATAGATGATTCAAGAGAAGATGAAGTTCTCATGAGCAGAAAGGAGGAAAGGAAAGGTGGATCGACGAACCGAGTAAGTCGGGCCCGAGGTTCAGAACATCGGACCGAAGGCAAGGCAAGTGCGAGTGAGTCGGGACCGAGGACTTCAACATCGGGCCCGAGTCACCTGTGTGTCTGCGAAGCTGGACCGGCGTCCAACCATGTCGGGCTCGGTACACTTCAATGTCGGTCCGTGGAAGAAAGTAAGTTTCCTAGCTCGATTTCCATTTCTTCTCGTTCTCAATTGATTGATTCTTTCTCTCCCACTGGCCTTCTTTCTATTAGTGCCGTAAGACGAGGGGTTTCCCCTTGGTTTGCGGATTTTGCTAACTTTGCCGTAGGGGGAGTGATCCCACCAAATTTGTCTTATCAAGCTAGGAAGAAATTCTTACATGATGCTAGACAATACTTTTGGGATGATCCATATCTCTACTAGGAAGGGCGTGATCAAATCTATAGACGGTGTGTGTCAAGTGAAGAGGTTGAGAGCATAATTCACCATTGCCACTCCTTGCCTACGGGAGGTCACGCTAAGAGTTCCAAAACCACCTCAAAAATTCTTAAATGGGGTCATTATTGGCCAACCATGTTCAAGGATGTGCATGATTATGTGAGGAAGTGTGAGGAGTGCCAAAGAGAGGGGAACCTATCAAGGAGGAATGAGACTCCTCAAACTGGCATTCTAGAAGTTGAGTTATTTGATGTATGGGGTATCGATTTCATGGGACCATTTCCCACATCGGGGCCTTACAAGTACATCTTGGTAGTCGTGGACTATGTCTCAAAATGGGTGGAGGCCATACCAACAAGAACCAATGATGCTAAGGTGGTGATGAAGTTCTTGAAAAGCAACATTTTTGCAAGGTTTGGTGTGCCTAGGGTTCTCATAAGTGATGGCGGACCTCATTTCATTGAGAGGTGCTTCGAGAATATGTTGATCAAGTATGGGGTGTCTCATCGAGTTGCTACTCCTTATCATCCTCAAACAAGCGGGCAAGTCGAGGTGTCCAACCGTCAAATCAAGGCTATCTTGGAGAAGACCGTATCTCGATCAAGGAAAGATTGGGCCTCTAAGCTCGATGATGCACTATGGGCTTATAGAACCGCCTTCAAGACACCTTTGGGAACTACACCCTTCAATTTAGTTTATGGCAAGGCATGTCATCTTCCGGTAGAGCTTGAGCACAAGGCGAAATGGGCACTCAAAGAGATGAATTGGAATATCAACTTGGCCGGTGAAAAAAGGTTTCTAGAACTTCATGAGTTGGGGGAATTGAGGTTGAAGGCCTATGAGAACTCCAAGCTATACAAAGAGAAGACCAAGAAGTGACATGATAGGAAGTTAATTCCAAAGACCTATCAAACCGGTGACAAGGTTCTCCTTTTCAATTCAAGGCTTAAACTTTTCCCCGGGAAGTTAAGGACTAGGTGGAGCGGACCATTTGTGGTCCACCGTATCTATGCTCATGGTGCGGTGGACTTGGTTGATGAACAAGGACATATTTTCAAAGTGAATGGTCATCGAGTGAAGAAGTTCTATGACAAGGACGGTCCAAACGAAGAAGTTAGAGCCTCATGGGCTCTCGTCCTCGCCGATTGATCCTATACATGCCATTGAAGAATAAGAAATTGTGAGCTTTTCATACTCTTCTCTCTTGCTTTTAAGTTTTGATTTCCTTGTTTGATGGGGACATCAAAATTTGAAGTATGGGGTGGGGGTAGGTGTGTTCATGATTTCACTTGTTTATGTTTGTTTGTTATTTTGAGGATATTTAGTTTGTGTTTCTAGTTTGTATTTGGGATGTTTGCTTATTGGTTTGTGGAATGACATGGATGATTAATTTGGTCTAGAATGGATGAGTTTTTGGTTTTAGAGAAATTTTTGCAAACAAAAAAAAAATCCATAAAAAAAATTGAAAAATTGTGTTAAAAAAAAAAAAAAGATTTTGTGTTTTGTAGGTTTTGGACTAGAAATTCCCATCTTAGATTGCCAAAATAAAAGCTAATGATGATGTGAGCATGTAAATTCCTTTGCATATTTTTGGATAGTTTAGCCTCTAAAAATGATGTTGCTTTTGATGTGATCATGATATCTTGCTTGTTTTATAGAACATGTGAGTTCTAGGATGAGTTCTTATGCAACTAAGTATGAGTGACCCTTGTGAGATTGATTTTTGGCCATTTTAGGGATGCTTGATCATATTTGCATATCCCTCATGTTTCTTGTGTAATTAGTTCATTCATGCTTAGTAAAACTTGCTATTGCGGTGTTTATCTATTTTCCAAGACCGTCATGAGAATTGTCCTAGCATGGTCACATTGATTTTGAACTTTATTCTTCTAGTCACATAAATGTTCCATATCCTACCATGAAGTTAATCCTTTGATTGTAGCCCCGTTCTAGCCTAAGCCTTTGTTTGAAACTCCTCAAAAATATTATTCCTAGCCTTATATGACTTGACCCTTATGGGATTGGACTTTAGAAGAGAGGTTTGGATTGTATTTGAAGAGTTGAGATTCTCTTGGGTTTAAGGGCAAAGAATGGTGTTATGAATCATGTGGGTAGTGCATCTTTGTTGTACAAAAATGAAAAAAAAAAAAGAAAAAAAAAGAAAGAAAGAAAATGTTGGAAATGTAAAGTGGAATAAAGCAAAGAGCTTAAGTGAAGAAAATGGTCCGACCGAGTTACAAGCAACATCGGGCCCGATGTCATAAGAAAGTCGGTCCAAATGTAGAAAGTGTTGAAAATCCAACAAAAAGCATAAGAGCAAAGATGAAGTGGAATGATAAGTGAAATTTTGGGTTGAAAGGAAAATGTTAAGTCTTTTGGGTGAGTGTGAAAGTAATTGTGGGATTTGGTGAAGTTGGTGAGAGTTTAGGTTGTTCAATCCCCATTATAAGCACCACAAGACCAAATAATTCCCACCTTGAAAAATACCAAAAGCCCCATTACAACCCGGCCGAATGGAACCTCTTTGAGGACCTCCATTGAGCCAAGTTCGAAATTCTTTGTGTACTTTGCATTAGGCATCTCTAGGTGGAGGAATTGGTGATATTAGCTTCAATAGTAAAGTCCTTACTTGCATGATTTTTGAGCTTGAGTGTTCATTGCTAAACCCAAACACATGATGAGTGATACACATTCACATATCCCTAAAGTGAGGCTTAGTTGCATTGACTTTATTCCTTGGAACACTTAATCACGTGTGATGATGTAATCTTGCTTGAATATCGATCACTTGTGCTTAAAATGTGTTTTCATACGAGGCTTTACTTGAAGATTATGTTTCGGTCTTGCTTACATTGTTATTGCTTGAGGACAAGCAAGTTTAAGTATGGGGTATTTTGATGTCTCTCTATTTGGTGGTGTTTTCATATGTGATTTCCTCTGTAAATATGTTTCTTTTTCCCCTTTTCTTGTGCGTTTTGTTCCTTTTTAGCTTAGTTCCCGTATTTCTATGAAATTCGGAGACTACGCACCTTTTATGTGTTTTGTAGGTAATTTGGCATGAATCAAGGATCGATTTGAAGGAGGGTCGAGACATGGAGCAAAGGCCGAGCTAAAGCGGGAAAGAGAGAAGCAAGCCATGAAGAAGAACAAGAGAAGCCAACTAAGAAGAAGGTGGAACGAGGTCAGGACCGAGTTGCAACCACATCGGGCCCGACTTTGAAGTCTCCAACCTCGGACCGAGTTGCACAGTACCTCGGGCCCGAGGTTCCTCCGTGTCGGTCCGAGTCGGTCACTGAACTACTTGGGCTCCAAGGCACGAATTTGTGGACTTCCACTTTTGCCCCTCATCTAATCTATAAAAGGCCCTCTTGTCTTCTAAGAAAGGGTTCCCTCACACACACACAAAAAGGGGGGTTCCAAGGGAGCCAAGAGGATACTTGGAGAGCAAGGAGGAAAGGAGAAGAGGAGGAAGAGACAGAGAATCGGCCAAGAGAGAGGAAGGCTTGATAGGTTTTGTTGATTGTTTAGCTTTGATTTGCTTTGATCTTGTGGATTTGAAAACCCTTAATTTGAATTTGTGGATTGCTTTGGATTTGAATGAAACCTTGCTTTGTTTTGAGATTGATTATGATGATTGCTTTCTCTTTTGATTTGATTGCTTTCTTTGCTTGTCACATGGAGTAGATCTCCTTGATCTTGGGTTATGGGGGAAAACCCTAGCTAGGTTTAGGCTAGAAACCCCAATTCCATAGCCTTGAGTGTTTGATCTAAGGAACCCACTCTACATAGAGCTACAATTCCTTGCGAAAGTTGGGAATCAAGGCTTGAGATTGGCAAAGTAGCGAAAGTGAACATGTGTCAATCTCAAGACCTTGCTTCGAAGGGGATTTCCCCATGGATCGAGGTGTAGATGTGGTTGGAACGAGGGCGAAAGCACTCGATCCTAGTCCGATCATCACTCATTGCCTGAATTGGGGTGGAGAAGCCTTAATCTACTAGGGAAGGAACCCAAAAGCCCAAGATCTACTTTTAAAATCTTTGAGTTCGACATCCCCAGCTACCTCGGGCCCGACTTACCCAGTGTCGGTCCCGACTTCCTCTTGTCGCCAACCTCGGGCCCGACGTGACCTCAGTGTCGGTCCCGACTGTTTTCTTTGTTTTCCTTTGTTTTATGCTCTCCTTTCTAGCTTCCTAGTATCTAGGCACATCGATCGAGTAGACTTCCCGAGTGTTCGACACCCACCACGTACTACAACGGGGTCGGGTTATAAATTGTATCTCTTGACCCTCGCATCCGAGAGCGATCAAGAGGTCGATTGTAGAAATGCAAGATGAGGTCAAGACCTTGGAGTTACCGCAAAAGCTAGGAGATCCCGGTCGGTTTGCTATCACTATTGGTGTGGGGTCTCAAAACTTCCAAGCCTTGTGTGACCTTGGAGCAAGCACGAGCATCATTCCTTACACCATATGGAAATCCACATCCATGGGTCTCATAGCTCCGGTCAACATGAGGTTAACGATAGCGGATGGGTCGTCCATCGAGTCAATTGGTATCGTCGAGGATTACCCCGTTTGCATTGAAGGCCACTATGTCCCAATCGACTTTGTTGTGGTGGACATGATAGAAGTGCCGGGTGAAACGATTATACTAGGGAGACCTTTCCTTGCTACGGTTGGGGAAATCATTGGTGTAAAAAAGGGCCACTTGTCTCTTGACATTGGAGGAAGAGAGATTGAATTTTTCCTTAGGCCAACTTCAAAAGGGGCCGTACATAAGGAAGCTAAGATGATCCAAGTTCTTTTTGGATTGCAATGGGAAGCCGTTTCTAAGAAGCCAAGGCCAAGGGAGCTTAGGTTGAAAGCCACCCCACCACCTAGAGAAATTGAGATAGAGCGCCAAGGTCTAGCCCTCAATATGATTGAGCACGAGCAATTGGAGGAAGGGATGTCTTATTTGGAGGTGTTCAAGGCCGAGAAGGAAGAAGTTCAAGCACCACCGGAACCATCGCAAGAACTCAAGGAGCTTCCAAAAGATTTGAGGTACGCATTTCTTGGTCCCAACTCTTCTTTGCCCGTAATCATAAATGCCAACTTGAATGATGAGGAGGAGTCTAAGCTGTTAGTGGTTCTAAGAAAACATAGAGGAGCTTTAGGGTATTCACTAGAGGAACTAAAGGGAATCTCTCCCTCAATTTGCATGCATAGGATTTATATGGAGGATAACCATAAACCCACTATTGAACCACAAAGAAGATTAAATCCTAACATGAAAGAAGTGGTAAAGAGTGAAATACTTAGGATGTTGGATGCGGGAATTATCTTCCTAATTTCCGATAGCAAGTATGTGAGTCCCGTGCATGTATTTCCTAAGAAAGGAGGTCTCACCGTTGTGCAAAATGAAAAGGGAGAAATGATACCTACGAGAACCACAACAAAATGGTGTATGTGTATTGATTACCGTAAGCTTAATAGTGGCACTCGCAAAGACCATTTTCCTCTTCCCTTCATAGACCAAGTCCTAGAAAGATTAGCACAACATGAATATTTTTGCTACCTTGACGGGTATAGCGGGTTTTGGCAAAGCCCTATTCATCCCGATGATCAAGAGAAGACGACATTCACATGTCCTTATGGGACTTTTGCCTATAGACGCATACCTTTTGGTTTATGTAATGCGCCGGCAACATTTCAAAGATGCATGATGTCCATCTTCTCTGATATGGTTGAGGATATAGTAGAAGTGTTTATGGATGATTTCTCCGTCTATGGTTCCTCATTTGATGTTTGCTTAGCTAACTTAGACATGGTTTTGACTAGATGTGAGGAGACTAGCTTGGTGCTTAATTGGGAAAAATGCCACTTCATGGTGAAGGAGGGCATAGTACTAGGACACCTCGTTTCTAGTAGGGGGATAGAAGTAGATAAAGCTAAAGTTGAAATAATTGAAAAACTACCTCCTCCCTCTTGTGTTCGTGATGTTAGGAGTTTCTTAGGTCATGCGGGATTTTATAGACGGTTCATCAAGGATTTTTCTAAGATTGCAAAACCATTGTCTAACCTCTTGATGAAGGATGTGCCCTTTGAATTTTCCGAGGATTGCATGAGTTCTTTTGTAGGTTGAGAGATGCCTTGATTTCGGCTCCAATAATGGCGGCACCCGATTGGAATCTTCCATTCGAGGTAATGTGTGATGCTAGTGATTTCGCCGTAGGGGCCGTCCTTGGGCAAAGGAAGGATGGAAAGTTGCATGCCATCTACTACGCAAGCAAAACTTTGGATGAAACTCAGTGCAATTACACAACGACGGAGAAAGAATTTCTTGCGATAGTGTTTGCATTTGAGAAATTTCGTTCATATCTTGTGGGATCAAAGGTGGTAGTCTTCACGGACCATGCGGCAATCAAATACCTCATGAAGAAGAAAGATGCAAAGCTGAGGCTTCTAAGGTGGATGCTCCTTCTCCAAGAGTTTGACCATGAGATTAAGGACAAAACCGGTGCGGAAAATGTGGTAGCTGATCATCTATCCCGTTTGCCCATTGAGTACATGTTGGAGATGGAGGATGGTTTGACTATAGATGATTCAAGGGCAGATGAAGTTCTCATGAGTGGAAAGGAGGAAAGGAAAGGTGGATCGACGAACCGAGTATATCGGGCCCGAGGTCCAGAACATCGGACCAAAGGCAAAGCAGGTGCCAGTGAGTCGGGACCGAGGTCTTCAAAGTCGGGCCCGAGTTACCTGTGTATCTGCGAAGCTAGACCGGCGTCCAACCATGTCGGGCTCGGTACACTTCAATTTCAGTCCGCGGATGAAAGTAAGTTTCCTAACTCGATTTCAATTCCTTCTCGTTCTCAATTGATTAATTCTTTCTCTCCCACTTGCCTTCTTTCTATTAGTGCCGTAAGACGAGGGGTTTCCCCTTGGTTTGCGGATTTTGCTAACTTTGCCGTAGGGGGAGCGATCCCACCAAATTTGTCTTATCAAGCTAGGAAGAAATTCTTACATGATGCTAGACAATATTTTTGGCATGATCCATATCTCTACAAGGAAGGGAGTGATCAAATCTATAGACGGTGTGTGCCAAGTGAAGAGGTTGAGAGCATAATTCACCATTGTCATTCCTTGCCTACGGGGGGTCACGCTAAGAGTTCCAAAACCACTTCAAAAATTCTTCAATGTGGTTAATATTGGCCAACCATGTTCAAGGATGTGCATGATTATGTGAGGAAGTGTGAGGAGTGCCAAAGAGAGGGGAACCTATCAAGGAGGAATGAGACTCCTCAAACTGGCATTCTAGAAGTTGAGTTATTTGATGTATGGGGTATCGATTTCATGGGACCATTTCCCACATCGGGGCCTTACAAGTACATCTTGGTAGTCGTGGACTATGTTTCAAAATGGGTGGAGGCCATACCAACAAGAACCAATGATGCTAAGGTGGTGATGAAGTTCTTGAAAAGCAACATTTTTGCAAGGTTTGGTGTGCCTAGGGTTCTCATAAGTGATGGCGGACCTCATTTCATTGAGAGGTGCTTCGAGAATATGTTGATCAAGTATGGGGTGTCTCATCGAGTTGCTACTCCTTATCATCCTCAAACAAGCGGGCAAGTCGAGGTGTCCAACCGTCAAATCAAGGCTATCTTGGAGAAGACCGTATCTCGATCAAGGAAAGATTGGGCCTCTAAGCTCGATGATGCACTTTGGGCTTATAGAACCGCCTTCAAGGCACCTTTGGGAACTACACCTTTCAATCTAGTTTATGGCAAGGCATGCCATCTTCCGGTAGAGCTTGAACACAAGGCAAAATGGGCTCTCAAGGAGATGAATTGGGATATCAACTTGGCCGGTAAGAAGAAGTTTCTAGAGCTTCATGAGTTGGGAGAATTGAGGTTGAAAGCCTATGAGAACTCCAAGTTGTACAAGGAGAAGACCAAGAAGTGGCATGATAGGAAGTTAATTCCAAAGACTTATCAAACCGGTGACAAGGTTCTCCTTTTCAATTCAAGGATTAAACTTTTCCCGGGGAAGTTAAGGACTAGGTGGAGTGGACCATTTGTGGTCCACCATATCTATGCTCATGGTGCGGTGGACTTGGTTGATGAACGAGGACATATTTTCAAAGTGAATGGTCATCGAGTGAAGAAGTTATATGACAAGGCCGATCCAAGCGAAGAAGTTAGAGCCTCATGGGCTCTCGTCCTCGCCAATTGACCTAGACATGCCATTGAAGAATAAAGAAATTGTGAGCTCTTTGAACTCTTCTCTCTTGCTTTTAAGTTTTGGTTTCCTTGTTTGATGGGGACATCAAAATTTTAAGTATGGGGTGGGGGTAAGTGTGCTCATGATTTCACTTGCTTGTGTGTGTTTGTTATTTTGAGGATATTTGGTTTTCGGTTTCTAGTTTGTGTTTGGGATGTTTGTTTCTTAGTTTGTGGTTTGATGAACGACATGGATGATTGATTTGGTTTTGAATGGATGAGTCTTTGTTTTTGGTTTTGTATAGATAAATTTTTGCAAAAATCCATAAAAATTTGAAAAAATGTGTTGAAAACAACAAAAAGATTTTGTGTTTTGTAGTTTTTGGACTAGAAATTCCCATCTTAGATGTCCAAATGTAAGCTAATGATGATGTGAGCATGTAAATTCCTTTGCATATTTTTGGATGGTTTAGCCTCTAAAAAGATGTTGCTTTTGATGTGATCATGATATCTTGCTTGTTTTATTGAACATGTGAGTTCTAGGATGAGTTCTTATGCAACTAAGTATGAGTGACCCTTGTGAGATTGGTTTTTGGCCATTTTAGGGATGCTTGTTCATATTTGCATATCCTTCATGTTTCTTGTGTGATTAGCTCATGCATGCTTAGTAAAACTTGCTATTGCGGTGTTTATCTATTTTCCAAGACCGTCATGAGATTTGTCCTAGCATTGTCACATTGATTTTGAACTTTGTTCTTTTAGTCACATAAATGTTCCATATCCTACCATGAAGTGAATCCTTTGTTTGTAGCCCCGTTTTAGCCTAGGCCTTTGTTTGAAACTCCTCAAAAATATTATTCCTAGCCTTATATGACTTGACCCTTATGGGATTGGACTTTAGAAGAGAGGTTTGGATTGTATTTGAAGAGTTGATATTCTCTTTGGTTTAAGGGCAAAGAATGGTGTTATGAATCATGTGGGTAGTGCATCTTTGTTGCGCAAAAAGAAAATGAAAAAAAAAAAGAAAAAAAAGAAAGAAAGAAAATGTTGGAAATGGAAAGTGGAATGAAGGTAAAGAGCTTAAGTGAAGAAAAAGGGTCCGACCGAGTTACACACCACATCGGGCCCGATGTCATAAGAAAGTCGGTCCAGTGAAGAAAGTGTGGAAAATCCAACAAAAAGCCTAAGAGCAAAGATGAAGTGGAATGTTAAGTGAAATTTTGGGTTGAGAGGAAAAATGTTAAGTCTTTTGGATGAGTGTGAAATTGATTGTGAAATTTTGGTGAAGTTGGTGAGAGTTTAGGTTGTTCAATCTCCATTGTAAGCACCACAAGACCAAATAATTCCCACCTTGAGAAATACCAAAAGCCCCATTACAACCCGGCCGAATGGAACCTCTTTGAGGACCTCCATTGAGCCAAGTTCGAATTCTTTGTGTACTTTGTATTAGGCATCTCTAGGTGGAGGATTCGGTGATATTAGCTTCAATAGTAAAGTCCTTACTTGCATGATTTTTGAGCTTGAGTGTTCATTGCTATACCCATACACATGATGAGTGATACACATTCACATATCCCTAAAGTGAGGCTTAGTTGCATTGACTCTATTCCTTGGAACACTTAATCATGTGTGATGATTTAATCTTGCTTGAATATCAATCACTTGTGCTTAAATGTGTTTTCATACGAGGCTTTACTTGAAGATTATGTTTCGGTCTTGCTTACATTGTTATTGCTTGAGGACAAGCAAGTTTAAGTATGGGGTATTTTGATGTCTCTTTATTTGGTGGTGTTTTATATATGATTTCCTTTGTAAATATGTTTCTTTTTCCCCTTTTCTTGTGTGTTTTCTTCCTTTTTAGCTTAGTTCCCGTATTTCTATGAGATTCGGAGACTATGCGCGTTTTATGTGTTTTGTAGGTGTTTTGGCATGGATCAAGGGTCGTTTTGAAGGAGAATCGGAACATGGAGCAAGGCCCGAGCTAAAGAGGGAAAGAGAGGAGCAAGCCATGAAGAAGAACAAGAGAAGCCAACAAGAAGAAGGTGGAACGAGGTACGGATCGAGCTCGAACCAATGCCGGACCCGAGATAATTTTTCGACCTCGGACCGACTTGCCCAGTAAGCCGGGCCCGAGGTGCTCCGTGTCGGTCCGAGTCGGTCGCTGGCTAGATTGGGCTCCAAGGCACGAAATTGTAAACTACCACTTTTGCCCCTCATCTATAAAGGCTCTCTTATCTTCTAATTGGAGGAGGTTCCCACACACTTAACAAGGAACCAACTCTCAAAAACTCTCAAGAGGATACTTGGAGAGCAAGGAGGAAGGAGAGGAGAAGGAGAAGAGAGGGAATCGGCATAGGAGAAGGAGATTTGATAGGTTTGGTTGATAGATTAGCTTTGCCTTGTTTTGATTTTGTGGATTTTGGAAACCTTGGATTGGAGTTTGTGGATTGCTTTTGATTTGTGAATGAAATTTGGCTTTGGTTTGAGATTGATGATGTTGATTGCTTTGCTTTGTGATTTGTTTGCTTTCTTTGTTTGCCATATGGAGTAGATCTCCTTGATCTTGGGTTATGGGGGAAAACTCTAGCTAGGTTGGGCTAGAAACCCCAATTCCGTAAGCCTTGAGTACTTGATCTAGGAACCCACTCTACATAGAGCTATAATTCCTTATGAAAGTAAGGAATCAAGGCTTGTGATTGGCAAAGTAACGAAAGTGAACATTTGTCCATCTCAAGACCTTGCTTCGAAGGGGATTTCCCCAATGATCGATGTGTAGAAGTGGTTGGAACGAGGGCGAAAGCATCTCGATCCTATTCCGATCATCACTTATTGCTTGAATTGGGGTGGAAAAGCCTTAATCTACTAGAGAAGGAACCCAAAAGCCCAAGATCTACTTTCAATCTTTGAGTTCGACAAAACCCAGCTACATCGGGCCCGACTTGCTCTACATCGGTCCCGACTTCCTTCTTTGTCGCCAACATCGGGCCCGACGTGACACTTGTGTCGGTCCCGACTGTTCTCTTTGTTTTTCTTTGTTTTAAGTTCTCCTTTCCAGCTTTCTAGTGTTTAGGCACCTCAATCGAGTAGATTTCCCGTGCGTTCGACACCCACCACGTGCTACAACGGGGTCGGGTTATAAATTGTATCTCTAGACCCTCGCATTCGTGAGCGATCACATTGCACGTCAAGTGTTCAATGAAATATCCATGTAAATGTCACTCCTCAATGTGGCATTCGGTTTCTAGGTTTGAATTTATGCTTTTATTCGATCGGTCTTGATTTTGTATTGTAGAATGTGCTTTTTGGCTTTATACTATCCTCATTCTTTATGCTTATGCCTAGATGCCTTATAGTTCACTTGATTTTTCTCCCTTTCCTTATAAAATGACTTGTGATTTATCATTGCACGCCAAGTGTTTGATGAAATGTCCTTGTAAATGTCACCCATAAATGTGGCATTCGGTTTCTAGGTTCGAATTTATGCTTTTATTTGATCGGTCTTGATTTTTAGTGAAGAATGTGCTTATTGGCTTCATACTATCCTCATTTTTATGCTTATGCCTAGTTGTCTTTAAAGTTCACTTGTTTTTTCTCCTTTTTCCTATAAAATGACTTGTGATCTAACATTGCAATCCCAATGTTCGATGAAATGTCAATGTAAACGTCACTCCAAAATGTGACATTCGGTTTCTAGGTTCAAATTTATGCTTTGATCCGATAGGTCTTGATTTTGTAGTGCAGAATGTGCTTATTGGCTTGATACAATCCTCATTCTTTATGCTTATGCCTAGATATCTTTAAAGTTCACTTGTTTTATGTCATTTTGCCTTTAAAATGACTTGTGATCTCACATTGCAGGCTAAGTGTTCGATGAAATGTCCATGTAAATGTCACTCCTAAATATGGCAATTTGTTTCCAGGTTCGAATTTATGTTTTTATTCGATCGGTCTTGATTTTGTAGTGCAAAATGTGCTTATTGGCTTGATTCTATCCTCATTCTTTGTGATTATGCCTAGATGTCTTTAAAGTTCACTTGTTTTTCTTTATTTTGACTTTAAAATGACTTGTGATCTAACATTGCACGCCAAGTGTTCAATTAAATGTCCATGTAAATGTCACTCCTAAATGTGGCATTCGGTTTCTAGGTTCGAATTTATGCTTTTATTCGATCGGTCTTGATTTTGTAGTGCAGAATGTGCTTATTGGCTTGATACTATCCTTATTCTTTATTCTTATGCCTGGGTGTCTTTAAAGTTCACTTTTTTTGTCCTTTTGCCTTTAAAATGACTTGTGATCTAACATTGCACGCCAAGTGACACCTTCTTATCCCACCAAGGAGAAGTGGTGACATATGTTCCACCAGCAAAGCTTCAATATCCATATTTAGAGGTGTCATCGGAAGCCCCCATCCATGGAAAAGTTGCATCTAAGGTCCCGTTGGGCAAGCTAGAAGTCCCAATTCTAGACTTCAAGCCATTACCCTCTACTTTGTGGTGTTTGAAGGCCATATTTTCTATAGATCGAGCACAAGTTGAATTCATGCCCGGAGATCAAGTACTCCTTACTCGTCATAAGTCAAATATGTTCCCTAGTTGCAAGAGTACAAGAAAGGCTGGACCATACCTCCTACACCGAGTTCTTAGAGATGATTATGTCAAGCTTTGGAACAAGAACTCGGGCATTTCAAGGTTAGAAAATTTCGACACAAGCCTTATAAAGAACCTGATCCGATTGAGTTGGGTATCACCGACCCTCCCGATCCGAAGACTTAACATTGGTGAAAGGTCAAGCTATTGAACTTAAAGAAGCGCTTCTTGGGAGGCAAACCGAGCCTTTTAATCTATGAGTTTCGTTCTCCCTCTTGTTTAATTTCTATATTAGGGAGAATATAGGGTTTAAGTATGGGGTGGGGTGTATTCACTTTAGATAGTTTTGCATTGCATGTTTATTTTTCTTGCATGTTTTATTTCGTTTGATTAAAAAAACTGAAAAAAAGAGTTTTATGATAAGTTGATGAGTATCCTTACTTGAAACAATGGCCACAATGATTAGATATTTGTCTATGATGCTAAGTTTTTGAATTTCTCTAAAATGCATTGATTGTTCTTAGATGAATTGCCTAGCATGGAGTTATTGATAAGATTTTAGCTTGAATAGGTCCCTAGACAAAAAGCCCTGTGAGATATTTTTTTAGCCTAATGGACTTCATTTATGTGTCCATTTATTTTCTTCGTGTGTGATTCTTGCTTTGATTACTTAATCTCTAGAACTTGCGTTAAAACCTTTTTCAAGGCCACATATATGACTTTTGTGCATTACATAAAAATGATTGAGGCATTTGTTTTGTTAGCCATAATCCCTTAACTACCTTTACATATAATTTCCTGTGTTTCAAGCCTTGTTCTGACCTTTTATAGCCTTATTTTTGAAAATCCACAAAGCGTCCCGAGCCTATTTTTAGCCTTCTACCCATCTGAGAATTAGAAAATTTGTTTAAGTTTGTTATGTGAGATCCATGCTTGAAGAAGTTGTATGTTTTGGTATTGGAGGTGATTGATGGAAATAAAGCAAGTTGTATGTTAAAAAAAAAGAGAGAGAAGCAATGAAAAAGAAAAAAAATAGTTTGGATAAATGAAGTTGTTAATGGAGTTGAAGTTTTATGGTGAGAAAGTAAAGAAGAGAAGTGAAAAAAGTTAATCTTGGTGTGTTGTTCAATTTGGTTAGATTTCTCTTTCCCGGATTTAGCACCACAAGACCAAAGAATTCCCTACCCTTTTCTCCTACGTTGGCCCCATTACAACCTAATAAAAGTCCTCTTGATTTATGTCATGTGCATTGTCCAAAGTGGTGGAGATTTAGGACTGATGCAAGCATATGGTAGATGGTTTTCAAAGTTAAGATTTGAGCGTTATTGATTATCCCTAAACACATTGAGAGTGAGTGAAACACATTTATCCTTGTGAGGTCTAGGGACTAACACTAGTACAAAAAAGGCTTTGGATGGCGGTTTTTTAATGAAGTGGATGGCACTTTTTACGGAGTGCACTAAAGGTAGTGGATGGCGGTTTTTAAAAAAGTTCAATTCAAACACTAAAGGTAGTGGATGGCGGTTTTCAAAAATGTTCAATACAAAAAAGTTCATGTTTTTTATTGATTATCCCTAAACACATTAAGAGTGAAGTGGATGGCACTTTTTACGGAGTGCACTAAAGGTAGTGGATGGCGGTTTTTACGGAGTCCATAAATCTGCAAAGGTTTTTACGGAGTTCAATACAAAAAAGCGTCAATAAGGAGTGCATTAAAGGTAGTGGATGGCGGTTTTTAAAAAAATTTGTTTGAATCCACTACCTTTAGTTCACTTTTTACGGAGTGCACTTTAGGTATGGGGTGGGGCGTATTTGCTTTTTAAAAAAAATTCAATTCAAACATGAATTTCAAATTAAATAGACGCTTTTTTACAAATATAAAACCTCTGCAGAATCATTGAGTATCTATTAGTCGACATTTGAAAAACTCAATATTATGGTTTGAATAATTATAGAATCGTATAATATTTATATCCGATGTTTGAATAACTCAGTTTGACTGTTTGAATAACTCAATTTGATTGTTTGAATAATTATGGAATCATAAAATATTTATAGTCGAGGTTTGAATAACTCAATATAATTGTTTGAATAATTGTAAGATTGAACAAATTTTAACATTTGCATTATTTAGATTGAATAAGTATTCGTCTTACCATGAATAACTAAATAAAGGTAGTTGAAAAACAACATTGTTCATCCTAAATAGCTAAAATTATTCAATGATTTTACTAGTATTAATAGAATGTATTGACATAAATAATGTATACTATTGAATAACAATTAAAATACTTCTGAAAAAACAATCTTTAATATTATGAAAAATATGTGATTCTTTGTATTTTATGCTATCAATAATCATTACACTAATATTGAAATAACAAATACAATGCTTATGAATTACAATTTTTTTGGACCGAGGTCAAATACATCAACATTATCATCATTTGAAACATGTTACCTGGTGCGAAGTTTTTTAAATAGGACCTTGGTGCGCTTTGACTTTTCTCCAATGTCCATCTATTGATCATTACCGCCTGTTCCATTTGAAAACTCGGTTAAACACAAATGATATCAATGTTGCAAAACCATACCATCTAAAGTGAAAAAGTATATTGCGAGACTTGAAAAACAATTGCAAAACTGTCATACACATATCACCAGTGTTGCAAAACCATACCATCCAAAGTGACAAAGTATATTTTGATACTTGAAAAAGAATTGCAAAACTGTCATATACATATCAGTGTTGCAAAACCATACTATCCAAGTTGAAAAACACTCCTTTCATATGTTGATCCAATTACTCCTTACTATTGAAAAACCATAGTATTTATTGTGAATATTATTGATCATTATCTCTTGTCGGCCATACGAAAAACAAAATATGTATATATGAATAACAAAGAATGAATATATGAAAAACATGCCACACGTGTATGAAAAATATTTAATCGTGAAAAACTAAATTAAATCTATGAAATCTACTATACTGAATTGCGAGAATGAATAACAAGGCATGGATATATGAAAAACAAGCCACACATGAATGAAAATAACGTATGCATCCATGAATAACAAATCATAGATAAATATTTCTCTTGCAATTGACTCACACCTATCTTCTTTCTTTATTCTTCCGCTCAATCCAAAGACATGAACCCTAGTTTGAACTACTTATCGATCCATACTAAAGGCTCGTTGCAGCGTCTTCCTCTTCCAACTTCCGTTTCCCAAGAGCTTTCGTCAAAACACCTTTCAATTGGAATCTCATGTCGATCCACCACCGTCAGATCTTGATTTGGCCCGTGGAAACTTCCAACTCAACTTGGCAATCTCGTGAGGATTCTTCTATTCCCATCATCGTCGATTTGGTTCAATCGGAGAGATTTAGAAATAATCGGTAACACACAGTGGTTGAATCCGGCTTAAGAGAGGCAATTGAAATTGGGTAATTTGATTTATCGGAAGCGTATATTGAAGAGAGCAAGAGAGATAATTTTGGAATTCTATTAGATTGATTTAGATCCACAAATTACGTTAGAGAAATTTATTCTAATAGAAGTTTTCTGATATGGAGAGAGAAAGTGATTTGGGCCCAATCTAGTATTTCTCACCAATTTAATTAATTTTACACCCTATTTTTATTAATCCTCACCATTCATTAATCTTAATCTAACGGATGTAGATTAACTACATGCTTGCACTCTAATAGGGGTTTTCACTAGAGCATATATATATATGTCACTACTACACAAATAACATTTTATCTCGGGATATATTATCACAGATCTTATTTATCAGGGATAAAAAGTGGTAAAATTAGCAGGAAAAATATTTTTCTTTTTTTTAAACCGATTAAACCAAATATCTTGGGTATATTTTGTCACGCCAGGGATGTTTAATGACATAGTATTTAAAATTCTAAACTCAAATATCCCAAATGGTATTAAAAGGTAGCACGCCAAGGATAAAAAGTGATATCAATTATCCCGGATGAATAAAATCGGGGATCTATTAGTTGGGAAGTTAAAAGAAAATTCTATAATTCATAAAATTACACATTCTCTCTCTCGATTCCAGCTCTCACCTCTCTATAACCAGCGCCATTGCCGCCCACAGCCTCCCAGACGCCGCCGATCCACAACCGTTGTATCCCATCTTCTACCTCTAGGAGCGCCATCTCCACCTATCCTTATTGGAGCTTTGCCCCTTCGAGCCACCTCTTATGTGGCGCCGCCAGAGGCCCATCATTCACGCCCCTAGCCTCCTTCTTGTTAAGTGTAAGCAATCCAGAATACTTCGTAGATTTGGTCAATTTCATCTTGAAACTTATGAGTGAATATTTTGCCTATTTTCAAACCCTAGATTGAGATTTTCTGCTTGATAACCTCCCTTTTTGGTTGATTGCTCAATTTCATTTCAAACCTATTTTCCTACTTAATAGATTTGGTCAATTTCATGCTGAAAATTATGTTGTGTCATCAACAATAATGAGCATTGTAGCTGGCGCCATTACCTAAACTATGTTCCGACTTCTAAATGGCACTGTGATCACTGGTTTTACATGAATGGCATGCTCTTTCCATCTTATTTATTGGGATCTTTATTCTTTCATTTTCATATCCCTGTGTATGCACTTATTATTCATAGCTATGTATGCTAGATTTTTACTCTTGGGTGTATAACATTAATCAGTACATATTGTTTCAACGAAATGTAAAAAAAAAATCAGCATTGATTAAGAAAATAGTAAAGTATGGATACCAGCACGGGGAAAAGCAAAGATAACCAGTTTCAAAAACAAACTAGTTGTTAAGACTTAAAGACTGTTATTTGTTTGTTGTAGCAATTATCTTTCAATCGTGTGTTTTTGTTTTTCATTTTTATGAATTTGGATTATAGTTGTATGCTGATGCGGCCGGTGTTTTGCCAGAGGTGATCCATGATTCACATAATAATTTAAAGGTTCCTGATTTCCCAACTTTTGTTTTCTAAAACTAATGCACCGAAGGTGTTTGATTAAATGCTCTAAAGAGATTTAGGTGAAACAAAAGTGATAGACTATCTTTCACCTCTTTTTTTAATTCAAAATTTGCAAACCTCTGCCATGTAGTTGCTCTTTTGGAGTACAAGAACTTTGTATTCTTACTCTTTCCATTTCTTTGACTCATTAATTTACACATATGTGTTTTTAGACCATCATACCATTATAGGTATCTTCTTCAATGGGTTTAGTGGAGAACGACATGGACAGAATAGGCGAAGCTGCAAGAGTAGTCTGTTACAATTGGCCATGGATTCTCATGATAGGTGCAAGTTAATCTTTGTATTTGTGGTCTTGAATCTACTGGTTGTCATTATACTAATTACGTGTTCAATTTGATCCTCTGTTGGGTTGCTCTATTACATTAAGATAAGGTGTATGCTTATAATCAGTTTGATCCTCTACTCTCAACCTTTGTGATGGAATATTTAGAATTTTATTGTATGATCCAAGTTATTTCCTAGCTAAGCTCTTCATTTCTTTATTGAGTAGGATTCATATTTAGTTTGACAAAGGAAGAAAGGAGGAGGTTATGACAAAGAAGAATAGGCAGCTAGATCTTATGACTTAGCAGCAATAAAATATTAGGGTACCACCACCACGACAAATTTCCCTATAAGAAGAGATTAAATTTAGCTTTTGTGCTTCCTTTTTATAGTTTAATTAGGGATTTTGTTTGGTGAAATGTGTACATTTTACCCTAATTTGATATGGGTCTTGGAAAATTTCACAAATTAGTAATTACGAGAAGGGGGTTGAGGAGATGAAGCATATGACTAGACATGAATACGTTGCATCTCTAAGAAGGTGACTAACAAATTGGTTTTCGAAGCAATTTATCTTATGTGATCTAAGTCGTTGATTTGCATATCATTCTAATTGATTTTGTTTGGGGTATGAATTGCAAAAAAAGCAGTGGGTTTGAACTGTAATTCAACATATATATGAGCGGTCACAAGGTATAAATTCAACATATATGATCATGGAAAATTATATATGCTGAATTTGAACTGTAATTTGACAATTAAGGTAACTTGCAATCTTATCAAGTAATTTTAGTTTGACTTAGATGAGACAATTCTGCTAAAATCTTCAAGATGCAGGGAGCCTAAATGGAAATTTATCTTTTGATTGATTGGAATTGCAGAGAAAGATAGATTGGGATATTTCTCTGAATTTGAAAAACGAATTCAATGAAGTTAATATATGAGACGGGGATTTAATTAATGAAATGTATAGAAGTTCTATGATCACCGGAATTATTAATCTAACTAGAAGCTTCTTCTTTGTTCATCTTTGACCAGATTTTGTACAACCTGCGTTTACTTTACGTTGTATGTATATGCGTACAAAGAGAATGTTTAGATGCCATGACTCATACAAGTTAAAAAGGCAAAGGTAACTTTCAATGGCATAGCTGCATGTATTTTTAGTATAGAAATGAACTATGCAAGTATTTAATCAGCCCATGGTATTCATGTGATCAAGCCTTTCTCCATCTATATCCCATGCGTTCTTGAATATAAGTTAATTTTATTATTTCAAGATCGAGATTGTGCTTGGAAAGTCAAGAAGAATTTGATGAGTTGATGGCTGCTACAGCAACAAATTTCGATTACGGGATGTCTCAAGCTTTGTGATCATGTGGACGGATATGAAATGCTTCTTCGCTTTGAATTGCAAGTTTAAGTCCTCAAAAGGTCTCTTTCAAGTTGTTTAAGACATTGTTAATATATTAGACAATATTATTGTTTGGATGATAAATATGAAAATTGTATACATGAAGTTAAATGTAATCAACGTTTTATTATGAGAAAGTTATTGTGGGTTGCATTTATTAGAAAATGAGCAATATTTATGCATTAAAGGTTCGTAAAACCTAACAAACGAATCGTATTTTTTTTTTTAAATGAGCAGTATTTATCCCCGACTTGTTTGCATCAGGGATATTATGTTGATTTTTTTTGGAGGAAACATGTCTAATATTCCTGGTGTGTTTGCATATATCATGGATATTAGGTTGGTTATTTCATAAGAAAAATGAGGTCTAATATCGTTGGTTTGTTTATTATATCAGGGATATTAGGTCTATTATACCCTCAACATTTATCCTTGCCTTGTTTTTACCTATATCCGGGATATATTTTAAAAAATGTCAGGGATAAAATGCTATTTGTGTAGTAGTGATATATATATATATATATGATGGAAGGAATGAAAGAATAAACATGCCAAGTGTTTTTTCTCCTTTTGCCTTTAAAAATAAACTTGTGATCTAGCATTGACAACCAAGTATATAATGAAAATTCCAGGAAAATGTCACTCGTAAATGTGGCATTCAGTTTCTAGATTCGCATTTATGCTTTTATTCGTTCGGTCTTGATTTTGTAGTGCAAAATGTGCTTATTGGCTTGATACTATCCTCTTTATATATGCTTACACTTTGATGTCCTTAAAGTTCACTTGTTTTTTCTCCTTCTGCCTTTTTGTCAATTGACTTGAGATCTAACATTGCACCCAAGTATTTAATGAAATGTCAATGTAAATGTTACTCCTAAATATGGCATTCGGTATCTTGGTTCAAAATTATGGTTTTATTCGATCGGTCTTTATTTTGTAGTGCAGAATGTGCGTATTGGATAAATACTATCCTCATTCTTTATGCATAAACCTATATGTCTTTAAAGTTCACATTGTTTTGTCTCATTTTTCCTAAAAAATGACTTGTGATCTAACATTTCATGCCAAGTGTTCGATGAAATGTCCAAGTAAATGTCAATCCTAAATGTGGCATTCTGTTTCTAGGTTCGAATTTATGCTTTTATTCGATCCGTCTTGATTTTGTATTGCAGAATTTGCTTATTGGCTTGATACTATCCTCATTCTTTATGCTTATGCCTAGATGTCTTTAAAGTTCACTTGTTTGTTCTCCTTTTGCCCTTACATATTAACTTGTGATCTAACATTGCATGTCAAGTGTTAGACGAAATGTCCATGTAAATGCCACTCCTATATGTAGCATTCAGTTTCTACGTTTGAATTTATGCTTTTATTCGATACGTCTTGATTTTGTAGTGCAGAATGTGCTTACTGGCTTGATACTATCCTCATCCTTTATGCTTCTGCCTAGATGTCTTTAAAGATCAATTGTTTTCACTCCATTTGCCTTTAAAAAATTGTTTTGAGATCTAACAATGTACGACCTATTGTTTGATGAAATGTCCATGTTAGTGTGACTCCTAAATATGGCATTCTTTATCCAGGTTCAAATTTATGCTTTTATTCGATCTGTCTAGATTTTGTAGTGCAGAATTTGCTTATTGGTTTGATACTATCCTCATTCTTTATGCTTAGGCCTAGATGTCTTTAAAGTTCACTTGTTTTTTCTCCCATTGCCTATAAAATGACTTGTGATCTAACATTGCACGCCAAGTGTTTGATCAAATGTCCATGTAAATGTTACTCCAAAATATGACAATCGGTTTCTAGGTTCAAATTAATGCTTTTATATGATCGGTCTTGATTTTGTAATGCAGAATGTGCTTATCGGCTTGATACTATCCTCATTCTTTATGCTTGTGCCTAGATATCTTTAAAGTTCACTTGTTTTATGTCCTTTTGTCTTTAAAATGACTTGTGATCTAACATTGCACGCTATGTGTTCGATGAAATGTCCATGTAAATGTCACTCCTAAATGTGGCATTTTGTTTATATGTTCGAATTTATGTTTTTATTCGATCTATCTTGATTTTGTAGTGCAGAATGTGCTTATTGGCTTGAAACTATCCTCATTCTTTATGCTTATGCCTAGATGTCTTTAAAGTTCACTTGTTTTTTCGTTTTTGCCTTAAAAATTGACTTGTGATCTAACATTGCACGCCAAGTGTTCAATGAATTGTCCATGTAAATGTCAATCCTAAATTTTGTGTTCAGTTTCTAGGTTCGAATTTTTGCTTTTATTCGATCGGTCTAGATTTTGTAGTGCAGAATTTGCTTATTGGCTTGATAATATCCTCATTCTTTATGCTTAGGCCTAGATGTCTTTAAAGTTCACTTTTTTTTTCTCATTTTGCCTAAAAAATGACTTGAGATCTAACATTGCACGCCAAGTGTTCAATGAAATATCCATGTAAATGTCAATGGTAAATGTGGAATTCGGTTTCTAGGTTCGAATTTATGCTTTTACTCGATTCGTGTTGATTTTATAGTGCAGAATTTGCTTATTGGCTTGATACTATCCTCATTCCATAAGCTTATGCTTAGATGTCTTTAAAGTTCACTTGTTTTTTCTCCTTTTGCCCTTAATAATTGACTTGTAATCTAATATTGGCGTGCTCGGTGAAATGTCCATGTAAATGTCAATCCTAAATTTGGCATTCGAATTCTAGGTTCGAATTTAGGCTTTCATTTGACCGGTCTAGATTTTGTAGTGGAGAATTTGCTTATTGGCTTGATACTATCCTCATTCATTATGCTTATGCCTAGATGTTTTTAAAGTTCACTTGTTTTTTCTCCTTTTGCCCTTAAAAGTTGACTTGTGATCTAACATTGCATGCCAAGTGTTTGACGAAATATCCATGTAAATGCCACTCCTATATGTAGCATTCGGTTTCTACGTTTGAATTTATGCTTTTATTCGATATGTCTTGATTTTGTAGTGCAGAATGTGCTTACTGGCTTGATACTATCCTCATCCTTTATGCTTAGGCCTAGATGTCTTTAAAGTTCACTTGTTTTTTCTCATTTTTCCTAAAAATTGACTTGTGATCTAACATTGCACGCGAAGTGTTTGATGAATTGTCCATGTAAATCTCAATCCTAAATTTGGCATTCGGTTTTTAGGTTCGAATTTATGCTTTTATTCGACCGGTCTAGATTTTGTAGTGCAGAATTTGCTTATTGGCTTGAAAATATCCTCATTCTTTATGCTTAGTCCTAGATGTCTTTAAAGTTCACTTGTTTTTTCTCATTTTGCCTAAAAAATGACATAAGATCTAACATTGCACGCCAAGTGTTCAATGAAATGTCCATGTAAATGTCAATCCTAAATGTGGCATTCGGTTTCTAGGTTCGAATTTATGCTTTTATTCGATTGGTCTTGATTTTGTAGTGCAGAATTTGCTTATTGGCTTGATACTATCCTCATTCCATAAGCTTATACCTAGATGTCTATGAAGTTCACTTGTTTTTTCTCCTTTTGCCCTTAATAATTGACATGTCATCTAATATTTCACGCCAAGTGTTCGATGAAATTTCCATGTAAATGTCAATCCTAAATTTGGCTTTCGGTTTCTAGGTTCGAATTTAAGTTTTTATTCGATCGGTCTTAATTTTGTAGTGCAGAATTTGCTTATTGGCTTGATACTATCCTTATTCTTTATGCGTAGGCCTAGATGTCCTTAAAGTTCACTTGTTTTTTCTCATTTTGCCTAAAAAATGGCTTGAGATGGCCGGATCGATGGAGCGGATGATGGTGCAAAGAGATCGCCACGAGAATCCAAGTTATTCCGACAACAGACACCTCGCAAACTGACCTGTCTTCAACTGGATGGATCTTCCTTGTCCGAACTCGGAATTGAGTGATTCGAAAACGAGAATTTAGATCTATTAGTCTATTTTAAGTCCTCAAGATATGAGAGCCAGAGGATGAGTGGATTGAAAGTTATGTCGATTTTACTGAGGTGGTGCTGAAACCACCGAGATGGATGATGGTTCGAAGTAGGTAACAAGGGATATGGATGCTGGATAACTTGGATATGACTCACCAAGCTCTCAAACAAACTAGGATGCCCGAGATTGTCGGATATTACTCACCAACAACTTGAACAACGAGAATTCAACGAACGAAAACAAGAACAAGAACTTGAATTGAAAGATGCAAGGAAAGTAAGCAACAAGGTTTTTGGTCCAATCTAAAGAATGAGGAGGAGGAGGCCGACCTTAAACCTAACACAAAGCCTTAGAAAATCAACCCCCTCACTTAAGGGAATTACATAAATTAACCCGAAATCCCAAAAACTTATAAAGTGTCCTTAACCGTAGAATTGTCACTTAGAACCGTGAAGCACAATAAAACTCCATCCATCTTTAATGCACGGTTCTTTGGTAAATATTACCTCGGTTCATGAACCGTGGTAATTGTGACACCCCGTGGTAAAATATACATGAAGTAAATTAGTTTTAGACCGTAGTAAAATGCTGTTATTTTAAATAATCTTGAACTGTGGTAAAATGTCACAACCGTGGTAAAATTGTACATCTTAATTGTGGTAAATGTATATCTTAAGGTAAAATTGTACATCTTAAGGGAATTACATAAATTAACCCGAAATCCCGAAAACTTATAAAGTGTCCTTAACCGTAGAATTGTCACTTAGAACTGTGAATCACAATAAAACTCCATCCATCTTCAATGCACGGTTCTTTGGTAAATATTACCTCGGTTGTGAACCGTGGTAATTTTGGCGGTGGTAATTTTGTTTACCACGGTCACAAATTTACCACGGTTCTCATTATTACCTCGGTTCATGAACCGTGGTAATTGTGACACCCGTGGTAAAATATACATGAAGTAAATTAGTTTTAGACCGTAGTAAAATGCTGTTATTTTAAATAATCTTGAACCGTGGTATAATGTCACAACCGTGGTAAAATTTGTACATCTTAATTGTGGTAAATGTATATATTTTTCAAATGTAAAATTAATAATATTTTATTGTACTATATACTCCAATATAATTATATAAACATTTGACACCAATTTTAAATAAATAAAGTATCTAAGTGCATTAAGTAATGTCAAAATGTCATCTAGAATTTCACAAAATAGGTGAGCAAATTCACAAAATATCCAAGAAAATATATTAACAATACTATAACTAAAATTTGAAGTATCTAACAAATTAATCACTAACTAATCTATGAATCTCTACACATATGATTCCAATTGATCGCGGATCTCATCTATCTTTTCCTTTACATATGTCGTTGACCCACTTGATTCTTGATAGTACTGCCATATTAATAAACAAAAAATTTGATTAGAAATCATTTAAAATATAAAAAAATAATAATTCAAATCACATACATACATTTTCTAGGATATAGTCTAGTCCCTTACTGGTTGATAATCTCTTGTATAAACCAGAAAACATAATATCCACAATCTATCTTATTTCTCTGCTTAGATACTACAAAAGCTACCAATCTATAAATATACATATATAATAAAAGTGTACATGCATGATTAATCTATTAATTGTAAACTTAATCAAAAATATATGTCATGACTAATGACTGAACACTAACGTAACCAACTGTTTTGGTTAAGAACCAAAATAACACCAGCAAATTGTATACAACAAACCTCTAAAAAATTAAGAAAATAAAATTATAATATAAATTAATTTTCTATAAATTTATTGTGAACTTATTCAAAGCATATAGTGGTAAATGACTTAAACATGTTTACTAAGTACATAGAATGCAAGAATCATGACAGCACTTTTTTTTAACTCTATCTACCACAGTTGTTCACAAAATCGCAGTAGCATTCAATCAGCATCAAGTCGTGCAGCTCCATCACATTTGGCGTCAAAATGTTAGATTTTGAACCCACCCACAGAATTAGCATTCAATCATTCCCATGGATATAATTAAACAAGGCAGTAGAAAACAAAAAAAAAGAAGGAATGAAGAACTAGATTGAAACTACGTACATCTCAATTACAATACAAAAACAATTAGTAAGTGTTGGAAGAAGGTGCATTGGCTGTGACATGAATTTAATATTTCAGGGAATCAACCATATTTAATTTCACTTGGAATTGCAATGTAGATTATCCTTCTCTTATGAATACATATATTAATTAAAGTAAGGCCTTGTGAAGTATTATTAAGCTTAAGAAACAAGTGTAACGAGGAGAATGAGACAAATTTTAGATATGATATTGATGCAATAGAAATAGAAAAAAAGGAGAGTAAAAAAGAAATCAACCAGTAGGCATAACCCTCTGCAGACGGTTGATAACAAAAATTAGCTCTGGAAGGTACACACTAAGTAAGGCAAAATCTCTCTAAAGCGAAGAACAAAAATCGAAGAGAAATTACCACTTGGACAGTTAGCAGTGATACTCCATTATTATCCATATCATCCTCATACAAAATAACCTGTTGAAAGAAAAGCACAAGAATACTTCAAATTTCATATTATGATGGGAGATTTAAGATGAAGATGAAGACATTCTCGTGAAACAAACCCCAAATTTGAAAAGACGAATAAAAAATCGTACCTAGAGGGGGCTTCTTCTCCAAGATTAGAGCACTCAAATAAATCGTTCAAACCACTACATCTCCAAGATTACAGTACTCAACCAACCCTTTCAAATTGAGAACAATTTGGAGCAGGGTGGTGCCACGGTGGTTCGGTCGCCGACCCTTTTAAATTGAGAGCAATTCGGAGTGGCGAGTAGTTGACCGTTCGAACCGTCCACCGTGCAGTCGAGAAGATGCGAAGATGGACGAGCGAAGATGGGCGGATCTCGAGAAGATGGACGAGAGAAGATCCCTTTGAACCGTCGGGTAGCAATGAGCGGCCGCACAAGTGTTGTACGTTTCCAATGAGGGTATTAAACCCTAGCCCAATTCCCGCCCAATGTCCCGCCTATTTTTCATTCGGGTTTTAAATAAGTACGCGTTTGGAATCCATAGACCATAAGTACTTACCTTTCTTAATTACTTTTTTTTTTGTAGAATACCTTTCTTAATTACTTCAATCAACGTAGTAACCGATCGATTGACATGAACGTACCTGCTATTTAAAAAGTTCAAATATGGATGCAAATTGCAAAGTAACATATATATCCATATATTAAGTAAAAGGTTTTTATCTTAATATATACTTTCCTAATTAACTTGTTTCAACAAAACTTTCCTAGTAAATTTTGCACAAAATAAATATTTATCTTAATATTTCTAAGATTTTTGTGTGTTTAACTATAAAAAATTTCAAAATTTAATTTTATAAAAGGTAAGTATTATCTTTTTTATTCAAGATATATTTTGGACCAAATTTTCATACCTAACATATATATATAATATGTTCTTCTCTATTAATTAATTTCATATTTAGCAAGTCATCAGAATTACCACGGTACGGTCTATATTTGACCGTGGTAAAATAATTGCTCATTTACCACGGTTAAAAAACTTTAGTGGTAAATTGGTTGTTAAATTACTACGGTCATTGTGTAACCGAAGTAAATTGGTCACTTGGTATTTATTTACCGCGATGGTGGAAGATCGTGGTAAAATGATAGAGGTAAACACCATAGTTATATTAAAGAACCGAGGTAAAGCGTAACACATTTACCACGGTTCCTATATGAACCGAGGTAATTTAACCATATATGTCACAATTTAACCGAGGTAATTAAACACCATGGTGCTTTTTGGGAAGTTTGGGTCTTTATGGAGTTGTATGACTCTGCAAGCCTGTTTAGTTGAATTTGTTATAGATTCAAGAGAGAATATGTGGTTGCTTTTGTAATTTTGATTCATTTACCTCTATGACTTGGTTTGAAACTTTAAGGGCAGATGTGTGATTCAAGAGAGAAAAGTGTTTTTTTCTTTAATTAGAATCCATGTTATGTTTGAGGTGTTGAGTTGGTTCTTAATTTTAATGGAAGAGCTGTCACTATTATCTTTGATCTTGTTGGACCTTATAGTTTGGGCATGTACACCCTTTTTAATTTAATTGGAATTGCATTCGGCTGATTGTCTTTAAACATCCTCATTTCTTTAATTAGTATACATGTCGTAGTAGACTACTAGGTACGGACGGTGGTAGGCTAGTAGTGTGTTGATATATATATATATATATATATATATATATTTAAAAGATGAACTTTTTAGCCCAGACCCTTCAAATCCGGGCTAAAAAGTGTATTTTTTTTTTACAAAACAAACACACTTTTTATACTGGATATTAGACCATCCGGGCTAAAACGTGAATATTTTTTAAACCGGGAGTATTTTTGAAATCCGGGCTATTTGTTCTATTATTACACTAACCTGAAGCCCGGACCTATTTTTGTATATATCCGGTATATATTTGAAAAAACGCCCAGGCTATATATGCTATGTTGTAGTAGTGATATACTATCCTCATTATTTATGCTTTTGCCTAGATGTCTTTAAAGTTCAGTTTTTTTTTCTCTATTTGCCTTTAAAAAAAATGACTTGAGATCTAACATTGTACACCAAGTGATTGATGAAATATCCATGTAAATGTCACTCCTAAATATGGAATTCTATTTCTAGGTTTGAGTTTATGCTTTTATTCGTTCCGCCTTGATTTTGTAGTGCAGAATGTGCTTATTGGCTTGATACTACTCTCATTCTTTATGCTCTATCATTGCACGCCTAGTGTTCGACGAAATGTCCATGTAAATGTCACTCCTAAATATGGCATTCGGTTTATAGGTTCGAATTTATGCTTATATTTGACCAGTCTTTATTTTTTACTATAGAATGTGCTTATTGACTTGATACTATCCTCATTCTTTATGCTTATGCCAATATGTCTTTAAAGTTCACTTGTTTTTTCTCCTTTTGCCTTTCAAAAATTGACTTGAGATCGAACATTGCAGGCCAAGTGTTCGATGAAATGTCTATGTAAATGTCACTACTAAATATGTCATTCAGTTTCTAGGTTCGAATCTATGAATTTATCCGATCGGTGTTGAATTTGTAGTGCAGAACGTGCTTATTGGTTTGATACTATACTCATTCTTTATACTTAGGACTAGATGTATATAAAGTTCACTTGTTTTTTTTTTCTCATTTTGCCTAATAATTGAGTTGTGATCTAACATTGCATGCCAAGTGTTCGATGAAATATCCATGTAAATGTTACTCCTAAATGTAGCATTAGGTTTCTAGGATCGAATTTATGCTTTTATTCGATCGGTCTTGATTTTGTAGTGCGGAATTTGCTTAAGGGCTTGATACTGTCCTCATTTTTTATACTTATGCTTAGATGTCTTTAAAGTTCACTTGTTTTTTCTCGTTTTGCCCTTAAAAATTGACTGGTGATCAAACATTGCACGCCAAGTGTTCGGTGAAATGTCCTTGTAAAAGTCACTACTAAATGTGGTGTTCGGTTTCTTGTTTCGAATTTATGCTTTTATTCGATCGGTGTTGATTTTGTAATGCAAAATGTGATTATTGGCTTGATACTATCCTCATTCTTTATGCTTATGCCTAAATGTCTTTAAAGTTCACTTGTTTTTTCTCCTATTGCCTTTAAAATGACTTGTGATCTATCATTGCACTCCAAGTGTTCGATGAAATGTCCATGTAAATGTCACTCCTAAATGTGGCGTTCGGTTTCTTTGTTCGAATTTGTGCTTTTATTCGATTAGTCTTGATTTTGTAGTGAAGAATGTGCTTATTGGCTTGATACTATCCTCATTCATTATGCTTTTGCCTAGATGTCTTTATAGTTAACTTGTTTTTTCTATTTTTTCCTTTAAAAAATTGACTTGAGGTCTAACATTGCACGCCAAGTGTTCGATGAAATGTCCATGTAAATGTCACTCCTAAATATGACATTTGTTTTCTAGGTTCGATTTTATGCTTTTATCCGATCGGTCTTGATTTTGAAGTGCAAAACGTGCTTATTGGCTTGAAACTATCCTCATTCTTTATGCTTAGGCCTAGATGTCTTTAAAGTTCACTTGTTTTTATCCTTTTGCCCTTTAAAATTGACTTGTGATCTAACATTGAACGCCAAGTGTTCGATGAAATGTCCATGTAAATGTCACTCCCAAATATAGAATTCGGTTGCTAGGTTCGAATTTATGTTTTTATTCGGTCGGTGTTGATTTTGTAGTCCAAAATGCGCTTATTAGCTTGATACTATGCTCAATCTTTATGTTTATGCCTAAATGTCATTAAAATTCACTTGTTTTTTCTTCTTTTGCCTTTAAATGCTTTGGGATCTATCATTGCACGCCAAGTGTTCGATGAAATGTCCATGTAAATGTCACTCTTAAATGTGGTGTTTGGTTTCTTTGTTCGAATTTATGCTTTTATTCGATTAGTCTTGATTTTGTAGTGAAGAACGTGCTTATTGGCTTGATACTATCCTCATTCATTATGCTTTTGCCTACATTTCATTATAGTTCACTTGTTTTTTCTCCTTTTGCATTTAAAAATTAACTTGTGATCTAGCAATTCACGCCAAGTGTTCAATGAAAATTCCATGTAAATGTCACTCGTAAAAATGGCATTCGGTTTCTAGGTTCGCATTTATCCTTTTATTCGATCGGTCTTCATTTTTAGTGTAGAATGTGATTATTTATACCTAGATGTCTTTAAAGTTCACTTGTTTTTTTCCTCTTGCCTTTTTTAAAAATTGACTTGAGATCTAACATAGCACACATAGTGTTCGGTGAAATGTCCATGTAAATGTCGCTACTAAAAATGACATTCGGTTTCTATGTTCGAATTTATGCTTTTATCCAATCGGCTTTGATTTTGACTTGTGATCAAACATTGCACGTCAAGTGTTCGATGAAATGTCCTTGTAAATGTCACTAATAAATGTGGTGTTCGGTTTCTTGGTTCGAATTTATGATTTTATTCGATCGGTGTTGATTTTGTAGTGCAAAATGTGATTATTGGCTTGATACTATCCTCATTCTTTATGCTTATGCTTTAATTTCTTTAAAGTTCACTTGTTTTTTCTCCTATTGCCTTTAAAATGACTTGTGATCTATCATTGCACTCCAAGTGTTCGATGAAATGTCCATGTAAATGTCACTCCTAAATGTGGCGTTCGGTTTCTTTGTTCGAATTTGTGCTTTTATTCGATTAGTCTTGATTTTGTAGTGAAGAATGTGCTTATTGGCTTGATACTATCCTCATTCATTATGCTTTTGCCTAGATGTCTTTATAGTTAACTTGTTTTTTCTATTTTTTCCTTTAAAAAATTGACTTGAGGTCTAACATTGCACGCCAAGTGTTCGATGAAATGTCCATGTAAATGTCACTCCTAAATATGGCATTCGTTTTCTAGGTTCGATTTTATGCTTTTATCCGATCGGTCTTGATTTTGAAGTGCAAAACGTGCTTATTGGCTTGAAACTATCCTCATTCTTTATGCTTAGGCCTAGATGTTTTTAAAGTTTACTTGTTTTTATCCTTTTGCGCTTTAAAATTGACTTGTGATCTAACATTGAAGTGTTCGATGAAATTTCCATGTAAATGTCACTCCCAAATATGGAATTCGGTTTCTAGGTTTGAATTTATGTTTTTATTCGATCGATGTTTATTTTGTAGTCAAAAATGCGCTTATTAGCTTGATACTATCCTCAAACTATGTCACTCCTAATTGTGGCGTTTGGTTTCTAGGTTCGGATTTATGGTTTTATTCGAATTGTCTTGATTTTGTAGTGAAGAATGTGCTTATTGGCTTCATACTATCCTCATTCTTTATGCTTTTGCCTAGATGTCCTTAAAGTTCACTAGTTCTTTTCTCATTTTGCCAAAAAATGAGTTGTGATCTAACTTTGCACGCCAATTTTTTGATGAAATGTCCATGTAGATGTCACTCCTAAATGTGGCATTCAGTTTCTAGGTTCAAATTTATACTTTTATTCGATCGGTCTTGATTTTATAGTGCAGAATTTGCTTATTGGCTTGATACTATCCTCATTCATTATGCTTATGCCTAGATGTCTTTAAAGTTCACTTGTTTTTTCTCCTTTTGCCCTTAAAAATTTACTTGTGATCAAACATTGCATGCCAAATGTTGGATGAAATGTTCATGTAAATGTCACTTCTGAATGTGTTGCTCGGTTTCTAGGTTCGAATTTATGCTTTTATTCGATTGGTCTTTATTTTGTATTACAGAATGTGCTTATTGGTTTGATACTATCCTCATTCTTTACGCTTATGCCTAGATGTCTTTAAAGTTCTCTTGTTTTTTCTCTTTTTGCCTTTTTTAAAATTGACTTGAGATCTAACATTGCACGCCAAGTGTTCGATGAAATGCCCATGTAAATGTTATTCCTAAATATGGCATTCGGTTTCTAGGTTCGAATTTATGCTTTTATCCAATCAGCCTTGATTTTGTAGTGCAAAATGTGCTTATTGGCTTGATACTATCCTATTTCGTTATGCTTATGCCTAGATTTCTTTAAAGGTCACTTGTTTTTTTTCTCATTTTGCCTATTATTGAGTTGTGATCTAACATTGCACGCCAAGTGTTCGATTTAATGTCCATGTAAATGTCACTGCTAACATTGCAGGCCATGTAAAGTGTTCGATTTAATGTCCATGTAAAGTTCAATTGTTTTTTCTCCATTTGCCTTTAAAAAATTGACTTGAGATCTAACATTGCAGGCCATGTAAAATGTCATTACTAAATGTGGCATTTGATTTCTAGGTTCGAATTTATGCTTTTATTCGATACTAAATGTGGCATTACTAAATGTCATTACTAAAATGTCATTATCCTCATTCTTTATGCTTTTTCCTAGATGTCTTTCAAGTTGAATTGTTATTTCTCTATTTGCCTTTAAAAAATTGACTTGAGATGTAACATTATACGCCGAGTGTTTGATGAAATGTCTATGTAAATGTCACTCCAAAATATGGCATTCGGTTTCTAGGTTCGAATTTATGCTTTTATTCGATCGGTCATGATTTTGTAGTGCTGAATGTGCTTATTGGCTTGATACTATCCTCATTCTTTATGCTTATGCCTAGATGTCTTTAAAGTTCACTTGTTTTTTCTCCTTTTGCCCTAAAAAATTGGCTTGTGATCTAACATTGCACACCAAGTTTTCGAAGAAAAGTCCATGTAAATGTCACTCCTATATGTGGCATTGGGTTTCTAGGTTCGAATTTACGCTTTTATTCGATACGTCTTGGGTTTGTAGTACAAAATGTGCTTATTGACTTGATACTATCCTCATTCTGTATGCTTTTTCCTACATGTCTTTATAGTTGAATAGTTTTTTCTCCATTTTCCTATAAAAAGTTGACTTGAAATATAACATTGTACGCCGAGTGTTTGATGAAATGTCCATGTAAATGTCACTCCTAAATTTGGCATTCGGTTTCTACGTTCCAATTTATGCTTTTATTCGATCGGTCATGATTTTGTAGTTTAGAATGTGCTTATTGGCTTGATACTATTCTCAGTCTTTATGCTCTTGCCTAGATGTCTTTAAAGGTCACTTGTTTTTAACCTGTTGCCATTAAAGATTGACTTGTGATCTAACATTACACGCCAAGTGTTCGATGAAATGTCCATGTAAATGTCAATCCTAAATGTAGCATTCGGTTTCTTGGTTAGAATTTATTTTTTTATTCGCTCGATCATGATTTTGTAGTGCAAAATTTTCATATTGGCTTGATACTATCCTCATTCTTTATGTTTATGCCTAGATGTATTTAAAGTTCACTTGTTTCTATCCTTTTGCCCTTAAAAATTGACCTGTGATCTAACATTGCATGCCAAGTATTCGATGAAATGTCCATGTAAATGTGACTCCTAAATGTGCTATTCGGTTTCTAGGTTCGAGTTATGCTTCTATTCGATCGGTCTTGATTTTGTAGTGCAGGATGTGCTTATTGGGTTGATACTATCCTCATTCTTTATGCTTATGCCTAGATATCTATAAAGTTCACTTGTTTTATCTCCTTTTGCATTTACAAATTAACTTGTGATCAAGCATAGCACACCAAGTGTTCGATGAAAATTCCATGTAAATGTCACTCCTAGATGTGGCATTCGGTTTCTACGTTCCAATATATGCTTTTACTCGACCGGTCTTGATTTTGTAGAGCAGAATGTGCTTATTGGCTTGATACTATCCTCATTCATTATGCTCTTGCCTAGATGTCTTTAAAGTTCACTTGTTTTTTTTCCTTTTGCCTTTAAAATTAATTGGGATCTAACATTTCGCGCCAAGTGTTCGATGAAATGTCCATGTAAATGTCATTCCTAAATGTGGCATTCGGTTTTTAGGTTCGAATTTATTCTTTTACTCGACCGGTCTTGATTTTGTTGTGCAAACTTTTCATATTGGCTTGATACTATCCTCATTCTCTATGCTTATACCTAGATGTCTTTAAAGTTCACATGTTTTTTCTCCTTTTTCCCTTAAAAATGGACTTATGATCTATCATTGCACTCCAAGTGTTCAATGAAATGTCCATGTAAATCTCACTCCTAAATTTGGCATTCAATTTCAAGGTTCAAATTTATGCTTTTATTCGATCGGTCTTGATTTTGTAGTTTAGAATGTGCTTATTGGCTTGATACTATCCTCATTCTTTATGCTTACGCCTCGATATCTTAAAAGTTCACTTGTTTTTATCCTTTTGCCGTAAAAAATTGACTTGTGATCTAACATTGCACTCCAAGTGTATGATGAAATGTCCACGTAAATGCAACTCTTAAATTTGCCATTTGGTTTCTGGGTTCGAATTATGCTTCTATTCGATCGATCTTGATTTTGTACTGCAGAATGTGCTTATTGGCTTCATACTACCCTCATTCTTTATGCTTTTGCCTAAATGTCATTAAAGTTCATTTTTTTTCTTCTGATTTTTCCTTTAAAATGACTTGTGATCTATCATTGCACGCCAAGTGTTCGATGCAATGTGCATTTAGATGTCACTCCTAAATGTGGCATTCGATTTCTAGGTTAGTATTTATGCTTTTACTCGATCAGTCTTGATTCTGTAGTGCGGAATGTGCATATTGGCTTGATACTTGATCGCTCGGGAATGCGAGGGTCTAGAGATACAATTTATAACCCGACCCCGTTGTATCACGTGGTGGGTGTCGAACACTCGGGAAATCTACTCGATTGAGGTGCCTAGACACTAGAAAGGTGGAAAGGAGAGATTAAAACAAAGGAAAACAAAGAGAACAATCGGGACCGACACAAGTGTCACGTCGGTTCCGATGTTGGCGACAAGAGGAAGTCGGGACCGACGTAGGGCAAGTCGAGCCCGAGGTAGCTGGATTTGTCGAACTTCAAAGATTGAAAGTAGATCTTGGGCTTTTGGGTTCCTTCTCTAGTAGATTAAGGCTTTTCCACCCCAATTCAAGCAATGAGTGATGATCGAAATAGGATCGAGTGCTTTCGCCCTCGTTCCAACCACTTCTACACATCGATCCTTGGGGAAATCCCCTTCGAAGCAAGGTCTTGAGATTGACACATGTTCACTTTCGCTACTTTGCCAATCACAAGCCTTGATTCCCAACTTTCGCAAGGAATTGTAGCTCTATGTAGAGTGGGTTCCTAAAGCACTCAAGGCTATGGAATTGGGGTTTCTAGCCCAAACCTAGCTAGAGTTTTCCCCCATAACCCAAGATCAAGGAGATCTACTCCATATGGCAAACAAGAAAGCAAAACAAATCAAAAAGCAAAGCAATCAACATCATCAATCTCAAACCAAAGCAAAGTTTCATTCAAAATCAAAAGCAATCCACAAACTCCAATCAAAGGTTTCCAAATCCACAAGATCAAAACAAAACAAAGCTAATCTATCAACCAAACCTATCAAATCTCCCTCTCTATGACTGATTCTCTCTCTTCTCCTTCTCCTCTCCTTCCTCCTTTCTCTCCAAGTATCCTCTTGAGAGTTTTTGAGGGTTGGGTTCCTTGCTAAGTGTGGGAACCTCCTCCTTGTGTGAACCCCCCAAAATTAGAAGACAAGAGAGCCTTTATAGATGAGGGGCAAAAGTGGAAGTCTACAATTTCGTGCCTTGGGGCCCAAGCACCAATCGACCGACTCGGCCCGACACGGAGGACCTCGGGCCCGACTTACTGTGCAAGTCGGTCCGAGGTTGAAAACTCAAGTCGGGCCCGGCGTTGGTTGCAACTCGGTCCGGACCTCGTTCCACCTTCTTCTTGTTGGCTTCTCTTGTTCTTCTTCATGGCTTGCTCCTCTCTTTCCCTCTTTAGCTCGGGCCTTGCTCCATGTTCCGATCCTCCTTCAAATCGACCCTTGATCCATGCCAAATTACCTACAAAACACAAAACGCGCGTAGTCTCCGAATCTCATAGAATACGGGAACTAAGCTAAAAAGGAACAAAACACAAAATAAAAGGGGAAAAAGCAACATATTTACAAAGGAAATCACATATGAAAACATCACCAAATAAAGAGACATCAAAATACCCCATACTTAAACTTGCTTGTCCTCAAGCAATAACAATGTAAGCAAGACCGAAACATAATCTTCAAGTAAAGCCTCGTATGAAAACACATTTAAGAACAAGTGATTGATATTCAAGCAAGATTACATCATCACACATGATTAAGTGTTCCAAGGAATAGATTCAATGCAACTAAGCCTCACTTTAGGGATATGAGAATGTGTATCACTCATCATGTGTTTGGGTTTAGCAATGAACACTCAAGCTCAAAAATCATGCAAGTAAGGACTTTACTATTGAAGCTAATATCACCAATTCCTCCACCTAGAGATGCCTAATACAAAGTGCACAAAGAATTCAAACTTGGCTCAATGGAGGTCCTCAAAGAGGTTCCATTCGGCCGGGTTGTAATGGGGCTTTTGGTATTTCTCAAGGTGGGAATTATTTGGTCTTGTGGTGCTTACAATGGGGATTGAACAACCTAAACTCTCACCAACTTCACCAAAATTCCACAATCAATTTCACACTCACCCAAAAGACTTAACATTTTTCCTTTCAACCCAAAATTTCACTTAACATTCCACTTCATCTTTACTCTTAGACTTTTTGTTGGATTTTCCACACTTAAAACATTGGACCGACTTTCTTATGACATCGGGCCCGATGTGGCGTGTAACTTGGTCGGACCCTTATTCTTCACTTAAGCTCTTTGCCTTCATTCAACTTTACATTTCCAACATTTTCTTTCTTTCTTTCTTTCTTTCTTTTCATTTTTGCACAAGAAAGATGCACTACCCACATGATTCGTAACACCATTCCTTGCCCTTAAACCAAAGAGAATCTCAACTCTTTAAATACAATCCAAACCTTTCTTCTAAAGTCCAATCCTATAAGGGTCAGTCATATAAGGCTAGAAATAATATTTTTGAGGAGTTTCAAACAAAGGCTTATGTTGGGACGTTGTTCGGACCTCTGGTGCTAAACAACGGATCAACGATTCAATTCTCTTAAGTTTTGATAATGACAAACACCATAGGGAACTAATGTGGTTTGTTCAAGTATTTCTAAGGAACACAGGTACAACCAAGAACTTCTACGAATGACCAAAAGCCACTGCAGGCCACAATGAAGAGTTTCCATCAAGGGAACTCTGAAGAGGAAAGTTCCCATAAAGTGGGAACTCCTAGAAACAATCAAGAGAACCCAAGCTTACAACGATGAAGAGTTTCCATCAAGGGAACTCTGAAGAAGTCAGTTCCCATGACATGGGAACTCACATGTGAGGACAACGACCGTTCAGCGCAGATCGCGGGATTCTGTCTCAGACAGCCCGAGGGAACAGTCTGAGGATCAGACTGTCACGCTTTATCCAACGGTCCGATTGATCCAAGAAGTTGACCTAGTTCAAACCAAAGTCACATGTGAAGAAAGTACAACTTGGGCATCAAGCAAAGGGCATTTTGGACACAAACGAAAGATGCGACCTCCCAAGCTCATTGGACTATAAAGCCAAATGAATAGTACTCGGTCTGAGTACTTCTCCCAGAACTTACAAACACCCACATCAGAGAAAAGAAAGAAAAGGAAGAGAAGTCCCCGCCGACGAGTGTGTGATCTCGACGACGGTGAAGCTGAAGTTCCCAGGAGCAAGGGAACTGAGAAGTCAGCGTAAGGTTTGAGTTACTTGTGTTTTGCTGTTGTGAGCTTAGGAACTCAGTTGAGAGGATTTACTAGTGTTGCTAGAGTTAGGAAGAACTTGTAGGAACAGAGAAGTGTAAATCCGGCTGTGTAACTAAGGAACAAAGCAATCAATATAAGTAAGTCATTCAAAATCCTCCAAGCGGAGGTAGAGGTTTACCCATACAACTAGTTGGTTGTAGTGGGGTTCCTCTATAAAGGAACTGTGCCTTTTACTTTTTTTATTACTTGCGATTATTTACTTCCGCTGCCTTGGGAACAGCTTAATTGCCAATTCCCAAGCTCACTACTAACCGGTTACGATCCAACAATTGGTATCAGAGCTTGCGCTCTAGATTTGTGTTAGCATCGCATGTGTCAAAATGGCTCAGGAACTTACTCAGGTGGGGAACAAATACCAGTAAGCCGCCAAGGCTTATCACAGGAAGATTTGAAAGTTGGCAACGCGATATGAAGGATTGGATGCGTGGCCAAGACTACCAAGCCTGGTGTGTCATCGAAAGGGGGAACTTCGAAATCGATCCAGCTATTGTCAACGACCTCTCAAAGTGGGGTCCCAACGAGTACAAGTGCATGGAGGCAAACTACAAAGCAAAACAGTATCTAAAAAGGTCCATGTGTGTACAAGATTGTGACAGGGTTGCAAACCTTGACACAACCAAGGAAATGTGGGAAGCCATCCAACAAATGCACGTTGGGAACTCAGATCTCAGAGAAGATCTTCAGATGAATGCAAAAAGGGAGTTCTACAACTTCCAAATGGAAATGGGAGAGTCCGTCGACAGCTACCAATCCCGGTTTGAAGGACTTTGCACTAAGATGGAAGGATTGGGGATCACAAAAGAAGAAATCACCCACAAAATGAAGGTCCAACATCTCTTCAATGGATTGACTGGAGAATGGGCAAACGAGAGAACGATGTTCAAGGAAAACCCAGAAAATCGAACGCTTATGCTCCATCAAGTATTTGGAAAGCTAGTGGGACATGAGAAGAGGAAGATCGATGATAAGGAACAAACTCGAGCTCATCGAGGGATCGCACTCAAGATCGAAAAGATGCTCAAATCAACCCATGAACAACATGAAGACTCCGAAGAAGAAGAGGATGAAGAGCTAGTTCTTGTAACAAAGGCTCTTCGAAATTTCTACAAAGGAAAGTCTCAACGGAACAATGGGAACTGGGGAAAGGGACAGAATTCCCAAAGAAAGCCCACAGAGAAGGATCTCTCAGAAGTGACTTGCTACAAATGCAACAGGAAAGGACATTTTGCGAAGGAATGTCCACAAGGAACTGATGGCAGGAAGCAAGGAAAGAAGGCCTACATCGCTACCTGGAGCGATGATGAAGACGAAGATCCTGAGTCATGGGAACTCCCAGACATGTGTGGCATGGCCATAGGAGAAACCACTGGGGAACAACCCAGTGAGGTAACCACTGAAACTGTTCTTGATTCCTTGAGTAACTATGAAAAACCTGAGTTGTTGAAAATTCTTTCAAGTCTTGTCAAAGATAACATAAAACTGCAAAACAAGTTGGAAAAACAGGAACACATAAATTCTCAATTAGTTGGTCTTGAGCCCTGTCCCAACTGCATATCCCTTCTAGAAAAACTCAAGTATCATGTGTCTCACATCGTAGACCTAGAAAGAGAAATCAAAACTCTAGAGAAAGATGAGAACACCCTCTTGCAAAACCTGAGTAAGACTCCAGAACATCTTGAAGCCTCTAGTTCCCAAATTAAGTTTGTCCCAGCCAGATATGGCATAGGATACAAAGGTGAGTGCTCCTAGAACGGAAAGTCACCCCTGAGCGAACATGAGATCCATGAGTGTAGGGCCTTAGAACTCCAGTGCGAGAAACAGAAAAATGCTCATCTCGAGGAGAAAATCAGGGTCCTAGAGAGTGGAAACAATGGTGAGAAAGACTACTATACTGGGAACTCTGGACATAGAATCTATGTCAAAATTGCTAAGGGAAATGGGTCTCGAGTGTACAACAAAGAAACCATGGATAGGAACCACACCCAAAATACTACCTGGGAGAATACTACAAGACATGTTGGCACTGTGGTGCTCATGGGCACTACAAGGATGCATGTCCCAAGAAGAGAGCCCAAACCCCTAGAAGCCATGAGTTCCCAAACAGACAAAAACGTCATGCTCATCACCAAAGGAACTCCAACTCTCAAAATTCCAAAGACATCAACATTTCTGACTATATCTTGAATGAAAATGTTTTCCCTTGCAAGGGACCTGGCAAGAGTCATGTTGCCTGGGTCTCAAAACACTAACTTTTCCTTGTAGGTGGCAGTGAGAGGGAACAGTACATGGTTCATAGATAGTGGATGCTCGAACCATATGACAGGAAACAAGGATATCCTCATCTCACTCCACACTCATGCCGAAGGAGGCCACGTCTCATTTGGCAACAAGAACAAGGGAGAAGTTATTGCAAAAGGAGAAGTGTTGCTCAATAGATCTATTAAAGTTAGCAACGTAAATCTGGTAAAGGATCTGGGATACAATCTGCTGAGTGTCTCCCAGATGTGTGATCAAGGGAACAACATCGTCACTTTCGACTCAGATGAATGTCTCGTCATCAACAAGAAGACCAACAAAGTAATTCTGAGAGGAAGAAGATACAACAATGTGTATGTGGTGGACACCAACTTTGAACCACCAATATGGCTGTGCCTTGCGAGTTCCCAAGATGACACGGAACTCTGGCATCGAAGACTGGGACATGCTGGTGTAAATCAAATCCTGAAGCTTTATCTACAGGATCTGGTCATTGGTCTTCCACGGATCAATCTCGAAGGAGTCAAAATGTGTGAAGCATGTGTTCGAGGGAAACAGACCAGGACCTCCTTCAAACCCAAGAAGGTGGTAAGCACAACCAGGTCCCTGGAGTTAATTCACATGGATCTTTGTGGTCCCATGAGAACAGCTAGCTACGGTGGAAAAAGGTACATGTATGTTTTAATTGATGATTTTTCAAGAATCACCTGAGTTATTTTCTTGAAGGCAAAATCACAAGCGTTTGAAGAATTTGAGCCCTTCATCAAAAGAACAGAAGTAAGCTTGGGGCTGAAATTGAAAGCAATCAGATCTGATCACGGAACTGAGTTTCGAAACTCGGAGTTCCTAAACTTCTGTGAGCAAAATGGGATCTCTCACAACTTTTCAGCACCTCGCACTCCTCAGCAAAATGGAGTGGTCGAGAGAAAGAACAGAACTCTGGAGGACATGGCTAGAACCATGATGATCGAAAGTGGAGTTCCTGAGTACTTCTGGACTGAAGCCATCTCCACAGCTACATACATCCTAAATCGAGCCATGACAAGGCCCCTGATCAACAAGACCTCCTATGAGCTCATCAAAGGGAGAAAACCAAACATCTCACACTTGAGAACATTTGGTTGCACATGCTTTGTTCACAACAACGGCAAAGACAATCTTGGCAAATTCGACCCCAGGAGCGACGAAGGGATCTTCCTGGGATACTCATCACAAAGCAAGGCTTACAGGGTCTACAATAAAAGAACCAAGAAGATAGAGGAAAGTATTCATGTCGTCTTCAATGAAAAGTCTATAAAGATGGGAACCGAGACCCAAGGGAAAGGAACTCTGTTCAAGTTAGTCAGACATGAAGACGATGATGATGACGAGGATGAGCCAAGGAAAAGGGATGAAGACTATCCAAGTGCAAGCAATATCCCACAACCAGGGAACAACGACGAAGGTCCAACCCTCACTGATCAAACCTCCCTCGAGGCTCCTTCCTCAGAAGAACTACAAGACACCTCCAACTCTCTCGAGGTCCCCTCTTCAGGGAACAACTCTGTTGTTCCCCAAGACAATACCCTGCCAGAATCAAGTATTCAAGGGGAACAAAGAGGGAACCTGCCAGAAATCTCTAAAGAAACATCAAATGAAGAAGCTGGAGATGAGAGTTCCCATGACAAAGAAACACCAACTGAGGATGATACACATGCAAAGGAACTCACTCATACAAGAACCTTTCAACAAAGGAAGGACCACCCCCTTGAGAACATCATCTCCCCCTTGATAAAGGTGTGCAAACTCGTTCCTCTCTCAATAAGTTTTGTGCTTTTAACGCGATTGTTTCAATGGTGGAACCCAAAAATATCAAAGAAGCATTAAAGGACCCAGATTGGATTCAAGCCATGCAAGAGGAACTCCACCAATTCGAGAGGAACAAAGTTTGGAAGCTAGTTCCTAGGCCCAAAAACAAGAACATCATAGCAACTCGATGGGTCTTTAGGAACAAGCTCGATGATACTGGAGCTGTAGCAAGGAACAAGGCTAGGTTAGTAGCACAAGGATACAGGCAAGAGGAAGGGATTGACTACGATGAGACCTTCGCACCAGTTGCCAGGATCGAGGCAATCAGACTCCTCATCGCCTATGCCGCTCACAAGGGATTCAAACTTTATCAAATGGATGTGAAAACAACCTTCCTAAATGGACATCTCAAGGAAGAAGTTTATGTGGCACAACCTCCAGGATTCGAAGATGAGAAACTACCCAACCATGTCTATTTCCTGGAAAGGGCCCTTTACGGACTCAAACAAGCTCCCCGAGCTTGGTATGACAGGTTTGCTCAATTCCTCTTGTCCCATGGATACATTCGTGGTTCCATAGACAAGACTTTGTTTTTAAAATAAAGAATCTAAAGACATCTTGATTGTGCAAGTATATGTTGATGACATTGTGTTTGGAGCAACTAACGAAACTCTTGCAGAGAAGTTTAAGGACCTCATGAGCAGTGAGTTTGAGATGAGTCTCATTGGGGAACTCACGTTCTTCTTGGGACTTCAAATATCCCAAAAAAAGGAGGGAACAAAGATTCATCAACAGAAATACATCAAGGAAATGCTCGTGAAGTATGGAATGGAACACTCCAAACCCATCGACACTCCCATCTCACCAAATTTAAGGCTCAATGCGGATGAAACAGGTATTAGTGTGGACCAAAGGAACTATCGAGGTATGATCGGGTCCCTTCTCTACTTAACAACTAGTAGACCTGATATCATGTTCTCTGTATGTCTTTGTGCTCGTTTTCAAGCTAACCCCAAGGAATCAAAACTAAAAGAGGTGAAGAGAATTTTCAGGTATCTCAAAGGGAACGATAACTTTGGCCTATGGTATCCAAGGAACAGTTCCCTTGAGCTCATTGCATACACAGATGCAGATTTTGCAGGGCACTTGGTTGACAGAAAGAGCACATCAGGAATGGCCCAGTTTCTAGGGTCATGCTTAGTCTCGTGGGGATCTAAAAGGCAAAACTCAGTGGCACTCTCCACAGCTGAAGCCGAATATGTGACTGCCGCATCATGCTGTTGCCAGGTTCTATGGCTTAAGTCACAACTCCAAGATTATGGTATGTGTTTTGGCCCAGTTCCCATACTCTGTGATAACACTAGTGCCATAAACATTTCCAAAAATCCTGTGCATCATTCTAGAACTAAGCATATTGATATAAGGCATCACTTTCTACGTGACAATGTCGAAAATGGGAACATCTCGATGGAACACTGTAGAACTGAAGAGCAAATTGCAGACATTCTTACCAAAGCTTTAGATAGACGTCCCTACACGCGTTTTCGAATGCTTCTAGGGATGATAACTCTAAACTAAACAAGTCCCTGTTTGTCTCTCTCTCAATGCCTGACTAGTTTATATAAGATTGCATGATAGGGAACTTGGATTTATTGCTTTCACTATGCCATGATTACTAGTCTAGAGAAAAATGTGTACAAAGGAACTCTATTTCTTTTGGCCCAAAATGATCAACCAGAGTTCCCTTTATCCCTCATTACAAGCCACCATGACGGTTGATCATATGACCCACCCTAAGCTAGGGACCAAACAAATGCTTCTCATGAGCCAAAATATTTCCTTTATCGAGTTGCAAATTGTCTGGTTCCCTTTGAGTTCCCTAGCCCCACAAAAAGATGAGTGTGAAGTTCCCTTAACCACTTCACTCTCCCTGACCTTGATAAGATCATGGGAACTGATGCATCTACAAAGGGAACGCTGACTAATCTGCAAAGAAAAACCGTCACTTGGGAAGCGGACTTTTGTGTCAGAGGCTCTGAAGCGTTAAAGGCCAAGTATTCAAAATTTGAAAAGGACTTCCCAAGAGATCGTGACGCGTGTCCAGAGGCGTGCTTGAGAAGTTGAAACGGCGCCCCACGTTCATTGGGCAACGGTTATCGAGGTTATTCCACTTCCCTTTCTACCCTTCACCTCCTCTCTCCTTTAAAACCCCTCTTTGCCATTTTTGGGCCCTTTATTCCCTCTTACATCTTTGTCAATCGTCTTCCCCAAATCTCTTTCACTCTCTTTTAAAGAAACCTCCAAAACCTCCCAATCTCTTACAAAAATGGCCCCTCAACACACCTTCGCCCAGATCAAAGCGTGGGTACATGCCAATCCTCGCATCCTCTTCGTCTCTCAACTAAAAGAGATCGAGCAAAAATCGGACCCAACGATGAATGATGTTCTTATCCAAGGGCTGTACAATCAAGTAAGCCCCTTCTTGCCCCCTCCTCCTCCTCAGGCCGACGAAACCGTCTCCTGGACCTCTTCCTCCTCCGAATCTCTTCCTCTCCCTCCTCAAAACGACCAACTCCTCCTCCGCCACCTTCTCTAGTTCCCGCCACGATGGGAACTCCACCATCCCAACCTTCTTCACTTCCTCCCGTTCCCTTCATTACGGGATCTCCAACTCCACCTTCACCTCACAAAACTCCTTCTCCCTCCTCACCAAAACACCTTTCCACCACTCCCATTTCTACTTCGGGGATCTCTACTCCTCAGGTCACCAGATCCCTTCCTCCCCCTTCCACTCAACTAACCACCCCTCTTCCTTCTTCTCCTCTCCCCTCTTCCATCACATCTCCCACCACCACCAAACTCCTCTCTCCCTCACCATCCAAACGTACTGTCGCTCTCACCTCAGACGACGGCGATCTTCCTCTCTCTGTGGTCATCGGCAAAATGACCAAGGATCCTCCTCCGATCATCATGGGAACTCTGGAGGAGGAAGCCCAGCTCAAGGCAATCGAGGAAGAGCTCAATCGGGGCACCTCTGAGCACACAGTCTCCCAAGGGACAAAGTCCCCAGAAAAGGTGGCTCCCGAAGAGCACAAGGAGAGTAGGGACCTCGCACCAGCTGGAGGTGCTGAGGCAACAACGAGTCATCCTGAAGATGACGTGGAGGGCTCAAGCTCGAGCTCCTCCGAGGAAGAAGGGACCTCCCAAGATGAGGTCGACGAAGAAGAAGAAGCTCCAGTTGCTAAGGAGCCAGCACGGATCCCTACACCTGGACACCAAATGGTGGTGTCCACGAGTTCCCAACCACCAAGGGACCGAGTGCTTATGATTGAAGCGGCTGCACCTCCTCAGCAGAAATGACCTCGCAAAGTCTCTAGGGGGAACACATCTAAAAGCACTTCAAGGAAGGGGAAGGGGACCACCAAGCATCATGTCGATGAGCGCAGGAAGCTTCTTCCTCACCTCATTGTTTCAGAAGAAGTGCTGACTGAAAATGGTCTAGGGGAACTGTGGGACCTGATCAAGGCCCAGGGCTGGGAGAGACTCTTCCCAGAGACTGTGAGCGTAGATCCCTCACAAGTGCGTCGATTCTACAACAACTTCACTATCACCAACGACGGCACTCAGGGAACTCTCTCCCACGAAGGCGACGAGTTCATTTTTACAACGTCGACAATTCACCTTCAACTCCAGGTCCCTGATCAAGGGCTCAGCGAGGTGCCCAACAAGCTCTGGGGCGACTTCAACAGCGCCGAGGTGTGCAACACAATCTTCGAGGGTCGGGTTCCCTCTAAAGTCCTCTCGACGCATCACCTATCCTTGGTTGCCAAGCTCGCTCACCAATTCATCATCAACGTGGTGATCCTGCGTCAAGAGAAGCGCTTGGTCATCAACATCCCAGATGCCATCATCCTCTACCACTTCCTCCTCAAGAAGCCCATAAATCTTCCCCGAATAATCCTTGGGCACATGGAGAAGTGCATGGCCTCCAAGTCCCACTCCCTTCCGTACTCCGGGCTGATCAAGAAGCTCCTACAAAAAGAGGGTCTTTACGACGCCTCTAAAGATGAAATCGAGCTTGGAAGGGAACTGGACATTACAGTTGCCCAGAAGATTAGGCACTCGGAGCCTATAGAGGAGACGGCTCCCCTAGAGTCTGGTCCACAAGAGGGGAACTCTCCAGTGTTGCTCCGCATTGCCAACACCCTCGACCAGATTGCTAGGGACCAAGAAGTGTTGGCTAGAGGACAAGAAAAGATTACACAAGTCCTTACGCGCCTCTGTGACGCCCTGTTCCCTCAGAACCCATGATCTCCCCCTTCGTGTTCCCTTAATCCAAAAATGACCACAAATTGTACTTGGGTTCCCATTGTACATATTATCTTAAGTAATGAAATGGTCTTTATTTTGATTGCGTGTTCCCTTCCTTCCTATTGCTTTGCTTATTTTCGATGATGTCAAAAGAGGGAAAGACAAAAAATGCGAGATGAGTTAAAAGTTTAAGTTATCACAGACCACGCATAAGCTAAGGGGGAACAACTGCATAAAAAGCTTAATAGGAACTATGTGTCTCACCAGAAGTGGCTCCCTAAATCTAAGTGTTTCACCAAAGAATGACTCTCCCAAATTATACTTAGGAACTCATCAGCATATCATTCATTGAAATACTTGCATTTTTGTGATGGGTTTGTCACCATCAAAAAGGGGGAAATTGTTGGGACGTTGTTGGGACCTCTGGTTCTAAACAACGGATCAACGATTCAATTCTCTTAAGTTTTGATAATGACAAACACCATAGGGAACTAATGTGGTTTGTTCAAGTATTTCTAAGGAACACAGGTACAGCCAAGAACTCCTACGAATGACCAAAAGCCACTGCAGGCCACAATGAAGAGTTTCCATCAAGGGAACTCTGAAGAGGAAAGTTCCCATGAAGTGGGAACTCCCAGAAACAATCAAGAGAACACAAGCTTACAACGATGAAGAGTTTCCATCAAGGGAACTCTGAAGAAGTCAGTTCCCATGACATGGGAACTCACATGTGAGGACAACGACCGTTCAGCGCAGATCGCGGGATTCTGTCTCAGACAGCCCGAGGGAACAGTCTGAGGATCAGACTGTCACGCTTCATCCAACGGTCCGATTGATCCAAGAAGTTGACCTAGTTCAAACTAAAGTCACATGTGAAGAAAGTACAACTTGGGCATCAAGCAAAGGGCATTTTGGACACAAACGAAAGATGCGACTGCCCAAGCTCATTGGACTATAAAGCCAAATGAATAGTACTCGGTCTGAGTACTTCTCCCAGAACTTACAAACACCCACATCAGAGAAAAGAAAGAAAAGGAAGAGAAGTCCCCGCCGACGAGTGTGTGATCTCGATGACGGTGAAGCTGAAGTTCCCAGGAGCAAGGGAACTGAGAAGTCAGCGTAAGGTTTGAGTTACTTGTGTTTTGCTGTTGTGAGCTTAGGAACTCAGTTGAGAGGATTTACTAGTGTTGCTAGAGTTAGGAAGAACTTGTAGGAACATAGAAGTGTAAATCCGGCTGTGTAACTAAGGAACAAAGCAATCAATATAAGTAAGTCATTCAAAATCCTCCAAGCGGAGGTAGAGGTTTACCCATACAACTAGTTGGTAGTAGTGGGGTTCCTCTATAAAGGAACTATGCCTTTTACTTTTTTTATTACTTGCGATTATTTACTTCCGCTGCCTTGGGAACAACTTAATTGCCAATTCCCAAGCTCACTGCTAACCGGTTACGATCCAACAATTGGTATCAGAGCTTGCGCTCTAGATTTGTGTTAGCATCGCATGTGTCAAAATGGCTCAGGAACTTACTCAGGTGGGGAACAAATACCAGTAAGCCGCCAAGGCTTATCACAGGAAGATTTGAAAGCTGGCAACGCGATATGAAGGATTGGATGCGTGGCCAAGACTACCAAGCCTGGTGTGTCATCGAAAGGGGGAACTTCGAAATCGATCCAGCTATTGTCAACGACCTCTCAAAGTGGGGTCCCAACGAGTACAAGTGCATGGAGGCAAACTACAAAGCAAAACAGTATCTAAAAAGGTCCATGTGTGTACAAGATTGTGACAGGGTTGCAAACCTTGACACAACCAAGGAAATGTGGAAAGCCATCCAACAAATGCACGTTGGGAACTCAGATCTCAGAGAAGATCTTCAGATGAATGCAAAAAGGGAGTTCTACAACTTCCAAATGGAAATGGGAGAGTCCGTCGAAAGCTACCAATTCCGGTTTGAAGGACTTTGCACTAAGATGGAAGGATTGGGGATCACAAAAGAAGAAATCACCCACAAAATGAAGGTCCAACAGCTCTTCAATGGATTGACTGGAGAATGGGCAAACGAGAGAACGATGTTCAAGGAAAACCTAGAAAATCGAACGCTTATGCTCCATCAAGTATTTGGAAAGCTAGTGGGACATGAGAAGAGGAAGATCGATGATAAGGAACAAACTCGAGCTCATCGAGGGATCGCACTCAAGATCGAAAAGATGCTCAAATCAACCCAAGAACAACATGAAGACTCCGAAGAAGAAGAGGATGAAGAGCTAGTTCTTGTAACAAAGGCTCTTCGAAATTTCTACAAAGGAAAGTCTCAACGGAACAGTGGGAACTGGGGAAAGGGACAGAATTCCCAAAGAAAGCCCACAGAGAAGGACCTCTCAGAAGTGACTTGCTACAAATGCAACAGGAAAGGACATTTTGCGAAGGAATGTCCACAAGGAACTGATGGCAGGAAGCAAGGAAAGAAGGCCTACATCGCTACCTGGAGTGATGATGAAGACGAAGATCCTGAGTCATGGGAACTCCGAGACATGTGTTGCATGGCCATAGGAGAAATCACTGGGGAACAACCCAGTGAGGTAACCACTGAAACTGTTCTTGATTCCTTGAGTAACTATGAAAAACCTGAGTTGTTGAAAATTCTTTAAGGTCTTGTCAAAGATAACATAAAACTGCAAAACAAGTTGGAAAAACAGGAACACATAAATTCTCAATTAGTTGGTCTTGAGCCCTGTCCCAACTGCATATCCCTTCTAGAAAAACTCAAGTCTCATGTGTCTCGCATCGTAGACCTAGAAAGAGAAATCAAAACTCTAGAGAAAGATGAGAACACCCTCTTGCAAAACCTGAGTAAGACTCCAGAACATCTTGAAGCCTCTAGTTCCCAAATTAAGTTTGTCCCAGCCAGATATGGCATAGGATACAAAGGTGAGTGCTCCCAGAATGGAAAGTCACCCCTGAGCGAACATGAGATCCATGAGTGTAGGGCCTTAGAACTCCAGTGCGAGAAACAGAAAAATGCTCATCTCGAGGAGAAAATCAGGGTCCTAGAGAGTGGAAACAATGGTGAGAAAGACTACTATACTGGGAACTCTGGACATAGAATCTATGTCAAAATTGCTAAGGGAAATGGGTCTCGAGTGTACAACAAAGAAACCATGGATAGGAACCGTATCCAGAGACCACACCCAAAATACTACCTGGGAGAATACTACAAGACATGTTGGCACTGTGGTGCTCATGGGCACTACAAGGATGCATGTCCCAAGAAGAGAGCCCAAACCCCTAGAAGCCATGAGTTCCCAAACAGACAAAAATGTCATGCTCATCACCAAAGGAACTCCAACTCTCAAAATTCCAAAGACATCAACATTTCTGACTATATCTTGAATGAAAATGTTTTCCCTTGCAAGGGACCTGGCAAGAGTCATGTTGCCTGGGTCTCAAAACACTAACTTTTCCTTGTAGGTGGCAGTGAGAGGGAACAGTACATGGTTCATAGATAGTGGATGCTCGAACCATATGACAGGAAACAAGGATATCCTCATCTCACTCCACACTCATGACGAAGGAGGCCACGTCTCATTTGGCAACAAGAACAAGGGAGAAGTTATTGGAAAAGGAGAAGTGTTGCTCAATAGATCTATTAAAGTTAGCAACGTAAATCTGGTAAAGGATCTGGGATACAATCTGCTGAGTGTCTCCCAGATGTGTGATCAAGGGAACAACATCGTCACTTTCGACTCAGATGAATGTCTCGTCATCAACAAGAAGACCAACAAAGTAATTCTGAGAGGAAGAAGATACAACAATGTGTATGTGGTGGACACCAACTTTGAACCACCAATATGGCTGTGCCTTGCGAGTTCCCAAGATGACACGGAACTCTGGCATCAAAGACTGGGACATGCTGGTGTAAATCAAATCCTGAAGCTTTATCTACAGGATCTGGTCATTGGTCTTCCACGGATCAATCTCGAAGGAGTCAAAATGTGTGAAGCATGTGTTCGAGGGAAACAGACCAGGACCTCCTTCAAACCCAAGAAGGTGGTAAGCACAACCAGGTCCCTGGAGTTAATTCACATGGATCTTTGTGGTCCCATGAAAACAGCTAGCTACGGTGGAAAAAGGTACATGTATGTTTTAATTGATGATTTTTCAAGATTCACCTGGGTTATTTTCTTGAAGGCAAAATCACAAGCGTTTGAAGAATTTGAGCCCTTCATCAAAAGAACAGAAGTAAGCTTGGGGCTGAAACTGAAAGCAATCAGATTTGATCACAGAACTGAGTTTCGAAACTCGGAGTTCCTAAACTTCTGTGAGCAAAATGGGATCTCTCACAACTTTTCAGCACGTCGCACTCCTCAGCAAAATGGAGTGGTCGAGAGAAAGAACAGAACTCTGGAGGACATGGCTAGAACCATGATGATCGAAAGTGGAGTTCATGAGTACTTCTGGACTGAAGCCATCTCCACAGCTACATACATCCTAAATCGAGCCATGACAAGGCCCCTGATCAACAAGACCTCCTATGAGCTCATCAAAGGGAGAAAACCAAACATCTCACACTTGAGAACATTTGGTTGCACATGCTTTGTTCACAACAACGGCAAAGACAATCTTGGCAAATTCGACCCCAGGAGCGACGAAGGGATCTTCCTGGGATACTCATCACAAAGCAAGGCTTACAGGGTCTACAATAAAAGAACCAAGAAGATAGAGGAAAGCATTCATGTCGTCTTCAATGAAAAGTCTATAAAGATGGGAACCGAGACCCAAGGGAAAGGAACTCTGTTCAAGTTAGTCAGACATGAAGAAGATGATGATGACGAGGATGAGCCAAGGAAAAGTGATGAAGACTATTCAAGTGCAAGCAATATCCCACAACCAGGGAACAACGACAAAGGTCCAACCCTCACTGATCAAACCTCCCTCGAGGCTCCTTCCTCAGAAGAACTACAAGACACCTCCAACTCTCTCGAGGTCCCCTCTTCAGGAAACAACTCTGCTGTTCCCTAAGACAATACCCTGCCAGAATCAAGTATTCAAGGGGAACAAAGAGGGAACCTGCCAGAAATCTTTGAAGAAACATCAAATGAAGAAGCTGGAGATTTGAGTTCCCATGACAAAGAAACACCAACTGAGGATGATACACATGCAAAGGAACTCACTCATACAAGAACCTTTAAACAAAGGAAGGACCACCCCCTTGAGAACATCATCTCCCCTCTTGATAAAGGTGTGCAAAGTCGTTCCTCTCTCAATAATTTTTGTGCTTTTAACGCGTTTGTTTCAATGGTGGAACCCAAAAATATCAAAGAAGCATTAAAGGACCCAGATTGGATTCAAGCCATGCAAGAGGAACTCCACCAATTCGAGAGGAACAAAGTTTGGAAGCTAGTTCCTAGGCCCAAAAACAAGAACATCATAGGAACTCGATGGGTCTTTAGGAACAAGCTCGATGATACTGGAGCTGTAGCAAGGAACAAGGCTAGGTTAGTAGCACAAAGATACAGGCAAGAGGAAGGGATTGACTACGATGAGACCTTCGCACCAGTTGCCAGGATCGAGGCAATTAGACTCCTCATCGCCTATGCCGCTCACAAGGGATTCAAACTTTATCAAATGGATGTGAAAACAGCCTTCCTAAATGGACATCTCAAGGAAGAAGTGTATGTGGCACAACCTCCAGGATTCGAAGATGAGAAACTACCCAACCATATCTATTTCCTGGAAAGGGCCCTTTACGGACTCAAACAAGCTCCCCGAGCTTGGTATGACAGGTTTGCTCAATTCGTCTTGTCCCATGGATACATTCGTGGTTCCATAGACAAGACTTTGTTTTTAAAATAAAGAATCTAAAGACATCTTGATTGTGCAAGTATATGTTGATGACATTGTGTTTGGAGCAACTAACGAAACTCTTGCAGAGAAGTTTAAGGACCTCATGAGCAGTGAGTTTGAGATGAGTCTCATTGGGGAACTCACGTTCTTCTTGGGACTTCAAATATCCCAAAAAAAGGAGGGAACAAAGATTCATCAACAGAAATACATCAAGGAAATGCTCGTGAAGTATGGAATGGAACACTCCAAACCCATCGACACTCCAATCTCACCAAATTTAAGGCTCAATGCGGATGAAACAGGTATTAGTGTGGACCAAAGGAACTATCGAGGTATGATCGGGTCCCTTCTCTACTTAACAGCTAGTAGACCTGATATCATGTTCTCTGTATGTCTTTGTGCTCGTTTTCAAGCTAACCCCAAGGAATCAAAACTAAAAGAGGTGAAGAGAATTTTCAGGTATCTCAAAGGGAACGATAACTTGTGCCTATGGTATCCAAGGAACAGTTCCCTTGAGCTCATTGCATACACAGATGCAGATTTTGCAGGGCACTTGGTTGACAGAAAGAGCACATCAGGAATGGCCTAGTTTCTAGGGTCATGCTTAGTCTCGTGGGGATCTAAAAAGCAAAACTCAGTGGCACTCTCCACAGCTGAAGCCGAATATGTGGCTGCCGCATCATGTTGTTCCCAGGTTCTATGGATTAAGTCACAACTCCAGGATTATGGTATGTGTTTTGGCCCATTTCCCATACTTTGTGATAACACTAGTGCCATAAACATTTCCAAAAATCCTGTGCATCATTCTAGAACTAAGCATATTGATATAAGGCATCACTTTCTACGTGACAATGTCGAAAATGGGAACATCTCGATGGAACACTGTAGAACTGAGGAGCAAATTGCGGACATTCTTACCAAAGCTTTAGACAGACGTCCCTACCAGCGTTTTCGAATGCTTCTAGGGATGATAACTCTAAACTAAACAAGTCCCTGTTTGTCTCTCTCTCAATGCCTGAATAGTTTATATAAGATTGCATGATAGGGAACTTGGATTTATTGCTTTCACTATGCCATGATTACTAGTCTAGAGAAAAATGTGTACAAAGGAACTCTATTTCTTTTGGCCCAAAATGATCAACCAGAGTTCCCTTTATCCCTCATTACAAGCCACCATGACGGTTGATCATATGACCCACCCTAAGCTAGGGACCAGACAAATGCTTCTCATGAGCCAAAATATTTCCTTTATCGAGTTGCAAATTGTCTGGTTCCCTTTGAGTTCCCTAGCCCCACAAAAAGATGAGTGTGAATTTCCCTTAACCACTTCACTCTCCCTGACCTTGATAAGATCATGGGAACTGATGCATCTACAAAGGGAACGCTGACTAATCTGCAAAGAAAAACCGTCACTTGGGAAGCGGACTTTTGTGTCAGAGGCTCTGAAGCGTTAAAGGCCAAGTATTCAAAATTTGAAAAGGACTTCCCAAGAGATCGTGACGCGTGTCCAGAGGCGTGCTTGAGAAGTTGAAACGGCGCCCCACGTTCATTGGGCAACGGTTATCGAGGTTATTCCACTTCCCTTTCTACCCTTCACCTCCTCTCTCCTTTAAAACCCCTCTTTGCCATTTTTGGGCCCTTTATTCCCTCTTACATCTTTGTCAATCGTCTTCCCCAAATCTCTTTCACTCTCTTTTCAAGAAACCTCCAAAACCTCCCAATCTCTTACAAAAATGGCCCCTCAACACACCTTCGCCCAGATCAAAGCGTGGGTACATGCCAATCCTCGCATCCTCTTCGTCTCTCAACTAAAAGAGATCGAGCAAGAATCGGACCCAACGATGAAGGATGTTCTTATCCAAGGGCTGTACAATCAAGTAAGCCCCTTCTTGCCCCCTCCTCCTCCTCAGGCCGACGAAACCGTCTCCTGGACCTCTTCCTCCTCCGAATCTCTTCCTCTCCCTCCTCAAAACGACCAAATCCTCCTCCACCACCTTCTCCAGTTCCCGCCACGATGGGAACTCCACCATCCCAACCTTCTTCACTTCCTCCCGTTCCCTTCATTACGGGATCTCCAACTCCACCTTCACCTCACAAAACTCCTTCTCCTCCCTCCTCACCAAAACACCTTTCCACCACTCCCATTTCTACTTCGGGGATCTCTACTCCTCAGGTCACCAGATCCCTTCCTCCCCCCTCCACTCAACTAACCACCCCTCTTCCTTCTTCTCCTCTCCCCTCTTGCATCACATCTCCCACCACCACCAAACTCCTCTCTCCCTCACCATCCAAACGTACTGTCGCTCTCACCTCAGACGACGACGATCTTCCTCTCTCTGTGGTCATCGGCAAAATGACCAAGGACCCTCCTCCGATCATCATGGGAACTCTGGAGGAGGAAGCCCAGCTCAAGGCAATCGAGGAAGAGCTCAATCGGGGCACCTCTGAGCACACAGTCTCCCAAGGGACAAAGTCCCCAGAAAAGGTGGCTCCCGAAGAGCACAAGGAGAGTAGGGACCTCGCACCAGCTGGAGGTGCTGAGGCAACAACGAGTCATCCTGAAGATGACGCGGAGGGCTCAAGCTCGAGCTCCTCCGAGGAAGAAGGGACCTCCCAAGATGAGGTCGACGAAGAAGAAGAAGCTCCAGTTGCTAAGGAGCCAGCACGGATCCCTACACCTGGACACCAAATGGTGGTGTCCACGAGTTCCCAACCACCAAGGGACCGAGTGCTTATGATTGAAGCGGCTGCACCTCCTCAGCAGAAATGACCTCGCAAAGTCTCTAGGGGGAACACATCTAAAAGCACTTCAAGGAAGGGCAAGGGGACCACCAAGCATCATGTCGATGAGCGCAGGAAGCTTCTTCCTCACCTCATTGTTTCAGAAGAAGTGCTGACTGAAAATGGTCTAGGGGAACTGTGGGACCTGATCAAGGCCCAGGGCTGGGAGAGACTCTGCTGATCACTCTCGGATGCGAGGGTCAAGAGATACAATTTATAACCCGACCCCATTATAGTACGTGGTGGGTGTCGAACACTCGGGAAGTCTACTCGATCGATGTGCCTAGATACTAGGAAGCTAGAAAGGAGAGCATAAAACAAAGGAAAACAAAGAAAACAGTCGGGACCGACACTAGGTCACGTCGGGCTCGAGGTTGGCGACAAGAGGAAGTCGGGACCGACACTGGGTAAGTCGGGCCCGAGGTAGCTGGGGTAGTTGAACTCAAAGATTTTAAAAGTAGATCATGGGCTTTTGGGTTTCTTCCCTAGTAGATTAAGGCTTTTCCACCCCAATTCAGGCAATGAGTGATGATCGGACTAGGATCGAGTGCTTTCGCCCTCGTTCCAACCACATCTACACCTCGATCCATGGGGAAATCCCCTTCGAAGCAAGGTCTTGAGATTGACACATGTTCACTTTCGCTAATTTGCCAATCTCAAGCCTTGATTCCCAACTTTCGCAAGGAATTGTAGATCTATGTAGAGTGGGTTCCTTAGATCAAACACTCAAGGCTATGGAATTGGGGTTTCTAGCCTAAACCTAGCTAGGGTTTTCCCCCATAACCCAAGATCAAGGAGATCTACTCCATGTGACAAGCAAAGAAAGCAATCAGATTAAAAGAGAAAGCAATCATCATAATCAATCTCAAAACAAAGCAAGGTTTCATTCAAATCCAAAGCAATCCACAAATTCAAATCAAGGGTTTTCAAATCCACAAGATCAAAGCAAATCAAAGCTAAACAATCAACAAAACCTATCAAGCCTTCCTCTCTCTTGGCCGATTCTCTCTCTCTTCCTCCTCTTCTCCTTCCTCCTTGCTCTCCATGTATCCTCTTGGCTCCCTTGGAACCCCCCTTTTTGTGTGTGTGTGAGGGAACCCTTTCTTAGAAGACAAGAGGGCCTTTTATAGATTAGATGAGGGGCAAAAGTGGAAGTCCACAAATTCGTGCCTTGGAGCCCAAGTAGTTCAGTGACCGACTCGGACCGACACGGAGGAACCTCGGGCCCGAGGTACTGTGCAACTCGGTCCGAGGTTGGAGACTTCAAAGTCGGGCCCGATGTGGTTGCAACTCGGTCCTGACCTCGTTCCACCTTCTTCTTAGTTGGCTTCTCTTGTTCTTCTTCATGGCTTGCTTCTCTCTTTCCCGCTTTAGCTCGGCCTTTGCTCCATGTCTCGACCCTCCTTCAAATTGATCCTTGATTCATGCCAAATTACCTACAAAACACATAAAAGGTGCGTAGTCTCCGAATCTCATAGAAATACGGGAACTAAGCTAAAAAGGAACAAAACGCACAAGAAAAGAGGAAAAAGAAACATATTTACAAAGGAAATCACATATGAAAACACCACCAAATAGAGAGACATCAAAATACCCCATACTTAAACTTGCTTGTCCTCAAGCAATAACAATGTAAGCAAGACCGAAACATAATTTTCAAGTAAAGCCTCGTATGAAAACACATTTTAAGCACAAGTGATCGATATTCAAGCAAGATTACATCATCACACGTGATTAAGTGTTCCAAGGAGTAAAGTCAATGCAACTAAGCCTCACTTTAGGGATATGTGAATGTGTATCACTCATCATGTGTTTGGGTTTAGCAATGAACACTCAAGCTCAAAAATCATGCAAGTAAGGACTTTACTATTGAAGCTAATATCACCAATTCCTCGACCTAGAGATGCCTAATGCAAAGTACACAAAGAATTTCGAACTTGGCTCAATGGAGGTCCTCAAAGAGGTTCCATTCGGTCGGGTTGTAATGGGGCTTTTGGTATTTTTCAAGGTGGAAATTATTTGGTCTTGTGGTGCTTATAATGGGGATTGAACAACCTAAACTCTCACCAACTTCACCAAATCCCACAATTACTTTCACACTCACCCAAAAGACTTAACATTTTCCTTTCAACCCAAAATTTCACTTATCATTCCACTTCATCTTTGCTCTTATGCTTTTTGTTGGATTTTCAACACTTTCTACATTTGGACCGACTTTCTTATGACATCGGGCCCGATGTTGCTTGTAACTCGGTCGGACCATTTTCTTCACTTAAGCTCTTTGCTTTATTCCACTTTACATTTCCAACATTTTCTTTCTTTCTTTTCTTTTTTTTTTCTTTTCATTTTTGTACAACAAAGATGCACTACCCACATGATTCATAACACCATTCTTTGCCCTTAAACCCTAGAGAATCTCAACTCTTCAAATACAATCCAAACCTCTCTTATAAAGTCCAATCCCATAAGGGTCAAGTCATATAAGGCTAGGAATAATATTTTTGAGGAGTTTCAAACAAAGGCTTAGGCTAGAACGGGGCTACAATCAAAGGATTAACTTCATGGTAGGATATGGAACATTTATGTGACAAGAAGAATAAAGTTCAAAATCAATGTGACCATGCTAGGACAATTCTCATGACGGTCTTGGAAAATAGATAAACACCGCAATAGCAAGTTTTACTAAGCATGAATGAGCTAATCACACAAGAAACATGAGGGATATGCAAATATGAACAAGCATCCCTAAAATGGCCAAAAATCAATCTCACAAGGGTCACTCATACTTAGTTGCATAAGAACTCATCCTAGAACTCACATGCTCAATAAAACAAGCAAGATATCATGATCACATCAAAAGCAACATCATTTTTAGAGGCTAAACTATCCAAAAATATGCAAAGGAATTTACATGCTCACATCATCATTAGCTTTTATTTTGGCAATCTAAGATAGGAATTTCTAGTCCAAAACCTACAAAACACAAAATCTTTTTTTTTTTTTTTTTTTTTTGCAAAAATTTCTCTAAAACCAAAAACTCATCCATTCTAAACCAAATTAATCATCCATGTCATTCCACAAACCAATAAGCAAACATCCCAAATACAAACTAGAAACACAAAATAAATATCCTCAAAATAACAAACAAACATAAACAAGAAAAATCATGAACACACCTACCCCCACCCCATACTTAAAATTTTGATGTCCCCATCAAACAAGGAAATCAAAACTTAAAAGCAAGAGAGAAGAGTATGAAAAGCTCACAATTTCTTATTCTTCAATGGCATGTATAGAATCAATCGAAGGGGTTGTCACGTCTACGTCCTCTTTGGAGCCTTGCTTGCCGCTCCCTCTCGTACACTTGTTCTTGGTAGAAGTCTTGTGGTGGTGGTTGGAGTTGAGGCTCCGGGCGTGTCCATTGGTCCTCACGGGAAGGGAAGTTCCCGCTCATCCACGTGTTGTAGCTATCTTGTACTCGCCACCTTTGGTCTTCCACCTCCCTAAGCTCCTCTACCTCTCGTCTAGTGTAGCCGAGGGCCCGGTTTATCTCTTGTTGGCTAGCTTGGAAAGAGCTTTGTTGTTGAAGCATTTGTTGTTGTTGTTGGTACATTTGTTGTTGATGTTGGTTCACTTGATGGACCTCTTGGAGAACATTCTCTTGTTGAAGTTGGAGATGAGCCATTTGGTTGGCTAAGAAGGACATGTCCACCGATTGTTGTTGCTCGGGAAACACCATTCCCGGACCATACCATTGGGCATAGCCTTCATAACCGCCACCTTGGAATTGCTCTCGCCTTGCACCGCTCCCTTATCCTCGTTCATAATGCCTCAGGACCTCACCACCATGGAATGAAGTGGACCGACGTTGGGGAAAGTCGGGCCCGACTTGGTGTGTACCTCGGTCCGCTTGTGTTGGAGCTTGGTGCGTGGCTTGGAGGTTGGCCATCAAACCTTGGAAGCGCTCATCTTCTTCATTTTGCCCTTGATCGACATCCATGTCCTCCCCACGAGGTGCAAACACGAAGTTGTCTTGGTCGGAATCCGGTGTAGATGGAGGGGAAGTAAACCGAATGTGTTGAGATTGTTGTCGCCGCCCTTCTCTTGCACCTTCGGGGTCACCAAATGAGTGTGGCTTGCCGGCCCACACTTGGTACCAATTTTGATACCGAGAAAGATCATAGAGGTTGTGCACTAACCGGATCGACACACCATCATAGTTTGAGTGAGGGGCCAAGGAAATCATGTAGAGCTTCTCCTTGATGATGTTGGCCTTCTTGAAATACTTCATGCTCATGAACTCAACACCATTCGGAACCGGAGAATACTTGTCAAGATCAACTCCTAGACGCATGGCGAGCCTTGCTATCATCCCGCCGAAGTAGATCCAAGAGGAACTTTGGAAGTCCCGCACCATCTTGACCCACTCCCATGTAAGGTTCATGGGCTTCTCGGTGTTGAAGAGCATCTCATGGAGCAACATGATCTCCTCCTTCATCGGCTTGCTCAACTCATGACGAGCATAGATTGCACACCCCAAGACTCGCACCATGACCCGAAAAAGAGGGCTAGCAATCTTGGTTGTGGAGGCGCCCTTTCCCATCTCACTCTTCCCGGCCACATGACGCCACACTTGGTTCACCTTCTCATTGTTGACGCCGGCCTCTTCTCTTGGGCATGGGAACCCCAAGTAGGTAGCCAAATCCCTAAGAGTGAGATTGTGGTCCTCGTTGCCCAATCGGAAAGTGATCGCCCCTTCCTCATCCTCCACATTATCATAAGTGCACTCGAATGTGGCCATAAATTCCGAGGTGAGGGCGGGGTAGTGAGTGTTGTCCCACCTTAGCATTCCATTAAGACCGATGTGGGAGTAGCAACTTGGAAGGGCTTGATACATGTCCATCTTCCTCACGGCTTCCCAATCAAGCCACCTCGTGTGGTGCTCAAGCGCCATATATCTTTCATAATTCTCCACTTGCTCGTCATCCTCCAAATAGACATCATCCAAGATAAACTCCATACAACCCAACAAAAGAACTCATCAACACACAACAACATTCCAACACAAAGGGAACCCCATACTTAGTCTCTAGACTCACATGCATCTCAATTCAACATAAATCATCATGGACATCTTCTAACAATAGCTAAGCAAATGATCATTCTACATCATGATTAGGCTATAGCCAACAATTAAACACATGAATCCACATGATATCACAAGAAGAGAGCAAAAACAACAAGGATCGACTTCCAACCTCTGTCAGGCCCGACTTACTCAACCTCGGTCCGACTTGTTGGACCGACTTCCACAACTCGGGCCCGACTCTCCTGGGCACGTCGATCTCGACCTAGTTCATGCTTCAATTCTAACCTCAAATCAACCCAAATCACTCTATCATGCACTTAAATTTCAAATTCAACCATCAAACATCCCTAATCGAAGTTCTAAATGGATCTAAGCATGCATAAACAACTTTAAAGCTCAATTTCACAAGTCATGCAAATCCACCATTGATGCTAAAGCTCAATCTCTCAATCAAACATGGCATTACTCAATCTACGCAATGAAAGCACAAAATTTTCAAAGAAATAAGTAGAGATCGAGTAACACATACCGGATTCGAAGAGTATTTGAACTTTTGAACAAATAAGCAACTTAGAACTCAAATTTCCTAGATCTAGATCTAGATGGGGGACGAAGGACTATATTGAACTCGAGATTTCTACTTGGATTCGGGTTTGGGAGGCCTCTTTGTGGTAGGAACGAGATGAAGTGGGATGGATGTGGATCGAGTATGGGGTGGGGGTAGGGGCGGCCGACTTTGAAGGCTTTTGAGGGAGATGGGTTGTATTTTGGGAATGGTAGTTGATGATGAAGATGATAGGTAGGTGGGGGGTGGTATTTAATGGGGGAAGGGGACAAATTAGGTCAAGGGCAAAATTGGCATTCCAACTAGTCGGATCAAGTTGGACCGACTTCATGGACCGACGTCCCTATGTCGGGCCCGACTTACCTGGGCTCGATGTGGGAGTATTCGGGTTGCCAATTTTATTCCATCCTCATGCAACTTCTTTCCCATATTTCCATTTAAATATTTCACCTCAAATCCTACACAACTTTGAAGGATGCACAACACCATAAATCCACAAAACACTAGATAGGGATTGGTTAGAGAAAAGCTAAGCTATACTAAGAAAATCAAACTAAAATTACGAAAAGAAAGCTACTAGCTCGGGTTGCCTCCCGAGAAGCGCTCGTTTAGAGTCACTAGCTTGACTTCCTAACCTCAACCTTATGGCGGGTGAAACACGGTGAATTTCTCGCCATTGTTATGCCCATTCCCATTGCCTTCATACCCATAAAACCACCAACGATGGTCTACATAGGCATGGCTCTCCGACCTCGGGCCTATCTCATCATACTCCTCCAACGGATGAGATTTCTCCTCCTTGCTTGCTCCATCATGTTTTTCTAGTCCTACACCATAGTCATCCAAAGTATTCCTAGGAGATTCTACGAATTCACCTTTTAAATCACTAAGGCAAATATAGGAGTCTCCTAAGTCATCATTCAAATCACTCAAGCAAATGTAGGAATCAAAACTTTGGGAAGAATTGTGATCTTCACCAACATTAAAAGGATATGAGTAAGGATACTCTTCATCTCTTCTTGAGCTAGCATTGTTCCTTGACTCATCTTGATCCTTAAGTTGCTCCAACAACTCCCTCACTTGTATTTGTTCATTGAAGCTTTCATCACCCCCTAATGCAACAACCTCCCTAGCAACTTCCACTTCTTCACGTTCTCTCTTTGCACTCTCTTCAAGTTTAAGAATGGCCAAGGCGTCCGGCTCATTCAATGCTTTGTTGAAGTGAAAATCAACCTTCTCTTCCCCAATCTCAAAGGAAACCTTCCCGTTCTTGACATCAAACCTTGCCCCCGCCGTAGCTAAGAATGGTCTCCCTAAGATTATTGGAACTAAGGGATCCTCATGCATGTCCAAGATCACGAAATCATCGGGGACAAAGTACTTTCCAACCCTCACCGGAACGTCATCCAATATTCCTTTGGCCTTGATGATGGAACCGTCGGCCATGGTTAGGGACATATCGGCCGGCTCCATTTCACCCAAATTTGCTCTTCTCCAAATGCTAGCGGGCATCACCGAAACACTTTCCCCAAGGTCACATAAGGCTTGGAAATTTTGAGACCCCACACCAATGGTTATAGCAAAACGACCGGGATCTCCTAGCTTTTGTGGTAACTCCAAGGTCTTGACTTCATCTTGCATTTCCGCTATGGACCTCTTCTTGCTCAAAATCTCCCTTAAAAACTTGGCATAAGATGGCATCTCACTCAATGCGTCGGTGAACGGGATGGAGATGTTTAAGCCTTGCAAGAGTTTGAGAAACCTCTTGAACTTGTTCTCAACAACATCTTTCGGCTTCTTCGAGGGATATGGAAGAATTGTTGCACCTTGAATCTTGCTTGGATCAACTTCTTTGGACTTCCCCGCTTCATTTGCAACACTTCCTGGTTGGACCGACTTGGGCACCATGTCGGGCCCGATGTTGTGAATCTCGGTCCTGGACAGAGGGGTCGGATCGAGGTCTGTGTACGTCGGTCCCGAGTTGCTCTCAACCTCGGTCCGTGGTGAAGGAGTCGATCTTCTTGCTGGGTCGACTTCGGGGAACGTCGGACCCGACTTGATGGGTAAGTTGGTCCGACTCTCTTCACTCTTCTTAGGCACGTGTGGCTCGGGTAGGTTTCGGCCACTTCTCAATCCAATTGCCCGGACTTCATTTTGATTGTTTTGAGCTCGAGGGTTCTCCTCGGGTCGGCCCGGAAGTCTTCCATTCTCTCTCGGGGCTTGAGTCGCAATTTGGGCAAATTGATTGTCGACTTGCCTCCTCCATGCACCAAACTCATTGAATTGGGTCCTCATCTCCTTGAACCCATCTCTCATTTCTTGAGCAAACGTTTGTAACTCATTGAATCCCGGTGGTCTATATGGTGGTGGTGGCGCCCTCGGCTCGTTTTGGTTGAAGTTGTTGTTGTAGCTTTGAGCTTGACCGTTGTTCCACCGGCCATTGCCACCATTGTTGAAATTGCCTCTTCCACCGAAATTTCCTCGAACATAGTTTGCCTACTCAATTCGCTCGGCCAAGCGCACTTGGCTCTCATTCGGACAAACTTGTGTAGCATGTGCAAAGGATCCACACTCCTCACAAGCTCTAGCATTTTGCTTGTAGTAGTGGACTTGCCTCTTAAGCTTGCTCACTTCACCTTCAAGGAATTGGAGCTTCACATCCCTATCAATGTCTTCTCCCTTTGGATCATATAACTTCCTTGGACCTTCACCTTGAACTTTCACCTCCTTGCTAGCTTGACTCACCCCATACATGGCCTCATAATCGGATAGCTTGTCAAGTAGCTCCCAAGCTTGATCTGGTGTCAAGTCTATGAACCCACAATCGGTGTGGAGATTGAGCTTGTCCTTCGTTACCGGATTGATGCCTTGGAAAAAGATGTCTTGAAGCACATATGGTTGTTGGCCATGAGTAGGACATTGGCGCAACATCTCCTTGAAACGGTCCCATGCTTCGAAGAGAGGCTCATTCGGACCTTGTTGAAAGCTTGCAATCTTCCTTCTTAGCTCGGTTGTCTTTGAGGGAGGGAAGAACTTCATCAAGAAAGCATCATAGAGTGTCTTCCAAGTTGTGATTGACCTAGGAGCTTGGCTCTCGAGCCAATGTGCGGCCTTGCCCCCAAGTGACCATTTGAACGCCTTTAGAAGCACATACTCCAATGTCTCCTCGTCGGTAGAGATCGTCTCACACATGTCCACAAATCGTTTAACATGCTCTATGGGACACTCATGTGGACGGCCCTCGAATTGATCTCGCTTGATGAGGGAGATGAATTGCGTCTTGATCTCAAAATTCTTGGCAACCTCGGGAAGCACAATAGCCGGCTCGGGTACCCTCAACTCCGGATGCATGTATTGGCGTGCATTCCGGGGTAGAGCGTTGAGTTGAGCCTCGGCTCTCATCCGTTGCTCCCGTTCTCTTCTTGCCACCTCCTCTTGATTGTCCCTCTCAAGTTGCAATCTAGCCATTTCGGCCCTAAGTTGAGCCAACTCCTCATCAACATGGAGAGCTTGATTCACCATCCTTTTCTTCTTCGGGCTTCCTTGAGAATACTTTCCGGATCACTCACAAACTCAAGCTCAAGTGTTCCTCGGGAGGAACGAGCTAGCTTACACCTATGAAACAAAAACACAAACCAAAACAAATCAAAAACAAACAAAGGGTTTGGGATATTCCCTCACCCAAATCACTACCAAAACACAAGAAACTCACCAAATTGGCACTCAATGCACTTAGACTTCCCCGGCAACGGCGCCAATCTTTTGATCGCTCTCGGATGCGAGGGTCAAGAGATACAATTTATAACCCGACCCCGTTGTAGTACGTGGTGGGTATCGAACACTCGAGAAGTCTACTCGATCGATGTGCCTAGATACTAGGAAGCTAGAAAGGAGAGCATAAAACAAAGGAAAACAAAGAAAACAGTCGGGACAAGAGGAAGTCGGGACCGACACTAGGTAAGTCGGGCCCGAGGTAGCTGGGGATGTCGAACTCAAAGATTTTAAAAGTAGATCTTGGGCTTTTGGGTTCCTTCCGTAGTAGATTAAGGCTTTTCCACCCCAATTCAGGCAATGAGTGATGATCGGACTAGGATCGAGTGCTTTCGCCCTCGTTCCAACCACATCTACACCTCGATCCATGGGGAAATCCCCTTCGAAGCAAGGTCTTGAGATTGACACATGTTCACTTTCTCTACTTTGCCAATCTCAAGCCTTGATTCCCAACTTTCGCAAGGAATTGTAGCTCTATGTAGAGTGGGTTCCTTAGATCAAACACTCAAGGCTATGGAATTGGGGTTTCTAGCCTAAACCTAGCTAGGGTTTTCCCCCATAACCCAAGATCAAGGAGATCTACTCCATGTGACAAGCAAAGAAAGCAATCAAATCAAAAGAGAAAGCAATCATCATAATCAATCTCAAAACAAAGCAAGGTTTCATTCAAATCCAACAATCCACAAATTCAAATCAAGGTTTTTCAAATCCACAAGATCAAAGCAAATCAAAGCTAAACAATCAACAAAACCTATCAAGCCTTCCTCTCTCTTGGCCGATTCTCTCTCTCTTCCTCCTCTTCTCCTTCCTCCTTGCTCTCCAAGTATCCTCTTGGCTCCCTTGGAACCCCCGTTTTTGTGTGTGTGTGAGGGAACCCTTTCTTAGAAGACAAGAGGGCCTTTTATAGATTAGATGAAGGGCAAAAGTGGAAGTCCACAAATTCGTCCCTTGGAGCCCAAGTAGTTCAGTGACCGACTCGGACCGACACGGAGGAACCTCGGGCCCGAGGTACTGTGCAACTCGGTCCGAGGTTGGAGACTTCAAAGTCGGGCCCGATGTGGTTGCAACTCGGTCCTGACCTCGTTCCACCTTCTTCTTAGTTGGCTTCTCTTGTTCTTCTTCATGGCTTGCTTCTCTCTTTCTCGCTTTAGCTCAGCCTTTGCTCCATTTCTCGACCCTCCTTCAAATCGATCCTTGATTCATGCCAAATTACCTACAAAACACATAAAAGGTGCGTAGTCTCCGAATCTCATAGAAATACGGGAACTAAGCTAAAAAGGAACAAAACGCACAAGAAAAGGGGAAAAAGAAACATATTTACAAAGGAAATCACATATGAAAACACCACCAAATAGAGAGACATCATCTGCCAAGAGACTGTGAGCGTAGATCCCTCACAAGTGCGTCGATTCTACAACAACTTCACTATCACCAACGACGGCACTCAGGGAACTCTCTCCCACGAAGGCGACGAGTTCATTTTTACAACGTCGACAATCCGCCTTCAACTCCAGGTCCCTGGTCAAGGGCTCAGCGAGGTGCCCAACCAGCTCTGGGGCGACTTCAACAGGGCCGAGGTGTGCAACACAATCTTCGAGGGTCGGGTTCCCTCTAAAGTCCTCTCGACGCATCACCTATCCTTGGTTGCCAAGCTCGCTCACCAATTCATCATCAACGTGGTGATCCAGCGTCAAGAGAAGCGCTTGGTCGTCAACATCCCAGATTCCATCATCCTCTACCACTTCCTCCTCAAGAAGCCCATAAATCTTCCCCGAATAATCCTTGGGCACATGGAGAAGTGCATGACCTCCAAGTCCCACTCCCTTCCCTACTCCGGGCTGATCAAGAAGCTCCTACAAAAAGAGGGTCTTTACGACGCCTCTAAAGACGAAATCGAGCTTGGAAGGGAACTGGACATTACAGTTTCCCAGAAGATGAGGCACTCGGAGCCTGTAGAGGAGACGGCTCCTCTAGAGTCTGGTCCACAAGAGGGGAACTCTCCAGTGTTGCTCCGCATTGCCAACACCCTCGACCAGATTGCTAGGGACCAAGCAGTGTTGGCTAGAGGACAAGAAAAGCTTACACAAGTCCTTACGCGCCTCTGTGACGCCCTGTTCCCTCAGAACCCATGATCTCCACTTTCGTGTTCCCTTAATTCAAAAATGACCACAAATTGTACTTGGGTTCCCATTGTACATATTATCTTAAGTAATGAAATGGTCTTTATTTTGATTGCGTGTTCCCTTCCTTCCTATTGCTTTGCTTATTTTTGATGATGTCAAAAGGGGGAAAGACAAAAAATGCGAGATGAGTTAAAAGTTTAAGTTATCACGGACCACGCATAAGCTAAGGGGGAACAACTGCATAAAAAGCTTAATAGGAACTATGTGTCTCACCAGAAGTGGCTCCCTAAATGTAAGTGTTTCACCAAAGAATGACTCTCCCAAATTATACTTAGGAACTCATCAGCATATCATTAATTGAAATACATGCATTTTTGTGATGGGTTTGTCATCATCAAAAAGGGGGAAATTGTTGGGACGTTGTTGGGACCTCTGGTTCTAAACAACGGATCAACGATTCAATTCTCTTAAGTTTTAATAATGACAAACACCATAGGGAACTAATGTGGTTTGTTCAAGTATTTCTAAGGAACACAGGTACAACCAAGAACTCCTACGAATGACCAAAATCCACTGCAGGCCACAATGAAGAGTTTCCATCAAGGGAACTCTAAAGAGGAAAGTTCCCATGAAGTGGGAACTCCCAGAAACAATCAAGAGAACACAAGCTTACAACGATGAAGAGTTTCCATCAAGGGAACTCTGAAGAAGTCAGTTCCCATGACATGGGAACTCACATGTGAGGACAACGACCGTTCAGCGCAGATCGCGGGATTCTGTCTCAGACAGCCCGAGGGAACAGTCTGAGGATCAGACTGTCACGCTTCATCCAACGGTCCGATTGATCCAAGAAGTTGACCTAGTTCAAACCAAAGTCACATGTGAAGAAAGTACAACTTGGGCATCAAGCAAAGGGCATTTTGGACACAAACGAAAGATGCGACTGCCCAAGCTCATTGGACTATAAAGCCAAATGAATAGTACTCGGTCTGAGTACTTCTCCCAGAACTTACAAACACCCACATCAGAGAAAAGAAAGAAAAGGAAGAGAAGTCCCCGCCGGCGAGTGTGTGATCTCGACGACGGTGAAGCTGAAGTTCCCAGGAGCAAGGGAACTGAGAAGTCAGCGTAAGGTTTGAGTTACTTTTGTTTTGCTGTTGTGAGCTTAGGAACTCAGTTGAGAGGATTTACTAGTGTGGCTAGTGTTAGGAAGAACTTGTAGGAACAGAGAAGTGTAAATCCGGTTGTGTAACTAAGGAACAAAGCAATCAATATAAGTAAGTCATTCAAAATCCTCCAAGCGGAGGTAGAGGTTTACCCATACAACTAGTTGGTTGTAGTGGGGTTCCTCTATAAAGGAACTGTGCCTTTTACTGTTTTTATTACTTGCGATTATTTACTTCCGCTGCCTTAGGAACAACTTAATTGCCAGTTCCAAGGCTCACTGCTAACCGGTTACGATCCAACAGCTTAGGCTAGAACGGGGCTACAAACAAAGGATTCACTTCATGGTAGGATATGGAACATTTATGTGACTAGAAGAATAAAGTTCAAAATCAATGTGACAATGCTAGAACAAATCTCATGACGGTCTTGGAAAATAGATAAACACCGCAATAGCAAGTTTTACTAAGCATGAATGAGCTAATCACACAAGAAACATGAGGGATATGCAAATATGAACAAGCATCCCTAAAATGGCCAAAAATCAATCTCACAAGGGTCACTCATACTTAATTGCATAAGAACTCATCCTAGAACTCACATGTTCAATAAAACAAGCAAGATATCATGATCACATCAAAAGCAACATCTTTTTAGAGGCTAAACCATCCGAAAATATGCAAAGGAATTTACATGCTCACATCATCATTAGCTTTCATTTGGCAATCTAAGATGGGAATTTCTAGTGCAAAAACTACAAAACACAAAATCTTTTTGTTGTTTTTAACACAATTTTTCAAATTTTTATGGATTTTTTTTGCAAAAATTTCTAAAACCAAAAACAAAGACTCATCCATTCAAAACCAAATCAATCATCCAAGTTTTTCATCAAACCAAGAAACAAGCATCCCAAACACAAACTCGAAACCAAAAACCAAATATCCTTAAAATAACAAACACACAAGCAAGTGAAATCATGAGCACACTTACCCCCACCCCATACTTAAAATTTTGATGTCCCCATCAAACAAGGAAACCAAAACTTAAAAGCAAGAGAGAAGAGTATGAAGAGCTCACAATTTCTTTATTCTTCAATGGCATGTCTAGGATCACTCGAAGGGGTTGTCACGCCTACGTCCTCTTTGGAGCCTCGCTTTCCGTTCCCTCTCGTACACTTGCTCTTGGTAGAAGTCTTTGTGGTGGTGGTTGGAGTTGAGGGTCCGGGCGCGTCCATTGGTCCTCACGGGAAGGGAAATTCCCGCTCATCCATGTGTTGAAGCTATCTTGGACCCGCCACCTTTGGTCTTCCACCTCTCTAAGCTCCTCCACCTCTCGCCTAGTGTAGCCGAGGGCTCGGTTCATCTCTTCTTGGCGAGCTTGGAAAGCACTTTGTTGTTGAAGCAATTGTTGTTGTTGTTGGTACATGTGTTGTTGTTGGAGATTCACTTGATGGACCTCTTGAAGAACATTCTCTTGTTGAAGCTGAAGATGGGCCATTTGGTTGGCCAAGAAGGACATGTCCACCGTTTGTTGTTGCTCGGGAAACACCATTCCCGGACCATACCATTGGGCGTAGCCTTCATAACCGCCACCTTGAGCTTGTTCTCGCCTTGCACCGCTCCCTTCTCCACGCTCATAGTGCCTCGGGACCTCATCACCATAGAACGAACCGGACCGACTTTGAGGGAAGTCGGGCCCGATGTGGTGTGTACCTCGGTCCGCCAATGTTGGAGCTTGGTGTTTGGCTCGGAGGTTGGCCATCAAGCCTTGGAAGCGCTCATCTTCTTCATTTTGCTCTTGATCGACGTCCATGTCTTCCCCGCGAGGTGCAAACACAAAGTTGTCTTGGTCGAAATCCGGTGAAGATGCAGGGGAGGTAAACCGAATGTGTTGAGGTTGTTGTCGCCGCCCCTCTCTTGCACCTTCGGGGTCACCAAATGAGTGTGGCTTGCCGGCCCACACTTGGTAACAATTTTGATACCGAGAAAGATCATAGAGGTTGGCCGCCAACCGGATCGACACTCCATCATAGTTCGAGTGAGGGGCCAAAGAAATCATGTAGAGCTTCTCCTTGATTATGTTGGCCTTCTTGAAATACTTCATGTTCATGTACTCAACACCATTCGGAGCCGGAGAATACTTGTTGAGATCAACTCCTAGACGCATGGCTAGCCTTGCTATCATCCCGCCGAAGTAGATCCAAGAGGAGCTTTGGAAGTCTCGTACCATCTTGACCCACTCCCATGCAAGGTTCATTGGATTCTCGGTGTGGAAGAGCATCTCATGTAGCAACATAATCTCCTCCTTCATCGGCTTGTTCAACTCATTACGAGCATAGATTGCACATCCCAAAACTCGCACCATGACCCGAAAAAGAGGGCTAGCAATCTCAGTTGTGGAGGCGCCCTTTCTCATCTCGCTCTTCCCGGCCACATGTCGCCACACTTGGTTCACCTTCTCATTGTCGACGCCGGTCTCTTCTCTTGGACATGGAAACCCGAAGTAGGTAGCCAAGTCCCTAAGAGAGAGATTGTGGTCCTCATTGCCCAATTGGAAAGTGATCGCCCCTTCCTCATCCTCCACATTATCAAAAGGCATTCAAACGTGGCCATGAATTCCGAGGTGAGGGCGGGGTAGTCGGTGTTGTCCCACCTTAGCATCCCATTGAGACCGATGTGAGAGTAGCACCTTGGAAGAGCTTGATCCATGTCCATCTTCCTCACGGCGTCCCAATCAAGCCACCTTGTGTGATGCTCAAGCGCCATATACCTTGCATAACTCTCAACTTGCTCATCCTCCTCCAAGTAGACATCATCCAACTTTGGCTCTTTCCTTGACATATTGGACTTCTTCCTCGGCCTTTCCGCATGAGATGATGAAGCTCTAGTCTCCATGGTACCTACACACATCCAACCAAACAAAAGGGTCCAAGATAAACTCCATACTACTCAACAAAAGCACTCATCAACACACAACAACGCATCAAGACAAGGGGAACCCCATACTTAGTTTCTAAAAACACATGCATCACAATCCAACATGAATCATCATGGATATCTTTCTAACAATGGCTAAGCAAATGATCATACTACATCATGATTAAGCTATAGCCAACAATGAAACACATGAATCCACATGATATCACAAGAAGAGAGCAAAAACAACATGGATCGACTTCCAACCTATGTCGGGCCCGACTTACTCAACCTCGGTCCGACTTGTTGGACCGACTTCCACAACTCGCGCCCGACTTTCCTGGGCACGTCGATCTCGTCCTAGTTCATGCTTCGACTCTAACCTCAAATCAACCCAAATCACTCTATCATGCACTTAAATTTCAAATTCAACCATCAAACAACCCTAATCGAAGTTCTAAATGGATCTAAGCATGCATAAACAACTTTAAAGCTCAATTTCACAAATCATGCAAATCCACCATTGATGCTCAAGCTCAAACTTTCAATCAAACATGGCATTACTCAATCTATGCAATGAAAGCACAAAATCTCCAAGGAAATAGGTAAAGATCGAGTAACACATACCGGATTCGAAGAGTATTGAACTTTTAAACAATCAAACAACTTAGAACTCAAATTTTCTCAATCTAGATCGAGATGGGAGATGAAGAACGAGATTGAACTCGAAATTTCTACTTGGAATCAAGTTAGGGAGGCTTTTTCGTGGTTGGATCGAGATGAAGAAAAGAGAATGTGTGGATCGAGTATGGTGAGGGAGGGAGGCCGATTTTGAGAGTGTGAGGAGGTGGGTTGTATTTTGGGAATGGTGGTTAGTATGAAGATGGTAGGTAGGTGGGGGATGGTATTTAATGGGGGAAAGGGACAAATTAGGTCAAGGGCAAAATTGGCATTCCACCTAGTCAAATCGGGTCGGACCGACTTCATGGACCGACGTCCCTATGTCGGGCCCGACTTACCTGGGCTCGATGTGGGAGTATTCGGGTCACCAATTTTACTCCATCCTCTTGCAACTTCTTTCTCCATATTTCCATTTTTTTCACACCTCAAATCCTACACAACCTTGAAGAATACACAACACCAAAAATCCACAAAACACTAGATAGAGATTGGTTAGAGAAAAGCTAGGCTAAACTAAGAAAAATCAAACTAAAATTACGAAAAGAAAGCTACTAGCTCGGGTTGCCTCCCGAGATGCGCTCGTTTAGAGTCACTAGCTTGACTTCCTAACCTCAACCTCAAGGCGGGTGAAACACGGTGAATTGCTCGCCATTGTTGTGCCCATTCCCATTGCCCTCATACCCATAAAACCACAACCGATGGTCTATATAGGCATGGCTCTCCGATCTCGGGCCTCTCTCATCATACTCCTCCAACGAATGAGATTTCTCCTCCTAACTTGCTCCATCATGTTCCTCTTTTCCTACTCCCAAGTTATCCAAAGAATTCCTAGGAGATTCTACCAATTCATCTTTCAAGTCACTAAGGCAAATGTAGGAGTCTCCTAAGTCATCTTTCAACTCACTTAAACAAAATGTAGGAATCAAAAGTTTGGGAAGAATTGTGGTCATCACCAACATCAAAAGGATATAAGTAAGGATACTCTTCATTTTTCCTTGGGCTAGCACTGATCCTTGACTCATCTTGTTCCTCAACTTGCTCCAACAACTCCCTTGCTTGTATTTGCTTATTGAACCCTTCATCACTTCTCAACACAATGACCTCTCTAGCAACTTCCACTTCTTCACCTTTTCTCTTAGCACTCTCTTCAAGTTTGAGGATAGCCAAGGCGTCCGGCTCATTCAAAGCCTTGTTGAAGTGAAAATCGACCTTTTCTTCACCAATCTCAAAGGAAACCTTGCCGTTTTTGACATCAAACCTTGCCCCCGCCGTAGCTAAGAACGGTCTTCCTAAGATTATTGGGACCAAGGGGTCCTCGTGCATGTCCAAGATCACGAAATCATCGGGGACAAAGTACTTTCCAACTCGCATCGGTACGTCATCCAATATTCCCTTAGCCTTTATGATGGAACCGTCGGCCATAGTTAGGGACATATCGGCCGGCTCCATTTCACCTAAATTTGCCCTTCTCCAAATACTGGCATCACCAAAACACTTGCCCCAAGGTCACATAAGGCTTGGAAGTTTTTAGACCCCACACCAATGGTTATAGCAAAACGACCGAGATCTCCTAGCTTTTGCGGTAACTCCAAGGTCTTGACTTCATCTTGCATTTCAACTATGGACCTCTTCTTGCTCAAAATCTCCTTTAAAAACTTGGCATAGGATGGCATCTCGCTCAATGCATCGGTGAATGGGATAGAGATGTTCAAACCTTGCAAGAGTTTGAGGAACCTCTTGAACTTGTTCTCAACAACATCTTTCGGCTTCTTTGAGGGATATGGAAGAGTTATTGCACCTTGAATCTTGCTTAGATCAACCTCCTTTGACTTCCCTACTTCACTTGCAACATTTCTTGGTTGGACCGACTTAGGCACCATGTCGGGCCCGATGTTGTGAATCTCGATCCTGGGGTAGAGCTGAGGCAGAGTAGTCGGATCGACGTCTGGGTATGTCGGGCCCGACTCACTCTCAACCTCGGTCCGGGTCAGAGGAGTCAATCTTCCTACTAGGTCGACTTCAGGGGACGTCGTACCCGACTTGCTGGGTAAGTCGGTCCGGCTCTCTTCATCCTTCTTAGGCATGTGTGGCTCGGGTAGGTTTCGGCCACTTCTCAATCCAATTGCCCGGACTTCGTTTTGATTGTTTTGAGCTCGGGGGTTCTCCTCGGGTCGGCCCGGAAGTCTCCCATTCTCTCTCGGGGCTTGAGTTGCAATTTGGGCAAATTGATTGTCGACTTGCCTCCTCCATGCACCAAACTCATTGAATTGGGTCCTCATCTCCTTGAACCCATCCCTCATCTCTTGAGCAAATGATTGTAGCTCATTGAATCCCGGTGGTCTATATGGTGGTGGTTGCGACGCTCTTGGCTCGTTTTGGTTGAAGTTGTTGTTGTAGCCTTGAGCTTGACCGTTGTTCCATCGGCCATTACCACCATTGTTGAAGTTGCCTCTTCCACCGAAATTTCCTCGAACATAGTTTGCCTCCTCAATTTGCTCGGCCAAGCGCACTTGGCTCTCATTCGGACAAACTTGTGTAGCATGTGCAAAGGATCCACACTCCTCACAAGCTCTAGCATTTTGCTTGTAGTAGTGGACTTGCCTCTTAAGCTTGCTCACTTCACCTTCAAGGAATTGGAGCTTCACATCCTTATCAATGTCTTCTCCCTTTGGATCATATAACTTCCTTGCACCTTCACCTTGAACTTTCACCTCTTTGCTAGGTTGACTCACCCCATACATGGCCTCATAATCGGATAGCTTGTCAAGTAGCTCCCAAGCTTGATCTGGTGTCAAGTCTATGAACCCACAATCGGTGTGGAGATTGAGCTTGTCCTTCGTTGCCGGATTGATGCCTTGGAAAAAGATGTCTTGGAGCACATAAGGTTGTTGGCCATGAGTAGGACATTGGCGCAACATCTCCTTGAAACGGTCCCATGCTTCGAAGAGAGGCTCATTCGGACCTTGTTGAAAGCTTGCAATTTTCCTTCTTAGCTCGGTTGTCTTTGAGGGCGGGAAGAACTTCATCAAGAAAGCATCATAGAGTGCCTTCCAAGTTGTGATTGACCTAGGGGCTTGGCTCTCGAGCCAATGTGTGGCCTTGCCCCCAAGTGACCATTTGAACGCCTTTAGAAGCACATACTCCAATGTCTCCTCATCGGTAGAGATCGTCTCACACATGTCCACAAAGCGTTTGACGTGCTCTATGGGACACTCATGTGGACGGCCCTCGAATTGATCACGCTTGATGAGGGAGATGAATTGCGTCTTGATCTCAAAATTCTTGGCAACCTCGGGAAGCACAATAGCCGATTTGGGTACCCTCAACTTCGGATGCATGTATTGGCGTGCATTTCGGGGTAGAGCGTTGAGTTGAGCCTCAGCCCTCATCTGTTGCTCCCGTTCTCTTCTTGCCACCGCCTCTTGATTGTCTTTCTCAAGTTGCAATCTAGCCATTTCGGCCCTAAGTTGAGCCAACTCCTCATCAACATGGAGAGCTTGATTCACCATCCTTTTCCTTCTTCGTGCTTCTTTGAGAATACTTTCCGGATCACTCACAAACTCAAGCTCAAGTGTTCCTCGGGAGGAACGAGCTAGCATACACCTACGAAACAAAGACACAAACCAAAACAAATCAAAAACAAACAAAGGGTTTGGGCTATTCCCTCACCCAAATCACTACCAAAACACAAGAAACTCACCAAATTGGCACTCAATGCACTTAGACTTCCCCGGCAACGGCGCCAATCTTTTGATCGCTCGGGAATGCGAGGGTCTAGAGATACAATTTATAACCCGACCCCGTTGTAGCACGTGGTGGGTGTCGAACACTCGGGAAATCTACTCGATTGAGGTGCCTAGACACTAGAAAGATGGAAAGGAGAGCTTAAAACAAAGGAAAACAAAGAGAACAATCGGGACCGACACAAGTGTCACGTCGGGCCCGATGTTGGCGACAAGAGGAAGTCGGGACCGACGTAGGGCAAGTCGGGCCCGAGGTAGCTGGATTTGTCGAACTTCAAAGATTGAAAGTAGATCTTGGGCTTTTGGGTTCCTCGTTCCACCCCAATTCAAGCAATGAGTGATGATCGAAATAGGATCGAGTGCTTTCGCCCTCGTTCCAACCACTTCTACACATCGATCCTTGGGGAAATCCCCTTCGAAGCAAGGTCTTGAGATTGACACATGTTCACTTTCACTACTTTGCCAATCACAAGCCTTGATTCCCAACTTTCGCAAGGAATTGTAGCTCTATGTAGAGTGGGTTCCTAGATCAAGCACTCAAGGCTATGGAATTGGGGTTTCTAGCCCAAACCTAGCTAGAGTTTTCCCCCATAACCCAAGATCAAGGAGATCTACTCCATATGGCAAACAAGAAAGCAAAACAAATCAAAAAGCAAAGCAAACAACATCATCAATCTCAAACCAAAGCAAAGTTTCATTCAAAATCAAAAGCAATCCACAAACTCCAATCAAAGGTTTCCAAATCCACAAGATCAAAACAAAACAAAGCTAATCTATCAACCAAATCTATCAAATCTCCCTCTCTATGACCAATTCTCTCTCTTCTCCTTCTCCTCTCCTTCCTCCTTGCTCTCCAAGTATCCTCTTGAGAGTTTTTGAGGGTTGGGTTCCTTGCTAAGTGTGGGAACCTCCTCCTTGTGTGAACCCCCCAAAATTAGAAGATAAGAGAGCCTTTATAGATGAGGGGCAAAAGTGGAAGTCTACAATTTCATGCCTTGGGGCCCAAGCACCAATCGACCGACTCGGCCCGACACGGAGGACCTCGGGCACGACTTACCGTGCAAGTCGGTCCGAGGTTGAAAACTCAAGTCGGGCCCGGCGTTGGTTGCAACTCGGTCCGGACCTCGTTCCACCTTCTTCTTGTTGGCTTCTCTTGTTCTTCTTCATGGCTTGCTCCTCTCTTTCCCTCTTTAGCTTGGGCCTTGCTCCATGTTCCGATCCTCCTTCAAATCGACCCTTGATCCATGCCAAATTACCTACAAAACACATAAAACGCGCGTAGTCTCCGAATCTCATAGAAATACAAGAACTAAGCTAAAAAGGAACAAAACACACAAGAAAAGGGGGAAAAAGAAACATATTTACAAAGGAAATCACATATGAAAACACCACCAAATAAAGAGACATCAATACTATCCTCATTCTTTATTCTTATGCCTAGATGTCATTAAAGTTCACTTGCTTTTTCTCCTTTTTCCTTTAAAAATTAACTTGTGATCTAGCATTGCACTCCAAGTGTTCGATCAAAATTCCATGTAAATGTCACTCCTAGATGTGGAATTCGGTTTCTAGGTTCGAATTTATGCTTTTATTCGATCGATCTTGATTTTGTAGAGCAGAATGTGCTTATTGGCTTGATACTATCCTCATTCTTTATGCTTTTGCCGAGATGTCCTTAAAGTTCAATTGTTTCTTTTTCCTTTTGCCTTTAAAATGAATTGTGATCTAACATTTCGCGCCAAGTGTTCGATGAAATGTCCATGTAAATGTCATTCCTAAATGTGGCATTCGGTTTTTAGGTTCGAATTTATTCTTTTACTCGACCGGTCTTGATTTTGTTGTGCAAACTTTTCATATTGGCTTGATACTATCCTCATTCTCTATGCTTATCCCTAGATGTCTTTAAAGTTCACATGTTTTTTCTCCTTTTTCCCTTAAAAATGGACTTATGATCTATTATTGCACTCCAAGTGTTCGATGAAATGTCCATGTAAATCTCACTCCTAAATTTGGCATTCGGTTTCTAGGTTGGAATTTATGCTTTTATTCGATCGGTCTTGATTTTGTAGTTTAGAATGTGCTTATTGGCTTGATACTATCCTCATTCTTTATGCTTACGCCTAGATATCTTAAAAGTTCATTTGTTTTTATCCTTTTGCCGTAAAAAATTGACTTGTGATCTAACATTGCACTCCAAGTGTATGATGAAATGTCCACGTAAATGCAACTCTTAAATTTGCCATTTGGTTTCTGGGTTCGAATTATGCTTCTATTCGATTGATCTTGATTTTGTACTGCAGAATGTGCTTATTGGCTTCATACTACCCTCATTCTTTATACTTTTGCCTAAATGTCATTAAAGTTCATTTTTTTTATTCTGATTTTTCCTTTAAAATGACTTGTGATCTATCATTGCACGCCAAGTGTTCGATGCAATGTGCATTTAGATGTCACTCCTAAATGTGGCATTCGATTTCTAGGTTAGTATTTATGCTTTTAATCGATCAGTCTTGATTCTGTAGTGCGGAATGTGCTTATTGGCTTGATACTATCCTCATTCTTTATTCTTATGCCTAGATGTCATTAAAGTTCACTTGTTTTTTCTCCTTTTGCCTTTAAAAATTAACTTGTGATCTAGCATTGCACGTCAAGTGTTCGATCAAAATTCCATGTAAATGTCACTCCTAGATGTGGAATTCGGTTTCTAGGTTCGAATTTATGCTTTTATTCGATCGATCTTGATTTTGTAGAGCAGAATGTTCTTATTGGCTTGATACTATCCTCATTCTTTATTCTTTTGCCCATATGTCCTTAAAGTTCAATTGTTTCGTTTTCCTTTGGCCTTTAAAATGACATGTGATCTAACATTTCACGCCAAGTGTTCGATGAAATGTCCAAGTAAATGTCACTCCTAAATGTGGCATTCGTTTTCTAGGTTCGAATTTATGCTTTTATTCGATACTTCTTGGTTTTGTAGTGCAGAATATACTTATTGGTTTGCTAGTATCCTCATTCTTTATTCTTTTGCCTATATGTCTGTAAAAGTTCAATTGTTTTTTCTCCATTTGCCTTTAAAAAATTGACTTGACATCTAACATTGTACGCCATGTGTTTGATGAAATGTCCATGTAAATATCACTCCTGAATATGGCATTCGGTTTCTAGGTTTGAATTTATGCTTTTATTCGATCGGTCTTGATTTTGTAGTGCAAAATGTGCTTATTTGCTTGATACTATCCTCATTCATTACGCTTATGCCCAGATGTCTTTAAGGTTCTCTCCTTTTGCCAATTAAAATTAACTTGTGATCTAGCATTGGACACCAAGTGTTCGATGAAAATTACATGTAAATGTCACTCCTAAATTTGGCATTCGGTTTCTACGTTCCAATTTATGCTTTTATTCGATCGGTCGTGATTTTGTAGTGCAGAATGTGCTTATTGGCTTGATACTATTCTCATTCTTTATGCTCTTGCCTAGATGTCTTTAAAGTTCACTTGTTTTTTTTCCCTTTTGCTTTTAAAATGAATTGTGATCTAACATTTCACATTAAGTGTTCGATGAAATGTCCATGTAAATGTCAATCCTAAATGTGGCATTCGGTTTCTAGGTTAGAATTTATGCTTTTATCTGCTCGATCTTGATTTTGTAGTGCAGAATTTGCATATTGGCTTGATACTATCCTCATTCTTTATGTTTATGCCATGATGTCTTTAAAGTTCACTTGTTTTTATCCTTTTGCCCTTAAAAATTGACTTGTGATCTAACATTTCACGCTAAGTATTCGATGAAATGTCCATGTAAATGTCACTCCTAAATGTTCCATTCGGTTTCTAGGTTCGAGTTATGCTTCTATACGACCGGTCCTGATTTTGTAGAGCAGAATGTGCTTATTGGCTTGATACTATCTTCATTCTTTGTGATTATCATTTCACTCCAAGTGTTCGATGAAATGTGCATTTAAATGTCACTCCTAAAAGTGGCATTCGATTTCTAGGTTCGAATTTATGCTTTTACTCGATCGTTCTTGATTCTGTACTGCGGAATGTGCTTATTGTCTTGATACTATCCTCATTCTTTATTCTTATCCCTAGATGTCATTAAAGTTCACTTGTTTTTTCTCCTTTTGCCTTTAAAAATTAACTTGTGATCTAGCATTGCACGCCAAGTATTCGATCAAAATTCGTAAATGTCACTCATAGATGTGGAATTCGGTTTCTAGGTTCAAATTTATGCTTTTATTCGATCGATCTTTATTTTGTAGAGCAGAATGTGCTTATTGGCTTGATACTATCCTCATTCTTTATGCTTTTGCCTATATGTCTTTAAAGTTCACTTGTTTCTTTTTCCATTGGCGTTTAAAATGACCTGTGATCTAACATTTCACGCCAAGTGTTCGATGAAATGTCCATGTAAATGTCACTCCTAAATGTGGCATTCGGTTTTTAGGTTCGAATTTATGCTTTTATTCGATACGTCTTGATTTTGTAGTGCAGAATGTGCGTATTGGCTTGATACTATCCTCCTTCTTTATGCTTATTCCTAGATGTCTTTAATGTTCACTTGTTTTTTCTCCTTTTGCCTTTAAAATCACTTGTTATCTAACATTGCAAGCCAAGTGTTCGATGAAATATCCATGTAAATGTGACTCCTAAAAGTGGCATTCGGTTTCTAGGCTCGAATTTATGCTTTTATTCGATACGTCTTAATTTTGTGGTGCAGAATGTGCTTAATGGCTTCATACTATCCTCATTCTTTTTGCATTTGCCTGGATGTCTTTAAAGTTCAATTGTTTTTACTACATTTGCCTTTAAAAAATTGACTTGAGATCTAACAATATACGCCAAGTGATTGATGAAATGTCCATGTAAATGTCACTCCTAAATATGGCATTCATGTTTCTAGGTTCGAATGTCCATGTAAAAATTGACTTGAGATCTAACATTGCACGCCTTGTGTTTTATGAAATGTCCATGTAAATGTCACTCCTAAATTGCAAGCCAACTACTTGATACTATCCTCATTCTTTATGCGTATGCCTAGATGTCTTTAAAGTTCACTTGTTTTTTCTCCTTTTGCCTTTTATATGACTTGTTTTTTCTTCATTATGCGTACGACAAGTGTTCGAATAATTGTTCATGTAAATGTCACTCCTAAATATGGCATTCGGTTTCAAGGTTCGAATTTATGTTTTTTATCGATCGGTCTTGATTTTTTAGTGGAGAATGTGCTTATTGGCTTGATACTATCCTCATTCTTCATCTTTATGCCTAGATGTCTTTAAAGTTCACTTGTTTTTTATCCTTTTGCCTTCAAAAATTAACTTTTGATCTAACATTGCACGCCAAGTTTTCGATGAAAATTCCATGTTAATGTCACATCTATATGTGGAATTCGGTTTCTATGTTCCAATTTATGCTTTTTTTTGATCGGTCTTGATTTTCTAGTGCAGAATGTGCTTATTGGCTTGATACTATCTTCCTTCTTATGCTTATTTCTAGATGTCTTTAAAGTTCGCTTGTTTTTTCTCCTTTTGCCTTTAAAATGAATTGTGATCTAATATTGCACGCCAAGTGTTCGACGAAATATCCATGTAAATGTCACTCCTAAATGTGACATTCGGTTTCTAGGTTGGAATTTATGCTTTTATTCAATCGGTCCTGATTTTGTAGTGCAGAATGTTCTTATTGACTTGATACTATCCTCATTCTTCATGCTTATGCCTAGATGTCTTTAAAGTTCCCTTGTTTTTTCTCCTTTTGCCTTTAAAAATTAACTTGTGATCTAGCATTGCACGCCAAGTGTTCGATGAAAATTTCATGTAAATGTCACACCTAAATATGGAATTCAGCTTCTATGTTCCAATTTATGCTTTTATTCGACCGGTCTTCATTTTCTAGTGCAGAATGTGCCTATTGGCTTGATGATATCCTCCTTTATGCTTATGCCTAGATGTCTTTACAGCTCACTTGTTTTTTCTCCTTTTGCCTATAAAATGACTTGTGATCTAACCTTGCACGCCAAATGTTCGATGAAATGTCCATGTAAATGTGACTCCTAAAAGTGGCATTCAGTTTCTAGGTTCGAATTTATGCTTTTATTCGATACGTCTTAATTTTTTAGTGTAGAATGTGCTTATTGGCTTGATACTATCCTCATTCTTTTTTCTTTTGCCTAGATGACTTTAAAGTTCAATTGTTTTGACTACATTTGCCTTTAAAAAGTTGACTTTAGATCTAACAGTGTACGCCAAGTGTTTGATGAAATGTCCATGTAAATGTCACTCCTAAATATGGCATTCAGGTTTCTAGGTTTGAATGTTCATGTAAAAATTGACTTGAGATCTAACATTGCACGCCATGTGTTCGATAAAATGTCTATGTAAATGTCACTCCTAAATTGCAAGCCAATTGTTCGATAAATTGCAAGCCAACTCCTAAATTGCAATCTAACTTGTGATCTAGCATTACACACCAAGTGTTCGATGAATATTCCATGTAAACGTCACACCTAAATGTGGCATTTGGTTTCTATGTTCCAATTTGTGCTTTTATTTGATCGGTCTTGATTTTCTAGTGCAGAATGTGCCTATTGGCTTGAAACTATCCTCCTTCTTATGCTTATGCCTAGATGTCTTTAAAGTTCACTTGTTTTTTCTCCTTTTACTTTTAAAATTACTTGTGATCTAAGATTGCACGCCAAGTGTTAGATGAAATGTCCATGTAAATGTCATTGCTAAATGTGGCATTCGGTTTCTAGGTTCGAATTTATGCTTTTATTCGATCTGTCTGGATTTTGTATTGCAGAATGTGCGTATTGGCTTGATACTATCCTCATTCTTTATGCTTATGCCTTGATGTCTTTAAAGTTCACTTGTTTTTTCTCCTTTTGCCTTTAAATTGACTTGTGATCTAACATTGCAAGCCAAGTGTTCGATGAAATGTCCATGTAAATGTGACTCCTAAATGTAGGATTCAATTCTAGGCTCGAATTTATGCTTTTATTCGATACATCTTGATTTTGTAGTGTAGAATGTGCTTATTGGCTTGCTACTATCCTCATTCTTTTTGCATTTGCCTAGATGTCTTTAATATTCAATTGTTTTTACTACATTTACCTTTAAAAAATTGACTTGAGATCTAACAATTTTATGCCAAGTGTTTGATGAAATGTCGATGTAAATGTCACTCCTAAATATGGCATTCAGGTTTCTAGGTCCGAATGTCCATGTAAAAATTGACTTGAGATCTAACATTGCACGCCAAGTGTTCGATGAAATGTCCATGTAAATGTCACTCCTAAATTGCAAGCAAACTAGTTGATACTATCCTCATTCTTTATGCGTATGCCAAGATGTCTTTAAAGTTCCCTTGTTTTTTCTCCTTTTGCCTTTAATATGACTTGTTTTTTCTTCTTTATGCGTACGCCAAGTGTTCGAATAATTGTTCATGTAAATGTCACTCCTAAATATGGCATTCGGTTTCAAGGTTCGAATTTATGTTTTTTATCGATCGGTCTTGATTTTTGAGTGGAGAATGTGCTTATTGGCTTGATACTATCCTCATTCTTCATCCTTATGCCTAGATGTCTTTAAAGATCAGTTGTTTTTTATCCTTTTGCCTTTAAAAATTAACTTGTGATCTAACATTGCACGCCAAGTGTTGAATGAAAATTCCATGTAAATGTCACACATAAATGTTGAATTCGGTTTCTATGTTCGACTTTATGTTTTTATTTGATCGGTCTTGATTTTCTAGTGCAGAATGTGCTTATTGGCTCGATACTATCCTCCTTTTTTATGCTTATGCCTAGATGTCTTTAAAGTTCGCTTGTTTTTTCTCCTTTTGCCTTTAAAATGAATTGTGATCTTACATTGCACGCCAAGTGTTCGATGACATATCCATGTAAATGTCACACCTAAATGTGACATTCAGTTTATAGGTTGGAATTTATGCTTTTATTCAATCGGTCCTGATTTTGTAGTGCAGAATGTGCTTATTGACTTGATACTATCCTCATTCTTCATGATTATGCCTAGATGTCTTTAAAGTTCACTTGTTTTTTCTCCTTTTACCTTTAAAAATTAACTTGTGATCTAGCATTGCACGCCAAGTGTTCGATGAAAATTCCATGTAAATGTCACACCTAAATATGGAATTCAGCTTCTATGTTCTAATTTATGCTTTTATTCGATTGGTCTTGATTTTCTAGTGCAGAATGTGCTTATTGGATTGATACTATCCTCATTCTTTGTGATTATCATTTCACTCCAAGTGTTCGATGAAATGTGCATTTAAATGTCACTCCTAAAAGTGGCATTCGGTTTCTAGGTTAGTATTTATGCTTTTACTCGATCGGTCTTGATTCTGTACTGCGGAATGTGCTTATTGTCTTGATACTATCCTCATTCTTTATTCTTATCCCTAGATGTCATTAAAGTTCACTTGTTTTTTCTTCTTTTGCCTTTAAAAATTAACTTGTGATCTAGCATTGCACGCCAAGTGTTCGATCAAAATTCCATGTAAATGTCACTCATAGATGTGGAATTCGGTTTCTAGGTTCGAATTTATGCTTTTATTCGATCGATCTTGATTTTGTAGAGCAGAATGTGCTTATTGGCATGATACTATCCTCATTCTTTATTCTTATCCCTAGATGTCATTAAAGTTCACTTGTTTTTTCTCCTTTTGCCTTTAAAAATTAACTTGTGATCTAGCATTGCACGCCAAGTATTCGATCAAAATTCGTAAATGTCACTCATAGATGTGGAATTCGGTTTCTAGGTTCAAATTTATGCTTTTATTCGATCGATCTTTATTTTGTAGAGCAGAATGTGCTTATTGGCTTGATACTATCCTCATTCTTTATGCTTTTGCCTATATGTCTTTAAAGTTCACTTGTTTCTTTTTCCATTGGCGTTTAAAATGACATGTGATCTAACATTTCACGCCAAGTATTCGATGAAATGTCCATGTAAATGTCACTCCTAAATGTGGCATTCGATTTTTAGGTTCGAATTTATGCTTTTATTCGATACGTCTTGATTTTGTAGTGCAGAATGTGCGTATTGGCTTGATACTATCCTCCTTCTTTATGCTTATTCCTAGATGTCTTTAATGTTCACTTGTTTTTTCTCCTTTTGCCTTTAAAATCACTTGTTATCTAACATTGCAATCCAAGTGTTCGATGAAATATCCATTTAAATGTGACTCCTAAAAGTGGCATTCGGTTTCTAGGCTCGAATTTATGCTTTTATTCGATACGTCTTAATTTTGTGGTGCAGAATGTGCTTATTGGCTTGCTACTATCCTCATTCTTTTTGCATTTGCTTGGATGTCTTTAATGTTCAATTGTTTTTACTACATTTGCCTTTAAAAAATTGACTTGAGATCTAACAATATACGCCAAGTGATTGATGAAATGTCCATGTAAATGTCACTCCTAAATATGGCATTCATGTTTCTAGGTTCGAATGTCCATGTAAAAATTGACTTGAGATCTAACATTGCACGCCTTGTGTTTTATGAAATGTCCATGTAAATGTCACTCCTAAATTGCAAGCCAACTACTTGATACTATCCTCATTCTTTATGCGTATGCCTAGATGTCTTTAAAGTTCACTTGTTTTTTCTCCTTTTGCCTTTTATATGACTTGTTTTTTCTTCATTATGCGTACGACAAGTGTTCGAATAATTGTTCATGTAAATGTCACTCCTAAATATGGCATTCGGTTTCAAGGTTCGAATTTATGTTTTTTATCGATCGGTCTTGATTTTTTAGTGGAGAATGTGCTTATTGGCTTGATACTATCCTCATTCTTCATCTTTATGCCTAGATGTCTTTAAAGTTCACTTGTTTTTTATCCTTTTGCCTTCAAAAATTAACTTGTGATCTAACATTGCACACCAAGTTTTCGATGAAAATTCCATGTAAATGTCACATCTAAATGTGGAATTCGGTTTCTATGTTCCAATTTATGCTTTTTTTTGATCGGTCTTGATTTTCTAGTGCAGAATGTGCTTATTGGCTTGATACTATCCTCCTTCTTATGCTTATGCCTAGATGTCTTTAAAGTTCGCTTGTTTTTTCTCCTTTTGCCTTTAAAATGAATTGTGATCTTACATTGCACGCCAAGTGTTCGATGACATATCCATGTAAATGTCACTCCTAAATGTGACATTCAGTTTCTAGGTTAGAATTTATGCTTTTATTCAATCGGTCCTGATTTTGTAGTGCAGAATGTGCTTATTGACTTGATACTATCCTCATTCTTCATGATTATGTCTAGATGTCTTTAAAGATCACTTGTTTTTTCTCCTTTTACCTTTAAAAATTAACTTGTGATCTAGCATTGCACGCCAAGTGTTCGATGAAAATTCCATGTAAATGTCACACCTAAATATGGAATTCAGCTTCTATGTTCCAATTTATTCTTTTATTCGATTGGTCTTGATTTTCTAGTGCAGAATGTGCTTATTGGATTGATACTATCCTCCTTCTTTATGCTTATGCCTAGATATCATTAAAGTTCACTTGTTTTTTCTCCATTTGCCTTTTTTAAAATTGACTTGTTATCTAACATTGCACGCCAAGTGTTCGTTGAAATGTCCATGTAAATGTCACTCATAAATGTGGCATTCGGTTTCTAGGTTTGAATTTATGCTTTTATTCAATCGGTCATGATTATGTAGTGCAGAATATGCTTATTGACTTGATACTATCCTCAATTTTTTGGTTATGCATAGATGTCTTTAAAGTTCACTTGTTTTATGTCCTTTTGCCTTTAAAATAACTCATGACCTAACATTGCACGCCAAGTGTTCGATGAAATGTCCATGTCAATGTCACTCTGAAATGTGGCATTCGGTTTCATGGTTCGAGTTTATGTTTTATTCGATCGGTCTTGATTTCGTAGTGCAAAATGTGCTTATTACCATGATACTATCCTCATTCTTTATGCTTATGCCTAGATGTGTATAAAGTTCACTTGTTTTTTCTCATTTTGACTTTAAAGTTACATGTGATCTAACATTGCATGCCAAGTGTTCTATGAAATTTCCTTGTAAATGTCACTCCTAAATGTGGCATTCGGTTTCAAGGTTCGAATTTATTCTTTTATTCGATTGGTCTATATTTTGTAGTGCAGAATGTGCTTATTTGCTTGATATTATCCTCATTCTTTATGCTTATGCCTAGATGTCTTTAAATTTCACTTGTTTTTCCCCTTTTGCCTTTAAAAAATGACTTGAGATCTAACATTGCACGTCAAGTGTTCGATGAAAGGTCCATGTAAATGTCACTCCATTATGTGGCATTCGGTTTCTTGGTTGGAATTTGTGCTTCTATTCGATCGGTCTTTATTTTGTAGTGTAGAATGTGCTTTTTGATTGATACTATCCTCATTCTTTATGCTTATGCCTAGATATCTTTAAACTTCACTTGTTTTTTCTCCTTTTGCCTTTAAAATTGACTTAATCTCTAACATTGCACGCCAAGTGTTCGATTAAATGTCTATGTAAATGTCACTCCTCAATGTGGCATTCGGTTTCTATGTTGTAATTTATGCTTTTATTCGATTGGTCTTGATTTTGTAGTGCAAAATGTGCTTAATGACTTGATACTATCCTCATTCTTTATGGTTATGCCTAGATGTCTTTAAAGTTCACTTGTTTTTTTTTCCTTTTGCCATTAAAAATTTACGTGAGATCTATAATTGCACGCAAACTGTTCGATGAAATGTCCATGTAAATGTCACTCCTAAATATGAAATTTGGTTTCTAGGTTCGAATTTATGCTTTTATTCGATCAGTCTTGATTTTGAAGGGTAGGATGTGCGTATTGGCTTGATACTATCCTCATTCTTTATGCTTATGCCTTGATGTCTTTAAAGTTCACTTGTTTTTTCTCCTTTCGCCTTTAAAATTCATCTTGAGATCTAACATTGCACACCAAGTGTTGTATGAAAGGTCATGTAAATGTCACTCCTTAATGTGGAATTCGGTTTCTTGGTTGGAATTTATTCTTCTATTCGATCGGTCTTGATTTTTTAGTGTAGAATGTGCTTTTTGGATTGATACTATCCTCATTCTTTATGGTTATGCCTAGATGTCTTTAAAGTTCACTTGTTTTTTCTCCTTTTTCCTTTAAAAATTTACATGAGATCAATAATTGCACGCCAACTATTCGATGGAATGTCCATGTAAATGTCACTCCTAAATATGAGATTTGGTTTCTAGATTCGAATTTATGCTTTTATTCGATCCGTCTTGATTTTAAAGGGTCGGATGTGCGTATTGGCTTGATACTATCCTTATTCTTTATGCTTATGCCTCGATGTCTTTAAAGTTCACTTGTTTTTTCTCCTTTTGCCTTTAAAATTACTTGTGATCTAAGATTGCACGCCAAGTGTTAGATGAAATGTCCATGTAAATGTCATTGCTAAATGTGGCATTCGGTTTCTAGGTTTGAATTTATGCTTTTATTCGATCTTTCTGGATTTTGTATTGCAGAATGTGCGTATTGGCTTGATACTATCCTCATTCTTTATGCTTATGCCTTGATGTCTTTAAAGTTCACTTGTTTTTTCTCCTTTTGCCTTTAAATTGACTTGTGATCTAACATTGCAAGCCAAGTGTTCGATGAAATGTCCATGTAAATGTGACTCCTAAATGTAGGATTCAATTCTAGGCTCGAATTTATGCTTTTATTCGATACATCTTGATTTTGTAGTGTAGAATGTGCTTATTGGCTTGATATTATCCTCATTGTTTATGCTTATGCCTAGATGTCTTTAAATTTCACTTGTTTTTCCCCTTTTGCCTTTAAAAAATGACTTGAGATCTAACATTGCACGTCAAGTGTTCGATGAAAGGTCCATGTAAATGTCACTCCATTATGTGGCATTCGGTTTCTTGGTTGGAATTTGTGCTTCTATTCGATCGGTCTTTATTTTGTAGTGTAGAATGTGCTTTTTGATTGATACTATCCTCATTCTTTATGCTTATGCCTAGATATCTTTAAACTTCACTTGTTTTTTCTCCTTTTGCCTTTAAAATTGACTTAATCTCTAACATTGCACGCCAAGTGTTCGATTAAATGTCTATGTAAATGTCACTCCTCAATGTGGCATTCGGTTTCTATGTTGTAATTTATGCTTTTATTCGATTGGTCTTGATTTTGTAGTGCAAAATGTGCTTAATGACTTGATACTATCCTCATTCTTTATGGTTATGCCTAGATGTCTTTAAAGTTCACTTGTTTTTTTTTCCTTTTGCCATTAAAAATTTACGTGAGATCTATAATTGCACGCAAACTGTTCGATGAAATGTCCATGTAAATGTCACTCCTAAATATGAAATTTGGTTTCTAGGTTCGAATTTATGCTTTTATTCGATCAGTCTTGATTTTGAAGGGTAGGATGTGCGTATTGGCTTGATACTATCCTCATTCTTTATGCTTATGCCTTGATGTCTTTAAAGTTCACTTGTTTTTTCTCCTTTCGCCTTTAAAATTTGACTTGAGATCTAACATTGCACACCAAGTGTTGTATGAAAGGTCATGTAAATGTCACTCCTTAATGTGGAATTCGGTTTCTTGGTTGGAATTTATTCTTCTATTCGATCGGTCTTGATTTTTTAGTGTAGAATGTGCTTTTTGGATTGATACTATCCTCATTCTTTATGGTTATGCCTAGATGTCTTTAAAGTTCACTTGTTTTTTCTCCTTTTTCCTTTAAAAATTTACATGAGATCAATAATTGCACGCCAACTATTCGATGGAATGTCCATGTAAATGTCACTCCTAAATATGAGATTTGGTTTCTAGATTCGAATTTATGCTTTTATTCGATCCGTCTTGATTTTAAAGGGTCGGATGTGCGTATTGGCTTGATACTATCCTTATTCTTTATGCTTATGCCTCGATGTCTTTAAAGTTCACTTGTTTTTTCTCCTTTTGCCTTTAAAATTACTTGTGATCTAAGATTGCACGCCAAGTGTTAGATGAAATGTCCATGTAAATGTCATTGCTAAATGTGGCATTCGGTTTCTAGGTTCGAATTTATGCTTTTATTCGATCTTTCTGGATTTTGTATTGCAGAATGTGCGTATTGGCTTGATACTATCCTCATTCTTTATGCTTATGCCTTGATGTCTTTAAAGTTCACTTGTTTTTTCTCCTTTTGCCTTTAAATTGACTTGTGATCTAACATTGCAAGCCAAGTGTTTGATGAAATGTCCATGTAAATGTGACTCCTAAATGTAGGATTCAATTCTAGGCTCGAATTTATGCTTTTATTCGATACATCTTGATTTTGTAGTGTAGAATGTGCTTATTGGCTTGCTACTATCCTCATTCTTTTTGCATTTGCCTAGATGTCTTTAATATTCAATTGTTTTTACTACATTTGCCTTTAAAAAATTGACTTGAGATCTAACAATTTATGCCAAGTGTTTGATGAAATGTCGATGTAAATGTCACTCCTAAATATGGCATTCAGGTTTCTAGGTCCGAATGTCCATGTAAAAATTGACTTGAGATCTAACATTGCACGCCAAGTGTTCGATGAAATGTCCATGTAAATGTCACTCCTAAATTGCAAGCAAACTACTTGATACTATCCTCATTCTTTATGCGTATGCCAAGATGTCTTTAAAGTTCCCTTGTTTTTTCTCCTTTTGCCTTTAATATGACTTGTTTTTTCTTCTTTATGCGTACGCCAAGTGTTCGAATAATTGTTCATGTAAATGTCACTCCTAAATATGGCATTCGGTTTCAAGGTTCGAATTTATGTTTTTTATCGATCGGTCTTGATTTTTGAGTGGAGAATGTGCTTATTGGCTTGATACTATCCTCATTCTTCATCCTTATGCCTAGATGTCTTTAAAGATCAGTTGTTTTTTATCCTTTTGCCTTTAAAAATTAACTTGTGATCTAACATTGCACGCCAAGTGTTGGATGAAAATTCCATGTAAATGTCACACATAAATGTTGAATTCGATTTCTATGTTCCACTTTATGCTTTTATTTGATCGGTCTTGATTTTCTAGTGCAGAAGGTGCTTATTGGCTCGATACTATCCTCCTTCTTTATGCTTATGCCTAGATGTCTTTAAAGTTCGCTTGTTTTTTCTCCTTTTGCCTTTAAAATGAATTGTGATCTTACATTGCACACCAAGTGTTCGATGACATATCCATGTAAATGTCACTCCTAAATGTGACATTCAGTTTCTAGGTTGGAATTTATGCTTTTATTCAATCGGTCCTGATTTTGTAGTGCAGAATGTGCTTATTGACTTGATACTATCCTCATTCTTCATGATTATGCCTAGATGTCTTTAAAGTTCACTTGTTTTTTCTCCTTTTACCTTTAAAAATTAACTTGTGATCTAGCATTGCACGCCAAGTGTTCGATGAAAATTCCATGTAAATGTCACACCTAAATATGGAATTCAGCTTCTATGTTCCAATTTATTCTTTTATTCGATTGGTCTTGATTTTCTAGTGCAGAATGTGCTTATTGGATTGATACTATCCTCCTTCTTTATGCTTATGCCTAGATATCATTAAAGTTCACTTGTTTTTTCTCCATTTGCCTTTTTTAAAATTGACTTGTTATCTAACATTGCACGCCAAGTGTTCGTTGAAATGTCCATGTAAATGTCACTCATAAATGTGGCATTCGGTTTCTAGGTTTGAATTTACGCTTTTATTCAATCGGTCATGATTATGTAGTGCAGAATATGCTTATTGACTTGATACTATCCTCAATTTTTTGGTTATGCATAGATGTCTTTAAAGTTCACTTGTTTTATGTCCTTTTGCCTTTAAAATAACTCATGACCTAACATTGCACGCTAAGTGTTCGATGAAATGTCCATGTCAATGTCACTCTGAAATGTGGCATTCGGTTTCATGGTTCGAGTTTATGTTTTATTCGATCGGTCTTGATTTCGTAGTGCAAAATGTGCTTATTACCATGATACTATCCTCATTCTTTATGCTTATGCCTAGATGTGTATAAAGTTCACTTGTTTTTTCTCATTTTGACTTTAAAGTTACATGTGATCTAACATTGCATGCCAAGTGTTCTATGAAATTTCCTTGTAAATGTCACTCCTAAATGTGGCATTCGGTTTCAAGGTTCGAATTTATTCTTTTATTCGATTGGTCTATATTTTGTAGTGCAGAATGTGCTTATTGGCTTGATATTATCCTCATTCTTTATGCTTATGCCTAGATGTCTTTAAATTTCACTTGTTTTTCCCCTTTTGCCTTTAAAAATTGACTTGAGATCTAACATTGCACGTCAAGTGTTCGATGAAAGGTCCATGTAAATGTCACTCCATTATGTGGCATTCGGTTTCTTGGTTGGAATTTGTGCTTCTATTCGATCGGTCTTTATTTTGTAGTGTAGAATGTGCTTTTTGATTGATACTATCCTCATTCTTTATGCTTATGCCTAGATATCTTTAAACTTCACTTGTTTTTTCTCCTTTTGCCTTTAAAATTGACTTAATCTCTAACATTGCACGCCAAGTGTTCGATTAAATGTCTATGTAAATGTCACTCCTCAATGTGGCATTCGGTTTCTATGTTGTAATTTATGCTTTTATTCGATTGGTCTTGATTTTGTAGTGCAAAATGTGCTTAATGACTTGATACTATCCTCATTCTTTATGGTTATGCCTAGATGTCTTTAAAGTTCACTTGTTTTTTTTTCCTTTTGCCATTAAAAATTTACGTGAGATCTATAATTGCACGCAAACTGTTCGATGAAATGTCCATGTAAATGTCACTCCTAAATATGAAATTTGGTTTCTAGGTTCGAATTTATGCTTTTATTCGATCAGTCTTGATTTTGAAGGGTAGGATGTGCGTATTGGCTTGATACTATCCTCATTCTTTATGCTTATGCCTTGATGTCTTTAAAGTTCACTTGTTTTTTCTCATTTTGCCTTTAAAATTTGACTTGAGATCTAACATTGCACACTAAGTGTTGTATGAAAGGTCATGTAAATGTCACTCCTTAATGTGGAATTCGGTTTCTTGGTTGGAATTTATTCTTCTATTCGATCGGTCTTGATTTTTTAGTGTAGAATGTGCTTTTTGGATTGATACTATCCTCATTCTTTATGGTTATGCCTAGATGTCTTTAAAGTTCACTTGTTTTTTCTCCTTTTTCCCTTAAAAATTTACATGAGATCAATAATTGCACGCCAACTATTCGGTGGAATGTCCATGTAAATGTCACTCCTAAATATGAGATTTGGTTTCTAGATTCGAATTTATGCTTTTATTCGATCCGTCTTGATTTTAAAGGGTCGGATGTGCGTATTGGCTTGATACTATCCTCATTCTTTATGCTTATGCCTCGATGTCTTTAAAGTTCACTTTTTTTTTGTCCTTTTGCCTTTAAAATGACTCATGAGCTAACATTGCACGCCAATTGTTCGATGAAATGTCCATGTAAATATCACTCTGAAATGTGGCATTCGGTTTCATGGTTCGAATTTATACTATTATTCAATCGGTCCTGGTTTCGTAGTGCAAAATGTGCTTATTGCCATGATCCTATCCTCATTCTTTATGCTTATGCCTTGATGTCTTTAAAGTTCACTTGTTTCTCCCCTTTTGCCTTTTAAAATTGACTTGAGATCTAACATTGCACGCCAAGTGTTCGATGAAAGGTCCATGTAAATGTCACTCCTTAATGTGGCACTCGGTTTCTAGGTTGGAATTTATGTTTTTATTCGATCGGTCATCATTTTGTAGTGTAGAATGTTGACTCGGCTAAAGTCGTCATGCCAAGATCAAAAATAAATAACCCTAAACTACTAACTAGTATAGTAAGCAAGCAAGGGGTCGGACCCAAGAGAATCAGATTTCTGAATCAATCAGCAAGTAACAAGACATGGGTTTTGGAACTTTCAGGCAAACAAACAAACAAGCAAATATTAATTGAGATTAAATCAATGGAAGGAAAGCAGAGTTTATTCAATCAACTCCACGTTTTTAATCATTTGATCATCAATTCATCCACTTTTCTATTAATTCCCAGGTTAATTCAAATCCTTATAAAAGATTTCCGCTTGTCCACCGTCCAAGTGGAATTATGATATGAACAAGATTGCTTAATTCAAATCATGCAAAGTATTAAGGATAGAATGATATTAATTTATGCAATCAAGCTATGAGTCTCATGCATAAAATAACAATCAAACACTCTCTCTCAATTCTAGTTCACGGTCCTAGAAAAGAGTTGTTTCAAGGATAAATAAGATTGCAAAGACAACAATCAAACTAATCCAAACAATAGAATATCAATCAAATTCAACAAGTTGCGCACCCAAGAGAAATCAATTGATAATCATGAAATTAAGCACAAGTGTTTTGATATTAACCAAGGGATAGAAAAGTTACCAGAATCTCACGAATTACATAAAAAGGCTTCCTTGATCAAACAAACTCCAAAGGGAATATTAGTTCTCCATAATAAAACTAAAAACTGAAATAATCTCTAAAAGTATGCTAGAATGTGTCTGAAACTGAAAACGAAACTAAGCTTAAGTAATCGAAATAACAACCGAAACCTAAAAGATATAATAATAGATATAAGATAGAATGAACGAAAGGAAAGTCGGATCTTGATTTTTTGCTGATGTGGAATTCCACGGGCGCAGTGAACAGTCTCCGCGATCGCGGACCTGATCATGACAGAATTCCTGTGGTGTTTTCGGAAGATGTTTTGACCACCTTAGAGTGGTAATTTCGACCCGGAGTAAAAATATGAACTATAGATCTTCGAGTCAGCTTTCCAATGATACCAAATTCAGCTTCATCCGATCGTTGTAGCTCCCGAATGATGCGTCATAAGAAAATGGTGTCAAAACAACTCCAATTCAACACTTGTCTTCAAAACTCTTGCAATTCTCCAAATGGTGTCTTCGGTCTTCATATGACAATTATGCTCAAAACTAACCTAAACACACTCAAATCATACCTAAAATACAAGAGTTAACCTATACTAAAGAGAGCATATCAAATTCCCCCATACTTAAACCTTGCTCGTCCTCGAGTAAGCTCAAAATAAATCTAACAATAAATCCTATCAAGGTTTACAACATATTACAAGGGAAGACAAAAATTACTCACATCACCAACCCGAACCCAAAATAGAGAAATAATGAGAAAAGACATGAAAGCTCAAATCACACACCTCACCAATACAAGATATAACACTCAAGCTCTAAAAAGTGTAGAGTAACCTAGGATCTACCCAACATCTAAAGTGTAATCCCCAGACCCCAAAGTAGAATATGAATCCTAAACACTCAGATTTTACCACTCATTCTACTTAAGCGTCCTTTCGAATTTTCACCTATTCACTCTTTTCATTTTTCTTAGGTGTGCTCACAAATACACACATCTCTCATAAACCTCATATTACCCCAGCCTAATGCTGGTCCGGGTTACCTGCTTATTACCTGAGCCGCCCTTTCGGGTTTTGAACTCATCCCAGGATTTTCTATGCCTTTTTTTCTCTCTTTTATGGCTTTTTTCATTTTTTTTTCTTTTTTTTAAAGTTTTCTCTATACAAAACATGGAACAAAAAAATCCAATAAAAATAACGAAAATTAAATTGAAATGCAACTATCTATGATAAGCGTAGCGAGTACTTCCTCCCCCATACATAAATCCTTCATTGTCCTCAATGAAGTAAAAAGAAAGTAAGGAAGCATAGAAGAGGAAAATCAGAAGACTCACATACGAAAGAAGAGAAGAATAAACTCTAGGAATTATAAGCACCAATCTCAGGAAAGAACTGATCTGTCTGGGGACGAACCGTGAGCGTCATCTTCACAATTCAGCAACCAAATACACACCATAGGACGTCTCCAATGAGAATGAACTGGACTCCTCAAAATAATAAAAACTCTAACGACGGTAGCACCCCCATACTTGAACAATTCCAAGGAACTACACATGGAAAGATATAGAAAAATGGATTGGTGGATGATGGTAAAATATGGAAGAACACTCTTTTTTTTCTCTCTTCTTTTTTCCTGATTTATCTCGGGGGTTTCACCCGAAAACCTTTTATTTCAGGGGTTTTACCTGAAAGTCTTATATTTTATTGTTTTATTATATATATATATTTTAAAAAGTTGTATCTTGTCGCCGATGCACAGTACCGCGATCGCGGTGAAGGACCTCCGCGATTGCGGAGCTATTTACTAGTACCTATTCGCCTTTCTTCTGTGTATTTCGAGGAATAGATTCCCCAAAATATTTTTGTTCTTTCGAACCTAGTACATGCATTTTAGTCCGACAAGATTGAAAGAAAAACAAAACAAAAACTAAAAACTTAAAACTTAAAGAAAATCAAGAAAAAGAAAACTTACCTCGGGTTGCCTCCCGAGCAGCGCCTTTATTTTAACGTCATTTGGCCCGACGTCCTTTATGCTCAGAATGGATCATCATCTATTTGAAACTGGACCCTTTTCCCTTCATGTGCCATAGATAATAGGCCCTTTGATACATCAATTACGGCGCTCGCCGTCTTCATAAATGGATGACCCAACAGCAAAACTGGGTCGTGTCTCCCCTTACCGATCTCTAGGACATAAAAGTCTGTTGGAAAAATTAAGCCATCCACCTGCACTAAAACATCTTCCAAAAATTCTTTCGGACTCACATTAGAGTGGTCAGCCAGTTCAATAGTAATATTAGAATCCTGTAATGGCCCTAGACCTAACCTCTCATTGATGCTAAGTGGCATGACATTAATAGATGCACCTAGATCAAAACTATAATGCTCAATTTTTGTCTCACCAATTGTAACGGGAACAGTAAACCTCCCTGGATCCCCATACTTCTTAGGCCATTGCCTTTGAAGCATGGAAGATACATTTTCAGTATTTTCAACAAGATTAACTTTTGTAGCCTTTCCCTTTTCTTTTTGTTTCATCTTTATAGTAAATAATTCTTTCAAAAATTTAGCAAAATGAGGAATACTTTGCACAAGTTTGAGTAAAGGGACATTTACCTCACATTTGGAGAAGGTTTCAAAAATTTCCTTGTCATTGGTTGGCCTCCTAGTGTCCTTCAATGCCTCAAGAAATGGTGGAGCGGGCTTTTGTGAAGCCATGGGAGGAAACAAAGGCCGGACATAATTATCGGGTGCAACTTTAGATCCGCGGGCGCAGTCAGAATCCCATGGTCGCGGAATATCGGATCTTTCGGAATCCGAATTTTCCTCACCTCCGCGATCGCGGCCATTGGTCATCGCGGTCGCGGTGCTTTCAATCAGAATATCTGAGCTCCCAGTTGAGGTTCCGCGATCGCGGCAAATGTTCACCGCGGGCGCGGAGGCGTTCTCCAGAATTTCGAATTTTTCAGTTCGTGGATCTTCATTCACCCCCACATCTCTATTCAGCTCTCTTCCACATCTTAATGTAATTGCACTCACATTCTCTCTCGGGTTAATGGTTTGAGATGGCAGTTTTCCCGAGTCCTTAGCTTCTAGACGGTTTAGAATAATTGCAATCTGACTTAATTGATTCTCCAGGCTTTTCACTGCAGCCTTAGTCTCTTGGTTCTCCTTCATTAATTGATTGATAATGGCTGGATTTACATGAGGAGCCTGAGGCCTTGGCACATAATTAGGCCTAGGAACATAGTTGGGCTGACCTCCCTGTGGTGGAAAAGGTTGTTGAGGTTGTTGATTCCACCTAAAGTTAGGATGGTTTGCCCACCCCGGGTTATAGGTATTCGAATATGGGTCATTTTGGGGCCTTTGTTCAAAATCACCAATCGCATTCACATCTGCTGCTGGCTCTTGCATAATAGGGCATGCGTCAGTAGGATGGCTAACTTCACCACAGATTCCACAAGCCCTTGAACTTGAAGCTCCATTGCCCACCAACAGTTGCTTCATCATAGCTTTTAACTCCCTTACTTCAGCATTCAAGGAATCATTAATAGAATTGACAGACCTACTGTCGGACCTTTTTCTCTGATTTCTGCATTGCTCTGCTAGAGTCTCCAACTTCTCAAACGCCTGCCTAGGAGTGAGATTCTCATAAGAACCTCCACAGGAAGCATTCATCAGGTGCCTATCAACATCACAAAGACCCTCAATAATATAACAGATCAGATCTTTATCAGAATAGCCATGGTAAGGACAACTGGCTATAAGTCTCTTGTAATGCTCACAGTACTCATACAGATGCTCATCATCTCCCTGCTCCAGGCTGCTTCTTGATAGATATTTACTTAGTAGCAGGGAAATATTTCTCCAGAAAAGTACCCTTCATCTGAGCCCATGTAGTGATCGTCTCAGGTTTTATGTACAGATACCATTCCTTAGCTGCATCAGCCAAGGAAAATTGAAAAGCCCTCAACATAAGATGATCATCAGTCACATCAACTGGCTTCATTCCTAAGCAGACAAAATGGAAGTGTGCAAGGTGTTTACTCGGATCCTCCCCACTCAGTCCATGGAACATAGGAAAAGAATGGAGAAGACTAGATTTAAGCTCAAACTTCACTCCTTCTCCCAAAGCGGGAAACTGAAGACCAAGCTATTGCTGCTCTAAATTAGGCGCAAAATTCCAACGGTGTTTTCGGAAGATGTTTTGACCACCATAGAATGGGAATTTCGACCCAGAGTAAAAGTATGAATTGTAGCTCTTCGAGTCAGCTTTCCAATGATACTAAATTCAGTTTCATCCGATCACTGTAGCTCGCGAACGATGTGTCACAAGAAAATGGTGTCAAAACAACTCCAATTCAACACTTGTCTTCAAACCTCTTGCAATTCTCCAAATCGTGTCTTCGGTATTCATATGACAATTATGCTCAAAACTAACCTAAACACAATCAAATCATACCTAAAATACAAGAGTTAACCTTTACTAAAGAGAGCATTTCAAATGTGCTTATTGACTTGATACTATCCTCATTCTTTATCGTTATGCCTAGATGTCTTTAAAGTTCACTTGTTTTTTTTCCTTTTGCCTTTAAAAATTTACATGAGATCCATAATTGCTCGCCAACGGTTCGATGAAATGTCCATGTAAATCTCACTCCTAAATATGAAATTTGGTTTCTAGGTTCGAATTTATGCTTTTATTCGATCATTCTTGATTTTGAAGGGTAGGATGTCTGTATTGGCTTGATACTATCCTCATTCTGTATGCTTATGCCTTGATGTCCTTAAAGTTCACTTGTTTATTCTCCTTTTGCCTTTAAAATGACTTGTGATCTAACATTGCATGCCATGTGTTCGATGAAATGTCCATGTAAATGTAACTCCTAAATGTGGCATTTGGTTTCTAGGTTGGAATTTATGCTTTTATTCGATCGGTCTTGGTTTTGTATTTCAGAATGTGCTTATTGACTTGATATTATCCTCATTCGTTATGGTTATGCATAGATATCTTTAAAGTTCACTTGTTTTTTTTCCTTTTGACTTTTTAAAAATTTACAAGAGATCTATAATTGCACACCAACTGTTCGTTGAAATGTCCATGTAAATATCGCTCTAAAATGTTGCATTCGGTTTCATGGTTCGAATTTATGCTTTTATTCAATCGGTCATGATTTCGCAGTGCAAAATGTGCTTATTGCCATGATACTATCCTCATTCTTTATGCTTATGCCTATATGTCTTTAAAGTTCACTTGTTTTTCCCCTTTTGCCTTTAAAAATTGGCTTGAGATCTAACATTGCACGCCAAGTGTTCGATGAAAGGTCCATGTAAATGTCACTCCTAAATGTGGCATTCAGTTTCTAGGTTGGAATTTATGCTTTTATTCGATCGATCTTGATTTTGTAGTGCAGAATGTGCTTATTGACTTGATACTATCCTCATTCTTTATAATTATGCCTAGATGTCTTAAAAGTTCACTTGTTTTTTCTCCTTTTGCCTTTAAAAATTGACTTGAGATCTAAAATTGCACGCCAACGATTCGATGAAATGTCCATGTACATGTCACTCCTAAATATGAAATTTGGTTTTTAGGTTCGAATTTATGCTTTTATTCAATCAGTCTTTATTTTGACGGGTAGGATGTGCGTATTGGCTTGATAATATCCTGGTTCTTTATGCTTATGCCTTGATGTCTTTAAGGTTCACTTGTTTTTTTCTCCTTTTGTCTTTAAAAAATTGACTTCAGATCTAACATTGCACGCAAGTTTTCTCTGAAATGTCCATGTAAATGTCACTCCTAAATATGACATTCGGTTTCTAGGTTGGAATTTATGCTTTTATCCGATCGGTCTTGATCTGGTAGTGCAGAATGTGCTTATTGGCTTGATACGATCCTCATTCATTATGGTTATTCCCAGATGTCTTTAAAGTTCACTTGTTTTTTCTCCTTTTACCTTTAAAAATTGACTTGAGATCTCAAATTCCACGCCAACTGTTCGATGAAATGTCCATGTAAATGTCACTCCTAAATATGAATTTTGGTTTCTAGGTTCGAATTTATGCTTTTATTCGATAGTCTTGATTTTCGAGTACGGAATGTGCTTATTGGCATGATGTTATGCTCATTCTTTATGCTTATGCCGAGATCTCCTTACTTGTGTTTTCTCCTTTTGCCTTTAAAATGACTTTTGATCAAACATTGGACTACAAGTGTTCGATGAAATGTCCATGTAAATGTCACTCCTAAATGTGGCATTCGCTTTCTAGGCTCGAATTTATACATTTGTTCGATCGGTCTTGATTTTGTAGTGCAGAATGTACTTATGTTCTTCTTACTGTCCTCATTCTTTATGGTTATGCCTAGATGTCTTTAAAGTTCATTTTTTTTTCTCCTTTTGCCTTTAAAAATTGAATTGAGATCTAACATTGCACGCCAACTGTTCGATGAAATATCCATGTAAATTTCACTCCTAAATAAGAAATTTAGTTTCTATGTTCGAATTTATGCTTTTATTAGATTAGTGTTAATTTTGAAGGGTACAATGTGCGTATTGGGTTGATACTATCGTAATTCTTTATGCTTATGCCTTAATGTATTTAAACTTCATTTTCTCATCCTTTTTCCTTTAAAAAATTGACTCATGACCTAACATTGCACGTCAAGTGTTTGATGAAATATCCATGTAAATGTCACTCCGAAATGTGGCTTTTGGTTTCAAGGTTGGAATTTATGCTTTTATTCGACCGGTCTTGATTTTGTAGTGCAAAATGTGCTTATTTGCTTGATACTATCCTCTTTCTTTATGCTTATCCCTAGATGTGAGTAAGGTTCACATGTTTTTTCTCCTTTTGCCATTAAAATGACTTGTGATCTAACATTGCACGCCAAGTGTTCGATGGAATGTCCATGTAAATGTCATTCCTAATTGTGGCATTCGGTTTCTAGGTTGGAATTTATGATTTTATTCGATCGGTCTTGTTTTTGTATTTCAGAATGTGCTTATTGACTTGATATTATCCTCATTCTTTATGGTTATGCTTAGATGTCTTTAAAGTTCACTTGTTTTTTGTCCTTTTGCCTTTAAAATGACTCGTGACCTAACATTGCACGCAAAGTGTTCCATGAATTGTCCATGTAAATGTCACTCCTAAATGTGGTATTCGGTTTCTTGGTTTTGTAGTGCAGAATATGCTTATTAGCTTGATACTATCCTCATTCTTTATGGTTATGCCTAGATGTCTTTAACGTTCACTTGTGATCTAAAATTTCACAACAAGTGTTCGATGAAATGTCCTTGTAAATGTCACTCCTAAATATGAAATTTGGTTTCTAGGTTCGAATTTATGCTTTTATTCGATCAGTCTTGATTTTCTAGTGCAGAATGTACTTATTGGCATGATACTATGCTCATTCTTTATGCTTATGCCTAGATCTCCTTAAAGTCTACTTGTTTTTTCTCCTTTTCCCTTTAAAATGACTTTTGATCTAAGATTGCATGACAAATGTTCGATGTAATTTCCATGTTAATGTCACTCCTAAATGTGGCATTCGTGTCCGAAGTTCGAATTTATACTTTTATTTGATCGATCTTGATTTTGTAGTGCAGAATGTGCTTATGTGCTTCATACTATCCTCATTCTTTATGCTTATGCCTAAATGTCTTTAAAGTTCACTTGTTTTTTCTCCTTTTGCCTTTAAAAATTTGCTTGATATCTAAAATTGCACGCCAACTGTTCGATGAAATGTCCATGTAAATGTCAGTCCTAAGTAAGAAATTTAGTTTCTACGTTCGAATTTATGCTTTTATTCGATCAGTGTTAATTTTGAAAGGTACAATGTGCGTATTGGGTTGATACTATCCTCATTCTTTATGCTTATGCCTTAATGTCTTTAAACTTCATTTTCTCATCCTTTTTCCTTTAAAAAATAGACTCATGACCTAACATTGCACGTCAAGTGTTCGATGAAATGTCCATGTAAATGTCACTTAGAAATGTGGCTTTTGGTTTCAACGTTCGAATTTATTCTTTTATTTGATTGGTCTTGATTTCGTAGTGCAGAATGTGCTTAGTGCCTTGATATTAATACTCATTCTTTATGCTTATGCCTAGATGTCTTTGAAGTTTACTTGTTTTTTCTCCTTTTGCCTTTAATAAATTGACTTGAAATCTAACATTGCACGCGAGTGTTCGATTAAATGTCCATGTACATGTCACTCCTAAATGTGGCATTCGGTTTCTAGGTTCGAATTTATGCTTTTATTCGATCAGTCTTGATTTTTTAGCGCGGAATGTGCTTATTGGCTTGATACTATACTAATTCTTTATGCTTATGCCTAGATGTCTTCAAAGTTCACTTGCTTTTTGTCCTTTTGTATTTAAAATGACTTGTGATCTAACATTGCACTCCAAGTGTTCAAATAAATGTATAAGTAAATGTCACTCCTAAATATGGCATTCGGTTTCAAGGTTCGAATTTATGTGTTATTTGATCGGTCTTTATTTTGTAGTGGAGGATGTGCTTATTGGTTTGATACTATCCTCAATTTTCATGCTTATGCCTAGATGTCTTTAAAGTTCACTTGTTTTTTATTCTTTTGCTTTTAAAAATTCACTTGTGATCTAGCATTGCACGCCAAGTGTTCGATGAAAATTCCATGTAAATGTCACTCCTAAATGTGGCATTCGGTTTCTATGTTGCAATTTAAGCTTTTATTCGATCGGTCTTGATTTTCTAGTGCAGAATGTGCTTATTGGCTTGATACTATCCTCCTTCTTTTTGTTTATGCCTAGATGGCTTTAAAGTTCACTTGTTTTTTCTCCTTTTGCCTTTAAAAAAACTTGTGATCTAACATTGCACGCCAAGTGTTCGATGTAATGTCCATGTAAATGTCACTCCGAATTGTGGCATTCGGTTTCAAGGTTTGAATTTTTTCTTTTATTTGATCGGTCTTGATTTCGTAGTGCAGAATGTGCTTATTGCGTTGATACTATCCTCATTCTTTATGCTTATGCCTAGATGTCTTTACAGTTCACTTATTTTTCTCATTTTGCCTTTAAAAATTTGACTTGAGATCTAAAATTGCAGAACAAGTGTTCGATGAAATGTTCTTGTAATTGTCACTCCTAAATATGACATTCGGTTTCTAGGTTCGAATTTATGCTTTTATTCGATCGCTCTTGATTTCTAGTGTAGAATGTGCTTATTGGCTTCATACTATCCTCCTTCTTTATGCTTATGCCTAGATGTCTTTAAAGTTCACTTGTTTTTTCTCCTTTTGCCTATAAAAATTGACTTGAGATCTAAAATTGCATGCCAACTGTTCGATGAAATGTCCATGTAAATGTCACTCATAAACACTTGTATTTGGTTTCTTGGTTCGAATTTATGCTTTTATTCGATAGTCTTGATTTTGTAGTGCAGAATGTGCTTATTGGCATGATACTATCCTCATTCTTTATGGTTATGCCTAGATCTCCTTAAAGTTAACTTGTTGTTGTCCTTTTTTCTTTAAAATGACTCATGATCTAACATTGCACGACAAGTGTACGATGAAATGTCCATGTAAATGTCACTACTAAATGTGGCATTCGCTTTCTAGGTTTGAATTGTACTTTTATTCGATCGGTCTTGATTTTGTAGTGCAGAATGTACTTATGTGCTTCATACTATCCTCTTTTTTATGGTTATGCCTAGATGTCTTTAACGTTCACTTGTTTTTTCTCCTTTTGCCTTTAAAAATTGAATTGAGATCTAACATTGCACGCCAAGTGTTCGATTAAATGTCCATATAAATGTCACTCCTAAATGTGGCATTCGGTTTCTAGGTTTCAATTTATGCTATTATTCGATCGGTCTTGATTTTGTAGTGCAGAATGTGCTTATTGGCTTGATACTATCCTCCTTCTTTATGCTTATGCCTAGATGTGTGTAAAGTTCACTTGTTTTTTCTCCTTTTGCCATTAAAATGACTTGTGATTTATCATTGCACGCCAAGTGTTCGATGGAATGTCCATGTAAATGTCATTCCTAAATGTGGCATTCGGTTTCTAGGTTGGAATTTATGCTTTTATTCAATCGGTCTTGGTTTTGTATTGCAGAATGTGCTTATTGACTTGATACTATCCTCATTCTTTATGGTTATGCTTAGATGTCTTTAAAGTTAACTTGTTTTTGGTCCTTTTGCCTTTAAAATGACTCGTGACCTAACATTTCAAGCAATGTGTTCAATGAAATGTCCATGTAAATGTCACTCCTAAATGTGGCATTTGGTTTCTTGGTTTGAATTTATGCTTTTATACGATCGGTCTAGATTTTGTAGTGCAAAATGTGCTTATTAGCTTGATACTATCCTCATTCATTATAGTTATGCCTAGATGTCTTTAACGTTCACTTGTTTTTTCTCATTTTCCCTTTAAAAATGGACTTGAGATCTATAATTTCACAACAAGTGTTCGAAGAAATGTCCTTGTAAATGTCACTCCTAAATATGAAATTTGGTGTCTAGGTTCGAATTTATGCTTTTATTCAATCAGTCTTGATTTTCTAGTGCAGAATGTGCTTATTGGCATGATACTATGCTCATTCTTTATGCTTATGCCTAGATCTCCTTAAAGTCTACTTGTTTTTTCTCCTTTTGCCTTTGAAATGACTTGTGATCTAACATTGCAAGAAAAATGTTCGATGAAATGTCAATGTCAATGTCACTCCGAAATGTGGCATTCGGGATCTAGGTTCGAATTTATACTTTTATTTGATCGGTCTTGATTTTGTAGTGCAGAATGTGCTTATGTGCTTCATACTATCCTGGTTCTTTATTCTTATGCCTAAGTGTCTTTAAAGTTCACTTGTTTTTTCTCCTTTTGCCTATAAAAATTGACTTCAATTATAACATTGCACTCCAAGTGTTTGATGAAATGTCCATATAAATGTCACTGCTAAATATGATATTCGGTTTCTAGGTTGGATTTTATGCTTTTATTCGATCAGTCTTGATTTTGTAGTGCAGAATGTGCTTATTGCCTTGATACTATCCTCATTCTTTATGCTTATGCCTAGATGTGTGTAAAGTTCACTTGTTTTTTCTTCTTTTGCCATTAAAATTACTTGTGATCTATCATTGCACGCCAAGTGTTCGATGGAATGTCCATTTAAATATCACTCCGAAATGTGGCAATAGGTTTCTAGGTTCGAATTTATGCTTTTATTCGATCGGTTTTGGTTTTGTATTGCAGAATGTGCTTATTAGCTTGATACTATCCTCATTATTTATGGTTATGCCTAAATGTCTTTAACGTTCACTTGTTTTGTCTCCTTTTGCCGTTAAAAATTGACTTGAGATCTAAAATTGCACAACAAGTGTTCGATGAAATGTCCTTGTAAATGTCACTCCTAAATATGAAATTTGGTTTCTAGGTTCGAATTTATGCTTTTATTCAATCAGTCTTGATTTTCTAGTGCAGAATGTGCTTATTGGCATGATACTATGTTCATTCTTTATGCTTATGCCTAGATCTCCTTAAAGTCTACTTGTTTTTTCTCCTTTTGCCTTTAAAATGACTTGTGATCTAACATTGCAGGAAAAATGTGCGATGAAATGTCAATGTAAATGTCACTCTGAAATGTGGCATTCGGGATCTAGGTTCGAATTTATACTTTTATTTGATCGGTCTTGATTTTGTAGTGCAGAATGTGCTTATGTGCTTCATACTATCCTGGTTCTTTATTCTTATGCCTAAGTGTCTTTAAAGTTCACTTGTTTTTCTCCTTTTGCCTATAAAAATTGACTTCAATTATAACATTGCACGCCAAGTGTTTGATGAAATGTCCATATAAATGTCACTGCTAAATATGATATTCGGTTTCTAGGTTGGACTTTATGCTTTTATTCGATCAGTCTTGATTTTGTAGTGCAGAATGTGCTTATTGCCTTGATACTATCCTCATTCTTTATGCTTATGCCTAGATGTGTGTAAAGTTCACTTGTTTTTTCTCCTTTTGCCATTAAAATGACTTGTTATCTATCATTGCACGCCAAGTGTTCGATGGAATGTCCATTTAAATATCACTCCGAAATATGGCATTAGGTTTCTAGGTTCGAATTTATGCTTTTATTCGATCGGTTTTGGTTTTGTATTGCAGAATGTGCTTATTAGCTTGATACTATCCTCATTATTTATGGTTATGCCTAAATGTCTTTAATGTTCACTTGTTTTTTCTCCTTTTGCCGTTAAAAATTGACTCGAGATCTAAAATTGCACAACAAGTGTTCGATGAAATGTCCTTGTAAATGTCACTCTCGAATGAGTTATTCGGTATGTCACTCCTAAATTTGTTATTCGGTTTCTAGGTTCGAATTTATGCTTTTATTCGATCGGTATTGATTTTGTAGTGCAGAATGTTCTTATTGGCTTGATACTATCCTCAATCTTTATGCTTATGCCGAGATGTCTTAATAGTTCTCTTGTTTTTTTCACGTTTGTCTTTAAAATGACTTGTGATCTAAAATTGCCTGCCAAGTGTTCGATGAAATGTCCATGTAAAAGTCACTCCGAAATATGTTATTCGGTTTCTAGGTTCGAATTTATGCTTTTATTCGATCGGTCTTGATTCATTATAGTGCATATTGTGCTTATTGCATTGATACTATCCTCATTTTTTAAGCTTATGCCAACATGTCTTTAAAGTTCACTTGTTTTTATCTCTTTTTGCCGTTAAAAATTGACTTGAGATCTAAAATTGCATGCCATGTGTTCGATGATATGTCCTTGTAAATGTCACTCCGAAATGTGTTATTCGGTTTCTTGGTTCGAATTTATGCTTTTATTCGATCGGTCTTGATTTTGTAGTGCAGAATCTGGTTATTACCTTGATTCTATCCTCATTTTTATGCTTATGCCTAGATGTCTTTAATGTTCACTTGTATTTGGTCCTTTTGTCTTTAAAATGACTTGTTACCTAACATTGCACGCTAAGTGTTCGATGAAATGTCCATGTAAACGTCACTCCGAAATGTTATTCGATTTCTAGGTTCGAATTTATGCTTTTTTTCGATCGGTCTTGATTTCGTAGTGCAAAATGTGCTTATTGCCTTGATACTATCCTCATTATTTATGCTTATGCCAAGATGTGTTTGAAGTTCACTTGTTTTTTCTCCTTTTCCCTTTAAAAATTGACATGTGATATAAAGTTGCACGCTAAGTGTGTGATGAAATGTCCATGTAAATTTCACTCCGAAATGGGGCATTCGGTTTATAGGTTCGACTTTATGCTTTGATTCGATCGGTCTTTATTTTGTAGTGGAGAATGTGTTTATTGCCTTGATATTATCATCATTCTTTATGCTTATGCCTAGATGTCTTTAAAGTTCACTTGTTTTTTGTCCTTTTGCCTTTAAAATGACTTGTGACCTAACATTGCACGCCAATTGTTTGATGAAATGTCCATGTAAATGTCACTCCGAAATGTGTTATTCTGTTTCTAACTTCGAATTTATGCTTTTATTCGATCGGTCTTGATTTCGTAGTGCAGAATGTGCTTATTGCCTTGATACTATCCTCATTCTAAATGCTTATGCCTAGATGTTTTGAAAGATCACTTGTTTTTTGTCCTTTTGCCATAAAAATGACTTATGACCTAACACTGCATGCCAAGTGTTTGATGAAATGTCCATGTAAATGTCACTCCGAAATCTGTTATTCGGTTTCTAGGTTCGAATTTATGCTTTTATTCGATCGGTCTTGATTCATAGTAGTGCATAATGTGCTTATTGCCTTGATACTATCCTCATTTTTTATGCTTATGCCTAGATGTCTTTAAAGTTCACTTGTTTTTTGTCCTTTTGCCTCTAAAATGACTTGTGACCTAACCTTTCATGCCAAGTGTTCGATGAAATGTACATGTAAATGTCACTCCGAAATGTGTTATTCGGTTTCTATGTTCGAATTTATGCTTTTATTCGATCGGTCTTAATTTTGTAGTGCATAATGTTCTTATTGCCTTGATACTATCCTCATTCTGTATGCTTACGCCAAGATGTCTTTAAAGTTCACTTGTTTTTTTCTATTTTACCGTTAAAAATTGACTTGAGATCTAAAATTGCCCACAAAGTGTTCGATGAAATGTCCATGTAAATGTTACTTTGAATTTTGGCATTCGGTTCTAAGGTTCGACTTTAAGCTTTTATTCAATCAGTCTTGATTTTGTAGTGCAGAATTTGCTTATTGCCTTGATACTATCCTCATTATTTATGCTTATACCTAGATGTCTTTAAAGTTCACTTGTTTTTGGTCCTTTCGCCTTTAAAATGACTTGTGACCTAACATTGCACGCTTAGTGTTCGATGAAATGTCCAAGTAAATGTCACTCACAAATGTGGCATTCGGTTTCTAGGTTCGAATTTAAGCTTTAATTCGATCGGTCTTGATTTTGTAGTGTAGAATGTGCTTATTGCCTTGATACTATCCTCATTCTTTATGCTTATGCCTAGATGTGTTTAAAGTTCACTTGTTTTTTCTCCTTTTCCCTTTAAAAATTGACATGTGATATAAAATTGCACGCTAAGTATTCGATGAAATGTCCATGTAAATGTCACTCTGAAATGTTTTATTCAGTTTCTAGGTTCGAATTTATGTTTTTATTAGATCGTTCTTGTTTTAGTAGTGCAGAATGTGCATATTGCCTTGATACTTTCCTCATTCTTTATGCTTATGCCTAGATGACTTTGAAGTTCACTTGTTTTTTGTCCTTTTGCCTTTATAATAACTTGTGACCTAACATTGCACGCCAAGTGATCGATATAATGTACATGTAAATGTCACTCCGAAATATGGCATTCGGTTTCTATTTTCGAATTTATGGTTTTATTCGATCGATCTTGATTCTGTAGTGCATAATGTACTTATTGCCTTGATACTATCCTCATTCTTTATGCTTATACCAAGATGTCTTTAAAGTTCACTTGTTTTATGTCTTTTTGCCGTTAAAAATTGACTTGAGATCTTAAATTGCACGACAAGAGTTCGATGAAATGTCCATGTAAATGTCACTCCGAAATGTCGCATTCGGTTTCTAGGTTTGAATTTATGCTTTTATTCGATCGGTCTTGATTTTGTAGTGCAGAATGTGCTTATTGCCTTGATACTATCCTTATTCTATATGCTTATACCTATATGTCTTTAAAGTTCACTTGTTTTTGGTCCTTTTGCCTTTAAAATGACTTGTGACCTAACATTGCACGCTAAGTAATCGATGAACTATATATGTAAATGTCACTCTAAAATGTGGCATTCGGTTTCTAGGTTTGAATTTATGCTTTTATTCGATCGGTCTTGATTTCGTAGTGCAAAATGTGCTTATTGCCTTGATACTATCCTCACTCTTTATACTTATGTCAAGATGTCTTTAAAGTTCTCTTGTTTTTTCTCCTTTTTCCATTAAAAATTGACTTGAGATCTAAAATTGAACGCTAAGTGTTCGATGAAATGTCCCTGTAAATGTCACTCTAAAATGTGGCATTCGGTTTCTAGGTTTGAATTTATGCTCTTATTCGATCGATTTTGAATTTTAGTGAGGGATGTGCTTATTGGCCTCAATACTATCCTCATTCTTTATGCTTATGTCTGGATGTCATTTAAGTTCACTTGTTTTTTTGTCCTTTTGACATTAAAATGACATGTGATGTAACATTGCATGCAAAGTGTTCGATGAAATGTTCATGTAAATGTCACTCCGAAATGTTTTATTCTGTTTCTAGGTTCGAATTTATGCTTTTATTCGATCGGTCATGATCAAGTGGAGAATGTGCTTATTGGCTTGATACTATCCTCGTTTTAAATGCTTGTGCCCATATGTCTTTAAAGATCACTTCTTTTTGTCCTTTCGCCTTTTAAATGACTTGTGACCTAACATTGCACGCCAAGTGTTCGATGAAATGTCCATGTAAATGTCACTCCGAAATGTGTTATTCTGTTTCTACGTTCGAATTTATGCTTTTATTCGATCGGTCTTGATTCATAGTAGTGCAGAATGTGCTTATTACCTTGATACTGTCTTCATTCTTTATGCTTATGCATAGATGTCTTTAAAAATCACTTCTTTTTTTTCCTTTTGCCTTTAAAATGACTTGTGACCTAACATTGCACGGCAAATGTTCGATGAAATGTCCATGTAAATGTCACTCCGAAATGTGTTATTCGGTTTCTACGTTCGAATTTATGCTTTTAATCGATCGGTCCTGATTCATAGTAGTGCAAAATGTGCTTATTGCCCTGATACTATCTTCATTCTTTATGCTTATGCCTAGATGTCTTTAAAGTTCACTTGTTTTTTGTCCTTTTACCTTTAAAATGACTTGTGACGTAACATTGAATGCCAAGAGTTCGATGAAATGTCCATGTAAATGTCACTCCGAACTGTGTTATTTGGTTTCTTGGTTCGAATTTATGCTTTTATTCGACCGGTCTTGATTTCGTAGTGCAGAATGTGCTTATTGCCTTGATATTATCCTCATTCTTTATGCTTATGCCTAGATGTCTTTAAAGTTCACTTGTTTTTTGTCCTTTTGCCTTTAAAATGACTTCTTGCCTAACATTTCACGCCAAGTGTTCGATGAAATGTCTGTAATATCCGAGTCTCGTAAGTCGACAATCAATCGTATGACGGATTAATTAATTAAATTGTTTGGCAACAAGGGAACGTTCGATGGGTTAATCAAGTAAATTGCATTAAACTAAAACCCTATGTTAAAACCTTACCTACTATCTTGTTACCCGTAGATTCGTTATTCAAGATTTACCCTTCAACAAATTAACCCACTATCTTAATTTTCTACGCGTCTAAACTTCTATCCAAATCAATTATCATACCGGAAAGATTCGGATTGATTGGTTTTAAAAACTACCATATAGTCCACCTAAATTAAACCTTCAAGCTTATCCTTCGGAACCGTCAATCAACACGCCTCGCCAACTGAGTAGTTGCGTGGAAGGAGGAACCCATCGGCGTCCTTGTCAGGCACCAGCGCTATCGACCAAGTCGCCAATTGATTCCGGTAAGGTTGTCGTTGTTTCCATCCCTTCTCTCCGGCGATCTAAACTCAGTTTTCTTTTCCCTTCTCTTCTTTCTTTCATTCGACCCCATTGATTCCAATCGATCTCCTGTCAATCCGCCTATAGGATAGGACGCTATCGGGGAGGCCGTAATAGTCACCAGAACTCGTCACCGCTGTCTTTGTCAATCGTGTCGATCGGGTGAGTTTTCTTTGCCTCTGTTTTTCTTCGTTGAATTGTCCTTGATTCGGACTGATGTTCCAGTCGAAGAAGGCGGGTTGAGTGGTGAGCGCAAGAGCGAGTGTGAGGGGAAGTCGGAGCATCGGTGGCCTTGCTGTCGCTGGCCGCCAGCGTCGGTCTACAACTCGCGAAACAGAGGGGTCGGGATGGGTCGTCGGGCAGGTGCGAACCCAGATCTGAGATAACGTGGCCGAGCGGGGTGGGTCGTGTTGGTGGAGTGAAGCGTGTTTGCAGGGTCGCCGTCGCCGATGGGATTGGGGGTGAGTGATTGAACTAGACAGAGGGGTGGAGGTCGGACTCGTAGGTTGAAGAAGGCAGTGGTGGGCCCGCAAGTTTGGGGGTCAAAGTTTGAAGTGGTCAAACATGGGTGGATAAGGGAGACGGGTTAGAGTTGGATCAATTCCTTCCCAATTGGGCTAATTGGTCTTCCTCAATTTTATTTTTTGTTTGTTAACCGGGCTAGGTTTTTGGGCAAGGGTAGAGGAATGATTGGGTTGGGCCGAGGCTTGCCAAATTTTGGCTTGGTTCTGGTTGGCCTAAGTTGTTCTTTATGGTTAATATTGTTAGTTGGGTGGATGAATTAGATTGTTAGTTTTGGGATAAATTTTATAAGGGGTTAATTAGCACATTTTAATATTTATTAATTAGAATTTGCTTAATAAAAGTTAGGTATATCGGCTTGTATTTAAGTTAATCTTTCCCTTAATAATTCTTTAGGGAATCATTCCGTTTGAGATCGAACTTTCGTCTTTCTGAGGATTCTTCGTTCGAGGTAAGTCGTTTTTCGACTTGCTCGGTTGTTTTCTCCCTTGTTAGACTGCGTATCGATATTGTAGAACGGGTTTTGGGAATTAGTCCCGAATACCTTTTAAATTGTTTTGAGCTCCTTGTGTGTTGTGTGCGTTAATGATTTTAAATGTGTTTTATCGGAAATTCTTTTGGAACGTTTTCTCTGTGTTGGTACCGTTTCCAACACGGCCCATCGTAGCTGGTGTTGAGGAAGAGTTGGCTACTTTGACCCGTGTGACTGGGAAAATCGTACCCCTTCAAAACGAAAATTATTATCTGTGTGTTTTTGGCAAGCGCTCCAGTGGAGGCTTAGCCAGGGGTTAGAAGGGAGATTGCGAAGTGGAGTGGGAGGGCCTGCCTCTGCACTCGGCGCGATGATGAGCGCCTTGGAAGACGGATTGTGGACAAAGGAAGAATTGCATTGTTGTGTGATTGTGATTGTAAATGCGTATGTGACTTGTGTGACTGATATAACTAATTTAGGTATTGGCCTTTAGAGTTATGATTGCGGTTGTGGATTTGTATGCTGACTATAGATAACTGATTTCAAAACGTCTACAATTTCCGTATTCATTCTAGCTTGGTAGATTAGACGCTGACCCTTTGTGGAATATTTTTCAGTTCCAGGTATGAATCAGGGAGCCGTGTAGGAACCGAGGAAAGATGGCGGGCCGGAGCGGTAAAGAGCGCGTGTCATAGTGGGATTGGTTATGCTAGTTTATTGATATTAGTTAGGAGGTTGATTTTAATATTTGTTAGACGGAGTTGGTATTTTGTTACGGTTATTATCTTTTTGGTTCAGATAGTTCAGTTTTAGTAGGTGTTGTGACGTATTTGAAAATTTATAATTTTTGGGGATTCATGCATGATTACGTTTTCTAAGTTTTATTAAATAAAGGTTGGATGTTTTATTATGTTTTCTCGTCGTGCCCGAGTTGTAAGGTCCTACAGTGTAAGTTGTCGAGCTATTTAATAGTACCTTGTAAGGTCTATTTCCTAGTAGCGCCTCCTCGGAAGACGGTTTGATGAAATGTCCATGTAAGTGTCACTTCTAAATGTGTCATTCGGTTTCTAGGTTCGAATTTAAGCTTTTATTCGATCAGTCTTGATTTTGTAGTGTAGAATGTGCATATTGGCTTGATACTATCTTCATATTTTATGCTTATGCCTAGATGTGTTTAAAGTTCACTTGTTTTTTCTCCTTTTCCCTTTATAAATTGCCGTGTGATATAAATTTGCACGCCAATTGTTCGATGAAATATCCATGTTAATGTCACTCCGAAATGTTTTATTCGGTTTCTAGGTTCGAATTTATGCTTTTATTCGATCGATCTTTATTTATAGTAGTACAGAATGTGCTTATTGTCTTGACATTATCTTCATTCTTTATTCTTATGCCTAGATGTCTTTAAATTTCACTTGTTTTTTTCCTTTTGTCCTTTAAAAAGACTAGTGACCTAACATTTCATGCCAAGTGTTCGATGAAATGTCAATGTAAATGTCACTCCTATATGTGGTATTCGGTTTCTATGTTCGAATTTATGCTTTTATTCGATCGGTCTTGAATTTCATAGTGCAGAATGTGCTTATTGCCTTGATAATATCCTCATTCTTTATGCTTATGCCTAGTGATGTTCGCATTTTTAGTATAGTTTTTAGTAGGTTTTTTTTGCTTATTAGGTTTAGTTTTGTTAAGTTTAGGATTAGTTTTGAGTGTTTTTAGGTAGTTTTGCATATTTCTATGAAAAGAGTGGAAGCTACGCTATTTTGTGTATTTTGTAGGTTTTAGCAAGGAAAGGAGTTATATGGAGCTGAATTTGGAGCATTACAGTGAAAGACGGAGGAGTACAAGATTGAAGAAGTCAGAGCTTAAGATTACGAGAGGAAGTGTGGTAGAAACAAAAGTCGAGGCTCGTTAACGAGGTTGTGAGGGCTCGTTAACGAGGCCACGAAGGAGAAGAAGTGAAGATTTATTTTATAATTCACCGATCCTGAGCGGGAGTTTATTTCCGTGTCGGTTGAGTATCTTTTTAACATCTTTTGGGGTTATTAGAATATGTATTTTAGGTCTTAATATCTTTTTAGATTTTATTTTTATCTTTTAGCGTTTGTTTCTATCTTTTTAGGAAAGTTTATATCTTTTAGCCTTTTTAGTTTTTAGCTTTTTAGTATAAATATTCTTCTATCTAGCATAGAAAGGAGGAGGTTTTTTAGAGAGGGAAGTTTTTAGAAGAGATTTTCAAAGGGCCGAGACCGGAGAAGTCGGATCGAAGAGGCTCGGTAGACGACAGTCACCGGGATCGTTAGTTGTGATTTTGATTCGGTATTATGATGTTTTCGGTTTCTTCTGAATCTCTGTAAGACGATATTTTCTTATTAATTTAAGTTTTGTTTTGTTTCAATGTTTCTTTTGATTAAAGTTATTGGTTTCTTAGTTATGATTAGTGAGTAGTTTTCTTTTCTAGGATAGGGGTTAAGCCCGAAATAGTTGAGCATGTTTGATAAGTAAAATTGTGTGTTGAATGCCTTTTATCTTTTATTGAGGATTGTTTGTTGTGCTTATACCAAAACGAAAGTTGAGGTAATTTAGGTTTTTAACTTGATTGAAAGAGAAAGTTAGTAACTTGAAGGTTGATATTGTTTGAATACGAAAGTTTCAAGCTTCAGATCCAAAACAAGCAATTAAGTGAATTAAGATGCGAAAGTTTGTTAATTTACTTGCTAAGTCAACGAAAGTTTATGACTCTATTCGTTTAAAGGCATGATGTTATCTTCTTACGAGTTTTTATGCTTGGCTATGTTGTGGTGTCCCTAGTCCTAGATCTTTGTTTTATTTGAATTATATCTAGTGAATTTTCGTTGCTGAGTACTTGCCTCGGTACCGAATTTAGTTAGATTTTAATTAGGTCGTTATTTGAAGTGTTCTTGTGTTCGGTGGTTCGTTAACGACCCTGACAACGTCGTTAACGAGGCTGCTTGTGAGTGTTTTTATTTGTTTTTGTTTGCTTTTTAGTAGATTGATAAACGAACAACCTTGCTTCCTGTGGAACGATCCTGACCTCCCTATACTCAGCGGGGTCTTGATTATAAATTTATTTGTTGTCAAGAAACCCTCTCAACACCTAGATGTCTTTAAAGTTCACTTGTTTCTTGTCATTTTGCCATTAAAATTTCACTTGAGTTCTAAAATTGCACGCTAAGTGTTCGATGAAATGTCCCTGTAAATGTCACTCGTAAATGTAGCATTCGGTTTCTAGGTTTGAATTTATGCTCTTATTCGATCGATTTTGATTTTATAGTGAGGAATGTGCTTATTAGCTTGATACTATCCTCATTCTTTATGATTATGTCTAGATGTCTTTTAAGTTCACTTGTTTTTTGTCCTTTTGCCTTTAAATGACTTGTGATGTAACATTGCACGCAAAGTGTTCGATGAATTGTTCATGTAAATATCTTTCCGAAATGTGTTATTCGGTTTCTAGGTTCGAATTTATGCTCTTATTCGATCGGTCTTGATTTGATAGTGCAGAATGTGCTTATTGGCTTGATACTATCCTCATTTTAAATGCTTATGCCTAGATGTCTTTAAAGATCACTTCTTTTTTGTCCTTTCGCCTTTAAAATGACTTGTGACCTATCATTGCACGCCAAGTGTTCGATGAAATGTCCATGTAAATGTCACTGCGAAATGTGTTATTCGGTTTCTAGGTTCGAATTTATGCTTTTATTCGATCGGTCTTGATTCATAGTAGTGCAGAATGTGCTTATTTGATGCGAGCACGATTCCGTAGAACCGAACCCGCGACGGATCTTTGACTTGAGGCTCGTATTAGGTCTCTAGAGTCGCGCGGAAGACTTCGATTGATCTTAATAGTGACACGAACATCTTGTGGATTTTAAGGTTATGAAGAATTGATTGAGTGAGTGAAAGAGAATGGATGCTGAGGTTCTAGCAATTACATGAAAGTGATATTATTAATATGGCAGATAACAAGGACCTGTTATAAGAAAACTCAACGTGACACAATAAGTCCTCCCACCGTCGTGGGTTGGCCATGAGCATGGCGCGTAAGAGCGTGCCCAAGGTGCAGTTGGTCACCTCGATTTGACCATCCGTCTGGGGATGATAAGCTGTTGAAAACAGGAGTTGTGTACCAAGCTTTTAATGCTTATGCCTAGATGTCTTTAAAGTTCACTTGTTTCTTATCCTTTTGCTTTTAAAAATTCACTTGTGATCTAGCATTGCACGCCAAGTGTTCGATGAAAATTCCATTTAAATGTCACTCCTAAATGTGGCATTCGGTTTCTATGTTGCAATTTAAGCTTTTATTCGATCGGTCTTGATTTCCTAGTGCAGAATGTGCTTATTGGCTTGATACTATCCTCCTTCTTTTTGCTTATGCCTAGATGTCTTTAAAGTTCACTTGTTTTTTCTTCTTTTGCCTTTAAAAAGACTTGTGATCTAACATTGCACACCAAGTGTTCGATGGAATGTCCATGTAAATGTCAATCCTAAATGTGGCATTCGGTTTCTAGGTTGGAATTTATGCTTTTATTCGATCGGTCTTGGTTTTGTATTGCAGAATGTGCTTATTGACTTGATACTATCCTCATTCTTTATGGTTATGCTTAGATGTCTTTAAAGTTCACTTGTTTTTTGTCCTTTTTCCATTAAAATGACAGGTGACCTAACATTGCCCGTAAAGTGTTCGATGAAATGTTCATGTAAATGTCACTCCGAAATGTGGCATTGGGTTTCATGGTTTGAATTTATGCTTTTATTATATCGGTCTTGATTTCGTAGTGCAGAATGTTATTATTGCCTTGATACTATCCTCATTCTTTATGCTTATGCCTAGATGTCTTTAAGTTTCACTTATTTTTCTCATTTTGCCTTTAAAAATTTGACTTGAGATCTAAAATTGCAGAACAAGTGTTCGATGAAATGTCCTTGTAATTGTCTCTCCTAAATATGACATTCGGTTTCTAGGTTCGAATTTATGCTTTTATTCGATCGCTCTTGATTTTCAAGTGCAGAATGTGCTTATTGGCTTCATACTATCCTCCTTCTTTATGCTTATGCCCAGATATCTTTAAAGTTCACTTGTTTTTTGTCCTTTCGCCTATAACAATTGACTTGAGATCTAAAATTGCATGCCAACTATTCGATGAAATGTCCATGTAAATGTCACTCCTAAATATGAAATTTGGTTTCTAAGTTCGAATTTATGCTTTTATTCGATAGTCTTGATTTTGTAGTGCAGAATGTGCTTATTGGCATGATACTATCCTCATTCTTTATGGTTGTGCCTAGATCTCCTTAAAGTTAAGTTGTTTTTTGTCCTTTTGCCTTTAAAATGACACGTGGTCTAACATTGCACGACAAGTGTACGATGAAATGTCCATGTAAATGTCACTACTAAATGTGGCATTCGCTTTCTAGGTTTGAATTTATACTTTTACTCGATCAATCTTGATTTTGTAGTGCAGAATGTACTTTCGTGCTTCATACTATCCTCTTTCTTTATGGTTATGCCTAGATGTCTTTAAAGTTCACTTGTTTTTTCTCCTTTTGCCTTTAAAAATTGAATGGAGATCTAACATTGCACGTCAAGTGCTCGATTAAATGTCCATATAAATGTCACTCCTAAATGTGGCATTCGGTTTCTAGGTTGGAATTTATGCTATTATTCAATCGGTCTTGATTTTGTAGTGCAAAATGTGCTTATTGGCTTGATACTATCCTCCTTCTTTATGCTTATGCCAAGATGTGTGTAAGGTTCACTTGTTTTTTCTCCTTTTGCCATTAAAATGACTTGTGATCTATCATTGCACGCCAAGTGTTTGTTAGAATGTCCATGTAAATGTCATTCCTAAATATTGCTTTCGGTTTCTAGGATGGAATTTATGCTTTTATTCGATCCGTCTTGGTTTTGTATTGCAGAATGTGCTTATTAGCTTGATACTATCCTCATTATTTATGGTTATGCCTAGATGTCTTTAACGTTCACTTGTTTTTTCTCCTACTGCCTTTAAAAATGGACTTGAGATCTAAAATTGCACAACAAGTGTTCGATGAAATGTCCTTGTAAATGTCACTCCTAAATATGAAATTTGGTTTCTAGGTTCGAATTTATGCTTTTATTCATCAGTATTGATTTTCTAGTGTAGAATGTGCTTATTGACATGATACTATGCTCATTCTTTATGCTTATGCCTAGATCTCCTTAAAGTCTACTTGTTTTTTCTCCTTTTGGCATAAAATGACTTGTGATCTAACATTGCACGACAAATGTTCGATGAAATGTCTATGGGAATGTCACTCCTAAATGTGGCATACGGGTTCTATGTTCGAGTTTATACTTTTATTTGATCGGTCTTGATTTTGTAGTGTAGAATGTGCTTATGTGCTTCATACTATCCTCGTTCTTTATTCTTATGCCTAAATGTCTTTAAAATTCACTTGTTTTTTCTCCTTTTGCCTATAAAAATTGACTTCAAATTTAACATTGCACGCTATGTGTTCGATTAAATGTCCATGTAAATGTCACTTTTAAATGTGGCATTCGGTTTCTAGGTTGGATTTATGCTTTTATTCGATCGGTCTGGATTTTGTAGTGCAGAATGTGCTTATTGACTTGATACTATTATCATTCTTTATGGTTATGCCTAGATGTCTTTAAAGTGCACTTGTTTTTTCTCCTTTTGCCTTTAAAAATTGACTTGAGATCTAAAATTGGACGCCAACTGTTCGATGAAATGTCCAAGTAAATATCACTCCTAAATATGAAATTTAGTTTCTAGGATCGAATTTATGGTTTTATTCAATCAGTCTTAATTTTGAAGGGTACGGTGTGCGTATTGGGTTGATACTATCCTCATTCTTTATGCTTATGCCTTGATGTCTTTAAAGTTCATTTTCTCATCCTTTTTCGTTTAAAAAATTGACTCATGACCTAACATTGCATGTCAAGTGTTCGATGAAATGTCCATGTAAATGTCACTCCGAAATGTGGCGTTCGGTTTCAAGGTTCGAATTTATGCTTTTATTTGATCGGTCTTGATTTCGTAGTGCAGAATGTGCTTATTGCCTTGATACTATCCTCATTTTTTATGCTTATGCCTAGATGTCTTTAACGTACCCTTGTTTTTTCTCCTTTTTCTGTTAATAAATTGACTTGAAATCTAACATTGCACGCAAGTGTTCGATTAAATGTCCATGTACAAGTCACTCCTAAATGTGGCATTCGGTTTCTAGGTTCGAATTTTTGCTTTTATTCGATCGGTATTGATTTTTTAGTGCGGAATGTGCTTATTGGCCTGATACTATCCTCCTTCTTTAAGCTTATGCCTAGATGTCTTTAAAGTTCACTTGTTTTTTGTCCTTTTTCCTGTAAAATGACTCGTGACCTAACATTGCACGCAAAGTGTTCGATGAAATGTTCATGTAAATGTCACTCCGAAATGTGGCATTCGGTTTCAAGGTTTGAATTTATGCTTTTATTTGATCGGTCTTGATTTCGTAGTGCAGAATGTGCTTATTACCTTGATACTATCCTCATTCTTTATGCTTATGCCTAGATGTCTTTAAAGTTCACTTATTTTTCTCATTTTGCCTTTAAAAATTTGACTTGAAATCTAAAATTGCAGAACAAGTGTTCGATGAAATGTCCTTGTAATTGTCACTCCTAAATATGACATTCGGTTTCTAGGTTCGAATTTATGCTTTTATTGGCTTCATACTATCCTCCTTTTTTATGCTTATGCCTAGATGTCTTTAAAGTTCACTTGTTTTTTCTCCTTTTGCCTATAAAATTGACTTGAGATGTAAAATTGCATGCCAACTGTTCGATGAAATATCCATGTAAATGTCACTCCTAAACATGAAATTTGGTTTCTAGGTTCGAATTTATGCTTTTATTCGATAGTTTTGATTTTGTAGTGCAGAATGTGCTTATTGGTATGATACTATCCTCATTCTTTATGGTTATGCCTAGATCTCCTTAAAGTTAAGTTGTTTTTTGTCCTTTTGCCTTTAAAATGACACGTGATCTAACATTGCACGACAAGTGTACGATGAAATGTCCATGTAAATGTCACTACTAAATGTGGCATTCGCTTTCTAGGTTTGAATTTATACTTTTATTCGATCGGTTTTGATTTTGTAGTGCAGAATATACTTCCATGCTTCATACTATCCGCTTTCTTTATGGTTATGCCTAGATGTCTTTAACCTTCACTTGTTTTTTCTCCTTTTGCCTTTAAAAATTGAATGGAGATCTAACATTTGCACGCCAAGTGTTCGATTAAATGTCCATATAAATGTCACTCCTAAATGTGGCATTCGGTTTTTAGGTTGGAATTTATGCTATTATTCGATCGGTCTTGATTTTGTAGTGCAGAATGTGTTTATTGGCTTGATACTATCCTCCTTCTTTATGCTTATGCCTAGATGTGTGTAAAGTTCACTTGTTTTTTCTCCTTTTTTCATTAAAATGATTTGTGATCTATCATTGCACGCCAAGTGTTTGATGGAATGTCCATGTAAATGTCATTCCTAAATGTGGCATTCGGTTTCTAGGTTGGAATTTATGCTTTTATTCGATCGGTCTTGGTTTTGTATTGCAGAATGTGCTTATTAGCTTGATACTATCCTCATTCTTTATGCTTTTGCCTAGATGTCATTAAAGTTCACTTGTTTTTCTCCTTTTGCCTTTAAAAATTGACTTGAGATCTAAAATTGCACAGCAAGTGTTCGATGAAATGTCCTTGGAAATTTCACTCCTAAATATGAAATTTGGTTTCTAGGTTCGAGTTTATGCTTTTATTCAATCAGTCTTAATTTTCTATTGTAGAATGTGCTTATTGGCATGATACTATGCTCATTCTTTATGCTTATGCCTAGATCTCCTTAACGTCTACTTGTTTTTTCTCCTTTTGCCATTAAAATGACTTGTGATCTAACATCGCAAGACAAATGTTCGATGAAGTGTCCATGTGAATGTCACTCCTAAATATGGCATTCGAGTTCTAGGTTCGAATTTATACTTTTATTTGATCGGTCTTGATTTTGTAGTTCACAATGTGCTTATGTGCTTCATACTATCCTCATTCTTTATTCTTATGCCTAAATGTCTTTAAAGATCACTTGTTTTTTCTCCTTTTGTCTATAAAAATTGACTACAGATCTAACATTGCACGCCAAGTATTCGATTAATATCCATTGTACGCCAAGTGGCATCGACTCCACCGATTTGATCCTTATCATGTGGTACCAGAGCAACCGAAGTTACCTTGCACCGAATCAGTTGAGTCGGTGCAAGGTAACTTCGGTTGCTCTCTTCTTTGCAAGGGAACGGATGGAGTGCCTCGGAATTGGTGAAGGTGGACGTGTAAAGTTTTGGAAAACCAGTAATGGATGGTGGAGTTGTGAAAGTGACGGATATGAATGAGTTTAGGGTGTGGATATGACTCACCACACTCGAAAGTCAGACTACGAAATTCAAGGACAAGGATGTGACGCACCTTGCTCTTGGATCTCAAGATTGATCCGATATGACTCACGAATCAAGTATTGGAAAACAAAAACAAAAAACTTTATTCAAGGCAAAACGCCTCAAAACATAGCCTAAACATGGCAATACAAAACAAGTGTTTTCATGATCAAATTCAAGGTGTCTAGCAAGGGAGAAGGGGCGCCCCTTTTATCATAAATTCAGCCATCAAACAAGCCTCTTCAATAACCAGCCATTAAACCAAATTGAAGACAAAAAGACCCTTAGAAACCCGACATTAATTGTGTCTTGAATGAGCACGTAAGAGATGCCAAACTCGGAACAAGCTAGGCGCCCGTCATGGCCTCGGCGCGCCTGGTGACAAGCAACGTGCACTCCATGTCGTCTTTATATTTGATCGGCGCACCATGGTTCAAGAGACCATTTTGAAGCTCTTCTTGCAATACATGAGCTCGAGCTCTTGTGATCCTCCCTAAATAAGGCCAAGGAGTGTTGTTGGCGCGGTCGGCGCGCCCCGAGGACTCGGTACGCAACTTGGTAGGGAGCTCGGCAGGCAGCTCAGCACCGAGGTCAGGCGGGTTGGCACCGAGGTCAGGCGGGTCGGCACCGAGGTCAGGTGGGTCGGCACCGAGGTCAGGTGGGTCGGCACCGAGGTCAGGTGGGTCGACACCGACGTTGGATTGCTCGGTATCGAAGGCATCAAAACCATGATGTGGCTTCCGAGGCGTAGTCACATCATCCTCCCCCTCTTGAAAAGGATTCGTCCTCGAATCTATCAAGCCTGCAAAACCAAGGACACATCGAGGGAAGCACAAGCAAGTATAATCTATGAAAGTCAAGTTAAGAACAACATTTCCAAGTTCAATATGATATAATCCGATAAATGCAAAAACTATACACTTTGTGGGTCTGTCTCTACATGCATGAACATACCATAGTTTCTCCCAAATGGACATAGTGAATTCCAACTCAAGAAAGCATGGAAACTACGCATTTTATAAAATGACATGTGTTGAGATAGTGAACTATGATGAAAACAAGAATACTTAGGCCTCGATGTCACAAACTCATAAATAGGAAATGAAATCATTTCAGTAATGGAATGTGACATATCCAACACATATTCATGCTTATGGTTGAGAAGAGTGTAGGAAACTGCCCTGAGAGGTGCAATTTTGGGACAAGCGATCGTCCCGGCCGTGTTGTGGACAGCTTCTGGTTCGAACTTGTTTGAGGTCTTTCTCTGAGCTCCGAACTCGGAATTGAGTGATTCCAAGTCCCACTTGAAAATACAGAAGTCTACTTGACTCCTACCAAATTTCAGCACCAAAGAGCGAGATATCTGGGTTTTATGGCCATATTTCCCAGGCTGCACAGAGATATCCGAAGAACACAATTCCGGCATTACCTCATCGTTGCTCTTGTTGAGTTGATCCTCGCCTTGGAGTAGGAACGGTATACACGACGGTACCTTGGAAGTGAAATCGGTCCATGGAGTAGCTATTGAATTCATCGAGCTTCTCTTGATGATAGGCCAACATGCATGTCGTGGGGGAGCCTGAATTGGGTTCATACCTTCCTCCCCTTCTTGCTTGGGCCTCGGAGGCGCATCTTTCCTAGGAGGAGGCGGGGGTTGGTCACGCCTAAAATCAGGCTTCTTGGGATGGCTCGGAGTAACACTTGATGAAGGGTTGTGCCACGGTTTGGAGCTCGGTACCGATGGATTGGAATGGTTCCTCTCGGCGGAGTCTAGTGGAACAAAGCGTTCTTGAAGTGCACACTTAAGCTCACGCCAAGTTTGGATCGGTTGGAGCCCATCACATCGTCGAGCCTCCTTGTCTTGTATCCACCAATGGTATGCAAAGTCGGTGAAGTGGACGGTGGCGACGACTATTCTTCTCTCGTCCTCATAGCCATAGTAATCAAACACTGTGTCGGTCTTGGCTATCCAATCGAGGCATGCGTCGGCACCGGTGGTTCCCGAGAAAGTTTGAATTCGAAGCTTGATTCCTTGGTGGTGCTCCCCTTGTTGGATCTCATCAAAGTGAGCGGGTTGAGGTGGCCACGCAGCTTGGAAAAGTTCATCGTGCCTTGACAACCTTTGCTCAATGTCATTAAACCTAGAACAAAAAGAACGAATATCTTGTTGCATAGATTGTAGCATAGCAGCCACGGATGAATCAGCGTTAGCATCCCGGTCCCGAGGTGAGCCATCATTCCCTGCATCCGACATCTTGCACAAACTTCACCAAACAAATTAAATCCAACAAGAAAGTGGTACTTCGAGCCACACACAACCAATTCTCAACTTAGACTCGAAAAGTGCCAAACTTGCAAGTGTTAGGACTTTGGTGTAAAACGAACAAGAAATGGCTCAAAAGAAAGGCACAAGCAATGGCAATGCAATACAAGCAACAAGTTTGTCTATCACTCGAATTTAGGAAGCTACTAGGTACCAAGTTTACAAACAAAAGATAAACAAAAGAAAAGCTTATGCAACTCTAGGACCCTTTTAGGAATTTCTTTCTCACGGAGTCCGACTTATTCTGTGCCCGGCCCCTTATTAGCCTTTTGGCCGCCGAGCAAGGTTTTTCTAGCCCCGCTTCTTTTTCTTTCCAAGTCCGAGTTTTGACTTCTAAGCCACAATTTCAGCCTATTACAAACAAACATACAAAGCTTCAAGTCAAGCAAGACTTACACCCCTACTCGGTGTTTCTCTTCTTCTTTTTTTTTTTTTTATACGCCTTGGTACTTTTCCCGTATCCTAACCAGAGTGAGTACACAATATTGTAATCTTGATTTTCAGTTTTTATGCCATCATGCTCGAAATTTCCATGGAAAGAAGGACAAAAATCAGCCAAGAGGTTGCTATTAAAGAGCGAGTTAGTTGAAAGGCCAAGGGATGACTCTTGCTATTTTTTTGTCTTTAATTCATTCAAGCAAGGAGTAAAAGCTTTCTTCAACCTTTGGACAACCCTACAACTCAGTTTTGGTCGTCCCTCAATGGTAGGTTTAAGCACACAAGGTCGAAGACACGAAACAATGCAAGCAAGCAAGATCGGTAACAAGTTTTAGGGTTCTGTTTTGCAAGGGTTTTATGGCACGACTTTTGAAGGTAAACACTTGCAAAATTCAAGAAAATTCCAGATCTAAGACGAGAGAAAGAAGGTGTACCTTGCGTGGCTCTGATACCACATGATAAGGATCGAATCGGTGGAGTCGGTGCAAGGTAACTTCGGTTGCTCTCTTCTTTGCAAGGGAACGGATGGAGTGCCTCGGAATTGGTGAAGGTGGACGTGTAAAGTTTTGGAAAACCAGTAATGGATGGTGGAGTTGTGAAAGTGACGGATATGAATGAGTTTAGGGTGTGGATATGACTCACCACACTCGAAACTCAGACTACGAAATTCAAGGACAAGGATGTGACGCACCTTGCTCTTGGATCTCAAGATTGATCCGATATGACTCACGAATCAAGAATTGGAAAACAAAAACAAATAACTTTATTCAAGGCAAAACGCCTCAAAACATAGCCTAAACATGGCAATACAAAACAAGTGTTTTCATGATCAAATTCAAGGTGTCTAGCAAGGGAGAAGGGGCGCCCCTTTTATCCTAAATTCAGCCATCAAACAAGCCTCTTCAATAACCAGACATTAAACCAAATTGAAGACAAAAAGACCCTTAGAAACCCGACATTAATTGTGTCTTGAATGAGCACGTAAGAGACGCCAAACTCGGAACAAGCTAGGCGCCCGTCATGGCCTCGGCGTGCCTGGTGACAAGCAACGTGCACTCCATGTCGTCTTTATATTTGATCGGCGCACCATGGTTCAAGAGACCATTTTGAAGCTCTTCTTGCAATACACGAGCTCGAGCTCTTGTGACCTCCCTAAATAAGGCCAAGGAGTGTTGTTGGCGCGGTCGGCGCGCCCCGAGGACTCGGTACGCAACTTGGTAGGGAGCTCGGCAGGCAGCTCAGCACCGAGGTCAGGCGGGTTGGCACCGAGGTCAGGTGGGTCGACACCGACGTTGGATTGCTCGGTATCGAAGGCATCAAAACCATGATGTGGCTTCCGAGGCGTAGTCACATCACTTGATTTTGAAGGGTACGATATGCGTGTTGGGTCGATACTATCCTCATTCTTTATGCTTATGCCTTGATGTCTTAAAAGTTCATTTTATCATCCTTTTTCCTTTAAAAAATTGACTTATGACCTAACATTGCACATCAAGTGTTCGATGAAATGTCCATGTAAATGTCACTTTGAAATGTGGCTTTCGGTTACAATGTTCGAATTTATGCTTTTATTTGATCGGTCTTGATTTCGTATTGCAGAATGTGCTTATTGCCTTGATACTCTCCTCATTCTTTATGCTTATGCCTAGATGTCTTTAACGTTCATTTGTTTTTTCTCCTTTTGCCTTTAAATATGGACTTGAGATCTAAAATTGCACAACAAGTTTCGATGAGATGTCCATGTAAATGTCGCTCCTAAATGTGCCAATTAGTTTCTAGGTTCGAATTTATGCTTTTATTCGATCAGTCTTGATTTTCTAGCGCAGAATGTGCTTATTGGAATGATACTATGCTCATTCTTTATGCTTATGCCTAGATGTCCTTAAAGTCTACTTGTTTTTTCTCGTTTTGCCTTTAAAATGACTTGTGATCTAACATTGCACGACAAATGTTCGATGAAATGTCCATGTAAATGTCACTCCTAAATGTGGCATTCGGGTTCTAGGTTTTAATTTATACTTTTATTTGATCGGTCTTGATTTTGTAGTGTAGAATGTGGTTATGTGCTTTATACTATCCTCATTCAATATGCTTATGCCTAAATGTCTTTAAAGTTCACTTGTTTTTTCTCCTTTTGCCTATAAAAATTGACTTCAGATCTAACATTGCACGCCAAGTGTTCGATCAAATGTCCATGTAAATGTCACTCCTAAATGTGGTATTCGGTTTCTAGGTTGGAATTTATGTCTTTATTCGATTGGTCTTGATTTTGTAGTGCATAATGTGCTTATTAACTTGATAGTATCCTCATTCTTTATAGTTATGTCTAGATGTCTTTAAACTTCACTTGTTTTTTCTCCTTTTGCCTTTAAAAATTGACTTGAGATCTAAAATCGCACGCCACCTGTTCGATGAAATGTCCATGTAAATGTCACTCCTAAATATGAAATTTGGTTTCTAGGTTCGAATCTATGCTTTTATTCGATCAGTCTTGATTTTGAAGGGTAGGATGTGTGTATTGGCTTGAACTATCCTCATTTTTTATGCTTATGCCTTGATGTCTTTACAGTTCACTTGTTTTCTTCTCCTTTTTCCTTTAAAAAATTGACTCGTGATCAATCTAACATTGCACGACAAGTGTTCGATGAAATGTCCATGTAAATGTCACTCCTTAATGTGGCATTCTATTTCTAGGTTCAAATTTATGCTTTTATTCGATCGATCTATATTTTGTAGTGCATAAATTGCATTTGTGCTACACACTATCCTCATTCTTTATGCTTATGCCTCGATGTCTTTAAAGTTCACTTGTTTTTTCTCCGTTTGCCTTTAAAAAGACTTATGATCTAACATTGCACGCCAAGTGTTCGATGAAATGTCCATTTAAATGTCCCTCCTAAATGTGCCAATGTGCTTATTAGCTTGATACTATCCTCATTCTTTATGCTTATGCCTAGATGTCTTTAAAGTTCACTTGTTTTTTCTCCTTTTGCCATTACAATGACTTTTGATCTTACATTGCAGGCCAAGTGTTCGATGAAATTTCCATATAAATGTCACTCCTAAATGTCGCATTCAGTTTCTAGGTTATAATTTATGCTTTTATTCGATCGGTAATGATTTTGTAGTGTAGAATGTGCTTATTGCCTTTATACTATCCTCAATTTTTATGCTTATGCCTAGATGTCTTTAAAGTTCACTTATTTTTCGTCCTTTTGCCTTTAAAATGACTTGTGATCTAACATTGCACGACAAGTGTTCGATAAAATGTCCATGTAATTGTCACTCCTAATTGTGGCATTCGGTTTCTAGGATTGAAATTATGTTTTTATTCGATCGGTCTTGATTTTTAGTGCAGTATGTGCTTATTGGCTTGATACTATCCTCATTTTTTATGCTTATGCTTAGATGGCCTTAAAGTTCACTTGTTTTTCATCTTTTGCCTTTAAAATTACTTGTGATCTAACTTTGCCTGCCTTTAAAATGCTTAGATGGTCTTGATTTTGTAGTGCAGAATGTGCTTATTGGCTTGATACTATCATCAATCTTTATGCTTATGCCTTGATCTCTATAAAATTTCACGCCAAGTAAATGTCACTCTTAAATATGACAATCGGTTTCTAGGTTTGAATTAATGCTTTTATTCGATCGGTCTGTGTTTTCTAGTGCAGAATGGGCTTATTAGCTTGATACTATCCTCTATCTTTATGCTTATTCCTAGATGTCTTTAAAGTCTACTTGTTTTTTCTCCTTTAGCCTTTAAAATGACTTGTCATCTAACATTGCACGACAAGTTTTTGATTAAATGTCCATGCAAATGTCACTCCTAAATGTGGCATTCGGTCTTGATTCTCTAGAGCTGAATGTGCAAATTGGCTTGATATTATCCTCATTCTTTATGCTTATTCGTAGATGTCTTTAAACGTCCATGTAAATGTCACTCCTAAATGTGGCATTCGTATTCTAGGTTCGAATTTATGCTTTTATTCGATCGGTCTTGATTTCGTAGTGCGGAATGTGCTTATTGCCTAGATACTATCCTCATTCTTTGTGCTTATGCCTAGATGTCTATAAAGTTCAATTATTTTTTGTCCTTTTGCATTTAAAATGACTTGTGACATAACATTGCACGCAAAGTGTTAGATGAAATGTCCATATAAATGTCACTACTAAATATGATATTCGGTTTCTAGGGTCGAATTTATGCTTTTAGTCGATCAGTTATGATTTTGCAGTGAAGAATGTGCTTATTGCCATGATACTATCCTCATTCTTCATGCGTATGCCTAGATCTCCTTAAAGTCTACTTGTTTTTTCTCCGTTTGCCTTTAAAATGACTTGTGATCTAAAATTGGCTGCCAAGTGTTCGATGAAATGTCCATGTAAATGTCACTCCGAAATGTGTTATTCAGTTTCTAAGTTCGAATTTATGCGTTTATTCGATTGGTCTTGATTTTGTAGTGCAGAATGTGCTTATTATCTTGATACTATCCTCATTCTTTATGCTTATGCCTAGATGTCTTTAAAGTTCACTTGTTTTTTGTCCTTTTGCCTTTAAAATGACTTGTGACATAACATTGCACGTCAAGTGTTTGATCAAATGTTCATATAAATGTCACTGCTAAATATGATATTTAGTTTCTAGGTTGGACTTTATGTTTTTATTCGATCAGTCTTGATTTTGTAGTGCAGAATGTGCTTATTGCCTTGATACTATCCTCATTCTTTATGCTTATGCCTAGATGTCTTTAAAGTTCACTTGTTTTTGTCCTTTTGCCTTTAAAACGAATTGTGACCTAACATTGCACGCCAAGTGATCAATGAAATGAACATGTAAATATCACTCCGAAATGTGGCATTAGGTTTCTAGGTTCGAATTTATGTTTTTATTCGATCGGTCTTGATTTTGTAGTGCATAATGTTCTTATTGGCTTGATACTATCCTCAATCTTTATGCTTATGCCGAGATGTCTTAATAGTTCTCTTGTTTTTTCTACATTTGCCTTTAAAATGACTTGTGATCTAAAATTGCCTGCCAAGTGTTCGAAGAAATGTCCATGTAAAAGTCACTCCGAAATATGTTATTCGGTTTCTAGGTTCGAATTTATGCTTTTATTCGATCGGTCTTGATTCATAGTAGTGCATATTGTGCTTATTGCATTGATACTATCTTCATTTTTTATGCTTACGCCAAGATGTCTCTAAAGTTCACTTGTCTTTTTGCCGTTAAAAATTGACTTGAGATCTAAAATTGCATGCCATGTGTTCGTCGAGATGTCCCTGTAAATGTCACTCTGAAATGTGTTATTCGGTTTCTTGGTTCGAATTTATGCTTTTATTCGATCGGTCTTGATTTCGTATTGCAGAATGTGCTTATTACCTTGATACTATCCTCATTATTTATGCTTATGCCTAGATGTGTTTAAAGTTCACTTGTTTTTTCTCCTTTTCCCTTTAAAAATTGACTTGTGATATAAAGTTGCACGCTAAGTATTCGATGAAATGTCCATGTAAATTTCACTCCGAAATGTGGCATTCGGTTTCTAGGTTCAACTTTATGCTTTTATTCGATCGGTCTTTATTTTGTAGTGGAGAATGTGCTTATTGCCTTGATACTATCATCATTCTTTATGCTTATGCCTAGATGTCTTTAAAGTTCACTTGTTTTTTGTCCTTTTGCCTTTAAAATGACTTGTGACCTAACATTGCACGCCAAGTGATCGATTAAATGTCCTTGTAAATGTCACTCCAAAATGTGGCATTCGGTTTCTAGCTTCGAATTTATGCTTTTAATTGATCGGTCTTGATTTCGTAGTACAGAATGTGCTTATTGCCTTGATACTATCCTCATTCTAAATGCTTATGCCTAGATGGTTTGAAAGATCACTTGTTTTTTGTCCTTTTGCCATAAAAATGACTTCTGACCTAACACTGCATGCCAAGTGATCGATGAAATGTCCATGCAAATGTCACTCCGAAATATGTTATTCGGTTTCTAGGTTCGAATTTCTGCTTTTATTCGATCGGTCTTGATTCATAGTAGTGCAGAATGTGCTTATTGCCGTGATACTATCCTCATTTTTTATGCTTATGCCTAGATGTTTTTAAAGTTCACTTGTTTTTTGTCCTTTTGCCTCTAAAATGACTTGTGACCTAACATTTCATGCCAAGTGTTCGATGAAATGTCCATGTAAATGTCACTTGGAAATGTCGCATTCGGTTTCTAGGTTTGAATTTATGCTTTTATTCGATCGGTCTTGATTTTGTAGTACAGAATGTGCTTATTGCCTTGATACTATCCTCATTCTATATGCTTATACCTATATGTCTTTAAAGTTCACTTGTTTTTGGTCCTTTTGCCTTTAAAATGACTTGTGACCTAACATTGCACTCTAAGTAATCGATGAAATGTCTATGTAAATGTCACTCTAAAATGTGGAATTCGGTTTCTAGGTTTGAATTTATGCTTTTATTCTATCGGTCTTGATTTCATAGTGTAAAATGTGCTTATTGCCTTGATACTATCATCATTCTTTATGCTTATGCCAAGATGTCTTTAAAGTTCTCTTGTTTTTTCTCCTTTTTCCATTAAAAATTGACTTGAGATCTAAAATTGCACGGTAAGTGTTCGATGAAATGTCCCTGTAAATGTCACTCTAAAATGTGGCATTCGGTTTCTAGGTTTGAATTTATGCTCTTATTCGATCGATTTTGATTTTGTAGTGAGGAATGTGCTTATTGCCTTGATACTTTCCTCATTCTTTATGCTTATGTCTAGATGTCTTTTAAGTTGACTTGTTTTTTGGTCCTTTTGACTATAAAATGACATGTGATGTAACATTGCACGCAAAGTGTTCGATGAAATGTTCATGTAAATGTCACTCCGAAATGTGTTATTCGGTTTCTAGGTTCGAATTTATGCTTTTATTCGATCGGTCTTTATTTGATAGTGCAAAATGTGCTTATTTGCTTGATACTATCCTCGTTTTAAATGTTTGTGCCCAGATGTCTTTAAAGATCACTTCTTTTTTATCCTTTCGCCTTTAAAATGACTTGTGACATAACACTGCACGCCAATTGTTCAATGAAATGTCCATGTAAATGTCACTTCGAAATGTGTTATTCTGTTTCTACGTTCGAATTTATGCTTTTATTCGATCGGTCTTGATTCATAGTAGTGTAGAATGTGCTTATTATCTTGATACTATCTTCATTCTTTATGCGTATGCATAGATGTCTTTAAAAATCACTTCTTCTTTTTTCCTTTTGCCTTTAAAATGACTTGTGAGCTAACATTGCACGCCAAGTGTTCGATGAAATGTCCATATAAATGTCACTCCGAAATGTGTTTTTCGGTTTCTAGGTTCGAATTTATACTTTTAATTGATCGGTCCTGATTCATAGTACTGCAGAATGTGCTTATTGCATTGATACTATCTTCATTCTTTATGCTTATGCCTAGATGTCTTTAAAGTTCACTTGTTTTTTCTCCTTTTACCTTTAAAATGACTTGTGACCTAACATTGAATGCAAAGAGTTCGATGAAATGTCCATGTAAATGTCACTCCGAACTGTGTTATTTGGTTTCTAGGTTCGAATTTATGCTTTTATTCGACCGGTCTTGATTTCGTAGTGCAGAATGTGCTTATTTCCTTGAAACTATCCTCATTCTTTATGCTTATGCCTAGATGTCTTTAAAGTTCACTTGTTTTTTGTCCTTTTTCCTTTAAAATGACTTCTTGCCTAACATTTCACGCCAAGTGTTCGATGAAATGTCCATGTAAATGTCACTTCTAAATGTGGCATTCAGTTTCTAGGTTCGAATTTAAGCTTTTATTCGATCGGTCTTGATTTGGTAGTGTAGAATGTGCATATTGGCTTGATACTATCCTCATTCTTTATGCTTATGCCTAGATGTGTTTAAAGTTTACTTGTTTTTTCTCCTTTTCCCTTTAAAAATTGACGTGTGATATAAAATTGCACGCCAATTGTTCGATGAAATGTCCATGTAAATGTCACTCTGAAATGTGTTATTTTGTTTCTAGGTTTAAAGTTATGCTTTTATTCGATCGGTCAAGATTTGATAGTGCAGAATATACTTATTGGGTTGATACTATCCTCATTTTAAATGCTTATGCCTAGGTGTCTTCAAAGATCACTTCTTTTTTGTCCTTTCGCCTTTAAAGTGACTTGTGACCTAACATTACACACCAAGTGTTCGATGAAATGTCCATGTTAATGTCACTCTTAAATTTGGCATTCGGTTTCTAGGTATGAATTTATGCTCTTATTCGATCGATTTTGATTTTGTAGTGAGGAATGTGCTTTATTGGCTTGATACTATCCTCATTCTTTATGCTTATGTCTAGATGTCTTTTAAGTTCACTTGTTTTTTGTCCTTTTGCCTTTAACTGACTTGTGATGTAACATTACACGCAAAGTGTTCGATGAATTGTTCATGTAAATGTCTTTCCGAAATGTGATATTCGGTTTCTAGGTTCGAATTTATGCTTTTATTCGATCGGTCTTGATTCATAGTAGTGCAGAATGTGCTTATTGCCTTGATACTATCTTCATTCTTTATGCTTATGCCTAGATGTCTTTAAAGTTCACTTGTTTTTTGTCCTTTTGCCTTCAAAATGACTTGTGACCTAACATTACATGCCAAGAGTTCGATGAAATGTCCATGTAAATGACACTCCGAAATCTGTTATTCGGTTTCTAGGTTCTAATTTTTGCTTTTATTCGACCGGTCTTGATTTCGTAGTGCGGAATGTGCTTATTGCCTTGATACTATCCTCATTGTTTATGCTTATGCCTAGATGTCTTTAAAGTTCACTTGTTTTTTGTCCTTTTGCCTTTAAAATGACTTCTTGCCTAAAATTTCACGCCAAGTGTTCGATGAAATGTCCATGTAAATGTCACTTCTAAATTTGGCATTCGGTTTCTAGGTTCGAATTTAAACTTTTGTTCGACCGGTCTTGATTTTGTAGGGTAGAATGTGCATATTGGCTTTATACTATCCTCATTCTTTATGCTTATGCCTAGATGTGTTTAAAGTTCACTTGTTTTTTCTCCTTTTCCCTTTAAAAATTGACTTGTGATATAAAATTGCACGCCAATAATTCGATAAAATGTTCATGTAAATGTCACTCTGAAATGTGTTATTTGGTTTCTAGGTTTGAATTTATGCTTTTATTCGATTGGTCTTGATTTGATAGTGCAGAATATACTTATTGGGTTGATACTATCCTCATTTTAAATGCTTATGCCTAGGTGTCTTCAAAGATCACTTCTTTTTTGTCCTTTCGCCTTTAAAATGACTTGTGACCTAACATTACACACCAAGTGTTCGATGAAATGTCCATATTAATGTCACTCTTAAATGTGGCATTCGGTTTATAGGTTTGAATTTATGCTCTTATTCGATCGATTTTGATTTTGTAGTGAGGAATGTGCTTATTGGCTTGATACTATCCTCATTCTTTATGCTTATGTCTAGATGTCTTTTAAGTTCACTTGTTTTTTGTCCTTTTGCCTTTAAATGACTTGTGAGCTAACATTGCACGCCAAGTGTTCGATGAATTGTTGATGTAAATGTCTTTCCGAAATGTGTTATTCGGTTTCTAGGTTTGAATTTATGCTTTTAATCGATCGGTCTTGATTCATAGTAGTGCATAATGTGCTTATTGCCTTGATACTATCTTCATTCTTTATGCTTATGCCTAGATGTCTTTAAAGTTCACTTGTTTTTTTTCCTTTTGCCTTCAAAATGACTTGTGACCTAACATTGAATGCAAAGAGTTCGATGAAATGTCCATGTAAATGTCACTCCGAACTGTGTTATTTGGTTTCTAGGTTCGAATTTATGCTTTTATTCGACCGGTCTTGATTTCGTAGTGCAGAATGTGCTTATTGCCTTGATACTATCCTCATTCTTTATGCTTATGCCTAGATGTCTTTAAAGTTCACTTGTTTTTTATCCTTTTGCCTTTAAAATGACTTCTTGCCTAACATTTCACGCCAAGTGTTCGATGAAATGTCCATGTAAATGTCACTTCTAAATGTGGCATTCGGTTTCTAGGTTCGAATTTAAGCTTTTATTCGAACGGTCTTGATTTGGTAGTGTAGAATGTGCATATTGGCTTGATACTATCCTCATTCTTTATGCTTATGCCTAGATGTGTTTAAAGTTCACTTGTTTTTTCTCCTTTTCCCTCTAAAAATTAACTTGTGATATAAAATTGCACGCGAAGTGTTCGATGATATGTCCATGTCAATGTCACTCCGAAATGTTTTATTCGGTTTCTAGGTTCGAATTTATACTTTTATTCGATCGGTCTTGATTCATAGTAGTGCAGAATGTGCTTATTGTCTTGATATTATCTTCATTCTTTATTCTTATGCCTAGATGTCTTTAAAGTTCACTTGTTTTTTTTCCTTTTGCCTTCAAAATGACTTGTGACCTAACATTGAATGCAAAGAGTTCGATGAAATGTCCATGTAAATGTCACTCCGAACTGTGTTATTTGGTTTCTAGGTTCGAATTTATGCTTTTATTCGACCGGTCTTGATTTCGTAGTGCAGAATGTGCTTATTGCCTTGATACTATCCTCATTCTTTATGCTTATGCCTAGATGTCTTTAAAGTTCACTTGTTTTTTATCCTTTTGCCTTTAAAATGACTTCTTGCCTAACATTTCACGCCAAGTGTTCGATGAAATGTCCATGTAAATGTCACTTCTAAATGTGGCATTCGGTTTCTAGGTTCGAATTTAAGCTTTTATTCGAACGGTCTTGATTTGGTAGTGTAGAATGTGCATATTGGCTTGATACTATCCTCATTCTTTATGCTTATGCCTAGATGTGTTTAAAGTTCACTTGTTTTTTCTCCTTTTCCCTCTAAAAATTAACTTGTGATATAAAATTGCACGCGAAGTGTTCGATGATATGTCCATGTCAATGTCACTCCGAAATGTTTTATTCGGTTTCTAGGTTCGAATTTATACTTTTATTCGATCGGTCTTGATTCATAGTAGTGCAGAATGTGCTTATTGTCTTGATATTATCTTCATTCTTTATTCTTATGCCTAGATGTCTTTAAATTTCACTTGTTTTTTTCCTTTTGTCCTTTAGAAAGACTTGTGACCTAACATTTCATGCCAAGTGTTCAATGAAATGTCCATGTAAATGTCACTCCTAAATGTGGTATTCGGTTTCTAGGTTCGAATTTATGCTTTTATTCGATCGCTCTTGATTTCGTAGTGTAGAATGTGCTTATTGCCTTGATAATATCCTCATTCTTTATGCTTATGTCGAGATGTCTTTAAAGTTCACTTGTTTCTTGTCCTTTTGCCATAAAAACTGACTTGTGATCTAAAATCGCACGGTAAGTGTTCGATGAAATGTCCCTGTAAATGTCACTCTTAAATGTGGCATTCGGTTTCTAGGTTTGAATTTATGCTCTTATTCGATCGATTTTGATTTTGTAGTGAGGAATGTGCTTATTAGCTTGATACTATCCTCATTCATTATGCTTATGTCTAGATGTCTTTTAAGTTCACTTGTTTTTTGTCCTTTTGCCTTTAAATGACTTGTGATGTAACATTGCATGCAAAGTATTCGATGAATTATTCATGTAAATGTCTTTCCGAAATGTGTTATTCGGTTTCTAGGTTCGAATTTATGGTTTTATTCGATCGGTCTTGATTCATAGTAGTGCAGAATGTGCTTATCGCCTTGATACTATCTTCATTCTTTATGCTTATGCCTAGATGTCTTTAAAGTTCACTTGTTTTTTGTCCTTTTGCCTTCAAAATGACTTGTGACCTAACATTACATGCCAAGAGTTCGATGAAATGTCCATGTAAATGATACTCCAAAATCTGTTATTCGGTTTCTAGGTTCTAATTTTTGCTTTTATTCGACCGGTCTTGATTTCGTAGTGTAGAATGTACTTATTGCCTTGATACTATCCTCATTGTTTATGCTTATGCCTAGATGTCTTTAAAGTTCACTTGTTTTTTGTCCTTTTGCCTTTAAAATGACTTCTTGCCTAAAATTTCACGCCAAGTGTTCGATGAAATGTCCATGTAAATGTCACTTCTAAATGTGGCATTCAGTTTCTAGGTTCGAATTTAAGCTTTTTTCGACCGGTCTTGATTTTGTAGGGTAGAATGGGCATATTGGCTTTATACTATCCTCATTCTTTATGCTTATGCCTAGATGTGTTTAAAGTTCACTTGTTTTTTCTCCTTTTCCCTTTAAAAATTGACTTGTGATATAAAATTGCACGCCAATAATTCGATAAAATGTCCATGTAAATGTCACTCTGAAATGTGTTATTTGGTCTAGGTTTGAATTTATGCTTTTATTCGATTGGTCTTGATTTGATAGTGCATAATATACTTATTGGGTTGATACTATCCTCATTTTAAATGCTTATGCCTAGGTGTCTTCAAAGATCACTTCTTTTTTGTCCTTTCGCCTTTAAAATGACTTGTGACCGAACATTACACACCAAGTGTTCGATGAAATGTCCATATTAATGTCACTCTTAAATGTGGCATTCGGTTTATAGGTTTGAATTTATGCTCTTATTCGATCGATTTTGATTTTGTAGTGAGGAATGTGCTTATTGGCTTGATACTATCCTCATTCTTTATGCTTATGTCTAGATGTCTTTTAAGTTCACTTGTTTTTTGTCCTTTTGCCTTTAAATGACTTGTGAGCTAACATTGCACGCCAAGTGTTCGATGAATTGTTGATGTAAATGTCTTTCCGAAATGTGTTATTCGGTTTCTAGGTTCGAATTTATGCTTTTAATCGATCAGTCTTGATTCATAGTAGTGCATAATGTGCTTATTGCCTTGATACTATCTTCATTCTTTATGCTTATGCCTAGATGTCTTTAAAGTTCACTTGTTTTTTTTCCTTTTGCCTTCAAAATGACTTGTGACCTAACATTGAATGCAAAGAGTTCGATGAAATGTCCATGTAAATGTCACTCCGAACTGTGTTATTTGGTTTCTAGGTTCGAATTTATGCTTTTATTCGACCGGTCTTGATTTCGTAGTGCAGAATGTGCTTATTGCCTTGATACTATCCTCATTCTTTATGCTTATGCCTAGATGTCTTTAAAGTTCACTTGTTTTTTATCCTTTTGCCTTTAAAATGACTTCTTGCCTAACATTTCACGCCAAGTGTTCGATGAAATGTCCATGTAAATGTCACTTCTAAATGTGGCATTCGGTTTCTAGGTTCGAATTTAAGCTTTTATTCGAACGGTCTTGATTTGGTAGTGTAGAATGTGCATATTGGCTTGATACTATCCTCATTCTTTATGCTTATGCCTAGATGTGTTTAAAGTTCACTTGTTTTTTCTCCTTTTCCCTCTAAAAATTAACTTGTGATATAAAATTGCACGCGAAGTGTTCGATGATATGTCCATGTCAATGTCACTCCGAAATGTTTTATTCGGTTTCTAGGTTCGAATTTATACTTTTATTCGATCGGTCTTGATTCATAGTAGTGCAGAATATGCTTATTGTCTTGATATTATCTTCATTCTTTATTCTTATGCCTAGATGTCTTTAAATTTCACTTGTTTTTTTCCTTTTGTCCTTTAGAAAGACTTGTGACCTAACATTTCATGCCAAGTGTTCAATGAAATGTCCATGTAAATGTCACTCCTAAATGTGGTATTCGGTTTCTAGGTTCGAATTTATGCTTTTATTCGATCGCTCTTGATTTCGTAGTGTAGAATGTGCTTATTGCCTTGATAATATCCTCATTCTTTATGCTTATGTCGAGATGTCTTTAAAGTTCACTTGTTTCTTGTCCTTTTGCCATTAAAAACTGACTTGAGATCTAAAATCGCACGGTAAGTGTTCGATGAAATGTCCCTGTAAATGTCACTCTTAAATGTGGCATTCGGTTTCTAGGTTTCAATTTATGCTCTTATTCGATCGATTTTGATTTTGTAGTGAGGAATGTGCTTATTAGCTTGATACTATCCTCATTCATTATGCTTATGTCTAGATGTCTTTTAAGTTCACTTGTTTTTTGTCCTTTTGCCTTTAAATGACTTGTGATGTAACATTGCACGCAAAGTGTTCGATGAATTATTCATGTAAATGTCTTTCCGAAATGTGTTATTCGGTTTCTAGGTTCGAATTTATGCTTTTATTCGATCGGTCTTGATTCATAGTAGTGCAGAATGTGCTTATCGCCTTGATACTATCTTCATTCTTTATGCTTATGCCTAGATGTCTTTAAAGTTCACTTGTTTTTTGTCCTTTTGCCTTCAAAATGACTTGTGATCTAACATTACATGCGAAGAGTTCGATGAAATGTCCATGTAAATGATACTCCGAAATCTGTTATTCGGTTTCTAGGTTCTAATTTTTGCTTTTATTCGACCGGTCTTGATTTCGTAGTGCAGAATGTGCTTATTGCCTTGATACTATCCTCATTGTTTATGCTTATGCCTAGATGTCTTTAAAGTTCACTTGTTTTTTGTCCTTTTGCCTTTAAAATGACTTCTTGCCTAAAATTTCACGCCAAGTGTTCGATGAAATGTCCATGTAAATGTCACTTCTAAATTTGGCATTCGGTTTCTAGGTTCGAATTTAAACTTTTATTCGACCGGTCTTGATTTTGTAGGGTAGAATGTGCATATTGGCTTTATACTATCCTCATTCTTTATGCTTATGCCTAGATGTGTTTAAAATTCACTTGTTTTTTCTCCTTTTCCCTTTAAAAATTGACTTGTGATATAAAGTTGTTGGTGGAAAAATACACGCATGGTAATCAATATCGAAGAATAAAACGGGAAAAAATTGCACGCCAATAATTCGATAAAATGTCCATGTAAATGTCACTCTGAAATGTGTTATTTGGTTTCTAGGTTTGAATTTATGCTTTTATTCGATTGGTCTTGATTTGATAGTGCAGAATATACTTATTGGGTTTATACTATCCTCATTTTAAATGCTTATGCCTAGGTGTCTTCAAAGATCACTTCTTTTTTGTCCTTTCGCCTTTAAAATGACTTGTGACCGAACATTACACACCAAGTGTTCGATGAAATGCCCATATTAATGTCACTCTTAAATGTGGCATTCGGTTTATAGGTTTGAATTTATTCTCTTATTCGATCGATTTTGATTTTGTAGTGAGGAATGTGCTTATTGGCTTGATACTATCCTCATTCTTTATGCTTATGTCTAGATGTCTTTTAAGTTCACTTGTTTTTTGTCCTTTTGCCTTTAAATGACTTGTGAGCTAACATTGCACGCCAAGTGTTCGATGAATTGTTGATGTAAATGTCTTTCCGAAATGTGCTATTCGGTTTCTAGGTTCGAATTTATGCTTTTAATCGATCGGTCTTGATTCATAGTAGTGCATAATGTGCTTATTGCCTTGATACTATCTTCATTCTTTATGCTTATGCCTAGATGTCTTTAAAGTTCACTTGTTTTTTTTCCTTTTGCCTTCAAAATGACTTGTGACCTAACATTGAATGCAAAGAGTTCGATGAAATGTCCATGTAAATGTCACTCCGAACTGTGTTATTTGGTTTCTAGGTTCGAATTTATGCTTTTATTCGACCGGTCTTGATTTCGTAGTGCAGAATGTGCTTATTGCCTTGATACTATCCTCATTCTTTATGCTTATGCCTAGATGTCTTTAAAGTTCACTTGTGTTTTATCCTTTTGCCTTTAAAATGACTTCTTGCCTAACATTTCACGCCAAGTGTTCGATGAAATGTCCATGTAAATGTCACTTCTAAATGTGGCATTCGGTTTCTAGGTTCGAATTTAAGCTTTTATTCGAACGGTCTTGATTTGGTAGTGTAGAATGTGCATATTGGCTTGATACTATCCTCATTCTTTATGCTTATGCCTAGATGTGTTTAAAGTTCACTTGTTTTTTCTCCTTTTCCCTCTAAAAATTAACTTGTGATATAAAATTGCACGCGAAGTGTTCGATGATATGTCCATGTCAATGTCACTCCGAAATGTTTTATTCGGTTTCTAGGTTCGAATTTATACTTTTATTCGATCGGTCTTGATTCATAGTAGTGCAGAATGTGCTTATTGTCTTGATATTATCTTCATTCTTTATTCTTATGCCTAGATGTCTTTAAATTTCACTTGTTTTTTTCCTTTTGTCCTTTAGAAAGACTTGTGACCTAACATTTCATGCCAAGTGTTCAATGAAATGTCCATGTAAATGTCACTCCTAAATGTGGTATTCGGTTTCTAGGTTCGAATTTATGCTTTTATTCGATCGCTCTTGATTTCGTAGTGTAGAATGTGCTTATTGCCTTGATAATATCCTCATTCTTTATGCTTATGTCGAGATGTCTTTAAAGTTCACTTGTTTCTTGTCCTTTTGCCATTAAAAACTGACTTGAGATCTAATATCGCACGGTAAGTGTTCGATGAAATGTCCCTGTAAATGTCACTCTTAAATGTAGCATTCGGTTTCTAGGTTTGAATTTATGCTCTTATTCGATCGATTTTGATTTTGTAGTGAGGAATGTGCTTATTAGCTTGATACTATCCTCATTCATTATGCTTATGTCTAGATGTCTTTTAAGTTCACTTGTTTTTTGTCCTTTTGCCTTTAAATGACTTGTGATGTAACATTGCACGCAAAGTGTTCGATGAATTATTCATGTAAATGTCTTTCCGAAATGTGTTATTCGGTTTCTAGGTTCGAATTTATGCTTTTATTCGATCGGTCTTGATTTGATAGTGTAGAATGTGCTTATTGGCTTGATACTATCCTCCATTTTAAATGCTTATGCCTAGATGTCTTTAAAGATAACTTCTTTTTTGTCCTTTCACCTTTAAAATTACTTGTGACCTATCATTGCACGCCAAGTGTTCGATGAAATGTCCATGTAAATGTCACTCCGAAATGTGTTATTCGGTTTCTAGGTTCGAATTTATGCTTTTATTCGATCGGTCGTGATTCATAGTAGTACAGAATGTGCTTATTTGATGTGAGCACGATTCCGTAGAACCGAACCCACGACAGACCTTTTACTTGAGGCTCGTATTAGGTGTCTAGAGTCGCGCGGAAGACTTCGATTGATCTTAATAGTGACACGATATGGAGAATTGATTGAGTGAGTGAAAGAGAATGGATGATGAGGTTCTAGCAAGCACACGATAGTGATATTATTAATATGAAAGATAACAAGGGGGCTCGGGACTAGAAGTAGGAGCAAGGCTTCCACTAACAATCTAATCAGTAAATGAGCTAACCTAGGAAAAGAGCTAGGCGAGACCTATAAATAGGCACGCCTATGCCAAAGAAAACAAGTGGGCGGTGCAAGGCTTGGGCGTTCGTGCAAGAGAGTCCCAACACACTAGCCCACACACAACTTCCTAAAACAAAACATACTAAAACAGCAAGTGTCTCAAAATACTCAAAACAACTAAATAAAGCAATAAAAGATAAGTAGGCGCGCCGGCACGGCAGTGGCGCGCCTCTGGAGCAGCCTATCCAAGTCCTGGCACGAGACGCTGGCGCAGGTCTGGCACGTGGCTGGCGCAGCAGATCCTGGGTCTGGCACGGTAGGGCAGGGCGCGTCGGGTGCAATGGTCACGACGCAGACTTGGCTTGGCACGGTAGCGTGGCACAAGCCATGGCCTGCGTTGCAACGAGCCACGATGGCCTGTGTGGCCGAGGCAATGGACCTCGCACGGGCACGAGTGACCGGCCCGTCTGAACGAAGGCCAAGGGCCTCCTCCTCCTGGGTGGCGTCTATGAACGGGGTCGCATCACCCACCCCCACTTGGCTCAACGTGACACAGTAAGTCCTCCCACCGTCGTGGGTTGGCCTTGAGCATGGAGCGTAAGAGCTTGCCCAAGGTGTGCTTAGTCACCTCGGTTTGACCATCCGTCTGGGGATGATAAGTTGCTAAAAACAGGAGTTGTGTACCAAGCTTTCCCCAAAGCGTCCTCTAGAAATGGATACAGAGTTTGGTGTTCCGATCGCTAACGATCCTCCGTGGGATCCCATGTAGCTTCACTACGTGCTCAAAAAACAAGTTTGCGACATCAGTAGCGTTGTTATTTCCTTTGCACGCAATAAAGTGAACCATTTTTGAAAAACAGTCCACAACTACGAAAATGGAGTCTTTACCACGCCTCGACATTAGTAATCCTGTCACGAAGTCCATGGAAATGTCTTCCCACGGTGCGTTGGGAACCGGAAGAGGTTGGTAAAGTCCGTGCGGATTACTATGGGACTTAGCCATTTGACATGGCACGCAGCCTCGACAATACTTGTGAACATCCGAGGCCATTTTGGGCCAAAAGAAGTGCTCACGAAGTGCTGCTAAGGTTTTGGCTATGCCAAAGTGTCCCTGGCCGTCATGAGCTTCTTTGAGCAACAAGTGTCTCACCGAAGAACTCGGAATGCAAAGCTTTCCGGCTCGGTAGAGATACCCGTTGTCCAAGAGGTAACTCTCATGTATCCGCTTTAGCTCGAGGTTTTCCATGATAGGTTTAAACAACGAATCATGCAAATAGATCTCCTTAATCAAGGAAAACCCAAGCAATTTGGCCTGAAGCGAAGTGAGTAAAACGTACCTCCTAGAGAGAGCGTCGGCGACAATGTTCTCTTTCCCCTTTTTGTGGGCAATAATATACGGAAAGATTTCCATGTACTCTACCCAACGAGCATGACGTCTACTCAAAGTGTTTTGGCTTTTTAAGTAAGCCAGGGCCGCGTGGACCGTATGGATAACGAACTCACTTGTATGTCGGGTAATTAAGTGTGGGGCCCTTCAACTTCTCGCTAAAATAAGCGATGGGACGCTTCTCTTGGAGGAGTACGCCGCCAATTCCAATGTCGGAAGCGTCGCACTAGACCTCGAAACGCTTGGAAAAATCCGGCAATTGCAGAACTGGGGCGCGACACAGGGCATCCTTGAGAGCGCAAAAGGCGTTCTCGTGGACCGGAAACCATTTGATCTCCGTCGCTTTCTTGGTTAAATTATGGAGTGGCCCGACGATGGACGAGAAGTCCTTGACGAATCACCTATAAAATCCCGCGAGCCCTAAGAAGGAGCGAACCATTGTCGGGGTCGTGGGATTGGGCCACTCAAGGATTGCGCGGATCTTGTCGTCATTCACTTTCAAGCCATCCTTGGATACGACGAAACCAAGAAAGTTCGTCGTATCCGAGCAAAACGTGCACTTACTTAAATTTACATACAAAGAATGTTCGCGAAGGCATTCTAACACACTCCTAAGGTGCCTCGCGTGAGATTCCAAGTCTTTAGAATAAACAAAAATTTCGTCAAAATACACGACGACGAAATGTCACAAAAAATTTCGAAAAACAAAATTCATTAACCGCATGAAGGTACTAGGGGCGTTTGTGAGGCCAAAAGGCATCACAAGCCATTCGTACAGACCGTGTTTGGTCTTAAATGCGGTCTTCCATTCATCCCCGGACTCCATGCGAATTTGGTGATAACCGCTCCTTAAATCTATCTTTGAAAAGACCGCGGCGTCATGGAGCTCGTCAAGCATGTCATCTACGCGAGGGATGGGATGCCTATACTTGATTGTGATATTGTTGATGGCCCGGCAATCGACGCACATCCGCCAAGAACCGTCCTTCTTAGGCACCAAAATCACCTGGACCGCACACGGGCTAAGGGACTCACGAATGAACCCCTTGTCCAAAAGCTCTTGGACTTGGCGTTGGAGTTCGTGAGTTTGCTTCGGCGATGCCCTATATGCAGCCCTGTTGGGTAAGGAAGCTTCGGGAATCAAATCGATCTTGTGCTCGATCCCGCACAAGGGAGGTAATCCATCGGGCAATGCCGTCGGCATTACATCTTGAAACTCCTGCAAAAGAGACACCACACTAGAAGGAAGTGCATTCTCCGTGGTAGGAGAAACAGAAAGCAATGGACAAATAAGAAAAAGAGGTTTACCGTCCCTTTGAGTTTTGGCCACGTCGCGGTGGCACGCTAGCAAGAGCCTCTGTTGGCACGATCCCATGAGTGGTGGCTCGTCATCTTCCAAAATCCTCGTGCCATACTTAGCCAAATTTTGAGGGATGCTATGAACTTCAGTTTGTGGCCTTTTTGATGCTGGAGCTCCCACAGAATGTTTTCCCAATTCAGAATTGAGCGAAGCCATTGAATGTGGCTGCGGTGGGGCGTCCGATCGGATCGTGCACGGCGCCTGAGGCTTTTTCTTGACATCTGCTCGGCGCTCCTGCTGGGAGTCATCATCATTCTTGCAAACATGGCCAGAAACATGTGGAACGCCGCTTGAAATGGCCGATTTGGCCAGAACGCCTCTGGAGGCCTCTATCGCGACGCTGGTGGCGCCTAGAGGAGGTGTGTTCGAGCCATTCGAGGGCCATTGAAACTTGGGCAGGCGATCTGGATGCCCAGGGGGTTTATGTGGATTTTTGGACCCCTTGGAACCCAGAACGCCCATGGCACTTGCTGGCTGTGGGAGAACGCCCTTTGGGGCCCCATCGGCGCGTTGCAAGGCGCCCGGTTTGCCCAAGGAGGGGCGCTCCTGGTCCTTGTCCACTTGTGCTCGGCGCTCCCTGGGATGACCCTCCAGTGGTTGAATATTAAAGCCATGGGGACCAGGAGCACCCACAGAATAGGCCAAATTAGATTGTGACGCCATGGAACCGTCCACCGACGCGTCTCTTGCCTTGTCCTTTATTTTTGGACGTTGCCTTTCGGCTTCATCCTGCAATGACTCACTTGGGGACATAGATAAGAGAGTCATGCGCTTCCCATGCCAATTGAACATGTAAGTGTTCAAATAGCCATCGTGGAGCACGTGACGATCAAATTGCCATGGATGACCCAACAACAAGTGTGTGGCGTCCGTAGGCGTGACATCAAAAAGAAGTGTGTCACTATAAAAACCAATGGAAAAGGAGAACGATACTTGCCTTTTAACCCAATCTCCGTCGTCGTTAAAGATCCATTGTAGCTTGAAAGGAGCGGGATGTGGTGTCGTTTGAAGTTTGAAGTAATCGACCACCTTTTGACTTAAGAAGTTAGAACAACTCCCCGAGTCTATTATGACGCTCTAACTCACGTCCTTGTGCAAACACCTTGTGTGAAAAAGTTGTTCTCTTTGATCACTCGGCAAGGCCTCTTTCATGCTTAGAGCACGCCTAGTCACCAAGCCGAGTTTGGTTGCACTAAGGCCCTCGCTAGGGTCACAGTGAAGCTCTTCTTCTTCTTGTGCTTCGACGGCCTCTTCATACTCTTCCACACTTTCGTATGGGTCTCCACTAGCCGTGAACAAAACCTGCTTGGAATTCGGGCAATCCCGTTGCAAGTGCCCACACCCTCCACACTTGTAGCATGTCGTGTCTCGAGCGCGTTCACTCGACTTGGGAGGGGGCTGCCGGTCTCGGTTTAGGGGTGTCCTTGCTTCAATCTTAGGAGGCCCAACCTGTTTTGAGACTTGGGGGAAGAAGAGGAAGAAACAAACTTATTAGCACTAAAACCGGATTGATTAGAGGAAGATCCATAACTTTTATTAGTCCAATTGGCCTTGTCGCGTTGTTCTTGCTTGTAGATCGTCATGGCCGTGTGAACTAGCAATGAAATTGATTTGATTGGTATCACCTCCAATTTGTCCGCTATAGATTGGCGAAGTCCGCCAAGGAAGCTTGTTTTGAGGACCGAAGGAGCGGCACTAATTCCAGCCTTGAAGAACATGTCTTCAAGTTTGGAAAAGAACTCCTCCGGGGTCATGTTGCCTTGCCGTAAACGCACAATTTCCATGTGCATCTTGTCCTTGTAGTTTTTCGGGATGTACTTCTTTCGCATGACGCACACTAATTGATGCCATTCCCGAATTGGGGCTTTTCCTTTCCGAGCCCTATCGGCCTCGAATCGGTTCCACCACAAACTAGCGGCACCATGAATGTGAAGTTTCACGACTTCTACTTTTTCATCCTCATTGTATCTCAAGTGCTTAAGGACATGCTCGGTACCCTGCAACCACTCAAGAAAAACGTTAGGGTCATAATTACCATAAAAACTCTCAAATTTAACCTTAATGTCGCGTCGGGCCATGATGGCACGATCGGGGTCCCGGTTGGTACGCGTCTCGGGTGTACGGGCGCGCCTGTAGTGGCTCCCGTCGCGTCTTTGGCCGCACCTTGGATCCCAATCGTCATCATCGCCCGGATCACCGCCTTGCCCACATTCTCGGCGCCGGTGCCCGTCTCGATCGCGCCGATCCTCTCGGTCACGATCCGAGTCTCGGCCTTGGTGCCAGTTCCTACGATGGCGCGGTGGTGAAGCCGCTATGGCACGCTCATACTCCCTTCGGTTTTTAGGCAAATTAGGGAGCGGAATCCAACTATCGGAATTGTTGTCATTTTCTGCCGGGTCTTTGATGCGGTGGCCATGGTCATAATTCGAAGGTTGCTCGTCACTGAACTCATCCGTAGATGTGTCCTCGGAGCCACTAGAATAAGGAGATCTAGCGCTTTGGTGGTCCAAAAAATCTTCGACTCGATAGTCATCCTCTCGATAATGGGATTTACCGAGAGTCTTCCTAGGAGTCGGTCTATGATGCGGAGTCCGTGAACGGCTACGATAGCCTCTCTTAGACTGTTTCTTTTTTCCACTAGACTTGTTACGTCTATCCTCCTCAAAATAATCCTCATCGGAGAATACGTCTACCGTTTCGTGGTCTTGATGATATCGAACTTGTTGACGGAAATTTTTTGGTGTGTGTGCACCATCAAACCTGTCAACCTCATGTCTACTTTCTCGGATAGAGTCAAGGTGATGTAGTTGGCCTTGTTGACTATCGGAGGTGAGTTGTTGTTTTCCTTTCACCCTGGCACGAGCCTCGGCATCCGCAACGGCTTGAACGGTCGCGTCTGGCGCGATCACTACCGATGATATCGCACGCTTGATTTGCGTGGAGTGGCTTAGGGAAGCCAATTGACGCCGCAGCTCAGCGTTCTCCTCGCGCAAAGCTGCGTTCTCGTTCGAGGCCAAAGGTTGTCGCGAGTTTGTCTCATGTTGGCCCGGCGTTAATAATTCTTCAATCGTTTAACACAAAGCTTTACAAGACCTTGTAAGGCAAGCCAACTGAATTAGTTCAAAGCACACGAACAAATAGGGTTGGCTAGGTTTAAGGATCTCGATTGCTTACAAGAGAAGTAGATCAAACAAGTATGCAAGAATGAAACAAAAGAGCAAGTATAAGAGAAGGGAGAAGAGAGAACCTCGAGTAGAAATGGGCGTAGAAGATAGAAGAGAAAGGACGGCAATGGTTGCCAAAGAAGAAGATATATGAATGGATATGCGAGATCAATTAAAGGAGACAATATCCAATCAATTATGCATGAGTTGCCATAAGAAAAGAGATGGGAGAGAGAAAGATATGGTGGATGAAAATAGGATAGACATGATCCAATCAAGAAATAATATTTGCCATAATCAAGGATATGATATCAATCAAACAAATATGGGATCCAATCAAGGAAAGATATGGCCGATATCTCTGGATATATTTTTTTTAAGACAATTGACTACCTTACCTTATTTTGGCTATGATAGTCAAAGCATATTTTTTTTTGGAATGGACTTAATTTTTTTATTTTTTTTTGATAATCGGCCAAATCAAGAAACAAATCCCTACAATCAAGGCAAAATCTTCCCAATTTGAGTATGGAAAGATATGCCAAACAACCAACAAAGAATAACACGATTTTAGGACGGTTCTAGCATGATTTTAGGCACAAAAATATGGCAAGATTGAGTAATTTTAATCGGCCAAGGAAGGAACAAATCATCAAGAAATCGTGTCAAACAAAAATGGTAACAAAATTGATCATGTCATAAACACCATTTTGAGCAAAAACATTTTGTGGATGAATGAAGGGTTTATGCGTGTGAGAATGATGAAAAGGAAGAAAAATTCGTGTGACACTTGAACCAAAAGAGTTTGAACGAGACTTACGCAACCTCGTGGCTTTGATCCCAGTTGATGCGAGCACGATTCCGTAGAACCGAACCCGCGACGGATCTTTGACTTGAGGCTAGTATTAGGTCTCTAGAGTCGCGCGGAGAACTTCGATTGATCTTAATAGTGACACGAACTACTTGTGGATTTTAAGGTTATGGAGAATTGATTGAGTGAGTGAAAGAGAATGGATGTTGAGGTTCTAGAAAGCACACGAATGTGATATTATTAATATGAAAGATAACAAGGGGGCTCGGGACTAGAAGTAGGAGCAAGGCTTCCACTAACAATCTAATCCGTAAATGAGCTAACCTAGGAAAAGAGCTAGGCGAGACCTATAATTAGGCACGCCTATGCCAAAGAAAACAAGTGGGCGGCGCAAGGCTTGGGCCTTCGTGCGAAGAGAGGCCCAACACACTAGCCCACACACAAGTTCCTAAAACAAAACATACTAAAACAAGCAAGTGTCTCAAAATAGTCAAAATAACTAAATAAAGCAATAAAAGATAAGTAGGCGCGCCTCTGGCGTAGCCGGATCCTAGTCTTGGACGAGACGCTAGCGCAGGTCTGGCACGTGGCTGACGCGGCAGATCCTGAGTCTGGCACGGTAAGGCTGGGCGCGTCGGGTGCGATGGTCACGACGCAGACTTGGCTTGGCACGGTGGCGTGGCACAAGCCATGGCCTGCGTTGCAACGAGCCACGATGGCCTGTGTGGCCGAGGCCATGAATCTCGTACGGGCACGAGTGACCGGCCTGTCTGAACGAAGGCCAAGGGCCTCCTCCTCCTGGGTGGCGTCTAGGAACGGGATCGCATCACCCTCCCCCACTTGGCTCGGAAACGTCCCCGTTTCCTCTTCATAAAAAGTAGGCTCTATGTATGGAGAGAGATTGGCGACGTTGACCGTGGAATGCACGTTGTACTTCCCTTGGAGATCGATCCTATAAGCATTGTCCCCGATGCGCTCGAGGACTCGGAATGGACCGTCGCCTCTCGGATGTAGCTTCGTCTTCCCGGCGTTGGGAAATCTCTCTTTCCGCAACTGGAGCCACACTAGGTCTCCGGGCTGAAATACGAGACGGCGGCGTCCCTTGTTGCGTTGTGACGCAACCTGCTCGACGCGGTGCTCTAGTTGGAGCCGTGAGCGCTCGTGTAGGCGACGAATCATCTCGGCGCGGGTGACGGCGTCGACATGCTCTCCGGGCATCAAGGGAGACGGCGCATAGACAATCTCAAATGTTGTCGCCTTAATGGACGAAATGTAGGACTGGTTATAAGAAAACTCAACGTGACAATGTAAGTCCTCCCACCGTCGTGGGTTGGCCTTGAGTATGGCGCGTAAGAGCGTGCCCAAGGTGCGGTTGGTCACCTCGGTTTGACCATCCGTCTGGGGATGATAAGTTGTTGAAAACAGGAGTTGTGTACCAAGCTTTCCCCAAAGCGTCCTCCAGAAATGGCTACAGAATTTGGTGTCCCGATCGCTAAGGATCGTCCGAGCGACCCCATGTAGCTTCACTACGTGCTCAAAAAACAAGTTTGCGGCATCAGTAACGTTGTTGTTTCCTTTGCACGCAATAAAGTGTGCCATTTTTGAAAAACGGTCCACAACTACGAAAATGGAGTCTTTACCACGCCTCGACATTTGTAATCCTGTCACGAAGTCCATGGAAATGTCTTTCCACGGTGCGTTGGGAACCGGTAAAGGTGTGCTTATTGTCTTAATATTATCTTCATTCTTTATTCATATGCCTTGATGTCTTTAAATTTCACTTGTTTTTTTTCCTTTTTCCTTTAAAAAGACTTGTGACCTAACATTTCATGCCAAGTGTTCGATGAAATGTCCATGTAAATGTCACTCCTAAATGTGGTATTCGGTTTCTAGGTTTGAATTTATGCTTCTATTCAATCGGTCTTGATTTCGTAGTGCATATTGTGCTTATTGCATTGATAATATCCTCATTCTTTATGCTTATGCCTAGATGTCTTTAAAGTTCACTTGTTTTTGTCCTTTTGCCATTAAAAACTGACTTGAGATCTAAAATTCCACGCTAAGTGTTCGATGAAATGTCCTTGTAAATGTCACTCTAAAATGTGGCATTCGGATTCTAGGTATGAATTTATGCTCTTATTCGATCAATTTTGATTTTGTAGTGAGGAATGTGCTTATTGGCTTGATACTATCCTCATTTTTTATGCTTATGTCTAGTTGTCTTTTAAGTTCACTTGTTTTTTGTCCTTTTGCCGTTAAATAACTTGTGATGTAACATTGCACGCAAAGTGTTCGATGAATTGTTCATGTAAATGTCTTTCCGAAATGTGTTATTCGGTTTCTAGGTTCGAATTTATGCTTTTATTCGATCGGTCTTGATTTGATAGTGTAGAATGTGCTTATTGGCTTGATACTATCCTCATTTTAAATGCTTATGCCTATATGTCTTTAAAGATCACTTCTTTTTTGTCCTTTCGCCTTTAAAATGATTTGTGACCTATCATTGCACGCCAAGTGTTCGATGAAATGTCCATGTAAATGTCACTCCGAAATGTGTTATTCGGTTTCTAGGTTCGAATTTATGCTTTTATTCGATCGGTCTTGATTCATAGTAGTGTAGAATGTGCTTATTGCCTTGATACTATCTTCATTCATTATGCTTATGCCTAGATGTCTTTAAAGTTCACCTATTTTTTGTCGTTTTGCCTTCAAAATGACTTGTGACCTAACATTACATGCCAAGAGTTCGATGAAATGTCCATGTAAATGACAGTCCGAAATGTGTTATTCGGTTTCTTGGTTTGAATTTATGCTTTTATTCGACCGGTGTTGATTTCGTAGTGCAGAATGTGCTTATTGCCTTGATACTATCCTCATTCTTTATGCTTATGCCTAGATGTCTTTAAAGTTCACTTGTTTTTTGTCCTTTTGCCTTTAAAATGACTTCTTACCCAACATTTCACTCCAAGTGTTCGATGAAATGTCCATGTAAGTGTCAATTCGAAATGTGGCATTCGGTTTCTAGGTTCGAATTTAAGCTTTTATTCGATCGATCTTGATTTTGTAGTGTAGAATGTGCTTATTGGCATGATACTATCCTCATTCTTTATGCTTATGCCTAGATGTTTAAAGTTCACTTGTTTTTTCTCCTATTCACTTTAAAAATTGACTTGTGTCAATTCGAAATGTTTTTTCTCCTCGAGCGCACGCCAAGTGTTCGATGAAATGTCCATGTAAATGTCACTCCGAAATGAGTTATTCGGTTTCTAGGTTCGAATTTATGCTTTTATTCGATCGGTCTTGATTCATAGTAGTGCAGAATGTGCTTATTGTCTTGATATTATGTTCATTCTTTATTCTTATGCCTAGATGCACTACTACACAAATAGTCTTTTATCCCTGGCGTTTTTTAAAATACATCCCTGATATAGGCTAAAACAAGCCAGGGATAAATACTGAAGGTATAATAGACGTAATATCCCTGATATAAAAAAACAAGCCAGGGATATTAGACTTGCTTCCTCCAATGAAAGAACCAACCTAATATCCGTGATATTTGTGAACACGCCAGGGATATTAGAGTTGTTCCTCTTATAAAATAATTGCTCTAATATCCCTGGCGTGAATTTTTATACCCGGGATATTAGAGTTTTTTTTTATAAAAAAAATATAGCATTCGTTTTGTACATTTAGCATAAAAATACTATATTTTATTCTTTTATGTATAAAAATACACCAAATTTAAAGATATACACCACAACATCTTAATGAACAATCTTAACATTGACTAACCAAGAGAATACAAATGTTGCAACTTACTAAACCTAGAATACAAATATTTGCTATAAGCCTATGACATCCTTCTTGAACTAACATTGACATAACATACCCCCTGGTAGAAACCAACACCATAGTGGGCACATGCAATCTGGTTAGCTCGCTCATAGATATATGCCAGAGGAAGATAGGATATGTAACTGCAAATAAAGAAAATAAGTCAGCAAATGATCAACAAACAAATGGGGGCAAAGGCACTGAACTAGAACACATGTGATTATGCCAAATGTGGTTATGTACTCACACATCTGTAGAATAAAATGAGGCTAAGAGAGACATGCCAGCGACATTTGCAATTCTGATTCCATCCTTGCACACATCAAGCCAATGTATCAAATGACATAATTGATATCATATAATAATATCATTCAAGTTGAAGATGAGGGTGAGATAATAAAAATTAGAGCCACTACAATACAATTCACAAGCAACATAATCTGAATTGCATTGATCTGCATGATTTTCATACAACATGGCATGGTTACTATTAATCATCAACATATGAACATAACTCAAATTTTCATAGGCCAATGTCAATATATGAATGAAGAGAGAAGCTTAAGTACAACCTAGTAACTATCCATCATTAATATATACTACTTTTTAGGATAAGTTTAACTTGGCAATTAAAATCCTATCTTCCAGAATACTTGCCATTAAAAGCTCCTAGTTCAAAATCTCTAGTAGGAAAAATTGAAAGAGAGAAAATTCATCTGTAAAGTGATTAATGGAACAACTTGGAGCATAACTGAAGTATATGCATAAGACAATATTTGTAGAAAAAAGAGATACAACTCTGTGAAATACAAATCAATAGGCTGAAATTTGGATTCAACAGGCTAACACAAATAAGAAAGTTCAAAACAAACATAAAGGGAAAAAACAACAACTGCTTGCCAACCTCAGCCCTCCACTTCTTCAAGGATGACTAAATAACCAGCTAACTCTAAATATGCAACTTAAGTTCTATGAAATTATTTAACATGTAATAGAAACAACTTTAAAAAAGGCTTCACGGCTCACTAAAGTTTAACTTTTCTTTTGTTAAGGGTCCATTTGGATAGCACATTTAATGCAACTTAATGCATTTTATGCTGCAATCCAAACAAGGGCTCAGTCAATGGAGGCAATGGAAAATAAATAACATATATTATGTGCAGTAAGCTCACTTCTCAAAAAACAAAAGCTATAAGCTATTAAGCTTTCATATGAAAAGAAGTAAAAGCAATGGAATTGAATCCCAACCTTAGTAGCAGCTTCATCAAAACTCATAAACAGGAGCATCATTACCACGGAACCAACTTCGCAAATCAAGAAAGGACCTAACACCTAGTCCGATTTCACCAGCTGGAGTGCAGTAAAGCTACCGGTCCCGGACAAGCTCATCAAGTGCCTTTTCCTTTTGAGACAATGTGAAATTCTTGAACGCAACAGGAATGCAGCATACAGCATCACCTTGTGAATATGGATGAGGCTCAGTTTTTGTTGGAACCTAGAAACAATCACCAAAAATGAACAATCTGTCCAGTTTATATGCTCATAGATAAGTCAACATAAAAGTAGCAGGTCCCATTTTCTGCTCAAATAAGTCAAGTATGACAGAAAAAAAACGCAATCTCTGCTAAATTTATCTATATTTGTTCAAAATGAGAACTAGAAAGATGATGTGACATTATGACCTACATAAACTTTCAAAATTATGAGAATTATAAACTTGAAGACGAGGATTAGGCAGGCCCCAACTCCTTCATAAAAGAACATTATAATGTAGAGACTAAAGAAATTAGGACCAAGAGATTTTTGTCCGTTAAGCAACTGTCTATATGGAATTTGTAAACAGAAACCAAAACGTGCATTCCGTATTTGTAAGAGAAGGGCATTGTTCTACAAAGCATATGAAAAAAATCCAACCTAGCTAAACAAGATTTCGATTTGCAAGTAATTAACTGCTTGGAATCTCAATCATACACAAACTGCACAAAGAAGCATATATAGTGATAAACCAACCATCAATTACAAACCCTAAACAGAGAAAAGAACCACATCAATACAATAAATAGAATCAAAAAGCTTGCAAGATAGGCCTTTTACCAAGCCTCTAGATCTCCCTATCCATTTGACCAGTGAGCATCAACCCAAACATCTTGCAATCACACAAGAAGGACCAAATCAAGTACCCGAAACTTGCAGGCATGTTCCCTTCAACGAAGAAGTGGCTACACCAGGCCACTCCATAGCCAATCAAGGGCACAAAGATCATCAACCACCAACTGAACACCAGTGAGCAGATGAAGATTAGGATTGCACAGAGTGCCCCTATGAAGTGCCATCAGGGACCCTCCTTTTCTCTCGAAATCGATATTTAGGGTTCCAAACCGATTCTCAACCAGGAACCATCGGCAAAAAAACAAGTAGAAATTTGGATCAATTGAGAAATACGAACCACGGTTGACATAAAGACATTAGGAAACAAAAAACAATTGAGAACTGCAAGTTCAAACCGATCAATTTTGGAGACGAAATTGAAGACTTTGACGAAGCAGAGAAGACATGCCGGCGGTGATTCGAATTCTTTCTCCCGAGGCCGTCGATCCGTCCTGACTTTCTCTCGCTGGTTCCCTCGGAGTCGGCGGTGAATGTCGGATTCTCTCTCGTTCCGTCCTGATTCAATCTCATTGGTTCCTTCCAAGGCTAGGGTTTTGAAAGTCTATTGCGTATTTGTGCAAATGTGCGTGTTCATTTTTTTTAATTTCACATATATCCCGGATATCTCATATCCGGGATATTTAGTATACCTTTTATCCCGGGCGTGTTATGTTTTATCCTCATCAGGGATATTTGAGTTTACATTAAAAATACTACGTTAGTAAATATCCCTGGCGTGTAAAAAAAGTACCCGAGATATTTTATTTTCACCAGCTTAAAAAAATAGGAAAACTCTTTTTTCTTAGTATCTTACCTTATTTTATCCCTGATAAAAACCACCCGTGATATTATACTCAGAGATAAAATAGTATTTGTGTAGTAGTGATGTCTTTAAAATTTACTTCTTTTTTGTCCTTTTGCCTCTAAAAAGACTTGTGACCTAACATTTCATGCCAAGTGTTCGATGAAATGTCCATGTACATGTCACTCCTAAATGTAGTATTCGTTTTCTAGGTTCGAATTTATGCTTTTAATCGATCAGTCTTGATTTCGTAGTGCAGAATGTGCTTATTGCCTTGATAATATCCTCATTCTTTATGCTTATGCCTAGATGAGTTTAAAGTTCACTTGTTTTTCTCCTTTTCCCTTTAAAAATTGACTTGTGATATAAAATTGCACGCCAAGTGTTCGATGAAATGTCCATGTAAATGTCACTTCGAAATGTGTTATTCGGTTTCTAAGTTCGAATTTATGCTTTTGTTCGATCAGTCTTGATTTGGTAGTGCAGAATATGCTTATTGGCTTGATACTATCCTCATTTTAAATGCTTATGCCTAGATGTCTTTAAAAATCACTTCTTTTTTGTCCTTTTCACTACTACAATAACGTCCTATTGGAGCGGTTACCTGCGGCGGTTAACCCTATGAGATTTATCCAACATATGACAAGATAATAACCTATCTTGTCAATCCTTTACATCCATTTCTCAACCAAAACTCAGCTTGGGCATACATCCAAAAGTAGTTATCTTACTCAACTACTTCAAACTACACTCTTACGCATTACTATACCAACATATTGGACAATAATACATTTAGTCCAATGATTTCCAACATTGTCTCCATTGACAATTGTCAATCTTTTTCATCAAAGAACTGTTTAGACTTCACTTAACATTCTAACTTGTTGAGCAACCTAACTCTTAGGATTAAAAACATATCCTCATGTGTCCATTCTCTATATCCAACAACTTATCAGGCTGAAATTGAACATCAATACTAATTTACATATCCAAACTCCAGACCCTTTAGAGTTCTGCTTGAAGTCCTCACTTGACTATCTTATCTCAAAGAGATTTAAGTTTTCCAGACAACATGAAAACAAATAACGACTAATGGAGAAATTACTAGTACATTCGTTATTCCAAAGAAAGGATTACTACAATATCATTCCTTAGAAAGGGTTCCATCCCAGGAGTTCATATCAACTTACATTCAAGGACAATTCTGCTAAAAAGGCAATGACTTTCTTAGGTCGTGACATCAACCAAGATGAACTACTAGCAAACTGCTAAGAGAATTTCAATAATTGTTGACTGAAAACAATCCCAAACTTTTAAAGAAGTACGGAGTTACTCCATGCTCTTCAGATACCAACATAGATTTGTAAAGAATCTTACCAAATTTCTTTACTTATAATCAAACTGTTTTGGGATGTTTGACCATACTCCTTAAATGGTATAGGATACCAAGGATATACTAACTCAAAAGAGTTTTACAAGATATTAGATATAGAAATTCCTATAATGCAAAAGAAAGCTTGCATCTTTTCATCTCAACCAACTATACTGGCAAAACTCATATAATTGCAAAACTTATATGATTGCCAAATTATATTAGAAACTATTCTTTAAAACCCAAGGAATTATGTGATCTTATTACACCATGTGATCAAGATGGGGAGATAAAATAAACATAATCCTTTACTGCATTCTCATAGGAATAAGACATGTAATCTTGCCTTACCATGTGATCAAGATGGAAGACAAATCACATTCTTACTCACCACCATGAAAACCGTAAAATCATTTACTCTCAAATCGTTTTAACCACTAACATTGCCTTAAAATCTCATATTTGAAATTTTCTCAGAATCAAAGATGAGTCTCAAAGGAGCAAAGACAATCAATTCGTTTCTAGACATATCACTTCCCGTTTGAAGTATAACACTTCTTTTCTTCTTCAAGGTAGTTCCTGGAGACGTATCTTGACCTTTTCTCACTTAGACATACTGCTAGACTTTTCTATAATCCATAGTATTGAGTAATCTCTACCTGATTTACTCAGTCTTAACCCATATTAACTTCACAAGTTCAATAACAGAAGTTGATTGCTTGTATCAATCTATTTCCAATCCTTAGGGAAAATAGGATTCCAACATCTTCATACTCATAACAAAGATTCTTCTTCGATCATTCTCAACTTGTATGCCTCCTGGATATACTAATTTAAAGTTATGCCAACATGATCCATTGACAAAAATTTAATACTTGAGTTCATCCATTCACAAAACAACAAGCCTTCTGTAAGTTAATAGTCATTTAAATTCCGATATCCAAGAGTGACTATCAAACTCTCTCGAAGGTTTTAAGGACTTTCCATCCTTTTACAACTTAATCCTCTCAATATAAAAAAGTGAACTTTCAAACATTGTATCTAGTTCAAAACATCCAATCCTTATATCTCTCTACATATAAGGAAATTCCTTTAACTTCCAAACTCTTTTACCATAAGAATGCACATGACCAAACAAGGTATTCTTAAACCTTTCTCAATTCAACATTGGTGTACAAACTAAACTTCTCCATCATTCCCTTGTCTTCTCACTTAACCATAAGGAGATTGCATATACCTTTTCATTAACTTAACTTCAAACCACATTGCAAAGAAAAACTTGTGGTTAGGAGACTTGCCAAAAACTTAATAGTTCCACCTTAGACATTAGATTTGACAGATATAAAATCTTCAAAATCCAAACATAACTGAAATTATCCTTTCAGCGATAGAGTCTAAGCCTTATTGACGATAGATGATTGCTATTTTTCTCCCAATTGTTTAAATATCAAAGGCAAATATGCCAAATTCATTCCTTGAATGACCTTCTGATCTTCATAATTTCTATAATTGAAGAAACATAAGGCAATACCGTTGGCACTTTAGAACATCTTATTGTTGATTCCATTATTAGTCCATTATAGACCTCAAGTCTTTTCTCCTTATCCGAGTTGGGTATCATACAACGAGATTCCCATTACGTTGCCACATAGGTTAATCATCTGGATACCAACAACTGATGTAATCAATTAACACTTATGCTAAGTAGTTAATTGAACATAAACACATTACTGATGAACTTTTACCTATTCAATCCATTTTGACCAATCAACCTTATTCAAAACAACCTTGATGATTAACCACTTGTTCACAACTTAAATTGAACCAACATTCTTCCTTTCTTTCTTACTATAATCATAAGAAATTCCCATTCCATTTAGGATTCTCAATCCTCTTAACTCAAAGGATAACAACATATATGAAAATCCGAGTTCTAATACTCTCAGATTCAAAATTGAACTGCATCTTCCAATAATTTAACAATTTAGTTGATCCAACACTTGAGCACCTCAAAGCGCTTTAACTTCGCACTAGGCAAAGAAAAGTACAGAATATCCATGATTCTATACCATAGAGTCACAAACACAGTTGTTGAAGAAAGTTTCCAAAGACAATCCTTTTCTTTTCAGGATTCTTTTACATCCCTTCATGATCCATACTGATCTTTTTAGAATCACTCAAGGCTCATAAGATTCTCCAAATCTCAACATTGAGGAGTAGAGGTTCCAACTCCAAACTTCTATTGATAATCGAATTTCAACCAAATTCAGAAATTCCTAAGAAAAATACTCTCGGGAAAACTCTTACTCTTCCTAGAAACTCACCTTAAAAATTTCCTTTTTAATGACAACACTTGGACTTTCATATTCCAAGAAAAGAATTAACAATTTCTTTCACATAACTTTGAATCATGAACTTTCTAACAAAAATTCTTAACTTGATATCTTCCATCATACGAGCTTAAATTAGGAAACCTTCAAACAAGAAAGTCTTTATGAAATACAATACTTAACTTCAAAATCTCACAAGAAGTTTCCTAATATGGAAGAAACAACGAGGGTACACCCAATTCAGACTCAAAAGAGAGAATAGGAATTCATTGAGAACTTGGTCTAGAACCCGTTCAACTTTTGGAATTTTCACCTAATCTTACTCTGGATCCTTCTCGGAATCCATTCCCATCTCCAGGGAATCAAATGTCCACCATAGGACCTTTTTCACAAAAGCTATTACAAACTTATTACCTCATGTTCTCCAATTCCCTTTCCTCTTTCTATCTCTTCACGAGTTTGACCTCCAATCTTAACCATTTTCCGTAGATGGTTCTAAGACAACACCAATATAGAATTCTCCATAATTCTATATGGAAGATGAAAGTCTTAAGCAAGGCTTAGGAACTTTTAGCTCTGATACCACTTCTGTAACACCTCCTTCCTACCATGGAGGTATTACCGCCAGTAACCCCGATTAAGACTAAACCGAAGCTACCCAAGGCTTTAAACTGACTGAACAAACTAAAAACAAGGTAAATGAAACCATTTAAAACCAAACAAAATTAAGTAAAACTTTACAGCGGAAAAGAGAATAAAAGGTCTTATACAAGCCTTAACTTAAAAAGAGTTAATAAATAAATAGAACAACCTTCTATTTAAACAAAATCTTCATCCAGTCTTCCTTAAGTTCTTATTTCTGAAACCCAGCTTTACTTTGACGTAGTTCAACCATGATCTTCACTCAAGTATAGCCATTGGAAACCTTTCTTCAACTTTTGGACCTTCAAACCTCGGAATCCACCTCTTGAATCAACTTCCAAGACGAACCTGATGTGTTGTAAACCAACGGTGGACACCAGCCGACCATATAAAAGAAAAGAAAATGGACGGGTTAGTCTAATGATAGACTAGCAAGCGGAGAATCTAACTTGGTTCTTATGGTTGTAACTAAACATATTGGCATCCAAATTCGATTAGACTTGGATTATGATCCAACAGTTAGCAGTCTTATAGAGAATAATAAGGAGACTTGCATAATCAAGAGAGAGAACACCACTGCTTGTGGTTTCTTTAAGAAGCATAAACAATTGTTGGGAATTCATATTAATCATATAACATCTTGAAAAGTCTCCATCGACTAATCAGATTGACTTAATCAGAGTTTGATTAAGAATCATTCATAACCGGAAGCAAGAATGGCCTTCCGACTGGACGAACCATTCAGGTATATTAATGTGCCTAACGCACTTATCTTATATTACTTTCAAAACTTTTCACAAACAAGTTGGCAACTTTTAATCGGCTCGAACTACTGCCGGTGGAACACAATACTATCAAGGTCAGAGGGCCTATTTCATCCTTGAACAACTAATAGCACGGGTCCCAATGATGGAGAGATTAGAGGGCCTGTTTCATCCATAATCCACTACCGAAACATATTGAATGGAACACAATACTATCGAGGTCAGAGGGCATGTTTCATCCTTGAACAACGAATAGTACGGGTTCTAATGATGAAGAGATTAGAGGGAATGTTTCATCCATAATCCACTACCAACACATATTAATAAATGCACTTAGCTAGAGTGCATAGTCACCCCTCAAGCGTAGAACGGTACATGGTTAAAACCTAAGTATTAGGGGATCAATATTGATACTGCCTAATACGAGTTTTAAAGAGATGTTTCCGAGACTAAGCTCACATCCCTGAACTAAGTTAATCCATATCAATGTCTCATCATGAGACAACTAAACATACAAGGTCACATACAACGGACCTAAATCCAGTTCTAGCGCGAAACTGAATGAATAACAATATGGTCATTATTTCTAACAAAACAACAACCTATCATATTTTATTAATCATACAAGTTGTTCCCAATGTCAATATTAAATGGGATTCAATTCCTCATTTAATAACAATAACGCAAGAGAGAATCGTCCACTTGCCTTAGAAGGCGTGCTCAACGTCCTCAGCGATTCCAACAGAAATCTTTATCATCCTTCTGACAAATATAACCAAAGGATTTCTCAGCAACGAGCTCACCAAAACACTTCTTAGTTGTATTCTCAACTCCTACAACTTCCTAATCGATAAACGATTTAATTTCCGAATATCGATATATAATAAATCCTTAGTTATCATGCTTCAAGGAGCCATCTTGTTGGAATTTTAACTAATTATCCGCTTCACTTTTGAAACAACTTTCTAAACAAAAAGTGTTCCTCAGTAATAGTTCTTAAAGGTTACCAAATCTCGGATCAAACGGATTAACAACGAATCCCGAGTAATTATCCGAAGTCCTTTACCTGCCAATCAGTATCCAAAACTTGTATTCGCTATAACTGAAGATCCGGACGTCCGTTTCCCGAGCAGTTTGAACCTGTGGGACCATATCAACGTCAAGATTATAAAAACCATAAATTTAATTAGAAAAGCGGAACTGAAAGGCTCTTACGGTGGCTCCGCAATCAATCCGCTAATTAATTTTGATTGTATATACCTTCACTCGAGCCCATGGCTCGTTTGGCTCGATAGTGTGATGTGATTCCATCTACCGAGTCATGTCCCCATGATTTGAGTGAAGATTCCATCCCTAAAGACAAGCCCAATGTGCACGATAAAGGGGAGCCAATACTTGGACAAGCAACCAAAGACGATGTTCGAGGCGCTAAGAAGCCGAGTCAAGGAGTCATGCCCTATCTTGGGCGCATCACACGAGCCCTAGCTAAGTCTATACTAGACAAAATCAAGGAGGAGCTCATGGCTCATAAGTTTCCGATGGCTAATGACGGTGAAGGTTGGAGTGTTCTTGTGACTATTGGTTCGACTAGTGCTAAAACTTGAATTATGTTTTGTTAAGGGTTTTTAGTTGAATTTCTTGAAATTTAAGGGTGTTTTATGTAATTAGAGAGAAGTGAGGGTGGCTGAGTTGAGAGAGGCGTGGCATTAGGGTTATAAGGCCCATTTTTGGCCTCCTTTTTCCGGGAGAGATTGAACGAAAAGCCTTGTTGCTTACTTTCCTTGCATCTTTCAATTCAAGTTCTTGTTCTTGTTTTCGTTCGTTCAATTCTCGTTGTTCAAGTTGTTGGTGAGTAATATCCGACAATCTCGAGCATCTTAGTTTGTTTGAGAGCTTGGTGAGTCATATCCAAGTTGTCAAGCATCCATATCCCCTTGTTCTCTCCATTTCGAACCATCATCCATCTCGGAGGTTTCTGCACCATCTCAGTAAATTCGACATAACTTTCAATCCGCTCATCATCGCGGTCTCATATTTTGAGGACTTCAACTAGACTCATAGATCTAACTTCTCGAATTGGAATCACTCAATTTAGAGTTCGGACGAGGAAGATCCAGCCAGTTGAAGACGGGTCAGTTGCGTGGTGTTTGTTGTCGGAATTCCTTGGATTCTCGTGGCGATCTCTTTGCACCATCATCCCCTCCATCGATCCGGCCATCAAGTGGTATCAGAGCCACGCGAAGGTATCTCCATCTAAACCTTGTTCCGACCTTGAATTTCCACTTGTTGCAAGTTTTAGGTTCGAACTCTTTATTGGATGCGTTGTGTTGTTGTGTGCGACCATAGTGTCCTTGTTGTGTGTTGTTGTGGTCGTTGCTTTGTCTTGATCTTGTGGTTGTCTTGGCTGAGTGTGTGTTCAGCCATGGCTGCCAACCATGCTCAAAAAACGTTCCAATAGAACACTCAAAAGAGTTATCAAAAGTTGGTAGTTGAAAGGGTGCATTTGTTGCTTGATTAATGTCTTCCTTTAGTGCTTGATTTAAGTGTGTCTTGCTGAATTTGGCTGAGTAAAAACGTGGGAATTGAGTCCATAATCTAGCTTTGTTTTGACCCCTTTATATCATTACATGCTTGTTGTTGGTTACGGTGCTAGGATACGGGAACGACACCAAGACGAGACATCTTGTGTTGTTGTGTTTGAGCTTTTCTTGTTCCATTTTGTTGGTCATCTCCTACTTGCAACTTGTCGGATTTTCATCTCGGACAAGTCTTGGTGATTAATTCATGTGACCTCTATACCTTGATCTTTGCCTTGTTTTTACGATGACAAGTGTAGGTGATGACAAGAATAAGGAACAAGTTGAGGAGACGTCCACTAGTTCGGTGGCTGCCATGATACAAACTTTTCAACAATCCATGCAACAATCCGTGGAAGCTTTGGCGACACGCATGGATGCCTTGGAGCGCCAAATCCTGGGGCTGGACGAGAGGACACAAGTGCCTCAAGTGGTGAAGATCAAGGATATACGAGAAGAGGATCAAGGTTCGAGGACGACCCCTTGTAAAGGGGAGGAGAATTTCTTCCAACAAAGAGTGATGTGTGACATAGAACAACCAAAAAGAGAGACTCCTTTCCATGGATTGGAACAACTCATTACCATCAAGTGTCCAATAGAAATGATGCACATATTGCAAGAAGAGGAGGAAGTTGTGGAATTGTCTCCTAAAATCAAGCATCGTCCTACCATCACTCCTAGCTCCATGAACTCGTTGGCTACACCATGGATGGATGCATTTCCTAAGATTCCTTCATGTTTGCCCTTCTTGCTCCATGAAGAGGACGAGGCTGTTTTAGTCACTCAAAGAGGTGATTACATTCCTTTTCTTGTGGAGGCCAAGAAGGATGTCTTTGTCATGGAGAATGCCACACCAAGAGAGCTAGAAGCCCTACCTTCTTTGTTGAGCTCACAAGGCTTGATAGATTCGAGGACGAATCTTTTTGAAGGGGAGGATGATGATGTGATTCCATCTACCGAGTCATGTCCCCATGATTTGAGTGAAGATTCCATCCCTAAAGACAAGCCCAATGTGCACGATAAAGGGGAGCCAATACTTGGACAAGCAACCAAAGACGATGTTCGAGGCGCTAAGAAGCCGAGTCAAGGAGCCATGCCCTATCTTGGGCGCATCACACGAGCCCTAGCTAAGTCTATACTAGACAAAATCAAGGAGGAGCTCATGGCTCATAAGTTTCCGATGGCTAATGACGGTGAAGGTTGGAGTGTTCTTGTGACTATTGGTTCGACTAGTGCTAAAACTTGAATTATGTTTTGTTAAGGGTTTTTAGTTGAATTTCTTGAAATTTAAGGGTGTTTTATGTAATTAGAGAGAAGTGAGGGTGGCTGAGTTGAGAGAGGCGTGGCATTAGGGTTATAAGGCCCATTTTTGGCCTCCTTTTTCCGGGAGAGATTGAACGAAAAGCCTTGTTGCTTACTTTCCTTGCATCTTTCAATTCAAGTTCTTGTTCTTGTTTTCGTTCGTTCAATTCTCGTTGTTCTAAGTTGTTGGTGAGTAATATCCGACAATCTCGAGCATCTTAGTTTGTTTGAGAGCTTGGTGAGTCATATCCAAGTTGTCAAGCATCCATATCCCCTTGTTCTCTCCATTTCGAACCATCATCCATCTCGGAGGTTTCTGCACCATCTCAGTAAATTCGACATAACTTTCAATCCGCTCATCATCGCGGTCTCATATTTTGAGGACTTCAACTAGACTCATAGATCTAACTTCTCGAATTGGAATCACTCAATTTAGAGTTCGGACGAGGAAGATCCAGCCAGTTGAAGACGGGTCAGTTGCGTGGTGTTTGTTGTCGGAATTCCTTGGATTCTCGTGGCGATCTCTTTGCACCATCATCCCCTCCATCGATCCGGCCATCATAGTGGCTTGATCCCCAAGCCCGAGGGTGGATGGGCTTTGCCCGATGGCGGTCCTTGTGATGGGTGGTGGTCGGACAAGCTACCGATCGTCGGCGACGTCGCTTGGCGAGGCAAAAAGATGACCGACGGTGACAAGCTCTTTCCTCCCAAGTACGTCGTCGTTCCGCCTTGATTCTTCGCTGGTTCTGGCTCCTCCTAGCAGCAGAAACATGGCAAGGAAGAAGAAGAAGAGGTGGAGGAGGAGAGGAGGAGCTTGCCGGCGGTGATGTCTTGCCCGAGCCCGTCATTCTCCAACTCTCTCGGTTCCTTTGTTTTGCTTTTGCGTTGAAAATGAATGATAGACTTTGACCAAGCAAGAAGATAAGTGTGGCTGCCAATTCTATCTCCAATTTCCTTCCGTATTAAGGCAAGAAAGGCGGTAAAATGGAATTTCCAATCTCGGAACGGGACTCGCATTAAAGCGGTAAAATTATGTACCTCGAATAGAAAAACTTACTAAACGAAAAACGTCACGTAAATTATGTAGACCAATAAAACCAATTTTCCATGATTTTATCTTGCTACCCTTAATTTTTAAGGCTTCCGTTTCGCATTTTAAATCCTTTCCGGTACATAATTAAAAAGACGGCTTATCCAATAAATATTCTTTTTCCACTGAAAAATCCTAGAACTCACACCGATCCATAAAATCATTTCTTTGTGATTTTAGGATGTCACCAAGAATTTTCTAGGATTTAATCTCCAACAAAAATATTGGATTAAGCGTTAAAACGGAAAAAAGGTTAAAAGGATATCCGAGAAAAATTCAAAAATATCCTCAAAAACCGCAGTTATTACATTAGTACCCCCTTAAAAATGGTTTCGTCCTCGAAACCAAGGAGACTTTAGATCACAAGGAAGGTAAGCATAAGCATACACACACAACCATTACAAACCTATACAGAAGTTTGTAGTACCTGTTGGATCGTAAACCGTTAGCAAAGATCTTGGGAACTGGCTGTTAAGCTGTTCCCAAGGCAGCGGAATTAAAGTAAACGCAAGTATTAAAAAAACTGTAAAGAACACAATTCCCTTATAGAGGAACCCCATTACAACCAACTAGTTGTATGGGTAAGCCTCTACCTCCGCTTGGAGGATTTTGAATGCCTTACTTATATTAATTGCTTTGTTCCTTAGTTACAACAGCCGGATTCAAACTTCTCTGTTCCTACGAGTTCTACCTAACTCTAGCAACAGTAATGAGTCCTCTCAACTGAGCTCCTAAGCTAACAACAACAAAACACAAGTAACTCAAACCTTACACCGACTTCTCAGTTCCCTTGCTCCTGGGAACTTCGGCTTCACCGTCGTCGAGATCAGACACTCGTCGCCGGGGACTTCTCTTCTTCTTCTTTCTCTTTTCTCTGGTATGGGTGTTTGTGAGTTCAGGGAGAAGTACTCAATCCGAGTACTATTCATTTGGCTTTATAGTCCAGGTGTGCTTGGGCAATCGCATCTTTCATTTGTGTCCGAAATGCCCTTTGCTTGATGCCCAAGTTGTACTTTCTTCACATGTGACTTTGGTTTGAACTAGGTCAACTTATTGAATTAATCGGACCGTTGGATCATTCGTGACAGTCTGATCCTCATATTGTTCCTTCGGACTGTCCATGACAGGATCCCGCGATCTGCGCTGAACGGTCGTTGTCCTCACATGTGAGTTCCCATGTTATGGGAATTGTCTTCTTCAGAGTTCCCTTGATGGAAACTCTTCTTCGTGTAAACCTGTGTTCTCTTGATCATTCCTGGGAGTTACCATTTTATAGGAACTTTCCTCTTCAGAGTTCCCTTGATGGAAACTCTGCATTGTGAGCTTCTGTGGCTTTTGGTCATTCATGGGAGTTCTTGGCTATACCTGCGTTCCTTAGAAATACTTGAACAAACCACATTAGTTCCTCATGTTGTTTGTCATTATCAAAACTCGGAGAATGGCATCGTTGATCTGTTGTTTAGAACCAGAGGTCCCAACAACGTCCCAACAGTACCCCCTTAAAAAACATATTGTTACTTCTGCATCAAGCACAATCAACCATTGCTTAGTTACCAAATTTCTTCTTTACAACGTTCATTAACTTTGGAAAATGACTCAGCATTTCCCGTCTATTTTCTCAAGTCTTTTCCTTACCTCCATTTACAGGCCAAGGTAGCCTAATCAAAGGTATTTTTTTCTTATTCACGATTCAACCTGACCTTTCTTCACAGGTGTCATTTGGTTGAATATCCATCTCATTATTGTTGAGTACATGAGATATATTGAACACACACTATCTTAGAAGAATCACAAGGATCACATTATAGATGAAATGCACTAAAGGTGGCAATGCCAACAGATAAACAAGCTTATCAGTTCTTTCCAGTATCTCGAAAGATCCAACATAGCGAGCATTTACGTTGCTTCGCATTCCCCAGCGAAATATGCCTTTCAAGGCGGATACTAGAACAAAAACGTTGTTCTTTACAATGGACTTAATATGCTCTCGCTTAAAACAACACACGACTATTGTCGATTTTGAGCAGTTAGCACCCTTGAACATGTTAGTGCGATATCAATTGTTGTTCTCTTGGCTAAGTCTAGCCCATGAAGAACCTTGTCAACATTTGTCATTCCAACAAATTGACAACCAACACTTCCGGCCTTATAAAGCCTTAAAAGCGTCATTTCTTTATTGTGAAATCAAAATTCTTGTATGTGATTTCACTCAACTTCAAACAACCATTCCAACTCGTGTGGAATCCAGAATACATGTCCTCGGGAGTTTGAATTTGTTTCTTTGCATTGTTCATCAGTTTGATGAGGGAAGCCAATACTAAAATTCAATTCACTCCAAAAAGCTTGATGTCACTTCTTTTAAAACTTTGACATCAACCATCCATCTCAATCAGAGATAATAAATCTTCGGAGTTTTATGAAGATGAAATACTTCATGCACGAACACCTCAGCTATCTTCTGTACTCTTTAAGTTATCTTAAATGCATTAAAAGAACACTCTATGTGAGTTTCTTAACAACCTCCATATTGCATTTTTCTTTCATTAAGTCTTAAACGACTACTGACAAGAATCCATTGTAACATTTTCCCGCTTCTATCCTGAAACAGGAAGAGACTATAACCTTCTATCTGGTCTTCTATGCTCAAACAAGACTTCCAGACAAACCAAACATACCAAAACGAACTCGGTGACATTTCGCTTCATGTCAGTCCATCAAAAGTTTTATCTTAAAAACCTTATACATTTACTTGTTCTAGGATGAACTAATTAAGCAAAGAACTATGTTTCCTTTGAATTAAGCTTTCAAAGCTTAAAAACAATAGATACACATGAACAAATTCAAAACCAAGTAATCCATTATCTTGAATAACAAATCCTGGTGTCTTACCTTATTGATCTTCTCCATTGATCTTAAATAATATTGCATTCCCATACTACTTTTCCTTGATCTGGTCATCAGATTTTGAATAGAATCCTAGGGTATTCACACAACCTTGTTGTGATCCAATCTAAACCTTTAGTCCTTCTCAAATTAGTTTCTTTACAAGGATTATTTAAAATCCTTACTCAATATCCTTTTTGAGATAAAATCTCAGTATTACTTTAACCAAGAATATGAGATTTATCCAACATATGACAAGATAATAACCGTGTCTAGCTGACATTTACATTGAATCTAGAAAGCGAAAAGTTGGGCGCACATACTTAACACCAAATGATGAGACCTTGCAAAACATTGTGAGCTTCAATTCACTTACACTGGTTTTTAGTCTATACATGCAACTATTACTCTACACATGGTTGAATTTCATTTACGTTATTTTATGGGTTTACTAATGTAGTGCATATCAATTTTGGGGACATATTGTTGTTCTTTTTTTTTTTTTGCCAAGTTAGGAGAAAATGAAGGCACTTAAAGCTCAAGATGATGGAAGTGGTACAAGTGATCCATATTTCGCTGTTATCACCAAGAAGGAACATAGTGGACGTTTGCTTCTGCATGGGAGAGGTGTCACCAAGTCAAGTTTAAAGAAGGATGTCAATACCCCATTTGTACTTCTGTCGGTGTTCACAGAAAGCATTACAAAAAAATTGGAGAAAAAACTAGAGGATCAGTTTGAGAGCAAATTGTCGTATATTTTTTCTAAGATACGAGAAGCCAATCCAGGAACGAATATAGTTTTCCCAGACATCCAAATAGTGGAAGGAGATGCAAGTCTAGATGACATTGAAGGTGAATCAACGGATTGATCTTATCCACCAAAAAGGTACCACCCGAAACCTGAAATTTACTCATTGAATGTTGTTGCTTAATTAAAATGAAAATATATGTTGTTACTAGTACTCATGGATATACATTTGTGATGATTCTGAGGCTGAAATCAGGGGTGATCAAGGAACGACGGAAATAATGGATTTAATTGAGACTCTACTTCTAAACATTAGCTAGGATATAATTTCTAGTTTGTTTTGTCTTCTTAGATGTTCTCTGTTATTGCTTCTTGGGCTTTTGATTATAAGACTGATGATATAGGAGGATATATATCTAACTAAGGTTGAAGCAGCACCTTTGTCGACACCCTTTCAAGTAGCCGCTGGATTAAAATTTATGCATTGAATATATGCTGGGTTGATTAAATGTTGCTGGATTTTTATATTTTGAATAGAGATCACATAGATTAAAAATGTCTGATTTAGTTTTCTTAGGTAACTATTGTGTGCTTATTTAATTCCTCTTCTTGTTGGTATGTTTTAGGCTCCCTTGTTTTTATGCTTTGTGGCTGGATTGCTTATCTTCGGAATCTAATCATAGTAGTTTTAGGTTTGAAGTGGAATTTAGTGATGGGAATAAGATTTGTTGGTGAATTGAGATCAAATGGAAAGAGTAGTTTAGTGTAAATTGGAGGTTTGAATGCTAGAGAGGACAAGATCTGTTGTGTTGGAATTGAATAGAAAGAGAAAGAGAAGGGTAAAAAAATGGCCTTTTTTACCTCTGTAGCTTTATGAGAAAGAGGAAAACTTTCAAATTGGACAGAAATGATATGTTGGTTGTAAGGTATGAGTGTTAGTAATTTTAGAGTTGAAAGCTGGACTTAAAAAAAAATTGGAACATTGATATGTAAATATGGATTTAGGTTCCACTAGACTCCTCATTTTGTTAATACCATAAAGGACAAAATGGAAGGAGTCAACTGAGCTTTTTGAAATGTCTTCTTTTATTGCCAATTGTTTTCTCTATTTGGTTGTGCAATTTATTTGTTGATGTTGCTATAAGATCGAACAAAATATAAGGATCGAACACTTGAATTTCACCGGTCTACCCCTTATGCTAATCTTGAAGTTGCATGTTGAGCAAGCCTTTTCTAGGATTTATTACATTGCAAGATTACATCTCCTCTTGAAGCTTATCAGCCTATACTTGGCATATATTTGGAGTGCTTGTTGGTGCATTTTGTTTTATACTTGGTAGTTAATGTTGATCTCTCTTCTTTATAATGCTTATAGCTAATTTTAATTTTCTTGCTATTCTGTTTTTTTTTTATTTGCAGGTGCATTTGGTGTGATTTTTGGGCATGGAGCATTTGGTGTGTATATTTTGCTACTAGCTAGCTAGCTAGGTTAGGTTTCTTAATTATATTTCTAGATAAGTCATTTGGGACTTTGTTAGATTATTTCATTTTGGATAGGCTGCTAATTATGAACTATTTCATGTTTAGGTGGTTAAAGTTAAATTTAGACTTATGATCAATTAGCAAGCTAGCTAGTTTAATTAGTTAGAGCCATTTTGATGTATGGTTAACTAACAGTTTGATATTGTCATCACTTTTGGTTATATATTATATATTTAACATATGGTGTATCATATGTTTTATGCATTAAGCATAAACTATCATTATTATTATTACACCAATTTTATAATTAATTATTGAATGTGCTAAATTTTATATAAAAGAAATAAAAACCGCTACAATAAATTAAATTGACTAAAAACACTTACAAAATCCGCCACAATAGGGTATAAAAAATGTCACCAAAAACAATAAAATCGCCGCTTTATGTGTGAATTGGAAAATTTGTATTTGTCAAAAACCGTTGTAATATTAAAAATGGTGGTGATTGCTTAACCTATTGCAGCGGTTATATCATATGTATGAAAACTGCCATAATAGGTCTAAAAACCGCCACAACAAATCTATCGTAGTGCCAGTATATGTGGCGGTTAAAAACCGCCATCATAACTCAATCGCGACGGTTTTACTACATATAGAAGCGGTTTTTAGCCGCTGGCTTAACTCGATATTGTAGTAGTGTTTGACTTTAAAATGACTTGTGATTTAACATTGCACACCAAATGTTCGATTTCTAGGTTCGAATTTATGCTTTTATTCGATCGGTCCTAATTTTGTAGTGCAGAATGTGCTTATTGCCTTGATACTATCCTCATTCTTTATGCTCATGCCAAGATGTCTTTAAAGTTCACTTGTTTTTTCTCTTTTTGCTGTTAAAAATTGACTTGAGATCTAAAATTGCACGCCAAGTGTTCGATGAGATGTCCATGTAAATGTCACTCCGAAATGTGTTATTCGGTTTCGAGGTTCGAATCTATGCTTTTATTCGATCGATCTTTATTTGATAGTGCAGAATGTGCTTATTGGCTTGATACTATCCTCATATTAAATGCTTATGCCTAGATGTCTTTAAAGATCACTTGTTTTTTGTCCTTTCGCCTTTAAAATGACTTGTGACCTAAATTTCACGCCAAGTGTTCGATGAAATGTCCATGTAAATGTCACTCCAAAATGTGGTATTCGGTTTCTAGGTTCGAATTTATGCTTTTATTCGATCGGTCTTTATTCATAGTAGTGCAGAATGTGCTTATTGCGTTGAGACTATCTTCATTCTTTATGCTTATGCCTAGATGTCTTTAAAGTTCACTTGTTTTTTTTGTCCTTTTTCCTTTAAAAAGTCTTGTGATCTAACATTTCATGCCAAGTGTTCGATGAAATGTCCATGTAAATGTCACTCCTAAATGTCGCATGCGGTTTCTAGGTTCAAATTTATGCTTTTATTCGATCGGTCTTGATTTTGTAGTGCAGAATGTGTTTATTCGCTTCATACTATTCTCATTCTTTATGATTATACCTAGATGTGTGTAATGTTCACTTGTTTTTTCTCCCTTCGCCATTAAAATGACCTGTGATCTAACATTGCACGCCAAGTGTTCGATGAAATGTCCATGTAAATGTCACTCCTGAATGTCGCATTCGGTTTCTGGGTTCGAATTTATGCTTTTATTGGATTTGTCTTGATTTTGTAGTGCAGAATGTGCTTATTCACTTCATACTATACTCATTCCTTATGCTTATGGCTATATGTCTTTAGAGTTCACTGGTTTTTTCTCCTTTTGCCTTTAAAATGACTTGTGGTCTAACATTGCTCTCCAAGTGTTCGATGAAATGTCCATGTAAATGTCACTCTTGAATGTCGCATTCGGTTTCTGGGTTCGAATTTATGCTTTTATTGTATTTGTCTTGATTTTGTAGTGTAAAATGTGCTTATTCACTTCATACTATACTCATTCTTTATGCTTATGGCTAGATGCCTTTAAAGTTCACTGGTTTTTTCTCCTTTTGCCTTTAAAATGACTTGTGATCTAACATTGCTCTCCAAGTGTTCGAGGACATGTCCATCTAAGTGTCACTCAAAAATGTGGCATTCGGTTTCTAGGTTCCAATTTATGCTTTTATTCGTTCGGTCTTGATTTTGTAGTGCCGAATGTTCTTGTTTGCTTGATACTATCCTCAATCTTTATGCTTTTGCCTAGATGTCTTTAAATTTCACTTGTTTTTTCATCTTTTGCGTTTAAAAATTGACTTGTGATCTAACATTGCACGCCAAGAGTTTGATGACATGTCCATGTAAGTGTCACTCCTAAATGTGGCATTCGGTTTCTAGGTTCGAATTTATGCTTTTATCAAATCGGTCTTGATTTTGTAGTGCAGAACGTGCTTATTGGCATGATACAATCCTTGTTCTTTATACTTATGATTAGATGTCTTTAAAGTTCACATGTTTTTTGTGCCATTGCCTTTAAAATGACTTGCGATCTAAAATTGACTTGTGATCATACTATACTCATTCTTTATTTTATGGATAGATGTCTTTAAAGTTCAATGGTTTTTTCTCCTCTTGCCTTTAAAATGACTTGTGATCTAACATTGCGCTCCAAGTGTTCGATGACATGTCGATGTAAGTGTCACTCCTAAATGTGGCATTCGGTTTCTAGGTTCGAATTTATGCTTTTATTTGTTCGATCTTGATTTTGAAGTGGTGAATGTGCTTGTTTGTTTGATACTATCCTCAATCTTTATGCTTATGCCTAGATGTCTTTAAAGTTCACTTGTTTTTTCTGCTTTTGCGTTTAAAAATTGACTTGTGATCTAACATTGCACGCCAAGAGTTTGATGACATGTCCATGTAAGTGTCACTCACAAATGTGGCATTCGGTTTCTAGGTTCTAATTTATGCTTTTATCCGATCGCTCTTGATTTTGTAGTGCAGAACGTGCTTATTGGCATGATACTATCCTCGTTCTTTATACTTTGTGCCATTGCCTTTATAATGACTTGAGATATAACATTGCACATAGAGTGTTCGATGAAATGTCAATGTAAATGTCACTCCTAAATGTAGCATTCTGTTTCTAGGTTCGAATTTATGCTATTATTCGATCGGTCTTGATTTTGTATTGAAGAAAAAATGTCTTATTCGCTTCATACTATACTCATTCTTTATGCTTATGCCTAGATGTCTTTAATGTTCACTTGTTTCTTCTTCTTTCGACTTTAAAATGACTTGTGATCTAACATTGTATGCCAAGTGTTCGATGAAATGTCCATGTAAATGTCACTCTTAAACGTGGCATTCGTTTTTTAGGTTCGAATTTATGCTTTTATTCGATCGTTCTTGATTTCGTAGTGCAGAATGTGCTTATGTGCTTCATACTATCCTCGTTCTTTATGCTTATGCTTGGTTACGGTGCTAGGATACGGGAACGACACCAAGACAAGACATCTTGTGTTGTTGTGTTTGAGCTTTTCTTGTTCCATTTTGTTGGTCATCTCCTACTTGCAACTTGTCGGATTTTCATCTCGGACAAGTCTTGGTGATTAATTCGTGTGACCTCTATACCTTGATCTTTGCCTTGTTTTTACGATGACAAGTGTAGGTGATGACAAGAATAAGGAACAAGTTGAGGAGACGTCCACTAGTTCGGTGGCTGCCATGATACAAACTTTTCACCAATCCATGCAACAATCCGTGGAAGCTTTGGCGACACGCATGGATGCCTTGGAGCGCCAAATCCTAGGGCTGGACGAGAGGACACAAGTGCCTCAAGTGGTGAAGATCAAGGATATACGAGAAGAGGATCAAGGTTCGAGGACGACCCCTTGTAAAGGGGAGGAGAATTCCTTCCAATAAAGAGTGATATGTGACACAGAACAACCAAAAAGAGAGACTCCTTGCCATGGATTGGAACAACTCATTACCATCAAGTGTCCAATAGAAATGATGCACATATTGCAAGAAGAGGAGGAAGTTGTGGAATTGTCTCCTAAAATCAAGCATCGTCCTACCATCACTCCTAGCTCCATGAACTCGTTGGCTACACCATGGATGGATGCATTTCCTAAGATTCCTTCATGTTTTCCCTTCTTGCTCCATGAAGAGGACGAGGCTGTTTTAGTCACTCAAAGAGGTGATTACATTCCTTTTCTTGTGGAGGCCAAGAAGGATGTCTTTGTCATGGAGAATGCCACACCAAGGGAGGTAGAAGCCCTACCTTCTTTGTTGAGCTCACAAGGCTTGATAGATTCGAGGACGAATCTTTTTGAAGGGGAGGAGGAGGATGTGATTCCATCTACCGAGTCATGGCCCCATGATTTGAGTGAAGATTCCATCCCTAAAGACAAGCCCAATTTGCACGATAAAGGGGAGCCAATACTCGGACAAGCAACCAAAGACGATGTTCGAGGCGCTATGAAGCCGAGACAAGGAGCCATACCCTATCTTGGGTGCATCACACGAGCCCTAGCTAAGTCTATACTAGACAAAATCAAGGAGGAGATCATGGCTCATAAGTTTCCGATGTCTAATGACGGTGAAGGTTGGAGTGTTCTTGTGACTATTGGTTCAACTAGTGCTAAAACTTGAATTATGTTTTGTTAAGGGTTTTTAGTTGAATTTCTTGAAATTTAAGAGTGTTTTATGTAATTAGAGAGAAGTGAGGGTGGCTCAGTTGAGAGAGGCGTGGCATTAGGGTTATAAGGCCCATTTTTGGCCTCCTTTCTCCCTTAGATTTGAACGAAAAACCTTGTTGCTTACTTTCCTTGCATCTTTCAATTCAAGTTCTTGTTCTTGTATTTCGTTTGTTCAATTCTCGTTGTTCAAGTTGTTGGTGAGTAATATCCGACAATTTGGGCATCTTAGTTTTTTTGAGAGCTTGGTGAGTCATACCCAAGTTATCAAGCATCCATATCCTCTTGTTCTCTCCATTTTCGAACCATCATCCATCTCGGAGGTTTCTGCACCATCTCAGTAAATTCGACATAACGTTCAATCTACTCATCATCTTTCTCTCATATTTTGAGGGATTAAACTATCCTCATTCGGAGGTTAGTGCAGAATGTGGTTATTGGGTTTATACTATCCTCATTCTTTATGCTTATGCCAATATGTCTTTAAAGTTCAATGGTTTTTTCTCCTTTTGCCTTTAAAATGACTTGTGATTTAACATTGCACTCCAAGTGTTAGATGACATGTCCATGTAAGTGTCACTCCTAAATGTGGCATTTGGTTTCTAGGTTCGAATTTTTGCTTTTATTCGTTCGGTCTTGATTTTGTAGTGCAGAATGTGCTTATTCGCTTCATACTATCCTCGTTCATTATGCTTATGCCTAGATGTCTTTAAAGTTCACATGCTTTTGCTCCTTTTGCCTTTTAAATGACTTGTGATCAAATATTGCACGCCAAGTGCTCGATGACATGCCATGTAAATGTCACTCCTAAATGTGGAATTCGGTTTCTAGGTTCGAATTTATGTTTTTATTCGATTGGTCTTGATTTTTTACTGCAGAATGTGCTTATTGGTTTGATACTATCCACATTCTTTATGCTTATGCCTAGATGTCTTTAAAGTCAACTTGTTTTTTCTTCTTTTGCCTTTAAAATGACTTATGATCTAACATTGCACGCCATGTGTTCGAAGTGATTTCCATGTATATGTCACTCTTAAATTTCGCATGCGGTTTTTAGGTTCAAATTTATGCTTTTATTCGATCGGTCTTGATTATGTAGTGCAAAATGTGATGATTCGCTTCATACTATACTCATTCTTTATGATTATACCTAGATGTCTTTAAAGTTTACTTGTTTTTTCTCCCTTCGCCTTTAAAATGACTTGTGATCTAACTTTGCACGGCAAGTATTCGATGAAATGTCCATGTAAATGTCCCTCCTAAATGTGGCATTCGGTTTCTAGGTTCTCATTTATGCTTATATTCGATCGGTCTTGATTTTGTAGTGCAGAATGTGCTTATTGGCTTGATACTATCCTCATTCTTTATGCTTATGCCTAGATGTCTTTAAAGTCCACTTGTTTTTTCTCCTTTTGCCTTTAAAAATTGACTTGTGATCTAACATTGCATGTCAAGTTTTGATGAATTGTCCATGTAAATGTCACTCCTAAATGTCGCATGCGGTTTATAGGTTCAAATTTATGCTTTTATTCGATCGGTCTTGACTTTGTAGTGCAGAATGTGCTTATTCGCTTCATACTATACTCATTCTTTATGATTATACCTAGATATCTTTAAAGTTTACTTGGTTTTTCTCCCTTCGCCTTTAAAATGACTTGTGATCTAAAATTGCACGCCAAGTGTTCGATGAAATGGCCATGTAAATGTCACTCATAAATGTCGCATTCGGTTTCTATGTTCGAATTTATGTCTTTAAAGTTCACTGGTTTTTTCTCCTTTTGCCTTTAAAATTGTAAACCCCATCTTTACACCAGACGCTACTCGGTAGTAGACCTCATTAGGTACTACCTAAGCTAGTCTGAAAACGAGTTCACTTGGATCTTGCAACTCAGGCACAACGAGAAAACATGAATAAAACATCCAACCGATATTTTATAGAATCCAAGTACAGAGAACATGCATGAAACCCAAACAACATAACTTACAACACCACCTAGAAACATTTCACTAACATACCACTACACTTTCTTTATCAAAACAACACATTATTCAAAAGATACCAAAAAGTATACCAGCATTTCTCCCAACCGAACCCAACCTAATGACACGACCTTCAACGACCTGTTCCATCATTCAGCCGAGGTTCCAGCATGGGTCCCTTGTCTTTACCTGAAACTAAAAAAAACAAGGCCCCGAAGGGTCAGCTACCATTCTAATACAAGCTAGAATCCATACGGTACAAGTAAGACTTTAAAAACCAATGAAGTACCTAACACACACACAAGCAAGGTTCGCATGATTACAACATATATATTAGTTCTAAATCCATACTTACTTTCCGTAGATCATAAACAAAATCGAATATCAAATTTCAATACACATACACACATACAAATCCAAGCAGAACAATACAACCATTCTCTCACCATTCCCTTCCATGACGCTTATCAACCCTACACCCCAGTTGCTGAGGCGCGACCTCCCACCCTGCACAATTCCATCCTCCTAACCCCGGGTCAAGCCTCCTTGGGAGCACTTTCCCAAAATACAGATAGCTTTACTTTTGAAGGGGCACGATTCTCTTTTACATAACCACACGTAGCCGTCACTTCAACCCAGAGGACTACGCACATGCCCATGCCGAGAACGGTACCAACCCAGAGAAAATATTCGAAAACTTCACATTCGATGAAGGACCAATGAAATCCTTTTCACACATATCATACACAAGTAAACCTTTTTCATAGAACAATCACTTAGGGACTAGTTTCCCAAAACCAATCCTAGAAGCACCACATGAAGTTTAGCAAGTATTGAATGGAAACTGAGCAAGTCGAAAACGAATTACCTTGAAGACGAATTCTCAAAGCCAAGAAACACTAACTAACACGCAAAGTAGAACCCTGTCTTGAGATAGATAGTCTGTCTCTTCCACTGATCACTTATCACGACCTTAGACTCACGCTCTTATATACATATATATACCCCAATGAATAATAATAGTTTTTTAACTCTTACAAACTCTAACCCCAAAAACAAAGAAAAGCCAAGATGCTTTATAACTTCTTTTATATAATTCCAAATTCTTTAAAATTTGACATGAATATAGTAGAAATATAAAAGAACATTTTTCTAGTTCAAACCTTTTTGAAAAACTGGATCAAAGGTCTCCCTAATATCATTAGAAAGCAATACCCTAAAATTACTCTGAAATCTTTTATCGAATATAAATCAAACATCAAAAATACCCTCTTAGAACTATAAATTAACTGATTTTTAAATCCAAATCAATTGTAAAGCCAGATTTGGAATAATTAGTAAAATCTAAACAAACTATTAACTAATTAAAACTTACCAAATCACACCTGAACTCCAAAATCAAATCCGACAGACGAATCCTGCACCGGAACTAACTCTCTCTCTCTTGAATTCTCTCCCTAGATCTACAAATTGAAATGAGAAAGTACGTATATAAAGATGAGGAAGTCGGTATAAGTTTAGAAATTTTACGGTTTCCACCCTCAAATCTCTTTTACTACAAATTTTACCCTAAAATAATTATTAATTACTTTTAAGTTAAATTTTTTTTTAAATATAATTTTCTAAAATTCAAACTAAAATATTAAAATATTCCCGAATATTACATTCTACCCCCCTTAAAGAAAGTTTCGTCCCGAAACATCCAAACATATATGAAAATAAACCCACAACACTTACTTAAAATCCTTGACACGAACCATACAACACGCAGATCATATACGTTTAGTATACCACAAACAACAATCATATAATTCAAACATCATGTAATTCACACCCTCAACACACTACCAACAACTACCAAACAAGTCAAGCTCACAAGGTCAAGTCGAACAAAGTACACAAATAATTACAACTACCCATAACTATAACCCTTGATCACCGCTAACTCTTATTCTCAAACGCCTCAACTAAAATCGGGTACAAATCTGGGTAGCTCTCCCTTATTCTCGTCTCAGTCTCCCAGATTGCCTCCTCAACTCCTCGTCGGGACAACTGAATCAACACGAGTAGTATCTCTTTATTTCGCAGCTTTTTCAACCGTCTACCTAAGATTGCTATTGGTTGTTCTTGGAAATTATGATCTGGCTCTATTTCTAACTCTTCATAGTTGAGACTATGACTAGGATCAGGCACATACTGCCTCGACTGCGACACATGAAAAACAGAATGAACTCCTTCTAATGTTTGTGGTAGTGCCAACTTGTAGGCTACCTCGCCTACCCTCTCGAGAACTTCAAATGGCCCGATGTAACAAGGACTTAACTTTCCTTTCACTCCAAATCTTCTAACCCCACGAGTTGGCGATACTCTTACCCAAACATGTGCTCCTACCTCGAATTCCAATGGTCATCGCCTCTTATCTGCATAAGATTTCTAACGACTCTGTGTTGTCAATATACGCTTTCGAATCAAAGCCACCTTTTCAACTATCTCCTGAATCATCTAAGGCATTGCATCAACAATATCTGATGGATCATCCCAACATAGATGTGTCCTACATCTCCTCCCATATAAAGCCTCATATGGTGCCATCTGAATTGAAGAGTGCCAACTATTATTATATGCAAACTCAACTAATTCCAAGTGATCAGACTAGTTTCCTCCCCAATCCAACACCTATGATCTCAACATATCTTCTAGTGTTTGAATTGTACTCTCAGATTGGCCATCTGACTACGGGTGGTAAGCAGTTGTGAAATGTAACTTGGTGCCTAAAGCTTTATGCACTTGGTGCCAAAAATTGGAGGTAAACCGCCCATCACGATCAGAAACAATCGTTTTGGGCATGCAATCTCACTATTTGTTTCACGAACACCTCTACTAGTTTACTCACTTGCCATGCCTCTCTGATGGGCAGAAAATGAGCAGTCTTAGTTAGTTTGTCCACGACAACCCATATTGCATCATGTCCACTACTAATCTTCAGTCCGGTAACAAAATCCATGGAAATGTCCTCCCACTTCCATTTTGGAACTGGAAGTTGTTCGAGCATTCCACCTGGTCTTTAGTGCTCTATTTTTACTTGCTGGCACACCCGACACTTTGCTACAAATTTTGCTACATCAGGCTTCATTCCATCCCACCAGTAATATTGCTTCAAGTCCTTGTACATCTTACTAGCTCCCTGGTGGATTGAATAAGGAGTAGTGTGAGCCTCTCGTAATATCTTTTGTCTCAACTTCTCATCTTGAGGTACACAAATTCGACCATTCAGTCTCAATGTACCATCAACATGTTCTTTAAAAGCAGATGCCTCTCCACGGCTCACTTTCTGCCTCAACTCTTGAATCATCAAACAAGTCTCCTGCTTATGTCGTATTTCCTCAATTAAGGTTGGATGATAATCCATAAGGCCTAGTCTACCATGATAGCGCTAAATCTGTACCTCAATCTCATACTTTATCAGTTCTCTTTGTAACTCTGGTTGGGTAGTCAAGTGACACAACATAAGCTCTTGCGGCGTTTTTCTACTAAGAGCATCAACAACTACATTCGCCTTTCCGGGATGATACAAGATCTCTAAATCATAATCTTTCAGTAATTCAAGCCATCTCCGTTGTCTCATGTTCAATTCTCTCTCAGTAAAAATGTACTTAAGCTCTTATGGTCTGTCATCACTTTACATGTACTTCCATACAAGTAATGACGCCATGTCTTTAGAGTATGAATCACTATTGCCAACTCTAAATCATGTGTTGGATAATTCAACTCGTTTGGTTTCAACTGTCTGGAAGCATATGCAATCACCCTGTCATTCTGCATCAATACACAACCTAAGCATACCTTTGAGGCATCACTGTAAATCACAAAGCCTTCATTCCCTTGAGGAAAAGCAAGTATTGGAGCTGAAGTCAACTTCTTCTTCAACTCATCGAAGCCCCTTTGACAAGCATCATTCCAGTCAAAACGAGTGGTCTTTTTAAGCAAGTTGGTAAGTGGTTGGGCTATTCGTGAAAACCCGTCAACAAACCTCCTGTAGTACCCTGCCAATCCTATGAAAATCCGTACCTCCTTCACATTCTTTGGGGGTTCCCAAGCCTTCACAACTTCAATCTTTAAGGGGTCTACCATGACTCCCTTAGCGGATACAACATGACCCAGGAAAGTAACTTCTGGTAGCCAGAACTCACATTTGGACAGTTTAGCAAATAGTCGGTGGTGTCTTAATACTTCCAAAACTAATCTAAGGTGCTTTGCATACTCCTTAGTGCTTTGAGAATAAATCAGTATATCATCAATAAAGACCACCATAAATTTATCCAAATAGTCTATAAACACCCGGTTCATTAACTCCATGAACACCGCAGGTGCATTAGTCAATCCAAACGACATTACTACGACTTACTACAAACTAGTAGTGCCCATATCTTGTTCGGAAAGCCGTCTTGAGAATATCCCCTTCCCGAATCCTCAATTGATGATAGCCCGATCTTAGGTCCACCTTTGAAAATACGGTAACCCCTTGCAATTGATCTAACAAACCATCAGTACGAGGCAAATGGTACTTATTCTTAATAGTAACTCGGTTTAGCTCCCATTAATCAATACATAAACGTTGGGAACCATCCTTCTTTCTCACAAACAATACTGGAGCTCGCCATGGTGATGCACTTGGACGTATATATCCCTTCTCTAGTAAGTCCTCCAACTGAGCCTTCAGCTCTTGCATCTCCATTGGAGCCATACGGTACGGGGCTTTTGAGATTGGTCTTGAACCTGGATCTAATTCAATATTAAAGTCCACCTCTCGTTGAGGAGGTAGCCTTGGAAATTCATTTGGAAAAACGTCATCAAACTCACAGACTACTGGTATATCTTGAATACACGGTCCTTTCTAGTCTCCTTCTAGAACATAACACCAATATCCCACACACCCATCATTAAGCAACTTAACGGCATTCACCATACTAATCACTGATCCTGGACCCTCCTGCTTTGGATCTTAACATACATGTATTGTCCCTTTATTTGCAGTCACAGTGATTATACCCTTATGTGCATCTAATACTGCTTTATAACGTCTCATCCAGTCCAATCCCAAAATAACATCATCACTAGGCGACAACTGTATCACAATAAAGTCTGCAAACCAATCCCTACCCCCAATCCTAATAGGGCAATGAAGTATTTCTCTATTTCCTCTCACCTTACTACCATCGGGCAATCCCAGCATAAAGGATGTACACTCCGAGCAAGTCAACCCTAGTCTATCAACGCATGTAGAGGAAAAAAAAGAGTGCGTAGCACCCGTATCAAACAAGATATGCATAGGTTTAGACCTCATCCAAATCGTACATGTGGCAGTCGGAGCATTCAAGGCATCAGGCCTTTTCATCTCAAATACCCGAGGTTGATTGTCCTCGGTAGTGCTAGCTCCCGCACCACGACCTCTACTCTGGCTTGGTGCATGTTGAGTCTGTTGAAACTGACGAGGAATCCCTTGGTTCACTGACCCCGGCGAAGATCCCTGTGAGGGTGTTCCAACCTTACAATATTTTTGTAAGTGGCCTGGCTTCCCACATATGAAACAATTACGACCTGGTTTCCGACACTGATTCCTCATATGACTAGTGTCTTCACAGTTGAAGCACTCCCTCAACCCTCTGGTAAACTGACTTTGATGAGGTTGGTCTTGACGACCTTGTGACTGAAATCCAGACCGGTTTTGTTGAGACACACCTGAACAATTATCTTTCATAGAGTCTGATGGAGCAAACAACTTTTGCTTCTTATTTCTACTAGCTTGTACATTCAATTGTTCCAGCCCCAAGGTGGACATAGAATAAGCTAAAGCAGAATCTTGAACCTCCTTCATAGTCTTGAGTCGAAGTCCAGATACGTATGCACGCAGTTGGGGTTGCAACCGCTTAAGAAAGGTTGCAATCCGCAGATTCTCTATAGGAGCGGCATTGGGCACCGCTGCCAAACCTCGTTGAAACTATTTGATAGTCTCACATACGGTAATGTTCTCGGGCCCTGCATCACGAAAAGCAGTCTCACGAGCCGCTCTCATGACCTCCGGACAATAGTTATCTCGAATCTCTCTTGAAATTCCTCAAATGACTCAACTCCCACCAATCAAATGCATCCTCATGTAACAAACTCGGTACTAGAGACATCCTTCTTTCCTCTGGTACCAGGATAGAGTCGAGAGCAGATGCCACTTTCCTCACCACTTCTCAACATCAGCTTCCTGATCCCCAGTAAAGTTCGGTACCCCAGTCTTCCTGAATTCTGCAAGCCACTTATCAGGAAGAGGCTCGCGATATCCCCTTCCTTGATCGGCCACACCATTGACCGCTACTGGCCTTGGAATACGTGGTGGTCTCCCTGACTGAACCGGCTGTGCAAAAACTGGTCTTGGTGCCCTATCCTCAGCCCCTTGATAGCCAGAATTTGTTGCATTATGATTAGGAAAGAATCCAGTACCTACCAGATTTTGTAATAGCTCGGCAGGTGTAGCTCGGATAACACCATTCGTCTTTGGTGGTAACTCAACCGGTGGCACCTGAGCTGGCCCACGTACTTCCCCATCTGCCCTATCATTGACTCCATTAGCAGGGAGCCCGTTTCCAGCAACCGAAACATTTCCCCTTTGATGGTTATTTACTGCAAGTCCAACATTCTCAACCTCCTCCTCTTGAGGACAGTGTGGCTCTCCCACGGCAGGAGCCTCTTCTTTGTTTCCAACACGGCCCCTACCACGTCCTCTACCACGACCTTTCCTTCCTGCTCTAGTTGCTCCAACTCTAGTTTGTGGAGCCATCTGTAAACGGATGTTTTACTATTTAAACTATCTTTAACTGAAGTTAACAAAATAACTTACTAGTCTACATGAGGTCCTTCGGCTGATGACGACAGAATCGAGGCCTGTCATCTACCCTGTAAATGCAATATGACTACCCCATTGAAATAATTTGAAATAACCGGCCGGTTTTAGTTTTTGGTTGGACCTCAAGTACACTCGTTGTTCAGTTCCATGTGCCTTTGTTGTCAACCTGGCTTTGATACCAATTTGTAACACCCCGTCTTTACACCAGGCGCTACTCGGTAGTAGACCTCACTAGTTACTACCTAGGTTAGTTTGACAACGAGTTCACTTGGATCTTGCAACTCGGGCACGACGAGAAAACATGAATAAAACATCCAACCGATATTTATAGAATCCAATTACAAAAAACATGCATGAAACCCAAACAACATAACTTACAACACCACCTAGAAACATTTCACTAACATACCACTACACTTTCTTTATCAAAACAACACAATATTCAAAAGATACCAAAAAGTATACCACCATTTCTCCCAACCGAACCCAACCTAATGACACGGCCTTCAACGACCTGTTCCATCATTCAATCGAGGTTCCAGCATGGGTCTCTTGTCTTTACCTGAAACTAAAAAAACAAGTCCGCGAAGGGTCAGCTACCATTCTAATCCAAGCTAGAATCCATACGGTACTACTAAGACGTTAAAAACCAATGAAGTATCTAAGACACACACAAGCAAGGTTCGCATGATTACAACATATATCAGTTCTAAATCCATACTTACTTTCCATAGCTCATAAACACAAACCAAATATCAAACTTCCATACACATACACACATACAAATCAAAGCAGAACAATACAACCATTCTCTCACCATTCCATTCCATGACGCTTATCAACCCTACACCCCAGGTGCCGAGGCGCGACCTCCCACCCTGCACAATTCCATCCTCCTAACCCCGGGTCAAGCCTCCTCGGGAGCACTTTCCCAAAACACAGATAGCTTTACTTTTGAAGGGGCACGATTCTCTGTCACAGAACCATATGTAGCCGTCACTTCAACCCAGAGGACTACGCACATGCCCATGCCGAGAACGGTACAAACACAGAGAAAATATTCGAAAACTTCACATTCGATGAAAGCCCAATGAAATCCTTTTCACACATATCATACACAAGTAAACCTTTTTCATAGAACAATCACTTAGGGACTAGTTCCCCAAAACCAATCCTACAAGCACCATATGAAGTCTAACAAGTATTGAATGGAAACTGAGCAAGTCGAAAACAACTTACCTTGAAGACAAATTCTCGAAGCCAAGAAACACTAACTAACACGCAAAGTAGAACCCTGTCTTCAGACAGATAGTCTGTCTCTTTCCCTGATCTCTGGTCACGACCTTAGACTCACGCTCCAATATACATATATATACCCAAATGAATAATAATAACTTTTTAACTCTTACAAACTCTAACCCCAAAAACAATGAAAAGCCAAGATGCTTTATAACTTCTTTTATATAATTCAAAATTCTTTAAAACATGACATGAATATACTAGATATATAAAAGAAAATTTTTCTTGTTCTAACCTTTTTGACAAACTAGATCAAAGGTCTCCCTAATATCCTTACAAAACAATACCCTAAAATTACTCTAAAATCTTTTATTGAATATAAATCAAATATCAAAAATACCCTCTGAGAACTATAAATCGACTGATTTTTAAATCCAAATCAATTATAAAGCCAGATCTGGAAAAATTAGTAAAATCTAAACAAACTATTAACTAATTAAAACTTACCAAATCACACCTAAAATGAGAAAGTACGTATATAAAGATGAGGAAGTCGGCATAAGTTTAGAAATTTTACGGTTTCCACCCTCAAATCTCCTTTACTACAAATTTTACCCTAAAATAATTATTAATTACTTTTAAGTTAAAAACTTTTTTTTAAATATAATTTTCTAAAATTCAAAATAAAATATTGAAATATTCCCGAATATTACAAAAATTACTTGTGATCTAACATTGCGCTCCAAGTGTTCGATGACATGTCCATGTAAGTGTGACTCCTAAATGTGACATTCGGTTTCTACGTTCGAATTTATGCTTTTAATCGTTCGGTCTTGATTTTGTAGTGCCGAATGTGCTTGTTTGTTTGATACTATCCTAAATTTGTATGCTTATGCCTAGATGTCTTTAATGCTCACTTGTTTTTTCTCCTTTTGCGTTTAAAAATTGACTTGTGATCTAACATTGCACGCCACGGGTTTGATGACATGTCCATGTAAGTGTCACTCCTAAATGTGGCATTCGGTTTCTAGGTTCGAGTTTATGCTTTTATTCGATCGGTCTTGATTTGATAGTGAAGAATGTGCTTATTGGCTTGATACTATCCTCATTTTAAATGCTTATGCCTAGATATCCTCAAAGATCACTTCTTTTTTATCCTTTCGCCTTTAAAATGACTTGTGACCTAACAATGCACGCCAAGTGCTCGATGAAATGTCCATGTAAATATCACTCCAAAATGTGTTATTCGGTTTCTTGGTTTGAATTTATGCTTTTATTCGATCGGTCTTGATTCATAGTAGTGCAGAATGTGCTTAATGCCTTGATGATATCTTCATTCTTTATGCTTATGCCTAGATGTCTTTAAAGTTCACTTGTTTTTTGTCCTTTTTTCCTTTAAAATAACTTGTGACCTAACATTGCATGCCAAGAGTTCGATGAAATGTCCATGTAAATGTCACTCCGATATATGTTATTCGGTTTCTAGGTTCGAAATTATGATTTTATTCGACCGGTCTTGATATCGTAGTGTAGAATGTGCTTATTGCCTTGATACTATCTTCATTCTTTATGCTTATGCCTAGATGTCTTTAAAGTTCACTTGTTTTTTGTCCTTTTGCCTTTAAAATGACTTCTTACCTAACATCTCACGCCAAGTGTTCGATGAAATGTCCATGTAAATGTCACTTCTAAATGTGGCATTCGGTTTCTAGGTTCGAATTTAAGCTTTTATTTGATCAGTCTTGATTCATAGTAGTGCAGAATGTGCTTATTGCCTTGATACTATCTTCATTCATTATGCTTGTGCCTAGAAGTCTTTAAAGTTCACTTGTTTTTTGTCATTTTGCCTTTAAAATGACATGTAACCTAACATTGCATGCAAAGAGTTCGATGAAATGTCCATGTAAATGTCACTCTGAAATGTGTTATTCGCTTTCTAGGTTCGAAATTATGCTTTTATTCGACCGGTCTTGATTTCGTAGTGCAGAATGTGCTTATTGCCTTGATACTATCCTCATTCTTTATGCTTATGCCTAGATGTCTTTAAAATTCACTTGTTTTTTGTCCTTTTACCTTTAAAATGACTTCTGACCTAACATTTCACGCCAAGTGTTCGATGAAATGTCCATGTAATTTGATGTCTCTTTATTTGGTGGTGTTTTATATATGATTCCCTTTGTAAATATGTTTCTTTTTCACCTTTTCTTGTGTGTTTTGTTCCTTTTTAGCTTAGTTCCCGTATTTCTATGAGATTCGGAGACTATGCGCGTTTTCTGTGTTTTGTAGGTGTTTTGGCATGAATCAAGGGTCGTTTTGAAGGAGAATCGGAACATGGAGCAAGGCCCGAGATTAAGAGGGAAAGAGAGGAGCAAGCCATGAAGAAGAACAAGAGAAAAGCCAACCAGAAGAAGGTAGAACGAGGTCCGGATCGAGCTAGAACCAACGCCGGACCCGAGATGATTTTTCGACCTCGGACCGACTTGCCCAGTAAGTCGGGACCGAGGTGCTCCGTGTCGGTCCGAGTCGGTCGCTGGCTGGATTGGGCTCCAAGGCACGAAATTGTAAACTACCACTTTTGCCCCTCATCTATTAAGGCTCTCTTATCTTCTAATTGGAGGAGGTTCCCACACACTTAGCAACCAACCAACTCTCAAAAACTCTCAAGAGGATACTTGGAGAGCAAGGAGGAAGGAGAGGAGAAGGAGAAGAGAGGGAATCAGCATAGGAGAAGGAGATTTGATAGGTTTGGTTGATAGATTAGCTTTGCCTTGTTTTGATTTTGTGGATTTGGAAACCTTGGATTGGAGTTTGTGGATTGCTTTTGATTTGTGAATGAAATTTGGCTTTGGTTTGAGATTGATGATGTTGATTGCTTTGCTTTGTGATTTGTTTGCTTTCTTTGTTTGCCATATGGAGTAGATCTCCTTGATCTTGGGTTATGGGGGAAAACTCTAGCTAGGTTGGACTAGAAACCCCAATTCCATAAGCCTTGAGTGCTTGATCTAGGAACCCACTCTACATAGAGCTACAATTCCTTATGAAAGTAAGGAATCAAGGCTTGTGATTGGCAAAGTAACGAAAGTGAACATTTGTCCATCTCAAGACCTTGCTTCGAAGGGGATTTCCCAAATGATCGATGTGTAGAAGTGGTTGGAACGAGGGTGAAAGCACTTCGATCCTATTCCGATCATCACTTATTGCTTGAATTGGGGTGGAAAAGCCTTAATCTACTAGAGAAGGAACCCAAAAGCCCAAGATCTACTTTCAATCTTTGAGTTCGACAAAACCAGCTACATCGGGCCCGACTTGCTCTACGTCGGTCCCGACTTCCCTCTTTGTCGCCAACATCGGGCCCGATGTGACACTTGTGTCAGTTCCGACTGTTCTCTTTGTTTTCCTTTGTTTTAAGTTCTCCTTTCTAGCTTTCTAGTGTTTAGGCACCTCAATCGAGTAGATTTCCCGAGCGTTCGACACCCACCACGTGCTACAACGGGGTGGGGTTATAAATTGTATCTCTAGACCCTCGCATTCGTGAGTGATCAAAAGATTGGCGCCGTTGTCGGGGAATTCTAAGTGCATTGAGTGCCAATTTGGTGAGTTTCTTGTGTTTTGGTAGTGATTTGGGTGAGGGAATAGCCCAAACCCTTTGTTTGTTTTTGATTTGTTTTGGTTTGTGTCTTTGTTTCGTAGGTGTATGCGAGCTCGTTCCTCCCGAGGAACACTTGAGCTTGAGTTTGTGAGTGATCCGGAAAGTATTCTCAAAGAAGCCCGAAGAAGGAAAAGGATGGAGAATCAAGCTCTCCATGGTGATGAGGAGTTGGCTCGACTTAGGGCCGAAATGGCTAGATTGCAACTTGAGAAAGACAATCAAGAGGCGGTGGCAAAAAGAGAACGGGAGCAACGGATGAGGGCCGAGGCTCAACTCAACGCTCTACCCCGGAATGCACGCCAATACATGCATCCGGAGTTGAGGGTACCCGAACCGGTTATTGTGCTTCCCGAGGTTGCCAAGAATTTTGAGATCAAGACGCAATTCATCTCCCTCATCAAGCGTGATCAATTCGAGGGCCGTCCACATGAGTGTCCCATAGAGCATGTCAAATGCTTTGTGGACATGTGTGAGATGATCTCTACCGACGAGGAGATGTTGGAGTATGTGCTTCTAAAGGCGTTCAAGTGGTCACTTGGGGGCAAGGCCACACATTGGCTCGAGAGCCAAGCCCCTAGGTCGATCACAACTTGGAAGGCACTCCATGATGCTTTCTTGATAAAGTTCTTCCCGCCCTCAAAGACAACCGAGCTAAGAAGGAAAATTGCAAGCTTTCAACAAGGTCCAAATGAGCCTCTCCTCGAAGCATGGGACCGTTTCAAGGAGATGTTGCGCCAATGTCCTACTCATGGCCAACAGCCATATGTGCTCCAAGACATCTTTTTCCAAGGCATCAATCCGGCAACGAAGGACAAGCTCAATCTCCACACCGATTGTGGGTTCATAGACTTGACACCGGATCAAGCTTTGGAGCTACTTGACAAGCTATCCGATTATGAGGCCATGTATGGGGTGAGTCAAGCTAGCAAAGAGGTGAAAGTTCAAGGTGAAGGTGCAAGGAAGTTATATGATCCAAAGGGAGAAGACATTGACAAGGATGTGAAGCTCCAATTCCTTGAAAGTGAAGTGAGCAAGCTTAAGAGGCAAGTCCACTACTACAAGCAAAATGCTAGAGCTTGTGAGGAGTGTGGATCCTTTGCACATGCTACACAAGTTTGTCCGAATGAGAGCCAAGTGCGCTTGGCCGAGCAAATTGAGGAGGCAAACTATGTTCGAGGAAATTTCCGTGGAAGAGGCAACTTCAACAATGGTGGTAATGGTCGGTGGAACAACGGTCAAGCTCAAGGCTACAACAACAACTTCAACCAAAACGAGCCAAGGGCGCCGCAACCACCACCATATAGGCCACCGGGATTCAATGAGCTACAATCATTGGCTCAAGAGATGAGGGATGGGTTCAAGGAGATGAGGACCCAATTCAATGAGTTTGGTGCATGGAGGAGGCAAGTCGACAATCAATTTGCCCAAATTACAACTCAAGCCCCGAGAGAGAATGGGAGACTTCCGGGCCGACCCGAGGAGAACCCCCGAGCTCAAAACAATCAAAATGAAGTCCGGGCAATTGGATTGAGAAGTGGCCGAAACCTACCCGAGCCACACATACCTAAGAAGAATGAAGAGAGCCGGACCGACTTGCCCAGCAAGTCGGGTCCGAGGTTCCCTGAAGTCGACCCAGCAGGAAGATCAACTCCTCTGCCCCGGACCGAGGTTGAGAGTGAGTCGGGCCCGACGTACCCAGATGTCGATCCGACTACTCTGCCTCAGCTCTACCCCAGGACTGTGATACACGACATCGGGCCCGACGTGGTGCCTAAGTCGGTCCAACCAGGAAATGTTGCAAGTGAAGTGGGGAAGTCCAAGGAAGTTGATCCAAGCAAGATTCAAGGTGCAACAACTCTTCCATATCCCTCAAAGAAGCCGAAAGATGTTGTTGAGAACAAGTTCAAGAGGTTTCTCAAGCTTTTGCAAGGTTTGAACATCAATATTCCGTTCACCGATGCATTGAGCGAGATGCCATCCTATGCCAAGTTTTTAAAGGAGATTTTGAGCGAGAAGAGGTCCATAGTTGAAATGCAAGATGAGGTCAAGACCTTGGAGTTACCGCAAAAGCTAGGAGATCCCGGTCGCTTTGCTATAACCATTGGTGTGGGGTCTCAAAACTTCCAAGCCTTGTGTGACCTTGGAGCAAGCACGAGCATCATTCCTTACACCATATGGAAATCCACATCCATGGGTCTCATAGCTCCGGTCAACATGAGGTTAACGATAGCGGATGGGTCATCCATCGAGCCAATTGGTATCGTCGAGGATTACCCCGTTTGCATTGAAGGCCACTTTGTCCCAATCGACTTTGTTGTGGTGGACATGATAGAAGTGCCGTGTGAACCGATTATACTAGGGAGACCTTTCCTTGCTACAGTTGGGGCAATCATTGATGTAAAAAAGGGTCACTTGTCTCTTGACATTGGAGGAAGAGAGATTGAGTTTTTCTTTAGGCCAACTTCAAAAGGGGTCGTACATAAGGAAGCTAAGATGATCCAAGTTCTTTTTCGATTGCAATGTGAAGCCGTTTCTAAGAAGCCAAGGCCAGGGGAGCTTAGGTTGAAAGCCACCCCACCACCTAGAGAAATCGAGATAGAGCGCCAATGTCTAGCCCTCAATATGATTGAGCATGAGCAATTGGAGGAAGGGATGTCTTATTTGGAGGTGTTCAAGGCCGAGAAGGAAGAAGTTCAAGCACCACCGGAACCATCTCAAGAACTCAAGGAGCTTCCAAAAGATTTGAGGTACGCATTTCTTGGTCCCAACTCTTCTTTGCTCGTAATCATAAATGCCAACTTGAATGATGAGGAGGAGTCTAAGTTGTTAGAGGTTCTAAGAAAACATAGAGGAGCTTTAGGGTATTCACTAGAGGAACTAAAGGGAATCTCTCCCTCAATTTGCATGCATAGGATTTATATGGAGGATAACCATAAACCCACTATTGAACCACAAAGAAGATTAATTCCTAACATGAAAGAAGTGGTAAAGAGTGAAATACTTAGGATGTTGGATGCGGGAATCATCTTCCCAATTTCCGATAGCAAGTATGTGAGTCCCGTGCATGTAGTTCCTAAGAAAGGAGGTCTCACCGTTGTGCAAAATGAAAAGGGAGAAATGATACCTACGAGAACCACAACAAAATGGCGTATGTGTATTGATTACCGTAAGCATAATAGTGGCACTCGCAAAGACCATTTTCCTCTTCCCTTCATAGACCATGTCCTAGAAAGATTAGCACAACATGAATATTTTTGCTACCTTGACGGGTATAGCGGGTTTTGGCAAATCCCTATTCATCCCGATGATCAAGAGAAGACGACATTCACATGTCCTTATGGGACTTTTGCCTATAGACGCATGCCTTTTGGTTTATGTAATGCGCCAGCAACATTTCAAAGATGCATGATGTCCATCTTCTCCGATATAGTTGAGGATATAGTAGAAGTGTTTATGGATGATTTCTCCGTCTATGGTTCCTCATTTGATGTTTGCTTAGCTAACTTAGACAAGGTTTTGACTAGATGTGAGGAGACTAGCTTGGTGCTTAATTGGGAAAAATGCCACTTCACGGTGAAGGAGGGCATAGTACTACGACACCTCGTTTCTAGTAGGGGGATAGAAGTAGATAAGGCTAAAGTTGAAATAATTGAAAAACTACCTCCTCCCTCTTGTGTTTGTGATGTTAGGAGTTTCTTAGGTCATGCGGGATTTTATAGACGGTTCATCAAGGATTTTTCTAAGATTGCAAAACCATTGTCTAACCTCTTGATGAAGGATGTGCCCTTTGAATTTTCCGAGGATTGCATGAGTTCTTTTTGTAGGTGGAGAGATGCCTTGATTTCGGCTCCAATAATGGCGGCACCCGATTGGAATCTTCCATTCAAGGTAATGTGTGATGCTAGTGATTTCACCGTAGGGGCCGTCCTTGGGCAAAGGAAGGATGGAAAGTTGCATGCCATCTACTACGCAAGCAAAACATTGGATGAAACTCAGTGCAATTACACAACGACGGAGAAAGAATTTCTTGCGGTAGTGTTTGCATTTGAGAAATTCCGTTCATATCTTGTGAGATCAAAGGTGGTAGTCTTCACGGACCATGCGGCAATCAAATACCTCATGAAGAAGAAAGATGGAAAGCCGAGGCTTCTAAGGTGGATGCTCCTTCTCCAAGAGTTTGACCATGAGATCAAGGACAAAACCGGTGCGGAAAATGTGGTAGCTGATCATCTATCCCGTTTGCCCATTGAGTACATGTTGGAGATGGAGGATGGTTTGACTATAGATGATTCAAGGGCAGATGAAGTTCTCATGAGTGGAAAGGAGGAAAGGAAAGGTGGATCGACGAACCGAGTATATCGGGCCCGAGGTCCAGAACATCGGACCAAAGGCAGAGCATGTACCAGTGAGTCGGGACCGAGGTCTTCAGAGTCGGGCCCGAGTTACCTGTGTGTCTGCGAAGCTAGACCGGCGTCCAACCATGTCGGGCTCGGTACACTTCAATGTCGGTCCGCGGAAGAAAGTAAGTTTCCTAACTCGATTTCCATTCCTTCTCGTTCTCAATTGATTAATTCTTTCTCTCCCACTTGCCTTCTTTCTATTAGTGCCGTAAGACGAGGGGTTTCCCCTTGGTTTGCGGATTTTGCTAACTTTGCCGTAGGGTGAGCGATCCCACCAAATTTGTCTTATCAGGCTAGGAAGAAATTCTTACATGATGCTAGACAATATTTTTGGGATGATCCATATCTCTACAAGGAAGGGAGTGATCAAATCTATAGACGGTGTGTGCCAAGTGAAGAGGTTGAGAGCATAATTCACCATTGCCATTCCTTGCCTACGGGGGGTCACGCTAAGAGTTCCAAAACCACTTCAAAAATTCTTCAATGTGGTTATTATTGGCCAACCATGTTCAAGGATGTGCATGATTATGTGAGGAAGTGTGAGGAGTGCCAAAGAGAGGGGAACCTATCAAGGAGGAATGAGACTCCTCAAACTGGCATTCTAGAAGTTGAGTTATTTGATGTATGGGGTACCGATTTCATGGGACCATTTCCCACATCGGGGCCTTACAAGTACATCTTGGTAGCCGTGGACTATGTCTCAAAATGGGTGGAGGCCATACCAACAAGAACCAATGATGCTAGGGTGGTGATGAAGTTCTTGAAAAGCAACATTTTTGCAAGGTTTGGTGTGCCTAGGGTTCTCATAAATGATGGCGGACCTCATTTCATTGAGAGGTGCTTCGAGAATGTGTTGATCAAGTATGGGGTGTCTCATCGAGTTGCTACTCCTTATCATCCTCAAACAAGCGGGCAAGTCGAGGTGTCAAACCGTCAAATCAAGGCTATCTTGGAGAAGACCGTATCTCGATCAAGGAAAGATTGGGCCTCTAAGCTCGATGATGCACTTTGGGCTTATAAAACCACCTTCAAGGCACCTTTGGGAACTACACCCTTCAATCTAGTTTATGGCAAGGCATGCCATCTTCCGGTAGAGCTTGAGCACAAGGCAAAATGGGCTCTCAAGGAGATGAATTGGGATATCAACTTGGCCGGTGAGAAGAGGTTTCTAGAGCTTCATGAGTTGGGAGAATTGAGGTTGAAAGCCTATGAGAACTCCAAGTTGTACAAGGAGAAGACCAAGAAGTGGCATGATAGGAAGTTAATTCCAAAGACTTATCAAACCGGTGACAAGGTTCTCCTTTTCAATTCAAGGATTAAACTTTTCCCGGGGAAGTTAAGGACTAGGTGGAGTGGACCATTTGTGGTCCACCATATCTATGCTCATGGTGCGGTGGACTTGGTTGATGAACGAGGACATATTTTCAAAGTGAATGGTCATCGAGTGAAGAAGTTCTATGACAAGGCCGATCCAAGCGAAGAAGTTAGAGCCTCATGGGCTCTCGTCCTCGCCAATTGACCTAGACATGCCATTGAAGAATAAAGAAATTGTGAGATCTTTGTACTCTTCTCTCTTGCTTTTAAGTTTTGGTTTCCTTGTTTGATGGGGACATCAAAATTTTAAGTATGGGGTGGGGGTAAGTGTGCTCATGATTTCACTTGCTTGTGTGTGTTTGTTATTTTGAGGATATTTGGTTTTCGGTTTCTAGTTTGTGTTTGGGATGTTTGTTTTTTTGGTTTGTGGTTTGATGAATGACATGGATGATTGATTTGGTTTTGAATGGATGAGTCTTTGTTTTTGGTTTTGTATAGAGAAATTTTTGCAAAAATCCATAAAAATTTGAAAAATTGTGTTGAAAACAACAAAAAGATTTTGTGTTTTGTAGTTTTTGGACTAGAAATTCCCATCTTAGATGTCCAAATGAAAGCTAATGATGATGTGAGCATGTAAATTCCTTTACATATTTTTGGATGGTTTAGCCTCTAAAAAGATGTTGCTTTTGATGTGATCATGATATCTTGCTTGTTTTATTGAACATGTGAGTTCTAGGATGAGTTCTTATGCAACTAAGTATGAGTGACCCTTGTGAGATTGAGTTTTGGCCATTTTAGGGATGCTTGTTCATATTTGCATATCCCTCATGTTTCTTGTGTGATTAGCTCATGCATGCTTAGGAAAACTTGCTATTGCAGTGTTTATCTATTTTCCAAGACCGTCATGAGATTTGTCCTAGCATTGTCACATTGATTTTGAACTTTGTTCTTTTAGTCACATAAATGTTCCATATCCTACCATGAAGTGAATCCTTTGCTTGTAGCCCCGTTTTAGCCTAGGCCTTTGTTTGAAACTCCTCAAAAATATTATTCCTAGCCTTATATGACTTGACCCTTATGGGATTGGACTTTAGAAGAGAGGTTTGGATTGTATTTGAAGAGTTGAGATTCTCTTTGGTTTAAGGGCAAAGAATGGTGTTATGAATCATGTGGGTAGTGCATCTTTGTTGTGCAAAAAGAAAATGAAAAAAAAAGAAAGAAAGGAAGAAAGAAAATGTTGGAAATGGAAAGTGGAATGAAGGTAAAGAGCTTAAGTGAAGAAAAAGGGTCCGACCGAGTTACACACCACATCGGGCCCGATGTCATAAGAAAGTCGGTCCAGTGTAGAAAGTGTGGAAAATCCAACAAAAAGCCTAAGAGCAAAGATGAAGTGGAATGTTAAGTGAAATTTTGGGTTGAGAGGAAAAATGTTAAGTCTTTTGGATGAGTGTGAAATTGATTGTGGAATTTTGGTGAAGTTGGTGAGAGTTTAGGTTGTTCAATCCCCATTGTAAGCACCACAAGACCAAATAATTCTCACCTTGAGAAATACCAAAAGCCCCATTACAACCCGGCCGAATGGAACCTCTTTGAGGACCTCCATTGAGCCAAGTTCGAATTCTTTGTGTACTTTGTATTTGGTGATATTAGCTTCAATAGTGAAGTCCTTACTTGCATGATTTTTGAGCTTGAGTGTTCATTGCTATACCCATACACATGATGAGTGATACACATTCACATATCCCTAAATTGAGGCTTAGTTGCATTGACTCTATTCCTTGGAACACTTAATCATGTGTGATGATGTAATCTTGCTTGAATATCAATCACTTGTGCTTAAATGTGTTTTCATACGAGGCTTTACTTGAAGATTATGTTTTGGTCTTGCTTACATTGTTATTGCTTGAGGACAAGCAAGTTTAAGTATGGGGTATTTTGATGTCTCTTTATTTGGTGGTGTTTTATATAAGATTCCCTTTGTAAATATGTTACTTTTTCCCCTTTTCTTGTGTGTTTTGTTCCTTTTTAGCTTAGTTCCCGTATTTCTATGAGATTCGGAGACTATGCGCGTTTTATGTGTTTTGTAGGTGTTTTGGCATGGATCAAGGGTCGTTTTGAAGGAGAATCGGAACATGGAGCAAGGCCCGAGCTTAAGAGGGAAAGAGAGGAGCAAGCCATGAAGAAGAACAAGAGAAAAGCCAACCAGAAGAAGGTGGAACGAGGTCCGGATCGAGTTAGAACCAACGTCGTACCCGAGAAGATTTTTCGACCTTGGACCGACTTGCCCAGTAAGTCGGGCCCGAGGATTGGGCTCTGGCTGGATTGGGCTCCAAGGCACGAAATTGTAAACTACCACTTTTGCCCCTCATCTATTAAGGCTCTCTTATCTTCTAATTGGAGGATGTTCCCACACACTTAGCAACCAACCAACTCTCAAAAACTCTCAAGAGGATACTTGGAGCGCAAGGAGGAAGGAGAGGAGAAGGAGAAGAGAGGGAATCGGCATAGGAGAGGGAGATTTGATAGGTTTGGCTGATAGATTAGCGTTGCCTTGTTTTGATTTTGTGGATTTGGAAACCTTGGATTGGAGTTTGTGGATTGCTTTTGATTTGTGAATGAAATTTGGCTTTGGTTTGAGATTGATGATGTTGATTGCTTTGCTTTGTGATTTGTTTGCTTTCTTTGTTTGCCATATGGAGTAGATCTCCTTGATCTTAGGTTATGGGGGAAAACTCTAGCTAGGTTGGGCTAGAAACCCCAATTCCATAAGCCTTGAGTTCTTGATCTAGGAACCCACTCTACATAGAGCTACAATTCCTTATGAAAGTAAGGAATCAAGGCTTGTGATTGGCAATGTAAAGAAAGTGAACATTTGTCCATCTCAAGACCTTGCTTCGAAGAGGATTTCCCCAATGATCGATGTGTCGAAGTGGTTGGAACGAGGGTGAAAGCACCTCGATCCTATTCCGATCATCACTTATTGCTTGAATTGGGGTGGAAAAGCCTTAATCTACTAGAGAAGGAACCCAAAAGCCCAAGATCTACTTTCAATCTTTGAGTTCGACAAAACCATCAACATCGGGCCCGACTTGCTCTATGTCAGTCCCGACTTCCCTCTTTGTCGCCAACATCGGGCCCGACGTGACACTTGTGTCGGTCCCGACTGTTCTCTTTAATTTCCTTTGTTTTAAGTTCTCCTTTCCAGCTTTCTAGTGTTTATGCACCTCAATCGAGTAGATTTCCCAAGCGTTCGACACCCACCACGTGCTACAACGGGGTCGGGTTATAAATTGTATCTCTAGACCCTCGCATTCGTGAGCGATCATAATTGTCACTTCTAAATGTGGCATTCAGTTTCTAGGTTTGTATTTAGGCTTTTATTCGATCGGTCTTGATTTTGTAGTGTAGAATGTGATTATTGGCTTGATACTATCCTCATTCTTTATGCTTATGCCTAGATGTGTTTAAATTTTAATAATTTTTTCTCCTTTTCCCTTTAAAAATTGACTTTTGATATAAAATTGCACGCCAAGTGTTCGATGAAATTTCCATGTAAATGTCACTCCGAAATGTGTTATTCGGTTTCTAGGTTCGAATTTATGCTTTTATTCGATCGGTCTTGATTCATAGTAGTGTAGAATGTGCTCATTGCCTTGATACTATCTTCATTCTTTAAACTTATGCCTAGATGTCTTTAAAGTTCACTTGTTTTTTGTCCTTTTGCCTTTAAAAATACATGTGACCTAATATTTCATGCCAAGTGTTCGAAGAAATGACCATGTACATGTCACTCATAAATGTCGCATTCGGTTTCTAGGTTCGAATTTATGCTTTTATTCATTCGGTCTTGATTTCGTAGTGTAGAATGTGCTTATTGCCTTGATAATATCCTCATTCTTTATGCTTATGCCGAGATGTCTTTAATGTTCACTTGTTTTTTGTCCTTTTGCCTTTAAAATCACTTGTGACCTAACATTTCACGTCAAGTTTTCGATGAAATGTCCATGTAAATGTCACTTCTAAATGTGACAATCAGTTTCTAGGTTCGAATTTATGCTTTTATTCGATCGGTCTTGATTTTGTAGTGTAGAATGTGCTTATTGGTTTGATACTGTCCTCATTTTTTATGCTTATGCCTAAATGTCTATAAAGTTCACTTATTTTTTCTCCTTTTGCCTTTAAAATGACTTGTGATTTAACATTGCACACCAAATGTTTGATGAAATGTCCATGTATATGTCACTCCTAAATGTGGCATTCAGTTTCTAACTTTGAATTATGCTTTTATTCGATCGGTCTTGATTTCGTAGTGCAGAATGTGCTTATTGCCTTGATACTATCCTCGTTCTTTATGCTCATGCCAAGATGTCTTTAAAGTTCACTTGGTTTTTCTCTTTTTGCCGTTAAAAATTGACTTGAGATCTAAAATTGCACGCCAAGTGTTCGATGAGATGTCCATGTAAATGTCACTCAAAAATATGTTATTCGGTTTCTAGCTTCTAATTTATGCTTTTATTCGATCGGTCTTGATTCATAGTAGTGAAGAATGTGCATATTGCCTTGATACTATCTTCATTCTTTATGCTTATGCCTAGTTGTCTTTAAAGTTCACTTGTTTTTTGTCCTTTTTCCTTTAAAATAACTTGTGACCTAACATTTCATGCCAAGAGTTTGATGAAATGTCCATGTAAATATTACTCCGATATATGTTATTCAGTTTCTATGTTCGAAATTATGCTTTTATTCGACCAGTCTTGATATCGTAGTGTAGAATGTGCGTATTGCCTTGATACTATCTTCATTCTTTATGCTTATGCCTAGATGTCTTTAAAGTTCACTTTTTTTTTGTCCTTTTGCCTTTAAAATGACTTCTTACCTAACATTTCACGCCAAGTGTTCGATGAAATGTCCATCTAAATGTCACTTCTAAATGTGGTATTCGGTTTCTAGGTTCGAATTTAAGCTTTTATTTGATCAGTCTTGATTCATAGTAGTGCAGAATGTGCTTATTGCCTTGATACTATCTTCATTCATTATGCTTGTGCCTAGAAGTCTTTAAAGTTCACTTGTTTTTGTCATTTTGCCTTTAAAATGACATGTGACCTAACATTGTATGCAAAGAGTTCGATGAAATGTCCATGTAAATGTCACTCTCAAATGTGTTATTCGCTTTCTAGGTTCGAATTTATGCTTTTATTCATTCGGTCTTGATTTCGTAGTGTAGAATGTGCTTATTGCCTTGATACTATCCTCATTCTTTATGCTTATGCCTAGATGTCTTTAAAGTTCACTTGTTTTTTGTCCTTTTTCCTTTAAAATGACTTCTGACCTAACATTTCACGCCAAGTGTTCGATGAAATGTCCATGTAAATGTCACTTCTAAATGTGGCATTCCGTTTCTAGGTTTGTATTTAAGCTTTTATTCGACCGGTCTTGATTTTGTAGTGTAGAATGTGATTATTGGCTTGATACTATCCTCATTGTTTATGCTTATGCCTAGATGTGTTTAAAGTTTACTTGTTTTTTCCCCTTTTCCCTTTAAAAATTAACTTCTGATATAAAATTGCACGCCAAGTGTTCGATGAAATTTCCATGTAAATGTCACTCCGAAATGTGTTATTCGGTTTCTAGGTTCGAATTTATGGTTTTATTCGATCGGTCTTGATTCATAGTAGTGTAGAATGTGCTCATTGCCTTGATACTATCTTCATTCATTATGCTTGTGCCTAGAAGTCTTTAAAGTTGACTTGTTTTTTGTCATTTTGCCATTTAAAATGACATGTGACCTAACATTGCATTCAAAGAGTTCGATGAAATGTCCATGTAAATGTCACTCTGAAATGTGTTATTCGCTTTCTAGGTTCGAAATTATGCTTTTATTCGACCGGTCTTGATTTCGTAGTGCAGTATGTTCTTATTGCCTTGATACTATCCTCATTCTTTATGCTTATGCCTAGATGTCTTTAAAGTTCACTTGTTTTTTGTCCTTTTTCCTTTAAAATGAATTTTGACCTAACATTTCACGCCAAGTGTTCGATGAAATGTCCATGTAAATGTCACTTCTAAATGTGGCATTCAGTTTCTAGGTTTGTATTTAAGCTTTTATTCGATCGGTCTTGATTTTGTAGTGTAGAATGTGATTATTGGCTTGATACTATCCTCATTGTTTATGCTTATGCCTAGATGTGTTTAAAGTTTACTTGTTTTTTCTCCTTTTCCCTTTAAAAATTGACTTCTGATATAAAATTGCATGCCAAGTGTTCGATGAAATTTCCATGTAAATGTCACTCCGAAATGTGTTTTTCGGTTTCTAGGTTCGAACTTATGCTTTTATTCGATTGGTCTTGATTCATAGTAGTGCAGAATGTGCTCATTGCCTTGATACTCTCTTCATTCTTTAAACTTATGCCTAGATGTCTTTAAAGTTCACTTGTTTTTTGTCCTTTTGCCTTTAAATATACTTGTGACCTAACATTTCATGCCAAGTGTTCGATGAAATGACCATGTACATGTCACTCATAAATGTGGCATTCGGTTTCTAGGTTCGAATTTATGCTTTTATTCATTCGGTCTTGATTTCGTAGTGTAGAATGTGCTTATTGCCTTGATAATATCCTCATTCTTTATGCTTATGCCGAGATGTCTTTAAAGTTCACTTGTTTTTTGTCCTTTTGCCTTTAAAATCACTTGTGACCTAACATTTCACGTCAAGTTTTCGATGAAATGTCCATGTAAATGTCACTTCTAAATGTGACAATCAGTTTCTAGGTTCGAATTTATGCTTTTATTCGATCGGTCTTGATTTTGTAGTGTAGAATGTGCTTATTGGTTTGATACTGTCCTCATTTTTTATGCTTATGCCTAAATGTCTATAAAGTTCACTTATTTTTTCTCCTTTTGCCTTTAAAATGACTTGTGATTTAACATTGCACACCAAATGTTTGATGAAATGTCCATGTATATGTCACTCCTAAATGTGGCATTCAGTTTCTAACTTTGAATTATGCTTTTATTCGATCGGTCTTGATTTCGTAGTGCAGAATGTGCTTATTGCCTTGATACTATCCTCGTTCTTTATGCTCATGCCAAGATGTCTTTAAAGTTCACTTGGTTTTTCTCTTTTTGCCGTTAAAAATTGACTTGAGATCTAAAATTGCACGCCAAGTGTTCGATGAGATGTCCATGTAAATGTCACTCAAAAATATGTTATTCGGTTTCTAGCTTCTAATTTATGCTTTTATTCGATCGGTCTTGATTCATAGTAGTGAAGAATGTGCATATTGCCTTGATACTATCTTCATTCTTTATGCTTATGCCTAGTTGTCTTTAAAGTTCACTTGTTTTTTGTCCTTTTTCCTTTAAAATAACTTGTGACCTAACATTTCATGCCAAGAGTTTGATGAAATGTCCATGTAAATATTACTCCGATATATGTTATTCGGTTTCTATGTTCGAAATTATGCTTTTATTCGACCGGTCTTGATATCGTAGTGTAGAATGTGCGTATTGCCTTGATACTATCTTCATTCTTTATGCTTATGCCTAGATGTCTTTAAAGTTCACTTTTTTTTCGTCCTTTTGCCTTTAAAATGACTTCTTACCTAACATTTCACGCCAAGTGTTCGATGAAATGTCCATCTAAATGTCACTTCTAAATGTGGCATTCGGTTTCTAGGTTCGAATTTAAGCTTTTATTTGATCAGTCTTGATTCATAGTAGTGCAGAATGTGCTTATTGCCTTGATACTATCTTCATTCATTATGCTTGTGCCTAGAAGTCTTTAAAGTTCACTTGTTTTTGTCATTTTGCCTTTAAAATGACATGTGACCTAACATTGTATGCAAAGAGTTCGATGAAATGTCCATGTAAATGTCACTCTCAAATGTGTTATTCGCTTTCTAGGTTCGAATTTATGCTTTTATTCATTCGGTCTTGATTTCGTAGTGTAGAATGTGCTTATTGCCTTGATACTATCCTCATTCTTTATGCTTATGCCTAGATGTCTTTAAAGTTCACTTGTTTTTTGTCCTTTTTCCTTTAAAATGACTTCTGACCTAACATTTCACGCCAAGTGTTCGATGAAATGTCCATGTAAATGTCACTTCTAAATGTGGCATTCCGTTTCTAGGTTTGTATTTAAGCTTTTATTCGACCGGTCTTGATTTTGTAGTGTAGAATGTGATTATTGGCTTGATACTATCCTCATTGTTTATGCTTATGCCTAGATGTGTTTAAAGTTTACTTGTTTTTTCCCCTTTTCCCTTTAAAAATTAACTTCTGATATAAAATTGCACGCCAAGTGTTCGATGAAATTTCCATGTAAATGTCACTCCGAAATGTGTTATTCGGTTTCTAGGTTCGAATTTATGCTTTTATTCGATCGGTCTTGATTCATAGTAGTGTAGAATGTGCTCATTGCCTTGATACTATCTTCATTCATTATGCTTGTGCCTAGAAGTCTTTAAAGTTGACTTGTTTTTTGTCATTTTGCCATTTAAAATGACATGTGACCTAACATTGCATTCAAAGAGTTCGATGAAATGTCCATGTAAATGTCACTCTGAAATGTGTTATTCGCTTTCTAGGTTCGAAATTATGCTTTTATTCGACCGGTCTTGATTTCGTAGTGCAGTATGTTCTTATTGCCTTGATACTATCCTCATTCTTTATGCTTATGCCTAGATGTCTTTAAAGTTCACTTGTTTTTTGTCCTTTTTCCTTTAAAATGAATTTTGACCTAACATTTCACGCCAAGTGTTCGATGAAATGTCCATGTAAATGTCACTTCTAAATGTGGCATTCAGTTTCTAGGTTTGTATTTAAGCTTTTATTCGATCGGTCTTGATTTTGTAGTGTAGAATGTGATTATTGGCTTGATACTATCCTCATTGTTTATGCTTATGCCTAGATGTGTTTAAAGTTTACTTGTTTTTTCTCCTTTTCCCTTTAAAAATTGACTTCTGATATAAAATTGCATGCCAAGTGTTCGATGAAATTTCCATGTAAATGTCACTCCGAAATGTGTTTTTCGGTTTCTAGGTTCGAACTTATGCTTTTATTCGATTGGTCTTGATTCATAGTAGTGCAGAATGTGCTCATTGCCTTGATACTCTCTTCATTCTTTAAACTTATGCCTAGATGTCTTTAAAGTTCACTTGTTTTTTGTCCTTTTGCCTTTAAATATACTTGTGACCTAACATTTCATGCCAAGTGTTCGATGAAATGACCATGTACATGTCACTCATAAATGTGGCATTCGGTTTCTAGGTTCGAATTTATGCTTTTATTCATTCGGTCTTGATTTCGTAGTGTAGAATGTGCTTATTGCCTTGATAATATCCTCATTCTTTATGCTTATGCCGAGATGTCTTTAAAGTTCACTTGTTTTTTGTCCTTTTGCCTTTAAAATCACTTGTGACCTAACATTTCACGTCAAGTTTTCGATGAAATGTCCATGTAAATGTCACTTCTAAATGTGACAATCAGTTTCTAGGTTCGAATTTATGCTTTTATTCGATCGGTCTTGATTTTGTAGTGTAGAATGTGCTTATTGGTTTGATACTGTCCTCATTTTTTATGCTTATGCCTAAATGTCTATAAAGTTCACTTATTTTTTCTCCTTTTGCCTTTAAAATGACTTGTGATTTAACATTGCACACCAAATGTTTGATGAAATGTCCATGTATATGTCACTCCTAAATGTGGCATTCAGTTTCTAACTTTGAATTATGCTTTTATTCGATCGGTCTTGATTTCGTAGTGCAGAATGTGCTTATTGCCTTGATACTATCCTCGTTCTTTATGCTCATGCCAAGATGTCTTTAAAGTTCACTTGGTTTTTCTCTTTTTGCCTATAAAAATTGACTTGAGATCTAAAATTGCACGCCAAGTGTTCGATGAGATGTCCATGTAAATGTCACTCAAAAATATGTTATTCGGTTTCTAGCTTCTAATTTATGCTTTTATTCGATCGGTCTTGATTCATAGTAGTGAAGAATGTGCATATTGCCTTGATACTATCTTCATTCTTTATGCTTATGCCTAGTTGTCTTTAAAGTTCACTTGTTTTTTGTCCTTTTTCCTTTAAAATAACTTGTGACCTAACATTTCATGCCAAGAGTTTGATGAAATGTCCATGTAAATATTACTCCGATATATGTTATTCGGTTTCTATGTTCGAAATTATGCTTTTATTCGACCGGTCTTGATATCGTAGTGTAGAATGTGCGTATTGCCTTGATACTATCTTCATTCTTTATGCTTATGCCTAGATGTCTTTAAAGTTCACTTTTTTTTCGTCCTTTTGCCTTTAAAATGACTTCTTACCTAACATTTCACGCCAAGTGTTCGATGAAATGTCCATCTAAATGTCACTTCTAAATGTGGCATTCGGTTTCTAGGTTCGAATTTAAGCTTTTATTTGATCAGTCTTGATTCATAGTAGTGCAGAATGTGCTTATTGCCTTGATACTATCTTCATTCATTATGCTTGTGCCTAGAAGTCTTTAAAGTTCACTTGTTTTTGTCATTTTGCCTTTAAAATGACATGTGACCTAACATTGTATGCAAAGAGTTCGATGAAATGTCCATGTAAATGTCACTCTCAAATGTGTTATTCGCTTTCTAGGTTCGAATTTATGCTTTTATTCATTCGGTCTTGATTTCGTAGTGTAGAATGTGCTTATTGCCTTGATACTATCCTCATTCTTTATGCTTATGCCTAGATGTCTTTAAAGTTCACTTGTTTTTTGTCCTTTTTCCTTTAAAATGACTTCTGACCTAACATTTCACGCCAAGTGTTCGATGAAATGTCCATGTAAATGTCACTTCTAAATGTGGCATTCCGTTTCTAGGTTTGTATTTAAGCTTTTATTCGACCGGTCTTGATTTTGTAGTGTAGAATGTGATTATTGGCTTGATACTATCCTCATTGTTTATGCTTATGCCTAGATGTGTTTAAAGTTTACTTGTTTTTTCCCCTTTTCCCTTTAAAAGTTAACTTCTGATATAAAATTGCACGCCAAGTGTTCGATGAAATTTCCATGTAAATGTCACTCCGAAATGTGTTATTCGGTTTCTAGGTTCGAATTTATGCTTTTATTCGATCGGTCTTGATTCATAGTAGTGTAGAATGTGCTCATTGCCTTGATACTATCTTCATTCATTATGCTTGTGCCTAGAAGTCTTTAAAGTTGACTTGTTTTTTGTCATTTTGCCATTTAAAATGACATGTGACCTAACATTGCATTCAAAGAGTTCGATGAAATGTCCATGTAAATGTCACTCTGAAATGTGTTATTCGCTTTCTAGGTTCGAAATTATGCTTTTATTCGACCGGTCTTGATTTCGTAGTGCAGTATGTTCTTATTGCCTTGATACTATCCTCATTCTTTATGCTTATGCCTAGATGTCTTTAAAGTTCACTTGTTTTTTGTCCTTTTTCCTTTAAAATGAATTTTGACCTAACATTTCACGCCAAGTGTTCGATGAAATGTCCATGTAAATGTCACTTCTAAATGTGGCATTCAGTTTCTAGGTTTGTATTTAAGCTTTTATTCGATCGGTCTTGATTTTGTAGTGTAGAATGTGATTATTGGCTTGATACTATCCTCATTGTTTATGCTTATGCCTAGATGTGTTTAAAGTTTACTTGTTTTTTCTCCTTTTCCCTTTAAAAATTGACTTCTGATATAAAATTGCATGCCAAGTGTTCGATGAAATTTCCATGTAAATGTCACTCCGAAATGTGTTTTTCGGTTTCTAGGTTCGAACTTATGCTTTTATTCGATTGGTCTTGATTCATAGTAGTGCAGAATGTGCTCATTGCCTTGATACTCTCTTCATTCTTTAAACTTATGCCTAGATGTCTTTAAAGTTCACTTGTTTTTTGTCCTTTTGCCTTTAAATATACTTGTGACCTAACATTTCATGCCAAGTGTTCGATGAAATGACCATGTACATGTCACTCATAAATGTGGCATTCGGTTTCTAGGTTCGAATTTATGCTTTTATTCATTCGGTCTTGATTTCGTAGTGTAGAATGTGCTTATTGCCTTGATAATATCCTCATTCTTTATGCTTATGCCGAGATGTCTTTAAAGTTCACTTGTTTTTTGTCCTTTTGCCTTTAAAATCACTTGTGACCTAACATTTCACGTCAAGTTTTCGATGAAATGTCCATGTAAATGTCACTTCTAAATGTGACAATCAGTTTCTAGGTTCGAATTTATGCTTTTATTCGATCGGTCTTGATTTTGTAGTGTAGAATGTGCTTATTGGTTTGATACTGTCCTCATTTTTTATGCTTATGCCTAAATGTCTATAAAGTTCACTTATTTTTTCTCCTTTTGCCTTTAAAATGACTTGTGATTTAACATTGCACACCAAATGTTTGATGAAATGTCCATGTATATGTCACTCCTAAATTTGGCATTCAGTTTCTAACTTTGAATTATGCTTTTATTCGATCGGTCTTGATTTCGTAGTGCAGAATGTGCTTATTGCCTTGATACTATCCTCGTTCTTTATGCTCATGCCAAGATGTCTTTAAAGTTCACTTGGTTTTTCTCTTTTTGCCGTTAAAAATTGACTTGAGATCTAAAATTGCACGCCAAGTGTTCGATGAGATGTCCATGTAAATGTCACTCAAAAATATGTTATTCGGTTTCTAGCTTCTAATTTATGCTTTTATTCGATCGGTCTTGATTCATAGTAGTGAAGAATGTGCATATTGCCTTGATACTATCTTCATTCTTTATGCTTATGCCTAGTTGTCTTTAAAGTTCACTTGTTTTTTGTCCTTTTTCCTTTAAAATAACTTGTGACCTAACATTTCATGCCAAGAGTTTGATGAAATGTCCATGTAAATATTACTCCGATATATGTTATTCGGTTTCTATGTTCGAAATTATGCTTTTATTCGACCGGTCTTGATATCGTAGTGTAGAATGTGCGTATTGCCTTGATACTATCTTCATTCTTTATGCTTATGCCTAGATGTCTTTAAAGTTCACTTTTTTTTCGTCCTTTTGCCTTTAAAATGACTTCTTACCTAACATTTCACGCCAAGTGTTCGATGAAATGTTCATCTAAATTTCACTTCTAAATGTGGCATTCGGTTTCTAGGTTCGAATTTAAGCTTTTATTTGATCAGTCTTGATTCATAGTAGTGCAGAATGTGCTTATTGCCTTGATACTATCTTCATTCATTATGCTTGTGCCTAGAAGTCTTTAAAGTTCACTTGTTTTTGTCATTTTGCCTTTAAAATGACATGTGACCTAACATTGTATGCAAAGAGTTCGATGAAATGTCCATGTAAATGTCACTCTCAAATGTGTTATTCGCTTTCTAGGTTCGAATTTATGCTTTTATTCATTCGGTCTTGATTTCGTAGTGTAGAATGTGCTTATTGCCTTGATACTATCCTCATTCTTTATGCTTATGCCTAGATGTCTTTAAAGTTCACTTGTTTTTTGTCCTTTTTCCTTTAAAATGACTTCTGACCTAACATTTCACGCCAAGTGTTCGATGAAATGTCCATGTAAATGTCACTTCTAAATGTGGCATTCCGTTTCTAGGTTTGTATTTAAGCTTTTATTCGACCGGTCTTGATTTTGTAGTGTAGAATGTGATTATTGGCTTGATACTATCCTCATTGTTTATGCTTATGCCTAGATGTGTTTAAAGTTTACTTGTTTTTTCCCCTTTTCCCTTTAAAAGTTAACTTCTGATATAAAATTGCACGCCAAGTGTTCGATGAAATTTCCATGTAAATGTCACTCCGAAATGTGTTATTCGGTTTCTAGGTTCGAATTTATGCTTTTATTCGATCGGTCTTGATTCATAGTAGTGTAGAATGTGCTCATTGCCTTGATACTATCTTCATTCATTATGCTTGTGCCTAGAAGTCTTTAAAGTTGACTTGTTTTTTGTCATTTTGCCATTTAAAATGACATGTGACCTAACATTGCATTCAAAGAGTTCGATGAAATGTCCATGTAAATGTCACTCTGAAATGTGTTATTCGCTTTCTAGGTTCGAAATTATGCTTTTATTCGACCGGTCTTGATTTCGTAGTGCAGTATGTTCTTATTGCCTTGATACTATCCTCATTCTTTATGCTTATGCCTAGATGTCTTTAAAGTTCACTTGTTTTTTGTCCTTTTTCCTTTAAAATGAATTTTGACCTAACATTTCACGCCAAGTGTTCGATGAAATGTCCATGTAAATGTCACTTCTAAATGTGGCATTCAGTTTCTAGGTTTGTATTTAAGCTTTTATTCGATCGGTCTTGATTTTGTAGTGTAGAATGTGATTATTGGCTTGATACTATCCTCATTGTTTATGCTTATGCCTAGATGTGTTTAAAGTTTACTTGTTTTTTCTCCTTTTCCCTTTAAAAATTGACTTCTGATATAAAATTGCATGCCAAGTGTTCGATGAAATTTCCATGTAAATGTCACTCCGAAATGTGTTTTTCGGTTTCTAGGTTCGAACTTATGCTTTTATTCGATTGGTCTTGATTCATAGTAGTGCAGAATGTGCTCATTGCCTTGATACTCTCTTCATTCTTTAAACTTATGCCTAGATGTCTTTAAAGTTCACTTGTTTTTTGTCCTTTTGCCTTTAAATATACTTGTGACCTAACATTTCATGCCAAGTGTTCGATGAAATGACCATGTACATGTCACTCATAAATGTGGCATTCGGTTTCTAGGTTCGAATTTATGCTTTTATTCATTCGGTCTTGATTTCGTAGTGTAGAATGTGCTTATTGCCTTGATAATATCCTCATTCTTTATGCTTATGCCGAGATGTCTTTAAAGTTCACTTGTTTTTTGTCCTTTTGCCTTTAAAATCACTTGTGACCTAACATTTCACGTCAAGTTTTCGATGAAATGTCCATGTAAATGTCACTTCTAAATGTGACATTAAGTTTCTAGGTTCGAATTTATGCTTTTATTCGATCGGTCTTGATTTTGTAGTGTAGAATGTGTTTATTGGTTTGATACTGTCCTCATTTTTTATTCTTATGCCTAAATGTCTATAAAGTTCACTTATTTTTTCTCCTTTTGCCTTTAAAATGACTTGTGATTTAACATTGCACACCAAATGTTTGATGAATTGTCCATGTATATGTCACTCCTAAATGTGGCATTCAGTTTCTAACTTTGAATTATGCTTTTATTCGATCGGTCTTGATTTCGTAGTGCAGAATGTGCTTATTGCCTTGATACTATCCTCGTTCTTTATGCTCATGCCAAGATGTCTTTAAAGTTCACTTGGTTTTTCTCTTTTTGCCGTTAAAAATTGACTTGAGATCTAAAATTGCACGCCAAGTGTTCGATGAGATGTCCATGTAAATGTCACTCAAAAATATGTTTTTCGGTTTCTAGCTTCTAATTTATGCTTTTATTCGATCGGTCTTGATTCATAGTAGTGAAGAATGTGCATATTGCCTTGATACTATCTTCATTCATTATGCTTATGCCTAGAAGTCTTTAAAGTTCACTTGTTTTTTGTCATTTTGCCATTTAAAATGACATGTGACCTAACATTGCATGCAAAGAGTTCGATGAAATATCCATGTAAATGTCACTCTGAAATGTGTTATTCGGTTTCTAGGTTCGAATTTATGCTTTTATTCATTCGGTCTTGATTTCGTAGTGTAGAATGTGCTTATTGCCTTGATAATATCCTCATTCTTTATGCTTATGCCTAGATGTCTTTAAAGTTCACTTGTTTTTTGTCCTTTTTCCTTTAAAATGACTTCTGACCTAACATTTCACGCCAAGTGTTCGATGAAATGTCCATGTAAATGTCACTTCTAAATGTGGCATTCAGTTTCTAGGTTTGTATTTAAGCTTTTATTCGATCGGTGTTGATTTTGTAGTGTAGAATGTGATTATTGGCTTGATACTATCCTCATTGTTTATGCTTATCCTAGATGTGTTTAAAGTTTACTTGTTTTTTCTCCTTTTCCCTTTAAAAATTGACTTCTGATATAAAATTGCATGCCAAGTGTTCGATGAACTTTCCATGTAAATGTCACTCCGAAATGTGTTTTTCGGTTTCTAGGTTCGAATTTATGCTTTTATTCGATCGGTCTTGATTCATAGTAGTGCAGAATGTGCTCATTGCCTTGATACTATCTTCATTCTTTAAACTTATGCCTAGATGTCTTTAAAGTTCACTTGTTTTTTGTCCTTTTGCCTTTAAATATACTTGTGACCTAACATTTCATGCCAAGTGTTCGATGAAATGACCATGTACATGTCACTCATAAATGTGGCATTCGGTTTCTAGGTTCGAATTTATGCTTTTATTCATTCGGTCTTGATTTCGTAGTGTAGAATGTGCTTATTGCCTTGATAATATCCTCATTCTTTATGCTTATGCCTAGATGTCTTTAAAGTTCACTTGGTTTTTGTCCTTTTGCCTTTAAAATCACTTGTGACCTAACATTTCACGTCAAGTGTTCGATGAAATGTCCATGTAAATGTCACTTCTAAATGTGACATTCAGTTTTTAGGTTCGAATTTATGCTTTTATTCGATCGGTCTTGATTTTGTAGTGTAGAATATGGTTATTGGTTTCATACTATCCTCATTGTTTATGCTTATGTCTAAATGTCTATAAAGTTCACTTATTTTTTCTCATTTTGCCTTTAAAATGACTTGTGATTTAACATTGCACACCAAATTCGTTAAAAGAACATAGGAAAAAGAATCGTGTCAAACGGAGTTGTAAAGAATCTTCTACGCAAGTTTTACTCAAGGTTGTTCAAACAAGCCCTGAGGAACGACCCCATGAGGGTCGTGCACGACCCTATCAGGGTCGTGCTAGACCCAAGAAGAAAGTGAGCTCTCAGGACCTACCCCAGGGGGGGTCGAGAACGACCCTACGTGGGTCGATCGGGGCGCCGATTCTCCCTTATTCCGAGATCTTTATGGATATATTCTATGTTTTATTTTAGGAAGCAGTTTTATCTTGTTTCCTAGTGTAATTAGGGCTCCTTTTTCTATATAAAAGGGGCTAGACCTTTTAGTTGAAAGGGATCTTTTGCTAGTTTTGTTTGGAGGTTATTTGGAGATTAAGAGGAAGACTTGGAAGACAAGTTGGAGAAATTTTGTAAGACCTCTTTATTTTTATGATCAGGTCTTCTTCTTTCTTTTCCATGTGTGAGTAGTCTTCTTAGATTCTAGGGTTGGGTGAAAACCCAACACAATCATGCATGTCTAAACTTGAATTCATGACTTGAATGCTTGAAAGATCATATATATCTATCTTATTCTTAATACCTTTGTGAAAGTTGAGGCAATATCTTGCAATTAACCTAAAAGCGAAAGTGTAAAGTTGATTGCTTGATTAGATCTAAATAGGATTATTTGCGAAAGTTTATATTCCTAGGTTGAAGGGTAGATAAAAAGTTGTTTAATTTGCGACAGTTGATTGAAGAACTTGAATTGTTTGCGACAGTTGACTTTTCTATGATCTAGATTGCATGATGGTTATGAATTCTCGTTGAAAGCATGTATGGTTGTTGTTGTGGTGGCCCTAGCCCTAGAATTGCGTTTTTATATTTGATTTAAAACTTGTGATTTTGCATCGATCTCGACCCACCTAGAGTCGTGCTCGAGCCCTTGTGTGTTTGTGACCCATCGTGTTTATTTTGCTTTTCTTAGTTTATCAACTAATCTTTGGCCTTATTCTCATTCCCGTGGACGAACCTGACTTCGCTGTACTCAGCGGGGTCTTGAATGTAAATTTATTTGTTCAAGAAACCCTTCAACAATACTATCTTCATTCTTTATGCTTAAGCCTAGATGTCTTTAAAGTTCACTTGTTTTTTGTCCTTTTGCCTTTAAAATGACTTCTTACCTAACATTTCACGCCAAGTGTTCGATGAAATGTCCATGTAAATGTCACTTCTAAATGTGGCATTCGGTTTCTAGGTTCGAATTTAAGCTTTTATTTTATCAGTCTTGATTCATAGTAGTACAAAATGTGCTTATTGCCTTGATACTATCTTCATTCATTATGCTTGTGCCTAGAAGTCTTTAAAGTTCACTTGTTTTTTGTCATTTTGCCTTTAAAATGACATGTGACCTAACATTGCATGCAAAGAGTTCGATGAAATGTCCATGCAATGTCACTCTGAAATGTGTTATTCGCTTCCTAGGTTCGAAATTATGCTTTTATTCGACCGGACTTGATTTCGTACTGCAGAATGTGCTTATTGCCTTGATACTATCCTCATTCTTTCTGCTTATGCCTAGATGTCTTTAAAATTCACTTGTTTTTTGTCCTTTTTCATTTAAAATGACTTCTGACCTAACATTTCACGCCAAGTGTTTGATGAAATGACCATGTAATTGTCACTTCTAAACGTGGCATTCAGTTTCTAGGTTTGTATTTAGGCTTTTATTCGATCGGTCTTGATTTTGTAGTGTAGAATGTGATTATTGGCTTGATACTATCCTTATTCTTTATGCTTATGCCTAGATGTGTTTAAAGTTTACTAGTTTTTTCTCCTGTTCCCTTTAAAAATTGACTTTTGATATTAAATTGCACGCCAAGTGTTCGATGAAATTTCCATGTAAATGTCACTCCGAAATGTGTTATTCGGTTTCTAGGTTCGAATTTAAGCTTTTATTCGATCGGTCTTGATTCATAGTAGTGCAGAATGTGCTCATTGCCTTGATACTATGTTTATTCTTTAAACTTATGCCTAGATGTCTTTAAAGTTCACTTGTTTTTTGTCCTTTTGCCTTTAAAAATACTTGTGACCTAACATTTCATGCCAAGTGTTCGAAGAAATGACCATGTACATGTCACTCATAATGTGGCATTCGGTTTCTAGGTTCGAATTTATGCTTTTATTCATTCGGTCTTGATTTCGTAGTGTAGAATGTGCTTATTGCCTTGATAATATCCTCATTCTTTATGCTTATGCCGAAATGTCTTTAAAGTTCACTTGTTTTTTGTCCTTTTGCCTTTAAAATCACTTGTTACCTAACATTTCACGTCAAGTGTTCGATGAATTGTCCATGTGAATGTCACTTCTAAATGTGACATTCAGTTTCTAGGTTCGAATTTATGTTTTTATTCGATCGGTCTTGATTTGTAGTGTAGAATGTGCTTATTGGTTTGATATTGTCCTCATTTTTTACGCTTATGCCTAAATGTCTATAAAGTTCACTTATTTTTTCTCCTTTTGCCTTTAAAAAGACTTGTGATTTAACATTGCACACCAAATGTTTGATGAAATGTCCATGTATATGTCACTCCTAATTGTGGCATTCAGTTTCTAAGTTTGAATTTTGCTTTTATTCGATCGGTCTTGATTTTTCGTAGTGCAGAATGTGCTTATTGCCTTGATACTATCCTCGTTCTTTATGCTCATGCCAAGATGCCTTTAAAGTTCACTTGGTTTTTCTCTTTTTGCCGTTAAAAATTGACTTGAGATCTAAAATTGCACGCCAAGTGTTCGATGAGATGTCCATGTAAATGTCACTCCAAAATATGTTATTCGGTTTCTAGCTTCTAATTTATGCTTTTATTCGATCGGTCTTGATTCATAGTAGTGCAGAATGTGCCAATTGCCTTGATACTATCTTCATTCCTTATGCTTATGCCTAGTTGTCTTTAAAGTTCACTTGTTTTTTGTCCTTTTTCCTTTAAAATAACTTGTGAGCTAACATTGCATACCAAGAGTTCGATGAAATGTCCATGTAAATGTCACTCTGATATATGTTATTCGGTTTCTAGGTTCGAAATTATGCTTTTATTCGACCGGTCTTGATATCGTAGTGTAGAATGTGCGTATTGCCTTTATACTATCTTCATTCTTTATGCTTATGCCTAGATGTCTTTAAAGTTCACTTTTTTTTTGTCCTTTTGCCTTTAAAATGACTTCTTACCTAACATTTCACGCCAAGTGTTCGATGAAATGTCCATCTAAATGTCACTTCTAAATGTGGCATTCGGTTTCTACGTTCGAATTTAAGCTTTTATTTGATCAGTCTTGATTCATAGTAGTGCAGAATATGCTTATTGCCTTGATACTATCTTCATTCATTATACTTGTACCTAGAAGTCTTTAAAGTTCACTTGTTTTTTGTCATTTTGCCATTTAAAATGACATGTAACCTAACATTGCATGCAAAGAGTTCGATGAAATGTCCATATAAATGTCACTCTGAAATGTGTTATTCGCTTTCTAGGTTCGAAATTATGCTTTTATTCGACCGGTCTTGATTTCGTAGTGCAGTATGTGCTTATTGACTTGATACTATCCTCATTCTTTATGCTTATGCCTAGATGTCTTTAAAATTCACTTGTTTTTTGTCCTTTTTCCTTTAAAATGACTTCTGACCTAACATTTCACGCCAAGTGTTCGATGAAATGTCCATGTAAATGTCACTTCTAAATGTGGCATTCAGTTTCTAGGTTTTTATTTAAGCTTTTATTCGATCGGTCTTGATTTTGTAGTGTAGAATGTGATCATTGGCTTGATACTATCCTCATTGTTTATGCTTATGCCTAGATGTGTTTAAAGTTTACTTGTTTTTTCTCCTTTTCCCTTTAAAAATTTACTTCTGATATAAAATTGCACGCCAAGTGTTCAATGAAATTTCCATGTAAATGTCACTCCGAAATGTGTTATTCGGTTTCTAAGTTCGAATTTATGCTTTTATTCGATCGGTCTTGATTCATAGTAGTGCAGAATGTGCTCATTGCCTTGATACTATCTTCATTCTTTAAACTTATGCCTAGATGTCTTTAAAGTTCACTTGTTTTTTGTCCTTTTGCCTTTAAAAATACTTGTGACCTAACATTTCATGCCAAGTGTTCGAAGAAATGACCATGTACATGTCACTCATAAATGTGGCATTCGGTTTCTAGGTTCGAATTTATGCTTTTATTCATTCGGTCTTGATTTCGTAGTGTAGAATGTGCTTATTGCCTTGATAATATCCTCATTCTTTATGCTTATGCCGAGATGTCTTTAAAGTTCACTTGTTTTTTGTCCTTTTGCCTCTAAAATCACTTGTGACCTAACATTTCACGTCAAGTGTTCGATGAATTGTCCATGTAAATGTCACTTCTAAATGTGACATTCAGTTTTAGGTTCGAATTTATGCTTTTATTCGATCGGTCTTGATTTTGTAGTGTAAAATGTGCTTATTGGTTTGATACTGTCCTCATTTTTTACGCTTATGCCTAAATGTCTATAAAGTTCACTTATTTTTTCTCCTTTTGCCTTTAAAAAGACTTATGATTTAACATTGCACACCAAATGTTTGATGAAATGTCCATGTATATGTCACTCCTAAATGTGGCATTCAGTTTCTAAGTTTGAATTTTGCTTTTATTCGATCGTTCTTGATTTCGTAGTGCAGAATGTGCTTATTGCCTTGATACTATCCTCGTTCTTTATGCTCATGCCAAGATGCCTTTAAAGTTCAATTGGTTTTTCTCTTTTTGCCGTTAAAAATTGACTTGAGATCTAAAATTGCACGCCAAGTGTTCGATGAGATGTCCATGTAAATGTCACTCCAAAATATGTTATTCGGTTTCTAGCTTCTAATTTATGCTTTTATTCGATTGGTCTTGATTCATAGTAGTGCAGAATGTGCCAATTGCCTTGATACTATCTTCATTCTTTATGCTTATGCCTAGTTGTCTTTAAAGTTCACTTGTTTTTTGTCCTTTTTCCTTTAAAATAACTTGTGAGCTAACATTGCATACCAAGAGTTTGATGAAATGTCCATGTAAATGTCACTCTGATATATGTTATTCGGTTTCTAGGTTCGAAATTATGCTTTTATTCGACCGGTCTTGATATCGTAGTGTATAATGTGCGTATTGCCTTTACACTATCTTCATTCTTTATGCTTATGCCTAGATGTCTTTAAAGTTCACTTTTTTTTTGTCCTTTTACCTTTAAAATGACTTCTTACCTAACATTTCACGCCAAGTGTTCTATGAAATGTCCATCTAAATGTCACTTCTAAATGTGGCATTCGGTTTCTAGGTTCGAATTTAAGCTTTTATTTGATCAATCTTGATTCATAGTAGTGCAGAATATGCTTATTGCCTTGATACTATCTTCATTCATTATGCTTGTACCTAGAAGTCTTTAAAGTTCACTTGTTTTTTGTCATTTTGCCATTTAAAATGACATGTGACCTAACATTGCATGCAAAGAGTTCGATGAAATGTCCATATAAATGTCACTCTGAAATGTGTTATTCGCTTTCTAGGTTCGAAATTATGCTTTTATTCGACCGGTCTTGATTTCGTAGTGCAGTATGTGCTTATTGACTTGATACTATCCTCATTCTTTATGCTTATGCCTAGATGTCTTTAAAGTTCACTTGTTTTTTGTCCTTTTTCCTTTAAAATGACTTCTGACCTAACATTTCACGCCAAGTGTTCGATGAAATGTCCATGTAAATGTCACTTCTAAATGTGGCATTCAGTTTCTAGGTTTGTATTTAAGCTTTTATTCGATCGGTCTTGATTTTGTAGTGTAGAATGTGATCATTGGCTTGATACTATCCTCATTGTGTATGGTTATGCCTAGATGTGTTTAAAGTTTACTTGTTTTTTCTCCTTTTCCCTTTAAAAATTGACTTCTGATATAAAATTGCACGCCATGTGTTCGATGAAATTTCCATGTAAATGTCACTCCGAATTGTGTTATTCGGTTTCTAAGTTCGAATTTATGCTTTTAATCGATCGATCTTGATTCATAGTAGTGCAGAATGTGCTCATTGCCTTGATACTATCTTCATTCTTTAAACTTATGCCTAGATGTCTTCAAAGTTCACTTGTTTTTTGTCCTCTTGCCTTTAAATATACTTTTGACCTAACATTTCATGTCAAGTGTTCGATGAAATGACCACGTACATGTCACTCATAAATGTGGCATTTGGTTTCTAGGTTCGAATTTATGCTTTTATTCATTCGATCTTGATTTCGTAGTGTAGAATGTGCTTATTGCCTTGATAATATCCTCATTCTGTATGCTTATGCGTAGATGTCTTTAAAGTTCACTTGGTTTTTGTCCTTTTGCGTTTAAAATCACTTGTGACCTAACATTTCACGTCAAGTGTTCGATGAAATGTCCATGTAAATGTCACTTCTAAATGTGATATTCAGTTTTTAGGTTCGAATTTATGCTTTTATTCGAATCGGTCTTGATTTTGTAGTGTAGAATGTGCTTATTGGTTTGATACTATCCTCATTGTTTATGCTTATGCCTAAATGTCTATAAAGTTCACTTATTTTTGCTCATTTTGCCTTTTAAATGACTTGTGATTTAACATTGGACACCAAATTCGTTACAAGAACATAGGAAAAAGAATCGAGTCAAACGGAGTTGTAACGAATCTTCTACGCAAGTTTTACTCAAGGTTGTTCAAACAAGCCCTCAGGAACGACCCCATGAGGGTCGTGCACGACCCTATCAGGGTCGTGCTAGACCCAAGAAGAAATTGAGCTCTCAGGATCGACCCTAGGGGGGTCGAGAACGACCCTGAGTGGGTCGATCGGGGCGCCGATTCTCCCTTATTCCGAGATCTTTATGGATATATTCTATGTTTTATTTTAGGAAGTAGTTTTATCTTGTTTCCTAGTGTAATTAGGGCTCCTTTTTCTCTATAAAAGGGGCTAGACCTTCTAGTTGAAAGGCATCTTTTGCTAGCTTTGTGTGGAGGTTATTTGGAGATTAAGAGGAAGACTTGGAAGAAAAGTTGGAGAAATTTTGTAAGACCTCTTTATTTTTATGATCATGTCTTCTTCTTTCTTTTCCATGTGTGAGTAGTCTTCTTAGATTCTAGGGTTGGGTGAAAACCCAACACAATCATGCATGTCTAAACTTGAAATCATGACTTGAATGCTTGAAAGATCATATCTATCTATCTTGTTCTTAATACCTTTGCGAAAGTTGAGGCAATATCTTGCAATTAACCTAAAAGCGAAAGTGTAAAGTTGATTGCTTGATTAGATCTAAATAGGATTATTTGCGAAAGTTGATATTCCTAGGTTGAATGATAGATAGAAAGTTGTTTAATTTGCGACAGTTGATTGAATAACTTGAACTGTTTGCGACAGTTGACTTTTCTATGATCAAGATTGCATGATGGTTATGGATTCTCGTTGAAAGCATGTATGGTTGTTGTTGTTGTGGCCCTAGCCCTAGGATTGCCTTTTTATATTTGATTTAAAACTTGTGATTTTGCATCGATCTCGACCCACCTAGAGTCGTGCTCGAGCCCTTGTGTGTTTGTGACCCTTCGTGTTTATTTTGCTTTTCTTAGTTTATCAACTAATCTTTGGCCTTATTCTCATTCCCGTGGACGAACCTGACTTCGCTGTACTCAGCGGGGTCTTGAATATAAATTTATTTGTTCAAGAAACCCTTCAACAATACTATCTTCATTCTTTATGCTTAAGCCTAGATGTCTTTAAAGTTCACTTATTTTTTGTCCTTTTGCCTTTAAAATGACTTCTTACCTAACATTTCACGCCAAGTGTTCGATGAAATGTCCATGTAAATGTCACTTCTAAATGTGGCATTCGGTTTCTAGGTTCGAATTTAAGCTTTTATTTGATCAGTCTTGATTCATAGTAGTGCAGAATGTGCTTATTGCCTTGATACTATCTTCATTCATTATGCTTGTGCCTAGAAGTCTTTAAAGTCATTTTGTGTTTAAAATGACATGTGACCTAACATTGCATGCAAAGAGTTCGATGCAATGTCCATGTAAATGTCACTCCGAAATGTGTTATTCGCTTTCTAGGTTCGAAATTATGCTTTTATTCGACTGGTCTTGATTTCGTAGTGCAGAATGTGCTTATTGCCTTGATACTATCCTCATTCTTTATGCTTATGCCTAGATGTCTTTAAAATTCACTTGTTTTTTGTCCTTTTCCCTTTAAAATGACTTCTGACCTAACATTTCACGACAAGTGTTCAATGAAATGTCCATGTAATTGTCACTTCTAAATGCGGAATTCAGTTTCTAGGTTTGTAATTAAGCTTTTATTCGATCGGTCTTGATTTTTTAGTGTAGAATGTGATTATTGGCTTGATACTATTCTCATTCTTTATGCTTATGCCTAGATGTGTTTAAAGTTTACTAGTTTTTTCTCCTTTTCCCTTTAAAAATTGACTTCTGATATAAAATTGCACGCCAAGTGTTCGATGAAATTTCCATGTAAATGTCACTCCGAAATGTGTTATTCGGTTTCTAGGTTCGAATTTATGCTTTTATTCGATCGATCTTGATTCATAGTAGTGCAGAATGTGCTCATTGCCATGATACTATCTTCATTCTTTAAACTTATGCCTAGATGTCTTTAAAGTTCACTCGTTTTTTTTTCTTTTTGCCTTTAAAAATACTTGTGACCAAACATTTCATGCCAAGTGTTCGATGAAATGACCATGTACATGTCACTCATAAATGTGGCTCCGAAATGTGGCATTCAGTTTCTAGGTTCGAATTTATGCTTTTATTCGATCGGTCTTGATTTCGTAGTGCAGAATGTGCTTATTGCCTTGATACTATCCTCGTTCTTTATGCTCATGCCAAGATGTCTTTAAAGTTCACTTGGTTTTTCTCTTTTTGCCGTTAAAAATTGACTTGAGATCTAAAATTGCACGCCAAGTGTTCGATGAGATGTCCATGTAAATGTCACTCCAAAATATGTTATTCGGTTTCTAGTTTCTAATTTATGCTTTTATTCGATCGGTCTTGATTCATAGTAGTGCAGAATGTGCATATTGCCTTGATACTATCTTCATTCTTTATGCTTATGCCTAGTTGTGTTTAAAGTTCACTTGTTTTTTGTCCTTTTTCCTTTAAAATAACTTTTGACCTAACATTGCATGCCAAGAGTTCGATGAAATGTCCATGTAAATGTCACTCCGATATATGTTATTCGGTTTCTGGGTTCGAAATTATGCTTTTATTCGACCGGTCTTAATATCGTAGTGTAGAATATGCGTATTGCCTTGATACTATCTTCATTCTTTATGCTTATGCCTAGATTTCTTTAAAGTTCACTTGTTTTTTGTCCTTTTTCCTTTAAAATGACTTCTTACCTAACATTTCACGCCAAGTGTTCGATGAAATGTCCATCTAAATGTCACTTCTAAATATGGCATTCGGTTTCTAGGTTCGAATTTAAGCTTTTATTTGATCAGTCTTGATTCATAGTAGTGCAGAATGTGCTTATTGCCTTGATACTATCTTCATTCATTATGCTTGTGCCTAGAAGTCTTTAAAGTTCACTTGTTTTTTGTCATTTTGCCTTTAAAATGACATGTGACCTAACATTGCATGCAAAGAGTTCGATGAAATGTCCATGTAAATGTCACTCTGAAATGTGTTATTCGCTTTCTAGGTTAGAAATTATGCTTTTATTCGACCGGTCTTGATTTCGTAGTGAAGAATGTGCTTATTGCCTTGATACTATCCTCATTTTTTATGCTTATGCCTAGATGTCTTTAAAGTTCACTTGTTTTTTGTCCTATTTCCTTTAAAATGACTTCTGACCTAACATTTCACGCCAAGTGTTCGATGAAATGTCCATGTAAATGTCACTTCTAAATGTGGCATTCAGTTTCTAGGTTTGTATTTAAGCTTTTATTCGATCGGTCTTGATTTTGTAGTGTAGAATGTGATTATTGGCTTGATACTATCCTCATTCTTTATGCTTATGCCTAGATGTGTTTAAAGTTTACTTGTTTTTTCTCCTTTTCCCTTTAAAAATTAACTTCTGATATAAAATTGCACGCCAAGTGTTCGATGAAATTTCCATGTAAATGTCACTCCGAAATGTGTTATTCGGTTTCTAGGTTCGAATTTATGCTTTTATTCGATCTGTCTTGATTCATACTAGTGCAGAATGTGCTCATTGCCTTGATACTATCTTCATTCTTTAAACTTATGCCTAGATGTCTTTAAAGTTCACTTGTTTTTTGTCCTTTTGCCTTTAAAAATACTTGTGACCTAACATTTCATTCCAAGTGTTCGATGAAATGACCATGTACATGTCACTCATAAATGTGGCATTCGGTTTCTAGGTTCGAATTTATGCTTTTATTCATTCGGTCTTGATTTCGTAGTGTAGAATGTGCTTATTGCCTTGATAATATCCTCATTCTTTATGCTTATGCCTAGATGTCTTTAAAGTTCACTTGGTTTTTGTCCTTTTGCCTTAAAAATCACTTGTTACCTAACATTTCACATCTAGTGTTCGATCAAATGTCCATGTAAATGTCACTTCCATATGTGACATTCAGTTTCTAGGTTCGAATTTATGCTTTTATTCGATCGGTCTTGATTTTGTAGTGTAGAATGTGCTTATTGGTTTGATACTATCCTCATTGTTTATGCTTATGCCTAAATGTCTATAAAGTTCACTTATTTTTTCTCATTTTGCCTTTAAAATGACTTGTGATTTAACATTGCACACCAAATTCGTTACAAGAACATAGGAAAAAGAATCGAGTCAAACTGATGAAGGATCATCCGAGAACATCCAAGGAGCACGCCAATTTCTAACCTTGTGTTGTTTTTGGATCATGCATCATTTTGGGCCATAAGAAATTAGATGAGTTTTTATTAGCTTTAAGACAATATTTGCTATTTTCTTTTATTTGTTATTTTCTTTAATTGTTTTAGGAGACTTATAAATAGCTTTAGTTAGTTTCATTTTTAGCTTGGTTTTTAGAGTTTTGAGAGTTTTCAGACTTGTGTTTTGGAGAGGATTCTCCCAAGGGAGCCGAGTGCCCTTGATAAGGGATCGGTCTTTGATTTGGCTTGGATTGTCTTACGTTATGTCGGCCTTCTATGGTTAGGTGTTCGTAGGCTTTCACAATGCATCCTCTTGGTGCTTCAAGGCTGCGTCCTTGATTGTGTCAAGTTGTAGAAAGATGGGTCTTTTGATCATTCATCTAGGTTCTCGTTTTCAAAGCAACGAGGGTCTATTTGTTGTTTCAATTGGTTCTTCTTATTATCCATTTATACATTCATGTTTTGTCCTCCAATTCAGTTTGATTCCGTTATTTATTATCGTCTCTCTTACCTTTGTTTGTGTCGAGTTCATGGTGTTGAAGATCGGGCATCCTTCGGGCTAATCCCCGTATCAAAGTGGTATCAGAGCTTTCGGTTGCCAACACCATGGTTGAGTCGTCTAAGTCAAAAAATCCCAAAAAGAGTCGGTTGTGTCACCAAGAACAAATTTCCCTTGGTTAGTCTCCTTACTTCTCGTTTTTTATGATTTTTTTTACCCTTGATGGAAAGAGATGATGTGCCTGGTTGTGCCTACCCCCAAACACCCATCAATCACCTTCGCACCACCACACTAAAGCCGACACCCCCATCTTGAGACTCAAAACCGCCACCTTTCCTCCTAGTTGTGTTGAAGCTGGTTTGTATTCAACCAAACACGGCCTTAATCGGCCTTAACCACCTTCTAATAACTGTCCATCGTTTCCTTCACTACTCAGCCACGTTTTTGTTACAAAAGAGGCCAATTATTAATTTAATTTGAGTCAAAATTCAGACTCCTATTCAGCCTCCTATTTTTAAGGGAGATCAAAACCAATCTCTTCTCAGCCACATAAAGCCATGCCAACTCCTATTTTTAAGGTTGACTTTTTCAAACCCAAAACAACCACTTTTCACCACCACCTGCCTAAAACCGTCCACCCTTGATTTTAGTCAGACCCCTAAATTATTTTTGGAGAAAAATAGCAATTGAAATTTAAGAATTTAAGTTGCTCCACATTCTCCTTGAATTTAGGATGACCAAGTCAAACCTCCAACAACATCCATACCAGCCAAGATCCACGCCCACCACCTCCTTAATTCTAGGTTGACTAGTTCAAAAGCCTAACCAACTCTTCACATCAGCCATATCCACTCCCCACATTCCTATTTTCACTCAACTTACCAACAACCTCCACCTCCTACATTCTAGCCAGCCCAATCGACCAAGCCTCACCTTGCACACCATCAACAAGCCATAATCATTGGTTTAGTAGGTCAAGCAAGAATTGTTTGATCAAGGTCTAGTTCTTCTTACCCTATCTCAATTTCTGTCCAAACCTTCTCATCTTGACTGTAATCGAGTCATTTCTTGAGTCAAGTTGTAGTGAGGAGTGTGAGAGACGAGTGTAAACACAATGTGAGGTTGTTTGTTTTTTTGATTATCACTAATCTTAACAGGTTCCTTGTAGTGTGTTATCTATCTCGTACAACGAGCCTTCTCGTAAAGGATCCAACATTATACCCATGGAGAGATCTTGTTTGGGTGCATTGGAGAAAAGAGAATTCCGAGAGATTATGATGTTAAAGCCGCATTCAAACAAGCTAATCTTGCTCCTTACTTTGCTTTGGATGAAGGCCAAGATTCGAGGACGAATCTTCTTCAAGAAGGGGAGAATGATGAAGGATCATCCGAGAACATCCAAGGAGCACGCCAATTTCTAACCTTGTGTTGTTTTTGGATCATGCATCATTTTGGGCCATAAGAAATTAGATGAGTTTTTATTAGCTTTAAGACAATATTTGCTATTTTCTTTTATTTGTTATTTTCTTTAATTGTTTTAGGAGACTTATAAATAGCTTTAGTTAGTTTCATTTTTAGCTTGGTTTTTAGAGTTTTGAGAGTTTTCAGACTTGTGTTTTGGAGAGGATTCTCCCAAGGGAGCCGAGTGCCCTTGATAAGGGATCGGTCTTTGATTTGGCTTGGATTGTCTTACGTTATGTCGGCCTTCTATGGTTAGGTGTTCGTAGGCTTTCACAATGCATCCTCTTGGTGCTTCAAGGCTGCGTCCTTGATTGTGTCAAGTTGTAGAAAGATGGGTCTTTTGATCATTCATCTAGGTTCTCGTTTTCAAAGCAACGAGGGTCTATTTGTTGTTTCAATTAGTTCTTCTTATTATCCATTTATACATTCATGTTTTGTCCTCCAATTCAGTTTGATTCCGTTATTTATTATCGTCTCTCTTACCTTTGTTTGTGTCGAGTTCATGGTGTTGAAGATCGGGCATCCTTCGGGCTAATCCCCGTATCACAAACGGAGTTGTAACGAATCTTCTACGCAAGTTTTACTCAAGGTTGTTCAAACAAGCCCTCAGGAACGACCCCATGAGGGTCGTGCACGACCCTATCAGGGTCGTGCTAGACCCAAGAAGAAAGTGAGCTCTCAGGATCGACCCCAGGGGGGGTCGAGAACGACCCTGAGTGGGTCGATCGGGGCGCCGATTCTCCCTTATTCCGAGATCTTTATTGATATATTCTATGTTTTATTTTAGGAGGTAGTTTTATCTTGTTTCCTAGTGTAATTAGGGCTCCTTTTTCTCTATAAAAGGGGCTAGACCTTCTAGTTGAAAGGGCTCTTTTGCTAGCTTTGTTTGGAGGTTATTTGGAGATTAAGAGGAAGACTTGGAAGACAAGTTGGAGAAATTTTGTAAGACCTCTTTATTTTTATGATCATGTCTTCTTCTTTCTTTTCCATGTGTGAGTTGTCTTCTTAGATTCTAGGGTTGGGTGAAAACCCAACACAATCATGCATGTCTAAACTTGAATTCATGACTTGAATGCTTGAAAGATCATATCTATCTATCTTGTTCTTAATACCTTTGCGAAAGTTGAGGCAATATCTTGCAATTAACTTAAAAGCGAAAGTATAAAGTTGATTGCTTGATTAGATCTAAATAGGATTATTTACGAAAGTTGATATTCCTAGGTTGAAGGATAGATAGAAAGTTGTTTAATTTGCGACAGTTGATTGAATAACTTGAATTGTTTGCGACAATTGACTTTTCTATGATCTAGATTGAATGATGGTTATGGATTCTCGTTGAAAGCATGTACGGTTGTTGTTGTGGTGGCCCTAGCCCTAGGATTGCCTTTTTATATTTGATTTAAAACTTGTGATTTTGCATCGATCTCGACCCACCTAGAGTCGTGCTCGAGCCCTTGTGTGTTTGTGACCCTTCTTGTTTATTTTGCTTTTCTTAGTTTATCAACTAATCTTTGGCCCTATTCTCATTCCCGTGGACGAACCTGACTTCGCTGTACTTAGCGGGGTCTTGAATTTAAATTTATTTGTTCAAGAAACCCTTCAACAATACTATCTTCATTCTTTATGCTTAAGCCTCGATGTCTTCAAAGTTCACTTGTTTTTTGTCCTTTTGCCTTTAAAAGTACTTGTGAGATAACATTTCATGCCAAGTGTTCGATGAAATGTCCATGTAAATGTCACTCCTAAATGTGGCATTCGGTTTCTAGGTTCAAATTTATTCTTTTATTCGATCGGTCTTCATTTCGTAGTGTAGAATGTGATTATTGCCTTGATAATATCCTCATTTTGTATGCTGATGCCTAGATGTCTTTAAAGTTCACTTGTTTTTTGTCCTTTTGCCTTTAAAATCACTTGTGACTTAACATTTCACGTCGAGTGTTCGATGAAATGTCCAAGTAAATGTCACTTCTAAATGTGGCATTCGGTTTGTATGTTCGAATTTATGTTTTTAATCGATCGGTCTTGATTTTGTAGAGTAGAATGTGCTTATTGGTTTGATACTATCCTCATTGTTTATGCTTATGCCTAGATGTCCATAAAGTTCACTTATTTTTTCTCCTTAATCCTTTAAAATCACTTGTGATTTAACATTGTACACCAAGTGGTTGATGAAAGGTCCATGTAAATGTCACTACTGAATGTGGAAATCGGTTTCTAGGTTCGAATTTATGCTTTTATTCGATCGGCCTTGATTTCGTAGTGCAGAATGTGCTTATTGCCTTGATACTATCCTCATTCTTTATGCTCATGCCAAGATGTCTTTAAAGTTCACTTGGTTTTTCTCTTTTTGAGGTTAAAAATTGGCTTGAGATCTAAAATTGTACGCCAAGTGTTCGATGGGATGTCCATGTAAATGTCACTCCGAAATGTGTTATTCGATTTTTAGCTTCTAATTTATGCTTTTATTCGATCAGTCCTGATTTTGTAGTGCAGAATGTGCTTATTATCTTTGGAGATATTGATGAAGTTTGCAAGATGAAGATGTCTTAGAAGGAGTCCAAACAAGTCAATTTATGCTTTTATTCGATCGGTCTTGGTTTTGTAGTGCAGAATGTGCTTATTCACTTGATACTATACTCATTCTTTATGCTTATGCCTAGATATCTTTAAAGTGCATTTGTTTTTCTCCCTTTGCCTTTAAAATGACTTGTGATCTAACATTTCACGCCAAGTTTTCGATGAAATGGCCATGTAAATGTCACTCCTAAATGTGGCATTCGGTTTCTAGGTTCGAATTTACGTTAATATTCGATCGGTCTTGATTTGATAGTGCAGAATGTGCTTATTTGCTTGATACTATCCTCATTCTCTATGCTTATGCCTAGCTAGATGTCTTTAAAGTTCACTGGTATTTTCTCCTTTTGCCTTTTAAAATTGACTTGTGATCTGACATTGCACGTCAAGTGTTTGATGACATGCCCATCTAAGTGTCAATCCTAAATGTGGCATTGGGTTTCTAGGTTCGAATTTATGCTTTTATTCGATACGTCTTGATTTTGTAGTGCATAATGTACTTATTGGCTTGATACTATCCTTATTCTTTATGCTTATGCCTGGATGTCTTTAAAGTTCACTTGTTTTTTCTCCTTTTGCCTTTAAAAATTGACTTGTGATCTAACGTTGCACTCCATGTGTTCGATGAACTCTCCTTGTAAATGTCACAACTAAATGTTGCATTTGGAATGACATTATACTCGTTCTTTATGTTTATGCCTAGATGTCTTTAAAGTGCACTTGTTTTTTGTCCCTTTGCCTTTAAAATGAGTTGCGATGTAACATTGCAAGCCTAGTGTTTTATGAAATGTCCATGTAAATGTCACTCCTAAATGTGGCATTCGGTTTCTAGGTTCGAATTTACGTTTTTATTCGATCGGTCTTTATTTTTTAGTGCAGAACATGCTTATTAGATTGATACTATCCTCATTCTTTATGTTTATGCCTAGATGTCTTTAAATTCCACTTATTTTTTCTCCTTTTGGCTTTAAAAATTGACTTGTGATGTAACATTGCACGCCATGTGTTAGATGAAATTTCCTTGTAAATGTCACTCCTAAATGTGGCATTCGGTTTCTAGGTTCGAATTTATGCTTTTATTCGATCGGACTTTATTTTGTAGTGTGGAATGTGCTTATTCGCTTTTCATACTATATTTGTTCTTTATGCTTATGCCTAGATGTCTTTAAACTTCACTTGTTTTCATCCCTTTGCCTTTAAAATGACTTCTGATCAAACATTGCACGCCAAGTGTTCGATGAAATGTCAATGTAAATGTCACTCCTAAATGTGGAATTCGGTTTCTAGGTTCGAATTTATGCTTTTATTCGATCGCTCTTTATTTTGTAGTGCAGAATGTGGTTATTGGCTTGATAATATCCTCGTTCTTTATGCTGATGCGTAGATGTCTTTAAAGTTCACTTGTTTTTTCTCCCTACGCCTTTAAAATGACTTATGATCTAACATTGAACGCCGAGTGTTCGATGAAATGTCCATGTAAATGTTACTCCTAAATGTGGAATTCGGTTTCTATGTTTGAATTTATGCTTTTATTCGATCACTCTTTAGTTTTAGTGCAGAATATGCTTATTGGATTGATACTATCCTCATTCTTTATGCTTAAGCCTAGATTTCTCTAAAGTTCACTTGTTTTTTCTGGTTTTGCCTTTAAAAATTGACTTGTGCTCTAACATTGCATGCCAAGTGTTTGATGACATGTTCATGTAAGTGTCACTCTTAAATGTGGCATTCGGTTTCTAGGTTCGCATTTATGCTTTTATTCGATACGTCTTGATTTTGTAGTGCAGAATGTGCTTATTGGCTTGATATTATCCTCATTCTTTATGTTTATGCTTAGATATCTTCAAAGTTCACTTGTTTTTCTCCTTTTGCCTTTAAAATTTGACTTGTGCTCTAACATTGCACGCTAATTATTTGATGACATGTCCATGTAACTGTCGATCCTAAATGTGGCATTCAATTTCTAAGTTTGAATTTATGCTTTTATCCGATCGGTCCTGATTTTGTAGTGCAGAGTTTGCTTATTGGCATGATATTATCCTCGTTCTTTATGCTTATGCTTAGATGTATTTAAAGTTCACTTGTTTTTTGTCCCTTTGCCTTCAAAATTACTTGCGATCTAACATTGAACGCCTAGTATTCGATGTAATGTCGTTGTAAATGTCACTCCTAAATGTGGCATTCGGTTTCTATGTTCGAATTTAAGTTTTTATTCGATTGATCTTGATTTTTTATTGGAGAATATGCTTATTAGATTGATATTATCCTCATTCTTTATGCTTATGCCTAGTTGTCTTTAAAATCCACTTGTTTTTACTCCTTTTGGCTTTAAAAATTGACTTGTGATGTAACATTGCACGCCATGTGATAGATGAAATGTCCACGTAAATGTCACTCCTAAATGTGAAATTTGGTTTCTAGGTTTGAATTTATGCTTTTATTCGATCGGTCTTTATTTTGTAGAGTGGAATGTGCTTATTCGCTTTATACTATATTCATTGTTTATGCTTATGCCTAGATGTCTTTAAAGTTCACTTGTTTTTTCTCCCTTCGCCTTTAAAATGATTTCTGATCTAACATTGCACGCCAAGTGTTCGATGAAATGTCCATGTAAATGTCACTCCTAAATGTGGAATTCGGTTTCTAGGTTCGAATTTATGCTTTTATTCGACACATCATTATTTTGTAGTGCATAATATGCTTATTGGCTTGATACTATTCTCATTCCTTATGCTTATGCCTAGATGTCTTTAAAGTTCACTTGTTTTTTCTCATTTTCCCTTTAAAAATTGACTTGTCACCTTACATTGCACGCCAAGTGTTCGATGAAATGTCTATGTAAATGTCACTCCTAAATGTGGCATTCGGTTTCTAAGTTCAAATTTATGCATTTATTCAATCGGTATTGATTTTTTAGTACAAAATGTTCTTATTGGCTTGATACTATACTCATTCTTTATGGTTATGCCTAGATGTCTTTAAAGTTCACTTGTTTTTTATCCCTTCGCCTTTAAAATGACTTGTGATCTAACATTGCACGCCAAGTGTTCGATCAAATGTGCATGTAAATGTCACTCCTAAATGTGGCATTGGGATTCTAGGTTCGAATTTATGCTTTTATTGGATTTGTCTTTATTTTGTAGTGGAGAATGTGCTTATTCGCTTCATACTATACACATTCTTTACGCTTATGCGTAGATGTCTTTAAAGTTCACTTGTTTTTTCTCCCTTCGCCTTTAAAATGACTTGTGATCTAACATTGCACGCCAAGTGTTCGATGAAATGTCCATTTAAATGTCACTCCTAAATGTGGCATTCGGTTTCTAGGTTGGAATTTATGCTTTCATACGATCAATCTTGATTTTGTAGTGCAAAATGTGCTTATTGGCTTCATACTATCCCCATTCTTTATGCTTATGCCTAGATATCTTTAAAGTTCACTAGTTTTTTGTTATTTTGCCTTTAAAATGACTTGTGATCTAACATTGCACTCCAAGTGTTCGATGACATGTCCATGTAAGTGTCACTCCTAATTGTGGCATTCGGTTTCTAGGTTCTAATTTATGCTTTTATTCGATACGTCTTGATTTTGTAGTGCATAATGTGCATATTGGTTTGATATTATCCTCATTCTTTATGCTTATGCCTGGATGTCTTTAAAGTTGACTTGTTTTTTCTTCTTTTGCCTTTAAAAATTGACGTGTGATCTAATGTTGCACACCTTGTGTTCGATGAACTCTCCATGTAAATGTTACTCCTAAATATCGCATTCGGTTTCTAGGTTCGAATTCATGCTTTTATTCGATCGGTCTTGATTTTGTAGTGCAGAATGTGCTTATTCGCTTAATACTATCCTCATTCTTTATGCTTACGCCTAGATGTCTTTAAAGTTTACTTGTTTTTTATCTCTTTGCCTTTTAAAATGACTTGTGATCTTACATTGCACACCAAGTATTCAATGAAATGTCCATGTAAATGGCACTCCTAAATGTGGCATTCGGTTTCTAGGTTCGAATTTATGCTTTTATTCGATCAGTCTTGATTTTGAAGTGCAGAATGAGCTTATTGGCTTGATACTATCCTCATTCTTTATTCTTATGCCTAGATGTCATTAAAGTTCACTTGCTTTTGCTCCTTTTGCCTTTTAAATGACTTGTGATCTAACATTGCACGCCAAATGTTCGATGAAATGCCATGTAAATGTCACTGCTAAATGTGGAATTCGATTTCTTGGTTCGAATTTATGTTTTTATTCGATTGGTCTTGATTTTGAAGTTCACTTGTTTTTTCTCCGTTCGCCTTTAAAATGACTTTTTTTATCTTACATTCCACGCCAAGTGTTCGATGAAATGTCTATGTAAATTTCCCTCCTAAATGTGGCATTCGGTTTCTAGGTTTGAATTAACATTTTTATTCGATCGGTCTTGATTTTTTAGAGAAGAATATGCTTATTGGAGTGATGCTATCGTCAGTCTTTATGCTTATGCCTAGATGTCTTTAAAGTTCACTTGTTTTTTCACCTTTTGCCTTTAAAAATTGACTTGTGCTCTAACATTGTACGCTAAGTGTTTGATGACATGTCCATGTAAGTGTCACTCCAAAATGTGGCATTCGGTTTCTAGGTTCGCATTTATGCTTTTATTTGATACGTCTTGTTGTTGTAGTTCATAATGTGCTTATTGGCTTGATACTATCCTCATTCTTTATGCTATGCCTAGATGTCTTTAAAGTCCACTTGTTTTTTGTCCTTTTGCCTTTAAACATTGACTTATGATCTAACATTACACGCCATCTGTTCGATGAAATGTCCATGTAAATGTCACTCCTAAATGTCGCATGTGGTTTCTAGGTTCAAATTTATGCTTTTATTCGATCGGTCTTGATTTTGTAGCGCAAAATGTGCTTATTCACTTCATACTCTACTCATTCTTTATGATTATACCTTGATTTCTTTAAAGTTTACTTGTTTTTTATCCTTTTGCCTTTATAATGACTTGTGATCTAACATTTCACGCCAAGTGTTCGATGAAATGTCCATGTAAATGTCACTCCTAAATGTGGCATTCGAATTCTAGGTTCGAATTTATGCTTTTATTCGATCGGTCTTGATTTTGTAGTGCAGAATTTGCTTATTGGCTTGATACTATCCTCATTCTTTATGCTTATGCCTAGATGTCTTTAAAGTTCGCTTTTTTTTTGTCCTTTTGCCTTCAAAATGATTTGTGATCTAACATTGCACTCAGAGTGTTCGATGAAATGACTATGTAAATTTCACTACTAAATGTGGCATTCGGTTTCTAGGTTCAAATTTCAGTTTTTAATCAATCGGTCTTGATTTTTTAGTTTAGAATAAGGTTATTGGCTTGATACTATCCTCATTCTTTATGCTTATTGCTAGATGTCTTTAAAGTTCACTAGTTTTTTCTCCTTTTGCCTTTGAAATAACTTGTGATCGAAAATTGCACTCCAAGTGTTCGATGACATGTCCATGTAAGTGTCACTCCTAAATGTGGCATTTTGTTTCTAGGTTCGAATTTATGCTTTTATTCGTTCGGTCTTGATTTTGTAGTGTAGAATGTGCTTATTCGCTTCATACTATACTCATTCTTTATGCTTATACCTAGATGTCTTTAAAGTTCACTTTTTTTTCTCCCTTCCCCTTTAAAATGACTTGTGATCTAACATTGCATGCCAAGTGTTCAATGAAATGTCCATGTAAATGTCACTCCTAAATGTGGCATTCGGTTTCTAGGTTCGAACTTATGCTTTTATTCGATCGGTCCTGATTTTGTAGTGCAGAATGTGCTTATTGGCTTCATACTATCCTCATTCTTTTGGCTTATGCCTAGATGTCTTTAAAGTTCATTTGTTTTTTGTCCTTTTGTCTTTAAGAAAATTGTGATCTAACATTGCACGCTAAGTGTTCGATGAAATGTGTATGTAAATTTCACTCCAAAATGTGGCATTCGGTTTTTAGGTCCAAATTTATGTTTTTCATCGATCAGTCTTGATTTTCTAGTGCAGAATGTGGTTACTTGCTTGATACTCTCCTCATTCTTTATGCTTATGCCTAAATGTCCTTAAAGTTCGTTGGTTTTTTATCCTTTTCCCTTTAAAATGACTTGTGATCTAACATTGCGCTCCAAGTGTGTTTGATGACATGTCCATGTAAGCGTCACTCCTAAATGTGGCATTCGGTTTCTAGGTTCGAATTTATGCTTTTATCCGATCGGTCTTGATTTTGTAGTGCAGAACATGCGTATTGGCATGATACTATCCTCGTTCTTTATACTTTTGCTTAGATGTTTTTAAAGTTCACATGTTTTTTGTGCCATTGCCTTTAAAATGAGTTGCGATCTAACATTGCAAGTAGAGTGTTCGATAAAATGTCAATGTAAATGTCAATCCTAAAAGTAGCATTCGGTTTCTATGTTCAAATTTATGCTTTTATTAGATCAGTCTTAATTTTGTAGTGCAGAATTTGCTTATTCGCTTCATACTATACCCATTCTTTATGCTTATGCCTAGATGTATTTAAAGTTCACTCTTTTTTTCTCCCTTCGACTTTAAAATGACTTGTGATCTTACATTGTACGCCAAGTGTTTGATGAAATGTCCATGTAAATGTCACTCTTAAACATGGCATTCGGTTTCTAGGTTCGAATTTATGCTTTTATTCGATCGTTCTTGATTTTGTAGTGCAAAATGTGCTTATGTGCTTCATACTATCCTCGTTCTTTATGATTATGCTTAGATGTCTTTAAAGTTCACTTGCTTTTGCTCCTTTTGCCTATTAAATGACTTTTGATCAAACATTGCACGCCAAGTGTTCGATAAAATGCCATGTAAATGTCACTCCTAAATGTGGAATTCGGTTTCTAGGTTCGAATTTAAGTTTTTATTCGCTTGGTCTAGATTTTTTAGTGCAGAATGCGCTTATTGGCTTGATACTATCTTCATTCTTTATGCTTATTCCAAGATGTCTTTAAAGTTCACTTGTTTTTTGTCCTTTTGCCTTTAAAATGACTTGTGATCTAACGTTGCACGCCAAGTGTTCGATGAAATGTCTATGTAAATTTCACTCCTAAACGTGGCATTCGGTTTCCAGGTTCAAATTTATGTTTTTATTCGATCGGTGTTGAATTTTTAGTGCAGACTGTGGTTACTGGCTTGATAATATCCCCATTCTTTATGCTTATGCCTATATGTCTTTAAAGTTCACTGAATTTTCTCATTTTGCCTTTAAAATGACTTGTGATCTAGCATTGCACTCCAAGATTTCGATGACATGTCCATGTAAGTGTCACTCCTAAATGTGGCATTCGGTTTCTAGGTTCGAATTTATGCTCTTATTCGTTCGGTCTTGATTTTGTATTGTAGAATGTACTTATTCGCTTCATACTATCCCCGTTCTTTATGCTTATGCCTAGATGTCTTTAAAGTTCACTTGCTTTTGCTCCTTTTGCCTTTTTAAATGACTTGTGATCTAACATTGCACGCCATTTGTTTGATGAAATGCCATGTAAATGTCACTCCTATATGTGGATTTCGTTTACTAGGTTCGAATTTATGTTTTTATTCGATTGGTCTTGATTTTTTAGTGCAGAATGTGCTTATTGGCTTGATACTATCCTCATTCTTTATGCTTATGCCTAGATGTCTTTAATGTTCACTTGTTTTTTGTCCTTTTGCCTTTAAAATGACTTATGATCTAACATTGCACGCCAAGTGTTCGATGAAATGTCTATGCAAATTTCACTCCTAAATGTGGCATTCGATTTCTAGCTTCACATTTATTCTTTTATTCGATACATCTTGTTGTTGTAGTTCAGAATTTGCTTATTGGCTTGATACTATCCTCATTCTTTATGATTATACCCTAGATGTCTTTAATGTTTACTTGTTTTTTCTCCCGTTGCCTTTAAAATGACTTGTGATCTAACATTGCACGCCAAGTGTTCGATGAAATGTCCATGTAAATGTCACTCCTAAATGTTGCATTCGGTTTCTAGGTTCGAATTTATTCTTTTATTGGACTTGTCTGTATTTTGTAGTGCAGAATGTGCTTATTCGCTTCATACTATACTCATTTTTTATGCTTATGGCTAGATGTCTTTAAAGTTCACTGGTTTTATCTCCTTTTGCCTTTAAAATGACTTGTGATCTAACATTGTGCTCCAAGTGTCCGATTACATGTCCATGTAAGTGTCACTCCTAAATGTGGCATTAGGTTTGTAGGTTCGAATTTATGCTTTTATTCGTTCGGTCTTTATTTTTTAGTGTCGAATGTGCTTATTTGCTTGATACTATCCTCAATGTTTATGCTTATGCCTAGATGTCTTTAAGTTCACTTGTTTTTTCTCCTTTTGCATTTTAAAATTGACTTGTGATCTAACATTTCTCGGATATCCTTTTAACCTCTTTGTCCGTTTTAGCGCTTAATCCAATATTTTTGTTGGAGATTAAATCCTAGAAAATTCTTGGTGATATCCTAAAATCATAAAGAAAATATTTTATGGATCGGTGTGAATTCTAAGATTTTTCTGTGGAACAAGAATATTTATTGGATAAGCCGTCTTTTTTAATTATATATTGTAAAGGTTTTGAAATACGAAACGGAAGCCGTAAAAATTAAAGGTAGCAAGATAAAATAATGGAAAATTGGTTTTATTGGTCTACATAATTTACGGGACGTTTTGTATATAGTAAGTTTTTCCATCCGAGGTACATAATTTTACTGCTTTAGCGCGAATTCCGTTCCGAGACGGGTTTTGGTTTTATAAACCTCCTCTTTGCCTTATTAAGGAAGGAACCAAAGAGAAATAATTCTTCTCTACCGCTTACCTTATCAAAGTTTAACAAAGTTTAACAAATTGTCTCAAAGAGGAAATAGAGGAGAGAAGATGAGAAGGAGAGGACGACGACGGTCTCGGGTAGAAGAATCTTTCACTGTCGGCTATCTTCTTTCCCCAGCCACCATACCTCCTCCTTCACCCTCATCTTCTTCCTCCTTGCAGTGGGTTTGTGTTGCTGAAACGAACCAGCGAGAGAATCAAGAGGACAACAACGAACTTGGGAAGAAGGAATTCGAATCCTTACCGCCGGTAGTCTTTTCTACCTCGATTGTGTCGCTGTCGGCGACTACTTGCCTGTCCGACCACCACCCACCGCAAGGGCCGCAACCGGGCAATACTCAGCTACCCTTGGGCTCGGGGATCGAGCCACTATCGAGATGAACGATCCATAGGCTCAAGTGAAGGCATACGATCGAAATTAATTAGCGGGTTGGTTGCGGAGCGACCGTAAGGACCTTTCGGTTCCACTTTGCTAATTAAATTTATGGTTTTTATAATCTTGACATTGATACGGTCTCACAGGTTCAAACCGCTCGTGAAACGGACGTCCGGATCTTCAGTTATAGCGAATACATGTTTTGATATCGATTGGAAGGTAAAGGACTTCGGATAATTACTCATGATTCGTTGTTAATCCGTTTGATTCGAGATTTGGTCACCTTTAAGAACTGTTGCTAATGAAAAAATTTTATTTAGAAAATTGTTACAAAAGTGAAGCAGATAATTAGTTATAAATCCGCCAAGATGGCTCCTTAAAGCATGATAACTAAGGATTTATTATATAGTCGATATACGAAATCAAATCGTTTATCGATTAGGAAGTTGTAGAAGTTGAGTATGCAACTAAGAAGTGTTTTCCGTGAGCTCGTTGTTGAGAAATCCTTTTGTTATATTTGGCAGAAGGGTGATAAGGATTATTGTTGATTTGCCAAGGACGTTGAGCACGCCTTCTAAGGCAAGTGGACGGTTCTCTCTTGCATTATTGTTATTAAATTGAATCCCATTTAATATTTGTGTTGGAAACAACTTGTGCTTGATAAAATATAATAGGTTGTTATATTTGTTAGACATAATGACCATTTTGTTTATTCAATTTCGCGCTAGAACTGGATTTAGGTTCGTTATGTGTGACCTTGTATGTTGTCTCATGCTGAGACATTGTTGTGAAGTAAGTTAATTTCAGGGGTAGGAGCCGAGTCTCCGATGACCTCTTTATAACATAGTCTATATTGGGAGGTTTAGTTCGCTATCATATCCCAATATTCGGGTCATGACTCGTACCTCACTCAGCGTTGGAGGAGGTGTTTATGCACTCTAGCTAAGTGCAATTTGGTACTAGGTGTTCGTCAATGATCATGGATTTCATCCCTCTCATCTTGACGTATCCATGTACATGTGGATTCTCGGCAGTTTTAGCCGATTAAAAGTTACCAACATATTTGTGAAATTTTTTGAAAGTAATATAAAATAAGTGCGTTAGGCACATTGATGTACCCGGATGGTTAGTCTATTCGATAACCATTCTTGCTTCCGGTTATGAATGATTCTTAATCAAACTTTGATTAAGTCAATCTGATTAGTCGATGGAGGCTTTTCAAAATGTTATGTGATTATTATGAGTTCCCAACAATTGTTCATGTTTTGTAAAGGAACCACAAGTTGTGGTGTCATATCTCTTGATTATGCATGCCTCATTCTTATCCTCTATGGGACTGCTAACTGTTGGATCATCGACCGGTTGTTATTCGAATTTCGATGCCAATATGTTTAGTCATTTTAATAAGAACCAATCAATTTCTCCACTTGCTTAATCTTTCATTAGACTAACCCGACCACATTATTCAATTGAATGGTCGGTTGTTGTCCACCGTTGTTTACCACTTTATTCAGGTATTTCTTGGAAGTTGTTTTGAGAAGTGGATCAAGAAGTTGAAGAAAAGTTTCGAGAAGTTGTATTTGAGAGAAGATTATGGATGGGCCACTATAAAGTTATGTTGGGAAAGAAGAAGCTAGGAGTTTACATACTAAAGGTTTTGTTCAAATAGAAAATTGTTCTCTCATCTTGTCATAAAAGCTAATGATGTTTTAAGACCATTTGTATTTATTCCGCTGTAATGTCTTCTTAAACATGGTAAGGGTGAAGTAATAAAGATTAAGTTCTTTTGCAACATTTTATTATTTTCTGGTTATGATTTAAATGAATCCAACTTTTGGATTTTGAGTTTGTTCAGTCAGTTTAAAGCCTTGGGTAGCTTCGGTTTAGGCTTAATTGGGGTTACTGGCGGTAATACTTATAGGGTAGGAAGGGGGTGTTATAGAATTGGTATCACAGCTAAAAGTTCCAAGTCTTCTGTAAGACTTTCATCCTTCCATATAGAATTATGGAGAATTCCATATTGGTGTTGTCTTAGAACCATTTACGAAAAGTGGTTAAGATTGGAGGTTAGACTCGTGAAAGAGATTAAAGGAGAAAAGGGAATTGGAGAACACGAGGTAACAAGTTTGTAATGGTTTATGTGGAAAAAGGTCCTATAGTGGACATTTGATTCCCTGGAGATGGGAATGGATTCCGAGAAGGATCCAAAGTAAGATTAGGTGAGGATTCCAAAGTTGACCCGGTTCTAGACCAAGTTCTCAATGAATTCCTATTCTCTCTTGAGAGCCTGAAATGGGTGTACCCTCGTCGCTTCTTCCATATTAGGAAACTTTTTGTGAGATTTTGAAGTTAAGTATTCTACTTTATAAAGATTTTCTATTTTGAAGGTTTCCTATTTTAAGCTCGTGTGATAGAAGATTTCAAGTTAAGAATTTCATTTAAAAAGGTCAATTAAATTTATGTGTAAGAAATTGTTAATTTCTTTTCTTGAAATGTGAAAGTTCAAGTATTGTTTTCAAAAAGGAAATTTTAAAGTGAGTTTCTTTGACAAGTGAAGTCTTAAGATTAAGAGTTTTCTCGGAGTACTTTTATAGGAATTTCTGAGCTCTAAAAGTCGAGTATTAAGAGAAGTTTAGAGTTGGAACCTCTACCTCTTAATGCTAAGATTTGGAGAATCTTATAAGTCTTAAGTAATTCTAAAAGATCAGTATAGATCACGAAGTGATGTAAAAGAATCCTTAATAGAAAAGGATTACCTTTGGAAACTTTTTTCAACAATTGTGTTTGTGACTCTATAGTATAGAATCATGGATATTCTATATTTTCTTTGTACAATAGGAAGTTAAAGATCTTTGAAGTGCTCAAGTGTTGGATCAATTGAATTGTTAAACTATTGGAAGATGCAGTTCAATTTTGAATCTGATAGTGTTCAAACTCGGATATTCATATATGTTGTTATCCTTTGAGTTAAGGAGATTGAGAATCCTAAATGGAATGAGAATCTCTTTTTGGTTATAGTAAGGAAGAAAGGGAGAATATTGGTTCAGATCAAATGGTGAACAAGTGGTTAATCACCAACGTTGTCGTGAATAAGGTTGATTGGTTAAAAACGATTGAACAAGAAGAAGTTCATCGATGATGTGTTTATGTTCAATTAACTACTTAGTAGAAGTGTTAATTTATTACATGATTTGTTGATATTCCGATGATTAACCTATGTGACAACGTTATTTGAGTTTCGTTGTATAATACCCAACTCAGGATAATGAGAATAGACTTGAGGTCTATAATTGACTAGTAATGGAATCAGTAGTACGATGTTCTAAATTGCCAATGGTATTGGCTTATGTTTTTTCAAGGATGAAAATGATAAAATTCAGTTTTTAGAAGATCATTCAAGGAATGATTTTGGTATGTTCGTTTGTGATATTTTAAACAGTTGGGAGAAAAATAGCAATCATCTATCATCAATAAGGATTATACTCTATCAATGAGAGGATAATTTGAGTTGTGTTTGGATTTTGAAGATTTTATATTAGTCAAATCCAAAGCCTAAGGGGAATTGGTGAGACTGTTAAGCTGTCAGCAAGCTTCCTAACCATAAGCTCTTCCTTTGCAATGTTGTTTGAAGTTAAATTAAGGAAAAGGTATATGCAATATCCTTATGGTTAAGTAAGAAGACAAGGGAATGATGGATAAGTTTATTTTGTTCACCAATGTTGAATTGAGAAAGGTTTAAGAATACCTTGTTTGGTCATGTGCATTCTTCTGCTAAAAGAGATTGGGAATTAATAGACTTTCCTTATATATAGAGAGGTATATGGATTGAATGTTTTGAACTTGATGCAAAGTTTGAAAGTTCACTTTTTATTTTGAGAAGATTAAATTGTAAGAGGATTGAAAGTCCTTAAAATTGTCAAAAAGAGTTTGAGAGTTCACTCTTGGATATCAGAACTTAAATGACTATTAACTTGCAGAAGGCTTGTTGTTTTGTGAAGGGATGAATGCAAGTATTAAATTTTTGTCAATGGATCATAATTTCATAACTTTAAAGTAGTATGTCAAGGAAACATACAAGTTGAGAATGACCTCTGAACAATCTTCCATGGGTAAGAAGTGGTTGAAACCACATCTTTTCTAAGGATTGCAAGTAAGTGGATTTGAGCGATCAACTCTTTTATTGAACTTTCGAAATTAAGTTGGGTTGAGATTGAGTTAAATCAGGCAGAGATTACTCAATACTACGGATTATAGAAAAATCCGGTAATATGTCTAATTAAGAAAAGTCAAGGTCTGCCACCAGGTTCTACCTTGAGGAAGGAATGAAGTATTACGTTCGAAAGAAAATGTAGTACTCATAAGTGAATTGGATTCTCTTAGGTACTTTGAGGCTCAGTTTTCATTTGAAACTTTGGCCAAGTTGGTAAGGCCAGCTAATGTGAAAATGTCAGCACAGAACTAGGGTAAAGTGTCAGTAGCATCATGAAGATAAGGTCAGCAATTTTATATGATGCATTGGCTAACACGCCCAATTCTTCATAGAGTAGCTAATCTTTGTTTCCGCAATATTCAAATTTAAAGCATGTATGCTAGTAGCCTATGTCATTCAAGCTCCTATCATGCCTCAACATCTATTGAGATTCGTTGATAGCTATTCCCTTTCATGAGTAATTTTAATCGTGTTACCCATTTGTTAATCTTTGTAAAATTGTTATATTCTATTCTTGGGTTGTGATCTTATATTATCTTATTGGACTTCTCTATGTCAAATTGGGCAAAGATTTATATGAGTCAAGATGTCTTGATTTTAATGATATTTGAGATCGGTTCATGATGTTCTCTTTTGAGAAAATTCTTTGGACTCCATAGAATTCAACTATGAATTTCTAAAAGTAATGGTAGTTTGTTATAAAGGATTCATGAATAAATTTTTTACGATTTTCATGGTGGTGAGTAAGAATGTATTTTGTCTTCCATCTTGATCACATGGTAAGGCAAGATTACATGTCTTATTCCTATGAGAATATAGTAAAGGGTTGTGTTGGTTTTGTTTCCCCATCCTGATCACATGGTGGAATTAGATCACATAATTCCTCAGGTTTAAGTTCGAAATAAGAAATTTGTAGGAATTACATTTCTTGTCAAGGTTGGAGTGATTACACAAAAGTTGTGATGGGAATTTGAAAATAACCATTTCATAAGTGATTTCACTTGGGTCGTAAAGAATAAAACGTTTCTAGTACGATTTGGCAATCATATAAGTTTTGCAATTATATGATTTTTGCAAGTGTAGTTGTTTGAGATGAAAAGATGCGAGCTTTCTTTTGCATTATAGCAATTTCTATATCTAGTATCTTGTAAAACTCCTTTGAGTTAGTACATCCTTGGTACCCTATACCATTTAAGGAGTATGGTCACACTTCCCAAAACAGTTTGATTATAAGTAAAGAAATTTGGTAAGATTCTTTACAAATCTCTGTTGGTCTTTGAAGAGCATGGAGTAACTCCGTACTTCTCTAAAAGTTTGGGATTGTTTTCAGTTAATGATTATTGGAATTCTCTAAGCAGTTTGCTAGTAGTTCATCTTTGTTGACGTCATGACCTAAGAAAGTCATTGCCTTTTCAGCGGAATTATCCTTGAAAGTAAGTTGATATGGACTCCTGAGATGTAACACCCCTATTTTACAACATTGGGTATTACCGCCAGTGACCTCAGACTTTACCGTCCAAAGTCACCCAAGGCTTTTAGAATGATATAGAAACTTAAAATGCGGAATAAAACATAATACATAAGTCGAAAAACATGCTCCCGAAGGAGACTTAGTTCATTATAAAATGTCTTACATTGTCTTTAGCTTTAGGATTACTTGAAAACAAACACCAAATCCATCATGTCTCGGAGATAAAGTAATATTAAAACTAAAACGGAAATAAAAGTACATCTTGAGTGATCTTGACTTCCTTCACCTCCCTTCACTTCGCCTTGCTATGGTTTCCGGAATCTGACATAATTCGCGAGGGGCGATAGAATGCCAGGCAAACATGCGGAAAAGAAGAATTAGTCTAGGAGACTAAGCAAGCGGGAATAGAACTTCCCGAGGGTAATTTGGTAATTTCAACTTATCGGTGTAATGAGAGGAAAAAGGGTTGTGTTTATGATGGGCTTGATTTAAGTGGAGTTAAGCTACGAGAATCAACGATAGCATATCCCGAAAGGGATAGCTTGAAGAGCAAGAGAAGTACTACTAGATTGTAGTCTTCTTTAGAGTAGAAGGTATGTTGGGAACTTTCATTTATTCAATCAAATCAAATACCACTCGCGCCCGTAACGGACCGAGGGTCGGATCGGTTATTAGAGACCGGTCCGATTTTTGTCATTTTCGTTGTGCCTTAGCACTTATCTTATTTAGTGGTAAAAGACGTTTGCTTTCCTTTTATGATTTAAAGAGTATGTGGTGGGACAAGGATAATCCGAGCCACCCGAGGGAAAAACTCCGTTTCCCGGCACTTAGCTAGAGTGCGCTCATCCCTCCTTGCAATCAGAGCGGATGGGATCATAATCCCGAAAGTCGTACTTCAAACGCGTAGGCACTTACGACTTAGTGGGGTTATGTAGAGGTGTTGGCTAACCCACGCCCCTTACTAGTTCGACATTGATCTCGAAACGAGATCGTAACAATCAAGATAATAATCACACTAGCATAAATAATCCTAACAAGGAATATGTATATAAAGTAATCTAGGCTAACAATAGTCGTTACTTCTAGCAATCGATATTTCCTAGGTTCATTTTATTTAAGAATACAAGTCGTTCCCAACATCGAGAAATAGTATAAAGACGGATTAAAAGGGCACAAGGGGAAATTCCACTTGCCTTAGCGTAATCGAGTTTAGCAACGAGCTTTTGACGAAAATTAGGCGAGTTCCTACTATGAGCGAGGATTCCGACCTAATGATATAGAATTTACGAAAAAGCTCAAAACACGATTTTTACTTTAGAGTTCGAAACACCTCTTATACTATTTATAAGAGAGTTTACGTTTTTAAATTATTATAATAATAATTTAGAAAATGATTTTCCTAAAATAATAATATTCCGTTATTATTATTTTAGTTTTGGTAATATCCTTATTATTCCGAAATATCTTTATTAAAATAATTATCAATTTAATTCCTTTAAAAAGATTGTATTTACTTTCAATATTCTTATTATCTAAAAATATCATACTCATAGTTCCTTACATAGAAGTTTCCTAAAATAGGATTTCCTAAGTTGCTTGATTAGGTAACTTACTATTATTACTATATGTTATACTATCTTTATTTATAATATTTCTAGAATCCTTTTTATATTATAAAGTCTATAAAAATATTCTCATGTCTTGTATAACATATATTCCTCCCTTATTGAACTCTCACCTTATGATCATAACTATTATTTTAATATTTTTGATTTATAAACTAATATTTACCTTATATAAAAGGTTTCCTTTTTAAATAATTCACTTAATCTATAATTATCCTAGGATATTTGTAACATTCTACCAACATATTTAATTCACACTTTGGTCTTGTGACTAAACCTTATACTAGGACCTAAGTCACCAACATATATTATACTAAACTTTATATATGTACATATTACTAGAAGTCCTTAATTTGTAGTAGTTTAAGTTAATTAGAATGGTGTGGTGTAGTAAGAAAGTGCAATTGGTCTAGTGGTTGGGAGTGTGGGGCGTGTGAGGGTAGGATGCAAGAGATCTCGGGTTCAAATCCCGGCTCTTGCATTCTTTTACAAGGTTTTGTAATTTGATTTTTAGGCCCTTATGTAATTTATTTTATGACTAAAATTCACTTCTAAATCATTATTTTTAATTGATGTTTTTCTTCAATAAATTCCTCACTTTATTAAATTATATCCCTCGAGTTATTTTATTTAAGTTTTCGAGTATAATCTTTTATTGATAACCTTCTTCAAAGAGTATAGTAGAAATTGATTCGATTAAATTCCTCCTTTTTAATTTAGAGAAAATAATTGATAATAAACTTTATATTATAAAAACTTGGAATATCGCGGATATTACATGAGATGGAACCCTTTCTAAGGAATGATGTTGTAGTAATCCTTTCTTTGGAATAAAGGATGTACTAGTAATTTCTCCATTAGTTGTTATTTGTTTTCAGGTTGTCTTGAAAACGTAAATTTCTTTGAGATAAGATAGTCAAGTGAGGACTTTAAGTGGAACTCCAATGGTTCAGGAGTTTGGATATGTGAATTAGTATTGATTTTCAATCTCAGCTTGATAAGTTGTTGGATATAGAGAGTGGACACGTGAGGATATGTTTTTAATCCTAAGTGTTAGGTTGCTCAACAACTCAGAATGTTAAATGAAGTCTAAACAGTTCCTTGATGAAAAAGACTAAAAATTGTCAATGGAGACAATTTTGTTGGAAATTATTGGACTAAAGGTATTAATGTCCAATATATTGGTATAATAATGCGTAAGAGTGTAGTTTGAAGTAGTTGAGAGAGATAACTACTTTTGAATATCAGTATGCCCAAGCTGAGTTTTGGTTGAGAAAAGAATGTAAAGGGTTGACAAGATAGGTTATTATCTTGTCATATGTTGGATAAATCTCATATTCTTGGTTAAAGTAATACTGAGATTTTATCTCAAAAAGGAAATTGAGTAAGGATTTTAAGTAATCCTTGTAAAGAAAATAATTTGAGAAGGACTAAAGGTTTAGTTTAGATGACAACAAGGTTGTGTGAATACCCTAGGATTTTATTCAAAATCTGTTGGCCATATCAAGGAAAAGTAGTATGAGAAAGTAATATTATTTAAGATTAATGGAGAAGATCAAGAAAGTAAGACACCGGGATTTGTTATTCAAGATTATGGATTGCTTGGTTTCAAAACTGTTCATGTGTATCTGTTGTTGATGAGCTTTGAAAGCTTATTTCAAAGGAGGCATAGTTATTTGCTTAATTAGTTCATCCTGGAATAAGTAAATGTATAAGGATTAAGATATACCTTTTGATGGACTGACATGAAGCAAAATGTCACCGAGTTCATTTTGATATGCTTAGTTTGTCTGCAAGTCTTGTTTGAGCATAGAAGACCAGATGAAATGTTATAGTCTCTTCCTGTTTCAGAATGGAAGCGGAAATATGTTACAATGGATTCTTTTCATTAGTCGTTCAAGACTTAATGAAAGAAGGATGTAATATGGAGGTTGTTAATAAACTCACCAAGAGTGTTCATTTTAATGCAATTAAGATGACTTAGAAAGTACAAAAGTTAATTGAGGTGTTCATGCAGGAAATGTTTCATCTTCATAAAACTCTAAAGACTATTTTCTCTGATTGAGATGGATGGTTCATGCCAAGGTTTGGAAAGGAGTGACATCAAGCTTTATGGAGTGAATTTAATTTTAGCGTTGGCCTCCCTCATCAAACTGATGAACAATGCAAAGAAACAAATTCAAACTCCCTAGGATATGTATTATGGATTCCACACAAGTTGGAATGGTAGCTTGAGTTTGAGTGACTTCACACACAAGAATTTTGATCAAACGATAAAGAAAATGACTCTTTTTGAGACTTGGTAAGGTTGGATGTGTTGGTTATCATTTTTTTGGAATGACAATGTTGACAAGGTTCTTCATGGGCCAGATTTGGCCAAGAGAACAACAACTGATATTGCACTTTCACGATCAAGGCTGTTAACTGCTCAAAAGCAACAACAATCGTGTGTTGTTTTAATTAGAAAGCATGTTGAGATCACAACTCTATTTTTCCGTTGGGGAAAGCGAGACAACGTAAATGCTCGCTATGTTGGATCTTTCGAGATACTGGAAAGAACTGGTAAGCTTGTTTATCGGTTGGCATTGTGATGTCTCTCTATTTGGTGGTGTTTTCATATGTGATTTCCTTTGTAAATATGTTTCTTTTTCCCCTTTTCTTGTGCGTTTTGTTCCTTTTTAGCCTAGTTCCCGTATTTCTATGAGATTCGGAGACTACGCACCTTTTATGTGTTTTGTAGGTAATTTGGCATGAATCAAGGATCGATTTGAAGGAGGGTCGAGACATGGAGCAAAGGCCGAGCTAAAGCGGGAAAGAGAGAAGCAAGCCATGAAGAAGAACAAGAGAAGCCAACTAAGAAGAAGGTGGAACGATGTCAGGACCGAGTTGCAACCACATCGGGCCCGACTTTGAAGTCTCCAACCTCGGACCGAGTTGCACAGTAACTCGGGCCCGAGGTTCCTCCGTGTCGGTCCGAGTCGGTCACCGAACTACTTGGGCTCCAAGGCACGAATTTGTGGACTTCCACTTTTGCCCTTCATCTAATCTATAAAAGGCCCTCTTGTCTTCTAAGAAGGGGTTCCCTCACACACACACAAAAAGGGGGGATCCAAGGGAGCCAAGAGGATACTTGGAGAGCAAGGAGGAAGGAGAAGAGGAGGAAGGAGAAGAGGAGAAAGAGAGAGAGAATCGGCCAAGAGAGAGGAAGGCTTGATAGGTTTTGTTGATTGTTTAGCTTTGATTTGCTTTGATCTTGTGGATTTGAAAACCCTTGATTTGAAAACCCTTGTTTTGAGATTGATTATGATGATTGCTTTCTCTTTTGATTTGATTGCTTTCTTTGCTTGTCACATGGAGTAGATCTCCTTGATCTTGGGTTATGGGGGAAAACCCTAGCTAGGTTTAGGCTAGAAACCCCAATTCCATAGCCTTGAGTGTTTGATCTAAGGAACCCACTCTACATAGAGCTACAATTCCTTGCGAAAGTTGGGAATCAAGGCTTGAGATTGGCAAAGTAGCGAAAGTGAACATGTGTCAATCTCAAGACCTTGCTTCGAAGGGGATTTCCCCATGGATCGAGGTGTAGATGTGTTTGGAACGAGGGCGAAAGCACTCGATCCTAGTCCGATCATCACTCATTGCCTGAATTGGGGTGGAAAAGCCTTAATCTACTAGGGAAGGAACCCAAAAGCCCAAGATCTACTTTTAAAATCTTTGAGTTCGACATCCCCAGCTACCTCGGGCCCGACTTATCCGGTGTCGATCCCGACTTCCTCTTGTTGCCAACCTCGGGCCCGACGTGATCTTAGTGTCGGTCCCGACTGTTTTCTTTGTTTTCCTTTGTTTTATGCTCTCCTTTCTAGCTTCTTAGTATCTAGGCACATCGATCGAGTAGACTTCCCGAGTGTTCGACACCCACCACGTACTACAACGGGGTCGGGTTATAAATTGTATCTCTTGACCCTCGCATCCGAGAGCGATCAAAAGATTGGCGCCGTTGCCGGGGAAGTCTAAGTGCATTGAGTGCCAATTTGGTGAGTTTCTTGTGTTTTTGGTAGTGATTTGGGTGAGGGAATAGCCCAAACCCTTTGTTTGTTTTTGATTTGTTTTGGTTTGTGTTTTTGTTTCATAGGTGTATGCTAGCTCGTTCCTCCCGAGGAACACTTGAGCTTGAGTTTGTGAGTGATCCGGAAAGTATTCTCAAGGAAGCCCGAAGAAGGAAAAGGATGGAGAATCAAGCTCTCCATGTTGATGAGGAGTTGGCTCAACTTAGGGCCGAAATGGCTAGATTGCAACTTGAGAGGGACAATCAAGAAGAGGTGGCAAGAAGAGAACGGGAGCAACGGATGAGAGCCGAGGCTCAACTCAACGCTCTACCCCGGAATGCACGCCAATACATGCATTCGGAGTTGAGGGTCCCCGAGCCGGCTATTGTGCTTCCCGAGGTTGCCAAGAATTTTGAGATCAAGACGCAATTCATCTCCCTCATCAAGCGTGATCAATTCGAGGGCCGTCCACATGAGTGTCCCATAGAGCATGTTAAACGCTTTGTGGACATGTGTGAGACGATCTCTACCGACGAGGAGACATTGGAGTATGTGCTTCTAAAGGCGTTCAAATGGTCACTTGGGGGCAAGGCCACACATTGGCTCGAGAGCCAAGCTCCTAGGTCAATCACAACTTGGAAGACACTCTATGATGCTTTCTTGATGAAGTTCTTCCCTCCCTCAAAGACAACAGAGCTAAGAAGGAAGATTGCAAGCTTTCAACAAGGTCCGAATGAGCCTCTCTTCGAAACATGGGACCGTTTCAAGGAGATGTTGCGCCAATGTCCTACTCATGGCCAACAACCATATGTGCTTCAAGACATCTTTTTCCAAGGCATCAATCCGGTAACGAAGGACAAGCTCAATCTCCACACCGATTGTGGGTTCATAGACTTGACACCGGATCAAGCTTGGGAGCTACTTGACAAGCTATCCGATTATGAGGCCATGTATGGGGTGAGTCAAGCTAGCAAGGAGGTGAAAGTTCAAGGTGAAGGTGCAAGGAAGTTATATGATCCAAAGGGAGAAGACATTGATAGGGATGTGAAGCTCCAATTCCTTGAAGGTGAAGTGAGCAAGCTTAAGAGGCAAGTCCACTACTACAGGCAAAATGCTAGAGCTTGTGAGGAGTGTGGATCCTTTGCACATGCTACACAAGTTTGTCCGAATAAGAGCCAAGTGCGCTTGGCCGAGCGAATTGAGGAGGCAAACTATGTTCGAGGAAATTTCGGTGGAAGAGGCAATTTCAACAATGGTGGCAATGGCCGGTGGAACAACGGTCAAGCTCAAGGCTACAACAACAACTTCAACCAAAACGAGCCTAGGGCGCCACCACCACCATATAGACCACCGGGATTCAATGAGTTACAAACATTTGCTCAAGAGATGAGAGATGGGTTCAAGGATATGAGGACCCAATTCAATGAGTTTGGTGCATGGAGGAGGCAAGTCGACAATCAATTTGCTCAAATTGCGACTCAAGCCCCGAGAGAGAATGGGAGACTTCCGGGCCGACCCGAGGAGAATCCTCGAGCTCAAAACAATCAAAATGAAGTCCGGGCAATTGGATTGAGAAGTGGCCGAAACCTACCCGAGCCACACGTGCCTAAGAAGAGTGAAGAGAGTCGGACCAACTTACCCAGCAAGTCGGGTCCGACGTTCCCCGAAGTCGACCCAGCAAGAAGATCGACTCCTTCACCACGGACCGAGGTTGAGAGCAACTCGGGACCGACGTACACAGACCTCGATCCGACCCCTCTGCCCAGGACCGAGATTCACAACATCGGGCCCGACATGGTGCCCAAGTCGGTCCAACCAGGAAGTGTTGCAAATGAAGCGGGGAAGTCCAAAGAAGTTGATCCAAGCAAGATTCAAGGTGCAACAATTCTTCCATATCCCTCGAAGAAGCCGAAAGATGTTGTTGAGAACAAGTTCAAGAGGTTTTACAAACTCTTGCAAGGCTTGAACATCTCCATCCCGTTCACCGACGCATTGAGTGAGATGCCATCTTATGCCAAGTTTTTAAAGGAGATTTTGAGCAAGAAGAGGTCCATAGTGGAAATGCAAGATGAAGTCAAGACCTTGGAGTTACCACAAAAGCTAGGAGATCCCGGTCGTTTTGCTATAACCATTGGTGTGGGGTCTCAAAATTTCCAAGCCTTGTGTGATCTTGGAGCAAGCACGAGCATCATTCCTTACACCATATGGAAATCCACATCTATGGGTCTCATAGCTCCGGTCAACATGAGGTTAACGATAGCGGATGGGTCATCCATCGAACCAATTGGTATCGTCGAGGATTATCCCGTTTGCATTGAAGGCCGCTATGTCCCAATCGACTTTGTTGTAGTAGACATGATAGAAGTGCCGGGTGAACCGATCATACTAGGGAGACCTTTCCTTGCTACGGTTGGGGCAATCATTGATGTAAAGAAGGGACACTTGTCTCTTGACATTGGAGGAAGAGAAATTGAGTTTTTCTTTAGACCAACTTCAAAAGGGACCGTACATAAGGAAGCTAAGATGATCCAAGTTCCTCTTGGATTGCAATGGGAAGCCATTTCTAAGAAGTCAAGGCCAAGGGAGCTTAGGTTGAAAGCCACCCCACCACCTAGAGAAATTGAGATAGAGCGCCAAGGTCTAGCCCTCAATATGATTGAGCATGAGCAATTGGAGGAAAGGATGTCTTACTTGGAGGTGTTCAAGGCCGAAAAAGAAGAAGTTCAAGCACCACCGGAACCATCTCAAGAACTCAAGGAGCTTCCAAAAGATTTGAGGTACGCATTTCTTGGTCCCAACTCTTCTTTACCCGTAATCATAAATGCCAACTTGAATGATGAGGAGGAGTCTAAGTTGTTGAAGGTTCTAAGAAAACATAGAGGAGCTTTAGGGTATTCACTAGAGGAACTAAAGGGAATCTCTCCCTCAATTTGCATGCATAGGATTTATATGGAGGATAACCATAAACCCACTATTGAACCCCAAAGAAGATTAAATCCTAACATGAAAGAAGTGGTAAAGAGTGAAATACTTAGGATGTTGGATGCGGGAATTATCTTCCTAATTTCCGATAGCAAGTATGTGAGTCCCGTGCATGTAGTTCCTAAGAAAGGAGGTCTCACCGTTGTGCAAAATGAAAAGGGAGAAATGATACCTATGAGAACCACAACAAAATGGCGTATGTGTATTGATTACCGTAAGCTTAATATCGGCACTCGCAAAGACCATTTTCCTCTTCCTTTCATAGACCAAGTCCTAGAGAGATTAGCACAACATGAATATTTTTGCTACCTTGACGGGTATAGCGGGTTTTGGCAAATCCCTATTCATCCCGATGATCAAGAGAAGACGACATTCACATGTCCTTATGGGACTTTTGCCTATAGACGCATGCCTTTTGGTTTATGTAATGCGCTGGCAACATTTCAAAGATGCATGATGTCCATCTTCTCCGATATGGTTGAGGATATAGTAGAAGTGTTTATGGATGATTTCTCCGTCTACGGTTCCTCATTTGATGTTTGCTTAGCTAACTTAGACAAGGTTTTGACTAGATGTGAGGAGACTAGCTTGGTGCTTAATTGGGAAAAATGCCACTTTATGGTGAAGGAGGGCATAGTACTAGGACACCTAGTTTCTAGTAGGGGGATAGAGGTAGATAGAGCTAAAGTTGAAATAATTGAAAAACTACCTCCCCCCTCTTGTGTTCGTGATGTTAGGAGTTTCTTAGGTCATGCAGGATTTTATAGACGGTTCATCAAGGATTTTTCTAAAATTGCAAAACCATTGTCTAACCTCTTGATGAAGGATGTGCCCTTTGTATTTTTCGAGGATTGCATGAGTTCTTTTTGTAGGTTGAGAGATGCCTTGATCTCGGCTCCAATAATGGCGGCACCCGATTGGAATCTTCCATTCGAGGTGATGTGTGATGCTAGTGATTTCGCCGTAGGGGCCGTCCTTGGGCAAAGGAAGGATGGAAAGTTGCATGCCATCTACTACGCAAGCAAAACTTTGGATGAAACTCAGTGCAATTACACAACAACGGAGAAAGAGTTTCTTGCGATAGTGTTTGCATTTGAGAAATTCCGTTCATATCTTGTGGGATCAAAGGTGGTAGTCTTCACAGACCATGCGGCAATCAAATACCTCATGAAGAAGAAAGATGCAAAGCCGAGGCTTCTAAGGTGGATGCTCCTTCTCCAAGAGTTTGACCATGAGATCAAGGACAAAACTGGTGCGGAAAATATGGTAGCGGATCATCTATCCCGTTTGCCCATCGAGTACATGTTGGAGATGGAGGATGGTATGACTATAGATGATTCAAGAGCAGATGAAGTTCTCATGAGCGGAAAGGAGGAAAGGAAGGGTGGATCGACGAACCAAGTACGTCAGGCCCGAGGTTCAGAACATCGGACCGAAGGCAAGGCAAGTGCGAGTGAGTCGGGACCGAGGACTTCAACATCGGGCCCGAATGACCTGTGTGTCTGCGAAGCTGGACCGGCGTCCAACCATGTCGGGCCCGGTATACTTCAATGTCGGTCCGTGGAAGAAAGTAAGTTTCCTAGCTCGATTTCCATTCCTTCTCGTTCTCAATTGATTGATTCTTTCTCTCCCACTGGCTTTCTTTCTATTAGTGCCGTAAGACGAGGAGTTTCCCCTTGGTTTGCGGATTTTGCTAACTTTGTCGTAGGGGGAGTGATCCCACCAAATTTGTCTTATCAAGCTAGGAAGAAATTCTTACATGATGCTAGACAATACTTTTGGGATGATCCATATCTCTACAAGGAAGGGCGTGATCAAATCTATAGACGGTGTGTGTCAAGTGAAGAGGTTGAGAGCATAATTCACCATTGCCACTCCTTGCCTACGGGAGGTCACGCTAAGAGTTCCAAAACCACCTCAAAAATTCTTCAATGTGGTTATTATTGGCCAACCATGTTCAAGGATGTGCATGATTATGTGAGGAAGTGTGAGGAGTGCTAAAGAGAGGAGAACCTATCAAGGAGGAATGAGACTCCTCAAACTGGCATTCTAGAAGTTGAGTTATTTGATGTATGGGGTATTGACTTCATGGGACCATTTCCCACATCGGGGCCTTACAAGTACATCTTGGTAGCCGTGGACTATGTTTCAAAATGGGTGGAGGCCATACCAACAAGAACCAATGATGCTAAGGTGGTGATGAAGTTTTTGAAAAGCAACATTTTTGCAAGGTTTGGTGTGCCTAGGGTTCTCATAAGTGATGGCGGACCTCATTTCATTGAGAGGTGCTTCGAAAATGTGTTGATTAAGTATGGGGTGTCTCATCAAGTTGCTACTCCTTATCATCCTCAAACAAGCGGGCAAATCGAGGTGTCAAACCGTCAAATCAAGGCTATCTTGGAGAAGACCGTATCTCGATCAAGGAAAGATTGGGCCTCTAAGCTCGATGATGCACTATGGGCTTATAGAACCGCCTTCAAGACACCTTTGGGAACTACACCCTTCAATCTAGTTTATGGCAAGGCATGTCATCTTCCGGTAGAGCTTGAGCACAAGGCGAAATGGGAACTCAAAGAGATGAATTAAGATATCAACTTGGCCGGTGAGAAAAGGTTTCTAGAACTTCATGAGTTGGGGGAATTGAGGATGAAGGCCTATGAGAACTCCAAGCTATACAAAGAGAAGACCAAGAAGTGGCATGATAGGAAGTTAATTCCAAAGACCTATCAAACCGGTGACAAGGTTCTCCTTTTCAATTCAAGGCTTAAACTTTTCCCCGGGAAGTTAAGGACTAGGTGGAGCGGACCATTTGTGGTCCACCGTATCTATGCTCATGGTGCGGTGGACTTGGTTGATGAACAAGGACATATTTTCAAAGTGAATGGTCATCGAGTGAAGATGTTCTATGACAAGGACGGTCCAAACGAAGAAGTTAGAGCCTCATGGGCTCTCGTCCTCGCCGATTGATCCTATACATGCCATTGAAGAATAAGAAATTGTGAGCTTTTCATACTCTTCTCTCTTGCTTTTAAGTTTTGATTTCCTTGTTTGATGGGGACATCAAAATTTTAAGTATGGGGTGGGGGTAGGTGTGTTCATGATTTCACTTGTTTATGTTTGTTATTTTGAGGATATTTAGTTTGTGTTTCTAGTTTGTATTTGGGATGTTTGCTTATTGGTTTGTGGTTTGATGAAAGACGTGGATGATTAATTTGGTCTTGAATGGATTAGCTTTTGGTTTTAGAGAAATTTTTGCAAAAAAAATCCAAAAAAAAAAATTTGAAAAATTGTGTTAAAAACAACAAAAAGATTTTGTGTTTTGTAGGTTTTGGACTAGAAATTCCCATCTTAGATTGCCAAAATAAAAGCTAATGATGATGTGAGCATGTAAATTCCTTTGTATATTTTTGGATAGTTTAGCCTCTAAAATGATGTTGCTTTTGATATGATCATGATACCTTGCTTGTTTTATTGAGCATGTGAGTTCTAGGATGAGTTCTTATGCAACTAAGTATGAGTGACCCTTGTGAGATTGATTTTTGGCCATTTTAGGGATGCTTGATCATATTTGCATATCCCTCATTTTTCTTGTGTAATTAGCTCATTCATGCTTAGTAAAACTTGCTATTGCGGTGTTTATCTATTTTCCAAGACTGTCATGAGAATTGTCCTAGCATGGTCACATTGATTTTGAACTTTATTCTTCTAGTCACATAAATGTTCCATATCCTACCATGAAGTTAATCCTTTGATTGTAGCTCCGTTCTAGCCTAAGCCTTTGTTTGAAACTCCTCAAAAATATTATTCCTAGCCTTATATGACTTGACCCTTATGGGATTGGACTTTAGAAGAGAGGTTTGGATTGTATTTGAAGAGTTGAGATTCTCTTGGGTTTAAGGGCAAAGAATGGTGTTATGAATCATGTGGGTAGTGCATCTTTGTTGTACAAAAATGAAAAAAAAAAAGAAAAGAAAGAAAGAAAATGTTGGAAATGTAAAGTGGAATGAAAGCAAAGAGCTTAAGTGAAGAAAATGGTCCGACCGAGTTACAAGCAACATCGGGCCCGATGTCATAAGAAAGTCGGTCCAAATGTAGAAAGTGTTAAAAATCCAACAAAAAGCATAAGAGCAAAGATGAAGTGGAATGTTAAGTGAAATTTTGGGTTGAAAGGAAAATGTTAAGTCTTTTGGGTGAGTGTGAAAGTAATTGTGGAATTTGGTGAAGTTAGTGAGAGTTTAGGTTGTTCAATCCCCATTGTAAGCACCACAAGACCAAATAATTCCCACCTTGAGAAATACCAAAAGCCCCATTACAACCCGGCCGAATGGAACCTCTTTGAGGACCTCCATTGAGCCAAGTTCGAAATTCTTTGTGTACTTTGCATTAGGCATCTCTAGGTGGAGGAATTGGTGATATTAGCTTCAATAGTAAAGTCCTTACTTGCATGATTTTTGAGCTTGAGTGTTCATTGCTAAACCCAAACACATGATCAGTGATACACATTCACATATCCCTAAAGTGAGGCTTAGTTGCATTGACTTTATTCCTTGGAACACTTAATCACGTGTGATGATGTAATCTTGCTTGAATGTCTATCACTTGTGCTTAAAATGTGTTTTCATACGAGGCTTTACTTGAAGATTATGTTTCGGTCTTGCTTACATTGTTATTGCTTGAGGACAAGCAAGTTTAAGTATGGGGTATTTTGATGTCTTTCTATTTGGTGGTGTTTTCATATGTGATTTCCTTTGTAAATATGTTTCTTTTTCCCCTTTTCTTGTGCGTTTTGTTCCTTTTTAGCCTAGTTCCCGTATTTCTATGAGATTCGGAGACTACGCACCTTTTATGTGTTTTGTAGGTAATTTGGCATGAATCAAGGATCGATTTGAAGGAGGGTCGAGACATGGAGCAAAGGCCGAGCTAAAGCGGGAAAGAGAGAAGCAAGCCATGAAGAAGAACAAGAGAAGCCAACTAAGAAGAAGGTGGAACGAAGTCAGGACCGAGTTGCAACCACATCGGGCCCGACTTTGAAGTCTCCAACCTCGGACCGAGTTGCACAGTAACTCGGGCCCGAGGTTCCTCCGTGTCGGTCCGAGTCGGTCACCGAACTACTTGGGCTCCAAGGCACGAATTTGTGGACTTCCACTTTTGCCCTTCATCTAATCTATAAAAGGCCCTCTGGTCTTCTAAGAAGGGGTTCCCTCACACACACACAAAAAGGGGGGTTCCAAGGGAGCCAAGAGGATACTTGGAGAGCAAGGAGGAAGGAGAAGAGGAGGAAGGAGAAGAGGAGGAAGAGAGAGAGAATCGACCAAGAGAGAGGAAGGCTTGATAGGTTTTGTTGATTGTTTAGCTTTGATTTGCTTTGATCTTGTGGATTTGAAAACCCTTGATTTGAATTTGTGGATTGCTTTGGATTTGAATGAAACCTTGCTTTGTTTTGAGATTGATTATGATGATTGCTTTCTCTTTTGATTTGATTGCTTTCTTTGCTTGTCACATGGAGTAGATCTCCTTGATCTTGGGTTATGGGGGAAAACCCTAGCTAGGTTTAGGCTAGAAACCCCAATTCCAAAGCCTTGAGTGTTTGATCTAAGGAACCCACTCTACATAGAGCTACAATTCCTTGCGAAAGTTGGGAATCAAGGCTTGAGATTGGCAAAGTAGTGAAAGTGAACAAGTGTCAATCTCAAGACCTTGCTTCGAAGGGGATTTCCCCATGGATCGAGGTGTAGATGTGGTTGGAACGAGGGCGAAAGCACTCGATCCTAGTCCGATCATCACTCATTGCCTGAATTGGGGTGGAAAAGCCTTAATCTACTAGGGAAGGAACCCAAAAGCCCAAGATCTACTTTTAAAATCTTTGAGTTCGACATCCCCAGCTACCTCGGGCCCGACTTACCCAGTGTCGGTCCCGACTTCCTCTTGTCGCCAACCTCGGGCCCGACGTGATCTCAGTGTCGGTCCCGACTGTTTTCTTTGTTTTCCTGTGTTTTATGCTCTCCTTTCTAGCTTCCTAGTATCTAGGCACATCGATCGAGTAGACTTCCCGAGTGTTCGACACCCACCACGTACTACAACGGGGTCGGGTTATAAATTGTATCTCTTGACCCTCGCATCCGAGAGCGATCACATTGCCACCTTCTGTGCATTCTATCCGTAATGTTTTCCTTGATAGTATGCTGCCAATATATCTCTTGTACTCAACAATAATAAGATGGATATTCAACCAAATGACACCTATGAAGAAATGTCTGGTTGAATCGTGAATAAGAAAGATACCTTTGGTTAGATTACCTTGGTCTAAACATGGAGGTAAAGAAATGACTTCCAGAACTAGGCAGGACATGCTGAGTCATTTTCCAAAGTTCATGAACGTTGGTAACTAAACAATGGTTGTTTTGTGCTTTGTGCAGAAGTAACAACATGTTGTTTTAAGGGGGTACTACAAACTTCTGTATAGGTTTGTAGTGGTTGTGTGTGTGTTTATGCTATCCTTCCTTGTGATCTGAGTTCTCCTTGGTTTCGAGGACGAAACCATTTTTAAGGGGGTACTAATGTAATAACTGTGGTTTTTCAGGATATTCTTGAATTTTTCTCGAATATCCTTTTAACCTCTTTGTCCGTTTTAACGCTTAATCCAATATTTTTGTTGGAGATTAAATCCTCGAAAATTCTTGGTGACATCCTAAAATCATAAAGAAATGATTTTATGGATCGGTGTGAATTCTAAGAATTTTCAGTGGAAAAAGAATATTTATTGGATAGACCGTCTTTTTAATTATGTACTGTAAAGGTTTTAAAATACGAAACGGAAGCATTTAAAATTGAAGGTAGCATAATAAAATAATGGAAAATTGGTTTTATTGGTCTACATAATTTACGAGACGTTTTGTATTTAGTAAGTGTTTTCATCCGAGGTACATAATTTTACCGCTTTAACGCGAATTCCATTCCGAGACGGGTTTTGGTTTCATAAACCGCCTCTTTGCCTTATTAAGGAAGGAACCATAGAGAAATAATTCTTCTCCACCGTTTACCTTTTCTGCCTTATCAAAGTTTAACAAATTGTCTCAAAAAGGAAATAGAGGAGAGAAGACGAGAAGGAGAGGACAACGACGGTCTCGGGTAGAAGAATCTTTCACCGTCGGCTATCTTCTTTCCCCAGCCACCATACCTCCTCCTTCACCCCTCATCTTCTTCCTCCTTTCAGTGGGTTTGTTCTACTAAAACGAACCAGCGAGAGAATCAACAGGACAACGACGAACTCGGGCAGAAGGAATTCGAATCCTTACCGCATGTAATCTTTTCTACCTCAATTGCGTCGTCGCCGGCGACCACTAGCCTGTCCGACCACCACCCACCGAATGGGCCGCCATCGGGCAATACTCAGCCACCCTTGGGCTTGGGGATCGAGCAACTATCGAGATGAACGAGCCATAGGCTCAAGTGAAGGTATACGATCAAAATTAATTAGCAGGTTGGTTGTAGAGCCACCGTAAGGACCTTTCGGTTCCGCTTTGCTAATTAAATTTATGGATTTTATAATCTTGACATTGATACGGTCTCACAGGTTCAAACCGCTCGTGAAACGGACATCCGAATCTTCAGTTATAGCGAATACAAGTTTTGATATCGATTGGCAGGTAAAGGACTTCGGATAATTACTCAGGATTCGTTGTTAATCCGTTTGATCCGAGATTTGGTCACCTTTAAGAAATTTTGCTAATGAACAGTTTTTATTCATAAAATTGTTTCAAAAGTGAAGCGGATAATTAGTTATAAATCCGCCAAGATGGCTCCTTAAAGCATGATAGCTAAGGATTTATTATATAGTCCATATACGAAATCAAATCGTTTATCGATTAGGAAGTTGTAGAAGTTGAGTATACAACTAAGAAGTGTTTTCCGTGAGCTCGTTGTTGAGAAATCCTTTTGTTATATTTGGCAGAAGGGTGATAAAGATTACTTTTGAATTTCTAAGGACGTTGAGCACGCCTTCTAAGGCAAGTGGACGGTTCTCTCTTGCATTATTGTTATTAAATGAGGAATTGAATCCCATTTAATATTTGTGTTGGGAACAACCTGTGTGCTTAATAAAATATAATAGGTTGTTATATTTGTTAGAAATAATGACCATGATGTTTATTCAATTTCGCACTAGAACTAGATTTAGGTCCGCTATGTGTTACCTTGTATGTTGTCTCAGGACCTCTTTATAACAAGTCTATATTGGGAGGTTTAGTTCTCTATCATATCCCAATATTCGGGTCATGACTCATACCTCACTCAATGTTGGAGGAGGTGTTTATGCACTCTAGCTAAGTGCAAATTGGTACTAGGTGTTCGTCAATGATCATGGATTTCATCCCTCTCATCTTGACGTCCCCATGTACATGTGGATTCTCGGCAGTTTTAGCCGATTAAAAGTTACCAACATATTTGTGAAAGGTTTGAAAGTAATATAAAATAATTGCGTTAGGCACATTGATGTACCCGGATGGTTAGTCTATTCGATAACCATTCTTGCTTCCGGTTATGAATGGTTCTTAATCAAACTTTGATTAAGTCAATCTGATTAGTCGATGGAGGCTTTTCAAAATGTTATGTGATTATTATGAGTTCCCAACATTGTTCATGTTTCGTAAAGGAACCACAAGTTGTGGTGTCCTATTTCTTGATTATGCATGCCTCATTCTTATCCTCTATGGGACTGCTAACTGTTGGATCATTGACCGGTTGTTATTCCGATTTCCATGCCAATATGTTTAGTCACTACGATAAGAACCAATCAACTTCTCCACTTGCTTAGTCTTTCATTAGACTAACCCGACCACATTATTAAATTGCTAGGTCGGCTGGTGTGCACCGTTGTATACAACACATCAGGTATTTCTTGGAAGTTGTTTTGAGATGTGGATCAAGAAGTTGAAGAAATGTTTCCAGAAGATGTATTTGAGCGAATTTTATGGTTGGGCCACTATATTTTTATGTTGGGAATGAAGAAGCTAAGAGTTTACATACTAATGGTTTTGTTCAAATAGAAGATTGTTCTCTCATCTTGTCATAAAAGCTAATACTGTTTTAAGACCATTTGTATTTATTTCGCTGTAATGTCTTCTTAAACATGGTAAGGTTGAAGTAATAATGATTAAGTTCTTTTGCAACATTTTTTTATTTTCTGGTTATGATTTAAATGAATCCAACATTTGGATTTTGAGTTTGTTCAGTCAGTTTAAAGCCTTGGGTAGCTTCGGTTTAGTCTTAATCGGGGTTACAGGCGGTAATACCTCAAGGGTAGGAAGGGGGTGTTACAGCTTATGCCTAGATGTCTTTAAAGTTCACTTGTTTTTTCTCCCTTCGACTTTAAAATGACTTGTGATCTAACATTGTACTCCAAGTGTTCGATGAAATGTCCATGTAAATGTCACTCTTAAACATGGCATTCGGTTTCTGGGTTCGAATTTATGCTTTAATTCGATCGTTCTTGATTTTGTAGTGCAGAATGTGCTTGTGTGCTTCATACTATCCTCGTTCTTTATGCTTATGCCTAGATGTCTTTAAAGTTCACTTGCTTTTGCTCCTTTTGCCTTTTAAATGACTTGTGATCTAACATTGCAAGCAAAGTGTTCGATGAAATGCCATGTAAATGTCACTCCTAAATGTGGAATTCGGTTTCTATGTAGGAATTTATGTTTTTATTCGATTGGTCCTGATTTTTTAGTGCAGAATGTGCTTATTCGCTTGATACTATCCTCATTCTTTATGCTTATGCTTAGATGTCTTTAAAGTCCACTTGTTTTTTGTCCTTTTGCCTTTAAAATGACTTGTGATCTAACATTGCATGCCAAGTGTTCGAAGAAATGTCTATGTAAATTTCACTCCTAAATGTGGCATTCGGTTTCCAGGTTCAAATTTATGTTTTTACTCGATCGGTCTTGATTTTGTAGTGCAGAATGTGGTTACTGGCTTGATACTATCCTCATTCTTTATGCATATGCATTTATGTCTTTAAAGTTCATTGGTTTTTTCTCCTTTTGCCTTTAAAATGACTTGTGATCTAAGATTGCACAACAAGTGTTCGATGACATGTCCATGTAAGTGTCACTCCTAAATGTGGCATTCGGTTTCTAGGTTTGAATTTATGCTTTTATTCGTTCGGTCTTGATTTTGTAGTGCAGAATGTGCTTATCTGCTTCATACTATCCTCGTTTTTTATGCTTATGGCTAGATGTCTTTAAAGTTCACTTGCTTTTGCTCCTTTCGCCTTTTAAATTACTTGTGATCAAACATTGCACGCCAAGTGTTTGATGAAATGCCATGTAAATGTCACTCCTAAATGTGGAATTCGGTTTCTAGGTTCGAATTTATGTTTTTATTTGATTGGTCTTGATTTTTTAGTGCAGAATGTGCTTATTGGCTTGATACTGTACACATTCTTTGTGCTTATTGGTTCGAATTTATGCTTTATTCGATCGGTCTTGATTTTGTAGTGCAGAATATGCTTATTTGCTTCATACTATACTCATTCTTTATGCTTATTGCTAGATCTCTTTAAAGTTCTCTGGGTTTTTTTCTCCTTTTGCCTTTAAAATGACTTGTGATCTAACATTGCACTCCAAGTGTTCGATGACATGTCCATGTAAGAGTCACTCCTAAATGTGGCATTCGGTTTCTAGGCTCGAATTTATGCTTTTATTCGTTCGGTCTTGATTTTGTAGTGCCGAATGTGCTTGTTTGCTTGATACTATCCTCAATCTTTATGCTTATGCCTAGATGTCATTAAACTTCACTTGTTTTTTCTCCTTTTGCGTTTAAAAATAGAGTTGTGATCTAACATTGCACGCCAAGAGTTTGATGACATGTCCATGTAAGTGTCACTCCTAAATGTGGTATTCGGTTTCTAGGTTCGAATTTGTGCTTTTGTCTGATCGGTCTTGATTTTGTAGTGCCGAATGTGCTTGTTTGCTTGATACTATCCTCAATCTTTATGCTTATGCCTAGATGTCATTAAACTTCACTTGTTTTTTCTCCTTTTGCGTTTAAAAATAGAGTTGTGATCTAACATTGCACGCCAAGAGTTTGATGACATGTCCATGTAAGTGTCACTCCTAAATGTGGTATTCGGTTTCTAGGTTCGAATTTGTGCTTTTATCTGATCGGTCTTGATTTTGTAGTGCAGAACGTTCTTATTGGCATGATACTATCCTCGTTCTTTATACTTATGCTTAGATGTCTTTAAAGTTCACAAGTTTTTTGTGCCATTGTCTTTCAAATGACTTGTGATCTAACATTGCACGTAGAGTGTTTGATGAAATGTCAATGTAAATGTCACTCCTAAATGTGGCATTCGGTTTCTAGGTTCGAATTTATGCTTTTATTCGATCGGTCTTTATTTTGTAGTGCAGAATTTGCTTATTCGCTTCATACTATACTCATTCTTTATGATTATGCCTAGATGTCTTTAAAGTTCACTTGCTTTCGCTCCTTTTGCCTTTTAAATGACTTGTGGTCTAACATTGCACACTAAGTGTTCGATTAAATATAATGTAAATGTCACTCCTAAATGTGGAATTCGGTTCCTAGGTTCGAATTTATTTTTTTATTCGATTGGTCTTGATTTTTAGTGCAGAATGTGCTTTTTGGCTTTATACTATCCTCATTCGTTACGCTTATGCCTAGATGTCTTTAAAGTTCACTTGATTTTTGTCCTTTTGCCTTTAAAATGACTTGTGATCTAACATTGCACGCCAAGTGTTCGATGTAATGTCTATGTAAATTTTACCACTAAATGTGGCATTCGGTTTCCAGGTTCAAATTTATGTTTTTATTTGATCGGTCTTGATTTTTTAGTGCAGAATGTGGTTACTGGCTTGATACTATCCTGATTCTTTATACTTATGCCTATATGTCATTAAAGTTCACTGGTTTTTCTCCTTTTGCCTTCAAAAATTTACTTGTAATCTAACATTACACGCCATGTGTTCGATGAAATGTCCATGTAAATGTCACTCCTAAATGTCGCATGCGGTTCCTAGGTTCAAATATATGCTTTTATTCGATCGGTCTTGGTTTTGTAGTGCAGAATGTGCTTATTCGCTTCATACTATACTCATTCGTTATGATTATACCTAGATGTCTTTAAAGTTTACTTGTTTTTTCTCCCTTCGCCTTTAAAATGACTTGTGATTTAACATTGCACGCCAAGTGTTCGATGAAATGACCATTTAAATGTCCCTCCTAAATGTGGCCTTCGGTTTCTAGTTTCTAATTTATGGTTATATTCGATCGGTCTTGATTTTGTAGTGCAGAATATGCTTACTCGTTTCATACTATACTCATTCTTTATGCTTATGGCTAGATGTCTCTCAAGTTCACTGGTTATTTCTCATTTTGCCTTTAAAATGACTTGTGATCTAACATTGCCCTCCAAGTGTTAGATGACATGTCCATGTAAGTGTCGCTCCTAAATGTGGCATTCGGTTTCTAGGTTCGAATTTATGTTTTTATTCGTTCGGTCTTGATTTTGTACTGCCGAATGTGCTTGTTTGCTTGATATTATCCTCAATCTTTATGCTTATGCCTAGATGTCTTTAAAGTTCACTTGTTTTTTCTCTTTTTGCGTTTAAAAATTGACTTGTGATCTAACATTTCACGCCAAGAGTTTGATGACATGTCCATGTAAGTGTCACTCCTAAATATTGCATTCGGTTTCTAGGTTTGAATTTATGCTTTTATCCGATCGGTCTTGATTTTGTAGTGCAGAACGTGCTTATTGGCATGATACTATCCTCGTTCCTTATACTTATGCTTAGATGTCTATAAAGTTCACATGTTTTTTGTGCCAATGTCTTTAAAATGACTTGCGATCTAACATTGCACGTAGAGTGTTCGATAAAATGTCAATGTAATTGTCACTACTAAATGTGGCATTCGGTTTCTAGGTTCGAATTTATGCTTTTATTCGATCGTTCTTGATTTTGTAGTGTAGAATTTGCTTATGTGCTTCATACTATCCTCGTTCTTTATGCTTATGCCTAGATGTCTTTAAAGTTCACTTGCTTTTGCTCCTTTTGCCTTTTAAATGACTTGTGATCTAACATTGCACGCCAAGTGTGCGATGGAATGCCATGTAAATGTGACTCCTAAATGTGGAATTCGGTTTCTAGGTACGAATTTATGTTTTTATTCCATTGGTCTTGATTTTTTAGTGCAGAATGTGCTTATTGGCTTTATACTATCCTCATTCTTGATGCTTATGCCTAGATGTCGTTAAAGATCACTTGTTTTTGTCCTTTTGCCTTTAAAATGACTTGTGATCTAACATTGCACGCCAAGTGCTCGATGAAATGTCTATGTCCATTTCACTCCTAAATGTGGCATTCGGTTTCCAGAATAAAATTTATGTATTTATTCGATCGGTCTTGATTTTTTAGTGCAGAATGTGGTTATTGGCTTGATACTATCCTAATTCTGTATGCTTATGCCTATATGTCTTTAAAGTTCACTGGTTTTTTCTCCTTTTGCCTTTAAAATGACTTGTGATCTAAGATGGCACAACAAGTGTTCGATGACATCTCCATGTAAGTGTCACTCCTAAATTTGGCATTCGGTTTCTAGGTTTGAATTTATGCTTTTATTCGTTCGGTCTTGATTTTGTAGTGCAGAATGTGCTTATTCGCTTCATACTATCCTCGTTCTTTATGCTTATGGCTAAATGTCTTTAAAGTTCACTTGCTTTTGCTCCTTTCTCCTTTTAAATGACTTGTGATCTAACATTGCACGCCGTGTGTTCGATGAAATGTCTATATAAATTTCACTCCTAAATGTGGCATTTGGTTTCAATGTTCGCATTTATGCTTTTATTCGATACATCTTGTTGTTGTAGTTCAGAATGTGCTTATTCGCTTGGTACTATCCTCATTCTTTATGCTTATGCTTAGATGTCTTTAAAGTCCACTTGTTTTTTCTCCTTTTGCCTTTCAAAACTGACTTGTGATTTAACATTGCACGCCATGTGTTCGATGAAATGTCCATGTAAATGTCACTCCTAAAAGTCGCATGCGATTCTAGGTTCAAATTTACGCTTTTATTCAATCGGTCTTGATTTTGTAGTGCAGAACGTGCTTATTCGCTTCATACTATACTCATTCTTTATGATTATACCCAGATGTCCTTAAAGTTTACTTCTTTTTTCTCCCTTCGCCTTTAAAATGACTAGTGATCTAACATTGCACGCCAAGTGTTCGATGAAATGACCATTTAAATTCCCTCCTAAATGTGGCATTCGTTTTTTAGATTCAAATTTATGCTTTTATTCGATCGGTCTTGATTTTGTAGTGCAGAATATGCTTAATTCCTTCATACTGTACTCATTCTTTATGCTTATTGCTAGATGTCTTTAAAGTTCACTGGTTTATTCTCCTTTTGCCTTTAAAATGACCTGTGATCTAACATTGTGCACCAAGTGTTCGATGACATGTCCATGTAAGTGTCACTCCTAAATGTGGCATTCCGTTTCTGGGCTCGAATTTATGCTTTTATTCGTTCGGTTTTGATTTTGTAGTGCCGAATGTGCTTGTTTGCTTGATACTATCCTCAATCTTTATGCTTATGCCTAGATGTCTTTAAAGTTCACTTGTTTTTTCTCCTTTTGCGTTTAAAAATTAACTTGTGATCTAACATTTCAAATCAAGAGTTTGATGACATGTCCATGTAAGTGTCACTCCTAAATGTGGAATTCGGTTTCTAGGTTTGAATTTGTGCTTTTATCTGATCGGTCTTGATTTTGTAGTGCAGAACGTGCTTATTGGCATGATACTATCCTCGTTCTTTATACTTATGCTTAGATGTCTTTAAAGTTCACATGTTTTTTCTGCCATTGTCTTTCAAATGACTTGCGATCTAACATTGCACGTAGAGTGCAGAACGTGCTTGTTGTAGTTCAGAATGTGCTTATTGGCTTGATACTATCCTCATTCTTTATGCTTATGCCTAGATGTCTTTAAAGTCCACTTGTTTTTTCTCCTTTTGCCTTTAAAAACTTACTTGTGATTTAACATTGCACAGCATGTGTTCGATGAAATGTCCATGTAAATGTCACTCCTAAATGTCGCATGCGGTTTTTAGGTTCAAATATATGCTTTTATTCGATCGGTCTTGGTTTTGTAGTGCAGAATGTGCTTATTCGCTTCATAGTATACTCATTCTTTATGATTATACCTAGATGTCATTAAAGTTTAGTTGTTTTTCCTCCCTTCGCTTTTAAAATGACTTGTGATTTAACATTGCACGCCAAATGTTCGATGAAATGACAATTTAAATGTCCCTCCTAAATGTGGCATTCGATTTCTCGGCTCTAATTTATGGTTATATTCGATCGGTCTTGATTTTGTAGTGCAGAATATGCTTATTAGCTGCATACTACACTCATTCTTTATGCTTATGCCTAGATGTCTTTAAAGTTCACTGGTTTTTTCTCCTTTTGCCTTTAAAATGACTTGTGATCTAACATTGCTCTCCAAGTGTTCGATGACATGTCCATGTAAGTGTCACTCCTAAAAGATGCATTCGGTTTCGAGGTTCGAAATTTATGCTTTTATTCGTTCGGTCTTGATTTTGTAGTGTCGAATGTGCTTGTTTGCTTGATACTATCCTCAATCTTTATGCTTATGCCTAGATGTCTTTAAAGTTCACTTGTTTTTTCTCCTTTTGCGTTTAAAAATTGACTTGTGATCTAACATTGCACGCTAAGAGTTTGATGACATGTCCATGTAAGTGTCACTCCTAAATGTGGCATTCGGTTTCTAGGTTTGAATTTATGCTTTTATCCGATCGGTCTTGATTTTGTAGTGCAGAACGTGCTTATTGGCATGATACTATCATCGTTCCTTATACTTATGCTTAGATGTCTATAAAGTTCACATATTTTTTGTGCCATTGTCTTTAAAATGACTTGCGATCTAAAATTGCACGTAGAGTGTTCGATGAATTGTCAATGTAATTGTCACTCCTAAATGTGGAATTCGGTTTCTAGGTTTGAATTTATGCTTTTATTCGATCGGTCTTGATTTTCTAGTGCAGAATTTGCTTATTCGCTTCATACTATACTCATTCTTTATGCTTATGCCTAGACGTCTTTAAAGTTCACTTGTTTTTTCTCACTTCGACATTAAAATGCTTGTGATCTAACATTGTATGCCAAGTGTTCGATGAATTGTTCATGTAAATGTCACTCTTAAACGTGGCATTCGGTTTCTAGGTTTGAATTTATGCTTTTATTCGATCTTTCTTGATTTTTTTGTGCATGATGTGCTTATGTGCTTCATAATATCCTCGTTCTTTATGCTTATGCCTAGATGTCTTTAAAGTTCACTTGCTTTTTCTCCTTTTGCCTTTTAAATGACTTGTGATCTAACAATTGCACGCTAATTGTTCGATGAAATGCCATGTAAATATCACTGCTAAATGTGGAATTCGGTTTCTAGGTTCGAATTTATGTTTTTATTGGATTGGTCTTGATTTTTTAGTGCAGAATGTGTTTATTGGCTTTATACTATCCTCATTCTTTATGCTTATGCCTAGATGTCTTTAAAGTTCACTTTTTTTTTGTCCTTTTGCCTTTAAAATGACTTGTGATCTAACATTGCACGCCAAGTGTTCGACGAAATGTGTATGTAAATTTCACTCCTAAATGTGGCATTCGGTTTCCAGGTTCAAATTTATGTTTTTATTCGATCGGTCTTGATTTTTTATTGCAGAATGTGTTTACTGGCTTGATACTATCCACATTCTTTATGCTTATGCCTATATGTCTTTAAAGTTCACTGGTTTTTTCTCCTTTTGCCTTTAAAATGACTTGTGATCTAACATTGCACTCCAAGTGTTCGATGACATGTCCATGTAAGTGTCACTCCTAAATGTGGCATTCGGTTTCTAGGTTATAATTTATGCTTTTATTCGTTCGGTCTTGATTTTGCAGTGCAGAATGTGATTATTCGCTACATACTATCCTCGTTCATTATGCTTATGCCTAGATGTCTTTAAAGTTCACTTGCTTTTGCTCCTTTTATCTTTTAAATGAATTGTGATCTAACATTACACGCTAATTGTTCGATGAAATGTCATGTAAATGTCACTGCTAAATGTGGAATTCGGTTTCTAGGTTCGAATTTATGTTTTTATTCAATTAGTCTTGATTTGTTAGTGCAGAATGTGTTTATTGGCTTTATGTTATCCTCATTCTTTATGCTTATGCCTAGATGTCTTTAAAGTTCACTTGTTTTTTGTCCTTTTGCCTTTAAAATGACTTGTGATCTAACATTTCACGCCAAGTGTTCGACGAAATGTCTATGTAAATTTCACTCCAAAATGTGGCATTCGTTTTCCAGGTTCAAATTTATGTTTTTATTTAATCGGTCTTGATTTTTTATTGCAGAATGTGTTTACTAGCTTGATACTATCCTCATTATTTATGCTTATGCCTATATGTCTTTAAAGTTCACTGATTTTTTCTCCTTTTGCCTTTAAAATGACTTCTGATCTAACATTGCACTCCAAGTGTTCGATGAGATGTCCATGTAAGTGTCACTCCTAAATGTGGCATTCGGTTTCTAGGTTATAATTTATGCTTTTATTTGTTCGGTCTTGATTTTGTAGTGTAGAATGTGATTATTCGCTTCATACTATCCTCGTTCTTTATGCTTATGCCTAGATGTCTTTAAAGTTCACTTGCATTTGCTCTTTTTGCCTTTTTAATGACTTGTAATCTAACATTGCACGCCAAGTGTTCGAAGAAATACCATGTAAATGTCACTCCTAAATGTGGAATTCGGTTTCTAGGTTCGAATTTATGTTTTTATTCGATTAGTCTTGATTTTTTAGTGCAGAATGTGCTTATAGGCTTGATACTATCCTCATTCTTTAATCTTATGCCTAGATGTCTTTAAAGTTCACTTGTTTTTGTCCTTTTATCTTTAAAATGACTTAAGATCTAACATTGCACGCCAAGTGTTCGATGAAATGTCTATGTAACTTTCACTCCTAAATGTGGCATTCGTTTTCTAGGTTTGCATGTATGCTTTTATTCGATACATCTTGTTGTTGTAGTTCTGAATGTACTTATTGCCTTGATACTATCCTCATTCTTTATGCCTATGCCTATATGTCTTTAAAGTTCACTTGTTTTTTGTCCTGTTGGCTTTAAAAAAACTTGTGATCTAACATTGCACGCCAAGTGTTCGATGAAATGTCTATGTAAATTTCACTCCTAAATGTTGCATTTGGTTTCTAGGATTAAATTATGTTTTTATTCGATCGGTCTTGATTTTTTAGTGCAGAATGTGGTTACTTTCTTGATACTATCCTCATTCTTTATGCTTATACCTAAATGTCTTTACTTGGATTTAAACATTACCCTCTAGGTCGATTACTAAATGGGAGACTTTACATGATTAGTTTCTGACTAAATTTTTCCTGCCGTCTAAGACTACGGAGCTAAGAAAGCGCATCGCTTCTTATCATCAACTTCCCAATGAAACTTTTGTGGAAACTTGTGAGCAGTTTAAAGAACTTGTTCGACAATGTCCTACTCATGGACAACAACCCTATGTGCTTCAGGAGATTTTCTTTCCAGGCATTAACGCTACTACAAAGGACCGAATCAAGCTTCACACAGATTGCGGGTTCATTGAGATGGATCCCGATCAAGCTTGGGCCTTGTTGGACAAACGCACCAACTATGATGCAATGTATGGCACTCAACAAGGATTCAAGGTTCCGATGAAGAATCTATATGATCCTAGTGCTGAACCGATTAATCAAGACGTGAGGTTTCAATTCATGCAAGATGAGATCAACCGGCTCAAGAAGCAAGTAAGCCACTACAAATCCTCCGCTCAATCTTGTCAAGAATGTGGTTCCCAAGCTCATCCTACCACTTCTGGTACAAATGTGGATCAAGTCCGAGCCGCCGAAGCTTATATGGAGGCGAATTATATGCGAGGGCCCTACCGACGTCAAAACAATGCTTATCTAGGAAGGAAAAACAACAACAATTATCCTCAATGGAACAACAATGGCCACGGTCAAGGTTTTCAAAATCAGCCACAAGAGCCAAGAGCCCCTCCTTACAAACATCCCGGATACCAAGAGCCACCAACTTGGGAACAAGGACTTCTTGAGGGAATAAATGGCGTCCGAACCGATCTTAAAGGAGTTTAAAATCAATTGGGAGACTTTGAAGCTTGGAGGATGAATGTGAACTCTCAACTTGGTGACTTAACGACCCAAATTCCACGACCTCAAGGGTGATTACCGGGCCATCCCGATGAGAATCCGAGAGGTCAAATTGCTGCGGTCCATCTGAGAAGTGGAAAGAAGTTGCCGGATTGAGAAACAGGAAAGAAGACAGAGGACGAGAAGGACCAGCCTAGCTCAGACGCGGTCGTTGCCGACCCACCAAGGGTCGTGACTGACCCTATCTCCATTTCAGCAGAGGTTATCACCGACACTCCCCAGGTCGTGACCGACCCTCTTTCCGAAGTTCTCACACCCGCTCCTTCTAAAATCAATTGTGCAGGTTCTTCAAGGTCTCAACATCACTATTCCTTTTTCCAAAGCTTTGAATGAGATGCCTGCATACACCAAATTTCTTAAAGAGATCTTGTCAAAGAAGCGGTCAATGTCCGAGTTGACCGATGAGGTGCGATCTCTAGAGCTTCTCCAGAAACTCGGCGATCCAGGTAAATTTGCAATTACTATTGGTATAGGCGATCATCGCTTTAAAGCTTTATGTGATCTTGGTGCAAGTGCCAGTTTTCTTCCTCTCTCTATATGGTCCAAAACCAATATGGGTCCTTTGGTCCTGGTGAATATGAAGCTCTATATGGCAGACGGTTCTTGTGTAAAACCAACCAGTGTTGTCGACGATTTCTCTATTCAAGTCGACAAGTTCTTTGTGCCTAATGATTTTATTGTTATGGAGATGACGGAGGATCCCAACGTCCCGATCATTCTTGGGTGACCTTTTCTTGCAACCGGCGAAGCTATCATTGATGTGAAGAAAGGCCTCCTTACTTTTGAAATCGGCAATGAGGTCGTTGAGTTCCGGTTCATTCCAACGATGAAAGAGACCGATGAAGCTATGGAGGTCAAAATGTTGTACACTCGCTCGGATTACATTGATTGTGAAGATGCGATCGAATGCTTGCTTGGAGCTTACACAAGTGAAGATGAAGACGAGGAAGAAACTACAAGGTCGACACCAACCACATCGAGGTCGACTCCGACCACATTCAACTCGACACCAACCCCCATTCCGATCGTTTCTGCGGATTTTGCTACTGCCTCTGGCTCGGTACCAACCCCCTTATGGTCGAAACCGACCCTTTTGGAGGTAGATGACGAAGCGCACCTCTTCACCAACAATGATTACTTTGAGGAGCTTTTCAAAATGGAGAAGGATGATGACATTGTTACACCACCACTACCTACTCCAGAGCTTAAGACTCTTCCTGAGTCTTTGAGGTATGAGTTTCTTGGCCCAAATTCCACTTTTCCCGTAATTATTAATGCTAGCCTTAATGGGGAAGAAGTTGGAAAGTTGTTGAATGTTCTTAGGACTCATAGGAAAGCCATTGGATACTCAATTGAGGATTTGAGTGGCCTGATATCCGCTTTTTAGGTAGGTTTTTAGTGTCTAGTTAGATTAGATTTGGGTAGTTTTTATGTTAGAGTTTTAGGTATTTGAGTCTTTTTGCCATAGTTTTCGTATTTCTTTGAGATTCGGAAACTACGCGTATTTTGTGTCTTTTTGTAGGTATTTTGGAGCGTAAACGAAGAATTTGGAGTACCACACGAGTAGGTGGACGAGCTATGAGGAGAAGTTAAGGAAGGAAGCCCGGAAAGAGAGTGGAATCAAGCCAAAGGAGCTCGTGCACGAGCCAAAGCAAGCCAAGAACGACCCAACAAGGTTGTGCACGAGCCAACACTTGCCAAGATCGACCTACCCCAAAATCCAAAGCTTCCGGCACGAGCCCAGGGGGGTCGTGCACGACCCATTTGAGTCGATCGGGGGTCTTGCTAGATTCCGTGATCTTTTGTAAAATATTCTCTCTTTTATTTTAGGAAGTTGTTGTATCTTGTTTCCTAGGTTAATTAGGACTCCTTTTTCTCTATAAATGGAGGCAAAACTCTTTGTTTTAGGGTTCCAGATTTTGCTCTATTTTTATTTACGTACTTTGGGAGATTGAGAAGAAGACTTAGAGAACAAGTTGGACAAATTTGTAAGACTTCTTCTTAGGTTAATTTAATTTTCGGTTTTGTGATCATGATGTTTTCGTTTTGTTTAGCTATGTGTGAGTAGTTCTCTTAAATTCTAGGGTTGGGTGAAAACCCAACATGATCATGCATGTCTAAACTTGCATTCATGACTTGAATGTTTGAAAGATCATATCTATCTATCTTGTGCTAAATTCATTTGCGAAACTTGAGGCAATATCTTGCAATTAACCTAAAAGCGAAAGTGTAAAGTTGGTTGCTTTATTAGATCTAATAGGATTATTCGCGAAAGTTGATATTCCTAGGTAGAAGGATAAATAGAAAGTTGTTTAATTTGCGACAGTTGAATGAATAACTTGAATTGTTTGCGACATTTGACTTTTCTATGATCATAATTGCATGATGGTTTTGGATTCTTGTTGAAAGCATGTATGGTTGTTGTTGTGGTAGCCCTAGCCCTAGGATTGCCTTTTTATATTTGATTAAAACTTGTTAATTTATCTCGATCTCGACCTCACCAAGGCCGTGTTCGATCCCAGCCTTCGATAGTGTTCGTGTGTGTTTGTGTGTGACGAGGATCGACCCCCTAAGATCGATCCTCGCTTGTTTTGTTCGTGTTTGCTTTGTTTTCCGTAGTTTGCCAACTATTCTTTAGCCCTATTCTCATTCCCGTGGACGAACCTGACTCCCTGTACTCAGCGGGGTCTTGATATAAATTTATTTGTTCAAGAATACCCTTCAACAAATTGGCGCCGTTGCCGGTGATTGAGTAATAGTGCCTAGTTTAGTTGATATTAGGGTTTGGGACTAGCCCCGTACCCTTTTGTTTTTTTTTAATTTTGTTTCTTATGTCTTTGTTCCCAGTGTATGCCATCTAGTTCTTCCCAGAGAACTTTTGGGATTAACTACGACAGCGAACCCGAGAGGTCCTTCCATCGACGTTTGAGGGAACAACGAGCAATGGGCGACGCTGAGACTCTTGCTCAACAAATGGAAGAACTCCGCGCTGAGATGCAGCGCATACGAATGGACCGAGATGCTCAGGCTACGAATGTGCGGCGAGCTCAAGCGCAATGGACGCTATCCCGACGAATGCCAAGCAATACATGCACCCAGAACTGAGGGTGCCCGAATCGGCGATAGTGCTCCCGGAGCTCGACCGCTCTTTTGAGATTAAATCTCATTTCATATCCTTAATCAAGTGTTCTCAATTTAAGGGGAAACCCACTGAATGCCCCATGGAGCATATAAAGAATTTCACTGATTTATGTGACACTATTGCTGCTGACGGTGTCGCACTTGAATATGTTGTCTTGAAGGCTTTTATGTGGTCTCTTGCAGGAAAAGCTTTGAGTTGGTTGGAGAGCTTTCCACCAAGATCTATTACAACGTGGAAGGCTTTGCATGATCTATTCGTGACCAAGTTCTTTCCACCGGCAAAAATAACGGAGCTTAGGAAGCGCATCACCTCCTACCATCAACATCCAAATGAGACGCTTGTGAAAACTTGGGAGCGGTTTAAGGAACTTCTTCAGCAATGTCCTACTCATGGACAACCACCTTATGTGCTTCAAGAGATTTTCTTTCAGGGGATTAATGCTGCTAGAACGGACAGAATCAACCTCCACACCGATTGTGGGTTCATTGAGATGGATCCCGATCAAGCTTAGGCTTTGTTGGACAAGCTAACCAACTATGATGCCATGTACGGAACCCACCAAGCTAAGCCAACGGAGAGGAAGCTGTATGAGCCACAATTTGATGTGGTAGATCGAGATGTGAAGTTCCAAGTCATGCAAGATGAGATCATTCGATTGAAAAAGCAAGTTACTTTAAATCTACTCAATCTTGTCAAGAATGCGGGTCTTCTGCCCATACTACTTCCAATTGCACTAACTTTCAACAAGTGCGAGCTGTTGAGGCTTATGAGGAGGCGAATTATATGAGAGGTTCCTTTAGGAACCAAAACAATTATGCAAGGAGGAACAATGCTCAACCATCTTGGGGCAATCCAAATTATGATCAATACAAGCAACCCACTCAACAAGAGCAACGTCCCCCTCCCTACCGTTCTTCGGCCTATCAGGAGCCACTATCATGGGTGCAAGGGCTGCAAGAAGGAATCAATGGAATGCGAGCCGAGCTTACCACACAAATGAAAGGTGTTCATGCTAGGTTGGGAGAATTTGACTCATGGAGAAAGAATGTCGATTCCCAACATTGCCATCTAGCGACTCAAATCCCGAGACCTCATGGACAACTCCCGGGCCGCCTTGAGGAGAATCCTAGAGGCCGAGCAAGTGATGGTGAAATCCGATCCATGCATATAAGGAGTGGCAAAGCTTTACCCAAGTCATTCAAGAATAAGGAGAAAGAAGAAACCTCAAGACCGACCCCGCCAGGCTCGTGCACGACCCCAGCAGAATTTGGACCTCTCAAGACCGACGCTGCCATGACTCCAATAGGGTCGAGCACGACCCCATCTGGGTCGAGAGCGACCCCATTAAGGTTGAGCACAACACCCTCAAGGGTCGGTCCGGAGGGTACTAATAACAAAGAAGAAGAGGCGATCGACCCTCCAAGGGTCGAGCTCGATCACCCTTCGTCAGGTAAGTCTTCTAACCATTCTCCTTCCATTCACTTTCCATCTAAAGTACTTCCTTTCCTTTCGCTGAGGCTTTTAATGAAATGCCTCCACGGAACGTAAGTTCAAGCGCTTTGTTAAGTTGCTTCAAGGTTTAAATCATTCCATTTCTTTCGCTGAGGCTTTGAATGAAATGCCTGCTAATACTAAATTCTTGAAGGAGATCTTATCTAGGCAGCGATCCATGTCGGAATTGACAAATGAAGTGAGATCGTTGGAGCTTCTCGAGAAGCTAGGCGACCCATGTAAGTTTGCTATTACAATTGGTATTGGAGCTTACCGTTTCAAAGCTTTGTGTGATATAGGTGCTAGTACGAGTTTGCTTCCACTTGCAATTTGGTCCAAGACAAACATGGGGCCTTTAGTACCGGTGAACATGAGGCTATACATGGCGGATGGGTCGTGTGTCAAGCCAACAGGAGTGGTAGATGATTTCCCGGTTCAAGTTGGGAAGTTCTTTGTGCCCAATGATTTCATAGTGATGGAGATTCCTGAAGATCCCGTGGTGCCCATTATTCTCGGACGGCCATTCTTAGCCACAGCAGGAGCCATCATAGATGCCAAGAACGGTCTTCTCACCTTCAACATTGGAGAAGAGGTGGTTGAGTTCCGGTTCAATCCAACAATGAAGGAGTCAAATAAGGAGGAAGTCAAGATGTTATACACACGCTCTTGGCTTGGATCCTCTACCACACGTTTTAGGGGTCTCAGGATCGACCCTCCAAGGGTCGTGCACGACCCTCCTGGACGAGAGTAAGGAGCAATGTCTTGCCTTGGATGTACTCAAAGCGGAGCTTGAGGAGGAAGTTAGCCTGCCCGAGCCTACTCCCAAGCTTAAAGAGCTCCCCGACTCCTTGAGGTACGCTTTTCTTGGTCCTAATTCTACTCTTCCCGTTATTATTAATGCTAACTTGAGTGTGGAAGAAGAGAATAAATTGCTTGATGTGCTTAGGACCCATAGGAAAGCCATAGGGTATTCATTGGAGGATCTTAGTGGTACTTCACCCTCATTGTGCATGCATAGAATTTATATGGAGGATGATCATAAACCCACTATTGAGCATCAACGTAGGCTAAACCCTAACATGAAAGAGGTGGTAAAAAAGGAAATTCTTAGGATGCTAGATGCCGGTATCATATTTCCTATCTCCGATAGTAAATGGGTTAGCCCCGTACATGTAGTTCCTAAAAAAGGGGGAATGACGGTTGTTGAAAATGAAAAATGGGAGTTGATTCCAACTAGGACCACCAGTAAGTGGAGAATGTGCATAGAATAAAGGAAACTTAATAGTGCCACTAGGAAGGATCACTTTCAACTCCCCTTCATTGACCAAGTCCTAGAACGCTTATCCCAACACGATTACTTTTGCTATTTGGATGGCTATAGTGGTTATGATCAGGAGAAGATGACATTTACTTGTCGATATGGGACGTTTGCCTATAGGAGGATGCCTTTTGGGCTGTGAAATGCCCCGGCCACCTTTCAACGATGCATGATGGCCATCTTCTCCGACATGATTGAAGACATAGTGGAGGTATTCATGTTTTGGTAATCTCTCTAGAGTCTTAAGAGATGTGAGGAGACAAACCTTGTGCTTAATTGGGAAAAGTGTCATTTCATGGTTAGAGAGGGTATTGTCTTAGGAAATCTAGTGTCTAAACGCGGGATTGAGGTGGACAAGGCAAAAATTGAGCTTATTGAGAAATTGCCCCCTCCATCCTCCGTTAAAGACGTTAGGAGCTTTTTGGGCCATGCGGGTTCTTATAGACGCTTTATTCAGGACTTTTCTAAGATTTCTAAACCATTGACTAACCTACTGATGAAAGATGTAGTTTTTAGCATGTCTCCAGAATGTCTTGAAGCGTTTTACAGGTTAAGAAAAGCTCTTGTGACGGTCGCCATTATGCAATCACCGGATTGGTCACTTCCCTCTGAAATCATGTGTGATTCTAGTGACTACGCCATAGGAGCGGTTCGTGGGAAAAGGAAGGACAAAAAGCTTCATGCCATCTACTATGCAAGTAAGACGCTTGATGAAGCCTAGAGTAAGTGCACTACAACCGAGAAAGAGTTTCTTCCTATGGTGTTTGCTTTTGAGAAATTTCGCTCTTACTTAGTAGGTTCTAAGGTGATCGTTTATACAGACCATGCTGCGGTTAGATTTCTAATGGCGAAAAAAGACGCCAAGCCTAGGTTGCTTCGTTGGATGCTTTTATTGCAGGAATTCGATCACGAAATCCGAGACAAGAAAGGATCGAAGAACATAGTGGCGGATCACCTATCAAGACTGCCCCTTGAGCATATCTAGGAGTGCGGCGGATCAATCCCGATCAATGATACTCCCCCTGATGAGACTCTCTTGCAAGTCAACAAAGAGACCGGTGGAGACAAGGCGAGTGAAGAAGTCAAGGCCTCAGAACCGACCCCGCCTAGGTGGTGCACGACCCCAACAACGGTTGGCCCTCTTACGACCGACCCTGCTTCAAACATCACATGGTTGAGCATGACCCCCATTGGGTCGAGCACGACCCCTGCTCTCGAGCCAGCCCTCGCACACGACCCTATCCCAGGGTCGAGAAGGTAAGTTCTCTTCTTCTTTTTCGGTTCATTCGAGTTCTAATGATCTACCATCCTTATCTTCACCCCCTTCTTCTATTCTTGCTATACATGGGTCAAAGATCCCTTGGTTTGCGGATTTTGCTAACTATATTGTAGGAGGCGAGATTCCGGCGGGTTGAACCCCTCAAGCCAAGAAGAAATTTCTCCACGACCTCAAGAAATATTGTTGGGATGATCCTTACTTGTTCAAGCAAGGAAGTGATCACATCTTTCGGCGTTGTATTCCGGATGATGTGATTGAGAGCGTCATTCGCCATTGCCACACTCTACCAACGGGAGGCCATGCTAAGGAATTCAAGACCACGACGAAGATTCTTCAAAGTGGCTTGTATTGGCCAACGCTTTTCAAGGATGTACATGAGTTTGTGACAAGGTGTGACGAGTGCCAGCGTTCCAGCAACATTACTTGGAGAAATGAGAACGCGCTCACTGGTATCCTAGAAGTTGAGCTTTTTGATGTGTGGGGCATAGACTTTATGGGGCCCTTCCCTTCATGGGGTCCTTATAAGTATATCCTTGTAGCGGTTGATTATGTCTCCAAATGGGTGGAGGCCATTGCCACAAAAACAAATGATGCTCGGGTGGTTGCTAAGTTCCTGAAATCCAATATCTTCCCTCGTTTTGGAGTCCCCCGAGTTCTTATAAGTGATGGCGGCTCACACTTCATTGAAAGGAGCTTTGAAGCTCTTTTGGCCAAGTATGGGGTCTCTCACAGGGTGGCCACACCATATCATCCTCAAACAAGCGGTCAAGTGGAGGTCTCAAACCGTCAAATAAAGAGCATCTTAAAGAAGACGGTGTCCCGGTCAAGGAAAGATTGGTCTTCAAAGCTTGATGATGCACTATGGGCATACCGCACTACTTACAAGACGCCACTCCGCACCACTCCTTACAGCTTGGTGTATGGCAAGTCATGTCACTTGCCCGTCGAGCTTGAACACAAAGCTTTATGGGCTCTCAAAGAGCTCAACATGGACCTCGATGCGGCCGGAGCAAAACGTTTCATGGACATGCAAGAATTGGAAGAATTGCGGCTTAAAGCCTGTGAGAATGCCAAGATCTACAAAGAGAGAACTAAAAAGTGGCATGACAAGAAGCTCGTTCCAAAACACTTCAAAACCGGTGACCAAGTACTCCTTTTCAACTCCAGGCTCCGACTTTTTCCCGGGAAGCTAAAGACTAGATGGAGTGGACCATTCACGGTTCATCACATTTATCCACATGGGGCGGTAGACCTTATAGATGAGAACGGAGCGATTTTCTAGGTCAACGGGCACCACTTGAAGTATGCAAAGGTGGAACTAGAGCTCAGGTAAGTCGTCAAGCTAATGACGTTAAACAAGCGCTTTCGGGAGGCAACCCGATTTTTTTAGATTAGTTTTACTATTATTTTTAATTTATTTTTTATTTTATTTTTATTTTTTAGATTACATTTTTCTAACCTTCCTTAGACTAGGATAGAATATATATTTTTGGGAAGGAATTTTGTGGGGTTTTTGCAGGGTCATAAGCTTAAAAGACGGGATCAAAAAGATGGGAAGAGACGACCTCACACAATGGGCCATTTTAAGGTATTTTTCGATCCCGGGGGGTCGTGCATGACCCTAGTCAACAATGACGATCTTGCCCTCCTTCAAAGGAGGTAAGTATTCTATCCCTATTTTTTTTACCACTTCACGCCACCCTCTTCTTCCTTTGCCTCAAGATCGACAACCTCCACCATCATCTCTCCCAAGCTTGAGCTTTTTGAATCCTTTCTCTACCAAATCACACAACCACCTCTCTTACACCCTGCAATCTTCACCACTTCACCACCATCACTCTACTGCTCGACCACCCAGCCCAGATCGATCCCAGGCAGTTCGTGCCCGACCCATCCCCCTCGTCCCAAGTCAAGATCTAGGTCGAACACGCCCCTTTTCCACTTTTCTCGCTTGAAACTCGGATTTTCGGTATGGATCCCTAACCCTATACTCTTAATCATTATTATTCATGGTTGATATTGAATTTTAGGGTTGGATTTTCATTATTTGGGAATTTTTGATTTTGGGAAGAAATTTGGAAATTGCTTGCATAATTGTTGTTGTTTCGATTTGTGCATGCTTTAGTGTGTTTTGACTTTACATTTTGAGATTATTGTGGTTGAAATTTGATAATTGGGGCCATTGGGGGCTAGATCCGAGTTTTGTGTAGAGGTTGAAGACGAAGCATATTTCCAGGTGGTTGTGCACGACCCTCTTAGGGTCGTGCCGGTGCAGGACCCAACTAGAAAACGAGCACCCAGGACTGACCCCCTAATGGGTCGTGCACGCCCTCTTTTAATGTGGAATTAGGTGGTTTTTGCTAAGTATTGCACGCTAGGTTGAGATTTGATCCATGCTTTCATGTCTTTATATATCATGTCTCGCATTCGTTGTGACGTGCTTAATCGATATGCTTGCAATACTTACTTTTGAATAAGTATGGGGTGGATTATGTGGAGTTTGTGTTTGATGGATGTAGGTACCATGGCCTCTACTTCTCGACCCGCAAAGAAGTCAAAGAAAAGTGACAAGCTCGAGATTAACCAATGCACCCTGGCCAACGAATTCAGAAAGACGAACAATGCTTGCCTTGAGCTAAAGCATAGAACCCGTTGGTATTGCAAAGAGGATGGGCAACGCTTGCATATCCACAATGATTTGATGGAGGCTTTCACTTACATAGGGGGCGAGAATTTGCTTCAGTGGAAAAATCACCATTATCCCATACACACTTGTGAGTTTTTGGCTACCTTCACTACCACTATCAAGAGCCCTCACACTGGTGGTAAGATCGAATTTCATCTCGGGAACAAATGGTTCAAGCTCACCTTGCAAGAGCTCAATGATGCATTCGAGTTCCCTAACCCGATTTATGATGCCAAGCGTGAGCCCGACCCCCTAGTGACATGGAGTTATCTATCCGGGAAACAGGAGGGCGCCTTCCACAACTTGCCTAGCAAGGATATTGCCAACCCGCTCTTTTGGATCATTCTTCGCATCCTAGGAAGCATGGTCTACCCGAGGACCGAGTTATCTCAGCCAAACAGGAGGGAGGTCAACATGCTGAGGACGATGTTATTCTCTTCCCCCGAGCCTTTCAACATTGGCTTCGAGTGGATGAGAAGTGTGGATGATTTCAAGGCTAAGTCAGATTCGGTTTACTTTGGGGGGATGATTGCTCGGCTAACCCACACCCTTAGAGTCGACATGAGAGCTTATTCAGGAGAGAAGCCGATATTTGTGGACATCCCATTTCTCATTAATGCAAAGCTAATATCGAAGCACCCCAATGATCCCAACACATATTGCTCCGTCTTTCATGGTAATCAAGTCGTCATCACCAAAGAGCGGGTGGATTTGCTTCATTTGTCGAATTGGTTTGAGGTGTGGTCTATTGACCGATACTGGTTGAAGAAATGCCCCGAACATGATGAGTCCTTGAGAAGACGCCTCCGCCGCTATCCTAGTCCAGAGCTCGGGTAAGAAATTCTAGCTTTACTCCCTCCTCCTACCCTCAGGCATGACCCTACAGGGGTCGGGCACGACCCATTTGGGTCATTCCAACCAGCACGCCAGTTCGTGCATGACCCATGGTGGGTCGTGCACGACCCGCAAGAGACATTCAAGCTTGCCCGCCACTCCGTGCACGACCCCTATGGGGTCGCGCACGACCCTCCACGGCCATACCACGTCCCTTTGCCACCCATGCATCCTACCTTTGGGGCGGCTTATGAGTTCGGGACCTCCTCTAATGCTAATACCGGTCCCGGGGATGAGGAGCCAATGCAACAAGATGAGGCTCCGGTGTATGATATGAACTATTTGGCTCGGGAGATGGCGGCGATGAGGGTTGATCACCGGCAACAACATGAGGCCTTGATGCGTGGGCAAGCATCTATCAGGGAGGACTTAAGGCAAACCCGTGGCGTGATGGATCAGCGTTACCAAGAGTTCCAGCAGTTCCAGTCATACTATGAGGCCCAGCAAGAAGTGAATGATTATCGTTGGGCTCATACGGAGGGCTACATGCATTGGGACTACAGGAACTACTCGGGTAGAGAGGCTTATATTCCACCAGAGCATCCACCATTCCGATCTCGTCGCCGAACTCCACAATGATGAGCTCCACCACCTTTCCAACTTTAAGAGTTTGTTGTGAGTTTCTTCTTCCTATCTCTTTAATTTGTCATATATTTTTATGCATGAGGACATGGCATGATTTAAGTATGGGGTAGGGGAAGAAGAAACTTCACTAGTTGTATATAATTGAGTCTTTGCTTGATTCTTGATTATTAGTTTGTCTTTTTAAAAAAAAGCTTTGAAAAAAAATAAAATTTTGACAAAAATCGAAAAACAAAAAAAAATTACTTTTGTTTGTTTTAGGATAGAAGAATGCTCCATCATAGATGTCCTATGATGAGAATTAATTTTCATGCTTATCATATAATTCCTTTGGCATATTTGGAAAGTATAGCCTAAGTCTTGAGAAATTGCTTTTGATTGTGAAAATTGACTTGTGATGAAATTGAGCATATGTGTCTTAAGTAGAAGTAGTTGCAATCTAACAAAAAATTTCACCTAGTGAGGAATTTTGGCCTTAAAGGGAGAACATAAAAAATCCCTCTTCTTTTTTTTTGTGTGATTTGCTCTCTTTATGCATATAAATCTAATGTCATTGATATGGTTATCTATTTCTTAAATCCGTTATGAGATCGTTCATGCATGTTAATTATGATTAAAAACTTATTTTTCATATACAAATTTTTATCCTCTCTTTTACCTACCTTTACATTATCCTCTTTTTGAAGCCAAGTTGAGCCTTAAGCCTTTATTTTTAGTTATTCCCTAGCCAAGATAAGCTTGACCCTATCCGGGGATTAGGACTTAGTATTAGTTGTTGTGATAATTTTGTTGAGTAAGATTGTTTGGTTCAAGTGTGGGGTAATTATGAATTGGGAATAGTTAAAATCTTGTGGTTTGTTATGTAAAAGGGGTTTGGTTCCCTGAATGCACTTGCAAAGAAAGAAAAAAAGAAAAATTGGTACCAACCTCCAATGAAAAAAATGAAAATTAAAAAAGGAGGAAAAGGAAAAGAAAAAGAGCTAAATAGTGAATAATGTGCATGAGCCAAATTTTCTTAATAATTGTAAGCAAGATTAAGTTGGGATATTAAAGGGGTTGAAAAGAAGTGAGTTTGAGCATAATGTTGAGAGAGTTTGGTATATGTTCTTTTATGAGAGTTTTGGTGATGTGTGAGTTTTTAGGAGTCTTTGATTCCGGGATTTTATTAGCACCACATGGCCAAATATTTTCCACGCCTATATGTCATTACCAAACCCCATTACAACCCGGCCGAATGGAGTCTTCTATGAAGATTTCATTTAGCCTAACTTCTTATGATGATTGATGTGTATTGACTTGTCTAGGTAGAGAGATTGGTGATATAAGTCTCAATGATAAAGTTGATGTTGCTTAAAGATTGAGTTGAGAGTTGATATTAATAGCCTAAGCACATGAGAGATGAGTGAAACACATTAATATCCCTTGTGAGGTTGGATTGTGATTGCTTATGCTTGAGACTCATACATATGTGATGACGTTAAAATTACTTGTCTACTTTTTCACTTGTGCTTAAAATGTTTGGACAAGGGCTATGCTTGAAGATTGTGTTATTGGTCTTGATTTTGCATGATTATTGCTTGAGAACAAGCAAGTCTAAGTATGGGGTATTTTGATATCCGTGATCTTTTGTAAAATATTCTATCTTTTATTTTAGGAAGTTGTTTGATCTTGTTTCCTAGGTTAATTAGGACTCCTTTTTCTCTATAAAAGGAGGCAAAACTCTTTGTTTTAGGGTTCCTGATTTTGCTCTATTTTTATTTACGTACTTTGGGAGATTGAGAAGAAGACTTGGAGAACAAGTTAGACAAATTAGTAAGACTTCTTCTTAGGTTAATTTAATTTTCAGTTTTGTGATCATGATGTTTTCGTTTTTTTTAGCTATCTGTGAGTAGTTCTCTTAGATTCTAGGGTTGGGTGAAAACCCAACACGATCATGCATGTCTAAACTTGAATTCATGACTTCAATGTTTGAAAGATCATATCTATCTATCTTGTGCTAAATTCCTTTGCGAAAGTTGAGGCAATATCTCGCAATTAACCTAAAAGCGAAAGTGTAAAGTTGATTGCTTGATTAGATCTAATAGGATTATTTGCGAAAGTCGATATTCCTAGGTTGAAGGATGGATAGAAAGTTGTTTAATTTGCGACAGTTGATTGAATAACTTGAATTGTTTGCGATAGTTGACTTTTCTATGATCATAATTGCATGATGGTTTTGAATTCTTGTTGAAAGCATGTATGGTTGTTGTTGTGGTAGCCCTAGCCCTAGGATTGCCTTTTTATATTTGATTAAAACTCATTAATTTGTCTCGATCTCGACCTCACCAAGGTCGTGTTCGATCCTAGCCTTCGTTAGTGTTCGTGTGTGTTTGTGTGTGACCGGGATCGACCCCCATAGGGTCGTGCACGACCCTAGTAAGATCGGTCCTGGCTTGTTTTGTTCGTGTTTGCTTTGTTTTCCGTAGTTTGTCAACTATTCTTTTGCCCTATTCTCATTCTCGTGGACGAACCTGACTCCCTGTACTCAGCGGGGTCTTGATATAAATTTATTTGTTCAAGAATACCCTTCAACATGGCCTCTCACCTTCTTTGTGCATGTATCGTATTTTTCTTGAGGAAGGACACAAGCCAGCCATAGAGCACCAACGGAGGCTTAACCCAAATATGAAGGAAGTGGTAAAGAAAGAGATCTTAAGAATGCTTGATGCGGGTATCATCTTCCCAATTTCGGATAGTAAGTGGGTAAGCCCAGTTCATGTTGTGCCTAAAAAGAGTGGTCTTACTGTTTTTCAGAATGAAAAAGGCGAGTTGGTTCCCACTACGACTACCACCAATTGGCGCATGTGCATAGACTATAGACAGCTTAATAGTGTCACTAGAAAGGATCACTTCCCCTTGCCTTTTATTTACCAAGTGCTAGAAATATTAGCTTTACATGACTATTTTTGTTATCTCGATGGCTATAGTGGTTTTTGGCAGGTTCCGATACATCCCGATGATCAAGAGAAGACCACCTTCACATGTCATTATAGTACATTTGCTTATAGGAGGATGCCATTCGGGCTTTGTAACGCCCCTGCCACCTTTCAACGGTGTATGATGGCCATCTTCTCCGACATGATTAAGGACATTGTGGAGGTGTTTATGGATGATTTCTCGGTTTAGGGTACCACTTTTGACTCTTGTCTTGCCAATCTTGCTAGAGTACGTAGGTGATGTGAGGATACTAAATTAGTGCTTAATTGGGAGAAGTGTCACTTTATGGTTCAAGAAGGGATTGTCTTAGGTCATATAGTGTCAAAAAGGGGGATTGAAGTTTACAAAGCTAAAATTGAATTAATTGAAAAATCGCCACCCCCTTCTTCCGTGAAAGATGTTAGGAGTTTCCCAGGCCATGCTGGGTTATGTAGAAGGTTCATTCAAGATTTCTCTAACATTACTAAACCATTATCTAGCCTATTAATGAAGGATGTTGTGTTTAAGTTTTCTTCCGAGTGTCTTGAAGCTATTCACAGGATCCGGGATGCGCTTGTGTCGGCCCCTATCATGCAACCTTCGGATTGGACACTTCCCTTCAAGATCATGTGCGACACTAGTGACTACGCTGTGGGCGCGGTTCTTGGGCAAAGATGAGAGAAGAAGCTTTATGCTATCTACTATACGAGCAAGACGCTCGATGAGGCCCAAAGCAAGTACACCACTACGGAAAAGGAGTTCCTCGTCGTGGTGTTTTCTTTCGAGAAGTTCCGGCCATACTTGGTAGGCTCCAAAGTAATCGTCTACACCGATCATGCGACTATCCGTTACCTTATGGGTAAGAAGGACGCCAAGCCGAGATTACTCTGATGGATTCTTCTATTGCAAGAATTTGACCTTGAGGTAAGGGATAAGAAAGGAGCGGAGAATCTTGTGGCGGACCACCTTTCTCGAATGCCCATCGAGCACATCAAGGAGTCCGGAGACACGGTACCCATCAATGACTCTCGCCCTGACGAAATTATCTTGAGCAATGAAGTCTTACGGATCGAGGTCGACCATTCTTGGTCGGAGATTTGTTCCGAGCCCTTAGGCCAAGAATCGGCCCAATCTTCGGCGGTGTCCTCTTCCTTGTGACCGTTGTCCATTGGTTTGCATCTTGAGGTTCTTCGTCTTCCTTGGTGATCGAGCCCTTGGTAATGGCCTCGCTTTCTCTTTCACTTTCGCTCTCTTGCGAGCTCGAGAATTCGCTCTCCGTGCTTCCCGAGCTTTCTTGATTCACTTCCACATCTCTGGTACCATGGTTGCTTTTTTGTTGATTTTTTCTTGGTGTCACCATCACTTGTGAGGGCACGGTTTTGTTTGGTGCCAACATCACTTGTGATGGCACAAGTTGCAACCCTCCATGAGTTTCCCCACCTCTCGGCCCTTCCTTGCCTTTGTCATCCTTTGGTGGTGGAGTTGAGGTTCTCTTGGCCCTAGTTCCTACGGATGCATTCTTTTCCTTGAAAGTACACCTTTCATTGTCATGTCAAAAGGCGCAACAAGTCTTGCAATAGAGTGGCTCATTTTCAATCAACACTTGGCACTCTAAGGAGACCCCATCATCAAAGTCTAGGCATATCTCCCTTGGAATATTATGTGCAAAATTCATCTCCACTAGCACTCGGGCATAAACACCTCTCTTCCTATCATTTGTGATCGGGTCTAGATATAGTGGCTTGCCCATTTGAGAGGCAATTCGGCCAAGGATGTCGGGGGTCCAATATTCTTGGGCAATGCCATAGAAGCGCACCCACAAAGGAATAGTGGCCGCATCCTTTCTATTGAAGCAAAGCTTATCGGGCACGTGCTTTAGGAGGAAGGGATTACCATGTATGAAGTAGGGCCCCCCTTGTAGAACCTTGTCCATTTCTTCTTCGGATCCAAACTTGAATAAAAACCAACCCTCCTCTTCTCTATACTTGGCCTTCACACCCCAAGACTTGATCATTTCATTTATGAGAAAGTGGCCCGGGTGGCGACCCACAAATTGGCCTATGAGCGTCCAACCCCAAACGACTTGTTTCGGGAGCCCCTCGGAGCACTTGATTGTCACACGGTTAGAGGTTGGGGGTGTAGGTGAGTTTAGACCCAAGTCCGGCATTCATGAAATGTTTTTTCGGGCCAAGATGATGGGGGCGCGCCCTTTCGGGGCCGCGTGTGCCTAGGGCCGCCGCATAGGACTTGCGGGCACTAGGTGCACCTCGCGAGGCCTCGGCATGGGTGGGGCTTGGGTTTGGCGCAACCGGGCGCCATTTGAGGTTCGTGGCATGGGTATCGGCGCGCCGGGGGTTCAAAGTTGGTGGAGGGCGCGCCGAGGCAGGTGCCGGGATGATCGGTTGAGCGCTAGGCCCTGGAGTGGGTTGGGGCGCACCGCTTGTGGATGGAGGTGGGGTGATCATGAGGTTTTTGGCGGTTTGGGTCAAGGTAGGTGTTTGTTTGTCAAGGATTTGAATTTGTGGGGATAAAGGTGAGGTGTCTTGGTTATGTGGCAAAGGTGGGTCCGGAGCTTGCTTTTGATGAGGTGGAAAAAAGGTGGAGATTAGGGTTTGTTTGTGGGGTGATGTGGCTTTGGTGGGGACCATCTCTTTGTTGGAAGACAAGTTTGAAAAAGATGGGTCTTTGTTTGTCTTTTGGCTAGAATGGTCAAAAGTAGGAAAAGAAATCACATGTGAAGAGAGAGGAGGAACATTACCCGATTTGGTGTGGACAAGCTCTTCCATGTTCAAAAGGAGCTCCTTTGACTTTGCCATTTTTGGTTTGCCTCCAATTTCTTCTTCCAAAGCAACTTTTTCCTTAGGCAAGACATGTGACATTGTTTTGGGACCACCCCCAACCTTGTCTTGCTTGTCTTCCATGGCCGACTCCAAGCTTGGTGGTGCCGGCGGTTGTGCTTCCTTCTCCGGTTGTGGTGGTGCGGTGGTTGTGTCGCCGGCCACTTTTTCTTGGCCAATTTTGTTGCTCTCCTTTGGCCTAGCATTTTGCTTGCTTTTATTCTTGCCAAAATCATTCAAGAAACCTTGTTTTAGGAGGGAGTTAGAGGACTTGGCCGGGAGCACTTCATTTGCCGGTTGGAGTTTGAAATAGTCATCAAACTCATCTTCTTCGTCGGACAACACCCACCTAGTGTGAGGAACACATTCCTCAGTATCCATTCCATCTTCACTTCCTTCATTGTTCAACGATTTTTTCAAGGAGTTCTCACAACTCCCCATATGCTCCATGAAAACTTGCTCACCATTTGAGTGTAGAGACATCATTCTCTCCCAAGCTTCATTTTGTTTCTCAATTTCATCTTCGGTTGTGACTTGCATTTGTTTGGCCATTTTGATTTCATTTGCCACTAGATCTTCGGTTGTGACTTAAAGTTGCTTTGGTGATTGCTCTCCATTTCTTCCTCCAAGGATTCATCTTCAACCTTGCCAAGTGCCTTGGATTCCTTCCAAGCTTCATAATCTTCCTCCTTTTCGGTTATCATGTCCATGATCTCTCCTAAATCGGTTAGTGTGGAGATGTTGCCCAAAAGAAACTTCACACCTTGAGCTTCTTCGAATGAAAACTCCATGGGAGTCTTCCCCTTCATCTTCTTCCTCTCCTCTTTGATAGATAGGAGAGCATTCTTTTTCTTCTTCCCCATGGCCAAGGAGGCCAAGGGAGGTGCAGCCAAAGGCCGGCGGAGCTAGTGGTGGCTCAAACCGGCGGTGGTGAAGGCGGAGGAAAAAGAGGAAAAAGAGGAAGGCGAGAGAGTTTGTGGTGGTGGTGCGCAAATCCGGTCCAACCCAAGGGCCACCGGTTGCTCCGGCACGACGGCGGCTCGTGAGGATGCCGCCGAGTGCTCGGGGACGAGGGCCACGTGAGGTGTGCCCTCGCCGGAGCTTGGAACCGGTGGTGGATGGGAGTGGGAAGGCCGAATGGGTTTCTAGTGAGATGAGAGAGTTTCTCTCACTAGAGGACTGAGACTGAGGCAAGGGATTGATCATATCTTTAGGTGTTGTGTGCCGGGCGATGAGATAGAGGGAGTAATCCGACATTGTAATACTATTCCAACTGGCGGCCATGCTAAGGAATTCAAAACCACCGCAAAAATTCTTCAAAGCGGATTCTATTTGCCCACCCTCTTCAAAGATGTTCAAACATATGTAACAGCAGGTGATGAGTGCCAACGTGCGGGGAATATCACATGGAGGAACCAGGACCCACTCACGGGAATTCTAGAGGTCGAGTTTTTCGACGTATGGGGAATTGACTTCATGGGACCCTTCCCCTCTTCGGGGCCCCTATAAGTACATCCTCGTGGCAGTCGATTACGTTTCTAAGTGGGTCGAGGCCATGGCGACAAGAACCAACGATGCACGAGTGGTGGCCAAGTTCATGAAGACCAACATCTTTCCTCGCTTTGGTGTTCCCAGAGTCCTTATTAGTGATGGCGGTTCTCACTTCATTGAGCGTAGCTTCGAGGTACTTTTGACCAAGTATGGGGTATCTCATAAGGTGGGAACTCCTTAACATCCCCAAACAAGTGGTCAAGTTGAGATCTCCAACCGGCAAATTAAAAGCATCTTAGAGAAGACGGTTTCCCGCTCAAGGAAAGATTGGGCGTCCAAGTTGGATGATGCACTTTGGGCATACCGCACTGCATATAAGACGCCACTCCGCACTACTCCCTACAATCTTGTGTATGGCAAGTCATGTCACTTGCCCGTTGAGCCTGACCACAAAGCTTTATGGGCTCTCAAGGAGCTCAACATGGACCTCGACGCGGCCGGAGCAAAGTGATTTATGGACTTGCAGGAATTAGAGGAGTTAAGGCTTCAGGCGTATGAGAATGTTAAGATTTACAAAGAGAGAACCAAAAAGTGGCATGATAAGAAGCTCATCCCGAAGACCTTTAACATCGGTGATCAAGTACTCCTTTTCAACTCTAGACTTCGAATTTCCCCCAGAAAATTACGATCCCGATGGAGTGGACCATTCGTGGTTCACCACATCTATCCACATGGAGTGGTCGATCTCATAGACAAGAATGGAGAGATTTTCAAGGTCAACGGGCACCGATTGAAGAAGTACTATGCAAGGGCCGAGCCCGAGGAGGGAATCCGAGCTATATGGGCTCTCACATCTTCTGACTAAGCTGAGGTACTTTTCGTCTAGCTAAAGACGTTAATTAAGCGCTTACGGGAGGCAACCCGCTTTGTTTTTATTTTTTGGACTTTCTTTTTATCTTAGTTTAATTTGTTTTTATTAGTATAGACTAGCTAGGATTCTTGTCTTGCATCTCCACTAAGGTTTTGTAGGGACCCGAGGCGTTTAAAAGGAAACGTGAGGGTTGGAACACTTGGAATGCAAGGGAACAAAGTCAGGGGAGGTCGGGGACGACCCAAATCTGGTCGGTACCGACCCCTTCAAGCAAAAAGGTAAAATTTCGAAAATTCCAAAAATTGCAGGTAAGCCCCTGAACTTTTAACCCTTTTTAACCCTATTCCTCCCCTTTTTCTCCACCACGCCGCCGACCACATCTCTCTCAAAACTCCATTGCCTCCATTCCTACCAAGGCTTCACAAATCCATCAAACCTCCTCCAAAATCTACTAAATTCCATCCTTGTGCTACTTAATCTTCCACATTCATCACCAAAAACACAAAAATTCGGCCCCTTCCCACAAATCTCAACTTTTTAACCGCTCTAAGTGCTCGTCTACAACCCTTTGCTCGTCTTGGTATGTTCTTCTACTCCCTTGCTCTTATTTCAAGTTCAACTTGATTAATTTTGAAAGGTTAGTTGGAAAAACCTAGGTTTTGGGTGTTCTTGAGTTTGAATTTGGAAATTTGGGTTGTTTGTATGCTTTAGTAGGTTAGATCTACATGATTATGCTAATTTGTGGTTTGAAGGTGATTTTCTTCATGAATACATGGTTATTTGGTTGATTGTGAGCGATTATGCTTTCTCTAGGATTTTTGGTAGCCATTCTAAGGTCATAATGCTAGAATTTCGAGCAAACTTTTTGGTAGCCATTCTAAGGTCATAATGCTGGAATTTCGACTCAACAACGCCGTTGAGAATGTGTTTTGGTGAGGATTAGGTCATTAACGAGCTTCCAAGGGTCGGTTCCGACCTCGTTTGCCTCGAACTCTTGATTGTTGCATGCTTAATAACCCTCTTTATCCTTGATTTGAGTAATTTAAGCATGAGATTCCCCCTCTACCTACATATTTGTCATGATTAAGCATGCTTGGTTGAGATTCTTTGTAACAAAATTTGAGCATGATTGCTTAGTGTAAGTACGGGGTGCTTCTTTGGTGGTATGTGTGCTCTTTGTTTGGTTTTGTCTTTAAACTTTGGAAATTATCTTGGAACTTTGATCGTTTTGTAGCACAATGGCCTCTTCTTCTAGTCACCCCGCCAAGAAGCAAAAGAAAAACAAGCAAAAGGTGGATTGTGTGGAGTTTGATTCCAATGAGCAAAAGGACCGATTTCTTGAGATGTGGCGCGAAGATGTCAGTGTGCGCGCTTATCAGAGGGTCGGCGCCGCTAAGATTGGTTTCCATGCAGAGGTGCTTGAGGCTTTCTCTTGGATCGGATCTTAACACCTTATCTTGTATCCTATTGAGGAACATTACGTGGCTCTCACATGCGAGTTTATGTCTGATTTTCGCTTGTACCTGGATGAAACCAACTTCGACAAGTCCATGGTCAGATTTCAGCTCGGCAATAGGCATCACGAGATGGACATTAAAAAGTTCAACAAGCATCTTGGCTTCCGTGCACCGTTAGGAGGGTACACAACAAAGGACTTCCCCACCAAGGACTTGTGGCATTACCTCACCGATAGGGTTAAATTCCCAATCAACGCCCTTCCCAGTCGGTTCATTGCTAGCCCGGTTTTAAAGATTATCCTACGCATCCTCGGCTCCACAATTTGGCCAAGGTACGAGCTCTCGCGCCCCCACAAGCAAGAGATTGCGTCTTTATCCACGATGCTCTTTGAGACACCCATTCACATGAATTTAGGGTACGAGTTTGCCAATGTCGTCATCAGCCACCAAGCCCTAAAGACCCAGACTAGCACTTACTTAGGTTGGTTGTGGCTCTCCTTGCCAAGTCCTTAAAGATCAAACTTTCCGCCTATTCCTCAAAGGGGGTCATTGCAATGGATGTGAAGTACTTCACAAATGCTAAGGTTATCTTCCAATCCTCTGCCAGCTTCATCAACAAGTTCAAGATCTCAGTGGGGATCTAAAAAGCAAAACTCAGTGGCACTCTCCACAGCTGAAGCAGAATATTTGGCTGCCGCATCTTGTTGTTCCCAAGTTTTATGGCTTAAGTCACAACTCCAGGATTACGGTATGTCTTTTGGCCCAGTTCCCATACTTTGTGATAATACTAGTGCCATAAACATTTCCAAAAATCATGTGCATCATTCTAGGACTAAGCATATAGATATAAGGCATCACTTTCTACGTGACAATGTTAAAAAGTGGGAACATCTTGATGGAACACTGTAGAACTGAAGAGCAAATTGCAGACATTCTCACCAAAGCTTTAGACAGAGGTCCCTACCAGCGTTTCCGAATGCTTCTAGGGATGATTACTCTAAACTAAACAAGTCCCTTTTTGTCTCTCCCTCAATGCCTGACTAGTTTTTCTAAGAATGCATGATAGGGAACTTGGATTTATTGCTTTCACTATGCCATGATTACTAGTCTAAAGATAAATGTGTACAAGGGAACTTTATTTCTTTCGACCCTACATGATCAACCAGAGTTCCCTTTATCCCACCTTATAAGCCACTATGACGGTTAATCATATAACCTACCCTAAGCTAGGGACCAGACAAACGCTTCTCATGAGCGAAAATGTTTTCTCCTTTATCGAGTCGTAAATTGTCTGGTTCCCTTTGAGTTCCCTAGCCCCACAAAAGGATGAGTGTGAAGTTCCCTTAACCACATCACTCTCCCTGACCTTGATAAGACGATGGGAACTGATACATACTAGCAAGGGAACGCTGACTCATCTACGAAGAAGAACCGTCACTTAGGAAGCGGACTTTTGTGTCAGAAGCTCTGAAGCGTTACGGGCCAAGTATTCAAATTTTGAAAGAACATCACTAGAGATCGTGACGTGTGTCAAAAGGCGTGCTACGGAAGTTGTAACGATGCCCCATGTTCATTGGGCAACGGTTATCGAGGTTTTCCCACTTCCCTTTCTACCATTCGCCCCTCCTCTCCTTAAAACCCTCATTTGCCATTTTTGGGCCCTTATTCCATCTTCCACCTCTGTCATTCTTCTTCTCCACATCCCTTTCACTCTCTTTTTCAAGAAAACTCCAAAACCTTCTCTCTTTCCCAAATCCTTCTGAAAAATGGCCTCTCAACACACCTTCGCCCAGATCAAAGCTTGGGTGCTTGCAAACCCCAAAATTCTCTTCATCTCTCAATTGAAAGAGATTGAGAAAGAGCAAGACCCAGTCATGAAAGACGTACTCATCCAAGGGCTCTACAACCAAGTAAGCCCTTTCTTGCCACCTCCTCCTCCGGTCGATGACACTCTGGCCTGGACATCTTCTTCCGCCACCTCCTCTGAATCCCTTCCTCCTCCCTCAACCACCAACACCTCCTCCGGCATTGTCATTGTTGACAGTTTCGGAGATGCTCGTCCCTCTATGAACGAGAAGCCTAGAAAATCCAAACACCACCATTCCTCCAAAAAACGCCACTCATCCAAAGACCCCTCAAAATCCAAACATTCCAAAAAATCCAAACACTCCAAAGATCCCTCACAATCCAAAAAATGCAAACACTCTGAGGTCTCTGAATACTCGGAGCCTAGAAAGAAATCTTTCTTCACAATTGACGATTACTTGAACTGCTCCAAGGACAGTTCCCGTGTCGCCAAACCCCCCTTTTTGTCTTCCACTCGGACTCTGGGACCTCCCAATCCCAAAGCCAACTCATTTCTTCTTCCCTCCCTCTTCCCATAAGTGAGGGACCTCCCAAACCTCTTCCCTCGAAACAAAAGACTCCTCCACCACCTCCTTCTGTTCCCACAACAAAGGGAACTCCACCTCCACCACCTCCTTCTGTTCCCAAAACAACGGGAACACCACCTCTACCTCACAAAACTCCTTCCCCTCCTTCCTCACAAAAACACACATCTATCTCTCCCACTCCTGCCTCGGGGATCTCTACTCCTCAGGTTACCAAATCCACTCCTCCTCCCCCTTCTACACAACTCTCTACTCCTCTTTCTTCTTCTCTTCCTTCTTCCACCACATCCCCCACCACCACAAAACTCCCCACTCCCTCTCCATCCAAAACTGCCGTCATCCTTACTTCGGACCACGATGATCTTCCCCTCTCCGTCGTATCGGGAAAATGACCAGGGACCCTGCTCCTCTCATCAAGGGAACTGTCGAGGAGGAGGCCCAGCTCAAAGATGTCGAGGAAGAGCTCAACCGGGTCCCCACTAAAGCGACAACCGACCAAGGGACCAAGTCCCAAGAAACAAATGCTCCTCAAGAGCCCACGAAGAAAAGGGACACAGCACCAGCTGGTGGTGCTAGGGTAAGTACAAGTCATCTTGAAGATGACGCAGAGGGCTCAAGCTCGAGCTCCTCCGAGGAAGAAGGGACCTCCAATGATGAGGTCGAAGAAGAAGAAGAGGCTCCAACTGCTAACGAGCAAGCACAGATCCCAACACCTGGACACCAAATGGTGGTGTCCCCGGGTTCCCATCCTCCAAGAGAACGAGTGCTGATGATTGAAGCGGCTGCACCCCCTCAGCAGAAAGGACCTCGCACGGTCTCTAGGGGAAACACTTCTAAGAGAACCACCAAGAAGGGGAAGGGAACTTCATCAACAAGGTACCCTGTGGATGAACATCGGAAGCTCCTCCCTCCTCTTATAATTTCTGAAGAAGTGCTCAATAACAACGACCTAGGGGAACTATGGGACCTAATCAAGGCCCAGGGCTGGGAGAACCTTTGCAAGGAAACTGTGAGTTTAGATCCCTCTCAAGTGCATCAATTCTACAACAACTTCATCGTAAATAATGACGGCACTCAGGGGACTCTCTCCCATGAAGGCGACGAGTTTATCTTCACTACGTCCACAATCCGCCTTCAGCTCCAGGTCCCAGTTCAAGGACTCAATGAGTTGCCCAACAAGCTCTAGGGCGACTTCAACAACGCCGAGGTGTACAACACCATTTTTGAGGGCCGAGTTCCCACTAAGGTGCCTTCGACTCATCATCTGTCCCTCGTCGCCAAGCTTGCTCATCAATTCATCATCAATGTGGTGATCTCTCGCCAAGAGAAGCGTTTGGTCGTCAACATCCCCGATGCCATCATCCTCTATCACTTCCTCCTCAAGAAGCCCATCAACCTTCCCAGAATCATACTTGGGCATATGGAGAAGTGTATTGCTTCCAAGTCCCATTCCCTTCCCTACTCTGGGCTAATCAAGAAGCTACTGCAAAAAGAGGGTCTCTACGACGCCTCTAAGGAAGAAATTGTGCAAGGAAGGGAACTGGATATCTCAGTGGTCCAGAAGATGAGGCACTCTGAGCCTGTAGAGGAAACGGCTCAACTGGAGTCTGGTGAAGAAGGGAACTCTCAAGTGTTGCTTCGCATTGCCAACACCCTCGACCAGATTGCCAGGGACCAAGCAACGTTGGCCAGGGGACAAGAAAAACTTACACAAGTCCTGACGCGCCTCTGTGATGCACTGTTCCCCGCAGCCCCATGATCTCTCCTTTCTTTTTCCCTCAATCCAAATTTATCCACAAAAATGTACTTGTGTTCCCTTGTACATATAATCTTAAGTAATGAATTGGCTTTTAGTTTGATTGCGTGTCCCTTTCTTCCTTATTATTGTTTTGCTTGTTTTCGATGATGTCATAAGGGGGAAAGACAAAAAATGCGAGATGAGTTAAAAGTTTAAGTTATCACAGAACATGCATAAGATCTAAGTGTCTCACCAGAAGTGGCTCCCCAATCTAAGTGTTTCACTAGAAGTGACTCCCCAAAATCATACTTAGGAACTCATTAGCATATCATTCATTGAAATACTTGCATATTTTGTGATGGGTTTGTCATCATCAAAAAGGGGGAAATTGTTGGGACGTTGTTGGGACCTCTGGTTCTAAACAACGGATCAACAATGCCATTCTCCGAGTTTTGATAATGAAAAACACCATGAGGAACTAATGTGGTTTGTTCAAGTATTTCTAAGGAACGCAGGTACAGCCAAGAACTCCCATGAATTACCAAAAGCCACAGAAAGCTCACAATGCAGAGTTTTCATCAAGGGAACTCTGAAGAGGAAAGTTCCCATGCAGTGGGAACTCCCAGGAATGATCAAGAGAACACAAAGTTACAACGATGAAGAGTTTCCATCAAGGGAACTCTGAAGAAGACAGTTCCCATGACATGGGAACTCACATGTGAGGACAACGACCGTTCAGCGCAGATCACGGGATTCTGTCTTGAACAGCCCGAAGGAACAGTCTGAGGATCAGACTGTCACGCTTGATCCAACGGTCTGATTGATTCAAGAAGTTGACCTAGTTCAAACCAAAGTCACATGTGAAGAAAGTACAACTTGGGCATCAAGCAAAGGGCATTTTGGACATAGTTGAAAGATGCGATTACCCAAGCTCACCTGGACTATAAAGCCAAATGAATAGTACTCGGATTGAGTACTTCTCCCAGAACTCACAAACACTCACATCAGAGAAAAGAAAGAAAAAGAAGAGAAGTCCCCGCCGAAGTTCCCAGGGGCAAGGGAATTGAGAAGTCGGTGTAAGGTTTGAGTTATTTGTATTTTGCTGTTGTGAGCTTAGGAACTCAGTTGAGAGGATTTACTAGTGTTGCTAGAGTTAGGAAGAACTCGTAGGAACAGAGAAGTGTGAATCCGGCTGTTGTAACTAAGGAACAAAGCAATGAATATAAGTAAGTCATTCAAAATCCTCCAAGCGGAGGTAGAGGTTTACCCATACAACTAGTTGGTTGTAGTGGGGTTCCTCTATAAGGGAACTGCGTTCTTTACTGCTTTTAATACTTGCGCTTAATTTACTTCCGCTGCCTTGGGAACAGCTTAACAGCCAGTTCCCAAGCTCTTTGCTAGCGGTTTACGATCCAACATATCGCCACCCAATTCCGAGGCTAGACGACATGTTGGATGAGCTACATTGGTCCAACCTCTTCTCCAAGATTTATTTGAAGAGTGGATACCATCAGATTCGAATGAAGGAGGGCGACGAGTGGAAAACTGCGTTTAAGACCAAACAAGGTCTTTACGAATGGTTAGTCATGCCCTTTGGTTTAACGAATGCACCTAGTACCTTTATGAGACTCTTGAATCATGTTCTTTGAGCTTTTATTGGTCATTTTGTTGTGGTTTATTTTGATGATATTCTAATATATAGCCGCACATTTGATGACCATGTTATGCATATTAAACAAGTCCTAGAGGTGCTTAGGAAGGAAAAGCTTTATGCTAACTTTGGCAAGTGCCATTTTTGCTCCGACCATGTTGTGTTTCTTGGCTTTGTTGTAAGTAAATCAGGTGTGCAAGTTGATGAGGCCAAGGTGAACGCCATACGAGAATGGCCCACGCCAACCTCAATGACGCAAGTAAGTAGTTTTCTTGGGCTGGCCAGTTTTTATAAGCGTTTTGTGAGGGATTTCAGCACCCTTGCATCACCCTTAAGTGAACTTACCAAGAAGAATGTGCCCTTAAACTGGGGTGTCGCCAAAGAGCAAGCTTTCAAAGCTCTTAAAGAGAAGCTAACCAACGCTCCTTGTTGGTTTTTCCCGACTTCTCCAAGACTTTTGAAGTAGAGTGTGATGCTTCGGGAATTGGCCTAGGAGGCGTACTCATGCAAGAAGGTCGCCCCATTGCTTATTTTAGGAAGAAGTTGAGCGGTTCTAAGCTGAGATATCCCACATATGATCAAGAGCATCTAGCCTTGGTTCGCGTGCTCAAGACATGGGAGCATTACTTGTTACCCAAGGAGTTTGTCATACACTCCGATCACGAGGCTCTTATGTACCTTCGAGGTCAAGCAAAAATGAACAAGCGTCATGCCAAATGGGTTAAGTTCATCGAGTCCTTTCCATATGTAATCAAGCATAAGAAATAGAAGGACAATGTGGTGGCTGATGCTCTCTCTAGAAGGTACACTCTAATTTCATTTTTAGATGCTCTCATGCTAGGTTTTACATTCATGAGAGATTTATATGCTACTGATTTGGATTTTGGTGAAACTTATCTTGCATGCTCTAAGGAAGGTAGTAAAGATCCATATTTTATCCATGATGGCTACCTATTTAAGGGTGATAAGTAGTGTATACCGAGTAGTTCTACTCGTAGATTACTTGTGCTTGAGGCCCATGGGAGAGGGTTAATGGGACACTTTGGCATATCTAAGACTTTGTCCATGCTTAAGGAACATTTCTATTTGCCAAGCATGAATAAAGATGTTGAGAAATTCTGTGCTTCTTGTGTTGTATATTTGCGTGCTAAGTCTAAGTTGAACCCACATGGCTTATACACCCCACTTCCTATTCCACACGAGCCTTGGGAAGACATTTCCATGGATTTCGTGCTTGGATTGCATCGTTCCAAAAGGGGGCGTGATTCTATTTTTGTGGTGGTCTATCGGTTCTCTAAAATGGCGCATTTTATTGCTTTCCATAAGACCGACAATGCCCCCCATGTGACTGATTTATTTTTCAATGAAGTCGTGCGACTTCATGGTGTCCCTAAGACCATTGTGTCCGATCGGGATGCCAAATTTCTGAGTCACTTTTGGAAAACTTTGTGGGCTAAAATGGGCACTAAGTTATTATTTTCCAGTTCATGTCACCCCCAAACGGACGGACAAACTAAAGTTGTGAATCGTACTTTAGGTGTTTTGCTTCGTTCTTTGTTGCGAGCTAACTTGCGCAGGTGGGAGGAATGTTTAGCTTTCATTGAATTTGCGTACAACCGTTCAGTCCATTCAGCCACAAAGAAGTCTCCCTTTGAAGTTGTTTATGTCAAGAACCCCACCACTCCTTTAGATCTTGTACCACGCACCATCAAAGACAAAGAGAGTGTGGATGGAGCTACACAAGCTGAGAAGATCAAAGCTCTTCATGAAGCTACTCGTGAGCAAATCGAGAAGAGAACGTCTCAATATGTTAATAACGTCAATAAGGGGCGTAAGGAACTGATTTAATAGCCTGGACATCTTGTTTGGGTACACCTTTGCAAAGATCGATTTCCTACTCTCCGTGACTCCAAATTGAAACCTAGAGGCGACGGTCCTTTTCAAGTAATCGAGTGAATCAACAACAATGCATATCGCCTAGAATTGCCTAGTGAGTATGGTGTGCATGATGTTTTTAATGTTTCGGATTTATCTCCATTTTTTTTAGGTGAAGTTGATTCCGATGATGAAGATTTGAGGTCGACTCCTTCTCAAGGGGGAGGGGATGATGTGTCCCAACTTAGGCCACATCATGATTTAACGCCACCTCTTCTTGGCCCCATTACAAGAACTCGTGCTAGACTCCTCAAGGACCACCTCCAAGTTGGATTAGCCACCATGGCTGCTCCACCAAGCCACCAAGAGGCCGAGATTACGCTGCTTCAAGTTGCTGACTCACTTGGTGAATTTAATGCACTTAATTCTCCCTTCTAAGTGGCGCCATTACTCAACCACCATCAAGGCTCACCTTCCATCAATGCAAGAAACCTTCTTCAAGTGCATTACTCAGCCACCATCAAGGCTCACCGTCCATCAATGCAAGCAACCTTCATTCAAGTGAAGACCCTTTGGTTCCTTCTCTTAATGGCCGAATTTGAGAAGTCTTTTGGCTTGCATGTTGAAGCTTATATAAAGCTATTTTTCCTTTATATTTTCAGATTACCTTCGTTTTAAAACTCTAGAGCTTAAGTCGAGTCTATTGCTTGTAACTCTTGCTTGGGGCGTCCAACCAAGTGAATTTTCCCTTTGTGTGTTCATCAAAGGTTTGGTACGACTCGATTGGGTGAGTTTATCCCAGCCGAGTTAGCCTTGTTTGATCTTTGTTTGGTGAGTTCATCCACACAAATATTAAATAATTATCTTTATCAATAAAATAATAAGAAAATCAGTTTGGTTTATATCCTTTGAGTTTGTTGAGTTCTAAATCCACCAACAACACCATTCGCTGGTTCAAACTTGGAGCAATCAAAGTAGCAATTTCCAACATCACAACCACTCATTCGATCCAGTTGCAGGTCGATCCAAGTCTGGACTCATCAATAACAAACTAAACAGGCTCGATACCGAGGCTACGAACTCAGTAACTAATAAAACCTAGGAAAATTCAAATAAAACAAAGATCTAGGACAAGGGTTTACCACAACATAGTCATGCACACAAGCTCGTAAGAAGATAAATATCATGCCTTTAAATGGATAGATGCATCAACTTTCATTGACTTAGCAAGTAAATTAATCTACTTTCATAAACTAATTCACTCAATTGCTTGTTTCGGATCTAGAGCTTGAAACTTTCGTATCAAACAATATCAACCATCAAGTTTATAACTTTCTCTTTCAATCAAGTCAAAAACTCAAATTACCTGAACTTTCATCTTGGTATAAGCACAACAAACAATATCAAAAAATAGATAGAAGGCATTCAACACATCATCTCACTCATCAAACCATGCACAACTATGTCGGGTTTCAACCCCGACCCTAGATAAGAAAACTACTCACTAATCATAACTATGAAACAAATAACTTCAACAAAAGAAAACATTGAAAACAAAATACTAATCAAATTAATAAGAAAATATGGTCTTACCCAAATTTAGAGGAAACCGAAAATCACAATGCACCGAATCAAAACAACGATAAACGACCCCGGTAACTCTCGTCCACCGTGGCTCGGTCTCGACTTCCGACTCAACTCTCTCTCTCTCGGCTCTTCCTCCTTCTCTACTTGCTTTTCTTCCAAATCGAATCCCCCCTTCTTCTAAGCTAGATAGAAGGGTATTTATACTAATAAGGCTATAAAATAGAAAAGGCTAGAAGATAAAAACTTTCCTAAAAGATAGAAATTAACCCTAAAAGATAGAAATAAAAGCTAGAAGGATAACAAGACCTAAAACAAATAATATAATAACCCTAAAATTCATTAAAAACACTCTACCGACACGGAATAAATTATAATAACCCTAAAATTCATTAAAAACACTCTACCGACACGGAATAAATTCCCGCACAGGATCGGTAAGTCACAAAATCAGACTCTCGAAAACTCTATCTCGTAGCCTCGTTAATGAGCCCTCACAGCCTCGTTAACGAGCCTGGTTATGGCTTCTTCAACACTTCTTCTTTCTCAAACATAGACTTCGACTTCTTCAACTTGCATTCCTCCGTCCTTTATCATAGCACTTCAAACTCTATCTCGTAGCCTCGTTAATGAGCCCTCACAGCCTCGTTAACGAGCCTGGGTATGGCTTCTTCAACACTTCTTCTTTCTCAAACATAGACTTCGACTTCTTTAACTTGCATTCCTCCGTCCTTTATCATAGCACTTCAAAATTCAGCTCCAAATACCTTTTCCTTGCTAAAAGCTATAAAAATACACAAAACGGAGTAGCTTCCATACATTTCACAAAATATGCAAAACTATCCTAAAACACAGAAAACTAACCCTAAATTTATCAAAACTAATCCTAATAAACTAATAAAACCTACCAAAAACTATACCAAAAACACGAACATCAAAATACCCCATACTTTGACTTGCTTGTCCTCAAGCAATCACTAAACAAAAATCAAAACCAAACAACATACTCATCAAACTATATCCATCATCTAAAAAGCAACATCAAAACAACTAGAAGAAAAATAGCAAATGGATATTAATGTCATCACACACATATGCACCAAATAGACAAAAGCAAATACAATCCAACCGCACAAGGGATAATAATGTGTTTCTCTCATCTCTAAAGTGCTTAGGCTTATAAATATATCTCTCAACTCATCTTATATACAAAAACTCATAGAAATTGGAACTTATATCACCAAACTCTCCACCTAAGATTTGTCAAAACAAGCAAAAATCATCAAGAGAACTCAAGGGCTCAATGAAAAACTTCATAGAAGCTTCCATTCGGCTGAGTTGTAATGGGGCTTGGTAATAACAATAAGGCGTGGAAATATTTTGGCTATGTGGTGCTAATAATATCCGGGAATCAAAGACTCCTAAAAACTCACACATCTCACCAAAACACTCATAAAAGATATACCAAACTCACTCTAACATTATGCACACTTACTCACCCAATATATCCTAGAAAGTCTCATAAAAACAATTCAAAAGAATCTCTGGCTTATTTACCAAACACATATGCACTTCAAACTTCTTCCTTTCTTTTTTTTTCCTTTTTTTTCTTCTTTTTCGCTGCCTCGTTAACGAACCACCTTTTAGGGTCGTTAACGAACTTCATCGTGTACAAGAGATCTTTCGTTAACAACCATCAACCTTATTTCGTGCATCTTTTGTACCAAGAGATCTTTCTTTTTACACAAATATAAAAACAAGAGACTTCCAATCTACCCTTCCCAACAATCCTTCAAATTCAAACCAAACATAATCATTTTATTCTCTTTCTTTTTTAAACACTCAACAAAACATACCTCTCAAACTTAAGTCCTAATCCCCGGATAGGGTCAAGCTTATCTCGGCTAGGGAACAATATTGTGGAGCTTAAAAGAAAAGGCTTCAGGCTCAAACTGGCTATCAAAAGAAGTATCATGTAAGGGTGGATAAGGATTAATAGGGTTTATAAAAAAAAAGTTCTCTATCATCTGATTTTCACAAGTAATGAACTATAAATCTTATATAGGTCTCAAGAAATAGATAACCATCACAATTTCAAGAGATAGTATGCATATAGAGAGTAAATCACACAAGAAAAGAAGAAGGATTCTTGATGTTCTCCCTATAAGGCCAAAAATAACTCACAAGGCTAATTTTTGTTGGATTGCATCACTTATTTTAAAAAGTATATGTGCTCAATTTCATCAAATGTTATTCCTTCCTAAAAACAATTTCAAATTAAGAATTCGGCTATATTCTCAAAGACAAGATTGCAAGGATTTATATGATCATGCTAGCAACTACTATCATAGAACCTAAAAAGGGATATCTATCAATTCTAAAACTCTTTCTTTTTTTTCAATTTTTTTCAATTTTTTTCAATTTTTTTCAATTTTTTTCAATTTTTTTCAATTTTTTTCGATTTTTATAGTTTATAGAACAATACTATTCAAAACAAATAAAGAATATAATGCAACAAATTTTCTACATTCTCCCACTCCATACTTAAAATTACAGTGTCCCCACTGTAAGAAAAATAAAAAGGAGGAAAGAAAGAGAAAAGACAACAAAAGAAAACAAGAAAAAGGGAAAACAAAAAACTTACAAAGTCACTAAGCAGAAAACATGGAAACTCTTCTTCAAGCTGAATCAACGGTTTGGTGGAGGAAAATAGTGCTCAAAGTTCCCCATGAAGTCGTACATCATCCTCCAACGCTCAACATCTTCCACCTCTCTCTAGCGATGCCTCTCATTATCAAATGTCATCCGAGTGGAATAGACACTCTCCCATCTATCTATCCTCCGATGAATATGATCCTGCTCGAGGTGAAGCTGTTGCATCTGAGCAGAAAGATCCTCGGCCCATGGTGGCGGAATGCTCGATCCAATGTACTCGGGCTGAGGAGGTGGTGGGTAATGCGGCTGAAAGTGATTGTGGTGAAGCTCTGGCTTGTATGGAAAGAGTCCATAGGAGTGCGGGTCGATAGGAGTCTGCGGAGGGTCGGTAGTTGCCCTCGGGAGGTCGTTAACAAAGCTGGGTCCCTCGGTAGAAGTTTGGAAATGGTCGTTAACGAGCCTGGTAGGCTCGTCAACGAGGGCGTTAGTGCCCAAAACTTCAGTGTCGAGGTCTACATCCTCGAAGTTAAGCTCCTCCAAGCCTCCTTCTGTGTCGGCCTCTTCAGTCTCTTCTCCAGCTACCTCCTTAACCTCATCTTCATCTTCATCCATCTCTTCTCCTTCTCTCTCGAATCTTGACTCACACGGCCTAAGTGATAGCTCATCCTCTGGCTTGGGCTCCAACGGGAATGCATGACCCGTCCACGCCTTATACCAATTTGGTACATAGAGTAGCTCTAGCTTGTCAAGGGTTGGTACAACAATGCGGTTTTGAACTTTTGTCTTGAACCCTCCCTCGGATTGAATGAAAATACCGGAGCTATACCAATAATTTTTGTTGAGAAGTTGAGCATGAGCCGGCGTGTAGCGAGTGAGATCGACTTCAAGGTTTGTAGCCAAAATACTAACCAAGTTACCACACCATACTTCCTTGGACTTATAGTAGAGCGACTCATAACCCGAATTCAAACGGTCGGGCTCCTTGAAAAGGATAGTGCGAAGACAAGCAACTTCCGTCCTTGTTGGCCTGTTCAACTCCCTCTTTGGCCAGAATGTAGCGGCTAGGACTGGGAGGATGATCCTGAATATGGGGTTGATAATGCTTTCCCCAGATAATGTCGTTGTGGATGACTCGACCTCCCCGGTGATGTAGCTCGAAGTTCGTGTCACCTTGTAATCTTTAAGATTGTACTCTCTAGAAGGGTTCGGGAGCTCCAAAATAGCGTTGAACTCCACCAAAGTGTATTCTCTGCTCACATTGCCGAGCCTAAACTGGATGCGTCCCGGTGAAGTCTTCGATGGAAAACTAGTCTCTAGAGTGGCCAGGAACTCGGATGTGAGGGCCGGAAAGTGTGTCAAATTCTCCTTCTTCAGCAAATGAGGCGCACCGAGAATAACAAAAGCCTCCTTGACATCCGCATAAATCCTTGTGTGTTTAGCACTTGACCTCGAGAACCACCGAGTGTTGTGGTCCTTGTCTAGAATGGCATGGTATCGATCCACTTGCCCTTGAGTGCGCAAGATCACATTGTCCATGCGAGGTGGAGATGGGGACCTTTGATTCCTCCTCTTCTTCTGGGCTCGAGTAGCGGGTCTGCTTGAACTTGCCATATGATCTACAAAACAAGCATGATTTTTCCAAGATAAGATCCAATCAAATAGATAGGCCAGAGACCCCATACTTGGTCTCGAAATAACCCTCGGAATTATTCTTTAACTACCCGATTGGGTTGTTGATAAATCTGGACTGTTTTATAAGATTTGAAGCTGCGTAGGGTCGTTAACGAGCCTGGGTGGGTCGTTAATGAGCTGTTGAGAGCTAGTTCACAAAATCTGAATGTTATTAACTCTAAAATCAAGCCATGAATTAATCTTGCATCCCCTATAATCCTTCAGTAGACACATCATCGGATATGAACACCAATACTTGCTCAATTACCCCTCCCCGAATATGCTAAATTCACTCAAAAAATTAACATGGTGAAAATTGAACATAATATCTAGAACAAGAAATATTCATGCTTTTCCTAATCAAATTTTGCAATGGAGGATCTAACATGAAAAACCTTCCATAGATCAAGAACAACTAAGCACAACCAAAATGCATGAGCAAAGTCCAAACATGCAATTCGGTCCCCTCTATAAACACCATCCAAGTATGAGAGTTCTACCCTAAAAATCATGAATCATGCAATAAAGAGTTAGGGTTTAGAAATCATACCGGAAGATTGATAAATTGAAGAACAAAGAATTGAATTTTGGGTGGGTAACGATCTTTGGATCTCGTCGGTAGAAAAACTGGGTTCCGGGCTTCGGTAACGAGGTCGTCTCCAACGGTCGGTGGAGTGGAGGATTCTGATCGGTGATGAAGGTTTTGGGGAGAATTTTGAGGGATTTGGAGTTTGGAATTTGAGGATTTGAGAGTAGGATTTTTGAGAGTGTAGAAGGGTTAAATAGGAGAGGGTAGAAATAGGAGGGGGTGTGGGTAGTGGCGGCTGGGGAGGGTAAGAAATAGGGTAGAAGATAGATTAGGATAAAAATAGAACTTACCTGCCCAAGTCGGTTCGCTAGACCGGGTCGTTAACGACCCTGGGTGGGTCATTAACGAGCCACCGTAGCCTCCTTGAATTATTTTCGAGCCCTTTCTCCTGCATCTTGTTAGCTCAAAATTTTATCCTATTTTTCTAAAGCCTTGAACTTGAACTTGTGGTCGCCTATTCCCATCGTTATTGCAAATCTCCCTGGATCTCCTAACTTTTCTGGTAGAGCAATAGATCTGGCTTCATCCTGCAACTATGTGATGGATCTTTTCCTTCTAAGAATATCCTTCAAAAATTTCGTGTAAGCCGACATTTCGCTTAGGGTCTCAACGAATGGGATAGAAATATTAATGCCTTAAAGAATCTTTACGAAATGCTTGAACTTACTCTCAGTAGAGTCCACAGATTTCTTAGTGGGAAATGGAAGAGATTTCACCTTTTTCGGAACCAAGTTGGGATCGAGAGGTGGAGTTACCGGGTTGACACTAGGGTCGTTAGGTAGGTTCGGCTGGTCATTACCAACCCTGATGGGGTCGTTAACTACCCTGGGATGGAGAGGAGGGCTCAGATTAGAAAATTTACATGGATTAGAATCGTTAGGTACCCTCGGAGCCTGGTCAACATGGTATGCTGGTTCGGTACTTGCCCTCGCTGGCTCGTTACCGAGCTGAACCGTGGCGTCCTCTTCCGTCTTGTCCTTAGCCTGGGTACGCTACGGTAATGTCCTTCCGCTCCTAAGGTTACCGCTGCTATCTGTCCTTTAGGGTTCACTTTGGGACGGCCCGGAAGTTGCCCTTGAGGCCTCGGAATCTGTGCAGCAAGGTTCCCTAGTTGGGAATCAACATTATTATTCCATACATCGAACTCTCCCCATCTTTTATTTTAGTGGTTAAGGTTGACTTGAACTTCATTAACCTTGTTGTGGACTCCATTGATGCTTTCCTGTAACCCTTGTACCCAAGATGGTGGCTCTTGATGGCCTGGAGGTCGATAAGGCGCAGGCCGTCTATCCGGTGAAGGCGCTGCATAGTTTAGATTTGGATTCTGATTGCCCCATGTCTGATAGTTGTTTGACCTGTGAAAAATACTAGGTTGGTTCCTGTATGGGCCTCTCATGTAATTTATTTCAGCAATTGTCTCACCGGCTCTTACCTGCTCTATGTTAGTGCAAGCAGAAGTACTATGGGCAGAAGAACCACACTCTTGACATGATTGAGAGGATTTCAGAAAACATACCTACTTCTTTAGACGGTTGACCTCGTCTTGTAGAAATTGATTTTAAACATCTGGGTCAACTTCTTTTCGGTTAGGCACGTAGAGACGTTTATGGGGTTGAAGAGCTTTTGGGTTCCATACATGGCATCATAATTGGACAGCTTATCCAGCAATTCCCATGCAGTCGTAGGGTCCATCTCTATAAAACCGCACGCAGTATGCGTGTTGATGCGGTTCTTGGTCTTTGCGTTGATACTCTGGAAAAGGATTTCTTGAGAAACATATAAAGGTTGCCCATGAGTGGGGCATTGTCCAAGCATTTCTTTAAATCTTTCTCATGTTTCAACAAAAGTTTCTTTAGGCAGCTGGTGATAGGAGGTGATGCATTTTCTCAACTCCGTTGTCTTGGCAGGCGAGAAGAATTTTGTAAGAAATTGATCATACAAGTTCTTCCAAGTCCTGATAGACTTAGGAGGTAAGCTCTCCAACCAGCTAAGGGCCTTTCCAGCAAGAGACCACCTGAAAGCTTTTAACAGAACATATTCAAGTGAGACACCTTCAACAGCTATGGTGTCACATAAATCAAGAAAATTTCTAATATGTTCCATAGGGCACTCAGTAGGTTTCCCTTCAAACTGAGCCCGCTTTATCAAGGATATAAATTGAGACTTAATCTCAAATGGTTTCTCTATCTCCGGAAGCACGATTGGTGATTCTGGCACCCTCAGTTCTGGATGCATGTATTGTTTGGCATTCCTCGGATAGGCATTCAGCTCTTCTTGTAGACGAGCATTGGTAGTCCGCTGACGCTCAGCCTCGGCAGCAGCGTCTTCCTTCTCAGTTTTCAATGCCTCTATCTGATTTTGGAGGACTTGTAACTGACGAGCCAACTCTTCAGGTGTGGCCATAACTCGGTTCTCTCGGCGTCTACGATGCGGGGAACGTTCAAGTTCTGAATAATAACCAGCGTTGTCAAATTCAAGCCTTCGATGTCCTACCGGCATATGCTGAGAAAACAGACAAAGAAAACAAAAATTAAAAACAAAACGGGGTCGGGCTATTCCCAGACCCACAGATAAACAAACAAACTCGTTGCTTCCCCGGCAATGGCGCCAATTTGTTGATGGACCTTTACTCTGGACAACAAATAAATTTCTAAGTCAAGACCCCGCTGAGTATAGGGGAGTCAGGATCATTCCACGAGAATCATGGTTTGTTTATCTATCGACTACTAAAAATCTAACAAAAGCAAGCAAATCACTTCACAAGCAGCCTCATTAACGACGTTGTCAGGGTCGTTAACGAACCACAGCAGACAAATGACTCAAAATAACGAACTAAACAGGTTCGGTACCGAGGCTACGAACTTAGTAACTAATAAAACCTAGGAAAATTCAAATAAAACAAAGATCTAGGACAAGGGTTACCAAAACATAGTCATGCACACAAGCTCGTAAGAAGATAAATATCATGCCTTTAAATGGATAGATGCACCAACTTTCATTGACTTAGCAAGTAAATTAATCTACTTTCATAAACTAATTCACTCAATTGCTTTTTTCGGATCTAGAGCTTAAAACTTTCGTATTCAAACAATATCAACCTTCAAGTTTATAACTTTCTCTTTCAATCAAGTAAGAAACTCAAATTACCTCAACTTTCATCTTGGTATAAGCACAACAAACAATCTCAAAAAATAGATAGAAGGCATTCCTTCTCGTTCTCATAATTGTTTCTCACTTTACGATGAACTTAGTATCAATGTCACTCATGTATCTGGAGTAGAATTTTAAACACTCATCTGCATGATAACCGTCAGCAATGGAACTTTCGGGATGTGCTCTATTACGAATATATGCTTTTAAGGTTCAAAGATACCTAGAAACAATTTTTTTATTAACAATATGATAAAAAAAATAAAAGAAAATGTTATATTAAAAAAATGGAGAATACCTCTCAACCGGATACATCCATCAAAATCGAACCGGTCCACAATTTTGGCCTCAGTTGCCAAATGTATAACTTGATGCACCATCACATCAAAAAAAGTCGGTGGATTAATCATCTCTAACTTGTATAAAGTAAAGAGAATTTTCCTTTCAAGGGTCTCCAACTCCTTAATAGTTATGCTTTTGGAGAACAAGTTCCTAAAATAAGAACTTAAATCAACTAAATGCTCATACACTTATTTTGGCAAGAATCCACGAATAGCAATGGGAAGCAACTACTCAATAAACATGTGATGGTCATGGCTCTTCAAACATGAAATCTTTTTCCCATTGTCTTTGACACAACGAGAAATATTTGATAAATATCCATCTGGGGATTTTATTTTAGCAAACATATCACATATGGAAGACTTGGCATTTGAGCTCAAAGAGTAGCACGCAACAGGAACATGTACTTTATCTCCATCCAATCTAGGGTGCAACTCTTCTCTTATTTTCATCTTCATTAGATCCATCCGAGCTTTCACAATATCTTTGTTCTTGCCTTTTATGTTCAAGGTTCCCAAAGTGTTATCATACACATTCTTTTCAATGTGCATAACATCTAAGTTATGGAGAATCTTCAATTTTCTTCAATTAGGCAAGTCCAAGAAAATGCTTTTTGTGCCACCCAAATAAACTGTTTGATGAATCTCTTTTTCTTTTATTACCAGCAAGTTTTCCAAATGGTTCAGGAGTGAATCGATTATAATGTTCCAAAACATCATCCCCACTCAACGGTTCCGGTGCACGACCTCTTTCCCTTGTGTTATCAAAAGCAGCAACATCTTTTCTCAACTTGTGATTAGTTGACAACCAACTACGATGACTTAAGTAACCACCCTTATGCATTAATGACGTACACTTTGTGTGCTTATGGCAACATGGGCAAGCAAAATGACCTTTAGTACAACATCCAAACAAATCACCGTAAGCAAAAAAGTCATTTATGGTCCACAAAACTGCAACATGCAATTTAAATTTTCCTTACAATAAGCATCATATGTCTCAATCCCCTTATCCCAAAGATCTTTCAATTCCACAACCAATGGTTGGAGGTAAACATCAATATTTCTTGAAGGACTAGTAGGGCCAGGTATAAGTGAAGTTAACATGAAAGAATGAGCTTTCATACATAACCAATGAGGCAAATTGTATGGAATAAGAACAACTAGCCAATTACTATGCTGAGAATTATTGAAAGGTTGAAAACCATCAGAAGCTAATCCAAACCTTACATTACGTGGGTCCCTAGAAAATTCCTTATACTCTTCATCAAATGATTTCCAAGTAAATGAATCAGCAGGATGCCTCATAATATTACCATCTTTAGTTGTCTTTCTTGACATATACAACCTTTGTAACCTAGGCTTCATTGGAAAGTATCATAAAAGCTTATGAGGAACTTTTACACCCTTAGAGGAGCCTTTATCATGTGTTTTCCATCTAGATACACCACAAGTGGGGCACTCATTCAAAATTTCATACTATTTCCAGTAAAGAATACAATCATTTAGACAAGCATCAATCTTCACATAATCAAGACCTAAGTCCTTAATGAGCTTCTTTGCCTCATAATAAGAATTTGGAAGTGAAGCTCCCTGAGCTTGGTGTTGTAGTTTGAGTAAAATATCAAAAGAGTTATTACTCCAATTATTGAGAACTTTCAAATGTAGTAACTTCACAATGTAAGATAGCTTAGACATGATTGTGCCTTCTGCTGATGTTAATGGCTCTTGATAATTTTTTAAGAGTCGATAAAACTTTTGTGCATCGGCATTTGGTTCTTCAGCTATTTGCTCATGATCATTCAATATTTGCTCATCTGAACCTCATTTGAACCTACATGCATAGTAGCCATGTTGCACGCATCTTGTAACATATTTAATTCAGTATCATTGTCATCTTCTTTTTCAAACTCATTCTCATCTTCCTCAAATTTTTCTGATGCTTCCTTGTGAAACTTCCATTATGTGTAGTTCTCATACATTCCCCACTTCAGCAAATCTAATCTCACATCACTATCAACTGAAATTTACATGTGCCTCTGCACAAGAACAACCACCCATACAAAGCATACCTTTCCTCAACTTATTATGTCATAATAAATAGGCATAATTAATAACATTATTATCCATCAAAATACAACATAACTATTTCTCACATGCTAAATTTATGCAGAATAACATGCTTTATAGGTCATAGAAACTCTTTAATCATTGCTAAATTCTGAAGTAAATATGAATTGATATCAAATTATCAAAATTAACAACTCTTATCTCTTTGGTGTTTTTAAATATTCAAGACAATTTAAATTATGTACTATTTGATCGTAATAGCTTGGATTTAACTTATTTTGAATAAAATGATCATACAAATAGTCATTTTCCAAAACAAAGTACCGAAAATCCACAAACTATAACAAGTGAAAACTAAAACAAAAAATACAATCACTCTACAACAACATCAGTAAGTTAATTTCCTTCCTTTCTCTTGATAATATTTCATTTAATTTGATCATCCATATATCGTACAGTACAATTTATTCATCGACCAAAATTAAATTTTACAAAAGTCTAGTGATATGATGTAGCGCTTAAACAGTAACTCATTTACTTTCATTATGAGTCTTTAGTTTATGGGAAATGAAAATTAATAACATTAGTAATTAGGTCAGTATGTGTATATATGCCCTTAGGGCGCATTTGATATTTATATCAGGATATAAAATATGAATATGAATAATTAAGCATATGTATTGAGGACAAGCCAATTCATAGAAAGATACCAGGGAAATGACAAACTCGGTGTTATTTTAAAACCAATTTTGCAATATAATCTCAAGCAAACTCAATAGCTTTTATGCACAATCATTGTTTAAAGCCTCAGCTTTTTTCCATAAAGCACCATAATTCATCTCATTGAATTTACACGCGGAATTTTAGTTTAAAAAACAAAGATAAAGCCAGTTTACCTATGCATTTGACCAAACTTGCGAGCACACTTAGTTGTACACCCCAAAGCCTCTAGAATCTAGATTGTTGAAAGCTTGAGATGTCTTGAGAATTTATCACACCGAGAGTAATATATATATATATATATATATATATGTAATTTTATTTAGAAACATATAAATTAAAATAATAAATAAAAAACATACAAAAACTTGATAAAAATATCATGAAAGTTGGAAGATATTCGCATGGAATGCTAAGATTACAAATAAGTCCAGCCAATAATGCATTCTTTTTATCAATCATCAATAAAAAAATGCAAAAATAAGGTAGATTTGAATAGTAACCTACTAATTATTTAATCAAAGATCATAGTATAGAAAAAATAACACTAGATAACCAAGCCCTAAAAACACTATATAGTGATATATTGTCTTAAGAGGCATATTGAAGGAACAAACACTAAGCATATTAAGGGAGATTTGATTCCAATGCAGTGAACATGATATGAGTTAGTAGACTTTGATACCTAGAATGGGACTAAATCACTGAATATAATAATCATTGGTTAAGAGGAAATTCACAGGTTTGTAACTTTAGCTTTGTAATATTCTATAAAAAAAGTTGATAGCCGGATCGATGGAGGAGATGATGATGCAATGAGATCGCCGAAGAATGGTAGGAAATCGTCACTTGGTTCGAACGTGGTGGAGCTCGGTGCATGAATTTCGTCTGGGATAAAAAAAGGGTAGATCTCCCTCGTCTGGGCTCGGAATTGGATGATTTCAAAGCCCAGAGTTAGATATTTGAGTCTCATTTAACCCCTTAAAATGTTAGATCCAGATGATAAGTGGTTCGAGAGTTATGGCTTTTGCACTAACAAGTCTACAGAACAAGACCCTCTCTTGGACGAGTGGTGATTGAGATGGTTCGAATGGAAGTGGAGAAAACGTTGGATATGGATGCTCAAACCTTGGATATGAATCACCAAGAATTGAGCAAACTAGGATGCAAGATTATCGGATATTACCCACCAACGATCCAACAACGAGATTGAACGGAAAAACAAGCAAGAAATTTGATTGAAACCAAGGAAAAGTAAGCCACACAAATTCGTTCAAGTCTAACCTCAAAGGAGGCCACAAATGATTCTTAATACCATAGGCCACGCCTCTCTCTCTCTCTCTCTCTCTCTCTCTCATTTCAGCCATAACTCCTCTCATTATTACATAAAACAACCCAAAAGTTTAAAGAAACTAACTTAAAGCCCTTAACGAAACATAAGTCAAGTTTGTGCACTAGTTTCACCAAAAGTCACAATAATGCTCCACCCTTCTCCATTGTTAGCCAAAATCCAACTTATGATGCATGATCTCCTCCTTGATCTTGTCAAGCATTTCTTTTGCTCGGGCTGGCGTGATTCCTCCAAAATAGGGCGTAGTACCTTGACTTGGCTTCTTAGTGCCTCGGACACCGGCCTTAGATATTTGTCCAAGTGAAGACCCTCCTTTGTCGTGCAAATTGAACTTGTCATTAGGGATGAGATCTTCACTCAAATCATGGATCATAGTGCCTTTAAAAGTGCCCGAAGAAGTGGTACCATCCATCAAAAGCCAAGTTAAGTTAAGAATAATATTCCAATCTCAATATGATAGGCCAGAAAGTATGCACTAGCTACACCACTTCTCTTCCTATTCCTTCGAGTACATCTCTTAATAAAGCAATGAAGAGATTGAGTGTCAGTAGGCATCAATGGAATTCTATGACCTATATGCATCCTAGATGACATGTATTGGGCAAGGGAACTAAAATGGAAGAAAGAGTACTTAGTCCTAGATGTCACAAATGCATGAAAGAAAAATGAAATTATTTGATCAAATGCATGTGACACAACCAACACATAGTCATAAATATAGAATAGAGGAGTGCAAGAAACTTCCCTGCGAGGTGCACTCGTATCACCATGTGAGCTCAACAATGGAGGTAGGGCTTCTAGCTCCCTTGGTATGGAATTCTCCATGAAAAAGACATCTTTCTTGGCCTCCACAAGAAAATGAATGTAATCACCGCTTGGAGTGACTAAAACAGCCTCATCCTCCTCATGGAGAAAGAAGGGCAAACTTGAAGGAATCAAAGTAAATGCATACATCCATGGTGTAGCCAACGAGTTCATAGAGCTAGGAGTGATGGTGGGACGACGCTTGATTTTAGGAGATGATTCCACAACTTCCTCCTCCTATTGCAATATGTGCATCAGTTTTATTGGACACTTGATGGTGATGAGTTGTTCCAATTCATGAAAAAGATTCCCTCTTTTTGGTTGTTCTATGTCACTCATCAATATTTGTTGCAAGGAAGTCTTCTCCCCTTCAAAAGGGTTCGTCCACGAACCCAGATGACCTACAAAACAAGTCAACACACAAACCTCCTTTCCAAGCACAACATGATATGACATAATATAAGCACAAGCTATGCCACTTTTCTTTGCAATCCAATTGGTATGATACATGACAAAGCTATCCAAAATATGAGAATAATTCAGCCAAGATGTCAAGTTTTGAGATAAAAGTAAGGAAGAAGTGTTACTTCCCCGAATGGCATGCACATTGTAGCTTGGGACAGTTTTCAGCTCCGAATTGTTCAAGGTCGTTCTCTTAGCTCCAAACTCCAAATTGAGTGATTCCAATTTCCAGATTGAGCTAAAGGAGTCTACTTCATTTCCTCCAAATTTCAGCATCATTCGACCATTGAGTTGTAATTTACACCATTTTTTCCAAGGTGGTGCAGATTTATCCGAGAAGAAAGTTTCACTTTCCTCTTTCGGGTTGGCCAAAAATAGGGGCGTAGAGGGACCGCCTATGGCTAGCTTCTTGTCCTTCTTTTACTCTCGACGAGCAAGCTTTTTCCTTTACTCCTTGGCTGCGTACTCCAACATTATCTGATGGGAAGACATCGGGTGCAAAATCACCATCTTTCCTTCCATTTGGAAGTGGTATTCGTTGGATATTCCATCATGGATCGCTTTCTTGTCAAATTGCCAAGGGCGTCCCAATAGTAGATGGCAAGTGGTCATCTGGACAATGTCACACTCCACCTCATCCTTGTATGGCCCTATAGAAAAAAAAATATGAGCCCTCTCCTTGACGTGGATAGGGGCGTTAGAGTTCAAGCAACACAAAGGGTAAGGTAAAGGTTGAGGAGTAGTACTCAAAGAAAACCTATCCACCACCTCTTGACTAATAATATCGCAACATGAACCGCTATCAATAATCACACTACATACCTTATCCACGATCTTACATCGAGTGTGAAAGATAACTTCCCGTTGACTAGGCCTATTGGTATTCTCTGTCATGAAGAGTCTTCGTGGGACCACCAAGCACTCTCCATCCTCTCGTGTCTTCTTGAGCTTCCCCTCTTGAGGTACTTTTGTCCTCTCGTCCAGCCCTAGGATTCGGCTCTCCAAAGCTTCAAAAATTACCTCCATGCGTGTTTCCATGGATTGTTGCAAGGATTGTTGCATGGATTGCAACATGGCAGTTGTTGCTTGTCCTTCTCGTCACCTACACTTGTCATCTTACAACCACGGAAAAAATCAAGGGATAGAGTGCAGTTGAAATAACCACCAAGACTTGTCCGAGATGAAAATCGGACAAGTTGCAAGTATGCAAAAACAACGAAAGGGCAACAAAGAAGAGATTCACCACACACTTACTTAGGATAACAATGCTAGGAAGCTACTAAACCACCAAGACAACAAGCATCAAGTATAATTAATTAATTAATTTTTTTGGTTCGAGCAGGCCTTTCCTAGGCTCTACTAGATGACTACTCTTTCCGTGTCCGGCCCCTTATTAGCTCTACACCGCCGGGCAAGGTTTTTCTAGTCATAATTTTTTTTTTGTACCTGGCCCCTTGTTAGCTTTACGCCGCGGGCATGGTTTTTCTGATTTTCAACAAAAGATTTCAAAGTCACTTAAACAACAACACAAGATGTTCCGTCTTGGTGTCGTTCCCGTATCCTAGCACCGAATCTTTCAACAAGCATGTAACGAAAAGGATTAAGGCTGGTTTTGCGACAAAAAATCCACGTTTTTCAGCTCTCACAATTCAGCCAAGATTCATTCAAATCAACTACTAATTGAAGGCATTAATCAAGCAAGAAAACAACCCTTCAACTACCAAAATTATGAGAACCTTTTAGTGTTCTATCCATGGACGATTTTTTAAAGCAAAATTCAGCCATGGCTGCTCACCAAATTTGGCCAAGAACAACCACAAACAATGGACAACAACACCCACACAACACGAGACAACAACAACACACAACAACTCTCGCAACCACAAGGGAAATTCGACCAAGAAAAACTTGCAACAAGTGGAAATTCAAGGTCGGAACAAGGATTATATGGCGATACCTTCGCATGGATTTGATACCACTTGATAAGAGGACCGATGATTTAGATGATGGTGCAAAGAGATCGCCGAAGAGTGGACGGAAATCTTCACTTGGTTCGAAGATGGTGGACCTCGGTGGATGAATTTTGTCCGGACTCGGAATTGGATGATTCGGAATTCCAGAGTTAGATCCTTAAGTCTAGTTTACGCCCTAAAAAATTCAGATCTAGATGATATGTAATTTGGAAATTATGGCGAAAATACTAACGTGGTACAGATTTCCACCGAGATGGAGATGGAACAATGGATGGAGCGATTGGAAGTGGATTGATGGAGTGTTGGATATGGATGCTTAAACATTGGATATGACTCACCAAGAATTGAGAAAACTAAGATGCAAGATCGTCGGATATTACTTATCAAACAACGAGATTGAATGGAAAAACAAGCAAGAAATTTTATTGAAAAACAAGGAAAGAAAGCAACACAAATTCGTTCAAGTCTAAGGGGGAAAGTGGAGGCTTGGCACAACAATATAACCTAGGTTTCACACTTCACCTAATCCGCCACCAACCTTATAGAAATTACAAAAAAAACCTTCCCATAAAACGAAGAACAAACTGATTGTCCTTAACCGCAAAATAGTCACTTGTCGGGCCATTAGTTAAAACGAGACTCCAACCTTCACCTCTGCTAACCAAAGTCCAACTTATGAGCCATGATATCCTCCTTGATCTTGTCAAGCATTGGCCTAGCATGTGCTCGAGTGATGCACCCAAGATAGGGCGTAGTACTTTGACTTGGCCTTGGATATTTCTCCAAAGTGAAGACCCTCCTTTATCGTGCAAATTTAACTTTTCATTAGGGCTGAGATCTTCACTACAATCATGGGGCATAGTGTCTTTAAAGGTGTCCGAAGAAGTGGTACCATCCATCAAAAGTCAAGGCGCGCCAAGGTCAGAAATCAGCATGTGCAACGGCACCCCAATTGACACGGTACCGTGGGGCCATGACTCGGTAGATGAAATCACATCAAAATACCTAATCTAACCTGCAATAAAATTTGCACATCAGGAAACTAAGATAATGCATATATATCAATCCATATGTCTACGACCTTATATGGACATACATTGATTTGTTATCCATTGTTGTTTGGTAATTGTTACTTCATATATTGCTAACGGTGTTGTGTTTGTGAGCTTAACTTTTTATGCTTATTGATATTCTAATCTGCCAACTTGTTACCCAAATATTCAACTTTTTTTTGTTTTCTAGAAAACTACGTAATCCTCATGTCATTTGTTAACTAGTAGGTGAACATTAAAAGTCAAAGAAGACCTACTGCAAGAACAAGGAGTCAACAATATATAGCATTTATGTCAACAAAACTACAAAAGCAGCTTGTTCGTAGTAACACGCATCCACAAGCACCTGATAATCCATTCAAAGAATCAAATTTCACCTCACATCTTCACGGAGTATTAAACAAGAACCATTGGCAAATAAATTGATGAATTACTTTTCATACCTTAATCAGCATAAAGCAAGAATTTTGTAGTTAAAAAAAAAGAGGGGAATTATTACTTACTATTGCTCAAAAAGGGGAATTATTACCTACCCCTATCAAGAGACTTTAATTAGGAGTAAACAAACGCACAATTGTCCTTGTTTATCTGATAAAGTTCCGTTGATTCGGTGTAGTTGGAATCAGTTAAACCACTGCTCAAAAATCAAAATCTAACAATAAAGAGGCAAAAGTTAAAATTAACACAAAAATTCACATGAACGGTTGCTATTGAAGAAAATACCTGAATTTGAATCTCCAAAACCCACGACCGGTGGCTAAAGACAAATGATTCGATGAACTGATGAAGGGTGAAGATGAGATGAAACCAACGACTCAGGCAACGACGAGTGAGCAAGAAGTGTCTCAAGCACAGAGAACTAAAGAAGCAATGGTGGTGGCGGCCAAGCAAAGTGGATCTGAAGGCGGCCAAGGCGTTGTGGTTGTGTGAATGGTCACGGGAAGACACTGGAGAAAGTCAGAGAGAGTTTTTTTGGGAAGAGAAGATAGATTGAAGAAAAGAGGATTGTAGGGTTCTTTGAGCGAGAATCATATTTTTTTTTAAATTCTTTTAATATGTTTTGCAACAAAAAGGTTGATGGCATATATCTAAAATATTTTTTGAAACGAACTTAGTTGTTGCAATATCTACCCATTATTTTTGCAACGATATACGAATGAAAATTTTCACCCAAAGCGCGCATCTCTTGTAGTGGAGGGAAATGAAATGTTAATTATTTGCAACAACATTAGAAACAATTTATTTTATATCGTTTGCAAAATCATGTATTGCAACAACAAAATTTAGTCATTGCAAAATGTCGTTGCAATAAATAGGTTTTTTTGTAGTGAAGGGAGAAAAGAAGATCCTCTCGTACTTCAGAATTTCATAACTTTGCGAGTTGGTAAGACTCTTTTTTCTCTCCTTTTTTCACATGAGCACTCATTGGAAGGTTTAGAATCTTGTCCGCTTCTTGTAATGGAGTTGTAGGTTGATCCAATGCAGTTTGTGGTGAATCCGTCTTCATATGAGTTGTTCACATTTGTGCCAATCAAGAAGCTAAATCGTAGTGTGAGTTTCACGCCAATTAGGGTGACAAGCATGATTAATAGGGGTGGCACAGTGCAGGAAATGGAGTATAACAGTCTTGTGTTTATTAGTGTTAAGATGAAGATTATGTTTGAAGGCAGGTTCCTGGATTATGCAAATAAGAAACACCAGGAAGTGGGTGGTAAATGGGAAGATGTTTGATTTTGAGTGGTGGGTGGATCGGAGTTAGTTGGTGATCTGATGAAGGATAATCAAAGAACATCCAAGGGCCACGCCAATTTTCAACCTTGTGTTGTTTTGGGTCATGCATCATTTTGGGGCATATGAAAATTATATGGGCTTAGCTTTAAGACAATATTTGTTATTTTCTTTAATTTGTTTTAGAAGGCATATAAATAGCCTTAGGTAGTTTCATTTTAGAGGAGTTTGTAGAGTTTTATGAGTTTTTCAGACTTGTGTTTTGGAATGGATTCTCCTAAGAGAGCCAAGTGCCCTTGAAGAGGGATCGGTCTAGAGATTTTCTCTTGGATTGACTTACGTTATGTCGGCCAAGTATGGTTAGGTGTTTCGTAGGCTTTCACAAGGCATCCTTGATCACTCTCGGATGCGAGGGTCAAGAGATACAATTTATAACCCGACCCCGTTGTAGTACGTGGTGGGTGTCGAACACTCGGGAAGTCTACTCGATCGATGTGCCTAGATACTAGGAAGCTAGAAAGGAGAGCATAAAACAAAGGAAAACAAAGAAAACAGTCGGGACCGACACTGAGGTCACGTCGGGCCCGAGGTTGACGACAAGAGGAAGTCGGGACCGACACTGGGTAAGTCGGGCCCGAGGTAGCTGGGGATGTCGAACTCAAAGATTTTAAAAGTAGATCTTGGGCTTTTGGGTTCCTTCCCTAGTAGATTAAGGCTTTTCCACCCCAATTCAGGCAATGAGTGATGATCGGACTAGGATCGAGTGCTTTCGCCCTCGTTCCAACCACATCTACACCTCGATCCATGGGGAAATCCCCTTCGAAGCAAGGTCTTGAGATTGAAACATGTTCACTTTCGCTACTTTGCCAATCTCAAGCCTTGATTCCCAACTTTCGCAAGGAATTGTAGCTCTATGTAGAGTGGGATCCTTAGATCAAACACTCAAGGCTATGGAATTGGGGTTTCTAGCCTAAACCTAGCTAGGTTTTTCCCCCATAACCCAAGATCAAGGAGATCTACTCCATGAGACAAGCAAAGAAAGCAATCAAATCAAAAGGGAAAGCAATCATCATAATCAATCTCAAAACAAAGCAAAGTTTCATTCAAATCCAAAGCAATCCACAAATCCAAATCAAGGGTTTTCAAATCCACAAGAACAAAGAAAATCAAAGCAAATCTACCAACAAAACCTATCAAGACTTCCTCCCTTGGAAGATTCTCTCTCCCTTCCTTCTCCTCTCCTTCCTCCTTTCTCTCCAAGTATCCCCTTGGTTCCCTTCTTTTTGTGTGTGTGGGAACCCTTTCTTAGAAGACAAGAGGGCCTTTTATAGATTAGATGAAGGGCAAAAGTGGAAGTCCACAAATTCGTGCCTTGGAGCCCAAGTAGTTCGGTGACCGACTAGGACCGACACGGAGGACCTCGGGCCCGAGTTACTGTGCATCTCGGTCCGAGGTTGGAGACTTCAAAGTCGGGCCCGATGTGGTTGCAACTCGGTCCTGACCTCGTTCCACCTTCTTCTTAGTTGGCTTCTCTTGTTCTTCTTCATGGCTTGCTTCTCTCTTTCCCGCTTTAGCTCGGCCTTTGCCCCATGTCTCGACCCTCCTTCAAACCGATCCTTGATTCATGCCAAATAACCTACAAAACACATAAAAGGTGCGTAGTCTCCGAATCTCATAGAAATACGGGAACTAGGCTAAAAAGGAACAAAACGCACAAGAAAAGGGGAAAAAGAAACATATTTACAAAGGAAATCACATATGAAAACACCACCAAATAGAGAGACATCAAAATACCCCATACTTAAACTTGCTTGTCCTCAAGCAATAACAATGTAAGCAAGACCGAAACATAATCTTCAAGTAAAGCCTCGTATGAAAACACATTTTAAGCACAAGTGATCGATATTCAAGCAAGATTACATCATCACACGTGATTAAGTGTTCCAAGGAATAAAGTCCATGCAACTAAGCCTCACTTTAGGGATATGTGAATGTGTATCACTCATCATGTGTTTGGGTTTAGCAATGAACACTCAAGCTCAAAAATCATGCAAGTAAGGACTTTACTATTGAAGCTAATATCACCAATTCCTCCACCTAGAGATGCCTAATGCAAAGTACACAAAGAATTTCGAACTTGGCTCACTGGAGGTCCTCAAAGAGGTTCCATTCAGCCGGGTTGTAATGGGGCTTTTGATATTTTTCAAGGTGGGAATTTATTTGGCCTTGTGGTGCTTACAATGGGGATTGAACAACCTAAACTCTCACCAACCTCACCAAATTCCACCATTACTTTCACACCCACCCAAAAGACTTAACATTTTCCTTTCAACCCAAAATTTCACTTAACATTCCACTTCATCTTTGCTCTTATGCTTTTTGTTGGATTTTCAACACTTTCTACATTTGGACCGACTTTCTTATGACATCGGGCCCGATGTGGCTTGTAACTCGGTCGGACCATTTTCTTCACTTAAGCTCTTTGCTTTATTCCACTTTACATTTCCAACATTTTCTTTCTTTCTTTTTCTTTCTTTTTTTTCATTTTTTTGTACAACAAAGATGCACTACCCACATGATTCATAACACCATTCTTTGCCCTTAAACCCAAGAGAATCTCAACCCTTCAAATACAATCCAAACCTCTCTTCTAAAGTCCAATCCCATAAGGGTCAAGTCATATAAGGCTAGGAATAATATTTTTGAGGAGTTTCAAATAAAGGCTTAGGCTAGAACGGGGCTACAAACAAAGGATTATCTTCATGGTAGGATATGAAACATTTATGTGACTAGAAGAATAAAGTTCAAAATCAATGTGACCATGCTAGGACAATTCTCATGGCGGTCTTGGAAAATAGATAAACACCGCAATAGCAAGTTTTACTAAGCATGAATGAGCTAATCACACAAGAAAAATGAGGGATATGCAAATATGAACAAGCATCCCTAAAATGGCCAAAAATCAATCTCACAAGGGTCACTCATACTTAGTTGCATAAGAACTCATCCTAGAACTCACATGTTCAATAAAACAAGCAAGATATCATGATCACATCAAAAGCAACATCATTTTTAGAGGCTAAACTATCCAAAAATATGCAAAGGAATTTACATGCTCTCATCATCATTAGCTTTTATTTTGGCAATCTAAGATGGGAATTTCTAGTCCAAAACCTACAAAACACAAAGTCTTTTTGTTGTTTTCAACACAATTTTTCAAATTTTTATGGATTTTTTGCAAAACTTTCTCTAAAACCAAAAACTCATCCATTCAAGACCAAATTAATCATCCATGTCTTTCCTCCAACCACTAACCAATAAGCAAACATCCCAAATACAAACTAGAAACACAAACTAAATATCCTCAAAATAATAAACAAACATAAACAAGTGAAATCATGAACACACTTACCCCCACCCCATACTTAAAATTTTGATGTCCCCATCAAACAAGGAAATCAAAACTTAAAAGCAAGAGAGAAGAGTATGAAAAGCTCACAATTTCTTATTCTTCAATGGCATGTATAGGATCAATCGAAGGGATTGTCACGTCTACGTCCTCTTTGGAGCCTTACTTGCCTCTCCCTCTCGTACACTTGCTCTTGGTAGAAGTCTTGTGGTGGTGGTTGAAGTTGAGGCTCCGGGCGTGTCCATTGGTCCTCACGAGAAGGGAAGTTCCCGCTCATCCACGTGTTGTAGCTATCTTGGACCCGCCACCTTTGGTCTTCCACCTCCCTAAGCTCCTCTACCTCTCGTCTAGTGTAGCCGAGGGCCCGATTCATCTCTTGTTGGCTAGCTTGGAAAGAGCTTTGTTGTTGAAGCATTTGTTGTTGTTGTTGGTACATTTGTTGTTGATGTTGGTACATTTGTTGTTGTTGGAGATTCACTTGATGGACCTCTTGGAGAACATTTTCTTGTTGAAGTTGGAGATGAGCCATTTGGTTGGCTAAGAAGGACATGTCCACCGGTTGTTGTTGCTCGGGAAACACCATCCCCGGACCGTACCATCGGGCATAGGCTTCATAACCGCCACCTTGGAATTGCTCTCGCCTTGCACCGCTCCCTTCTCCACGTTCATAATGCCTCGGGACCTCACCACCATGGAATGAACTGGACCGACGTTGAGGGAAGTCGGGCCCAACTTGGTGTGTACCTCGGTCCGCCAGTGTTGGAGCATGGTGCGTGGCTCGGAGGTCGGCCATCAAGCCTTGGAGGCTCTCATCTTCTTCACTTTGCCCTTGATCGACATCCATGTCCTCCCCACGAGGTGCAAACACGAAGTTGTCTTGGTCGGAATCCGGTGTAGATGGAGGAGAGGTAAACCGAATGTGTTGAGATTGTTGTCGCCTCCCTTCTCTTGCACCTTCGGGGTCACCAAATGAGTGTGGCTTGCCGGCCCACACTTGGTACCAATTTTGATACCGAGAAAGGTCATAGAGGTTGTGCACTAACCGGATCGACACACCATCATAGTTTGAGTGAGGGGCCAAGGAAATCATGTAGAACTTCTCCTTGATGATGTTGGCCTTCTTGAAATACTTCATGTTCATGAACTCAACACCATTCGGAGCCGGAGAATACTTGTCAAGATCAACTCCTGGACGCATGGTGAGCCTTGCTATCATCCCGCCGAAGTAGATCCAAGAGGAACTTTGGAAGTCCCGTACCATCTTGACCCACTCCCATGCAAGGTTCATGGGCTTCTCGGTGTTGAAGAGCATCTCATGGAGCAACATGATCTCCTCCTTCATCGGCTTGCTCAACTCATGACGAGCATAGATTGCACACCCCAAGACTCGCACCATGACCCGAAAAAGAGGGCTAGCAATCTCGGTTGTGGAGGCGCCCTTTCTCATCTCACTCTTCCCGGCCACATGACGCCACACTTGGTTCACCTTCTCATTGTTGACGCCGGCCTCTTCTCTTGGGCATGAAAACCCGAAGTAGGTAGCCAAATCCCTAAGAGTGAGATTGTGGTCCTCGTTGCCTAATCGGAAAGTGATCGCCCCTTCCTCATCCTCCACATTATCATAAGTGCACTCGAATGTGGCCATAAATTCCGAGGTGAGGGCGGGGTAGTGAGTTTTGTCCCACCTTAGCATTCCATTAAGACCGATGTGGGAGTAGCATCTTGGAAGGGATTGATCCATGTACATCTTCCTCACGGCTTCCCAATCAAGCCACCTCGTGTGGTGCTCAAGCGCCATATATCTTTCATAATTCTCCACTTGCTCATCATCCTCCAAATAGACATCATCCAACTTCGGCTCTTTCCTCGTCTTCTTGGACTTCTTCCTTGGCCTTTCCACATGAGAGGATGAAGCTCTTGTCTCCATTGTACCTACACACATCCAAACAAAAGGATCCAAGATAAACTCCATACAACCCAACAAAAGCACTCATCAACGCACAACAACATTTCAACACAAAGGGAACCCCATACTTAGTCTCTAGACTCACATGCATCTCAATCCAACATAAATCATCATGGACATCTTCTAACAATAGCTAAGCAAATGATCATTCTACATCATGATTAGGCTATAGCCAACAATTAAACACATGAATCCACATGATATCACAAGAAGAGAGCAAAAACAACAAGGATCGACTTCCAGCCTATGTCGGGCCCGACTTACTTAACCTCGGTCCGACATGTTGGACCGACTTTCACACCTCGGGCCCGATTCTCCTGGGCACATCGATCTCGACCTAGTTCATGCTTCGACTTCTAGCCTCAAATCAACCCAAATCACTCTATCATGCACTTAAATTTCAAATTCAACCATCAAACGTCCCTAATCGAAGTTCTAAATGGATCTAAGCATGCATAAACAACTTTAAAGCTCAATTTCACAAATCATGCAAATCCACCATTGATGCTAAAGCTCAAGCTCTCAATCAAACATGGCATTACTCAATCTACGCAATGAAAGCACAAAATTTTCAAAGAAATAAGTAGAGATCGAGTAACACATACCAGATTCGAAGAGTATTTGAACTTTTGAACAAATAAGCAACTTAGAACTCAAATTTCCTAGATCTAGATCTAGATGGGGGACGAAGGACTATATTGAACTCGAGATTTCTACTTGGATTCGGGTTTGGGAGGCCTTTTTGTGGTTGGAACGAGACGAAGTGGGGAGGGTGTGGATCGAGTATGGTGAGGGTAGGGGCGGCCGACTTTGAGAGTTTTTGAGGGAAAGGGGTTGTATTTTGGGAATGGTAGTTGATAATGAAGATGGTAGGTAGGTGGGGGATAATATTTAATGGGGAAAAGGGACAAATTAGGTCAAGGGCAAAATTGGCATTCTAACTAGTCGAATCAAGTTGGACCGACTTCATGGACCGATGTCCCTATGTCGGGCCCGACTTACCTGGGCTCGATGTGGGAGTATTCGGGTCGCCAATTTTACTCCATCCTCATGCAACTTCTTTCCCATATTTCCATTTAAATATTTCACCTCAAATCCTACACAACTTTGAAGGATGCACAACACCATAAATCCACAAAACACTAGATAGGGATTGGTTAGAGAAAACCTAAGCTAAACTAAGAAAATCAAACTAAAATTACGAAAAGAAAGCTACTAGCTCGGGTTGCCTCCCGAGAAGCGCTCGTTTAGAGTCACTAGCTTGACTTCCTAACCTCAACCTTATGGCGGGTGAAACACGGTGAATTGCTCGCCATTGTTATGCCCATTTCCATTGCCTTCATACCCATAAAACCACCAACGATGGTCTACATAGGCATGGCTCTCCGATCTCGGGCCTATCTCATCATACTCCTCTAACGGATGAGATTTCTCCTCCTTGCTTGCTCCATCATGTTTTTCTTTTCCTACACCATAGTCATCCAAAGTATTCCTAGGATATTCTACCAAATCACCTTTTAAATCACTAAGGCAAATGTAGGAGTCTCCTAAGTCATCGTTCAAATTACTCAAGCAAATGTAGGAATCAAAATTTTGGGAAGAATTGTGATCTTCACCAACATTAAAAGGATATGAGTAAGGATACTCTTCATCTCTTCTTGAGCTAGCATTGATCCTTGACTCATCTTGATCCTTAAGTTGCTCCAACAACTCCCTTACTTGTATTTGTTCATTGAAGCTTTCATCACCCCTTAATGCAACAACCTCCCTAGCAACTTCCACTTCTTCACTTTCTCTCTTGGCACTCTCTTCAAGTTCAAGAATGGCCAAGGCGTCCGGCTCATTCAAAGCCTTGTTGAAGTGAAAATCGACCTTCTCTTCCCCAATCTCAAAGGAAAACTTGCCGTTCTTGACATCAAACCTTGCCCCCTCCGTAGCTAAGAATGGTCTCCCTAAGATTATTGGAACCAAGGGATCCTCATGCATGTCCAAGATCACGAAATCATCGGGGACAAAGTACTTTCCAACCCGCACCGGAACGTCATCCAATATTCCTTTGGCCTTGATGATGGAACCGTCGGCCATAGTTAGGGACATATCGGCCGGCTCCATTTCACCCAAATTTGCTCTTTTCCAAATGCTAGCGGGCATCACCGAAACACTTGCCCCAAGGTCACATAAGGCCTGGAAATTTTGAGACCCCACACCAATGGTTATAGCAAAACGACCGGGGTCTCCTAGCTTTTGTGGTAACTCCAAGGTCTTGACTTCATCTTGCATTTCCACTATGGACCTCTTCTTGCTCAAAATCTCCTTTAAAAACATGGCATAAGATGGCATCTCACTCAATGCGTCGGTGAACGGGATAGAGATGTTCAAGCCTTGCAAGAGTTTGAGAAACCTCTTGAACTTGTTCTCAACAACATCTTCTGGCTTCTTCGAGGGATATGGAAGAATTGTTGCACCTTGAATCTTGCTTGGATCAACTTCTTTGGACTTCCCTACTTCATTTGCAACACTTCCTGGTTGGACCGACTTGGGCACCATGTCGGGCCCGATGTTGGGAATCTCGGTCCTGGACAGAGGGGTTGGATCGAGGTCTGTGTACGTCGGTCCCGAGTTGCTCTCGACCTCGGTCCATGGTGAAGGAGTCGGTCTTCTTGCTGGGTCGACTTCGGGGAACTTCGGACCCGACTTGCTGGGTAAGTTGGTCCGACTCTCTTCATTCTTCTTAGGCACGTGTGGCTCGGGTAGGTTTCGGCCACTTCTCAATCCAATTGCCCGGACTTCATTTTGATTGTTTTGAGCTCGAGGATTCTCCTCGGGTCGGCCCGGAAGTCTTCCATTCTCTCTTGGGGCTTGAGTCGCAATTTGAGCAAATTGATTGTCGACTTGCCTCCTCCATGCACCAAACTCATTGAATTGGGTCCTCATCTCCTTGAACCCATCTCTCATCTCTTGAGCAAATGTTTGTAACTCATTGAATCCCGGTGGTCTATATGGTGGTGGTGGCGCCCTTGGCTCGTTTTGGTTGAAGTTGTTGTTGTAGCCTTGAGCTTGACCGTTGTTCCACCGGCCATTGCCACCATTGTTGAACTTGCCTCTTCCACCGAAATTTCCTCGAACATAGTTTGCCTCCTCAATTCGCTCGGCCAAGCGCACTTGGCTCTCATTCGGACAAATTTGTGTAGCATGTGCAAAGGATCAACACTCCTCACAAGCTCTAGCATTTTGCTTGTAGTAGTGGACTTGCCTCTTAAGCTTGCTCACTTCACCTTCAAGGAATTGGAGCTTCACATCCCTATCAATGTCTTCTCCCTTTGGATCATATAACTTCCTTGCACCTTCAGCTTGAACTTTCACCTCCTTGCTAGCTTGACTCACCCCATACATGGCCTCATAATCGGATAGCTTGTCAAGTAGCTCCCAAGCTTGATCCGGTGTCAAGTCTATGAACCCACAATCGGTGTGGAGATTGAGCTTGTCCTTCGTTACCGGATTGATGCCTTGGAAAAAGATGTCTTGAAGCACATATGGTTGTTGGCCATGAGTAGGACATTGGCGCAACATCTCCTTGAAACGGTCCCATGCTTCGAAGAGGGGCTCATTCGGACCTTGTTGAAAGCTTGCAATCTTCCTTCTTAACTCGGTTGTCTTTGAGGGCGGGAAGAACTTCATCAAGAAAGCATCATAGAGTGTCTTCCAAGTTGTGATTGACCTAGGAGCTTGGCTCTCGAGCCAATGTGCGGCCTTGCCCCCAAGTGACCATTTGAACGCCTTTAGAAGCACATACTCCAATGTCTCCTCATCGGTAGAGATCGTCTCACACATGTCCACAAAGCGTTTGACGTGCTCTATGGGACACTCATGTGGACGGCCCTCGAATTGATGACGCTTGATGAGGGAGATGAATTGCATCTTGATCTCAAAATTCTTGGCAACCTCGGGAAGCACAATAGCCAGCTCGGGTACCCTCAACTTCGGATGCATGTATTGGCGTGCATTCCGGGGTAGAGCGTTGAGTTGAGCCTCGGCTCTCATCCGTTGCTCCCGTTCTCTTCTTGCCATCTCCTCTTGATTGTCCCTCTCAAGTTGCAATCTAGCCATTTCGGCCCTAAGTTGAGCCAACTCCTCATCAACATGGAGAGCTTGATTCGCCATCCTTTTCCTTCTTCGGGCTTCCTTGAGAATACTTTCCGGATCACTCACAAACTCAAGCTCAAGTGTTTCTCGGGAGGAACGAGCTAGCATACACCTATGAAACAAAAACACAAACCAAAACAAATCAAAAACAAACAAAGGGTTTGGGCTATTCCCTCACCCAAATCACTACCAAAACACAAGAAACTCACCAAATTGGCACTCAATGCACTTAGACTTCCCCGGCAACGGCGCCAATCTTTTGATCGCTCTCGGATGCGAGGGTCAAGAGATACAATTTATAACCCGACCCCTTTGTAGTACGTGGTGGGTGTCGAACACTCGGGAAGTCTACTCGATCGATGTGCCTAGATACTAGGAAGCTAGAAAGGAGAGCATAAAACAAAGGAAAACAAAGAAAACAGTCGGGACCGACACTGAGGTCACGTCGGGCCCGAGGTTGACGACAAGAGGAAGTCGGGACCGATACTGGGTAAGTCGGGCCCGAGGTAGCTGGGGATGTCGAACTCAAAGATTTTAAACGTAGATCTTGGGCTTTTGGGTTCCTTCCCTAGTAGATTAAGGCTTTTCCACCCCAATTCAGGCAATGAGTGATGATCGGACTAGGATCGAGTGCTTTCGCCCTTGTTCCAACCACATCTACACCTCCATCCATGGGGAAATCCCCTTCGAAGCAAGGTCTTGAGATTGACACATGTTCACTTTCGCTACTTTGCCAATCTCAAGCCTTGATTCCCAACTTTCGCAAGGAATTGTAGCTCTATGTAGAGTGGGTTCCTTAGATCAAACACTCAAGGCTATGGAATTGGGGTTTCTAGCCTAAACCTAGCTAGGGTTTTCCCCCATAACCCAAGATCAAGGAGATCTACTCCATGAGACAAGCAAAGAAAGCAATCAAATCAAAAGGGAAAGCAATCATCATAATCAATCTCAAAACAAAGCAAAGTTTCATTCAAATCCAAAGCAATCCACAAATCCAAATCAAGGGTTTTCAAATCCACAAGAACAAAGAAAATCAAAGCAAATCTACCAACAAAACCTATCAAGACTTCCTCCCTTGGCCGATTCTCTCTCCCTTCCTTCTCCTCTCCTTCCTCCTTGCTCTCCAAGTATCCCCTTGGTTCCCTTCTTTTTGTGTGTGTGGGAACCCTTTCTTAGAAGACAAGAGGGCCTTTTATAGATTAGATGAAGGGCAAAAGTGGAAGTCCACAAATTCGTGCCTTGGAGCCCAAGTAGTTCGGTGACCGACTAGGACCGACACGGAGGACCTCGGGCCCGAGTTACTGTGCATCTCGGTCCGAGGTTGGAGACTTCAAAGTCGGGCCCGATGTGGTTGCAACTCGGTCCTGACCTCGTTCCACCTTCTTCTTAGTTGGCTTCTCTTGTTCTTCTTCATGGCTTGCTTCTCTCTTTCCCACTTTAGCTCGGCCTTTGCCTCATGTCTCGACCCTCCTTCAAATCGATCCTTGATTCATGCCAAATTACCTACAAAACACATAAAAGGTGCGTAGTCTCCGAATCTCATAGAAATACGGGAACTAGGCTAAAAAGGAACAAAACGCACAAGAAAAGGGGAAAAAGAAACATATTTACAAAGGAAATCACATATGAAAACACCACCAAATAGAGAGACATCAATCCTCTTGATGCTTCAAGGATTCGTCCTTGATTGTGTCAAGTTGTATTAAGATGAGTCTCTTGTTCATTCAATTTGGTTCTCATTTTCAAAGCAAAAAGGGTCTCTTTGTTGTTTCAATTGGTTCTTCTTATTATCCTTTATATTCATGTTTTGTCTTCAATTTCAATTTCCTTCCGACATTTATTATCTTATCTCTTGTTGTTGTTTGTGTCGAGTTCATGGTGTTGAAGATCGGGCCATCGTCGGGCTAATCCCCTATCATGATCAATGTGACTTGGATTGAAGAAAATGACGATGTTTTTGATGTGGATGTTCACTTCTGAAATCTAAAAGTCTAAGTTTTTTTACTGGTGTTGCTGGTAGCTGCTCTTAAATACAAGGAATAATGATGTTATTCATGTTTTCTTTTCTTTTGGTGTTTCAATTTTAAGGTTGAAAATTTGAAATAAAGTATTGTTAATTTAACAATTATCAAACTATGAATTCCATATTCTCGATTGTTTATATTCATTTCATATGCTAAGATTTTATTTTATTTTCATTTCATTTTATATTGTATATGAAATTGTAATGGTAAAGGGTTATGTAAATTAAGAACAAGTTCTTTAACTGGTAAGAGTAGATCTATCAATTAACTAAGATGATGGTATCGACAAGCTCGTTGAACTTGATCGAGTTGTTCCCATTGGAGTTTATGTTGGCTAAGATGGTGTAGAATTGTGTTAGGGACCCGTCTTAGTCAAGATAAAACTGCTTGAATACATACTTGAGGTTGCTCTTGACTTAGTCATAATGGTCCGACTTCATTTTGCGTGTAAGAGAATTTTGAATTACTTTAGGAAAATTGAGGTACAGAGTGGTCAATATGGTTTTGATTGGGTGTATTAAGGGTTGTCCTTTTGTGGTATGTCGTTTGTTTATGATCTAGGTTTAGAGGGTTGTCTCCTGGTGTAAAGTTATTCGTGACTTTTGGAACAAACTCATTACAATATTTGAAGGGTAATTTGTAAACCAAATTTCAACAAATTCACAACAATATATTAGTATAATTTAGAGTAAGAAGAGTTGAGCGCATAATGCAACACTAGCTCTAATTTGATAAAATACAACACCAATGAAATACTTTAACTATACACATATCACATCAATAGAAACTGAACTGAATTTTATAAAGTGTAAGAAATTAAGTGATTATGAAACGAGACACTCTAATCTAGCGCTACCTTTGTTCTGATGTTCCACAGAACTACTTCCACACTATAATCTAGCATTGTTCCTCCAAAAAATTGAACAAAATAGATGGGTGAATAAAAGGCACATTATGGCACAGATTAATCCAATCACATCTTACTCTTTTTTCAAATCCCATGCCTTCTTTTTTTAACAGAATGCTTGTTTGTCAATAGTTGATAATCCCATAAAAAGCCCATCGACCTAAGCAAATCACTTGTATGTGCCATATGCAGCGTTGTCAAAAAATTGATGCAGCAATGCATATTGTTCAACCAATAATTTATTATATCAAATACTGTATAATTTATCATATCAAATACTAGATCAAAAAATTTAAGCAACAATGCATATGTATCATATGCAACATAATCTCAAGTTCTGCACAACGCCACAACCTATCAGATGCTTGGTCAATCAAATGCACTAGATTGATGACTTGAGGGATATAAGTTAGTACTTTAAAAATTCATCTTGCTACTTTGGAGCAAAGAAGAGAGCAACTTTGGTTGAATTCTGCATTCAAATACAAAATTAGCTTAAATATATACTAAGAGAGAGGGATGCATGGTCATGTAGATAACAAATCAGACAAGGATACACACCCAAAAGCAAAGAAATAAAAAGTACATTACTTGCTAATAAGACTCAAGTCATGAGGATAGACCACCATTAGCAAACCAAGAAGCTTGCTTGCTTGTTGACAAATACAGCTTCAAAACAAATCACACAGTAAGCAACTAATTTAAACATCGCTTTCAAAATAAACAACAAGCAAGAAACATAGATACATTTTAGGAGAGAACAAAACAAAGGTACTGAAAAGAGACCATCCTGAATACTCTCTATCAATAATGAGAGGAATTTCTCCTTCACCTATCTACAGAGGATATATAAGAGCATTTAGTAACTCTATTTGAATAAGTGAATGTGAAAATACCATAGACTTAGACATTATATTTGCATATCCTAGACCACCAATCCGCAAGCTTCTGACAGAGGATTGTCACCGAGACATTTGACAAAATACATTTTACTTTTAGATAAATCTCCCAAAGGACCAGCTTCAAGAATTACCATATATAAAACTCAATTCTTTAACTATTATCTCATCCTTCATTGCTACAGAAGTAACAATGACCTGAAATTACAGCTGATGGTGCGCAAAATAAACGCTAAATAATCTAGGGAAGTTAGTGAACATAAGAAAAGGAATTACCAAGCCACGTTATGTATACGCATTCAAGCATAAATTGGGTGGTGACGTACACTTGCATGCATGGAATATACCCATGCAAAATACCATTAGATGTGTGCGTACGAGAGTTTCCTTGTGCATAATTGCACTTGATCCCATGGATGGGCCAAATTTAAGGCCATGGGCTTGGCCCATTAAATGTTAAGCAAATCGGCCTTTAGTACGGCAAGTGAGGCCATGTACATATCAAATCACTCATTAAAAAGAAATGTGAAATTAGCCATTCTCATGTGGAATCCACGTAGGCATTTGAAATTGCAAGTGCCAAATTGCACAGCACTCATGAAAATTGTCCCACATTGAGAATCAACGCGAGTACCCAACAAACAAAACACTATATATAGGTGATGCATGGTACGAAAATAAAGGTCAACAATCCCCTCTGGCTCGAGAACTATCTCGTTTTCCAAAGCTCGACGTGTTTGATCTCCGAGTGAGATCGCGCTATAAACGGTATGAAGTCTAAAGGCTTTATTTGTAAAGAGCACAAAAACATCCAGCTGAGGGGTAGGGAGGAGGAATAATCCAAGTATGAAAACTGTTCGGTTGTACGAATCCCGAGAGTTAGTATTTATTGAATTCCCATTTATAGCGCGTATTATATCGGGTTTCAACAACAACCACAGTCAAACAAATGACAATCTCAACAATGTAAAAGGTTACCATTCTAACAATAGAAGTAACTTAAAGACCAATACCTCAAACACCGATCTCTTTATGCTGCTTGGAGACATTAGATCACCCATTGCCTCTCTACATCTATACTAACCGACGATCCATCAACATCCCTAATATAGTACTCCTATAAAAAAAACATTAATCAAATTATGAACAAAGATTAGCATTTGGTTATAAGAAATCCTTATGGGGGGATTCCCACATTGGAAATCCATGACCTCCAATGTGTGGTATATAAGTGGAAGGTTCCCCACCCTTATTGGTTAGCTTTTAGGGGTGGTTCTCCTTTCATTTAGATATCCTGTAACAATCATTGTTACAAGATATCTAAACGGAAGGGGAACCACCAAAATGTTGTTTATATGATCTAAATTCATGACTCTCTAACACGATATATGTTGATTAAATTATCTTCTTTTCTAGCCAAAATGTATTAAGAAGGTACTTATAGATACATATTATAGATAGTGGCATTGGAATATACAAATGACAACAAAAAATTATAACACCCCCTTCCATACCTTGGAGGTATTACCGCCAGTAACCACGATTAAGACTAAACCGAAGCTACAAAAGCCTTTAAACTGACTAAACAATCTAAAAAAAGTGAAAGCTCGATTCACTTAAATCAAAAGTATGAAAGTGGAAGACCACAAAATGTTATAAAAGAAATTAAACTTTATTACTTAATAATTCAACTTTACAAAGTTTCAAATATGTTGCAGCGGAATTAAATACCAAGGAACTTATAAAGACCTTAGCTTTTATACAAGATGATAGAACAAACTTCTACAAAGTCTTCACTAAAAGAGAATCCATAAACTCTCAACTTCTTCTATCTTGGTTGAAGCTTCGCAGTGGCCCAAACATGGTCTTCATTTAAGTATAACTTTTGGAAACCTTTCTTCATCTTCTCAAACTTTAACTCTTTGGATCTACTTCTCAATTCAACTTTCAAGAACATCTGATGTGTCGTATACAAACGGTGGACACCAGCCGGCCATGCAATTGAATAAAGTGGTCGGGTTAGTCTAAGAAAGACTAAGCACGTGGAGAAATTGGTTGGTTCCTATGGTAGTGACTAAACATATTGGCATCTTAATCCGAATAACAACCGGTCGATGATCCAACGTTAGCAGTCCCATAGAGGATAAGAATGAGGCATGCGGATTCAGGAGATGGGACACCACAACTTGTGGTTCCTTTATGAAACATGAACAATTGTTGGGAACTTATATTAATCACATAACATTTTGAAAATCCTACGTCGACTAATCAGATTGACTTAATCAAAGTTTGATTAAGAATTATTCATAACTAGGAGGAAGAATGGTTATTGAATAGACTAACCATCCTGTTACATTAATGTGCTTAACGCACTTATCTTATATTACTTTCAAAACTTTTCCCAAACAAGTTGGTGGCTTTTAATCGGCTCGAACTACTGTTGGTGGAACACAATGCTACCGAGGTCAGAGGGCATGTTTCATCCTTGAACAACGAATAGCACGGGTCCCAATGATGGAGAGATTAGAGGGCCTATTTTATCCATAATCCTCTACCAATACATATTAATAAATGCACATAGCTAGAGTGCATAGTCACCCCTCAAGCGTAAAGCGGGCCAATGGCCATGACCTTAGTATTAGGAGATTAATATTGATACTACCTAATACGAGTTTTAAAGAGATGCTTCCGAGACTAAGCTCACATCCCTGAACTAAGTTAATCCATATCAATGTCTCAGCATGGGACAATTAAACATACAAGGTAACATACAACGGACCTAAATCGAGTTCTAGCACGAAACTGAATAAACAACATGGTCATTATTTCTAACAAATATCACAACCTATCATATTTTATTAAGCACACAAGTTGTTCACAACACAAATACTAAATGGAATTTAATTCCTCATTTGATAACAATAATGCAAGAGAGAACCGTCCACTTGCCTTATATGAGATGTCTCCTCTTACGGTGATTAGTTCCATCTCGAACGATGTGCATCCAAGAATCTGGCTCGGGTTGTACCGGAAAAGAATAGAGAAATAAATCATAATCAATTTATCTATATTACAAGATTAAGCACGACAAATTATTATGTCCTTATAATAATTTGTCAAAACTTGCTTGACTAAATCCGACTTTATAACTTAACCAATTACAAGATTTGATAAATCACACTTTAGAGGATTTAATATGAAAATTCAACTTTGAATAATCTTATCCTAAAAATCATTCTACAATATAAGTCAAGCTCGAAAGGCGGAAATTACTTAATAGCACACTTTCGGGATTTGCTTGCACGCAAATCGAGGTGGCATGCAAAACGAGATATGTGAATCAAGGTGATCCATCGGAATTCATGGAATGCATACCGAGGCAAACACGGGTCCAACATCCTTGCCTTTTTTCATTCTTTATTTCCCATTTCTTTTCACTTAAATCCATATAAAGTCCCGAAAAATAAGCGAGCAACAAGTCAACTTCGTCGATGTCCAACGTCTTCGTTTGATATCCGTTTGGGGTGATTCAAGCGACAGTTGGAATTACTAATCACCTTCTATCTATTGTTGGCAACGGATGTTTAATTAGTTAAGTGAAGACGAAGAACAGAGGTGACAAAAATCACTTGTTGAAGCTGAATTTCTTGGCAAAAGAAATCAGCAGCAAAGTTGGTCGTGAATGCTTGTTCACCGGCTTCTAGACGCGATACTAGAGGCGGGTCGCAACGGGACCTATGACAGCTAAACCCCCGAAAATCACTCGTCGAAGCTAAATTTTGGGGAAAAAGAACCCTCTCTATACTGTTGGTGGTATCGGAAAGATAGGTGGCCCGAAAACGGCGCACGAAACCCCCAAAAACAGCTCAACACCACTTCAAATAAAATTTGGAAAATCATTTCAGAATCCAAAAATATCGTTTCAGCTCAATTCTTGATCAAATCAATTCCAATCTCTTAGAGTTATTGTAGATCACGTTCTCCTCATAATTCAAGCTTTGAATCAACAAATTTGGTTGAGAAACGAAGGAGAAATCTATGATAGAAGTTCGATTGAATATTGGGCCAAAACATGGGAGATTTTCGAGTAGTTCCATCATCTCCCACTTCCTCATTACCACTAGGGATGCACATGGGGGAGGGGCGGCGCGAGAATGCATTTCCCGTTCCCATACTCGAATACTATTATGCCCTCATCCGTCCTCGTCCCCATTTAATCCCCGCGGGGAACGGGGCGGGGAATCCACGTCGGTTATCGGGTTGTTAACGGGGCCCCGTTTATTATAAAAAAAATATTTTAAACTTTAAAAAAATTACAAATATCAAATTTATTAACATAAATTTTAAATTTTATTATACAATTTGTAGGTATATATAAGGTTTTAAATTAAAAACTACAATTATATTTAAAATCTATAGGTGATTACGAGGACGAAGACGGCGCCGACCTTAGGCTGCAAGCAGCTGCGTTTTGACTATAAGACAAAGGCATGACTTTTTATAAAATTATTAGTTCCATCTTGAACTAAAAATCTATCTTGGTGTAATAATGGTCGGATTGGTCTTAAACATAAGGGCATGCACATCGGATATAAATTTAACAGATCTTGAGGGGCTCATTGAAAAACAATAATAAAAAAATTAAAGTGTTGCTTGGATCGATACAAAAAAGATCGAAATTGGATCTCACAAAATGGAGCTCATGGGATATCTGCTACAATATTAACGTGCCACATGGCATATAATCAATTGCCATGATTTATTCTTGGCGTTTGATTATAAATAAATTAATAATCTGTTTTTAACAAGTTTAATTATTAAAAAAATAAAATAACTATACCAAAATTCATAATTTTTTTATCTATCCATAGAGACTAATTTTGTATATATTTGAAATATTTTAAAATTAATTTGTATTTTGGGTTGTTTTAGGGTAAGAAAACACACACACACACACATTTACATTATCAATTGTTATTTATTTTATTTATCCATAGACACTAATTTTATATTTTTTAATTCATTGATAAATTACATATGAATTTTTTTATGTCTACCAATGGTTTTGCATCCACCCATGGTTTTGGTTGCTCATGGCTTTTATTTACCCATTCTTTTATATCTACCCGGTTTTGGTCTACCCGTGGTTTCTTAGGATGGTTTCTGATTGAATAACCCTAGTTTTTTTTCTATTTATATGGGCATTACACATTCTCACAATTTACACATATCTTCCAAGTCTCTTTCAAGAAGTTATTTCTCTAAAATGAATCTGAATGATCCAAATCATCCACCACCACACTACTCCTATAATTATCCAAATGCTCCAACACAAAACTCCTTTGTTCATCCAATGAATCCTGAACCACAATATTCATATGCTGATCTTGCATACCATCAACAACTCCTCCAACATTCTCTTGGCAATCCATATGCTAATGTGGTGCAAGCATCCCAAAACTTTGGGAGCACCCAATCATCACCAAATCCCTATCTTCCCTCAGATTCTAACCCTGACCTAACTCCCAACCTTTTGAAAACCCTTTGTATAGCACCCAATCCAGTGATCGTGGAGCTCGTTCTCATGGATCTCGTGGTCGTGGAGTTCATTCTCGTGCCAGAGATGAAGGAGAGGATGATTCTTCCGACAACAACGAAAGAACGAGAAATGTGGCATGGAGCCATGATGATGAAGAACTCTTGGTGAGTTCTTATTTGAACGTCAGTGAAGATCCAATCACGAACAACGAGCAAAAGGTGGAAGCTTTCTGGAAGCGATTCAGGTATTACTACAATAGGGAGAAATCTGAACTCAAAGTCCCTCGAGGCAAGAAATCGTGTAAGTCTAAATGGGATAGAATTAACAAAAGTGTAGGATTGTTTGTAGGTTTTTATGAAAAAAACTAACAATTCAAAAGCTAGCAGGATGTCGGTAGAAGATGTATTGAACGACGCTCATGACAAGTACTATAAGACGCAAGGCCACAAATTCCCCGATGAGAATTGTTGGAAAATTCTCCATGTCGTGCCAAGATGGTCATCCCAGTGGAATAGGAAAGTTAATCGCTCCACTCCACGCTCGGGAATCGGGACTTCCAAGAGATCAAGGGAAGATACCGAAGGTGATCCTTCCAACCCAGATCCAGAAACTTCAACAAGTATGTTGAATGAAGATCTTATCCAGCACCCAATGGGCATTAAAAAGGCTAAGAATCCAGTGAGAGGGAAAGGGAAAGGAGCCACCTCAAGCTCCATCAATGTTGAGTTGTCTACGCGTATGGAAGAGGAGAATTTGGAAAGGGAGAAGGAGTATGCAACTTATAAGATGGCAGAAATGCAACTTAAGGAAAAGAAGCTTTGAGCCAAGCAGATGAGGGAATATCGGGCTTTGTGTACTTCTGATGAGCTTGAAGCACTGAAGTAAGCTATGAAGAAAAGACCTTGGCCTTCCATAGTCTTTAATTTATTTTATAATCAGAACCTTGTTTTAATGTTTCATGTTATTTAATTTTCTTTCTATTTCAACTTTTCATTTGTATGCTTTCGGTTTCAATGTGTTTGATGTAGTGTGTGTCCTTGTTTCCTTTGTTTCAATTAATGTAATGTAAGTTTATTTTAGTTTTCAATGCATTAAATTTGGTTAATTTGAATCTTATCTTCTGCAAAAATGAGTCATTTTCAATGTAATAAAGGTGGTCAAATTGAATGAGTGGCATGCATGTAATCTGCAGAATGGCATGCATGCAATCCACAAAGACTAGTCACCTCAATAAGTGGTGGAAGAGTGGCATGTGATGTGTGTAAGAGACTAGTAACCTCAAATAAATAATGGAGGATGGCATGCATGTTGGAAGAGACTAGTAAGCTCAACCATTTAAAATTTGAAAAGTATTTCGATTTGTGTTAAACTAGCCTTGGGATTTCTATATAAACCATTCAAACTCAATCTCCTCACTCTCCGACTATTCTAGTATCAATAGTGATGAACCAAATGAGGCAGAAATTACTTATAGCAATTGGCAAGCTGCATACTAACAACTTCAAGTTGATATTCAACAAGATGTAGAAGCAGAAAGTTCAATAACCCAACATCGTCGATGCCATTTTGAGAGAGGAAGGGAAGAAGGGCATGCTAGACTATTCAATGATTACTTCAGTGAGATACCAACATACACGGATGCCCAATTTCGACGAAGGTTGCGAATGCATAGGACCAGTTTCCAACACATTGTTGACTGGCTCTCCGATGCGATGCCATACTTCCAACAAAGGCCAGATGCTACCGGGAGGCAAGGTTTGTCCCAATTACAAAAATGTATTGTTGTCTTAAGCCAATTAGGTAATGGAGTTGCTTCAGATGCTTGTGATGAATACATACGTATTGGTGGGGAGACTACAAGGAAATGTTTACTCCACATTGTAGATGGTGTCATAAATTTGTTCGGCGATGAGTACCTAAGGCGACCAACTCCAACGGACTTACAACGCCTACTTCGCATAGGAGAAGCACGATGATTTCCTAGGATGTTGGGCAGCATCGATGAAGCACGAGGATTTCCTAGGATGTTGGGCATCATCGATTGTATGCATTGGAGGTGGAAGAATTTTCCGGCTGCATGGGCAGGGCAATTTCACCGTGGAGATCATGACGGTCCGACGATTATCCTCAAGGCCATTGCATCATATGACATGTGGATTTGGCATGCATTCTTTGGTACACTAGGTATGTGCAACGATATTAACATTCTTCATCGATTACCTTTTTTTGATGATGTTCTGCAAGGTGTAGCTCGACCCGTAAACTTTACGGTCAACATGCATCAGTATCCCATGGTGATGAGGATCGAAATTGATGATGTAAGTGCAAGGCCACTTGGACGCTCTCTTCACGCCGAGGGAATGGATGGTGTGCTCGGAAAATGGACTTGGTGGACGTGTGAAGGTTTGGGAGACCAGAGATGGATGTTGGAAGATGAAAGGTGTTGGATATAGATGAGTTTAAGGTATGGATATGACTCACCACACTCAAAACTCAAACTACGAGATTCAAGGACAAGGATGTGACGCACCTTTCTCTTGGATCATAAGGATGATCCGATATTACTCACGAATCAATGGGATTGTGTCCATACACCACCTCGAAAGGAGTGTTCTTAGTGTCTGAATGCACCGATCGGTGACGAGCACTTTTACATCACTATAAAAGCACTGTCAAAGAAAATTCCTAACTTCCTAACCTTAGCAAAGTGGAAGTAAGGGTCGAACCCACAGAGCCTCGGAATACTTGTATTTAAGTAGTATTACTAAATTCAAGGGGGATTTTATGATTGTAAACTAAAAATCTAAGTAATTAAAACTAATTAAAACAAAGCAAGTAAAGTGATTTAAGATTCAAATATGGAGAAAAGCGTCCAACTAGTTTTGTATCCGTTGCATACATGAGTTTTGATCCTTGATTATCCTTATTTCAATTTCCCTTGACTAATCTATTGTGAATTTATGAATTCAAGCTTAAAGTGGTTGTTAATATACACCGTCTTTAACAACCTTTTAACCAATTAACCTAGAAAACCTTCTATGTCAAGTTGATCACGCAATTAAGTTCAAAGCATTCAATAGAAACAATAATCACGAATTCCACCGTCTATTCATGAAGTCTTGTGATTAAATTCTCCGCCTTTGATTAACCTTATTCCACCGTCTATAAGTTTAATCAAAGGATTCATCCATGAACAATCAAATTCCACCGTCTATTTAATTATTCTAGTTGTACAACCTAGAAGTAGAATAGGTGATCAAGCTATTATAATCCTAAGCGAATTTAATCAATCAAGCATGGAGAGATTTAATCTAGTCAAGGCAAACTAAAATCATTCAAATCTCACAAACGGTCATGCATACAACTTCAACTAACTAGTTGGACATAAGAAATTTAGCTAGAAATTGTAATTGAAGAAAAATAAAACATACAAGACTCAAATTGGTCTTCAATTGCAAAACTTGGGTTTTGTCTCCCACAAATCTCCAAATTCTTCAAACTTAGAACACAAGAATAATAATAGCATAATCCCAAAATAAAACTTAAAGAAAGTATTTATACTATGTCTAAAAATATCCAAAAGCAATCCTAGAGTCGGCCCACAAGATCTCGAGGAGGCCCGAGTCAGCGTCCGATCAACGCGCCAGAGCGCGGCTTGGTTCATTGAGAGCGCGGACGCGCTATGTGGCTTTTGGCCGCGCTCCGCCTGAAGCAACTTTAGTGACACTTCGGAGGTTGTTTTGACCCCCTTTGAGTTGGAATTTTGACTCGGAGTACAAATATGAATTGTAGCTCTTCGAGTTAGCTTTCCAGTGATACAAAATTCAGCTTCATCCGACCACTTTAGCTCACAAACCAAGTATTGCAAAATAGAGGTGTCAAAACAAGACTCTAATGCAGTTTTTATCCCTCAAGCTCTTGGTTTGTGATTTTTTCCTCGGTTCTTCTCTTCAATGCTCACCACGCATCCCGAGGTCCGGTCTTTATCCTCTCATCCGCCCATGATTCACCTTCCAACCTGTAATAAAACACACAAGCGCGTAGATTTCGAACTAAACCGAAATAAAACCTAAACTACAACTTAAAGCGAGAATCTAGCTAAACATGCATACAAACGGGAATAAAAACATGCTCTAAAACCTATACCTATATGCTCTATCAAATTTCCCCATGCTTGAACCTTGCTTGTCCTCAAGCAAGACATAAATTCAAAACACACCACAGAAATGCAATCATACATCCATCTTTAATCAAACAAGCATTTCACACATAATCAAAACCCGACCAAGACTTCTCAGCATGTATTATAATAAGCAAAAAGTAAAGACCATTCATCCATTTCTAGACCTCACCAAGGTATATGTGTTTGCACTCAAACTCTCAAGTGTTTAAGGACGTGTTTCAGTCAATAATCAACCATGAAAACTAGACTACCATAAGCTTGTATCAACGTACTAAATCTCCACCGCTGGGGATCAAACACATAACAAAAATCATGAGGTCTTTTTAAGGCTTGTAATAGGGTCAAGGTGAAGAGAAATTTGGAAGGGATAACATTTGGCATGTGGTTCTAAATCCGAGATAAAGAACTAATCCTAACCCAAACTTCAACACATTCTTTTCTTACTTCTCCCAAACTCTTTCTTTCTCAACTCCATTAACACTTTCTAGCTCTTTGTTTCTTTCCTTTCTTTCTTTTCCCTTTTCTTCAACTCTCTCTTTGCTTTATGAAGACTACTAACAATTGTATTCAACTTTTTATTTGCTTTGCAACATACTTTCATCTTCATTTTTTTTTTTCACTTTAAACACAAGAGTTTTATTTCCTCTTTCCATCTTTTTCTTCCAACTCCCCCATACTTATATATAACCCACACAAAACAAAACACAACCTAAAGTCCTAAATTCCGGATCCTGTGTCAAGCTTATTATGCTAGGAAAATTTTGTGGAGCTACCAAAAATAGGCTTAAAGCTCAAAAGAAATGGGGTATCAAGAACATGGATCTTGTAAGGTATGAAGGGAAATAATAGGCTTATAAGAAACATTGCCTCAATCATTTTAATGCTATGTATTCAATCATATGAAGCAGTATTGACAAAGAGTCATAACGCAAGTTCTAGAGCTAGATAATCATGGTGATGCACTCAAGAATGTAGAGAACAAATATATCATGAAATGCCAATAATATCTCACAAGGCTAATTGTTAGAAAATACTTACAATATGCGTCAAAGTACTTGTCACCATCACCACTTTCCTCAAAGATGAATTGTAAGTATTCTATACTACCAACCTTAAACTCACTTGGTTCTATAGGCTTCTCCATGTCAATTGAGATTAAACTTGGCTCCTTGGTGCTCTCTTCAAGTTGAATTATAGGAATAAAATCATATTGAACATTAAAGTCACCCTCGTAACCCAACTCACTCTAGCGGATTCCTCCTCAACTTGCACTTGGGTGTCTAACTCAAGGGCATTTGATTCCAATGCAACCTCTCCCATCATTGAATGGGGAATTGGTAGAGATAATTCGCCTAGCATACATTGATGGCACATGTAGAAAAAGAAATCCCAACACTCTTGTGGTCCCATACACCAAAGCCTATGATTGCTCATGTACTCTGCGAGCCCTCGAGCCTGAAAATTCAAACCGTCTAGGATGCATTCACACAATTCTTTCTCACATGGATAATAACCCAGCAAAGTACCATAATCATGAATCTTTTGTTGTAGCCTAGCAAAATACTCATGAAAATATTCATCCTGTAGTTGTTTACATACAAACATAGCCATGGATCAGTAGCACAGGTGTTATAAACCGTAAGATAGGTTCACAACACCAAAAATAGTAATACTAAATAAACACAAATAAATAACCGAATCCCTGGCAACGACGCCAAATTTGACGAGCACTTTTACGTCGCTATAAAAGCACTGTCAAAGAAATTTCCTAACTTCCTAACCTTAGCAATGTGGAAGTAAGGGTCGAACCCACAGAGACTCAGAATACTTGTATTTAAGTAGTATTACTACATTCAAGGGGGATTTTATGATTGTAAACTAAAAATCTAAGTAATTAAAACTACTTAAAACAAAGCAAGTAAAGTGATTGAAGATTCAAATATGGAGAAAAGCGTCCAACTAGTTTTGTATTCGTTGCATACATGAGATTTGATCCTTGATTATACTTATTTCCATTTCCCTTGACTAATCTATTGTGAATTTATGAATTCAAGCTTAAAGTGGTTGTTAATATACACCGTCTTTAACAACCTTTTAACCAATTAACCTAGAAAACCTTATATGTCAAGTTGATCATGCAATTAAGTTCAAAGCATTCAATAGAAACAATAATCACGAATTCCACCGTCTATTCATGAAGTCTTGTGATTAAATTCTACGCCTTTGATTAAACTTATTCCACCGTCTATAAGTTTAATCAAAGGATTCATCCATGAATAATCAAATTCCACCGTCTATTTAATTATTCTAGTTGTAATTCAACCTGGAAGTAGAATAGGTGATCAAGCTATTATAATGCTAAGCGAATTTAATCAATCAAGCATGGAGAGATTTAATCTAGTCAAGGCAAACTAAAATAATTCAAAACTCACAAATGATCATGCATACAACTTCAACTAACTAGTTGGACATGAGAAAATTAGCTAGAAATTATCATTGAAGAAAAATAAAACATACAAGACTCAAATTGGTCTTCAATTGCAAAACTAGGGTTTTGTCTCCCACAAATCTCCAAATTCTTCAAACTTAGAACACAAGAATAATAATAGCATAATCCCCAAATAAAACTTAAAGAAAGTATTTATACTATGTCTAAAAATATCCAAAAGCAATCCTAGAGTCGGCCCACAACATCTCGCGGAGGCCCGAGTCAGCGTCGGATCAACGTGCCAGAGCGCAGTTTGGTTCATTGAGAGCGCGGTCGCGCTATGAGGCTTTTGGCCGCGCTCAGCCTGCAGCAACTTTAGTGACATTTCGGAGGCTATTTTGACCCCTTTTGAGTTAGATTTTGGACTCGGCGTAAAATAATTAATTGTAGCTCTTCGAGTTAGCTTTCTAGTGATACCAAATTCAGCTTCATCCGACCACTGTAGATCCAAAACCAAGCATTGCAAAATAGAGGTGTCAAAACAAGACTCTAATGCATGACCCGGGTTTAAGCGTTTTTATCCCTCAAGCTCTTGGTTTGTGATTTTTTCCTCGGTTCTTCTCTTCGATGCTCACCACGCATCCCGAGGTCCGGTCTTTAGCCTCTCATCCACCCATGTTTCACCTTCCAACCTGTAATAAAACACACAAGCGCGTAGATTTCGAACTAAACCAAAATAAAACCTAAACTACAACTTAAAGCGAAAATCTAGCTAAACATGCATAAACGGGAATAACAAAACATGCTCTAACACCTATACCTATATGCTCTATCAAATTCCCCCATGCTTGAACCTTGCTTGTCCTCAAGCAAGACATAAATCCAAAACACACCACAGAAATGCAATCATACATCCATCTTCAATCAAACAAGCATTTCACATATAATCAAAACCCGACCAAGACTTCTCAGCATGTATTATAATAAGCAAAAAGTAAAGACCATTCATCCATTTCTAGACCTCACCAAGGTATATGTGTTTGCACTCAAACTCTCAAGTGTTTAAGGACGTGTTTCACTCAAAAATCAACCATGAAAACTAGACTACCATAAGCTGCATCAGCGTACTAAATCTCCACCGCTGGGGATCAAACACATAACAAAAATCAGGAGGTCTTTTTAAGGCTTGTAATGGGGTCAAGGTAAAGATAAATTTGGAAGGGATAACATTTGGCATGTGGTGCTAAATTCCGGGATAAAGAACTAATCCTAACCCAAACTTCAACACTTTCTTTTGTTACTTCTCCCAAACTCTTTCTTTCTCAACTCCATTAACACTTTCTAGCTCTTTGTTTCTTTCCTTTCTTTCTTTTCCCTTTTCTTCAACTCTCTCTTTTCTTTATGAAGACTACTAACAATTGTATTCAACTTTTTCTTTGCTTTGCAACATACTTTCATCTTCATTTTTTTTTCGCTTTACACACAAGAGTTTTATTTCCTCTTTTCCTCCTTTTCTTCCAACTCCCCCATACTTATATATAACCCACAGAAAACAAAACACAACCTAAAGTCCTAAATCCCGGATCTTGGGTCAAGCTTATTAGGCTAGGAAAATTGGTCGAACTATCAAAAATAGGCTTAAAGCTCAAAAGAAATGGGGGTATCAAGAACATGGATCTTGTAAGGTAGGAAGGGAAATAATAGGCTTATAAGAAACATTGCCTCAATCATTTTAATGCTATATATTCAATCATATAAAGCAGTCTTGACAAAGAGTCATAACGCAAGTTCTAGAGCTAGATAATCATGGTGATGCACTCAAGAATGTAGAGAACAAATATATCATGAAAGGCCAAAAATATCTCACAAGGCTAACAATAAAAATAAACATGCACATGCAACTACATGATCTAACTTTAACCAAGCACTCATGACAAACTAAATAATCCGCTTCCCTCATGCTTAAACATTACTTTGTCCCCAAAGTAGGAGAAAACATAAGAGGAAAAGAGAACTGACCTTATCACAAGAGCTTAACAAACTCAGTAATCTACTCCTCTGGCGGTGGTGGTGGTGATAGTGGGTATCCCGGGTATCGCGTGTACCTGTTTCCCGACTTTACCTAAAACTAATAACAAAACGAACCAAAACAAAAAAACCGAACAAAAACAAACCGAAAACAAAACGTATTCTAGAAAACAAAGAAAAACTAAACTTAAAGCTTGCGTTGCCTCCCAAGAAGCGCTCGTTTAACGACATTAGCTTGAGGCTTAGCATGAATTGACAAGATTAGACATTGTCACTGCCCTTAATAACCTGTCAAAGCCTTGTGCACACAGCTTAGAAAAACATAAGTAACATATTGATAGATCAATTAAGAAAAATATAACTTTCAAAGACCGTTTTAATTTATCAAACATGTGTGCCCAATTTTCATGAGATGGCATATGCTCAAAAAAATTCAACACAAGTGGTGATGTCATAAAATACTTACAATATGGGTCAAAGTACTTGTCACCATCACCACTTTCCTCAAAGATGAATTGTGAGTATTCTATAGTACCAACCTTAAACTCACTTGGTTCTATAGGCTTCTCCATGTCAATAGAGATTAAACTTGGCTCCTTGGTACGTGCTCTCTTCAAGTTGAATTATAGGAATAAAATCATATTGAACATTAAAGTCACCCTCGTAACCCAACTCAACTCTAGCGGATTCCTCCTCAACTTGAACTTGGCTGTCTAACTCAAGGGCATTTGATTCCAATGCAACCTCTCCCATCATTGAATAGGGAATTGGTGGAGATAATTCGACTAGCATACATTGATGGCTCATGTAGCAAAAGAAATCCCAACACTCTTGTGGTCCCATACACCAAAGCCTATGATTGCTCATGTACTCTGCGAGCCCTCGAGTCTGAGAATTCAAACCGTGTAGGATGCATTCACACAATTCTTTCTCACATGGATAATAACCCAGCAAAGTACCATAATCATGAATCTTTTGTTGTAGCCTAGCAAAATACTCATGAAAATATTCATCCTATAGTTGTTTACATACAAACATAGCCATGGATCAGTAGCACAGGTGTTATAAACCGTAAGAGAGGTTCACAACACCAAAAATAGTAATACTAAATAAACACAAATAAATAGCCGAGTCCCCGGCAATGGCGCCAAATTTGAGGAGCACTTTTACGTCGCTATAAAAGCAATGTCAAAGAAAATTCCTAACTTCCTAACCTTAGCAAAGTGGAAGTAAGGGTCGAACCCACAGAGACTCAAAATACTTGTATTTAAGTAGTATTACTAAATTCAGGAGGAGTTTTATGATTGTAAAGTAAAAATCTAAGTAAATAAAACTAATTTAAACAAAGCAAGTAAAGTGTTTTAAGATTCAAATAAGGAGAAAAGCGTCCAACTAGTTTTGTATCTGTTGCATACATGAGTTTTGATCCTTGATTATCCTTGTTTCAATTTCCCTTGACTAATCTATTGTGAGTTTATGAATTCAAGATTAAAGTTGTTGTTAATATACACCGTCTTTAATAACCTTTTAACCAATTAACCTAGAAAACCTTCTATGTCAAGTTGATCATGCAATTATGTTCAAAGCATTCAATAGAAACAATAATCATGAATTCCACCGTCTATTCATGAAGTCTTGTGATTAAATTCCCCGCCTTTGATTAACCTTATTCCACCGTCTATAAGTTTAATCAAAGGATTCATCCATGAATAATCAAATTCCACCGTCTATTTAATTATTCTAGTTGTAATTCAACCTAGAAGTAGAATAGGTGATCAAGCTATTATAATCCTAAGCGATTTTAATCAATCAAGCATGGAGAGATTTAATCTAGTCAAGGCAAACTAAAATATTTCAAATCTCACAAACGATCATGCATACAACTTCAACTAACTAGTTGGAGATGAGAAAATTAGCTAGAAATTGTCAAAACTTACAAGAGTCAAATTGGTCTTCAATTGCAAAACTAGTATTTTGTCTCCCACAAATCTCCAAATTCTTCAAACTTAGAACACAAGAATAAAAATAGCATAATCCCTAAACAAAACATAAAGAAAGTATTTATACTATGTCTAAAAATATCCAAAAGCAATCCTAGAGCCGGGCCACAAGATCTCGCGGAGGCCCGTGTCAGCGTCGGATCAACGCGCCAGAGCGCGGTTTGGTTCATTGAGAGCGCGGTCGCGCTATGAGGCTTTTGGCCGCGCTCAGCCTGGAGCAACTTTAGTGACACTTCGGAGGCTGTTTTGACCCCCTTCGAGTTGGAATTTGGACTCGGAGTAAAAAAAATGAATTGTAGCTCTTCGAGTTAGCTTTCTAGTGATACCAAATTCAGTTTCATCCTACCACTGTAGCTCCCAAACCAAGTATTGCAAAATAGAGGTGTCAAAACAAGACTCTAATGCATGACCCGGGTTTAAGTGTTTTTATCCCTCAAGCTCTTGGTTTGTGATTTTTTCCTCGGTTCTTCTCTTCAATGCTCACCACGCATCCCGAGGTCCGGTGTTTAGCCTCTCATCCACCCATGTTTCACCTTCCAACCTTTAATAAAACACACAAGCGCGTAGATTTTGAACTAAACCGAAATAAAACCTAAACTACAACTTAAAGCGAAAATCTAGCTAAATATGCATAAAACGGGAATAAAAAAATGCTCTAACACCTATACCTATATGCTCTATCATTCGGTTATAGGCAAACTATATAAATGGAAGACATTCTTCCCACCTGTGTAGATTAGTAGACAAAAGAGAACGCAAAAGAGAACCAAGAGTTCGATTCACAAGCTCGATTTGTCCATCTGTTTGATGATGATAAGTGGTAGAAAAGAGAAACTTTGTGCCTAGCTTGGCCCAAAGAGTCTTCAAAAAATAGCTCAAAAACTTCACATCACGATCAGAGACTATAGATTTAGGAATTCCATGCAATCTCACAACATTATCAAAGAATAAGCAAGCAACATGAGATGCATCATCAGTCTTATCGCATGCAATGAAATAAGCCATCTTAGAAAACCTATCAACCACAACAAAATTGGAATCTCTCCCCCTCTTAGAGCGTGGTAATCCCAAGACAAAGTCCATGGAAATGTCTTCCCAAGGAACATGAGGGATAGGAAGGGGAGTGTACAAACCATGAGGATGTACCCTAGACTTAGCACGCATACATGTCACACTAGAAGCACAAAATTTCTCTACCGACTTAAGAATGAAAGGCCAAAAGAAATGCTCCCTAAGAATATGCAAAGTCATCATGACTCCAAAATGTCCCATAAGGCTGCCACCATGGGCCTCTTGTACAAGCAAATACCTTAAAGAACTCCTAAGCACACACAACTTAGGACCCTTAAACAAAAATCCATCATGTAAATAGAATTGGTCCTTACTCCAATGAGTAATACATGCATGAAATATCTCCCCAAAATCAGCCTCATTAGCATACAACTCAGGCATGAAACCAAAACCTAGCAATGTAGCATCAAGAAGGGATAGAAGAGCATACCTCCTAGAAAGTGTGTCGGTGACGACGTTGTCCTTTCCCTTCTTATGCTTGATGACGTACGGAAACGTCTCGATGAACTCGACCCACTTAGCATGGCTCTTGTTGAGCTTGCTTTGGCCTTTAAGAAATTTGAGTTCCTTGTGGTCGGAATGTGTGACAAACTCGCGCAGCATGAGGTAGTGCTCCCACGTTTTGAGTACTCAAACAAGGGCCAACAAATCCTTGTCGGAGGTGGGATAATTTAGCTCATCCCTACCCAATTTCTCACTAAAATATGCCACAGGTCTGTCCTTTTGCAAAAGAACCCCGCCTAAGCCAATGCCTGAAGCGTCACATTCGATTTCAAACATTTTGTTGAAATGGCAAGACTACGAGCGGCGCTTGTGTGAGTTTGTTTTTGAGAAGGTTGAACGCATCTTCTTGGGGCTCTTCCCACCTGAATGGTACATTTTTCTTGGTGATCGTGGTGAGAGGCGCATCTATAGAGCTAAAGTCTCTCACGAAACGGCGGTAGAAGCTGGCCAAGCCAAGAAAACTTCGAGCTTGGGTCATGGTGGTTGGAGTCGGCCAATGTAGACTAAAATGTTATTTGCATGTAAAAATAAATTATAATCTATATTAATAAAGTAAAAGGACTAAATTTATTAGTCTAAAATGTAAAAGGACTAATCTATATGTTATGTGCATGTAAAAATAAACTATAATTAAATTTTAAGCATTTAATATTAATAAAGTAGACTACCACTCTATAGGCCCATTAATAGCTTTTACAATTTCCTAGACTTAATTTTTGAATTTTAATAACTTAAAAAATTCAATTAGGAAATTAATAATATTAAAATAAAAGAAATAAGCTATAAATTTGGTGCTTATATTTGAAGCAAAATTTCGAAACAATTAATATTAATATCATATATTATTATTGTATATATACATTTATAGGTAGTACAACTTTTTAAGCTCATTTATAGGTAGTACTACTTTTTAGGCTCATCTAGTAATTGACGACACCTCAAACAGTAGGTGTAGCCCAAGGTTTTTCCCTTAAACACTCCCTTCATTCCACCATGTCATCTAACCAAAACCATTTATTTTTATTATTCTATTTCTTCTTCCTAAAAAAGCATCCAAAGTCCCATCAAATGAGGTCATCTCCTACCTCACGTTGTGATGGGACTAGAGGTCTTCTCACCTTCATTCTCACTAATGGTGGCTTCTCCTCCCTAGCAAGCCATCTCCCATACAACCAATCCCATTTTTCTCCTCTCTTACAAGCAAAATCAAGGTAATCATGGTGGGAGATTTGAACTTCCACTTCCTCCCTATAAAAGGGGGTGCCTCGACAAGAGGAGAGGCACACCACACATTTCTCTCCTCCATGTTCATCCAAATTTACTCTCAAAATTCAGATTTGAAAGTCTTCCCCGAATCTGAAATTTCTCCTCCAAATTCCACATTTTTCTTCCTCTTCATTTCGCCGCTACACACCGCCGCACCACCGTCGGCCACCGACCGCCACCGCCGATGTTGTTGTTGTTCACGTAGGAGAGGAAGAGAAGGAGGAAGCTTTAATATGTCCACCTCGGTTCTCGTGCCCGGATTCGTTTCTGTTACCTCTCGGTATAAGTCCCGACGTACTGTTATCTACTACTTATTTTTAAAACAAAAACCATTTTTACATATGAATAATATTTATTTAAATAAATATTACTAATGGGCTATTAAAAAGGAATTTATCAAATAAATTCATTTGCATACTCATCTAGCTATTTTATAATTTTTATAAAACTACAAATGACCTCACCTTACAATAATAATAAAGGAATATTATTATTGAGTTTTTCAAGCTAAATTATTGAAATAATAATTTAGTACAATTCTTTACTCTTACAAAAAAAAAGTAATATAAAATTGGGAATAAGAAATGAAATAATGAATATTGATACAATTCATTTCTTTATTCGACCTTGGATTCCTAGGTAAAACTTCTTGTGGTTCCTAGGTCGTCGTAAACCCGAGGTATCGTTAAGAACAAGTCGAATTCAAGGCAAGTGGATAATCTCCTTTTAACCTTTTCGATATCTCAATTCTGTTATCTTCTCTATGTTGGGAACATACTTATTTTCTTAAATAAATGGACATAGAAGAAATCTATGGTTAGAAATAACGACATTTTATTATCGTTCTTATTAATCGTATGCTAGAAGTGAACTTAGGTCCGTTTGTTGCGGTCTTGCTTGTTTCAATCTCTTTTCGAGATTTGTTATGGATTTAAGATAGGTTTAGGGATGTGGGTTTTGACCCTAACATCTCTCTATAATATATCAAGTGGTACGGCTTTACGCTTTCTCTTCCCTTGACAATTCGGTATAACTCACCGAGTGATACGGTTCACCACCCTCTCTTCCCTCGGTATTATCGAGTGGTTTGGCTCACTGCCCTCTCTTCCCTCGGTAATTTAGATAATGATCTTTTCCGCTCCTACTTGAAGGAGGGATGTTACACCCGAGCAAGGTGTTGGAAGTCCGTTCCATTTGTGGATCTGACTCTTTCATAGCCCCCACCCCCTTAAAAATCGTAAATTATATGAAATGCTTTGATACGTAATAAACATCAATGCTAGTAAACGATAAGTAAATTGACCTGGTTGGATTAGAACAACTTGGAAGACCAACCCAGCTCTTGACTTTTTGACGATCGTCTTTCCCATCTGAACGCTTATTCGGGCTTGTTTAAGTGGGCTTGGTACTTAAGTGCCTTCGGGACACCTCACCGACCCGAATATGATGAGGTTGCTCGAGGTCCTAAAAGAGCATGGGAGGCTTTTATAAAACATGATGTGTAATAAAATGTTCCCAACAATACATGTACTCTAAAAGGAACTACAATCTCTTAGTATCATTCTTCTCGTAAAATAGTTTATCTCTCTTCGAGGTAAACTAGCTTCCGTTATTATAAGCTCCACAAAGATGTTGTTACATTCAAATAAATCTTCTCCATTATCTTGTTGATAAATTGATGATATTGCCAACCCTTACCCTTAAGAATTTTCAGTCTCACTTGCTTAGTCTCCTTAGACTAATTTCATTTGTTTTCGCACTTTTGCTTGGTATTTCTCGCCCTTTGCGAAAATATCAGACTCTAGGAGAGTTAGCCATAAGTTTGAAGAGGAAGGATAGAAGGTTTGAGAAGAGTTATTAGAAGATCAAGGCAAGACGAAGTTGAAGGAAGGAAGGAATTTTCCTAGAGCAAAGCATTCAAAAGGTGGTGCACCAGCCTTCCATTTTAAGCCAAGCAAGTCATCATCATATGAGTTGTCTTGGAAATTATAATTGTATTTTCAATACCTCTTTTTCAACAACCCTTTTATAATATGGGCTTTATCTTCTGCTGTTACATCTTTTGTAAGACAATTACCATTGTAATGAACCAATGTTCTTATTTATGACTTGTTTAGCAATTGTGCATTAAATTGCTTGTGAATGTGCATTATTTAGTAAGTGATTGTGCATTATTTTATTAGCAATGCGCATATTCTTTTTTTATACAATACAAGATTAACATTAGGTTACATGAATATTACAAGGCTAACCTAAATCATCACAACGGATGATTTTGAAAAATTCCAACAATAGAAGATTATGAATACAATTTAAGTCTAAGGAAGAGAAAGAAAATGAAGTAGACATGGAAGAATAGTCGATCGAAGAAGTTGAATGTTGATATTTCTTCTTGCTAGAAAATTTGCATCATGATTACATTCCATGCTACAATGATAAAGTCGATAATCTGGAGTAAAAGAAAGGAAGTAATGTATTTCCAATATTATAGTATATATTTCCCACGAAAGCTTCCATATATATTTCATAGAATTAATAAGAACTAACGTATCCCCTTTTATAATAAGTTTACTTGTATTTAAAAAACTACTCATTTTAGACATTCCAAGAGAGAGACAAAGCCTCAACTTTTAAAATTGAAATTGGAGGAACATGTTTACCATCAAAATCTTTGATATAACCACTAGAATTTGGAATAATAAAACCTACAGAAGAAGTACCATTAGATTGTTTTGAGGAATCAAAATTTAATTTTACCCAATCATGGATTGGTTTTAGTGAATGTGTATATTCTTGTGAGTTAATGTGTATACTATTGTAATTGAGTGTGCAAACCATACTCATATTTAGTTCATCATGAAAACTCATTCGAAAAAGGTAATGCACAATCAATAACAACATTATGCACAATCACTTGTACAAATTACGCATAGTTGGTAGTAGAAAAATGCACACTCATTGTAAGACCATCATGCACACTCACATGAAAATGGCATACACACTCAAGTAATGTGAAAATGAATAGTTGGATTAGATGCCAATGCATAGTCGATTAAGATGAAAATGCACAGTCATTACACTCATTGAAAAACCATCATGAACACTCACATGAAAAGGTCATACACAGTTGAGTAATGTGAAAATGCACACCGGGTAAGATGGGAATGCACATCGAGTAAGATGCGAATGCTCAATCACGTAAGATGAAAATGCATAGTCGTTAGTTGAATGGTGCATACTCATTGTAACACCATCATGCACAGTCATATGAAAAAGGTCATACATAGTCGAGTAATGTGAAAATGCACAATCGGGTATGATGAAAATGCATAGTCGTTGATCAAAATTTGCATCCTTAGACGTGCGCGATCTGAGCCTTTTGTAACACCCCTATTTTGCATCGATGGGTATTACCGCCATTGACCTCGGATTTTACCATCCAAAGTCACCCAAGGCTTTATAAGGTATTAAAGTTTAAATAAATTGCGGAAATTCAACAATAGTACATATCATAAAAGGTGCTCAAGCATGAGACTTTAAGTGTTGTCATTTCATCCTCAAACTTGTTTCAAAATAACAAAATATAAAAGAGTTAAGCTGCAGAATAACGAAATATTTTCTTCGCAAAGCGTAGTGAAACCCAAAATAGATGAGAAACACCCTTGAGAAGCCCCAACCTTCCTTCCTTCAACTTGTAGAATCTTCGTCCTTATGCCTTTTGTTGAAGGGATTCTTGAACAAATACATTTATATTCAAGACCCCGCTGAGTATAGCGGAGTCAGGTTCGTCCACGGGAATGAGAATTGTGCCAAAGATTAGTTGATAAACTAAGGAAAGCAAGAGAATGAACAAGGAACTAAGGGTCGAACACGACCTTATGGGGTCGAGATCGAGTCAACTTAATGGGTTTTAATCTAGTATAAAAAGAGAAATCCTAGGGTAGGGCTACCACAACAACAACCATACATGCTTTCAACGTGAATTCACAACTATCATGCAATCTAGATCATAGAAAAGTCAACTGTCGCAAACAATTCAAGTTATTTAATCAACTGTCGCAAATTAAACAACTTTCTATCTATCTTTCAACCTAGGAAAATCAACTTTCGCAAATAATCCTATTTAGATCTAATCAAGCAATCAACTTTACACTTTCGCTTTTAGGTTAATTGCAAGATATTGCCTCAATTTTCGCAAAGGTATTAAGCACAAGATAGATAGATATGATCTTCAAGCATTCAAGTCATGAATTCAAGTTTAGACATGCATGATTGTGTTGGGTTTTCACCCAACCCTAGAATCTAAGAAACTACTCACACATTGAAAAGAAAGAAGAAGACATGATCATAAAAATAAACCGAAACATCAAATTAAAAACAAGAGGTCTTACAAATTTCTCCAACTTCCTCCAAGTCTTCCCCTTAATCTCCAAATCAAAAGCTAGAAAAAAAGATCCTTAAACTAGAAGGTCTAGCCCCCTTTTATAGAGAAAAAGGAGGCCTAATTATACTAGGAAACAAGATAAAACTACTTCCTAAAATAAAAGATAGAATATAATACAAAGATCTCGGAATAATGCAAGAGTCGGCGATATGCACGACCCATATAGGGTCGAGAACGACCCCCCTGGGGTCGGTCCTGAGGGTTGTCTTTTAGGATGGGTCGATCTTGACATGTGTAAGCTCGTGCACGACCTTGTTGGGTCGTTCTTGGATTGCCTTGGCATGTGCACGAGCTCCTTTGGCTTGATTCTACTCTTTTTTTCCTGCCTCCTTCCTTAACTTCTCTTCATAATTTGTCCACTTCTTCATATGGTACTCCAAATTCTTCGGTTACGCTCCAAAATACGCGTAGTTTCCGATTCTCAAGGAAATACGAAAACTAAAGCAAAAAGACTCAAAAACCTAAAACTTAACCACGAAAACAAACTAAATCTAATCTATCTAGACACTCAAAACCTACTAAAAAGCGGACATCACCTTCGGTGGAAGTTTCCTAGAGTCTGGCATTTGTCGCGAAGGGCGAGAAATACCAGGCAAAAAATGCAGAAATAGTGGAACTAGTCTAAGGAGACTAAGCAAGTGGGAATGGAAATTCTCAAGGGTAGTTTGATAACTTAACAATATTTCTAAAAAGATAAGCGAGGTGTATTTGAGATGTGTAGATTTTAAGTGGAGCTTAAGGCCGAAATGAGTAAATCTCGAGATGAGATAACTCTAAACCGAAAAGAACGAACTACGAGATTGTAGAACTTCTTAGAGTAGAATAATGTTGAGAATGTTTTAATTACACACAAGTTTCTAGAAAACCTCTCGCGCCCTTATCGGACCGAGAGTCGGATCGATCATTTAAGACCGGTCCGATTTTGATGTCTTTTATTGTGCATGAGCACTTATCTTTATTACATGTCAAAACTTTACTTAACGTTAATGACTTTGAAAATGGTGTGGAGGCTATGAAAGAGTCGAGTCCACTTAAGGGAACGGATTTCCAACACTTAGCTAGAACATAGTATAAGTTTATTTAATGGATTGAACAAGGCAAACCATTTGTCATATTATAAATTTTGAATGTCTGCATAGCATAGACGTTAGTAAGAGACTTTTATCGTCTTTTCCATTTTATGTGGCATTGCTTAAGACTTTAGACGAAACCTTTTTATTTCGACATTGCTTTAATACTTCAGCCAACATTTATTTTCCGTAAGACATTCACTACTGGAAAACACGCATATAGCCAGGAAATCTCGGTGTGTAAGTTATTGGGTAACTGCCACAACATCCCCCACAAACCTCAAATTTCCAAACTATTTACCCATGAAATTCATGGTTGGGGCTCTTTTTGGGGTAGTATTATCGCTAAATATACACACAGCTAAGTTCGATTCTATGTTTGTGGTCATATAGCCAGGAAAATATGGGTTGCGGCTATAGTTGCGGCCATATTGACGCGAATATATTATGAACCTAAATTCGGTTCTAAATTTGTGGGCAAATTGTCCCGAAATAATCACGCAGCTAAGATCGATTCTAAGTTTGTGGCCATATAGCCATAATAATATGGGTTGCGGCTATAGTTGTGGCCATATTGACGCGAATATATTACGAAGCTAAATTCGGTTCAACATTTTTGGAAAAATTATAGCGAAATAATCACGCAGCTAAGTTCGATACTAAGTTTGTGGCCATATAGTAATGAACATATTATTTTTGGCTATAGTTGAGGCTATAATGACGCGGATGACTTACGTAGCTAGATTCGGTTCTAAGTTTGTGGCCGATATGATGCGAATGAGTTCTTCATTTCGTTTCTTAGTTTGTATGGAAAATATGCAAAAATTGTCACGAGATTAGCCACGAGTTCTTCATTTCGTGAGAAATTAGCAAAAACAACCGCAAGACTAGCCACGAGTTCTTGAGATTAGCCACAAGTTCTTCATTTCGTGAGAATCTCCATTCTAGATATAAGTGAAATGGAAGGTTGTAAAAAAAATTGGGGATTGCTATCCCCAAGAGTAGAACACATGACCTCTCACAACCCAATCCCAAAGACACCCAAACCAGTTGTGTAGGTCATCTATCCATGGGAGGAACCATTACAACAGCACAACAACAACCATTGCAACGCAACAGCAACAATGGAAGGAACCAGGAGGAAGAGAGGAACCAGTAGCCGACGGTGAGATCACACCAGGGTCGCCACCAGCCTCACGGCTTAATCCAAATAGCGACGAACGGACAGAACCTCGACGTCCTTTGGCAAAAAGACGGACAGAAACCCGACGTCCTCTGTGCAAAGTCGAACTAATCCCTACTTGAAAACCCCTAAATCTTGTTTTTTCTGTACAAATTTGAGGGATTGAGATTGAGATCGATGTCCAATTGCTCTAAACGCAGCCCAATTTATAGGGAAAAATCCAACCTTTAAATTTCCCCAATTCAAACCCTAAATTAATTCTAGATCTAAATGGTCAGAAGATTAAACCGAACGGAAATGGACTGATTAACATTCCCACCATTGAATTTTGAGATAGGAGTGAAGTCGAATCGGTTGAATGGATTCTCAGCTGAAGGTTGAAGAAGACCAAACGCCTCTTGTTTGAGTGAGTAGCTAGCACAATTGGTTCGGTGTTCGTATGTGTGGGAACGAGAGTGGTCGTGTGTTCGACTCCTTAGAATGTCATTTGTTCATTTTTATTTTTGCTTTGTTCCTTTTTTATTATTATTTGTATTTGCATTGCCAAATAAATAATCCACTTATAAAAATAATATTATTTTCTTAAAAGAAATAATTTACAAAGAGTAAATAATATTTTTTCCAAAATTATACTTATACAAAAATAATTTAGTTGATTAACTTTACCAAAAAAATATTTATTATGAACTTTAGAAATTTACAAAGAGTAAATAATATTTTGTTAGAGTCGCTCATTCTAATCAGAAATTATTATATTCTTTTAGAGTCACTCATTCTTATAAGAACTCACTATATTTATTTATAATCGTTCATTCTTAAAAGAAAACGTTATATTCCATTAAAATCGTTCATTCTTATAAGAAATCATTATATTACTTTAGAAACGTTCATTCCTATAAAAAAACGTTATATTCCTTTAGAATCATTCATTCTTATAAGAAAACGTTATATTCCTTTAGAACCGTTATATTCATTTATATTTCGTTAGAATTGTTCATTCTTATAAGAAAACGTTATATTCCTTGACACGCAAAAGTAGTTTAATTAAAAAAAATAAAAACACTTTTTACAACCACATGCAACAATTATTTAGTTTACTTTTAAATAAATATTATTTTTATGAGTCTACTTTAATTAAAAAGGCCATATATAATTTATTCCAAAGATTATAATAAGGCTAAGTGGACATCCATGGGTATTTTCTTTTAATAACAACCTTATTTTATTTAATTCCTTATTTCAAGGTACTTCTTTTATAATAAAGGAAAAAATTATCTAAGTTATTATTCTTTTCAAAAATAAAAACCAACATTCTTAAAAATCATTTTTATGAATCTTAAAAATATTAGGATTTTTATGATGGTTTACTAAAATTATTTTTCTCTAGATATCATGCATGCATGTCTATTTTATGTAAAACCTTTGTAAGAGCATTTTTATTTTATTAAAAATCTGATGGGAAATTTTTAAAAATAAGATTATGGGCCTATTTTTAACTCCAAAATAGTTAAAATTTAATCCAAAGAAAATTAGGCCCAAAAACCTGACCCTTTTTTATTTTTCACGGTACAGTGAACCAGGAGAACAGGATTGAAGATGGCAAGGGATGAGCGGCATGCAAGCGGCAAGCGGCTGGGTGGTGGCAGGCGGCTCCGGCGGCCTGCACAGGGGCGGCTGGCAAAGCCATGGTGGTGCGCATAGTGGTGCACCAGCAATTCAAGTTTGAATGTCGGCAGGATAGCCTTTGCTCGAGCAACTCGGAAAGGAGCCGGAGAAGAAAGAAGGAATAGGAGAGTGGATCACTTTCTCTGTCTCCCCCTCTCAAAAAAAACTGGAGCCTCTGATTGATGGGGTGAAATGAGAAATGAAATTGGGTACGAAGGAAATGGAAGGCCAATTACTCAAGTGGGTTTAAATAGAAACGGAGGAAGGTAAATGGCTAAGAAAATAAAAAGGGAAAAGATATTATATATGTCAGTTGATTAGATTTCAGCAGAGGTTAAATGAGTGCAAGTTGATCTTCACGCAAATGATCAGGGAGGTGGGATATTTGTACGTGTTGGATCGGGTCTTGCGTTATGGTGATAAAATTATATATTTCGGATTAAAATACTCCTCTTATAAAAATGGTCTTAAAAATTATGTAAACTAATAAAATCAACTCAGATGATTTTTATTCCCTACTTTTAATTTTAGGCCTTACCTTTCAAAGTTTAACCTTAACGGTTACATAATTAATTACGTGAGTCTCGCATGATGGGAAATTTTCTTTCATGAAAATGATCCTAAAATTATGTCGATGTTATAATATTTTATATTTATTATATTTAGATGCACAATGGAAACCCTAGTTTGTATTCTCTATATAAAAGCCCCCTATGAGTGACCTAATAAGATTGAACTCTGATCTCTCCCCTTCTCCTAAATCTCTATTTTATAACATGTTATCAGCACAAATTGCTATTCTTTTCGATGCATCTCACGAATTGCACTGGTTTAATTCTTTATACATATGTACGGTTTGTATCTTGATTCGTTCAATTTCTTGTTTCTTATTCCATCTCGAAGTTAGTATGCAATTTGCTTTATAATTACTTTTGTTGATTGCATTTCCAACATATATACAAATGCATGTATGTACTACTTTGAAGATTCCACTCACATATATTATTTGATTACATGATCAATTCATATGTATATGTATATAGTTTATGTACGGTGAACTACAACAAATTTATCTCTGTATGTATGCGATTAACATGTGTGTGCTTATCGTTGATAAGCTTTGTATTCTTTATTAATGTGTGTATATAAGGGGAGAATTATTATTGCAGGATTCAATCGTTTTTACATAAATTCCATGTTTACACGTATCTTCCGATGATACAACCTTTGTTACTATGTGATTTATTTTCCCCATGTTTATATACATAATAACACATGTTGAATCTCTATCGTTAATATTGCATGTTCAATCTGTAATAACCCTCTTTTCTAAGAAGGGCAATAATGTAATTTCCCTAATTGTATTTAATAAAACATATGTGGCATTATCAAAAATATTAAATGCCTCATCTTATTAAATAAAAAGTTAACAAATAATCGTTATTAGATTATTTTAGATAAACGACCTTACCCGAAAGGTCATAAGTCTTACTCAATAATTAATAATAAATTTAAAGAAGTATTCATAAGTAGTAAAGTGAATAAAATTATATTAAATTATTAGGAAGAATTTTCCTAAAGAGATTTTTCCTATCCTAAAAACTATTTTTATGAACAAACAGTTCTAATAAGTTACTAAATATTTTTTTTATTATTGTTATGACAAAGGATTAAATTTTTAAGGCAAGTTAATGTGTCCTTAAAATGTTGGGTACAAAATATAATTTTCGGAATTTTAAATACCTAAGAAATGGGCGTTTTGCCATGTTTTTAAAAGTATGGGCCAAATTTGTAGTTTCGTTAAAAATGGGCCCAAAACTGTAAAATCCAGCAGAGGTCATCTTCTACCTCTCAGCAGCCGTGTGAATAGTATGCTACAATGGAGATTTGCTTAAAAAAATCAATTGTCACCCATTAATCACGAAATCAAGCTTATTATATATGGAAACGATCATTTTCTCGTGCTCAAACCGAATCTTAGTCTTAATTCAGCAATCGAATCCCGAAATTTTCGTTTTTTTGAGTTGAACGAATTAGGGTTAACATCAATTAGCATTATTTTGATTGACAATCAAATCAATTGGACTTATGGAAGGTCTTAACTCGTTTTGGGCGTTTAAATCCGACCTCTTTATTTCTTTTGCATGGCCGACAGGTGTCAACCGTCCCTATACGGAACATCAAGGAGTAAAGGAGTGGTGATTCGAGATTGAAGCTGTTGAAGTTGTTGCACGTCACGTTTCTTTTGAATAACTTTTTAGTTTAAGGTCGAGATCCTTGGTCTGTAAGGACCGCCTTCAAGAATTTTACTTCCGCTTCGTTCAAGACTATTTATCTTATTTTTCTGCAAGTATTTGGATTATTCAAGATTGTGAAAGTTGGACACTTTGTTTTAATATTTATTGAATTATCATTATTATTTATATCTTGAATACCGCGAAAGCCTTGGGATGCTTCGGAGTGTAAATTCCGAGGTCACTGGCGGTAATATCTCCGAGGGAAAAACGGGGGTGTTACAATTATGGTATCAGAGCTAAAAGTTTTTAAAACTAAGTCTTCATACTTGTTTTCGAAAAATATTCACTTTTCCATGTTGAATTGAAAACTACGCTTGAAAGTAATAATTGTTTTCATCTTTTATTCTTCAACAACTTCATAAACTCACTCTATGACTATAGAATTATGGATGGTTCTATAAGCTACTGACCATGCTTTACCTTGTCTACGTGACAGACAATGGTGTTCACTAGGAGTTAAGCCAGAGCCCTACGACCTGTCCATGAAGCTAGCCCTCCACCTTCCATCAAAACTGAGGACTTGCTTACCTCTGAAGAATTCATGGAGGAAAGTGAAGCCGCCTCTATGGAAGTTGAGTCTCCACCAACTCCTGTGTTCCCCTTGGAGCCAAAGGAGGAGCCTAAGGAGGACTTCGAGGAAGAACCCGAAGAGGACCCCGAAGAAGATCCCGAGGAGGTGTATTCCCCACTCACCCCGCCTGCCAATGTGCAAATAAATGAAGAGTACGCACCAGAGGAGTATGACATTACCAACTTGCAGCCACTTATGGGGCCTCAGAATGTGGAGCATGAGAGCAATGCAAGTGATGGTTCGCTCTCATATTTTTATCATGAATACTTTTATTCATGTTTGCATGTTGTGTTGGGAACGCTTGCTTGAATAAAATGAACTTAGGTTATTATAGAAATAATGACCATGTTGAAATGTATAAATGAATTAGGGTTTATTATGCATAGAAATAATGACCCATGCTAGCTTATTGTTATTATTACTATTATGCGCTAGAAATTATACTTAGGTTGCAATGTTTGTGCACCTGTTTGTTTCACGATCTCATTTTGAGATTCGTTGTCTTGGACTAGCGTAGAATTAGGGGTGGGGGTTCACTAACCCCTGAACACCTCTTTATAATATTTTTCATTAGGATGGACCTAGACCCTAATGCTGGTCATGACCCTACTCTCTCAACCGTTTTGAGGAGTGTTTGGCACCTAGGTAGTGCCTTGTATCGGGACTTAGGAACCCGTTCCACCCTTTGTGGGATTCTATATCTTATGGCATATCGCGTTGTCGTCTTAAAAGCTACCAACTTGAATGCAATGTTTTGTAATTAAATAAGATAAGTGCTAGTGCACACCCATTAAAACGTGTTCGGAGTGGTGACTACAACTTGGAAAACCACTCTGGCTCCCGACTTTGATTAATCTATTTTCCAATCTGAATTCGGACAACACGCATTCGGTGAGGTTGGTTGTAGATTTGATAAGTCGATGGAGTCTTTTCCAAATATTGGTTGATAATTAAAGTTCCCAACATAACCTTTCTCAAGGAACCATAGCCTTGTGGTGTCCTAATCTCTTTTCATCATATTTCTCATTCCGTGAGATTATTTGGGTTATGTCATCGACCGACTTTCATTCGGAGACCGTTGGTCATAATGTAACTAAGATCACAAGAACCTCATATAAAATTCCACTTGTGTAGTCTTTCATTAGACTGACCGACCGCTTTCTTTCTTTTGCATGGCCGGCTGGTGTCAACCGTCCCTATTCGGAACATCAGGGAGTAAGGGAGTGGTGATTCGAGATTGAAGTTGTTGAAGTTGTTGCACGTTTCTTTTGAATAACTTTTTAGTTTAAGGTCGAGATCATTGGTCTGTAAGGACAACCTTCAAGATACTTCCGCTTTGTTCAAGACTATTTAATCTTTTTTTTCTAACAAGTATTTGGATTATTCAAGATTGTGAAAGTTGGACATTTGTTTTAATATTTATTGAATTATCATTATTTATTTATATCTTGAATATTGTGAAAGCCTTGGGTGGCTTCGGAGTGTAAATTCCGAGGTCATTGGCAGTAATATCTCCGAGGGAAAAATGGGGGTGTTACACAATCGTTTTATATTTCGGATAAAAACCGTGCATATGATACATCCCCTTGAAGAGGATATATTCATAATAATTTGTCCCTGAAGCGACAAACTAAAATCATATATTGTTGTATATCTCCTAAAGTGGATGTATTTGTAAACAAAGTTGTCCCTAGTGAGACAAATTATATGAGCATATAAAGATCATATTATCCACGAAGTGATAATTTTTTCATAATCCTCATTCTTTAAGTGAATGAAATATCAATATATAATCCCTGAAGAGATTATTTCCATTCCCTGAAGAGATTGAAATATCATTATATTATCCTTGAAGCCATAATTATTTCCTCCTGAAGAGAGAGTTGATTTATAAATAAAATTATCTCTGAAGCGATAATTATTTCATCTTGAAGAGTTGAATTTACAAATAATATTATCACTGAAGTGATAATTATTTCCTCCTGAAGAGTTGAATTTACAAATAATATTATCCCTAAAGTGATAATTATTTCCTCTTGAAGAGTTGAATTTACAAATAATTTATCCCTAAAGTGATAATTATTTCCTCTTGAAGAGTTGAATTTATAAAACAATATTATAATTTTATCCCTGAAGTGATAATTATTTCCTCCTGAACAGTTGAATTTATAAAACAATATTATAATTTTTTCCCTGAAGTGATAAATTTCATTCCCTGAAATGAATGAATTATTTTATTGATTGTATTGTTCTTATATTGTTTATTTATTTATTATTTTCATATACTTGTTATGTTATATTATCTTCTCTTGAAGAGTTAATTGAATGTACATAACAAGATTATCCCTGAAGTGATAATCCTCGTTCCTTGAAGTAAATGAAAACTTCATTTTATCCCTAGAGTGATAATTCTCATTCCTTGAAGTGAATGAAACCATTTTTCTATTTTTATACTTAGAGTGATAATTTTCATCCCCGAAGTGGATGAAACAAATAATCCCCTGAAGTGGATGAATATAATAAAAGTTCCCACTAAAGTCGTCTCTTGAAGTAAATGACATTATTCATGTGCAAATTGAAAAAGAAAAATATCATCTCTAGAAGTGAACGATAAAGCTCATATGACAAATATTATCTCTTGAAGTAGATAATAAAATATTCATATGGATATCACATCCTGATGTATGTGACTAAAAGGTCTCATTGAAATAACATCCTGAAGTATGTGATTGAAAGATCTTATGAATAATCACATCATGAAGTATATGATAGATAGAAGTCTAGAAGACTTCATATTCAATCTCTTGTCACCAGATTTTGACAATATTTTATGATACTTTATTTCTTTATTTAAACTTTCAATTTAATTATTAATGTTATTTCTTATATAAATTTCTATTGTTCTTAAAGTTAAAACTTGTCATCTCCTGAAGCGGATGCTAGTATGTCTCTGTAGAGACAAATTTCAAATCATCCCCGAAGAGATGAAATGATAAATCTCATTACCCCCTGAAGTGAGTAATGATAGAAAATATCACTTCTTGGAGAAGGTGATAAAATTTATGTGACAATGATCATCTCCTAAAGTAGATGCTTTTATACATAAGAGTATTATCCCTAGAAGTGGATTTAGATACATGATTACTTCTTGTAGTATGACGAGAAGAATTTATTAGTGGAACTATATGAACATATCATCTCCCGAAGTGGATGATATATGGTTCGAGAAATAAAATTACATTGTCACTTGAAGCTGACAGATGAGATGTTTGGGAGATTCATGAAGCACTTGAAGTTCCAACATACATGTGCTAAGTTATAATGAATGTATCATATCAACTCCATTCGAGCTTGAAGAATAAAGTTTTGACAAGAAGAGATCGTTATAACTCTTGGAGAGTTAAGAGATCTCATACCAAACCATGTACTCTAGATGTAGTACAAGAAGTATGGCATGTAGTCTAGAAGTAGTACAAGGAATGTGGGTCGTCACAATATTCAGAATTATGTCTAAATGACCACCTAGCTAGCATAAACTAGAAGTTCAAGGTCATGTTTGACCAACCTCTTACATGCTAAAAGCATGTCTCCTCCGGAAGAGGGTGTGAAAGAGGTTACGGTATATTACGCATGCAGCCGTTAGTCATGGTTATGACTTATAGCTAGGACGTCATGGGTTAATTTGATGTCCAGAAGAACATCAAAGATAAGGGATATCCCATAAATGACATAATTGATCATCAGGCTTGTACCAGTTGTATAAGAACCACACCTTATGAGTATAAGTGTGGAGACCGGTCTAGTTTATATTACAATTCTGAATGCACCCATTTTGAGGCATCTAATGTTAAAAATCAAGATAATGATTTATCTGATTTGAGTTGATGAGCTCCCAAACATAAGTATGGATCACCGACATTTTTCAATGGTGTCACACCATATAGTATTTGAAAACCAGAAGTTTTCACATGTCATGCGCAAATTTTGGTGTGAAGGTTATGATAACTATAGAAGAGTATATCCCATTGAATAATGTGATCTCACTAACTGGAAGTTAGTTAATGATAATATATATTTGTGGCATGATTAACTTGGTCACTCAAGTAAAATAATAATGTGCATGATCGGTATAGGACCAAAAGATCTTGAGACTTGAAGTCTCTTTCTAAGAGTGACCTTGAAAGGCTTGTGATCTTGGCAAGTTAGTAGCAAAGCCAGCATAATATGCAAGTAAATACAAAGTCTCATATGCTCCTTGACTATGTTCAAGTGATATAAGAGGACATATTACATTTCCATATGAACCATTGTGGATTAACAATATAATGTAGAAAGATGCTTCAACCCATTGGTTCCATTGAAAAAGGAGGAGAATGAAAATAAATTAATGTAGTGGTTGAGCATTGAGTAGCTCTCACACACATTACAAAACGACCTAGTAGAGTTGTCAATAATGCGGTCATAATTGATAGCTAGGCAAATGCTATACATGAAATAAACGACTAGGATGAGTCGTTGATCAAATAGGGTCATGAAATGTGAATGTCGATAATTAAATTCGATTTGGACCGATTGCTTATAGCCTAATAGAAGCTTGTGTCTAGAAGAGATTAAATGCTTTATATGTCCTCCACCTCCCTGAATGATTGTTAAGTAATGCCACACAATGAAAGTTGGGATTAGACGAAGGGTTTATGTCCTTATCGTTTATAAAATACCTAGAGCTTATAAGCGGTGATCAATATATTGCTCGATATTAAGATTAACACTTTGGCAAGGTGAAAATCCCAACTTTAGGGGGAGAATAAAATCAGACTAGAAGTTAAGAGATTACTTGAGATGCAACTTATTGTTTTCAATCCGAAGAAAGCTAAACCAGAAGTTTAGCGAATTGTATAATTAAACCAAAAGTTTAGGGAATTGTATAGCTCATATTATTTATCAATGTCATGAAAGTGATTAAGTCATAAACACCAACTGAAAATGTGTCAGCTCATTTTGAGATTCCAAAAGCAACTCCAAACCAACACATAAGCATGCTTTAAGCATGAGAGACATTTTTGGATTTAAGGATACGTTCCCTAGAAGAGGAAAGAGCCAATTACATCCCAAAAGGATGATATGTCGACTGGAAATAAACATAAACAGATAGAACTCTTGAAGAGATTCTATCTAAAGACTCTAAAAGCAAAGAAAATGGCATGAGCGACAATTTGGAATTGTCGATTAATTATATAAGTATCGGTATAGGGTATCGAGAAGATATCTTTTCTTATTCAATTATCATAAAAGTCATTGGAGAAGATGACAATAATCCCCAAACAATGTAGGAATGTCGACACTGAAATGGTTGGAAAAGCTGGAAAGCAGAATTGGATTCGTTAAACAAACTAGGTGTTTGGGTCTGTAGTTCCAACACCAGAAAGTGAAAAAAAAGTATGTTATAACTAGTTGCACAAGGGTTCTCGCAAAAACCTGGAGTGGACTACATGGAAATATATTCACCAGCAGTGGATGCAACAACACTCGGGTTCCTTGTTGCTTTAACCGTTGTTAAGCGTTTTAAAATGCAACTCGTGGATGTGGTAACAACATACCTATATGAGTCATTAGGTACCAACATATACATGAAAATCCCAAAAGGATTGAAAATGCCTAAAACATTTGAATCAAAACCACATTACATTTATCCCATTAAACTTAGAAGATCGCTATATAGATTGAAACAATCGGGAAGAATGTGGGACAATCGCCTTAGAGAATATCTACAAAGGCAAGGATTTGTCAGCGATCAAATAGGTCTTTGTGTGTTTATAAAAACAACAAATTTGGGATATGTAATCATTGTTGTAAATGTTGATGATTTGAATATTATTGGGACTCTAGAAGAGATCCTAATAGAAGCTGATTATTTGAAAAGAGAATTTAAAATGAAGGACTTAAGAACTACCAAGTATTGTCTCGGCCTACAGTTCGAGCATACAAAGGATGGAATGTTTATCCATCAATCAAACTACGCAGAAAAGGTCCTAAAGCAATTTAATATGGATAAGGTGCATCCATTAAGTTCACAATGGTAGTAAGATCGCTAAGTGTGGAAAAGGACCCCTTTCGTCCCCGATTAGAAAATTAAAGAGATATTAGGTCTTGAAGTATCATATCTCAATACAATAGGTACATTACCGTATCTTACTTCATTACCTCAATATTGTCATTTTATGTGACAATGAGTTATTGTCCCCCTAAACATAAAATAAAGATTATTGGTCCAGAAGTATCAATCTTCTACAAACTTTAGTGATGGCATATATTTTTTCCCTTGGGTTTTTCCAAACAAGGTTTTTAATGAGGCAATTCGTCATATAAGGTCTCTAATGAGACAATCTCGGCCCGAAGTTCGAGATATGTGAAGGAATGGAGTTTTTATCCATCCATCAAATCAAGTTGAAAGGAGCCAACAGTGATGTATGAAGAGAATTCGGCATACATTGATCAACAAAAGTACCTATCATCAAGCCTTATCAAATTACAAGATTCAACTCAAAGACATGATGGATGCTCAATTCATTCAAGCAAGAAGGATATATTTCAAGTTGAGAGAAGAATCATAACTGCACTCTTTTTCCCTTAGTCTTGGTTTTGTCCCATTGGGTTTTCCAGACAAGGTTTTTAACGAGGCGGTTAGTGATGTACATCTAAGAAATAGTGTTATAATATTTTATATTTATTATACTTAGATGTACAATGGAAACCCTAGTTTGTATTCTATATATAAAGATTGAACTCTGATCTCTCCCCTTCTCCTAAATCTCTATTTTATAACAGTCGAGTAATAAAATAAACTTAAATAATTTTATTTCCCCATCTTTAATTTTCTAGGAGTAAATTCCAAAAGATACGATCGTAAGACATAACGAGTTTATAAAGCAGGTCTTCGAAACTTGTTCGGAAAATTCTAAAAATTTATCCGAGTGGTATTATAATTTATGTGAACTAAGAAAATCATTTTACATTTTTACTTTCTGTCACTTGTAAATTCTAAGACCTTTGTTCCAAGCTTACGATCGAAACGGGTAACGACTTTGCTAAGTGTGTCTTAGAAAGTTGTCTAGAAAAATTTCAAATTTATCCTAAAAATACCCGAATATTACACCTTTAATGTACCCGGAACGGAGGGTTGAGATTCATTCTCATTTATCTCCATAGTTTTAATTCTCACATGATCCATTCTCTATTATGATTGGTTAAAATATAATTAAGAATATTTTAATTTGTTGAACACCGCATATGTAATTAATATATAAATCTTATATCTTTATTCATCTTTTTCATAATTATTTAAAATACCAAGTTATGTCTATTAATTTTAATTCATAATGTGAATAAAATAATTATTATTTGATATAGCATATAGATATAGGTTTTTAGAGCATGTTTTATCCCCGTTTTATGCCTTTCTAGCTAGAGTTTTGCTTTAAGTTGTAGTTAGTTTTGTTTTGTTTTAGTTCGGAATCTACGCGTTTGTGTGCTTTATTTCAGGTTGGAAGGTGAAGCATGGTGGATATGAAGCTAAGGACCGAAGCTAGGAGTTTAGGGGACTATGGTGGAGTTAGATGAAGCTTAGAGTGATACAAGTGAAGAATTGGAAGAGCTAAGGCCCAAGAGGTTGTGTGAAAAGAACGCTTAAATCTAGGTCATGCATTGGAGTCTTGTTTTGACACCTCTATCTTGCAATGCTTGTTTTGGGAGCTACAGTGGTCGGATGAAGCTGAATTTGGTATCAATGGTAAGCTAACTCGAAGAGATACAATTCATATTTTTACTACGAGTCCAAATTCCAAATCGAAAGGGATCAAAAAAGCCTCTAATGTTCCACTAGAGTTGTTGAGGCCGGAGCGCGGGTAGGATAGGTGGAGCGCGACCGCGCTCCGGATGACTTTGACCGCACTTCGGTGCGTTGATCCGATGCTGATTTCGGGCCTCCGTGTTATCTTTGGGCCGACTTTATTTGTGTTTTTAGATGTTTTTGGATTTCATATAAATACTCTTTTAGGGTTTCTTTAGAGACATATGCTATGCTATGCTTTTGTATTTACGTTAGATTCAATTTGAGAGAAGTTTTGGGAGACAAAACCCTAGTTTGCAATATTGAAGAGAAATCGAACTCTTGTAAGTTTAATTCTTCTTTAATGTCATATTCTAGCTAATTTTCCTATGTCCAACTTGTTAGTTGAAGTTATATGCATGATTCTTTGTGAGATTTGAATTATTTCTATTTGCCTTGACTAGATTGAATTACTCCATGCTTAATTGATTAGATTTGCTTAGGATTATAATAGCGTGATCACCTATTCTGATTTCTAAGTTGAATCACAACTAGATTAACTAAATAGACGGTAGAATTTGGTTATTCATTGATTAAACTTATTCACGGTGGAATAAGATTAATCAAAGAAGGAGAATTCAATCACAAAACTTCATGAACAGACGGTGAAATTCATGAACTATGTTTCCATTGAATGCTTTGAACTTATTTGCATGATCAATTTGACATAGAAGGTTTTCTAGGTTAATTGATTAAAAGGTTAATTGATTAAAAGGTTATTAAAGACGGTGTATATTGATAACCACATTAAGCTTGAATTTCATGAATTCACAATAGATTAGTCAAGGGAATTGAATTAAAAATATTCAAGGATCAAAAGTCATGTATGCAATGGATACGAAACTAGTTGGACGCTTTTCCTCTATTTGAAACCCGATTATTTACTTGCTTTGTTTTGTTTAATTAGCTTAATAGTTTGAATCATAAAAAAAACCTTTTTACTTAGTAATATTATTTAAACACGAATAATCTGAGTCCTTGTGGGTTCGACCCTTGCTTCCACTATTCTTAGGTTCGAAAGTTAGGATATTTCTTTGATAGTGCTTTTACAGCGACATAAAAGTGCTCGTCAAATTTGGCGTCGTTGCTGGGGTCTCAACTAATTATTTGTTTATTTAGTGTTACTTTTTAAATTTTTTTTTGGGGTATGAACCACTTGCATGGTTCATACCCGTGCTACTAATCCATCTTGTTGCCTTTGATTTAGAAATAGAAAGGACATTCTCTTCGTTACGCAGGCAAGCTCGTGATTTTTCTCATGAATTACCTTTAAACTTGGATTCTTCCACATCTAATTTTGAATGAAAGCATTCCTGAAATTGCGGAGATGGCTCAACAAACACTGAGACAATTGACTGCACCTGATTTGGCCCAACAACCATTGGCGGTGAAGCTACCTGAGCTCCCTGACGGTGTCCAATTTGAATTGAAATCTGGGTTGATTCACCTCCTCCCTCAATTCTACTGGAAGGCGGGTGAGGATCCCAACAAACATCTGACTGAATTTCATGTTGTCTGCTCTAACATGAAACCGAAGGGCGTCACTAATGATCAAATCAAACTGAGAGCTTTCTCTTTTTCTTTGAAAGAGGGAGCTAGCGACTGGCTCTATTACTCGGCTCCTGACAGTATAAAGACTTGGGAGCAATTGAAGAAGGCTTTTCTTGAGAAATATTTTCCTACCACAAAGCTTTCAAGTTTGAAGAAGAGCATTAGCAACATTGAACAACTCTCGAACGAATCATTGTATGAGTATTAAGAGAGGTTCAAGAAGTTAATCTCAAGCTGCCCCTATCATGGTTATTCTCAGCTGGATCTTGTTATGTACCTCCATGAAGGCTTATTGGATGAAGAACGCCAACATGTTAATGTTGCTTGTGGAGGAAACATCTTGAATAAGACTCCTGCAAAAGCTTTTGAGCTTTTCCATGAACTATCTGAAGGCTCTCGTCAATTCAGCAAAAGAGCTACAATGACGGTTGCCCATTCTCTCGATGCTACAACTTTACATGAGGAGGTAAATGACTTGAAGACAATGTTCAGGCAATTCATATTAGGAGGACAACAACAAGTCAAAGCTTGTGGTTTCTGCTCCGACATTACTCACAAGACAGATGCTTGTCCTACTCTTCATACTCAAGAGGAAGAAGTCAATGCGCTTGGAGGCTATGGGCCAAAAAGGCCAGTATATGATCCTTATTCGACCACATACAATCCGGGCTGGAAGGATCATCATAATTTGAGGTATGGAAATCAGAATCAACAATATGCACCTCCAAACGGACCTCCAAGTTTTAGACCTCACCTTCAACCTCAACCTCAAGCACCTAATCAAGGTCCGTCCTTGTCCACGGATGAAATGATCCGCACTCTTTCCCAAAGCATGACTACTATGCATCATTCTATGGGGCAATTTTAGCAAGAAACCAAGTCAAGCATCGCCAACTTGAATAATCAAATGAGCCAACTTGCAAAGGCAATGAGCAAACTTGAAGGTAAAGATTCCAACAGATTACCTTCTCAAACAGAACTCAATCCTAAACAGAACATGAATGCAATCTCGCTCCATAGTGGTAAAGTGTTGGAAGACAAAGCCGAAAAGCAACCGACTTTGTATGAGGAAGAAGACGAGGAGAATGAAACTTCAGAATTGGTACAAGTGAACGAACGCGGTCAAGACGGCTAGAGCATCCTCGCGCCCTCGATCCCCAAGCTGCGCTCAAGCCCCAGAAACTCGGGCATGCCGAGCGCGGCCAAAACCAGTGGGAGCGCGACCGCGCCCCCAGCTTTCCAAACCGCGCCTAAGCTTCTGTACGAGGACTCATCTACTCTTTCGACCTCAGCTCTCAAACCTCTTCCACCATTTTTCGATGTATTAAAGGAAACTCGTAAGATCGAGAATGACAAAGAGATCTTCGAGACATTTAGCAAATGCGAGGTGAACATTCCACTTCTCAAGCTTATCAAGAGCATTCCTCGCTATGCTTAATTCTTGAAGGAGCTATGCATGGTCAAGCGGAATCAAAAGCCTAAAGGGAAGCAAATGATCAAGGTTAGCGAACAAATATCAGCGGTCTTCCAAAGACGAATGCCAAAGAAATGCGAAGACCCAAGTATGTTCACTATTCCTTGCATCATAGGTGAAACTAAGTTTGATAAGGCTATGCTAGACTTGGGTGCTTCTATAAATGTTCTGCCTTATTCAGTTTATAAAGCTCTTGAGCTTGGTCCATTACGTGCAACGGCTGTAGTAATTCAATTGGCTGATAGATCCAATGTTTACCCGAAGGGGGTTGTAGAAGATGTGATTGTTGTGGTTGATAAGTTGATCTTTCCCATTGATTTCTATGTACTTCATATGGAACATAACAAGCATGCGACTCCAATTCTCCTAGGTAGACCATTCTTAAAAACGGCCAATACAAAAATTGATGTGCGTAGTGGCTCATTAAATATGGAGTTTGATGGGGAAAGGGTTGAGTATAACATCTCTGATGCCATGAAATTTCCCTACGATGACAATTCTTTATGTTCCATTAATGTTTTAGATAAATCTGTCCCGATTTTCTTTGATGTTAAAGATCATGATGGATTGCAATCTTCTCTTGAGAATCCTGTAGTCAATGATGATACAGTGGATTGTATGCTATACGATGATATGAAGGGAGTTGTAGCTAATTTGAACGCTCCTTATGAGCGACCACCCTTGCTACCGGGCATTAAGCCCATGCTACTAACATTGCCAAGCGAGAAGCTTGTTTCTTTTGTTTTGCAGGGTCCTAATGTGGAGATCAAGCAATCACTGAGCCACTTTAAGTCCACCTTTCTAGATGGTGGATCCACTCATTCAATGTAAAGAGGGAATGGACAGCGCTTGAAACCGTGTTTTGAAGAATTTAGCAATGGTATTCTTGAAGAGACGGTTTTGGACGAGCCTAATACATGAGCGGTAATGCGTCAAGCTAATGACGTTAAACAAGCGCTTCTTGGGAGGCAACCCATTTCTAGAATAAGTTTTGTTTTCGGGTTGTTTTTGTTTTGTTTTTGTTATGTTTTGGTTCGTTTTTGTTCTAAGTTTTAGGTAAAGTCGATAATAGGTACACACGGTCCGAGAAAACCAGGGCTCCCCCACGCTCATGGGCCCCTGCCCGCGTACAGCCAACAGAATGTCAAAGAGGTTGAGCGCGGGTGTAACCCTCAAGAGCGCGACCGCGCTACAGGTGGCCAATCCGCACTCGAAGGGGCTGATTTTCAGGGGTGTTAGCGCGGGCAAAAGTGTCGATTGTGCGATCATGCTCCGTTTGGACCAGACCGCACCCCACTTAAAAACCATAAAATTTCAGGCTATCCACCCTATGTCTATCAGCCATATCCTGGATATCCAGAGCCTGCATATCCATACCCGGGATACCCACCACCACCAGAGGAGTAGATTCTAGAGCGTGTCAGCTCTTATGACGAGGTTAGTGTCTTTTTCTCTTAACTTTTCTTTTACTTTGGGGACAAAGTAAAGTATAAGCATGGGGGAAGGGGATTATTTATTTTTGTCATAAGTGCTTAGTTGTAGTTGGTTCATGTAGTTGCATTTGCATGTTTATTTTATTGTTATGCATTGATTGAAAGTTTGAAAAATCCGATAAAAAATCAAAAATTCAGAAAATTTAAAAAAAAAAAAGAGTTTTGTTTGCATTTTAGGATTCATTCTTCCCCTTGGAACCACTTGTTTATTGGGTGAGAATGATTTCATATCCCATGACTTGTTAGTTATTGATGAAAGTTCTAAGAAAAAAAACAAAATTGCTTGATTGTGAAGGAGTGTACATGAAAGTGAGAATTTAATTTATTTATGAAGTTCTAACAAATTGTTGCCTTGTCAGATCTTTTGAGCCTTTATATGCTATTTTTGCATGAAATCTCTTGAGTTCATCTCTTTGATTGCTTAAACTCTAGAACTTGCGTTTAGATTCTTTTTCGAGGCCACATTATATGATTTGAATGCATGATGTAAAAGTGATTGAGGCAAATTTTCTTTAGCTCATTTGTACCCTTATTTACCCTACAGTATACCTTTGTTTTTGTAGCCCCATTGTTTTGAGCCTTAGCCTTGATTTATTAGCTCCACAAAAATTGTTCGTAGCCGAATAAGCTTGACCCTTATCCGGGAATTAGGATTTGAATAGGAGAATTGTGTGGGTTATGTGATGTACTTTGGGGTTTGTAAGGAAGTTTGAAAAGGTGTAATTGAGGAGGATGTGCAAAATTGAAAAAAATTAAGGATGTTGAGAATGTTCATTGAAAATCTCTTGAGAGAAAGATTGGTATGAATGGTTGATTGAGATGAGTTTTGCATAAAAAATTGTGAAGTTGTCTTGTGAGAGAAGAAAAAAAAAGAATGAATCTCAATTGGGTTTGTGTAAATAAAAACAAAAGATGAGCAAAAAGAAAGAAGTGTTGAAAGTAAGTAATGGAAGAAAGGGAAAGTAAGTTGGTAAGGTGCTTTGAGAATAAGTGATGTTCTAATTTGGATTTTTAGTTGATTCTAGTTCCCGGATTTAGCACCACATGGCCAAATTATGATCCCCACCTACTTGTCTATTTCTCGGCCCCATTACAACCTTGAAAAAATACCTCATGATTTACGTTTTGCATTTGAACATCCGTGGTGGAGATTTAGTACACTGATGCAAGCTTATGGTAGTTGGCACTCAAAGATGATTTTGAGCGAAAAAACATACCTTTTAAACACTTGAGCCTTGAGTGCAAACACATACACCTTGGTAAAGGTTAGAATGGATTAATAACTTGATTTGAAGCTTTCTTGAATGTATGCGACGATTCCATAGTTAAGTTTGAGTTTCTTGAAAATGAGTGGAAGTCATGGCTTGCTTGTTTGTGGTGTGATTGATTTTATGTCTTGCTTGAGGACAAGCAAGGTTCAAGCATGGGGGAATTTGATAGAGCATATAGATATAGGTTTTTAGAGTATGCTTTATAACCGTTTTAAGCATTTCTAGCTAGTGTTTTGCTTTAAGTTGTAGTTGTGATGGCCGGATAGATGGAGGGGATGATGGTGCAAAGAGATCGCCACGAGAATCCAAGGAATTCCGACAACAAATACCACGCAGCTGACCCGTCTTCAACTTGATGGATCTTCCTCTTCCGAACTCGGAATTGAGTGATTCCAATTCGATAAGTTAGATCTCTGAGTCTAGTTTAATCCCTCAAAATATGAGAGAAAGATTATGAGTGGATTGAAAGTTATGTCGAATTTACTGAGATGGTGCAGAAACCTCCGAGATGGATGATGGTTCGAAAATGGAGAGAACAAGGGGATATGGATGCTTTATAACTTGGATATGACTCACCAAGTTCTCAAACAAACTAGGATGCTCGAATTGTCGGATATGACTCACCAACAATTAAACAACGAGAATTGAACGAAACAAAACAAGAACTTTGAATTGAAAATGCAAGGAAAAGAGAAGCAAATTTCGTCCAAGTCTACCAACAAAGGGTGAGGGGGCCGACCATATAACCTAGAAAGCAACCTCGCAGTGTTAGCCCCTTCACTTAAGGAAATTACAAAAATTAACCCGAAAACCCGAAAACTTAATAATTGTCCTTTCCGTAGAATTGTCACTTAGAACCATGAAGTATAATAAAACTCCAACCATCTTCATTGCACTCTTTCGGAAAGCTACACCCCATGAGCTCTTCTTGCACTTGACATAGAATGGCCTTAGCTCGGGATCGCGTAATACGACCTAGATAAGGTGGTGTAGTTCCTTGAGCTTTGGCACCATCAAAACCGGAAGGCAAGGGCGCGCCACCATCCAAGCTTGTTAACGCGTCTAGGGTATGCCGAGGCTCCTCCAAGTGTTCCGACGTGTGCTCCTCCAAGTGTTCCGAAGTGTGCTCCATAGTTGGCTCGGACATCGATGGAATCACATCATCCTCCTCCCCTTGAAAAGGGTTCGTCCTCGAACCTAGATCCTGCTCAAACTCAACATCATCGTTAGAAAAATAAGGAACAAGATCGGAGACGTTGAATACCTCATGGACACCATAATTCGGAGGAAGATCAAGCTTGTAAGCATTGTCGTTGATGCTCTCTAGCACTTGGAATGGTCCATCTCCACGTGGCTTAAGCTTAGAATTTCGAAGAGTAGGAAACCTCTCCTTCCTCAAATGAACCCAAACAAGGTCGCCGAGTACAAAAATCAGCTCCTTGCGCCCTTTATCAGCTTGGCGCTTGTATTGCAATGTTCGCCTCTCCAATTGAAGACGAGTATCCTCATGAATCTGCTTAATATACTCAGCCCGGTCCCGTCCTTCACGACTCTCTCGATCGGACATAGCATAAGGCGCTAAATCAAGTGGTGTAACGGGATTGCGCCCATACACCACCTCAAAAGGCGTCTTCTTTGTAGCGGAATGAACGGACCTATTGTAAGCAAACTCAATTGAAGGAAGACACTCTTCCCACCTACGCAAATTAGTTTTCAAAATAGAACGCAACAAGGCACCAAGGGTACGATTAATGACCTCGGTTTGCCCATCCGTTTGCGGGTGGCAAGTAGTAGAGAATAAGAGCTTGGTTCCAAGCTTGGACCAAAGAGTCTTCCAAAAGAAACTTAGAAATTTAACATCACGGTCAGAACCAATAGATTTAGGGACCCCATGCAACCGAACCACATTATCAAAGAACAAAGTGGCAACATTAACAGCATCATCGGTTTTGTGGCGAGCAATAAAATGTGCCATCTTAGAAAATCTATCTACCACCACAAAAATAGATTCCCTACCCCTTTTTGTCCTAGGCAACCCCAAAAAAAAGTCCATAGAAATATCTTCCCATGGGGCACTAGGAATAGGCCAAGGGGTATACAAATCGTGAGGGTGCACTTTAGACTTTGCACGCACACATGTAGCACATGAAGCACAAAAGCTCTCTACCGACCTAAGCATGTGAGGCCAATAGAAATGTTCCCTAAGCATATGCAAAGTTTTCATGACACCAAAATGTCCCATGAGGCCGCCACCATGGGCCTCTTGGACAAGCAAACGCCTAACCGAACCACTAGGCACACACAAGCGAGTTCCCTTAAAAAGAAACCCATCATGCAAATAAAATTGATCCCGACTTCCCCCCTTCAAACAAGCATGAAAAGTGTCACTAAATTCAGCATCATGAGCATACAACTCTTTCATGAAAGAAAATCCAAGCAATCGTGCATCTAGTAAGGATAAAAGAGCGTACCTCCGGGACAACGCGTCAGCGACGACGTTGTCCTTGCCTTTCTTATGCTTGATGACATAGGGAAAGGATTCAATGAACTCAACCCATTTGGCATGCCTCCGATTCAGTTTGGCTTGCCCTCTCAAGTACTTCAACGCCTCGTGATCGGAATGGATAACAAACTCCCGAGGCAAGAGATAGTGCTCCCACGCCCGTAGCACTCGAACAAGAGCAAGTAGCTCCTTGTCGTACGTGGGGCACTTGAGCTCGTCACCTCCAAGCTTCTCACTATAATAGGCTTTGGGACGTCCCTCTTGCATAAGCACACCAACGAGCGCGATTCCCGATGCATCACACTCAATCTCGAACATCTTGCCAAAGTCGGGAAGAGCTAACAACGGCGCTTGTGTCAACTTAGCCTTAAGGGCTGCAAAGGCCTCTTCTTGCGCCTCTCCCCACATAAATGGAACATTCTTCTTGGTGAGGAAGGTCAAAGGCGCAGCCAACGTACTAAAATCACGAACAAACCGGCGGTAGAAACCGGCTAGTCCAAGGAAGCTCCGGACTTGTGTCATAGTTGTCGGTGTTGGCCATTCTTGAATCGCCTTCACCTTCTCTTCATCCACGTGAAGTCCTTTCCTACTCACAACAAAACCAAGAAATACCACGTGATCCGAACAAAAGTGGCACTTCTTGAAGTTAGCAAATAGGCGTTCCCGTTTCAAAGCTTCAAGCATTTGCCTAAGGTGCTCGACATGGGATGATAAATCGTGGCTATAAATCAAAATATCATCAAAGTATACAACCACAAACTTACCAATAAAAGGGAGGAGGACGTGGTTCATCAAGCGCATGAAAGTGCTCGGAGCGTTGGTTAATCCGAAGGGCATAACCAACCACTCGTATAGGCCTTGCTTGGTTTTGAACGCTGTCTTCCATTCATCTCCCTCCTTCATCCTTATTTGATGATATCCTCTCTTGAGATCAATTTTGGAGAAGAGACTCGCCCCATGCAGCTCGTCAAGCATATCCTCAAGCCCGGAATCGGGTGACGATACTTGATAGTAATATTGTTGATCGCTCGACAATCAACGCACATCCTCCATGTGCCGTCCTTCTTAGGCACAAGAATGACGGGCACGGCACACGGGCTGAGGCTCTCACGCACATATCCCTTATCAAGGAGCTCTTGAACTTGCCGTTGAAGCTCCTTAGTTTCCTCCGGATTGGCTCGATAGGCTGGACGGTTCGGTAGAGTAGCACCGGGGACAAAGTCGATTTGATGCTCGATTCCCCTAAGTGGTGGTAGTCCCGGTGGCACCTCTTCTTGGAAAAGCTCCTCAATGTCCTGCGATAGAGTAGATATGGAAGGAGGAAGATCAACTAATTCTTGGGAAGATAAATAAGATTCTTGAAAAACAAGTAAAACGCAAACGCCACTTCCCTTGAAAGTATGGAGAATCTCCTTCGGTTTGGCCAAAAGCAAGGGCGTAGAAGGGCCGCCTAGAGCTAGCTTCTTGTCCTTCTTTCCCTCTCGAAGCGCATGCTTCTTCCTTTGCTCCTTCGCTGCGTGGTCCAACATGATTTCATGGGGGGTCATCGGGTGCAACGTCACCTTCTTTCCCTCCATTTGAAAGTGATACTCGTTGGAGACGCCATCATGAATAGCTCCCTTGTCATATTGCCAAGGGCGCCCCAAAAGAAGATGACAAGCGGTCATCGGCACCACATCACACTCCACCTCATCCTTGTAAGGCCCTATAGAAAAGCAAATACGAGCTCTTTCCTTGACTTGGATCGGGGCATTAGAATTCAACCAACATAGAGGATAAGGTAAAGGATGGCAAGTAGTTTTCAAGGAAAAGTGATCCACCACCTCTTGACTAATAATATTACAACAAGACCCGCTATCGATAATAAAACTACATACCTTATCCATAATTTTGCATCGAGTGTGAAAGATAACCTCTCGTTGGCTAGGTGGGTGGTGTTCTCCGTCATGAAAAGCGTCCGTTGTACCACGAAGCACTCACCCTCCTCGGCGGTGACATGGAGGCTGTCTTCCTCAACCTCGGAGCTCTCTTCTTCCTCTTCCGCAGCCCCTTCTTCCTCATACTCGTACTCCCCTTGGGAGTTAAGAAGAACCTTCCGTTCTTTGGGACAATCCCGAGCATAATGCCCATGGCCAAGGCACTTGAAACACTTCACGTCGCTCGCCTTCACACCGCCTTCTTGCCGAGGACGTGGGGGAAACTCTTTCCTCGGTTGAGGAGTCGAGTCCTTCCTTATTTCCGGCTTCCTAAACTGAGTTGGTGGTGCTTTAGGAGCCGTGGATGAAGGCTACCACGTTCGAGAAGTGGTTGAACTCGAACGCCGTTGAGCAAGTTGCTTGTAGATATGGTTGGTATAATGAAGCACTTGCTCAATATCGGTACCCCTACTAAAATGCTGCATACTCACCACATTTTTTAGTTCCAAATTTAACCCATTGACAAATTTAGAGATGACATACCCGTCGGGAAATTGTACTCGGGAACGGAAGATGAGCATACGCAGCTCATCGTAGAACTCATCAGGAGTCCGGTTTCCTTGACGCACTTGCTCCAACTTGGCATGGATGCGCTCCGTGTAATCTTGAGGCACGAACCTCTCTTCTAAGGCCTCTCTTAGATCTTGCCATGTGGTAAGTTGAGGCATCCGACGTGCTCTCCTCAAAGCCTTGTCCTCGAGCCACCATTGGTAAGCAAAGTCGGTGAAGTGTATGGCCGCCATGGCCACCCGCCTCGCATCATCATAGCCATAGAAGTCAAAGATTGACTCCACCTTGGCAAGCCAATCAAGACAGGCATCGGCGTCGGAAGTTCCCGAAAACGTCGGCACGTTCAGCTTGATGCCGTTATGGGGATCCCGCGGCCGCTCTTCTTGTTGCACCGGCGCGCCATGCCAAGGCTGCCCGACAGCAACATTGGCCGGCCCTATAGGAGGTTGGCCGCGCCTTGGTAGATGCAAGAGAGGTGGAGGTTGAGTAGCCGTTGCAGGATTGGCCTCTTGATAGCTCGACGCTCCATATCCTGAAAAGTTAGTAGCACTAATAGGAATATTATTAGGAAATGTAGCGAATGAAGGCCTTACCCCGGAATTGGCCACAAAGTGTGGATTGTGGAAGCTCGTCGGAGGAATGTAAGGAGGCATAATCCCCATGGAGTTGCTCACACCGATGGATGCTTGCGCCTCCGAGTTTGGCAAGTAAGAAGTAGAGGCCTCCTCGTGTAACGACTCCACTTGGTTAGCGCTTTGTAGCACACTTGGTAGAGCCCCCATTTGAGACACCCGTGCTCTATCATCTTGGTCGCGCACTTGGCTCTCCAAATCAGTCAACCTAGTTCCCAAAGCCTCAATGGATTGTTGCAAGGATTGGTTCCTTATTCTTGTCATCACCTACATTTGTCATCGTAAAAACAAGGCAAAGATCAAGGTATAGAGGTCACACGAAATAATCACCAAGACTTGCCCGAGATGAAAATCCGACAAGTTGCAAGTAGGCAAAAACAACAAAGGCAACAAAGAGAGAACTAAAGGAAGCATGTAATGAAAACAAACAAGGCTGGTTTGGGACCTCCTTCACACGTTTTATTCTCAGCAAAATTCAGCAAAGATCAATTCATTTCAAGAACTAAAGGAAGACTTTAATCAAGCAACAAATACACCCTTTCAACTACCAACTTTTGATAACTCCTTTGGGTGTTCTATTGGAACGTTTTTTGACCATGGTTTGCAGACATGGCTGAACACACACTCGGCCAACACAACCACAAGATCAAGACAAAGCAAGGACCACAACAACACACAACAAGGACACTATGGTCGCACACAAAAACACAACGCAGCCAATAAAGAGTTCGAACCTAAAACCTTGCAACAAGTGGAAATTCAAGGTCGGAACAAGGTTTAGATGGCGATACCTTCGCATGGCTCTGATACCACTTGATGGCCGGATAGATGGAGGGGATGATGGTGCAAAGAGATCGCCACGAGAATCCAAGGAATTCCGACAACAAACACCACGCATCTGACCCGTCTTCAACTGGATGGATCTTCCCCTTCCGAACTCGGAATTGAGTGATTCCAATTCTAGAAGTTAGATCTCTGAGTCTAGTTTAATCCCTCAAAATATGAGAGAAAGATGATGAGTGGATTGAAAGTTATGTCGAATTTACTGAGATGGTGCAGAAACCTCCGAGATGGATGATGGTTTGAAAATGGAGAGAACAAGGGGATATGGATGCTTTATAACTTGGATATGACTCACCAAGCTCTCAAACAAAGTAGGATGCTCGAATTGTCGGATATGACTCACCAAAAATTAAACAACGAGAATTGAACGAAACAAAACAAGAACTTTGAATTGAAAATGCAAGGAAAAGAGAAGCAAATTTCGTCCAAGTCTACCAACAAAGGGTGAGGGGGCCGACCATATAACCTAGAAAGAAACCTCTCAATGTTAGCCCCTTCACTTAAGGAAATTACAAAAATTAACCCGAAAACCCGAAAACTTAATAATTGTTCTATCCGTAGAATTGTCACTTAGAACAATGAAGTAGAATAAAACTCCAACCATCTTCATTGCCTCTTTCGGAAAGCTACACCCCATGAGCTCTTCTTGCACTTGACATAGAATGGCCTTAGCTCGGGATCGCGTAATACGACCTAGATAAGGTGGTGTAGTTCCTTGAGCTTTGGCACCATCAAAACCGGAAGGCAAGGGCGCGACACCATCCAAGCTTGTTGGCGCGTCTAGGGTATGTCGAGGCTCCTCCAAGTGTTCCGACGTGTGCTCCTCCAAGTGTTGCTCCTCCAAGTGTTCCGAAGTGTGCTCCATAGTTGCCTCGGACATCGATGGAATCACATCAAGTTTAGTTTTGTTTCGGTTTAGTTCGGAATCTACGCGTTTGTGTGCTTTATTTGAGGTTGGAAGGTGAAGCATGGTGGATATGAAGCTAAGGACCAAAGCTAAGAGTTTAAGGGACTATGGTGGAGTTTGATGAATCTTAGAGTGATACAAGTGAAGAATTGGAAGAGCTAAGGCCCAAGAGGTTGTGTGAAAAGAACGCTTAAATCCGGGTCATGCATTGGAGTCTTGTTTTGACACCTCTATCTCGCAATGCTTGGTTTGGGAGCTACAGTGGTCGGATGAAGCTGAATTTGGTATCACTGGAAAGCTAACTCGAAGAGATACAATTCGTATTTTATTTTGAGTCCAAATTCCAACTCGAAGGGGGTCAAAACAACCTCTAAAGTGTCACTACAGTTGCTGAGGCTAGAGCGTGGGCAGGATAGGGGAGCACAACCGCGCTCCGGGTGACTTCGACCGCGCTTCGGCGCGTTGATCCGACGCTGATTTCGGGACTCCGTGTTATCTTTGGGCCGACTTTATTCTTGTTTTTAGATGTTTTTGGATTTTTACGTTAGAATTCAATTTGAGAGAAGTTTTGGGAGACAAAACCCTAGTTTGCAATATTGAAGAGAAATCGAACTCTTGTAAGTTTAATTCTTCTTTAATGTCATATTCTTGCTAATTTTCCTATGTCCAACTAGTTAGTTAAAGTTGTATGCATGATTGTTTGTGAGATTTGAATTATTTCTATTTGCCTTGACTAGATTGAATTACTCCACGCTTAATTGATTAGATTTGCTTAGGATTATAATAGCATGATCACCTAGTCTGATTTCTAAGTTGAATCACAACTAGATTAACTAAATAGACGGTGGAATTTGGTTATTCATGGATGAATCCTTTGATTAAACTTATAGACGGTGGAATAAGATTAATTAAAGGAGGAGAATTCAATCACAAAACTTCATGAATAGACGGTGGAATTCATGAACTATGTTTCTATTGAATGCTTTGAACTTATTTGCATGATCAATTTGACATAAAAGGTTTTCTATGTTAATTGATTAAAAGGTTATTAAAGAAGGTGTATATTGATAACCACGTTAAGCTTGAATTTCATGAATTCACAATAGATTAGTCAAGGGAATTCAAGTAAGAATAATCAAGGATCAAAACTCATGTTTTTAACGGATACGAAAATAGTCAAGGGAATCCCATTAGGATTTTTACAGAAAATAAAATCATTTTCATTGGATTCTTTTAAACCACATAAGTACACATGTGGGAATCTTTTTAAGGAATACTAATTTAAAGATTCTTTAGAAAAAAGGTAGAATAGTAATTCTCTTACTTGTACAATCGTCTCAACTAAAGAACGAAATGTTCTTTAAGGTGGTACTAGATTCTTTGTTGTCTATATTCATTTTCATAGTTTAATACTAAAAATTTATAAAGCCATAGTATAATGACAAATTAAATTTTAATTAATTGAGATTAAATAGAAAATTTGAAATTTAATTCAATTGAATTTATAATAAAAATAAAAATAAGGGGAAAGGACCAAAAATAAAAATGTGAGAGGTGGGACTTGTGACACCGTTGTACCCTATGACTTGTACTTTGTAATAACTTATTTCTCATATAAACATATAATTCACATATAGCAACTATCCACATAAGAACAAAGCGGAAAGTAACAATCATAACAGGTTGCACACACATATGCATTCACTTTTTATACTAAAACATCTATTACTCTAACTTCTGTTACAACACATATGTCTATGATGCAAAATGAGGAGGAGAAGGTTGCATTGAGCTTCAGCCGGCCGACATGTATGACCTGTAGGTCCTGTAATACAAATTCAAGGCGAGACAGTCACACGTCCTTTTAATCTCATTGCAATATGTATGCAATCAAGTGCATCATGTAACCATATATCATATGCCATCTATTAACATATCTTTTGTGCAAACAATTTTGGAAATTTCAGAGCTATCATATAAAACACATATATCCATATAATCCATATAATACATAGGGTGGAATCTCCGGTCTATACTCACCTGTTCAAGACAGATACTATATTTCACCCCCTTTTCTCTGACCACGTTCTATGACTTGTGCTCCTATACATAACCCAGTGCAAAAAAACAACCTATTACTCTTACAAACTTCAACCCCAAATGCAATGAAATGCCAAAATGCATTGTAACTTCTAGTGCATAATTCCAAATCCTTTAAAACTTGACATCAATAAACTATATATATAGAAGAACGTTTTTCTAGTTTAACCCCAAATGCAATGAAAGGGCTCCATAAATCATTACAAAGCAAAAACCTAAAATTTCTCTAAAATCTTTTACCGAATATAAATTCGATATTGAAAACTCCCTTTGAAAACTATAGATCAACTGATTTCTCAATCAAAAGCAACTTTAGATCTAGATCTAGAAAAATCAATGAAATCCAGATAAACCAATAACTAATTAAAAACTTACCAAATCACGCTTGTACTTCGAAATTAAAACCCGAAAGAATAGATTTTATACCAGATCCAAGATCAAAGCAACAAAACCAATTTTTTTTCCTTTTCTCTCGTTTTTTTTATTTTGTAAATCCTCACTGTATTTTTTTCTTTCTTTAACTTTCTTAATGAAGAAGTTCAAATGATTCATACATATATATCATCACCGAAGTCGGCAAAAATTTAGAAAAATCACACTTTCTACCCTCAAATCTCCTTTACTACAAAAGTTACCCTGAAATAATTATTAATTAACTTTTACTTCAAAACTTTTTAAAATATAATAAACTTAATTAGATAATAAATATTACTTTTAAAAAATCACTATATATCATGCCAATATGCTATGCATATGCTATTACTATTATATGAATGCAAAATGACGTATGCACTTTGGTCGGGGTTGTTACAAGACTCGAACCCGAGACCTCTTGCATTTTCTCACAAACACACAGTCCTTTTCCGCTATGCCATAGTAACTTATCTACCTATTATGGATTTTTAATCCTTTTATTTTTTTCTCCTTCTTCCCCATTTGATCAAATTAGTTGTCTGACTGATTTGACGTACAACCATTCTCCTCCATCTCCACCTCCTCTCTTCTCCAATCTTCTCCACCTTGACCTCCTCTTCACCCAATCAACTTTCATGCATCACCACTCCCTTACACAAATTAAATCTTCTCCACTTAGAGAAGCCATGTCTAAGAAGCTTACACCTCACCATGGAAGAGGCACCCAAGCTTCCACCTCCACTATAAAACGGGGCTTAAGCAAAGGGAAGAGAGAACTCAATCCTCTTCTCCTAAACACAAATTCGTCCTTAATTGAAGCCTAGAAATCCCGGATTTAATTGTTCCCCGAATCTGATTTTCTTGTTAAAATTCCACAAACCCTAGTTTTTGGCCATCTACACCGCCGAACCACCCCTACCTCTTCGCCGGACCACTGAACCACTGCGAGCGCAGCCCATCGCCTACAGGAGGCCATTGTCTTCAATCTCCACCGTCGGTGCCCAATCTCGCCAATGTACAAGAGCTTCGTCCTTTTGCTTGTGCGTGATAGGAAGAAGAAAGGAGAAAATGGGTTGACTTCTTTTGGGTAATTTTGCGCTGAAATTTTTAGGCCCTTAGGCCCATATGTTCAATATTAGCCCATAAGAATTTTAATCAAGAGAAAAGAGAAAGGAAAGGTCCAAAAACTCGTCCATCTCAATTTTCGAGCCCAATTCCGCTCCCGCTTCGCTCGGTATAATTTCCCAACTTATATTTTAGTTAATATCTTTTTATAAAATAATTTCTATATATATATTATTTATTTAAATTAATTGAATAAATATTACGAATGAGCTATTAAAGTGGAATTTATGTACTTAAATTAATTTGCATGCATAAGAGTTAAGGGAAAATATTCTTGTAAACTATAAAATAAATCCTAATGATTTTTAGGAATTATAAAAGTGATGTTGAGCATGGTTAATTTTTTTTAAATAGTATTAATTGTAACACCCCGACCTTAAACTGGGGCGCTACACGGTAGTAGACCTTACCAGGTAATACTTAGGCTGGTTTGACAACAAGTTCATCTATGTAACACCCCGACCATAAACTGGGGCTCTACTCGGTAGTAGACCTTACCAAGTACTACTGAGGCTAGCCTGACAACTAGTTCATTCGGATTTTGCAACTCGGGCACGATGAGAAAACAATTTAAAACATCCAACTATGATTTCTAAAAATAAAGGTTAGAAAATATACATGAAACCCACCCTTAAACTGAAAAGAAGAATCAACTTTTACCAACTTCGCAATACAAAACTCTTTTCAACTCTAAACATTTCTGACCACTCAACCAAGGAAAAGAAAAGAAAACCCTAAATGTATTCCTAGCCTATTGACACGTGCGCCAACCTCCGCTCTACCACTCAGCTAAAGATCCATCACAGTTCCTAATTCGTACCTGCAGCTGAAAAATAAGTCAGTCCCCGAGGGGTCAGTTCCTATTCCAATCCAAGTTAGAAATTACACAGCCAGCAAGATGTTTTAAAATCAACACGCAATTCCTAACATTCACAAGGAGAATTAACAATCATGCAAACCAACTACAGTCAATACCTAAATTCCAAATAATCATACATACACCTATACACATTCACATTTACACAATTCTGCACATCCACCTACACATTCTCCTCCACACATCCAAACATACCCATACAATTTATTTTGCGGCAATGCAACCCTTCTTAACCTTTGCATTCTACGCGACAATGCAACCCTTCATCATCATTGCATGTCTTTCCAGCAATGCAACCCTTCCCCATCATTACATGCAAGTTTTCAACTAACAAATAAAGCAAACATTCAAAACATTTCATACATGATAAACTTTTTAAAAACGGATATCACACATATCGCATAAAAATACAATTTTCGATCATAAACAAACAATAGGGACTAGTTCCCCAAAACCAATCTTACAAGCACAACATAACATCTAATGTGAACTGAATAAAAACCGAGCAAGTCGCAGAACGACTTACCTTAAAAGAAGAGCTTCAAACGACACAGAACCTAAGATTCCAAACGGAAATTCCCTGAATAATTAACAAGTATAAATAATTATACACGTCCGACAATTCTTTAGTAGTTCCTTAATTATACCAAACTTTAAAGTTGTCACTCCCCAAAAGTAATATACAACAACGATTAACAATCTTTGTTACCAACTGATCGAATAGGCCGACAAATGCTAATAGACTACGACATCACAAAGAGATCCAAGCCCATACTATATATTTTAATCTCACATGATCAACCCACATAAATAAATATATATAGCCACTAACAAAACCAACTACAAGAACTTCAAACAATTAACTCCTTTTCTTTACTAACCTATTTACTACTAGCAAACTCATATATATATATAAATACAAACGAATCACTATCCCTGTTTGCACAAACCGATCGATCGTTCTAATCCAACTTCATTAAAGTCTAAAGTGGCCAAGATCAAGAAAATTAACCCCTCTTCTTCTTAAACAAATGTCGGAGGTTCTGAACAAAACACCCCTTCTGCACAAGTTCAAACTAAGCCATCACTTTAACCCCAGCAGCTCACCACGAGACCCTTTTCCGGACAACCATGGCCAACCGAGACCCTAATCTCGACGGCGCCCATGATACACCGAAAAACAGGGAAGGACAACCGAAAGCAAAGGAGAATAGGACTCACCGAAAATTGTCGACCGACAACCTAACCGTAGGCGAAAACGACACCGATAGTGGCGTGGATCGACCGGCGAGGAGAGCGAAATCTGTGTGCGAAGGATGACGACGGAAACAGCTGCGCCCGACTGGATCCTTAAGAAAGTAACTCTCGGAAACACGTTATGTGTTTTTCGATAGTTAGGCCGATCGTGAAGCTTTATAGAACGGATCTTCGATTAAGATAGAGATATAGTTAAGCTAGAAGTTTGTTAAGATAAAATTTTCATTAAGATAGAAAAATTTCTTATGTATTAGATCAAAATAAGGTTAAGATAGGAATTAGTGAGTTGGGTGGAAAAAGATAAAATTAATTACCTTACTAGGTAACTAATAGATAAGAAGAGTTTAGGGATCTCCTTTGCGGAAAAGAACTAGAAATGAGAATAATAATATTAATTATATCGCTAATCAAATTTACTTATGCACCAAGAAGGAAGATTGCTTGCAAATCAAGGTACTCGTTTTTCCTACCTAGAAGGAAAAACGGAACTCAAAAATACATACTACCTCCCTTAAGAAAGTTTTGTCCCGAAACTTAGGGGTGAACGAACCTTATGTAAGGTTGTAATACTTTAAAAGTTTAGTACTTGCCCCGAGGTATTTACAAATACCTTCCCCTAAGAAATGGTTCGTCCCCGAACCATGAATTTAGGATCAACTAAACAAATAAATATAACTTTCCAACATTAAATCAAGCATAAACAATTTATCTCAAACAAAGCCCAAAATCAACATCATTCATCACGCCAACATAGTCTAACAAATATGTACAACAAAAAGTCATAACTAATGCAATTAATCTTGATTCAAACCAAGCAAACAAGTAAACAAGAAGGAGGTCTTCATGTCTTGCAATAGAAACTGCGGTACTAGCCACTAAACCATCATTTTGGTCGGTAACTAAATGCTCACGATGGATCGTTAGGATTATCCTGGACATCTTGTTCTTCTTCCCTCCTCATCTCGAAAACTCGGGGTGGAACGGCTCCCGCGTTGCTAGCTCCAACACACCGACCCATACTCTGCCCTGGTGTCTGTTACGCCGGTGGCGGATAGCGGGATCCCTGGTTCCCCGGTACCGATCCCTGTGAAGGTGTGGCAGTGCCACAAAACCTCAGAATATATCCGGGCTTCCCACATGTGAAACAATCCTTCACTGGCCTCGGACACTGACTTTTCAAGTGCTCGGTGCTACCACAATTGTGACAAAGTCTCATTTTCCCGGTAGCTCGACGCTATTGTGATTGCTTGCGATGTCCCTAGTGCTGAAATTCTAGTCTACTCTGCAAGTACTGCCTAGATGGGTCCTCTCCCCTAGAATCTACTGATGTTGCCAACTTCTGCCTCTTACTTCCTCCTATTTGAGTATCAAAATGTTCTGGCCTCAGTGTGGCCATCTCATGAGCCAAAGATGACTCTTGAACCTCTCTCAAAGTCGTAAGTCAAAGTCCAGCTACATAAGCACGCAACTATGGTTGCAGTCGCTTTAGGAAGGTTTCTATTTGTAGGTCTTCTGTAGAGGCAGCATTAGGCACCGTTGCCAACTCTTTCTGAAACATCTCTGTTGGATCGTAACCGGTTAGCAGTGAGCTTGGGAACTGGCAATTAAGTTGTTCCCAAGGCAGCGGAAGTAAATAATCGCAAGTAATAAAAACAGTAAAAGGCACAGTTCCTTTATAGAGGAACCCCACTACAACCAACTAGTTGTATGGGTAAACCTCTACCTCCGCTTGGAGGATTTTGAATGACTTAGTTATATTGATTGCTTTGTTCCTTAGTTACACAACCGGATTTACACTTCTCTGTTCCTACAAGTTCTTCCTAACTCTAGCAACACTAGTAAATCCTCTCAACTGAGTTCCTAAGCTCACAACAGCAAAACACAAGTAACTCAAACCTTACGCTGACTACTCAGTTCCCTTGTTCCTGGGAACTTCAGCTTCACCGTCGTCGAGATCACACACTCGTCGGCGGGGACTTCTCTTCCTTTTCTTTCTTCTCTCTGATGTGGGTGTTTGTAAGTTCTGGGAGAAGTAATCAGACCGAGTACTATTCATTTGGCTTTATAGTCCAATGAGCTTGGGCAGTCGCATCTTTCGTTTGTGTCCAAAATGCCCTTTGCTTGATGCCCAAGTTGTACTTTCTTCACATGTGACTTTGGTTTGAACTAGGTCAACTTCTTGGATCAATCGGACCGTTGGATGAAGCGTGACAGTCTGATCCTCAAACTGTTCCCTCGGGCTGTCTGAGACAGAATCCCGCGATCTGCGTTGAACGGTCGTTGTCCTCACATGTGAGTTCCCATGTCATGGGAACTGACTTCTTCAGAGTTCCCTTGATGGAAACTCTTCATTGTTGTAAGCTTGTGTTCTCTTGATTGTTTCTGGGAGTTCCCACTTCATGGGAACTTTCCTCTTCAGAGTTCCCTTGATGGAAACTCTTCATTGTGGCATGCAGTGGCTTTTGGTCATTCGTAGGAGTTCTTGGCTGTACCTGTGTTCCTTAGAAATACTTGAACAAACCACATTAGTTCCCTATGGTGTTTGTCATTATCAAAACTTAAGAGAATTGAATCGTTGATCCGTTGTTTAGAACCAGAGGTCCCAACAACGTCCCAACAATTTCCCCCTTTTTGATGATGACAAACCCATCACAAAAATGCAAGTATTTCAATGAATGATATGTTGATGAGTTCCTAAGTATGATTTTGGGAAGTCACTTTTAGTGAAACACTTAGATTTAGGGAGCCACTTCTGGTGAGACACATAGTTCCTATTAATCTTTTTATGCAATTGTTCCCCCTTAGCTTATGCGTGGTCTGTGATAACTTAAACTTTTAACTCATCTCGCATTTTTTGTCTTTCCCCCTTTTGACATCATCGAAAACAAGCAAAGCAATAATAGCAAAGAAGGGAACACGCAATCAAAATAAAGACCATTTCATTACTTAAGATAATATGTACAATGGGAACCCAAGTACAATTTGTGGTCATTTTTGGATTAAGGGAACAAGAAAGGAGAGATCATGGGGTCTGAGGGAACAGGGCATCACAGAGGCGTGTAAGGACTTGTGTAAGCTTTTCTTGTCCTCTGGCCAACGCTGCTTGGTCCCGAGCAATCTGGTCGAGGGTGTTGGCAATGCTGAGCAACACTGGAGAGTTCCCCTCTTGTGTACCAGACTCTAGTGGAGCCGCCTCCTCTACAGGCTCCGAGTGCCTCATCTTCTGGACAACTGAAATGTCCAGTTCCCTTCCAAGCTCGATTTCTTCTTTAGAGGCGTTGTAGAGACCCTCTTTTTGTAGGAGCTTCTTTATCAGCCCGGAGTAGGGAAGGGAGTGGGACTTGGAAGCCATGCACTTCTCCATGTGCCCAAGGATGATTCTGGGGAGGTTGATGGGCATCTTGAGAAGGAAATGGTAGAGGAGGATGGCATCAGGGATGTTGACCACCAGACGCTTCTCTTGGCGTGGGATCACCACGTTGATGATGAATTGGTGAGCGAGCTTGGCGACCAAGGACAGATGGTGCGTTGAGAGTACCTTGGAGGGAACCCGACCCTCGAAGATTGTGTTGCACACCTCGGCACTATTGAAGTCGCCCCATAGCTTGCTAGGCAACTCACTAAGCCCCTGTCCAGGGACCTGGAGTTGAAGGCGAATCGTCGACGTTGTAAAGATAAACTCGTCGCCTTCATGGGAGAGAGTTCCCTGAGTGCAGTCATTGGTGATATTGAAGTTGTTGTAGAACTGACGCACTTGTGAGGGATCGACACTCACAGTCTCTTGGCAGAGTCTCTCCCAGCCCTGGGCCTTGATCAGGTCCCACAGTTCCCCTAAAATATTTTCAGTCAGCACTTCTTCTGAAACAATGAGGTGAGGGAGAAGCTTCCTGCGCTCATCGACATGATGCTTGGTGGTCCCCTTCCCCTTCCTTGAAGTGCTTTTAGATGTGTTCCCCCTAGAGACCGTGCGAGGTCCTTTCTGCTGAGGAGGTGCAGCCACTTCAATCATAAGCACGCGGTCCCTTGGTGGTTGGGAACTCGTGGACACCACCATTTGGTGTCCAGGTGTGGGGATCCGTGCTGGCTCCTTAGTGGCTGGAGCTTCTTCTTCTTCTTCGACCTCATCTTGGGAGGTCCCTTCTTCCTCGGAGGAGCTCGAACTTGAGCCCTCCGCGTCATCTCCAGGATGACTTGTTGTTGCCTCAGCACCTCCAACTGGTGCGAGGTCCCTTCTCTCCATGGGCTCTTCAGGAGCCACCTTTTCTAGGGACTTTGTCCCTTGGGAGACTGTGTGCTCAGAGGGACCCCTGTTGAGTTCTTCCTCGATGGCCTTGAGCTGGGCTTCCTCCTCCAGAGTTCCCATGATGATTGGAGGAGGATCATTGGTCATTTTGCCGATGACCACAGAGAGAGGAAGATCGTCGTCGTCTGAGGTAAGAGCGACGACACTTTTGGATGGTGAGGGAGAGGGGAGTTTGGTGGTGGTGGGGGATGTGGTGGAAGAGGGGAGAGGAGAAGAAGGAAGAGGTGTGGAGAGTTGTGTGGAAGGGGGAGGAAGGGTTGTGGTGACTTGGGGAGTAGAGATCCCCGAAGTAGAAGTGAGAGAGGTGGAGATGTGTTTGGGTGAAGAGGGAGGAGAAGGAGTTTTGTGAGGTGAAGATGGAGTTCCCATCGTGGCGGGAAGTGAGGGAGGTGGAGGAAGTGAAGAAGGTTGGGGAGGTGGAGTTCCCAACGTGGTGGGAACTGAGGGAGGTGGTGGAGGGGGAGTTGGTCGTTTTGTGGGAGGAGGTTTGGAAGGTCCCTCGATTTGAAGAGGAGGGATGGAGGAGGAAGAGGGGAGTAGACTCTGAGGTTCAGAGGTCCCATCGTCGGAAGGGAAAGGGTAAGGAGGTTTGGGAGCACAAGAACTCTCCTTGGAGCAGTTCAGGTATTCCTCAAACTTGAAGAAAGCCTTCTTTCTGGGCTCTGAGAATTCAGAGGCCGCAAAATGTTTACGCTTTTTGGATTTTGAGGGGTCGTGGGAGTGTTTGGATTTTTTGGGTTTTGAGGGGTCTTTTGATGAGTGACGACGTTTGGATGAATGGCGGTGTTTGGATTTGTGGGGTTTTTCATTGATTGAGGGGCGAGCGTCTCTGAAGTTGTCGACGATGACAACTCCGGAGGAGGTGTTGGTGTGGGAAGGAGGGAGAGGAAGAGATTCGGAGGAGGAAGAGGTCCAGGAGACGGTTTCGTCGGCCTGAGGAGGAGGAGGGGGAAAGAAGGGGCTTACTTGATTGTATAGCCCTTGGATAAGAACATCCTTCATCGTTGGGTCCGATTCTTGCTCGATCTCTTTTAGTTGAGAGACGAAGAGGATGCGAGGATTGGCATGTACCCACGCTTTGATCTGGGCGAAGGTGTGTTGAGGGGCCATTTTTGTAAGAGATTGGGAGGTTTTGGAGGTTTCTTGAAAAGAGAGTGAAAGAGATTTGGGGAAGACGATTGACAGAGATGTAAGAGGGAATAAAGGGCCCAAAAATGGCAAAGAGGGGTTTTAAAGGAGAGAGGAGGTGAAGCGTAGAAAGGGAAGTGGAATAACCTCGATAACCGTTGCCCAATGAACGTGGGGCGCCGTTTCAACTTCTCAAGCACGCCTCTGGACACGCGTCACGATCTCTTGGGAAGTCCTTTTCAAATTTTGAATACTTGGCCTTTAACGCTTCAGAGCCTCTGACACAAAAGTCCGCTTCCCAAGTGACGGTTTTTCTTTGCAGATTAGTCAGCGTTCCCTTTGTAGATGCATCAGTTCCCATGATCTTATCAAGGTCAGGGAGAGTGAAGTGGTTAAGGGAACTTCACACTCATCTTTTTGTGGGGCTAGGGAACTCAAAGGGAACCAGACAATTTGCAACTCGATAAAGAAAATATTTTGGCTCATGAGAAGCATTTGTCTGGTCCCTAGCTTAGGGTGGGTCATATGATCAACCGTCATGGTGGCTTGTAATGAGGGATAAAGGGAACTCTGGTTGATCATTTTGGGCCAAAAGAAATAGAGTTTCTTTGTACACATTTTTCTCTAGACTAGTAATCATGGCATAGTGAAAGCAGTAAATCCAAGTTCCCTATCATGCAATCTTATATAAACTAGTCAGGCATTGAGAGAGAGACAAACAGGGACTTGTTTAGTTTAGAGTTATCATCCCTAGAAGCATTCGAAAACGCTGGTAGGGACGTCTGTCTAAAGCCTTGGTAAGAATGTCCGCAATTTGCTCTTCAGTTCTACAGTGTTCCATCGAGATGTTCCCATTTTCGACATTGTCACGTAGAAAGTGATGCCTTATATCAATGTGCTTAGTTCTAAAATGATGCACAGGATTTTTGGAAATGTTTATGGCACTAGTGTTATCACAAAGTATGGGAACTGGGCCAAAAGACATACCGTAATCCTGGAGTTGTGACTTAAGCCATAGAACCTGGGAACAGCATGATGCGGCAGCCACATATTCGGCTTCAGTTGTGGAGAGTGCCACTGAGTTTTGCTTTTTAGATCCCCACGAGACTAAGCATGACCCTAGAAACTGGGCCATTCCTGAAGTGCTCTTTCTGTCAACCAAGTGCCCTGCAAAATCAACATTTGTGTATGCAATGAGCTCAAGGGAACTGTTCCTTGGATACCAAAGGTACAAGTTATCGTTCCCTTTGAGATACCTGAAAATTCTCTTCACCTCTTTCAGGTGTGATTCCTTAGGGTTAGCTTGAAAACGTGCACAAAGACATACGGAGAACATGATATCAGGTCTACTAGCTGTTAAGTAGAGAAGGGACCCGATCATACCTCGATAGTTCCTTTGGTCCACACTGATACCTGTTTCATCTGCATTGAGCCTTGAATTTGGTGAGATGGGAGTGTCAATGGGCTTTGAATGTTCCATCCCATACTTCACAAGCATTTCTTTGATGTATTTCTGTTGATGAATCTTTGTTCCCTCCTTGGTTTGGGATATTTGAAGTCCTAGAAAGAACGTGAGTTCCCCAATGAGACTCATTTCAAACTGAGGTCCTTAAAATTCTCTACAAGAGTTTCGTTAGTTGCTCCAAACACAATGTCATCAACATATACTTGCACAATCAAAATGTCTTTAGATTCTTTCTTTAAAAACAAAGTCTTGTCTATGGAACCACGAATGTACCCATGGGACAAGAGGAATTGAGCAAACCTGTCATACCAAGCTCGGGGAGCTTGTTTGAGTCCATAAAGGGCCCTCTCCAGGAAGTAGACATGGTTGGGTAGTTTCTCATCTTCGAATCCTGGAGGTTGGGCCACATACACTTCTTCCTTGAGATGTCCATTGAGGAAGGCTGTTTTCACATCCATTTGATAAAGTTTGAATCCCTTGTGAGCGGCATAGGCGATGAGGAGTCTGATTGCCTCGATCCTGGCAACTGGTGCGAAGGTCTCATCGTAGTCAATCCCTTCCTCTTGCCTGTATCCTTGTGCTACTAACCTAGCCTTGTTCCTTGATACAGCTCCAGTATCATCAAGCTTGTTCCTAAAGACCCATCGAGTTCTTATGATGTTCTTGTTTTTGGGCCTAGGAACTAGCTTCCAAACTTTGTTCCTCTCGAATTGGTGGAGTTCCTCTTGCATGGCTTGAATCCAATCTGGGTCCTTTAATGCTTCTTTGATATTTTGGGTTCCACCATTGAAACAAACGCGTTAAAAGCACAAAATTATTGAGAGAGGAACGAGTTTGCACACCTTTATCAAGAGGGGAGATGATGTTCTCAAGGGGGTGGTCCTTCCTTTGTTGAAAGGTTCTTGTATGAGTGAGTTCCTTTGCATGTGTATCATCCTCAGTTGGTGTTTCTTTGTCATGGGAACTCTCATCTCCAGCTTCTTCATTTGATGTTTCTTCAGAGATTTCTGGCAGGTTCCCTCTTTGTTCCCCTTGAATACTTGATTTTGGCAGGGTATTGTCTTGGGGAACAGCAGAGTTGTTCCCTGAAGAGGGGACCTCGAGAGAGTTGGAGGTGTCTTGTAGTTCTTCTGAGGAAGGAGCCTCGAGGGAGGTTTGATCAGTGAGGGTTGGACCTTCGTCGTTGTTTCCTGGTTGTGGGATATTGCTTGCACTTGGATAGTCTTCATCTCTTTTCCTTGGCTCATCCTCGTCATCATCATCGTCTTCATGTTTCACTAGCTTGAACAGAGTTCCCTTCCCTTGGGTCTCGGTTCCCATGTTTACAGACTTTTCATTGAAGACGACATGAATGCTTTCCTCTATCTTCTTGGTTCTTTTATTGTAGACCCTGTAAGCCTTGCTTTGTGATGAGTATCCCAGGAAGATCCCTTCGTCGCTTCTGGGGTCGAATTTGCCAAGATTGTCTTTGCCGTTGTTGTGAACAAAACATGTGCAACCAAATGTTCTCAAGTGTGAGATGTTTGGTTTTCTCCCTTTGATGAGCTCATAGGAAGTCTTGTTGATCAGGGGCCTTGTCACGACTTGATTTAGGATGTATGTAGCTGTGGAGATTGCTTCAGTCCAGAAGTACTCAGGAACTCCACTTTCGATCATCATGGTTCTAGCCATGTCCTCCAGAGTTATGTTCTTTCTCTCGACCACTCCATTTTGCTGAGGAGTGCGAGGAGCTGAAAAGTTGTGAGAGATCCCATTTTGCTCACAGAAGTTTAGGAACTCCGAGTTTTGAAACTCAGTTCCGTGATCAGATCTGATTGCTTTCAGTTTCAGCCCCAAGCTTACTTCTGTTCTTTTGATGAAGGGCTCAAATTCTTCAAACGCTTGTGATTTTGCCTTCAAGAAAATAACCCAGGTGAATCTTGAAAAATCATCAATTAAAACATACATGTACCTTTTTCCACCGTAGCTAGCTGTTCTTATGGGACCACAGAGATCCATGTGAATCAACTCCAGGGACCTGGTTGTGCTTATCACCTTTTTGGGTTTAAAGGAGGTTCTGGTCTGTTTCCCTCGAACACATGCTTCACACATTTTGACTCCTTCGAGATTAATTAGTGGAAGACCAATGACCAGATCCTGTAGGTAAAGCTTCAGGATTTGATTTACACCAGCATGTCCCAATCTTCGATGCCAGAGTTCCGTGTCATCTTGGGAACTCGCAAGGCACAACTTCATTGGTGGTTCAAAGTTGGTGTCCACCACATACACATTGTTGTATCTTCTTCCTCTCAGAATTACTTTTTTGGTCTTCTTGTTGATGACAAGACATTCATCTGAGTCGAAAGTGACGATGTTGTTCCCTTGATCACACATCTGGGAGACACTCAGCAGATTGTATCCCAGATCCTTTACCAGATTTACGTTGCTAACTTTAATAGATCTATTGAGCAACACTTCTCCTTTTCCAATAACTTCTCCCTTGTTCTTGTTGCCAAATGAGACGTGGCCTCCTTCGGCATGAGTGTGGAGTGAGATGAGGATATCCTTGTTTCCTGTCATATGGTTCGAGCATCCACTATCTATGAACCATGTACTGTTCCCTCTCACTGCCACCTACAAGGAAAAGTTAGTGTTTTGAGACCCAGGCAAGATGACTCTTGCCAGGTCCCTTGCAAGGGAAAACATTTTCATTCAAGATATAGTCAGAAATGTTGATGTCTTTGGAATTTTGAGAGTTGGGGTTCCTTTGGTGATGAGCATGACGTTTTTGTCTGTTTGGGAACTCATGGCTTCTAGGGGTTTGGGCTCTCTTCTTGGGACATGCATCCTTGTAGTGCCCATGAGCACCACAGTGCCAACATGTCTTGTAGTATTCTCCCAGGTAGTATTTTGGGTGTGGTCTCTGGATACGGTTCCTATCCATGGTTTCTTTGTTGTACACTCGAGAGCCATTTCCCTTAGCAATTTTGACATAGATTCTATGTCCAGAGTTCCCAGTATAGTAGTCTTTCTCACCATTGTTTCCACTCTCTAGGACCCTGATTTTCTCCTCGAGATGAGCATTTTTCTGTTTCTCGCACTGGAGTTCTAAGGCCCTACACTCATGGATCTCATGTTCGCTCAGGGGTGACTTTCCGTTCTTGGAGCACTCACCTTTGTATCCTATGCCATATCTGGCTGGGACAAACTTAATTTGGGAACTAGAGGCTTCAAGATGTTCTGGAGTCTTACTCAGGTTTTGCAAGAGGGTGTTCTCATCTTTCTCTAGAGTTTTGATTTCTCTTTCTAGGTCTACGATGTGAGACACATGAGACTTGAGTTTTTCTAGAAGGGATATGCAGTTGGGACAGGGCTCATGACCAACTAATTGAGAATTTATGTGTTCCTGTTTTTCCAACTTGTTTTGCAGTTTTATGTTATCTTTGACAAGACTTGAAAGAATTTTCAACAACTCAGGTTTTTCATAGTTACTCAAGGAATCAAGAACAGTTTCAGTGGTTACCTCACTGGGTTGTTCCCCAATGGTTTCTCCTATGGCCATGCCACACATGTCTGGGAGTGCCCATGACTCAGGATCTTCGTCTTCATCATCGCTCCAGGTAGCGATGTAGGCCTTCTTTCCTTGCTTCCTGCCATCAGTTCCTTGTGGACATTCCTTCGCAAAATGTCCTTTCCTGTTGCATTTGTAGCAAGTCACTTCTGAGAGATCCTTCTCTGTGGGCTTTCTTTGGGAACTCTGTCCCTTTCCCCAGTTCCCACTGTTCCGTTGAGACTTTCCTTTGTACAAATTTCGAAGAGCCTTTGTTACAAGAACTAGCTCTTCATCCTCTTCTTCTTCGGAGTCTTCATGTTGCTCTTGGGTTGATTGGAGCATCTTTTCGATCTTGAGTGCGATCCCTCGATGAGCTCGAATTTGTTCCTTATCATCGATCTTCCTCTTCTCATGTCCCACTAGCTTTCCAAATACTTGATGGAGCATAAGCGTTCGATTTTCTGGGTTTTCCTTGAACATCGTTCTCTCGTTTGCCCATTCTCCAGTCAATCCATTGAAGAGCTGTTGAACCTTCATTTTGTGGGTGATTTCTTCTTTTGTGATCCCCAATCCTTCCATCTTAGTGCAAAGTCCTTCAAACCGGGATTGGTAGTTATCGACGGACCCTCCCATTTCCATTTGGAAGTTGTAGAACTCCCTTTTTGCATTCATCTGAAGATCTTCTCTGAGATCTGAGTTCCCAACGTGCATTTGTTGGATGGCTTCCCACATTTCCTTGGCTGTGTCAAGGTTTGCAACCCTGTCACAATCTTGTACACACATGGACCTCTTTAGATACTGTTTTGCTTTATAGTTTGCCTCCATGCACTTGTACTCGTTGGGACCCCACTTTGAGAGGTCGTTGACAATGGCTGGATCGATTTCGAAGTTCCCCCTTTCGATGACACATCAGGCTTGGTAGTCTTGGCCACGCATCCAATCCTTCATGTCGCGTTGCCAACTTGCAAATCTTCCTGTGATAAGCCTTGGCGGCTTACTGGTATTGTTCCCCACCTGAGTAAGTTCCTGAGCCATTTTGACACCTGCGATGCTAATACAAATCTAGAGCGCAAGCTGTGATACCAATTGTTGGATCGTAACCGGTTAGCAGTGAGCTTGAGAACTGGCAATTAAGTTGTTCCCAAGGCAGCGGAAGTAAATAATCGCAAGTAATAAAAACAGTAAAAGGCACAGTTCCTTTATAGAGGAACCCCACTACAACCAACTAGTTGTATGGGTAAACCTCTACCTCCGCTTGGAGGATTTTGAATGACTTACTTATATTGATTGCTTTGTTCCTTAGTTACACAACCGGATTTACACTTCTCTGTTCCTACAAGTTCTTCCTAACTCTAGCAACACTAGTAAATCCTCTCAACTGAGTTCCTAAGCTCACAACAGCAAAACACAAGTAACTCAAATCTTACGCTGACTACTCAGTTCCCTTGTTCCTGGGAACTTCAGCTTCACCGTCGTCGAGATCACACACTTGTCGGCGGGGACTTCTCTTCCTTTTCTTTCTTCTCTCTGATGTGGGTGTTTGTAAGTTCTGGGAGCAGTACTCAAACCGAGTACTATTCATTTGGCTTTATAGTCCAATGAGCTTGGGTAGTCGCATCTTTCGTTTGTGTCCAAAATGCCCTTTGCTTGATGCCCAAGTTGTACTTTCTTCACATGTGACTTTGGTTTGAACTAGGTCAACTTCTTGGATCAATCGGACCGTTGGATGAAGCGTGACAGTCTGATCCTCAGACTGTTCCCTCGGGCTGTCTGAGACAGAATCCCGCGATCTGCGTTGAACGGTCGTTGTCCTCACATGTGAGTTCCCATGTCATGGGAACTGACTTCTTCAGAGTTCCCTTGATGGAAACTCTTCATCGTTGTAAGCTTGTGTTCTCTTGATTGTTTCTGGGAGTTCCCACTTCATGGGAACTTTCCTCTTCAGAGTTCCCTTGATGGAAACTCTTCATTGTGGCATGCAGTGGCTTTTGGTCATTCGTAGGAGTTCTTGGCTGTACCTGTGTTCCTTAGAAATACTTGAACAAACCACATTAGTTCCCTATGGTGTTTATCATTATCAAAACTTAAGAGAATTGAATCGTTGATCCGTTGTTTAGAACCAGAGGTCCCAACAACGTCCCAACATTCTCCATAGTCTTCGCTATTGTGATATTCTCGGGCCCAGCATCTCGGAATGCAGCCTCTCGAGCCATCCTAAAAACTTGGGGACAGTAGTAATCTCGAATCCTCCTTCGGAATTCATCAAAAGTGACATCCTCTTGGTGATCGTGGTTAAGATCCCACCAATCGAATGCCCCTTCCTGGAAGAGACTCTGCACCAGAGACATCCTCCTCTCCTCTGGTGCCTGTATGGAATCTAGCGCAAATGATACTCTTCTCAGCCACTGCTCTACGTCAGTACCTTGGGCTCCGGTAAAGTTTGGCACCCCGGTCTCCTAAACTCCTCGAGCCATCTGTCAGGCTGGGGCTCGTGATAGTCTTCGAGGCTCGATTGCACGATCAGCTACAACTAGTCTTTGTAGTCATGACATTCCTCCCAACTGAGCAGCTAAAACAGAATATGGGCCTGGTGCCTTCCTCTTAGACCCCTGACGCCCAACAATAACATTTTGGTCAGGTACAACTCTCGTGCCTAACAGGTTCTGCACTAGCACTCGAACTGCGGCATCCATCTCTACTGTCAACCCAACTGGTGGAACCTTAGCTCCAACATGAGCCCCGTTAGCTAGGTGTCTGCCTCCAACAACAAACACACTAACGTTTTGATTATCATTACCATTAAGACCATCACTCTCCGCAACTTCTTCCTCAAAAGGAGCATTTTGTTGCTCCACTTGCTCGGCAACATTGGGAACATCTCCTCTTCCCCTACCACGGCCTCTTCCATGAGCTCTACCACGACCTCAAAAGGAGCATAGTCTTGGCTTGTGATTTTCCTTCGGTTCTTCTCACCACGCGTCCCGAGGTCCGGTCTTTAGACTCTCATCCACCATGGCCCCCTTCCAACCTACAATAGAGCACACAAACGCGAAGATTCCGAACTAAACCGAAATAAAACCTAAACTACAACTTAAAGAGAAAATCTAGCTAAACATGCATAAAACGGGAATAAAAACATGCTCTAAAACCTATACCTATATGCTCTATCATAAAGAAGTAGGGACTAGTTCCCCAAAACCAATCCTACAAGCACAGCATAACGTCTAACATGAACTCGCAGAAGATCTCGTTAATTCGAAATTGAAAATAGAGAAGAAGGAATTGAGACTCACGGGTGATGAGATCAGTAACGATGATATCGATCAACCGTGCTCTCGACTTGGAAGGTAGAGGTTGTAGTGTTCGAGAAAACTCGCAGAGAAGGTAACGATCTCCAACAATCCGACTATGGAGGTGAGGACAGGTTTGTGTATACAAGAATAGGACGATTATCAATGGGGAGAAGTCGAAGTTGTTGAAGAACGACGCCCATAACCAAAATAGAGGGGACGAATAAAGCAGGTGTATGGCGTAGATGACGGGGCTGGGTCAAATAAATAGATTAGCTTTTTAGGTTAATCTAAGTCTACACGATAACTACAACTTATATATGATCTAAATTATTATTTGGATAAAATAAAATATTAGTGGTTAGCACTTATCTTTATTCCTAAGGGAGCTAATAGCTTGACTCTAACAACAAGCAAATTTTTTAAGCTGAGATTACTTGCGGGTCAAGAAAGATAAAGAAACACGATTTCCGGTCTCGACAAAAAAAATGAAATCGAGTATTACGTTAAAAAAATTGGAACCGAGTATTACATAATATCTCCTTAAAAAAGTTTCACCCCGAAACTTAGAGAAAGAACAAAGGCTAAAAAGAGCAGAGTTCAACCAAAACACTCGAGTCCTTGAGAGCTTTTACATTAACTTAGGTATATTTTCTTTTATTATAAAAGAAGTAACTTAAAATAAAGTGAATAAATAAAATAAGGGTTTTAAAGAGATGCCTTTGCATGTCAACTTTGTAACACCCTGTCTTTCCACAGGGCGCTACTAGGTAGTAGACCTTACCAGGTACTAGTAGTGGCGGACCCAGAAAATCTCCGAAGGAGGGGCGAGATTACTAACAAAATTCATGTTATGGCGTTACGTACTTAATGTAATACAAAACACATCGACATTACTATTATTTAAAATTTGGATACTAATGAATCAAATAAGATCAATTCAACTCTAAAATTAATAGAACAAATCAATAAGATAATAAATTTAACTAATGGTCTAAAAATCTTAAATAAAATCAAATCAATCAAAAAAAATTAGTATTCGTTACTATTGAGTTGGGAAAGGTCAAACACAAAGTATTTGTTAGGAATATTTGGGAAAGGTGCGCAGGTATAGACTACTAGGTCATTGGCTGGTGGGTCAATTTCAGAGTTGGAAAAGGTGCACAATTACTGTTCTTCAATACAGATTTTTGTGGTTTTTAATTTTTTGGGGGAAAAAGAAATTAAAAGCTGCTACAATTGAGCTAAACGACGTCGGTTTGTAAACGTAGAAAATTAAAAAAAAAAAAGAAATAATAGATTTGGTCATCTTCTCCCCCACCCTTTTCTCCATTGTTACAACTTCAGATCTGAAATTTGAACGGAGCAGGGACTAAAATCTATATTTCGGTGGCCTCCCTCGTTAATTCCGGTGGTTCCCCGGGGGAAGGGTGGGCGGCTGCCCCCTCAAGCCCACCCCTGGGTACTACTTAGGTGGGTTGACAACAAAAATTTAGGATCTTACAATGCGGGCGCGATGAGCAAACAAGTAAAACATCCAACCTTCAGATTTATAAAACTGAATATAAAACATGTTTGAATGCCCGAATGCATAAACAAAAATACCAAGTAACCCTTCCCGAATTTTCCTCAAAATATTTCAAACAACACTTAAAAATTAACAATTAAAATAATTCAACAGAACTAATAATAATCAAACATCCTAAAATACACCCGAAAAACTCAAACTAATGACACGTGTGTCAACGATACACTTCACCAGACGGCCAAGGCTCCTGCACGGTTTTCTTTGACATACCTATAATTGGAAAAATAATCCCCAAAGGGTCAGATACTAATCTACCGATATGCGGAAGTTATAAGAGGTATGAAAACAATTTTCTATAGTCAGCAACCAGAGTCCACAATCGCAACCATAAGACAATAACTCTAAAGGCCAATACCTAAATTAGAGGGTTAGTCACACATCAGCCAAACACACATAGACACAATCGCGCAATTAAAGCAACATAACTCTTTGTCCACCTCGTATTCCAAACCCAAGGTCCTCACTCCCGCGCCGAGTGCAGAGGCAAGCCCTCCCACTCCTCACATCAAGTCTTCCTTCTAACCCCAGCTAAGCCTCCATTTGAGCACTTGCTAAAACACACATATAGCATTTTCTTTTGAAGGGGCACAGTTTCTCTGTCACAAGGACCATACATAGGAAACCTTCCTCTCCTCCAGCTACGATGGACGTGCCGTAAACGGTACCAGCACAGAGAAAACGTTCGCAAACTTATTTCCGATAAAACCCATTTGAAAACCAATTTGCACAAAACAGCACAAGCAAGTCCAAAACATTTAAAAAAATATATTCGGGACTATATCCCAAAACCAATACTATAATAGCGACACAAAATCTTACAAGACAGAAAAGAACCGAGCAAGTCGAAAACGACTTACCTCGAGAGAAAAATCCCTGGCGAGAACGGAAAGCTAGGAATCCAAGTGGTAGCGATCTCCTAAACATATTACCGTTAACACTTAGTGCTCTGGGATCTCCAACCAAAACAAAACCCGATAACTCGTAACTATCCCCAAGCTTACTAGAATAACCATATAATTAACCTAGCTAACTAGCTAACCCAAACTAATACTTCCAACTATGGTACGAACTTATGTTAACCTTTTAACTAGGCTACTCCTAATTACTAATTAACATGCATATATACTTGAATTAAATAATTTAATCGATCGTCTACATGTGTATATATACAAGTTAGCCTTATTATAATGTTGAAATAAACTATTTATGACCTTGTTGACTAAAGTAAACTTCTAAAGAATATAGTATTTACTTAAGTATTTTAAATAAATAATTGCATGTGGATAAAAAGGACTTCACATAACATATTTCACCTTTGCATGCAAACTTAAAGACTTTAATAATAATTTTGGAAAATGTTATTACTAACCTTGGACATAATAAAGAATTATGGAAATAATATATATCTAACCAAATTAAATAAATATTGCTAGTAAGTTTTAAAAAAAAGATTTCTTGGATTTATTCCAACTTTTGCATGAGCTTTTAAAATGAGTATAAGTATTTTTATAAAGTTATTTTAAAACCTCTTTTTGAAAATAATAATCAAGGATTATTATTGGTTGCCACTTCCGCCTAAATTATTAAAAAAAAAATTAGCTTATATGTTTTTCTCTTAATGAAAGGAAAAATATGAGAAAAAGGATAGTTATTAAATGGGATAAGAATTTTAATAGAAATTCGCTCGGTATCCCTCAAATTGTTAGGTCGAAGTCTCGAGCACTAAAGTTCGTCGAATTTTTCTGAGCCTTAAGAAAAATCCGAACACAAATCAAGGCAAGTGGAAATACTCCCTTGTAACCTTTATATATATTTCGTTTCTGTTAAGGAAATTCTTCTATGTTGGGAACTACTTGTTTGTTAAAATGAATGAACTTAGGTTTATTCAATTGCTTAGTAAAGATAAGTGCTAGTACACATTAAAATAAAGTAAAATCGGGTCGGTTTAGCACAATGTGGAAGTCCAACCCGGCTCTCGGTCCGAAAAGGGCGCGAGAGGTTTTCTAGAAATTTTTGTGTAATTAAAACATTCCTAACATTAATTGTAATTCAAGAGCAACTAAAATCTCATAGTTTCCTTCGTTTTCGGGTCCAAGTTTATCTATCTTCGAGATCAACTAAATTCCATCTTTAAGCTCCACATAAAGTTTTATACATCTCAAACACATCTCGCTTATATCTCTTTAATGAAATATTAAGCTACCAAATTACCCTTGAGCATTTCCATTCTCATTTGCTTAGTCTCCTTAGACTAATTCCGCTATTTTCCGCATTTTTTCCTGGTATTTCTCGCCCTTTGCGACAAATGCCGGACTCTAGGAAACTTCACTCAAAGATTTGAAGACGAAGAATCAAGAGTTGAAGGAAGGAAGGTCGGGTCATTCTTGAAGGTGTTTCCTCTAGTATTTTGGTTTCGCTATGCTTTACAAAAATAATGTTTAGTTAATTCCACTACTTAACTATTTTGTATCTTGTTATTTTTAAACAAGTTTAAGGATGTAATGACAACACTTGAAGTCTCATGTTTAAGCACCTTTTATAATATGTATTATTGTTAAATTTTCGAACATTATTTAAATTTAATACCCTATAAAGACTTGGGTGACTTTGTGTAACACCCATTCTTTGCACTGGGGCACTACTCGGTAGTAGACCACACATGGGTCCACATGAGCTAACCTGACAACGAGGTCACACGGATCTTACAACTCGGGCACAACGAGAAAATACAAAGAAAGCATCCAACCTATATTTATAAAATCGATGTATGGAAAACATGCATGAATTTCGAAATAACATAAACTACAACACTACTTGTGAATACTTTATTGACCTCATACTATCATTTCCTCAACAAAAGCAAACATTATATATAATATAAAAGATGAGTAACAACAATTTCATCGAACCAAACCCAATCCTAATGACACGGCCTCCAACGACTCATACCATCATTTTGCCGAGGTTCCAACATGAGTCTCATGTTTTTACCTAAAACTAAAAAAAATAAGTCCCCGAAGGGTCAGCTACCAATTCGAATATGCACTAAATAGTAAACACCACATGTTGCAGCAAAATCAGTTTAATAAATTATAACCAAGATAGTAATAATATAGCATTTCATATACATTATTCACGAAGGCAGACAACACACTCAACAACTTATATTCATAAAGCACGTAATAATAATAATTATAATCATAGAACACGTAATAATTATTATAGTCATACAACACGTAATAATAATAGTACATCATTTCACTTTAGTATCACCTCAATCGCTTTCCACCTCAATAATAGTTCAAACACAACTCATCAATTCTCATTCAGCAATATCATTTATCTAACAAGCATGGCATCCTCCAGCCTTACATGAGGTACTGGAGGGCGACCTCCACCGTTTATCCGCACCACTCACACACTCATCATTCAACTTCTTACCCCTGGTCAAGCCTCCTCGGGAGCACTCGCCAAAATATTTTATTATAATTTTGAAGGGGCTCTCCTTGCCATACGATTAAGCCAGAGATGTCTCCCTCCTTACCGATCATCTCATAGGCATCGTCGTACCGGTAGATGCCAAGCTTCATAAATTGAATAACATACGACATATTAATCATATAGTAGTATATTATCGAAACATCGATTTACTTACACATAGACGTTTAATAAGATACGGGGATGAATACAATAATAAAGCTCTACACAACAGATCTACATATCCAGCGCATATCAAAACTGATAACCAAGTAAGTCTAGGCGACTTACCTTCAAACTCTTGAATGGAACAAGGACTTGTTGAAATGATTTCCTAAACCATGATATAAGGTATTGTAAATAACATGAAGTTTGAGACTCAAAAGAATACGATAAAGGTTTAAAACTCGAAATATCTCTAACCCTTTCATAATTTAACCCGACAACTCATATGGACATGAACTTTGAACCCACAATCAACCTCTTACTCGAAGTTATTATAAAACAACCCATCTAAAGACATTAAAACTAATAAGAACCTTCACCAAAACTCAACCCTTTTATTGAGTTTATAACTCACGCCTTTAAGCTTAGAACTACACTTTACCAATCCATTTTTCTACACCATCTTCCAACATCAAAAGTCACCATAAATCCAGCCATAAAAACTTCCTTACTATAACCACAACTCACACCATCCAACAAGAAAGAACAACTCACCAAAGAAAAGGAAAAGGACGCGCCTTTTCTTCCGATGGAAGGGGCGACCAGTAACAAGCAAGAAGGTCATGAAGGAGAATGACAACGAGAGGAAGAGAGGGAGGCGAAAAATGGAAGGGAAGACATGGCTTTGTATAGGAGAAATGGAAGAAGACAAATTCAATTCAGCTTGTATAAGAGATAAAGATCATGGCACACAAATCTAGAAGATATAGCACGAATATTGAGGAAGAAAGATAAGCTTGGAACACAAATCTAGAAGATAACATAACATGGCACGAATATCTATAAAAACGGATAAGATCAAAACTCTTACAAGTCTATCTTTATTCCACTAAGAAACATGATTACTTCAAAACTAAGAAACAAACTTATCCGAGCTTACTTACAAGCGAAGTAACCCAGACACGTTTTTCGAGATGCATCAAAATTACCCATTTATATTCAAATATCACTTAGCTCGAGCACGCTTTTTCAAGCATATGAAGGTCTTCCCGAGATTACTTAATAGCTAAGCAATCCCAACACGAATTTCGAGAAACATTAAATTATCCAAAATTTTCCTGAGTATTACATCATACCCCCCTTAAAGAAAGTTTTGTCCCGAAACTTCCTAAGATATAGGAAAACAACTCATAAAACTACTTAAAATCATTCACACGAGTCAAACAACACTGATATCCGCTTTTTAGGTAGGTTTTTAGTGTCTAGATAGATTAGATTTAGTTAGTTTTCGTACTAGAGTTTTATGTTTTTGAGTCTTTTTGCTTTAGTTTTCGTATTTCCTTGAGATTCAGAAACTACGCATCTTTTATGTCTTTTTGTAGGCGTTTTGGAACTCAAATGAAAAATTTGGAGCATTGCAAGAGGAGGTGGACATGCTAGGAGGGAGCTATAAGTGGAGAAGCTAAGGAAGAAAGACAAAAAGAGGAGTGAAATCGAGCCAAAGGAGGTCGTGCACGAGCCAACATAAGCCTTGCTCGACCCAACTAGATTATACGCCCTCAGGCACGATCCCAGGAGGGTCGTGCACGACCCATTTTGGGCCGTGCATGTCGCTGACTTTGCCCTATTCCGAGATCTTTGTGATATATTCTATCTTTCTATTTTTGGAAGGTTGTTTTATCTTATTTCCTAGTTTAATTAGGGCTCCTTTTCCTCTATAAAAGGAGGCAAAACCCTCTAGTTTTTTATTACGTTCGTTTGGATTGGAGGAAGACTTGGAGGACAAGTTGGAGAAATTTGTAAGACTTCTTACTTTTAATTTGAATTTTCGGTTTGTTTATTATGATCATGCATGTCTGCGTTTTTCTTTGCTATGTATGAGTAGTTTTCTTAGATTCTAGGGTTGGGTGAAAACCCAACACAATCATGCATGTCTAAAACGTGAATTTATGATTTGAATGCTTGATGACCATATCTATCTATCTTGTGCTAAATTCCTTTACGACAGTTAAGGCATGTCTTGCAATTAACCTAAAAGCGAAAGTGTAAAGTTCATTGCGTGATCAGTTCTAATAGGATTATTTGCGAAAGTTGATATTCCTAGATGTTTAATTTGCGAAAGTCGATTGAATAACTTGAATTGTTTGCAAAAGTTGACTTTTCTATGATCTAGATTGCATTATAGTTGTGAATTCTTGTTGGAAGCATGTGTGATTGTTGTTGTGGTAGCCCTAGCCCTAGGATTCGTCTTTTATATTGATTAGAATTCTTGATTTTGATTCGATCTCAACCCCATAAAGTCATGTTCGAGCCTTTTCTCTTATTTGTGTTCATTTTTGTGTGTTTTGTGCTCAAGACTGACCCTCATAGGGTCGTGCACGACCCACTTCAGTTCGGTCCTGACGTTGTTTACTCGTGTTTTCTTTGCTTTTCGTAGTTTATCGACTAATGTTTCAGCACTATTCTCATTCCCGTAGACGAACCTGACTTCGCTATACTCAACGGGGTCTTGAATATAAACTTATTTGTTCAAGAAACCCTTCAATAAACACGCAGATCATACCCTTAGTACATCAAAAGCAACAACGTAACTATTAAACAAGTCAAGCACACAAAGTCAAGTCAAACGTAGCACACAATTAGTTACCATCTATAAGCTAGGCTCTCGCACACTTCTAACTTCTACTCTTTAAGGTCTTAACTAAACTCGACTACAACTCTGGATAGCTTTATCATATTCTCATATCGGTCTCCCAAGCGGCCGTCTCAACTCCTCGTTGAGTCCAGTGAATCAATATCGTCGACATTTCTTTACTCCGCAATTTTCTTCATGGAGATATATTCCAATGCTCATTTGACTTAGTTATCTAGGAAAAACCTACAGTACAAGACTCTTGAAGGACATATCTCAACTAAACCGTACACTTCACATTAAACCACACAACTCATGTTAACAGGCTAACTTCTCCTTACATATAGGATAATATCCCTAACTCACCTTGGATTAATATTTCCTTACCATCATCCTTGTCCAAATTACTCATAAAGCCATTTATCTCTTGCTCCTCATGTCCCTATTAGTTTTTCTACTAGGCTAGATCTCTTTCTATAAAGTGTATCCTATACCTATCCCTTTCACAATCAATAACTTGCAACTCTCCAATAGCCCTACTAACACAGCGATAAACCCCTGTGATCGACTAAAATTGGATCCATTTCCTGACTTTTCCCTTTCTCATTTTCACTTGCTTTTCTCCTTATACTAAACCATTTGGTATAAGTTTCCAACCATGTGCTCCATTGTTGTGACCCTAGCCTACTTACTTCTTCCTTTGGAACTCTTGGTCTTTGTAGTCCTGATGAAATTTCAACTCTACTCAAATTTTCCTTACCCTTAATCATGGTATCCAAAACTTACTCTCTTATGAACCTTATGTGAAGCTTTAATTCTCAAATAACTCTAACCAAAGTGTCCTTCAATTGCTTCCATCCAAGGTTGGTGGCAATGCTAGCTTGTAGGCCACCTCACTTACCCTTTCGAGAATCTCAAATGGCCCGATGTACCAAGGACTCAACTTCCCTTTCATCCCAAATCTTTTAATTTCACGAGTAGGCAACCCTTTTTACTACACTTGTACTTCTACTTCACATGTTTAATGGTCGTCCCCCCTATCTACCTAAGATTGCTTAGAATTCTGTTCAAGTATCATACTCTCTCGAATTTTAACCACTTTCTCTATCAAATCTAATGGGTCATCCCAATACAATGACGTTCTACACTTGTAGCCATACAAAACCTCATACGGTGCCATCTGTATCAAGGATTACCAATAATTATGGTAAGTTGGCTCTGCGAGTTTTCAAGTAATCAAACCGTTTACATCACTAATCCAACACACAAGATCGTAATATATGATGCGTCCCTCGTAAGGGATGCGACGGATCTTTGCGGTGTTTGAGTAGTAGGTCTCGAAATACGTGGCGGAAGGCTTTCAAAATACTCAGATCACCGTTGGAATGATCGAGTAGGGCACGAGCAACTTCGAATAATGCAAAACACGAGAGCTTGGATTGAATAATAGTGGTGGCGCAATGGAAATAGAGAGAAATAAGGAGAAAACCCTCAACTCTATTAATCTCTAAGTGTGCGCTGAATGAAAACAAGCAATAACCCCCCCCCCCCTCATATAGAGGCGGCACAAGCAAAAACCTAGGAGAAACCCTAAATCCTGCGGCGCACCTAGGGCTAGTACGCAGACTAGGCCCAGCGGCGCGAGTCCAAAAGTCATCGGCGCAAGGCCCATTAAATACTTAATAAAACCATAAAACCTCTAATAGTAATGTTCGTAAGTGGAAAACAAGCAAAAAATACTATAAAAAGGATAGGTCGTTCGTGACTGTGCTCGCAGTGTCGCGACAAGGCTGGCGCGGCGCTGGCGAGGTCAAGACACGGCGCTGGCGAGGCTGGCGAGGCGTCACGGTGCTGGCGAGGGCGCTGGCGAGGACGCTGGTGCGCGGGTCACCCGAACCTCAAGTTGTGATCCAAGGCACGGTGCTAGGCTTGAGTCCAATGGTGCCAAGGTGTTGGAGGTTGGCATCGTGGGCTCGAATTGAGGTTCCTCGACGTCGAGGACGCACAAGGCAGTGTGCATCGGCACGGCGAGGGGCACGGCGTGGCCTGCGGTGAGGCGCGCCACGAGTGACTGTGTCGCGGTCTGGACTGCTCGAGTCTTGGCACGGGTGATGGGGCCATCCGAGCGAAGTGTGAATGCATCGTCCTCTTGGCTAGCATCCATGACGGGGGTCACATCACCCTCCCCCACTTGGTTGTGAAACGTCCCCGTTTCCTCATATGCAGGCTCGATGTAGGGAGAGAGTTCAACAACGTTAAAAGTAGAATGCACCGAATACTTGCCTGGGAGGTCGATTTTGTAAGCGTTGACCCCAATCCGCTCCAAGACTTTGAAAGGGTCGTCTCCTCTTTGATGAAGCTTTGTCTTCCGTGATTCCGGAAAATGGTCCTTGCGAAGATGCAACCATACGAGATCTCCAGGGTTGAAAACCAGACGCTTGCGACCCTTGTTATGCTGCGCCACGTACTGGGTTGTCCGACGCTCCAATTGTAACTTCGTCCGTTCATGCAACTTGCGGATGGCATCGGCACGGTTGGCCGCATCGATGTGCTCTCCATTCTTCAAGGGCCGAGGGACTAAATCCATCAGAGAATACGGGTTGAGGCCGTAGACGATCTCGAACGGCGTCTTCTTTGTAGCCGAGTGTTTGGACCTGTTATATGCAAACTCAACAAATGGTATTAGATCCTCCCACCGGCGTGGGTTATGTTTGAGCACCGTCCGAAGACGGGTGCCTAGGGTCCGATTGGTCACCTCAGTCTGACCATCGGTTTGGGGATGATAAGATGTAGAAAACGGTAATTGTGTCCCTAGCTTTCCCCAAAGCGTTCTCCAAAAGTGGCTACAAAATTTTGTGTCTTGATCACTAACAATAGTGCGAGGAACACCATGAAGCTTCACGACATGCTCAAAAAACAAGTTTGCGATTTCAGTCACATTGTTGTTTCCTTTGCATGGCACGAAGTGAGCCATTTTGGAGAAGCGGTCCACAATCACAAAGATCAAATCTTTACCGCACCTTGTCATTGGTAGACCCGTGATAAAATCCATGGAGAGATCTTCCCACGGGATATCCGAAATGGGCAAGGGCATGTATAGGCCATGAGGTTGGGACCTCGATTTAGCGGTTTGGCACGGCACGTACACAACCGCGGCAATACTTGTGAACATCGGAAGCCATGTGTGGCCAGAAAAAATCCTCACGAAATGTTGCTAGGGTCTTGGCTATGCCAAAATGGCCTCGGCCGTCATGAGCTTCTTTGAGCAATAGATGCCTCACACACGATCTCGGAATGCAAAGCTTTCCGGCTCGGTAGAGGTATCCATTCTCCAAAAAAATAGGACTCGTGGATTCGACTTTGCTCGAGGTTCTCCATGATCGGTTTAAAAAATTGGTCATGCATATATAATTCCTTAATCAAGGAGAACCCGAGCTAATTGGCATGAAGTTGAGTTAAGAGAATATACCTTCGGGAGAGAGCGTCGACCACGACGTTCTCCTTACCTTTCTTGTGGGCGATGATGTACGGAAAGGTTTCCATAAACTCCACTGATGTCTCTCTATTTGGTGGTGTTTTCATATGTGATTTCCTTTGTAAATATGTCTCTTTTTCCCTTTTTCTTGCGTGTTTTGTTCCTTTTTAGCTTAGTTCCCGTATTTCTATGAGATTCGGAGACTACGCGCATTTTATGTGTTTTGTAGGTAATTTGGCATGAATCGAGGATCGATTTGAAGGAGGGTCGAGACATGGAGCAAAGGCCGAGCTAAAGCGAGAAGAAGAGAAGCAAGCCATGAAGAAGAACAAGAGAAGCCAACAAAGAAGAAGGTGGAACGAGGTCAGGACCGAGTTGCAACCACGTCGGGCCCGACTTTGAAGTCTCCAACCTCGGACCAAGATGCACAGTACCTCGGGCCCGAGGTTCCTCCGTGTCGGGCCGAGTCGGTCACTGGACTACTTGGGCTCCAAGGCACGAATTTGTGAACTTCCACTTTTGCCCCTCATCTAATCTATAAAAGGCCCTCTTGTCTTCTAATTGAAGGGCCTCTCTCACACCCTCACAAGGGGGAGTTCCCTCTCATACACACCAAAGGGGGGGAAGGGGCCTCTCTCACACCCTCACAAGGGGGGGTTCCCTCACACACACACAAAAAGGGGGTTCCAAGGGAACCAAGAGGATACTTGGAGAGCAAGGAGGAAGGAGAGGAGAAGGAAGAGAGAGAGAATCGGCCAAGGGAGGAGGTCTTGATAGGTTTTGTTGGTAGATTTGCTTTGATTTGCTTTGTTCTTGTGGATTTGAAAACCCTTGATTGGAATTTGTGGATTGCTTTGGATTTGAATGAAACTTTGCTTTGTTTTGAGATTGATTATGATGATTGCTTTCCCTTTTGATTTGATTTCTTTTTTGGCTTGTCTCATGGAGTAGATCTCCTTGATCTTGGGTTATGGGGGAAAACTCTAGCTAGGTTTAGGCTAGAAACCCCAATTCCATAGCCTTGAGTGTTTGATCTAAGGAACCCACTCTACATAGAGCTACAATTCCTTGCGAAAGTTGGGAATCAAGGCTTGAGATTGGCAAAGTAGCGAAAGTGAACATGTGTCAATCTCAAGACCTTGCTTCGAAGGGGATTTCCCCAATGATCGAGGTGTAGAAGTGGTTGGAACGAGGGCGAAAGCACTCGATCCTAGTCCGATCATCACTCATTGCCTGAATTGGGGTGGAAAAGCCTAAATCTACTAGAGAAGGAACCCAAAAGCCCAAGATCTACTTTTAAATCTTTGAGTTCGACATCCCCAGATACCTCGGGCCCGACTTACACAGTGTCGGTCCCGACTTCCTCTTGTCGCCAACCTCGGGCCCGACGTGACCTCAGTGTCGGTCCCGACTGTTTTCTTTGTTTTCCTTTGTTTTTTGCTCTCCTTTCTAGCTTCCTAGTATCTAGGAACATCGATCGAGTAGACTTCCCGAGTGTTCGACACCCACCACGTACTACAACGGGGTCGGGTTATAAATTGTATCTCTAGACCCTCGCAATCCGAGAGGCGATCAAAAAGATTGGCGCCGTTGCCGGGGAAGTCTAAGTGCATTGAGTGCCAATTTTGTGAGTTTCTTTTGTTTTGGTAGTGATTTGGGTGAGGGAATAGCCCAAACCCTTTGTTTGTTTTTGATTTGTTTTGGTTTGTGTTTTTGTTTCATAGGTGTATGCTAGCTCGTTCCTCCCGAGGAACACTTGAGCTTGAGTTTGTGAGTGATCCGGAAAGTATTCTCAAGGAAGCCCGAAGAAGGAAAAGGATGGCGAATCAAGCTCTCCATGTTGATGAGGAGTTGACTCAACTTAGGGCCGAAATGGCTAGATTGCAACTTGAGAGGGACAATCAAGAGGAGGTAGCAAGAAGAGAACGGGAGCAACGGATGAGAGCCGAGGCTCAAATCAACGCTCTACCCCGGAATGCACGCCAATACATGCATCCGGAGTTAAGGGTACCCGAACCGGCTATTGTGCTTTCCGAGGTTGCCAAGAATTTTGAGATCAAGACGCAATTCATCTCCCTCATCAAGCGTGATAAATTCGAGGGCCGTCCACATGAGTGTCCCATAGAGCATGTTAAACGATTTGTGGATATGTGTGAGACGATCTCTACCGACGAGGAGACATTGGAGTATGTGCTTCTAAAGGCGTTCAAATGGTCACTTGGGGGCAAGGCCGCACATTGGCTCGAGAGCCAAGCTCCTAGGTCAATCACAACTTGGAAGACACTCTATGACGCTTTCTTGATGAAGTTCTTCCCGCCCTCGAAGACAACCGAGTTAAGAAGGAAGATTGCAAGCTTTCAACAAGGTCCGAATGAGCCTCTCTTCGAAGCATGGGACCGTTTCAAGGAAATGTTGCGCCAATGTCCTACTCATGGCCAACAACCATATGTGCTTCAAGACATCTTTTTCCAAGGCATCAATCCGGTAACGAAGGACAAGCTCAATCTCCACACCGATTGTGGGTTCATAGACTTGACACCGGATCAAGCTTGGGAGCTACTTGACAAGTTATCCGATTATGAGGCCATGTATGGGGTGAGTCAAGCTAGCAAGGAGGTGAAAGTTCAAGGTGAAGGTGCAAGGAAGTTATATGATCCAAAGGGAGAAGACATTGATAGGGATGTGAAACTCCAATTCCTTGAAGGTGAAGTGAGCAAGCTTAAGAGGCAAGTCCACTACTACAAGCAAAATGCTAGAGCTTGTGAGGAGTGTGGATCCTTTGCACATGCTACACAAGTTTGTCTAAATGAGAGCCAAGTGCGCTTGGCCGAGCGAATTGAGGAGGCAAACTATGTTCGAGGAAATTTCGGTGGAAGAGGCAACTTCAACAATGGTGGCAATGGCCGGTGGAACAACGGTCAGGCTCAAGGTTACAACAACAACTTCAACCAAAACGCGCCAAGGGCGCTACCACCACCATATAGACCACCGGGATTCAATGAGTTACAATCATTTGCTCAAGAGATGAGAGATGGGTTCAAGGAGATGAGGACCCAATTCAATGAGTTTGGTGCATGGAGGAGGCAAGTCGACAATCAATTTGCTCAAATTGCAACTCAAGCCCCGAGAGAGAATGGAAGACTTCCGGGCCGACCCGAGGAGAATCCTCGAGCTCAAAACAATCAAAATGAAGTCCGGGCAATTGGATTGAGAAGTGGCCGAAACCTTCCCGAGCCACACGTGCCTAAGAAGAATGAAGAGAGTCGGACCAACTTACCCAGCAAGTCGGGTCCGATGTTCCCCGAAGTCGACCCAGCAAGAAGACCGACTCCTTCACCCTGGACCGAGTTTGAGAGCAACTCGGGACCGACATACCCGAACCTCGATCCAACTCCTTTGCCCCGGACCGAGATTCCCAACATCGGGCCCGACATGGTGCCCAAGTCGGTCCATTCAGAAAATGTTGCAAATGAAGTGGGGAAGTCCAAAGAAGTTGATCCAAGCAAGATTCAAGGTGCAACAATTCTTCCATATCCCTCGAAGAAGCCAAAAGATGTTGTTGAGAACAAGTTCAAGAGGTTCCTCAAACTCTTGCAAGGTTTGAACATCTCTATCCCGTTCACCGATGCATTAAGCGAGATGCCATCCTATGCCAAGTTTTTAAAGGAGATTTTGAGCAAGAAGAGGTCCATAGTTGAAATGCTAGATGAGGTCAAGACCTTGGAGTTACCGCAAAAGCTAGGAGATCCCGGTCGTTTTGCTATCACTATTGGTGTGGGGTCTCAAAATTTCCAAGCCTTATGTGACCTTGGGGCAAGCGTTTCGGTGATGCCCGCTAGCATTTGGAGAAGAGCAAATTTGGGTGAAATGGAGCCGGCCGATATGTCCCTAACTATGGCCGACGGTTCCATCATAAAGGCTAAGGGAATATTGGATGACGTTCCGGTGCGAGTTGGAAAGTATTTTGTCCCCGATGATTTCGTAATCTTGGACATGCATGAGGATCCCTTGGTCCCAATAATCTTAGGAAGACCATTCTTAGCTACGGCGGGGGCAAGGTTTGATGTCAAGAACGGCAAGTTTTCCTTTGAGATTGGGGAAGAGAAGGTCGATTTTCACTTCAACAAGGCCTTGAATGAGCCGGACGCCTTGGCTATCCTCAAACTTGAAGAGAGTGCCAAGAGAGAAAGTGAAGAAGTGGAAGTTGCTAGAGAGGTCGTTGCATTAAGGGGTGATGAAAGCCTCAATGAACAAATACAAGCAAGGGAGTTGTTGGAGCAATTCAAGGATCAAGATGAGTCAAGGATCAATGCTAGCTCAAGAAGAGATGAAGAGTATCCTTACTTATATCCTTTTGATGTTGGTGAAGACCACAATTCTTCCCAAACTTTTGATTCCTACATTTGTTTAAGTGATTTGAAAGATGACTTAGGAGACTCCTACATTTGCCTTAGTGACTTGAAGGATGAATTGGTAGAATCTCCTAGGAATTCTTTGGATAACTTTGGTGTAGGAAAAGAAAAACAAGATGGAGCAAGTAAGGAGGAGAAATCTCATCCGTTGGAGGAGTATGATGAGATAGGCCCGAGATCGGAGAGCCATGCCTATGTAGACCATCGTTGGTGGTTTTATGGGTATGAAGGCAATGGGAATGGGCATAACAATGGCGAGCAATTCACCGTGTTTCACCCGCCATAAGGTTGAGGTTAGGAAGTCAAGCTAGTGACTCTAAACGAGCGCTTCTCGGGAGGCAACCCGAGCTAGTAGCTTTCTTTTCGTAATTTTAGTTTGATTTTTCTTAGTTTAGCCTAGATTTTCTCTAACCAATCTTTATCTAGTGTTTTGTGGATTTTTGGTGTTGTGCATTCTTCAAAATTGTGTAGGATTTGAGGTGAAATATTTAAATGGAAATATGGGAAAGAAGTTTCAAGAGGATGGAGTAAAATTGGTGACCCAAATACTCCCACATCGAGCCCAGGTAAGTCGGGCCCGACATAGGGACGTCGGTCCATGAAGTCGGTCCAACTCGATTTGACTAGTTGGAATGCCAATTTTGCCCTTGACCTAATTTGTCCCTTTCCCCCATTAAATACTATCCCCCACCTACCTATCATCTTCATATCAACCACCATTCCCAAAATACAACCCCTCTCCCTCAAACACTCTCAAAGTCGGCCGCCCCTCCCCTTCCATACTCGATCCACACACTCCCTACTTCATCTCGTTCCAACCACAAAAAGGCCTCCCTAACCCGATTCCAAGTAGAAATTTCGAGTTCAATCTCGTTCTTCATCCCCCATCTCGATCTAGGTTGAGAAAATTTGAGTTCTAAGTTGATTATTTGTTTAAAAGTTCAATACTCTTCAAATCCGGTATGTGTTACTCGATCTCTACTTATTTCTTTGAAAATTTTGTGCTTTCATTGCATAGATTGACTGATGCCATGTTTGATTGAGAGCTTGAGCTTGAGCAACAATGGTGGATTTGCATGATTGGTGAAATTGAGCTTTAAAGTTGTTTATGCATGCTTAGATCCATTTAGAACTTCGATTAGGGATGTTTGATGGTTGAATTTGAAATTTAAGTGCATGATAGAGTGATTTGGGTTGATTTGAGGTTAGAGTCAAAGCATGAACTAGGTCGAGATCGACGAGCCCAGGAGAGTCGGGCCCGAGGTGTGAAAGTCGGTCCAACATGTCGGACCGAAGTTGAGTAAGTCGGGCCTGACATAGGTTGGAAGTCGATCCATGTTGTTTTTGCTCTCTTCTTGTGATATCATGTGGATTCATGTGTTTAATTGTTGGCTATAGCCTAATCATGGTGTAGAATGATCATTTGCTTAGCTATTGTTAGAAGATGTCCATGATGATTTATGTTGGATTGAGATGCATGTGAGTCTAGAGACTAAGTATGGGGTTCCCTTTGTGTTGAAATGTTGTTGTGTGTTGATGAGTGCTTTTGTTGAGTTGTATGGAGTTTATCTTGGATCCTTTTGTTTGGTTGGATGTGTGTAGGTACAATGGAGACAAGAGCTTCATCATCTCATGTGGAAAGGCCAAGGAAGAAGTCCAAGAAGTCAAGGAAAGAGCCGAAGTTGGATGATGTCTATTTGGAGGAGGATGAGCAAGTGGAGAGTTATGCAAGATATATGGCGCTTGAGCACCACACGAGGTGGCTTGATTGGGAAGCCGTGAGGAAGATGGACATGGATCAATCCCTTCCAAGATGCTACTCCCACATCGGTCTTAATGAGATGCTAAGGTGGGACAACACCCACTATCCCGCCCTCACCTCGGAATTCATGGCCACATTCGAGTGCACATATGATAATGTGGAGGATGAGGAAGGGGCGATCACTTTCCGATTGGGCAATGAGGACCACAATCTCACTCTTAGGGATTTGGCTACCTACTTCGGGTTTCCATGTCCAAGAGAAGAGACCGACGTCAACAATGAGAAGGTGAACCAAGTGTGGCGTCATGTGGCCGGGAAGAGTGAGATGAGAAAGGGCGCCTCCACAACCGAGATTGCTAGCCCTCTTTTTCGGGTCATGGTGCGAGTCTTGGGGTGTGCAATCTATGCTCGTCATGAGTTGAGCAAGCCGATGAAAGAGCATATCATGTTGCTCCATGAGATGCTCTTCAACACCGAGAAGCCCATGAACCTTGCATGGGAGTGGGTCAAGATGGTGCGAGACTTCGAAAGCTCCTCTTGGATCTACTTCGGCGGGATGATAGCAAGGCTCGCCATGCGTCAAGGAGTCGACCTTAACAAGTACTCTCCGGCTCCAAATGGTGTTGAGTATATGAACATGAAGTATTTCAAGAAGGCCAACATCATCAAGGAGAAGCTCTACATGATTTCCTTGGCCCCTCACTCAAACTATGATGGTGTGTCGATCCGGTTAGTGCACAACCTCTATGATCTTTCTCGGTATCAAAATTGGTACCAAGTGTGGGCCGCCAAGCCACACTCATTTGGTGACCCCGAAGGTGCAAGAGAGGGGCGGCGACAACAATCTCAACACATTCGGTTTACCTCCCCTCCATCTACACCGGATTCTGACCAAGACAACTTTGTATTTGCACCTCGTGGGGAAGACATGGATGTCGATCAAGGGAAAAGTGAAGAAGATGAGCGCTTCCAAGGCTTGATGGCCGACCTCCGATCCACGCACCAAGCTCCAACACAGGCAGACCGAGGTACACATCAAGTCGGGCCCGACTTCCCTCAACGTCGGTCCAGTTCATTCCATGGTGGTGAGGTCCCGAGGCATTATGAGCGTGGAGAAGGGAGTGGTGCAAGGCGAGAGCAATCCCAAGGTGGAGGTTATGAAGGCTATGCCCAATGGTACGGTCCGGGAATGGTGTTTCCCGAGCAACAACAACCGGTGGACATGTCCTTCTTGGCCAACCAAATGGCCCATCTCCAACTTCAACAAGAAAATGTTCTCCAAGAGGTCCATCAAGTGAATCTCCAACAACAACAAATGTACCAACATCAACAACAAATGTACCAACAACAACAACAAATGCTTCAACAACAAAGTTCTTTCCAAGCTAGCCAACAAGAGATGAACCGAGCCCTCGGCTACACTAGACGAGAGGTAGAGGAGCTTAGGGAGGTGGAAGACCAAAGGTGGCGGGTCCAAGATAGCTTTAACACATGGATGAGCGGGAACTTCCCTTCCCGTGAGGACCAATGGACATGCCCGGAGCCTCAACTCCAACCACCACCACAAGACTTCTACCAAGAGCAAGTGTACGAGAGGGAGCGGCAAGCAAGGCTCCAAAGAGGACGTAGACGTGACAACCCCTTCGATTGATCCTATACATGCCATTGAAGAATAAGAAACTGTGAGCTTTTCATACTCTTCTCTCTTGCTTTTAAGTTTTGGTTTCCTTGTTTGATGGGGACATCAAAATTTTAAGTATGGGGTGGGGGTAAGTGTGTTCATGATTTCACTTGTTTATGTTTGTTTATTATTTTGAGGATATTTAGTTTGTGTTTTTAGTTTGTGTTTGGGATGTTTGTTTCTTGGTTTGTGGTTTGATGAACGACATGGATGATTAATTTGGTCTTGAATGGATGAGTTTTTGGTTTTAGAGAAATTTTTGCAAAAATCCATAAAAAATTGAAAAATTGTGTTAAAAACAACAAAAAGATTTTGTGTTTTGTAGGTTTTGGACTAGAAATTTCCATCTTAGATTGCCAAAATAAAAGCTAATGATGATGTGAGCATGTAAATTCCTTTGCATATTTTTGGATAGTTTAGCCTCTAAAATGATGTTGCTTTTGATGTGATCATGATATCTTGCTTGTTTTATTGAACATGTGAGTTCTAGGATGAGTTCTTATGCAACTAAGTATGAGTGACCCTTGTGAGATTGATAATGTCAAAAAACTTCCACTATCTTGTATACTAGCTAGATCCCTATGATTGGCAAGAAACAGACAATCCTAGTCCATTTATCCACAACAACCCAAACATTATCTTAAACTCTACTATTCTTTAGCCCAATGACAAAAATTCATGGAGATATTTTCCCTCTTTCATTTTGGAATGAAATGTAATCGCAACTTCTACCTGATCTATGGGGTTCACCTTCATTTACTAACAACTTAACACTTAGCCACATTTCTAAATACATTTCGGCTTCTTATCGTTCCACCAATAATGTAGTCTCAAATCCAAGTAAATTATACTTTCTCTAGGTTTAATTGAGGATAGTGTAACATATGCTTTCTACAAAATCTTGTGCCTTAATTCCTCATCTCAAGATACACAATTTTGACCATTAAATATCAAAGTACCATCACCTCCTTGAAAAATCATATATATCTCCACGATTCAACCCCTATTAAAAATCTTGAATATTGGGCATACCTCCTACTTCTGCTTTATTTTCTCTAGTAAGGTTGACTAACATTTCCACAAAACTCAATCTCTTTTAATATCATTCACAACTTGGGAGTCTTTGCCACACTCCTTAATAACCTAAATCCTTTGACCCTACTTCTTTGACATACAGTCAACTACCTTCGATTTCGGCTCAATCTACAATTCCTCAAACTAACCTAGATGCCCCACAATAGCACTCTGATTAGGTGCAGCTCTTGTGCCTCTCAAATCTAGAAGAAATCCCACCCAGATGGCTCGATAACAACATCAATATCTAGTGGTACTGCAAACTATGGAGCCACTACTAGTCCACAAACTCTTCCTATAATAGAAGCATCTTTATCCTAGAGTTTTCCATCTTCCACTCCCCACAATAGCACACCCAATGTCATTCCTTTATTGACATATCTGTAAAGTTGTCTCAACTTGTTAGTTAACCACTTTGACAGGGATGTTTCCAATACTAGTTCATGCCCTAGATCATACTGAGTCCTTCCTCTTCTACCTTTCCTTAAACGACTTTGCAGCAGATAACATCAAAGTTAACACTTACATTATCTTGATCATGTTGTCCATGTATGCAATCACTATATATCTTAACATTGTCAAGTCTTTAACCGAATTACATCTCATAATCTTCCTATCATCAATTCCAAAGAAGTTTAACTATTTCTCTTACTATTCTCCACCATGCATTCTCAATTCATTTCCTAAGACAATTCTCACGTGTTCTCAAGTCGAACATCATTCATCTTCAATCATCATTCTTATCTCAAATACAACCACCAGCAGTCTTGAATCTTAAGTGTCTAAGCAGATTTCACTCTAGAATTACCTTACCCCTCTTGTTTTAACCACTTCCTTGATCATCTTATCAAAAAATATCAAATATTCATTACAAAGCACACCACCAACATATTACTCTTCTCGAAAAGAATGATTCTATGGTTCTCCAACATCATGAATCCCTCCTTTATCCTCAACTTGGCCCCTACCATGACTTGACCATGGTTCCTCTTTTAATATCTTTATCTGCTTCAGGTCCAGACTGTGGAGCTATCTCCAACCAATACTCTTATAATTAAAATCCACTTTAAACTACGATTAGAATCTTTACTTACTATTCTACATGAGATCCTCGACTGATGATGGCGAAGTCGCGGTGTGTCATTACCCCCGTATATGTAATATGACTACCCATTAGAAAACTTTAAAATCACTGCCAGTTTTTTTATTTTAAGTTGGACCTCGAGTACACTTGTTGGTCAGTTCCATGTGCCCTTGTTGACAACTTGGCTCCGATACCAATTTGTAACACCCCGTCTTTACACCGGGGCACTAATCGGTAGTAGACCACACAAGGGTCCACATGAGCTAACCTGACAACGAGTTTACGCGGATCTTACAACTCGTGCACGACGAGAAAATAAAAAGAAAGCATCCAACCTATATTTATAAAATCAATGTATGGAAATCATGGATGAATTCCCAATTAACATAAACTACAACACTACTTGTGAACACTTTATTGACCTCATACTATCCTTTCCTCAACAAAAGCAAACATTATACATAATATAAAAGATGAGTAACAACAATTTCATCCAACCAAACCCAATCCTAATGACACGGCCTCCAACGACTCATACCATCATTTTGCCGAGGTTCCAACATGAGTCTCATGTTTTTACCTAAAACTAAAAAAAATAAGTCCCCGAAGGGTCAGCTACCAATTCGAATATGCACTAAATAGTAAACACCACATGTTGCAGCAAAATCAGTTTAATAAATTATAACCAAGATAGTAATAATATAGCATTTCATATACATTATTCACGAAGGCAGACAACACACTCAACAACTTATATTCATAAAGCACGTAATAATAATAATTATAATCATAGAACACGCAATAATAATTTTTATAGTCATACAACACGTAATAATAATAGCACATCATTTCACTTTAGTATCACCTCAATCGCTTTCCACCTCAATAATAGTTCAAACACAACTCATCAATTTATCATTCAGCAATATCATTTATCTAAAAAGCATGACATCCTCCAGCCTTACACGAGGTAGTGGACGGCGGCCTCCACCCTTTATCCGAACCACTCACACCCTCATCATTCAATTTCTTACCCCCTGGTCAAGCCTCCTCGCCAAAACATTTTATTATAATTTTGAAGGGGCTCTCCTTTCCATACGACTAAGCCAGGGATGTCTCCCTCCTTAACGATCATCCGATAGGCATCGTCGTACCGGTAGATGCCAAGTGTCATAAATTGAATAACATACGACATATTAATCATATAGTAGTATATTATCGAAATATCGATCTACTTACACATAGATGTTTAATAAGATACGGGGATGAATCCCATAATAAAGCTTTACACAACAGATCTACATATCCAGCGCATATCAAAACTGATAACTAATTAAGTCTAGGCGACTTACCTCTTGATTGGGAATTCAAACTCTTGAATGGAACAAGGACTTGTCGAAATGATTTCCTAAACCATGATATAAGGTATTGTAAATAACATGAAGTTTGAGACTCAAAAGAATACGATAAAGGTTTAAAACTGGAAATCTCTCTAACCCTTTGATAATTTAACCCGACAACTCATATGGACATAAACTTTGAACCTACAATCAAGAAACAGCGGCAGTGGCACGAGGAGTTAACGACCAGACGTGCTGCAACCTAGGGATCAGACAGCGATCTTCTTACTGAGAACCCAACGTTTAATGAATCAGATGGGGGAATCACCCATATGAGGACCAGAAGACGCATTCTAACACTCTACAGAGCGTCGAGAGAGCTTGCAAGTCCAAGATCTGAGCAACTCTTTCGCTCTATAGGGATCGAGAGGGCATAGCACAATTCTTCTTGGAGGAAGTTTGGTTTGCCCAGGTGACTGATCCTGCCATAATGTACTCTTACCTATAGCACGGCAACCGAAGGCCCCCAGCCTCGGAGGCCCTATCGAGGTTTTCGACATTCCAAACAGCCCCGGGGGAGGGGGACCCGTCGAGGTCGAAGGTTTTGAGATTCCAGGAGAGGAGAGTGGCCCCGCGATTGAAGAGAACATTCCCAGCAAAGGATCCCTCAACCACCGATTCTCTCTCCTCCACCTCGACCAAACATCCATGGACGCCACCATCGCCGCCGCAACCCGCCAACTCCGACACCGGAGGCCCATGCTAGCTCCACGCGGGAACGGGAAGAAGTCTTACTAGAGTCGGGCAGCCAAGCCAATCCGATGCATTTCTGCTTATCTTGGATGGGGTAAGTCAGAACTAAGAGCTATTGAGTGAGTTTCATTCCCTGGAGATTGAATTGGAGTGTCAGTTTCGATTGATCCTGATCTCTTAATTGGCATAATTAAGGGTAGGCACTAGGCACCTCTTCTCAATTCAAAGAAGTGCTCAGTCCTGACTCCGCCTATAGGTAGCCTATTTCCTAAGATTTTTCAATATCAAGCTAGCTAGCGCTTCATTCCACCTTTAGACAAGGCAAAAGCCCAACCCATAAAGACGCTCGTATGCGCATACTATGGATTTACATAAAAAAATGAAAGAAGGAACCGTGACGCTCACACTGAGATTCTCCCAGCCTTGACGTACAATTTCAAGTAAAGAAAGCCTCCAACGTCGAATGATCGATCCACTTGCTTTTTCTTTTCTTTGAAGGCTAGCAACTAAGCTCATTAAAGCAGTCAGGCTAGCTAGTCTAGTAAGGTCAAACATGCCAGTATTAGCGGACAAAAGAACAGTTCTGCCCAATTCGGGTGTCCGTTTAGCGAACGCCTTCTGTCGAGATATCACCCATCGCCTGAGATGGAGCCTAGCTTTCTGACTGGGCAAGCAGCTCCTACCTCGTTAGACTCGCTCCTAGAGGAGAGCGAAAGTGATCTATTGAGTCTTTTCCGTTGTTGATGATCGAAACTCTTGATTGAGAGCTTCTCGTTACTTATAAAAAACTTTTGACTCGGAATTTGGCCTCATAGAGCGGTCCTCCAAGGCCTGTTAGAGCTCTCTTCAACCTGCTCATGGCTAGATCGATCGGCTTGAGACGTGTTCGTTGACAAAATAGCCGTAGGAATGGAGACCTTTCAATAAAGCGAAGGCGAACTGATAAAAGAGAAAGAGGCCCTACGACCGAACGGCCGCCCCCTAATTACTAGACCGACCCACTATAATAATTCCATAAACACCTAGCGGTCAAACTGACAAGCTTGGGGCTTGGGGGTTGGGCGGGCTTGACCCGATTGAAGAGAGGAGTCCTATTCTTGCCCAAAACAAGTGGGCTATTCCTTTCGGTGCTCTTTCTTCTGGTTGTCTTCTCGCGTCTGAGTGCCCCGCATTTTATGAAGTTGCACCGGGAGCTAGTGCTTGCTATCTAAGAATTGCTCCATGGGGAGTATAATGAGGAGGACGACAGACCTATCACGATCGACTAAAACCTAGTTCACTCGCCACTCTGTCATTGTCTGATTTTTGGTTGTTTGCTCAACATCTCTTATCCACCAGGATATGTAATTCCTTTCAAGTGTACGCCGGAGAAGGAAAGCCATACGAAGATTTGGTACTATTTCTTCATCGATGTGGTCCTCATTATTGCAACTTTGATCAAAAAAAGGGTCTCCCCCTACGAAATCCATTTCATTTTTCCTTCCTTACATGATCTATATCGTTTCATCAATAAAGAAAGGCTTGACATCAGTTGTTTAATAGGCGTTACGACCCCCCTCCCTCTGCATCCGACGAAAGCGTAATCTAAAAGCGTAAGTTGTCTTCGTCTAAGGCATTCACCTTTGAAGGAGCTTCCCTACTTCCTAAGGTTGGCGATGTAATCCATTCCGCTACCTGTATTGCATCACTTCTTTTATAAAGCCCCCCTTGGGGCTAGTTATCCTCAACCTCTGCTTGCCAACTACCTCATTTATGTATGTATGACCGGGGAACCTATGGTATGGAAAAAAGTATCATATCCCATGTGTCAAACTATTCTAGTCAAGCCTGGCCCTTCTCCCCAGTGACGATCTGGTTCTTCATCTTTTGTTTACACCTTTCCCAGCGAACTAGTGAATATCCGCCAAACACCACTGGTGGAGCACATTCTAGCACCTCGCTTTCCTATGTCTTTTGCCCTAGAAACATCAATAGTTCCCCGCCTAACCGTCTAATCTAATTGCACAACCGTAATCACAACCTCTTACCCGGGTAAGATAGATCAGTCCCTTGCTACTAGATTGTTTTGTTTCCTTCTGAATTGACTTTAGAAAGATTAGGGAAAAGCCTCTCAAAGGCTAACTCTATTCAGTGCACGAGCACTTTTCTCTGAATATCATAAGAGAAGAAGGTCAGCTCTTAGCCTTCGGCTTCTTAGCGAATATTTTCCTTGTTACTTACCCCATCCCATGCCTTTCTTCAATGAGTGAGAAAGTGGATCTTGACCATCAAGAGGTGCGGAGGTTGGTTGGAGCAAGGAGGACCTATGAATAGAGAGAGTTATGGTTGGGTGAGCAAGATGCGCTCACGCTATAGGCTTTTTCTTTCCGTGCACTGAGACAGTCAAGACGAATTTGTTGGAGTCAAATAACTAGTCCACTAAGATGAGATTTCTAGTCCTACAATTTCGTTGTGCTTAAGCAAGCAGCCTCCTCCTAGGCGCGGGCAATTCCTTTGAACGAAAGGCGTATGTATGCTCGGGAGACCAAATGGTCGGTCACAACGAACCTTTCTCTCTACCATCTTTCTCAGCTTATACCGACCCTACTAGCGAGCTCAAAGGACTGAGTGAGAGAGCCTTGATCGCATGGTCTTTTGAAATAGATTCTCTATTACACATGTAAATAAAAGGAATAAAAGAACATCCATTGCTTCTGACTATGTCGATGAAATGAGTTGGAACTAGGAAGACAGCCCACCGCTAGGGCTTGCTTTGCTCTCGCTCCGCTTGCTCCCACCTGTCTTCTCCCCACTATAGTGAAAGATCTTCACCACACCATAGCAGGGACCTCGCTAACCTTCTCGGCCAGTTACTCTACCCCCCTGCTCCATTGCTAAAACAGGGAAGTATTCAAAAAAAATCTATCTCCTTCCGTCCTTAGCAGGCAGGGGTAAACCATAAAGGTTACGAAATTCCTCATCCGTGAAATGTTTGTAAAAACTTGTGTAGGATGAGGAATTTCTACCGTGCACAGTCATGGATTGAAGCCAGAACTTGAGACTATCCTTTTCCAAATAATGGGAATGAACACAATAAAAGGGGTAAGGTTTGGAACCCTTGCAACTATGATAGAAAGCCGTTTGCCAGCAAACAAGAAAAGGGATGCGCGTTAGGGCAACGGCTTTCGCGCAGCTCAATCTGCGAATGGATTGGTGGAGCCTTTCCGCCAACGAAAAACGAAATAAATGAACGCAGAGCCTGTTCCGAATGCTTCTCTGATCCTCCAGTTCTCGCGAAGAGAATAAGATGCCAAGGAATGGAATATTATCAAGCACCCTTCACTATTTCGGATAGTATTTATGGTTCTACCTTTTTCTTAGCAACTGGCTTTCATGGTTTTCATGTGCTCAATCAACCCGAAATAGATAGAAAGAAATTCCCAAAGCAAAGAATGTATTTTCTTTCTTGCTTGGCGAATTGCCTTTTTTAGTAATTTGTGTTGTAAGATTTCTCCAGGAAGAATTTGGATTTCCTCAGTGGATGTCTTCGATCGTGTAACCTTACTTCTCTTTCCCTCTATCCCGCCAGCCGGGCGGAGAAAAAAAGAGTACGTGGGGACTCGGGTCGGAGGGCAGCGTACCTGCTGTTCTTTTTTGTCAAGGCTACTAAGGCGACCGGATAGGGAGCGCCTCTTCTAGGAGACGCAGCTACCTATAGTAAGTAGGAAAGAACGTCTTTTTGTCCTTGCCTGCAAACTTCTTTCTCATTTGACGAAATAGCGTAAATAAAGTCCTCCGCCTACAACTACTAAGGTTTATCAAGTATAGAATCAGAAAATAGGCATCTAATTCATCCGCATCTGTTGAAGTCAGTCCTGCTTCAAGTGTCCTAAGATCCGGAAGAAGTAGATTGGTTTTTTCACCACTTACTTGAAGTTACTATAAAATAACCCATCTAAAGACATTAAAACTAATAAGAACCTTCACCAAAACTCAACCCCTTTATTGAGTCTATAACTCACGCCTTTAAGCTTAGAACTACACTTTACCAATCCATTTTTCTATACCATCTTCCAACGTCAAAATTCACCATAAATTCAGCCATAAAAACTTCCTTACTATAACCACAACTCACACCATCCAACAAGAAATAACAACTCACCAAAGAAAAGGAAAAGGACGCGCCTTGTCTTCCGATGGAAGGGGCGACCAACAACAAGCAAGAAGGTCTTGAAGGAGCATGACAATGAGAGGAAGAGAGGGAGGCGAAAAATGGAAGGGAAGACATGACTTTATATAGGAGAAATGGAAGAAGACAAATTCAATTCAGCTTGTATAAGAGATAAAGATCATGGTTAGAAGATATAGCACGAATATTGAGGAAGAAAGATAAGCTTGGAACACAAATCTAGAAGATAAGATAACATGGCATGAATATCTATAAAAACGGATAAGATCAAAACTTTTACAAGTCTATCTTTATTCCACTAAGAAACGTGATTACTTAAAAACTAAGAAACAAACTTATACGAGCTTACTTACAAGCGAAGTAACCCAGACACGTTTTTCGACATGCGTCAAAATTACCAATTTACGTTCAAATATCACTTAACTCGAGCACGCTTTTCCAAACATATATTGTTTTGAGGTCTTCCCGAGATTACTTAATAGCTAAGAAATCCCAACACGAATTTTGAGAAACATTAAATTATCCAAAATTTTCTTGAGTATTACACTTTAGACGGTAAAATCTGATGTCACTGGAGGTAATACACATTGTTGTAAAACAGGGGTGTTACAATTATAATATCAGAGCCGAACGTTTTGGTTTCAAAACCAAAAACTTTCAAAACCAACGTCTTTTTCTTCAAAATGAAAATTTTTATTATTAAAATTTTCTCTTCTATCTTCCAAAACTTAAGTAATAAGTCTTTGAAATTTCATAACTTGGTCACTTTTATTGAAAACATTCAAAGTTTAATTCATTCTAAGAAAAACATTATAAGTTAGAAATTTTTCTAAGAGATTCAAGTATCAAGAAAATTTCAAAGAATTTAAAATCCTTCTTAGTAATTCCAAGAAAAGGAAAATCTATCTTAACATTTTCTCCAGTTTTAAATCTTTGTTTAAAGTTCCTTTACTTCCTTCGAATATCTTCATCATATAGAATCAATGGATAATATATTTATATACCTTCTTCCCTTATCTAGATGGTCACTACAAGAGGAACTAGCCACCGAAACAACCCAAACCGAGCTCAAGATGATAACGAGGAAAGTTAATCGGAAGTCAGAGGCTTACCTCGGGTTAACCATCCCCCAATGCCTAACCATGTTGTCGCTTTTAACGAAGGCACTATGGAAGAATTTCGGACCATGATTCATCAAATGGTACGAGAGGCGATTCGGAAGTCGTGCCAAAACAAGTTAATATGGAAAACCAAGAGGAAGTTCAAGGTGTAGTTGATGTTCGTGAAAAATAAGTCGAGACAAGCTTTAATGCCCTCAAAACCTTTAACACAATGAAGCCGGACTCCTATGATGGAAGTGGTGACCCTGCCGGTATTTAGTATTGGTTCTCCTATGTGGAAAGGTTGCTCTGAAACGTGCACTGCTCAGAAGCTGACAAGGTGCATATGGATGCTTTGAGACTCAAGGATGAAGCCGAGGAATGGTGGGAGAGCTCAAACTCGGTTACCCATCCCAAACTAAGTTGGAGTATGTTCAAGTAAAAGATGATGACATGTTCTTCTCTACTTCTATGAAGGACGAGAAATTGGACGAGTTGTTCTCGCCTAAGGTGGATGGATTAAGCGTCCTCGAGAGAGCCAAGAAGTTTAATCATCTACTCCAGTATGCTGGATCGGAGTTAACAACTGAGGAATAGAAGATTCGTCGCTTTCACAAGTGGATGAGTGACCCTATCAAACCTTGGATGGTGACCCGTAGTTTCTCGACCTTAGAGGAATATGTGGATGTTGCTTACAGAATGGAGACCACCGTAAATGAGCCATAGCGTAGGAAGAGCGACGAAGGAAAATCTCATCCCCAAAGCCAAGGTGGATTTAAGAGGCCATCGTCCCCACAGAAGTCAAGACGGTCAAAGAAGGGCAATCTGAGTCAAATATAACCAATGCTTCTATAGGATCTAAGCTCCAAAAGGGGCCAATAACTTGCTACAATTATGGAGATCTAGGACATGTCAACAAAGATTGTCCCAATGAGAGAAAGAAGTGTTTCATGTGTAAGGAGGAAGGACATACACGTAAATATTGTCCTCGAAAGGGAGCTAGAGCATCTCAATCCCTCATAATTTCGGGACCTTTTCAACAATCAGAATGATACTGAGCGAGGAAGAGTTGTTTCCATGCGAATCAAAAGTAGAGCACATATTGCATGATAAAAGGCAAACACTTTATAAGATGCATCTGCAGGACATGCTTATTTCCTCTATAATAAATAGTCCTTCTATAGTATATGAAGAGGGTGAAGCGAGAATGCTTATAAGCTAAGTTTAAATTTGTGATCATCTAAAACTTTTGTATTCCAATGGTAATTAGAAAATGTGAACCATGTAATTGAACATTCTTCTCGTAAGGATTTATTACGGTAGATATACGATTTTGGATTATCATATTATATCATTGTGTGTCGAACCAAAAATCATGTACCATCGTTGCCTTAGTATATGAAAAAGTTTCGAGCCAATGCGTGGTTTAACTCTATGGCATGTTCGTCGTTATTACGAAGGTCACCTCAAAATTTTACATTCATACCAGGATGAAATTATAAGTTTTACAAATCAAATGTTTTCCATATAGATTCATGGTGGTGAATAAGAGTGGATTTTTGTCTCCCATCTTGATCACATGGTTGAGGTAGAAATTCACGCCTTGTTCTTGTGAAGATATACACATCAAGCGACTATGTTGGAAATAGTTCCCCTTTGCTAATCACATTTGTGGAATGAAACCACGTAGTCCCTCGAATTCAACCTTGTTTACGAAAAACTACTTTCTTATAAGAATTAAAAAGTATAATATATAAGGACGCTCAAACTACTTCTCTATAGTTAATATGTTCGGATACAATATCATCAAGATGATTACCTTCTCTTGTGATATAACCATCGCTCGTTCCAATAGTAACTTCATTAGAAGTTCAAAATCGAAATTCTTCTTCCAAGGCAAGGCTCTCACATATTCTAACATCGTTTTCATCTCGAGAATTTAATTAATATTCGTCTTATAAGATTTCATCCATGATGACTCTATCTATTCTTGAAATATAGATTGGATTAGTCATTTTCTTACTCGTTTCCTAGAAACACTCATGTGCTCGTTTCAATTAAGATGCTTATTATATAAGCAACCCAACCTTTCTACATCTGGGAAGGTCAACCTAGAACGTCAGTAGGTATGACCCAAGCTAATGGATAAGACCACTTGATCACCAACCGACTTTGTTGACAAGTCCAATTAGGATTTTTACAGGAAATAAAATCATTTTCATTGGATTCGTTTAAACCACATAAGTACACATGTGGGAATCTTTTCAAGGAATACTAATGTAACGATTCCTTAGGAAAAAGGTACAATAGTAATTCTTCTACTTGTACAATCGTCTTAACTAAAGAACAAAATGTTCTTTAAGGGGGTACTATGCCCTTTGTTATCTCCTCATAGTGTGAGTACTAGTAGCCATCCTCGTGTTAGGTCTTTGTACTGCCCAAAGTTTTTCCTAGTTTCGGGGACAAAACTAATATAGGGCTTATACTCTTTGTAATTGATAGCTATCAAAGGACCATGAAGAATACGCTTGCAAAAAAGGTGTCTAGGAGGCCAATACCAAGACCTTTCCCAAGGTCCCGAGCATTCAAGATCACGAAGGTTTTCATGGATTCCATATTGTTCTTTGATTATGTTCATCAATGGCGTCCAAGGCCAACAAGGAAGAGGATGAAGTCGTAAAAGTTCAGAAAGTTAAGAAGCGCGTCAAATAAAAAACAATGCTCAATAAAATGGTCATAACTTGGGATAGAAAATTGATCTCAAGTTCATTCAGATTGCATTGGATAGATAATTAAAAGATCTACAACTTTATAGTTTACATCGAATCCAGAATCTAACAGCAAAGAGGCGAAAATTGCGATTTAATGAGAGTTGTTCAAGTCTTACGGGAATCTTATCTTTAGTTTTAATTCTATTTTTAATTAGATCACATATTTATGAATAATTTCGGCCATAGGAATTTGTTAGATGGATGAATTGTCTTGCTTTATATTTCGTATTATATTTTTAAGTTGTTAGGAGTTTCCTTGTTTATATAAGTCAAATAAATCTTTATTTGATTTATTTAATTTAAGGGAATCTAGTTAGTTTTATTTAGAATAATTTATAGTATCTTAGGAGGCAAGTAAGAGGGCAAAAATACCCCTCTTAGGCTGGCTGCCCCTTTAGCTTGTTCTCCAAGGATGCTCTACCTTCTACTCCTTTAAATAGGTGTTATTTGCATTCAATAAAAATCAGCTTGAATTAGATAAACCCCTATTGGTTTATCTAGTTTATGGGCCATTAAAGCAACTATTGTTCAAGCATTTAATCTCTACGATCATCATCACCAATTCGTTCTCTTTCAATTCAGATTTGCATTGTTAATTTGGACAACTTGTTAATTCTAGTTTGATTATTAAAGATCAACTAGTTTATCAATTGAATTTAGCGTTGGAGCTAATTCAATTGAACTATCCTTTTGATTATTTTAACTCTTTGAATTAGATTTGTTATTCACCATTCATTGATATTTCGAGTTACTTGTTTATCAAGTTATTAACTTTGAAGGCAAATCAGGTTGGAAATTGTGTTACTGGCAAGATCGGGATCTTGTGTGGTTAAATACTTGGTCACCATGGAGTAATCTGAGGCGATCATGTATCAGTAATAGCCGTTATTTCTATATAAAAAGAAACGATTGTTTTTTTAATTTAATTATTTCTCTAAAATAGAGATTTTAATTATAATATTCATTTTCATAGTTTAATATTAAAAATTTATAAAGCCATAGTATAATGACAAATAAAATTTTAATTAAGTGAGATTAAATAAAAAAATTGAAATTTAATTTTTAATTAAATTTATAATACAAATAAAAATAAGGGGAAAGGACCAAAAATAAAAATGCGAGAGGTGGGACTCGAACCCAAGACCTCTTGCATTTACTCACAAACACACACACTCTTTTTCTGCTATGACATAGTAACTTATCTACCTATTAAGAATTTTTAATCCTTTTATTCTTTTTTTTTTCTCCTTCTTCCCCATTTGATCAAATCAGTTGCCTGACTGATTTGACGTACAACCATTCTCCTCCATCTCCACCTCCTCTCTTCTCCACCTTGACCTCCTCTTCACCCAATCAACTTTCATGCATCACCACCCCCCTTCCACCAATTAAATCTTCTCCATTTAGAGAAGCCATGTCTAAGAAGCTTACACCTCACCATGGAAGAGGCACCCAAGCTTCCACCTCCATTATAAAAGGGAGCTTAAGCAAAGGGAAGAGACCACTCAATCCTCTTCTCCTAAACACAAATTCGTCCTTAATTTAAGCCTAGAAATCCTGGATTTAATTGTTCCCCGAATTTGATTTTTTTTGTTAAAATTCCACAAACACTAGTTTTTGGCCATCTCCATCGCCGTACCACCCTACCCCTTCACCAGACTGCCGAACGACCGCGCGCGCCGCCCCTCGCCGCCAGGAGGCCGCCGTCGTCCATCTCCACGCCGGTGCCCAGCCTCGCCAATGTACAAGAGCTTCGTCCTTTTGCTTGTGCGTGAAAGGAGAAATTGGGTTGACTTCTTTTGGGTAATTTTGGACTGAAATTCTTTAGGCCCATATGTCCAATATTAGCCCATTAGAATTTTAGTAAGGGGAAAAGAGAAAGGAAGGGTCCAAAAACTCGCCCATCTCAATTTCCGAACCCAATTCCGCTCTTTCTCGCTTGGTATAATCTCCCGACTTATATTTTAGTTAATATCTTTTTATAAAATAAATTCTATATATATAATATTTATTTAAATTAATTGAACAAATATTACGAATGAGCTATTAAAGAGGAATTTATGTACTTAAATTAATTTGCATGCATAAGAGTTAAGGGAAAATATTCTTGTAAAGTATAAAATAGATCCTAATAATTTTAGGAATTATAAAAAGTGTTTTTGAGCAAGGTTAATCTATTTTTTAAAAAATAGTATTAACTTAGGCATATTTCCCTTTATTATAAAATAAGTAACTTAAAATAAAGAAAATAAATAAAATAAGGGTTTAAAGAGATGCCTTTGCATGTCAACTTAGCCTTATTATAATGTTGAATTAAATTATTTATGACCTTGTTGACTAAAGTAAACTTCTAAAGAATATAATATTTACTTGACTATTTTAAATAAATAATTACATGTGGATTAAAAGGACTTCACATAACTTATTCCACCTTTGCATGCAAACTTAAAGACTTTAATAATAATTTTGGAAAACGTTATTAATAAACTTGGACTTAATAAAGAATTATGGAAATAATATTTATTTAACCAAATTAAATAAATATTGCTAGTAAGTTTTTTTAAAAAAAAGATTTCTTGGATTTACTCAAACTTTTGCATGAGCCTTTAAAATGAGTATAAGTATTTTTATAAAGTTATTTTTAAAACCTCTTTTTGAAAATAATAATCAAGGATTATTATTGGTTGCCACTTCTGTTTAAATTGTTAAGAAAAAAAAATTTAGCTTATATGTTTTTCTCTTATTGAAAGGAAAAATAAGAGAAAAAGGATAATTATTAAATGAGATAAGAATTTTAATAGAAATTCGCTCGGTATCCCTCGAATAGCTCTAAAGTCCGTCGAATTTTTCCGACCCTTAAGAAAAATCCAAACACGAATCAAGGCAAATGGATATTCTCCCTTGTAACCTTTTTATATATATTTCGTTTTCGTTAAGGAAATTCTTCTATGTTGGGAACTAATTGTTTGTTAAAATGAATGAACTTAGGTTTATTCAATTGCTTAGAATTAATAACATATTGTTCTTATTATTCGCACTACGCTAGTACTGAACTTTAGGACCGATGATTTGTGACCTTGCTTGTTTCAATCTCTTTTCAAGATTTGTTATGGAATAGCATAGGCGATGTTGTGCCCTAGCTAGATGCCTATAGGGTGAAATATATATACTCGTGATGAAAGAGGCCCGATATCCTCAAGATGAAAGAGGCCTAAACACTTAGGATGGAAGAGGCCTGAACACCAAGGATGAAAGAGACCTATATACTCGGGAAGAAAGAGACCTGAAATTCCTTCGTTTCCTTTATGTGGATTGGCCTTTGCAGCCACCACATATAGAAATCGTCAACTAAATGTATCATTTTATGACTTAATAAGGGTAAGTGCTAGTACACATTAAAATAATTTAAAACCGGGTTGATTTAGCACAACGTGGAAGACCAACTCGGTTGTCAGTCTGAAAAGGGCGTGAGAGGTTTTCTAGAAACTTTTGTGTAATTAAAACATTCCCAACATTAATTGTAATCCAATAGGAAATACAATCTTGTAGTTTCCTTTGTTTACGGATCCATGTTTATCTCTCTTCGAGATCAACTAAATTTCGTCTTTAAGCTCCACATAAAGTTTTATACATCTCCAACACATCTCGCTTATATGTCTTTAATGAAATATTAAACTACCAAATTACCCTTGAGAATTTCCATTCTCACTTGCTTAGTCTCCTTAGACTAATTCCACTATTTTCCGCATTTTTGCTTGGTATTTCTCGCCCTTCGCAACAAATGCCAGACTCTAGGAAACTTCACTCAAAGATTTAAAGACGAAGAATCAAGAGCTGAAGGAAGGAAGGTCGGGTCATTCTTGAAGGTGTTTTCTCTCGTATTTTCGTTTCTCTACGCTTTCCAAAAAAATGTTTCAAGTATCAAAACTTGATTTTTGGGCCTAAAGACAACAAGCCTAATTTCGCTATTATACATTTTTGGACTGAAAAGCCCATTTTGGGGCCCTGACTCCTACTCACTCATCCTTCCCTTCTTGCCCTAATGTCTTCCTAATTCCTACCCTACTTTCTTTCCCATTTTTGACTTGCGCCGTTCAACATCAAAGGGAAGTGGAAGAGCGTTCTGAAATTCCGACGGTTCCAATCGGAACACCATTGCGTCGATTGATCTCTACTCTACCCTTGAATGTTGGCCAGGAGGAACCGTCGGATCCTTGCTCGTTGAATTCCATCTCGAGGGCCACTCCTTCGCCTTCGCGCTCGCCAGGTTGGACCAATGGGTTCCTGCTTGTTCGTTTTGTTCGCGGTCACCCTTTCCTTCTCGCAACAGACCGTCGCCGATCAAAAGGGACCCATTCAAGCCAATTGGCCTTGCTATGGGTGTCATCGTCCTTGTCGGATTCGAATTGGGAGCGAGGTGGTAGGAGTCCGTCGTTTCGTCATAGGCTCGCGGACCTATGCTTGCCTTTGTTCCTTCGAATCGCACCGTCGTGATCTCAGGATGCACTAGAGGATGTTAGTAATAAAACCAGAATTGAACAATGGAACTCGTTACCGGAAATTGAATGTTGGGCCTTTCAGGATCGTAAAAACTTCTTGAAAACGGAAAGATGTGTCGCGGTATGAGAGTCGCTGCCTTAGAAGCAATTTCGCCCTGGCCGGTGGTGCAAGTCCGCAAAGGCGTCGCCCCCCAAGGATCACATAGTTACTTCCGAAGGTGTGCACTCGCCTAAGGAAGCTTGGAATCAACACGAGAATGCTCAGAACCAGAGAGTATTTTGAGAGAGGAGAGAAACTGTATTTTTCAGTATGTCAAAACTATTGTTCACGTTCAGTTTGTATGTATGAAAACAATCACAACAGTTACGCTAACGTGGAGCAAAATCAGCAACAAATCAGACTCAATCAAAGATATGGAAATTTGAATCTAAAACAAATAAAACCGAAGTCGGATTTTACGGACAAGCAATTAATTTGCGGATCCGTAACTCCGAGGCCCAAAAAATTAATAGAGTCCGTAAAAAGCTGCCCCACCACACCGCGCACGTGCCACAAAGCCCGAGACCGATCCGGCCGGACGGCGGCGGTGGCACGCGCGTGGGAGAGTTCCCCTCTCAACTCATCTAACCCATCATAAAGTAAAGCAATATATAAATTCCCTTTTTTATGTTCATTCCACCGATGTGGGACAAACACCAAACCCAAATTTTTGTTCCACCTTAAAACATCTTTTTGCATTTAATATTTCCAACAATCCCCCACAATGCGAAAAGAAGTTTTGAGCATAAAGTGTGAAAAACGAAGTTCTGAGCATGGTTTATAGAATTGATGCTTAAGCATTGGTATCTTACGATTGAACCAACACATAGTGAAGCTAGCTAACCCTTTCTTCAAGAAGTGAACTAAGTCTTGAACTTCTTAAAGTTAGGGAAGTTCCTAACAACACACATCGTTCCTATGTACTCGGTGATTCCGCGATAAATCTCATATTTAGCCAAATTGCCTTGGGATGCTAAAGAGTGCTCTAGAAAGATCACCCGAGTTCTTTCATAGAAGGAGGCTATCCCTTCACACTCTCGTAGGTGACTTCATCAAGTCCTTCTCAAAGGACCACCCATATTAGGGCTATGAAGTCATTAAGAGCTAATACCTCAACCTCTCAATTTCCAATGGTGAATTCATCAAGTCCGTCTCAAAGGACCACCCAAATCCTGGGCTATGAACTCATTAAAAGCTTTTGCTCAACCTCTTTATGTACACTTGTCATAGAAATGGGAATTAGTGTACCATCATATGAGTCTTTCCATGGCTTCGTTTGACCCCAAAAAGGGGATCCACCATGAATTCCTCATCCCACGGGTTTAAGTCCCATTCCCCTCGACGAATCAAGGACTAACTTTCGGTTTAGTCCTTTAGTCAATGGATCCGCAATATTCCTCTCGGTTCTCACATACTCCAAACTAAGAACACCATTTGTAATCAGCTGTCTCACAGTTTCATGCCTGATTCGAATGTGTCTCTTCTTGCCAGTGTAGGCATTGCTATTAGCTACACAAATAGCAAACTGTGAGTCACAATGTAGAGAAATAGGAGGAGTTGGACGACCCCATAATGGTAAATCAGCCAGTAGACTTCTTAACCACTCAACCTCTTGACTAGCTAAGTCTAAAGCTATGAACTCAGATTCCATAGTAGATCTAACAATACATGTCTGTTTAGAAGACTTCCAAGATATAGCACCACCACACAATGTAAAAACATATCCACTAGTGGAGCTAACTTCATCATTATCAGTTACCCAATTTGCATCACAATATCCCTCTAAAACTTGAGGAAATTCAACATAATGTAAACCCCAATCAATTGTGCCTTTAAGATATCACAACAATCTATTTAGTGCACACCAATGATCCTTGCTAGGGTTATGAGTATACCCACTAAGTCTACTAACAGCATAAGAAATGTCAGGTCGAGTACAGTTCATCAAAAACATCAAACTCCCTATCACCTTAGCATATTCATTTTGTGATACACTATCATGCTTATTTTTCATCAGTTTCATATTAGCATCATAAGGAGTTCGTATTGACACAACATCAAAGTGGTTAAACCGCTTTAACACTTTCTCTACATAATGTGGTTGAGACAAGGTGAAACCATTTTTAGTTCTAGTGACTTTTACTCCTAAAATCACATGAGCTTCACCTAAGTCTTTCATTTCAAAGTGAGAGGATAGAAATTGTTTGGTTGAATTTATCACATTTATGTGAGTCCCAAAAATTAACATGTCATCAACATATAGACATATAATCACACAATCAACACCAAACAATTTTGAATAAACACATGCATCTGATCCATTCACTTTAAATCCAAAGCTTAAAATAGTTTTATGAAATTTTTCATACCACTGCTTTGGCGCTTGTTTCAGACCATAAAGTGACTTCTTCAGTCTGCATACCTTGTTCTCCTGTCCTGGAACCACGCACCCTCTAGGTTGTTCCATATAAATTTCTTCATTAAGATAACCATTCAAAAATGCAGTTTTTACATCCATCTGATGCACTAACAACTTATAGCTAGAAGCTAAAGCAAATAAAGCACGAATGGTCGCTATCTTAGTAACAGGAGAATAAGTGTCAAAGAAGTCAATTCCATGTTTTTGTGTGAAACCTTTTATAACTAGTCTTGCCTTATATCTCTCTACAGAGCCATCAGTTTTAAGTTTCTTCTTAAAGATCCATTTACAGCCAATAGCTTTGTTACCCTTAGGCAAATCAACTAGTTCCCAAGTGTGATTAGACATGATAGAATCTATTTCACTTTTAATTGCATCTTTCCAAAAACTAGCATCTAAAGAACTCACAGCTTCTTCATATGTTTTGGGATCATCCTCTATCATATGAAGACTAATGAAAGTCTCATTTAATTCATCATAATCATTGAGTTCTATTATAAATGCAGTTACAAAATCAGGGCCAAAACTCGTGCCCTTCTTTTGTCTTTTACTCCGTCTAGGTTCTATGTCATTTTCATGCATGGAAGGTAAAGACATAGAAGAATATGCAATAGCTGATGATGTAGTTTCTTTATGCATGATATTTTTCTTCAAAGGAAATATATGCCCAAAAAATACAGCATCACGGTATTCACACAAAGAACGGTCACTCAAACACATGAATCGATAAGCTGCACTATTTTCTACATAACCAATAAATATAGCATCAAAAGTCTTAGACCCAATTGCATCAACCTTAAAAGAAGGCAATCCCACTTTAGCTAAACACCCCCACACTTTCAGATATTTCAGGTTAGGAGCATGTCCTTTCCATAATTCATAAGGTGTTTTATCTAGCTTTTTGTGAGGAACTTTGTTATGAATATATATGGTTGGCCGTCAAGACAGCTTTCCCCCACATATTATCAGATAAACCAGAACCAACAAGCAAAGCATTCATCATATTTTTCAAGGTTCCGTTTTTTCTTTCTGCTATCCCATTTTGTTGTGGGCTATAGGGAGCTGTAAATTCATGAATAATACCATTATTTCACAAAATTCTTTTAAAGAGTGTGTGACATACTCGCCACCTCTATCTGATCTAAGCCTTTTTATTTTTCGATTCAGTTGGTTTTCGACTTCAGCTTTATATACATAAAACATTCGTTCAGCTTCATCTTTGGAACGTAATAAGTACAATTTGGTATACCTCGAAAAGTCATCTACAAACGTAATATAATGCCGTTTGCCTCCTCTACTTTCTGTGTTTCTAAAGTCAGCTAAGTCTGAGTGGACTAGTTCTAGCAAAGAAGAAGTCCTTTCATTCACGGAGTTAAAAGGCCGTTTTGTATACTTATCTTCAACACAAATTTCACATTTTTCTTGACTTTGTTTAACAAAATTCGGAATTAAACCCATAGCATGCAAACGATTCACAGATTTCAAATTCAAGTGTCCAGTTCTAGCATGCCATAAATCCAAAGACTCAACGATATAAGCAGCAGACGAAACATTATCATTATCAATCATGGTCTGAAGAACACACAAACAACCAGATCTATAGCCTTTTCCTACAAATTCACCATTTTTAGTTAAGACTATTTTTCCAACTTGAATCACTTGTTTTATGCCACCAATTTCAAGCAAACCAGACGATATCAAGTTTCTACGCAGAGAAGGATCATATAAAACATTCTGTAGTAGAAGTGACTTCCCTGAAGTGAGCTTCAGAGACACTTTCCCTTTCCCCAGGACTTGGGAGACGCTGGAGTTTCCCATGTAGACTTGATCAATTTCAGCAGCTTCTTCAAAGTCAGTAAACATCTCCCTGTCAGCACAAAAGTGCTTAGTTGCTCCACTATCCAGCAGCCACTCAGCTTTACTTCCCACCAGGTTGACTTCAGAAATCACTCCAATCAGCTGCTAGTTCTCTTCAGTTAGATTCTCTTGCGGCTTAGGCTGATCTCCACCATTAGGCTTAGGAGCTGGCTTGTGATTGTCAGCCCGCTTGGTACAATGGACTGCACGGTGCCCTGGTTTTCCACAAACAAAGCAGCCACTCAGCTTCTTGTCTTGTGGTTTTCCCTGCTTCTTAAAATTTTTCTTATTTTGAATTTTGTCTTTCTTCTGTCCTGAAGTGTAGTCACCCTTCTTAAACCTGTCAAATTTTGGAGAAGATTCCACCAGGTTAGCCTTAACCGAATTTTCAGAAGTTTTAGGTTTAGGCTTATCTTTGAGGCGGTTCGCCTCTTCGATCTTCATGTGACTAGCCAGCTCGAGGAGGGTCATGTCCTTCTTCTTATGCTTGAGATGGTTGCGGTAGTTGGCCCAAGACTCAGGCAGTTTCTCGATCAGGAAGTTGGCCTCGAGGACCTCGCACATCTTCATACCCTCAACCAGTAATCAGCCACCAGATTCTCGTACTCATGAACTTGCTCCATAATCGGCTTGTCATCAACCATCTTGAACTGCAGAAACTTGCCACAAATGTATTTCTTTTTCCCAACATCATCAGTAGAGTATTTAGTCTCCAAAAGATCCCACATAACTTTTGCAGATTTGTATTTAGCAAGCAAATCGAAAATAGGGTTGGCTACATGGCTCAGTAGATGACCACGGACTGTCTTATTATCAGATTCATATTTTTCAAATCCGCGTCACCTACTGTAGTTGAGGTACCTTCCAGATTGCCTGTGTTAGACTGTTGAGTGCCAGGGGTGACTTGTTCCTGTGGAGTCGTAGGATCTGCAGGAGGGTTTGGAAGCGTTGGAATGGAAGGAGTTGGAGACGGTTGCAGGAGGACGTAGTCCATCTCCAACTGCTCGAAAAAGATCAGCATCTTTTGAGACCAACGCTTGCAGTTCGTCCCATCAAGCGGTTCTAGTTTTGACAGATCCAACAGAGGCTTGAAGTAGGGTAACGTCGACATCCTGGTTTCTCAAAAATCGCATCTAAATTGTTAGTAATAAAACCAGAATTGAACAATGGAACTCGTTACTGGAACTTGAATGTTGGGCCTTTGAGGATCGTAAAAACTTCTTGAAAACGGAAAGTTGTGTCGCGGTGAGAGCCGCTACCTTAGAAGCGATTTCGCCCTGACCGGTGGTGCAAGTCCGCAAAGGCGTCGCCCCCAAGGATCACACAGTTACTCCCGAAGGCGTGCACTCGCCTAAGGAAGCTTGGAATCAACACGAGAATGCTCAAAAACAGAGAGTATTTTGAGAGAGGAGAGAAACTGTATTTTGCAATATGTCAAAACTATTGTTCACGTTCAATTTTTATGGACGAAAACAATCACAGCAGTTACGCTAACGTGGAGCAAAATCAGCAACAAATCAGACTCATTCAAAGATATGGAAATTCGAATTTAAAACAAATAAAACCGAAGTCGGATTTTACGGGCAAGCAATTAATTTGCGGATCCGTAACTCCGATGCCCAACAAATTAATAGAGTGCGTAAAAAGCTGCCCCACCACGCCCGTGCCACAACGCCCGAGACCAAGCTGGCCGGACGGCAACGACGCGCGTGTGGTAGAGTTCCCCTCTCAACTCATCTAACCCATCATAAAGCAAAGCAATATATAAACTCCCTTTTTTATGTTCATTCCACCGATGTGGGACAAACACCAAACCCAAATTTTTGTTCCACCTTAAAACATCTTTTTGCATTTAATATTTCCAACAGACGACGTCCTCATAGGCTTCACTTCCCGTCGCCGGTAAGAGCACCACCTCGCTATCTTTTGGTTAAGGGTTGTTGTCCTAAGGGGTACGAGTAGCTAGCTAGGTAGCTAGTTAGGCGATGACTTGTGGCTTTGGGTTCTTGGGCTTAATGGCTTCCTTGATCAATCTCTGTAATTAAATTGTAACCTTAGTTGAGAATTCGGAATTTGAGCATGTGCTGATCGGAATGTTTGATGTTGCTATGTAATAAAGGGTGCTTGGAATTACATTGTTGATCTGAAAATTCTATCGAGGTTGTTCGAAATTAAACTATGGAATTCTAGTTTTTGCATAGTTATAATGGGTGGGTTAATCTGAGTTTAATTAATTGAGGGGTTTGGTTTTATTTCCGGGAGTGCACAATAGATTTGTGTATTTGTGTTGAAAAGTGGTGTTGGTGATCAATGCTCATGATTAATAAGCGATGATGATTAATAGATTTATAGAGAGAGAGAGAGAGAGAGAGGTTGATTCACATGGAAATGGTTCTTATCATGAAAACTAAGAACAAATGAGGACGCATGGATTTGAGAAATGGATGGCTAAGATTAGAAGAGATAGGTCCAAAATTATAATTTTGACAAAAAATAAAAAAAAATTATTTTATTTTCTTAGTTTCGCTTGTTTTTGCCAAAAACACGAAATTTGATTTTTACATTACGTTCACGTATTTTATGCATATGTTCACACTATTATAAGACATGTTCACATATTATCACATTTTTCAGTTCATAGATTTTATAATACGTTCACATATATTACAAGTGTGTTCATATAATATTACTATTTGTTCATTTTTTATAGTCATGTGTTCATGTTCGATTAAATCATAATACAGGCAGTAAACGGCTTAAAAAACTTGAAAAAAAATAATTTTTTTATTTTTTATTTTTTAAATTTTAAATTTTTAGTTTTTTATTTTTTTATTTTTTTGCTTATTTTTCCCAAAAACACGACGGTTGACATTTTACGTTATGTTCACATATTTTTTACACATATTCACATTTTTACAAGGGCTGTTCACGTATAACTGCATTTTACCTTCAAAAAAATTAGTATATGATCACATATAATATAGATACGTTCACTTATTAGTATTGCATGTTCACGTTTTATGGCCTTAGCTTCATACTCGATTTACATCATTCTACATACATAAAAAGACTTAACAAACAAAGTAAGAAAATGAAAAAAAAAATTATTTTTTTTAATTTTTTCGCTTATTTTTGCAAAAAACAAGACGGTTGACATTTTACGTTCTGTTCACATTATTTTATACACATGTTCACATTTTTACAAGGGATGTTCACATATAACCGCATTTTAACTTCAGAAAATTTAGTGTATGTTCACATATAGTATAGATACGTTCACATATTAGTATTGCATGTTCACATTTTATGGCTTTATGTTCATACTTGATTTACATCATTCTACATACGTAAAAAGACTATAAAAAATAAAGTAAGAAAATAAAAAAATAAAAAAAAATAAAAAATATTTTTTATATTTTTTTATTTTTTATTCTTTTTTTAATCGGATGGCCTAGATTCATTTCTAGAGTTTCAATCGGATGGTCCAGATTTGTTCTTAGTTTTCATGATAAGCCCCATTTTCATTTGATTCAATCTCTCTCTCTCTCTCTCTCTCTCTCTCTCTCTCTATCTCTCTCGATACTAAACCTATATATATATATATATATATGTATGTATATATGAGTCCCGTTCTGATGTTATAAATTCTTAGGGTGAAAACTAAGAACAAATTTAGAGCGTTGGATTAGAAGTATGTACGGTTGAGATTGGATCAAAAAAGAGGTTGATTCATTAATAAATGGCATAAAATGTAATTTAGAAAAAAAATCAGAATGTTCCAAAAATACCCTTCCTCCTTCTCCCTTTCAAACAAGCCTAAGAAGCAACAAAGAGAGAATAACGAAGGAGCGGGCCGGTGCATCTTCTCCACCTCGTCAAAGTCTACATATTCATCTCCAAATTTGATTGGTTTGAACTCATCATTCTCAATTGAATTTTGTTCTACAAAATCTTCAAATTTGATCGGTTTGAAGTTTGAACTCGTATCTTCTCCACCTCGACAAGTTCATTCAACTGATTTGTTTGTTTGTTTTAGGAAAGTTTATTCATCTAAGAATCAGGACGGAACGGCGAACGGACTTGAGGAAACGAATATGAATTTCTCACCGCCGTCATATCTTCTTTGCCTCTTCAAAGTCTACAAATTCGTCCCCAAAATTGATCGGTTTGAACTTGTCCTTCTCAATTGAATTTTGTTCCTTTATGTCCTTATGGCCTTAGCTTCAAAAAAATTAGGGCTGTTCACGTATAACTGCATTTTACCTTCAAAAAAATTAGTATATGATCACATATAATATAGATACGTTCACTTATTAGTATTGCATGTTCACGTTTTATGGCCTTAGCTTCATACTCGATTTACATCATTCTACATACATAAAAAGACTTAACAAACAAAGTAAGAAAATGAAAAAAAAAATTATTTTTTTTAATTTTTTCGCTTATTTTTGCAAAAAACAAGACGGTTGACATTTTACGTTCTGTTCACATTATTTTATACACATGTTCACATTTTTACAAGGGATGTTCACATATAACCGCATTTTAACTTCAGAAAATTTAGTGTATGTTCACATATAGTATAGATACGTTCACATATTAGTATTGCATGTTCACATTTTATGGCTTTATGTTCATACTTGATTTACATCATTCTACATACGTAAAAAGACTATAAAAAATAAAGTAAGAAAATAAAAAAATAAAAAAAAATAAAAAATATTTTTTATATTTTTTTATTTTTTATTCTTTTTTTAATCGGATGGCCTAGATTCATTTCTAGAGTTTCAATCGGATGGTCCAGATTTGTTCTTAGTTTTCATGATAAGCCCCATTTTCATTTGATTCAATCTCTCTCTCTCTCTCTCTCTCTCTCTCTCTCTCTCTATCTCTCTCGATACTAAACCTATATATATATATATATATGTATGTATATATGAGTCCCGTTCTGATGTTATAAATTCTTAGGGTGAAAACTAAGAACAAATTTAGAGCGTTGGATTAGAAGTATGTACGGTTGAGATTGGATCAAAAAAGAGGTTGATTCATTAATAAATGGCATAAAATGTAATTTAGAAAAAAAATCAGAATGTTCCAAAAATACCCTTCCTCCTTCTCCCTTTCAAACAAGCCTAAGAAGCAACAAAGAGAGAATAACGAAGGAGCGGGCCGGTGCATCTTCTCCACCTCGTCAAAGTCTACATATTCATCTCCAAATTTGATTGGTTTGAACTCATCATTCTCAATTGAATTTTGTTCTACAAAATCTTCAAATTTGATCGGTTTGAAGTTTGAACTCGTATCTTCTCCACCTCGACAAGTTCATTCAACTGATTTGTTTGTTTGTTTTAGGAAAGTTTATTCATCTAAGAATCAGGACGGAACGGCGAACGGACTTGAGGAAACGAATATGAATTTCTCACCGCCGTCATATCTTCTTTGCCTCTTCAAAGTCTACAAATTCGTCCCCAAAATTGATCGGTTTGAACTTGTCCTTCTCAATTGAATTTTGTTCCTTTATGTCCTTATGTCAACCGTGGTTCTTACTTCTCAATTGAAAAAGATCGACATTTTCATTTGTTTTGTGCTGCTGGCGCCTGGCTGAGAACTCTCGGTCGCTAGCATGATCCAATTCCTACAGGAGAACAATGCTCCTTTCACTGTCAACATCTACCCTTTCCTCAGCCTATATGAAAACCAATACTTTCCGTTTGATTTCGCCTTCTCGTTTGCGGCGAAATTTGCATACAAAGATGGTGTGATGAGAAGGGGAACACCACTTGTGAAATTTGCTTACATGTTTGATTTTTGTGTTGTATGCTAATTTAGTGAATTTTCAACAAATGTTATGACTTTCATCTTTAGACACGTTGGTGAGTACTGAATTTATTTCTTCCTTTGATTTTACAAGTGGATTCTTTACTAAATAAGAGATACACATTTCAACTTCCATTGAGAAAAGCATGTTGGTATGATGTACTTTGTGGGTTAGAAGAGAAAAATCACATTGCTTGCATATGATGTGGTGTTTGTGTAAAATCATTTATCACTTTAAAGCCTATTAGCTCAAATGGTAGAGCAATGTGCATGTGCACATAGATGGGGTTCAAATCTCACATAGGCTAATTCTATAAATGCTTTATATATTTTGGTTCATTATAACACTTCTTTCAGTTCATGATTTTGTAAGCTCCGGTTCATAATAGTTCATCTTAAAGTTCATGTCTTTTAAGTCATACTAGTTGTAATTTTGGTTCATGACATTTGTTCTTTTGGTTCATACTACATTAAAGTTTGGTTCAAAATAGTTCATCTTACATTTCATGTCTTTTAAGTCATACATACTAGTTGTAATTTCGGTTCATGACATTTGTTCTTTTGTTTCAAAGTACATTAAAGTTTGGTTCATGTGTTTTTAAGTGTACTTGTTATTTCATTTTATACTTGTAGGTTGATTGAATGCTACCTATGATTTTAAATTACATTGTTATTACAATAGTTAACTAGAAGCAGTAGAAATCATTACAAGTGCTACGCAATGGAAAGGGTCCATTTTGAGAAAGCAATGTAAGAGATTGATCCTTGATTATTTACACCGTTCATAGAATTAATTACACGGTTCATAGTGCTCAATATGACGGTTCATAGTGTTCAACATAAAGGTTCATATTATTCAACATGAAGGTTCATGAATTTGTAAAAAGGGTATTCGGCTCATTGGGTTTGATGTGAAGCCTAAAACAACCTTAAATTACATTGTTATTACAATAGTTAACTAGAAGCAGTGGAAATCACTACAAGTGCTACCCAATGAAAAAAGGTCCATTTTGAGAAAACAATGTAAAAGATTGATTGTTGATTACTTACACCGTTCATAGAATTAATTACACGACTCATAGTGTTCAACATGAAGGTGCATAGTGTTCAACATAAAGGTTCATATTGTTCAACATGAAGGTTCATAAATTTGTAAAAAGGTCATTCGGCTCATTGGGTTCGACGTGAAGCCTAAAACAACCTTAAAAGCAATTGTGTCAAAGTGATTTGTTCAAACACAAAGTAACATAAAAAACAGACAAATTAATCCCTAAAACACATAGAAACTACTGAAAAAATAAATAGAAAATTGTAACTTGAATGTTTAATCTTGTGAATGAAATAAGAACAATCTTATGATAATTGAAGAATGTATGCATCACTAGATTCTTCAATTTCATCCAATGGAACTCCATCAATACTAGCATCATTATCAAGATCCTTCAATTAAACCCCATCAATACTAGCATCATTATCCGAATTAGGTTGACCGGGGCTTGATGAACACTCTAAAATAAAAAGGGAGAGAAAGAAGAGATCTAGTAAAAATGTGCAAAATACCGTTTTTCAGTTGGTTCACAAATATTGTCATTGTGGCTCATAATATTAAACAGGAAGGTTCACTGAAAATAACAATGCAGTTCATATAAAACAACAAATACGAATTGTAAGTGAAGTGATCTAACAAAGGTCACAAGGATACTAATTGCTTATTCAAAACAATATCCTACTAGTCAATGTGGATAACTAGACATAGACATATACACAAAAGCATCATATCCAACAAAGCATATTAAGCATTACATGCAAACATTCGATTATCCACAAAGGGGGAATTTGAACACTAAAACATCATCAATACATGAAAATGTGTTGCAATTTGTCAACATTATCTTCATATCCACTAATTAGAATAGTATAAGCAATATTGCAAGACATTTTAGCAAAACATGCTCATTGAGACATTTTATCAAACACTTTGTGGTAGGGGTGTTCACGGGTCGGGTCGGTTCGACCCGCGACCCGCAAATTTTTTTACCTTTGAGGGTCGGATCGCGGGTCTAACGGGTCGGGTCGCGGGTCGAACCGCTTGACCCGTTTGACTAAGTCAATCGGCTCAAAATTAATTTTTTTGCCTAAAAAAATTTAATTTTTAACCTAAAAACATGTATTTTTTTATGAAATTCGTCGGGTTTGCGGGTCGACCCATAAATCCATCGATTTTTTTATAAAAAAATAGTTTATACATGAATAAAATTATAAAAAATATGTATTTTTAAAAATATTGCGGGTCGAGGGTCGATCCGCGACCCGCGCGAGTTTGACCCGACCAGACCCGCGACCCGCAAAATAAAAAAATTCGACCCGCACGGGTCGCGGGTCAACCCGCAACCCGCAAATTGCGGGCCGGGTCGATGCGGGTCGCGGGCGACCCGACCCGTTGAACACCCCTACTTTGTGGGCAATCAAATAAGCATACAAATTTAAATTCTAGTTTCTATAAAATTTTGTTTCCAATCCCAAAACCAAGAGTACAACACATTTTTCATGATCTCAAGCAACAAAGAACACTAAATAGCAACAAATTTAGGGATTATTTGAGAGCAATAAAGCATCCACCAAGCTAAACTCTTCTTAAGCACTCTTCATAAATCACTTACCTAAATTCATTGTTTCTTCAATTTGGAGTAAGAGTTAGTATCGATCGAAGGGGAGATCAAGATCGAAAGAGAGATCGAGAGTCATACGTCGTGGTTTAGGGGAGATCGAAAGAAAGAGAAATCACGTGTTGTTGGCTGAAATCACGTACGAGAGTCTCGCAAAGATAAGCTACAAAGGTTTAGGGGCTGGAAATTATAAAAAATAGAGGAGTGTGACAAAAATACCCTTCCAGCTTTAAAAAAATAGAGGAGTGTAAGTGTTGAGAGTAGCCCATCTGAACCCTTAATCTCACAAAACCTACGAATGAGAGTTGTTCTCATTTCTTAGGATAAGAATTGTTCTCATTTGATCCCTAATCATATATATAGAGTTTGGTTCAAATAAAACAAACTCTTATCCTGAAAATTGAAAAGTGCATTACTAACTAGAAAAAGTGCATTACTAACTAGGAAAAGTGCAATCCGAAAATCATACTACAAAAAATACGAAAAGTGCACTACAAAATACGAAAAGTGCAAATGCGAAAAAGTGCACTCTGAAGTAGGAAAAGTGCACTAGAACTAGGAAAAGTCCATTCATTTTATTTTTCAGGATAAGAGTTTGTTTCATTTGAACCAAACTCCATATATATATACCCATATATAGGATTAGGTTCTAGTAAATATTTATTTTAGTGTAAATAGTTAGGAGATATAAAGAGCATTGGATGCAGGAAGATGAATGACTCGGCTAAAGTCGTTGTTGCCAAGATCAAAAATAAATTACCCTAAACTACAAACTAGTATAGCACGCAAGTAAGGGATCGTACCCAAGAGAATCAGGATTTTGAACAATCCGTAGATAACAGGACAGGGGTTTTTGGAAGTTTAGACCAACAAGCGAACAAGCAAATAATATTGGGGATTAAATCAATTGAAGGAAAGCAGAGTTTATTTAACCAATTCCACATTTTTAATCATTCGATCATCAATTCATCCACTTTTCTATTAATTCCCAGGTTAATTCCAATCCATATAAAAGATTTTCCCTTGTCCATGGTCCAAGCGAAAGGATGATATGAACAAGAATGCTTAATTCAAATCATGCAAAGAATTAAGGATAGAAGGATATCAAATCATGCAATCAAGCTACGAGTTTCATGCATAAAATAACAATCAAACACTCTTTCTCAATTCTAGTCCACGATCCTAGAAAAGAGTTGTTTCAAGGATAAATAAGATTGCATAGACAACAATCAAACCTAATCCAAACAGTAGAATATCAATCAAATTCAACAAGTTGCGCACCAAGAGAAATCAATTGATAATCATAAAATCTAGCACAAGAGTTTTGATTTTAACCAAGGAATAGAAAAGTTACCAGAATCTCACGAATTACATAAAAAGGGTTCCTTGATCAAACAAACTCCAAAGGGAAATTAGTTCTCCACAATACTGAAATAAAACCTAAAATATAAAAGTGTGCTCTGAATTATAAGAATGTGTAACCCTAAAGTCTGCCATGAAACTAGGCTTAAATAGTAGAAAAACAATCGAAATCTAAAGATCTAAAGATATATAAAAGATAAAATAAAACAGAAAGTCGGCGTCTTAGATAAACTGCCACCCGCGAGCGCGGTTTCTAACCGGGGGCACGGGTCCACTGATCTCCTCAGCCGCGGGATCTCATCGAACTGCGAGCGCGGGTCCTTCGAACTCCAACTTCTCTCGAATCTTCCTTCACAGCAGGCTTGGGTCCAAACCCGAGGGCACGAGTCTTGTTTCCGTAAACTCTTCAGCTCGAACTAGGACTTCTGCCTTCAAAATCTTCAACTGTAGGCACTTTTGATATTACAGATAAACATCCTAATCTAGCCTAAAACACTCAGAAATCCTAATAAAAATACAGAATTACGCTGTACTAAAACCAGCGTATCAAATTCCCCCGTACTTAGATCTTGCTCGTTCTCGAGTAAGCTCAAAATTAATCTAACAATAAATCCTATCAAAGATCCACAAGAAGTAAAGGGAAATATGAAAAATTTAACTCTCAACTCACAACCCGGACCCATGTAGAGAAATAATGAGCAAAGACATGAAAGCTCAAATCACACACCTCACAGATACAAATATATCACTCAAGCTCTAAAAAGTGTAGAGCAACCTAGGATCTACCCAACATCTAAAATGTAATCCCCAGACCCCAAAGTAGAATATGATCCTAAACACTCTGATTTTACCACTCATTCTACTTAGGCGCTCTTTCGGGTTTTCACCCAATCACTCTTTTCATTTTTCTTATGTGTGCTCACAAATACTCACATCTCTCATACACCTCTTATTACCCCAGCCTAATGCTGGTCCAGGTTACCTACTTATTACCTGAGCCTCCCTTTCGGGTTTTCAGCTCATCCCAGGATTTTTATGCCTTTTTCTGATATTTTTATGGCTTTTTTATTTTTTTATTTTTTATATTATTTTATTTTAAATTGAATCAAATGACAGAAATAGAATGCAATTGTACATATAATACAAATACAGCAGTGAATCCTCTCCCCCATACTTAAATCCTTCATTGTCCCCAATGAAGCTAAGAAATAAAGAACAAAGTATAGAAGAACGAATCAGAAGACTCATTGCTGATCAGGTGGAGAAAATGGTGGAAAATGAGGCCACTGAGTTTGGAAAAATGAAGCGGCATGTCTCTGATGCTCCCACATCGCATCATGTCGAACTGATAAGTGTTGCAATCCACTGAGAACTCGCTCCTCAAATGTCATCTCAGGAGTCCATGGCAAACTAGAAGGAGAAGAAGTAGATGCGGTAGCTGGGTTAGGTACACCCCAACTAGCTACCGACTGTGGACCAGGAGCCCATCCAGATGGCTTAGAAGAAAATCTAGAATAATACGCCTCATCTTACTCATCCCATCCTCCACCACCATCCTCATAATCCTCCATATCAACCTCCTCTACAGGAGCGTCTACATCAGGCTGTAAATGAAATGAATACTCAGTATCTTCATATTGTAAAGCTACAGGCAGACGCAGAAAATCTATAGCAGGGTGCCCATGCAACCAAGTCCAACCTCCCTCAGCTGAACCTCTCAAACAGTTAGCCCTGACTAATGCCTGATGTGTATATCTGTACCCATTACTCAGACGTTCTCCAAACTAGGCCTCAATCTACTCTATAGAAACAAATCTGGTGGCTACAAGAGTAACCGTACCACCCAATCCTATCAACCCCCTTTGTGTGAGATACTTCCTAGCAGATGAAACAAATAATCCAAACCAATCTGGGCACTCAGATGGAAAAGGGAACAAGCATCTAATAATCCTCATATCGTGTGCAGACACCTTGTTCGGCTCTCCCTACCCTACAAATGCCATAACTAGGACCTTGTGACACAGACGGACACAAGGGTGGGGAATCTTACTGTTTTTCTCCCCAGAATAGTGTCAAAAGGGAAGCCAATAAGAGTATGCCAGAAATCAAAAATTGTAGCATCAGTTAGTATACTCTTCCACCCATCAGTAGGTGGTGAAGTAATCCCAAAACTACGATAAGCCTCCTCACATGTCATACTACATAATCTATCACATGCATGAAAGCTTAGAACCCCATCAGAAAATCGAAAAGTGGACAGAAACTCTATGGTCAGGCCTTTGTAGGTAGGCATAGATAAAGTACTGAATCTACCTAAACCCCCAATCTCAAGTAATCGCTATGTACACTCCCTAAATCCCAAATCTATCAGTGTAGGAACATCAAAGAATTTAGTACTGAAAAACGTCTTGGTCTCATACTTATCCCATAACTCCCTCTGTCCCTCAGTCAGACGTTGTAAACCATAATACTCCATAGCTGAATAAAACAAAACAGATCTGAACAAGAAAAATTACCCGAAAATCGCTGATAACCGCGGGCTCGGACTGAAAAAGAGGTCGCGGAACTGAATCTGGCAACCCGCGAGCGTGGAATCAAAGGGCGAGTGCGGAAGGGAGACAATCTCACCTGCGGACGCGGATGAAAACCTCGGGAGCGGAACTAGGCGAAAAACCAGATCTCAGATCTCGCCAACAATGGCGAACGAAATTGCAACTCCAAATCTCCTCAAATCTCAGCAAACAATATCAATTCCGACTCCAAAAAGCAGAAAATCAACTCTAAGAGGTAAAATACATACTAACCGGATCAGATCTGGAGTTAAATTCGCTCAAACCTTCCAACAAAATCTCGACCTCCAACTGTTGATGACAAGCGGGGCTGAACAGCGAGCCGCGAGCACGGAATGACCCCGAGGGCGCGGATCTCGGTGGTCGCGGATGGATGTAGTGGTACGCGGGGTGGTTTATGTGGAGTTTGGAGTTTGGGAATGAGGAGAAGGGTAATGTGAAGGAATGAGGAAGACAAAGCATGGGAAGGGTTTTACTTTATTTTTTTATTATTGTTTTTGGGCTCCGGTTAGTATTGGTTCGGGCTTTTTCGGGGTTTCACCCGAAAACCTTTTATTTTAGGGGTTTCACCTGAAAGCCTTTTATTTCAGGGGTTTCACCCGAAAACCTTTTATATTTGTTTTTTAATTTATTTATTTTATGATTTTTGTAATTTTTTTTTCGAAAAACATAAAATGATTATGTCAGACCCGGCCTGCGAGCTCGGATCCCAACCGAGGGGGCGGGTTGCTTCTTGTTGATAAATCGTTTAGCCTGCAAGTTAGCCCGACAAAACCAAAACGAAACTAAAACTAAAAACTAAAACTAAACTAAAACGACAAAAATAAAAGAAAAGAAAAACTTACCTCGGGTTGCCTCCCGAGGAGCGCCTTTGTTTAAGGTCGTTTGGCCCGACGTCTTTCATAGCTCAGAATGGATCATCATCAATTTGGAATTGGACCTTTTTCCCTTCATGTGCCATGGATAATAGGCCCTTTGAAACATCAATTACGACGCTCGCCGTCTTCATAAACGGATGACCCAATAGCAAAACTGGGTCATATCTCCCCTTACCAATTTCCAGGACATAAAAGTCCGTTGGAAAAATTAAGCCATCCACCTGCACTAAGACATCTTCCACAAATCCTTTCGGATGCACATTAGAGTGGTCTTCCGGTTCAATAGTAATATTTGAATCCTGTAATGGCCCTAGACCTAACCGCTCATATATGCTAAATGGCATGACATTAATGGATGCTCCTAAATCAAGCATAGAATGCTCAATTTTTGCCTCACCTATTGTAACGGGAACAGTAAACCTCTCTGGATCTCCATACTTCTTAGGCAATTGCCTTTGAAGCATGGAAGATATATTTTCAACATTTTCAACAAGTTTAATTTTCTGAACCTTCCCTTTTTCTTTCTGCTTCCTCTTAATAGTACATAATTCTTTCAGAAATTTAGCAAAACGAGGAATACTTTGAACAAGTTTGAGTAAAGGAACATTTACCTCACACTTGGAGAAGGTTTCAAAAATTTCCTTGTCATTGGTTGGCCTCCTAGTGTCCTTCAGTGTCTCAGGGAATGGTGGAGCGGGCTTTTGCGAAGCCATGGGGGAAACGAAGGCCTGACGTAATTGTCGGAATCTGGCGGAGGAGGGACCCGCGAGCGCGGGTGTGGACACGCGGGCGCGGCTTGACCGCGGGTGCGGTTCTGGTCCGCGGTCGCGGTTTTTGTTTGACGTTCAGAATCAGATTCGTCTTCTGCAGCGCGATCGGGGTTGTTTGTCGGCGAGCTCGATGGGTTTCCGCTGGCTGGAATTTCAATATTCAGCTCTTTCCCACTCCTCAATGTCATTGCACTCACATTCTCCCTCGGGTTAATGGTCTGAGATGGAAGTTTCCCCAAGTCCTTAGCTTCTAGACGATTCAGAATGGTTGCAATCTGACTTAATTGACTCTCCAGGTTTTTCACTGCAGCCTTAGTCTCTTGATTCTCCTTTATAAGCTGATTAATAATGGCTGGATTTTCATGAGTAACCTGGGGCCTTGACACATAATTAGGCCTGGGAACATAGTTGGGCTGACCTCCCTGTGGTGGAAAAGGTTGTTGAGGTTGTTGATTCCACCTAAAGTTAGGATGGTTTGCCCACCCCGGATTATAGGTATTCGAGTATGGGTCATTTCGGGGCATTTGATCATAGTTCCTTATAGCATTCACATCAGCTGCTGGCTCTTGCATGATAGGGCATGCATCAGAAGGATGGCTAGATTCACCACAGATTCCACAAGCCCTTGAACTTGAAGCTCCATTCCCACCAACAGTTGCTTCATCATAGCTTTTAACTCCCTTACTTCAGCATTCAGGGAATCATTCATAGAATTTACAAATCTGATGTTGGACCTCTTCCTTTGGTTTCTACATTGTTCGGCTAGACTTTCCAACTTCTCAAACGCCTGCCTAGGAGTGAGATTCTCATAAGAACCTCCACAGGAAGCATTCATCACGCGCCTATCAGCATCACAAAGACCCTCAATAATATAGCAGATCAGGTCTTTATCAGAATAGCCATGGTAAGGACAACTGGTTATGAGTATCTTGTAACGCTCATAGTACTCATACAGGTTCTCTGATAGGATTCCAGCCTAGTCATTTCATTTAATTTCATGTTATTTCAGTTTGGTCTTTAATTAATTACTGCTTTGCCGTTAGTGTGCTAGGAGAGTTAGTTTTAGAGTCAAAGTTTGTTTTCTACAAGTCAGTTAGTGGGATGGTGTTTAGGAGCACTACTTAGTTTATGGGTTAGTGGTTAGTTAGTTCACGCTTTTCTTCTCTATTTAAGTGAAGTCCAGTTCAGTTTGTAATTGAGCATTTGAAATATAATTGAAAAGAGTCGTAGGAACTCTTTTCCTGCAAAATCTTCCTCTTGCTAGATTCTGTCTAGAGTGGTATCTACCAATTTGGTATCAGAGCCCTACCGATCCGTCATGGTGAATACAAGAAATTCCTCAAACCAGCCACCATCACCTTCCACAAACCAGCCACCACCACCTCCCTCAAACACGCCACCTCCGCCACCCACGAACCTAGAAATCGCCCAACAACTGGCAGCCCTAGCCTCTCGAATGGAGGTGCTGGACACCGTGGTTGCCAAGGTCGCCAGTTTGGAGGCCAATTCCAAGCCCATCGGGTCTAACCCGAACCAAGATGGTACTCTTGAGAGTTCACATCGGGGCGGACAAAGAGTCCATGCAGCGGTTGACAGCCTCGAGGGCTCTAACCGTGACCGGTCTAGGATGCAGCGGGCCTCCCGACGTCATAGATATTGGGAAGGACGACGACGACTACCGGGGTTATCACGCCAATCACCGTCCCCGGGCAAAGATCGATTTCCCGAAATTTGATGGTGGATATCCCCGTGGATGGGTCTTGAAAGCCGAAAAATATTTTCGGTACTTCCAAATCCCCCAAGAGATGAAGGTTGAAGTCGCTTCGATGCACCTCGAGGGAGATGCCCTAGACCTTTATGCTTGGATCAACGGTGAAGCTGAAATTCTGATTTGGGAGGATCTTGTTAGGGCCTTTCAAGAACATTACGGACCTCCTGAATTCCAAAACCTTGACGAATTCTTGTGCGCCATCAAGCAGACCGGCTCCGTGTCGGAGTATCGTCTGGATTTTGCAAGGCGAGCGGCGCGAGTGAAGGATTGGCCAGAAACCGCTCTCCTCGGTGCTTTCATCGCAGGGTTGAAAGATGAGTTGAAAACATAGGTGCGTATTCATAAGCCTCGTTCTGTTTTCAAGGCTTCCAGCTTGGCCCTTGAGTTTGAAGCCAAAGTGGGCCAAAGCCCAAATTCCACAAGTCAGCCCATTCAAAACTCACACAACAAAAACTCACGTCCAAACCTAAATCAGAATGCCAGCCTCTTCCCAAATCAAAATTCCACGGCATTATCTCAGCAAACCTGTCCGCCGAACTCCTCCACCGCACCGGCAACGACCTGGGCTAATGAACGCCAACTCCGACGAGAAAAGGGTCTCTGTTTTCGCTGTGGCGAGAAATTCGTTCCCGGACACCAATGCAAATCATCCTTCTCGCAGATGGAATTTACAGAAGGAGGTGATTATTTCCCAAACCAGGATTCCATAACAAACCTAGCGTTTGATGCTCGAATTGATGATGGTCCGGTGGAAATCTCCTTCCACCAGATAACTGGCCAGATTGCAATCTCCACCATGAAACTCAAGGGTGTGATTAATGGGCGTTCTGTGCTGATATTAATCGACAGTGGGTCCACCCACAATTTTATCTCTGATCAACTTTGCAAGGAGTTGAAATTGCCGACCCAAGTCGTCCCCACTTTCAGAATCACCATTGGTAACGGAGAGGCCCTCACTTGCAATCGTGTGTGTCCGGATGTGTCAATTCAGTTACCAAGATTGACGGTCACCCAAGATTTCTTCCCGTTTAACATGGGGAATACAGAATTGGTGCTCGGGATTAAGTGGCTTGCATCATTAGGTACGATCAAGGTCAACTGGAATGAAATGTTTATGACATTTTATTGGCAAGGCAAGAAGTACAAATTTCAAGGTGAGAAACCTTCCTGAGAGGAACATGGTTAAGCGCTGCTTTCGACTTGAGGACAAGTCGAATTTCCGGGGAGGATGCATTGATAGGATTCAAGCCTAGTCATTTCATTTAATTTCATGTTATTTCAGTTTGGTCTTTAATTAATTACTGCTTTGCCGTTAGTGTGCTAGGAGAATTAGTTTTAGAGTCAAAGTTTGTTTTCTACAAGTCAGTTAGTGGGATAGTGTTTAGGAGCACTACTTAGTTTATGGGTTAGTGGTTAGTTAGTTCACGCTTTTCTTCTCTATTTAAGTGAAGTCCAGTTAATTGAGCATTTGAAATATAATTGAAAAGAGTCGTAGGAACTCTTTTCTTGCAAAATCTTCCTCTTGCTAGATTCTGGCTAGAGTGGTATCTACCATTCTCATCATCTCCCTGCTCTAGGCTGCTCAGCTGCTTCTTAATAGATGTTTGCTTCCCAGCAGGGAAATATTTCTCCAGAAAAGCACCCTTCATCTGAGCCCAAGTAGTAATCGTCTCAGGTGCTAAGTACAAATACCATTCCTTAGCTGCATCAGCCAAAGAAAATTGAAAAAGCCTCAACATCAGCAGATCTTCATTCACATCAACCTGCTTCATCCCCAGACAAACAGAATGGAACTCCGCAAGATGCTTATTCGGGTCCTCCCCACTCAATCCATGGAATTTAGGCAAGTAATGGAGAAGACCAGATTTTAACTCAAACTTTACTCCTTCCCCCAGGGCGGAAAATTGAAGACCAAGCTGTTGTTGCTCTAAATTAGGCGCAGTCAGTTGCCTAATAGTGCGATCTGCCATGGTTGCTAACTGTTCTTCAACCTCTGAATCAGATGAGGAAGAAGATGAAGAAACTGGATCAAACTGAATACCTAGCACTTGAGCCTGAACTTGACGTCTTTGCTCTCTTAGAGTCTTGTTAATTTCTACATCAAAAGGAACAATTGGCGAATTATCAGTACAACGGGTAAGAACCATAAGATAGTTTCTTACCGGATTCGGGGGTTCTAGATGAACCGAACAACGAGTGAGGAATTAAACCGAGGGCGCGGGTTAGCCACGGGCGCGGTTTTGAGCCGCGAGCGCGGGTCGTCAGAAACGCCGATTATTTAGAAAATTAAAAACCGATTCCCCGGCAACGGCGCCAAAAGTTGACTCGGCTAAAGTCATTGTTGCTAAGATCAAAAATAAATTACCCTAAACTACAAACTAGTATAGCATGCAAGTAAGAGATCGTACCCAAGAGAATCGAGATTCTTAACAATCAGCAGATAACAAGACAGGGTTTTTTGGAAGTTTAGACCAACAAGCGAACAAGCAAATAATATTGGGGATTAAATCAATTGAAGGAAAGAAGAGTTTATTCAACCAATTCCACCTTTTTAATCATTCGATCATCAATTCATCCACATTTCTATTAATTCCCAGGTTAATTCTAATCCTTATAAAAGATTTTCGTTTGTCCACGGTCCAAGCGAAAGGATGATATGAACAAGAACGCTTAATTCAAATCATGCAAAGAATTAAGGATAGAAGGATATCAAATCATGCAATCAAGCTACGAGTTTCATGCATAAAACAACAATCAAACACTCTTTCTCAATTCTAGTCCACAGTCCTAGAAAAGAGTTGTTTCAAGGATAAATAAGATTGCACAGACAACAATCAAACCTAATCCAAACAATAGAATATCAATCAAATTCAACAAGTTGCGCACCAAGATAAATCAATTGATAATCATAAAATCTAGCACAAGAGTTTTGATATTAACCAAGGCATAGAAACGTTACCACAATCTCACGAATTACATAAAAAGAGTTCCTTGATCAAACAAACTCCAAAGGGAAATTAGTTCTCCATAATACTGAAATAAAACCTAAAATATAAAGGTGTGCTCTAAATTGTAAGAATGTGTAACCCTAAAGTCTGCCATGAAACTAGGCTTAAATAGTAGAAAAACAACCGAAATCTAAAGATATAAAAGATATAAAAGATAAAATAAAACGGAAAGTCGGCGTCTCGGATAAACTGCCACCCGCGAGCGTGGGTCCTTCGAACTCCAACTTCTCTCGAATCTTCCTTCACCGCGGGCTCGGGTCCAAACCCGAGGGCGTGGGTCTTGTTTTCGTAAACTCTTCAGCTCGAACTAGGACTTCTGTCTTCAAAATCTTCAACTGTAGGCTCTTCTGATATTACAGATAAACATCCTAATCTAGCCTAAGACACTCAGAAATCCTAATAAAAATACAGAATTACGCTGTACTAAAACCAGCGTATCAATGAACGGTACTGATTTACCCACTTTTATTGTTTAAAATAAAAAAGATATAATTTTGGTAACCACCGTAATCTACGGGATAGGTTTTTATTTTTCTTTGATAAGTTATTCACGTCAAAAGCAATTCAAACAAAGACAGAAAGTGACCCTCGATAGAGAAGACGTCGGAAACCGAACTCCTCTAATGCTATTGTTTTCGAACTCCTCTAATGCTATTGTTTCCAAACTCCTCTGATGCTAGACGCCCATTGGACCATTAAAGAATTGTATGAACAATTGTACATACAGGATGAACAATTATATATTTATTAATGAACAATAACTCAACCACATCGTTCATAAATTATATCTATATACCAATATTTTTAAATTACCAATTTTTTTTATTGAACACGTATTTATTATTTGATGAACCATTACTCAACACTAATGTGGTGAACAAGGAACAAGAACAATTATCATTATTATATTGAACAACTATATATTAATAGACAAACAATAACTCAAACTATATATGAACAATGAACAAAACATTTGTACAACGAATGTTTTTATTGAACAATTTATTTATTCTTTTGAACACTTCTACATTAATTGATGAACAATAACCCTAATATAGGGAACAATGGACAAATTACATCTATTTACAAAGTTTGTTTTTAATGAACAGTTTATTTGTTCTAGTGGACAATTCTATGTTAATTGATGAACAATAACCCTAATATACTTATCAAGGAAAAAATAGATATTTTTAATAAATTTTTTAAATGAAAAATTTGTTTGTTATATTGAACAACTCTATATTACTTGTTGAATTGTTGAACAATAACTCAACCTGGACCATGAAGAAATTACTTCTATGTACGAAGATTTTTTAATGAACAATTTATTTATTGATATGATCAACTCTATATTAATTGATGAACAACTTATAATAAGATGCAAATTTACACTACATTAAAATTCACGACAATTGTAAATTTCCGAATTTCCGTGATAAAACCCTAGTTCTTATGGCATTAAAATTTACAGCAATCACCTGTCAAACCTATCAATACTATTAACGGCAATCATAAAACAAAAACCCTAGATCGTCGTTATCTCTTTCGCAAGTTTCTTCGTCTGTAGTTCCTCAATCGCAAGTTCAGAAACGGGTTGCTTCTCCACGTCTAAAATGAACAATATCTTTATCTCTTTCCAAATTAACAACAACGCATATCACGCCAATTACGCAATTGCAATTTTCTTTTTTCTTTTAAAACATTAATATTATCACATTAGTACCGTTCATTTTCTTGCATCCAACTCTTCTTATATCTCCTAACTATTTACACTAAATTACACCCTTACTAGAACCCAACCCTATATATATATGCTTGATTAATTTGAGCAACGTTATTACGGTTATTTTGAGGTTAGTAGTAGTCTACTTTTGTGTGTTTTTTATTTCATTTGTTAATGTAGACAAATTATGTTATTGTGTGAATTTTGCTTCTGTTTAATTTACGTAAGGGTTAGATTAGTTGACTAGTATTAGGATTAATTATGTACTCATGTACGTACTTTTCTTAATTAGTGGATGTTAATTAGTCAATAGTATGGAACATGCCTTAAATTTATCAAGTCGAGTGGTAATAGTTAACTAAGCAAATATGTGTGTGCATATTTATACATATGAGTATTCCGGTTAAATTGTATTCGAGTGTAGGTGTTGGTTAATCGGGTTGCTTGAGGAGTTTGGGTTTTCGTTTGCCACTATAAGGAAAGTAAAGTTTTGGTTATAGGGAAGTCTTTTTGGAAATACGAACTTAGTTTGAGTACGAACTATGTTTTTGATAGTAGCTTGTTATGTTTTCACATTGATCGGTTTGCTTAAGTAGTCTTCTTTAGTAGAATTGGTTTTGGGAATTAGTCCCTTTGGTTATTATTTTCTTAAAGACATTTTTAATTTTTACCCATGTGACTTCTTAATCTGATTGTAACTATGAGTGTGCCTATGAGAATTATGATGGTGTTTGCGTTTGTGACGGTGTGCATTGGTAAATGTAATTGTAATTGTTTTGGTATTTTTTATTTTACTTGTATTTGTATTTGTAAGTTTGATGTTAATTGTAATTGTGAAGGTAAATTGTAATTGTATTTGTCGTTGTGATTGCAATTATGATTGTGATTAGGGTTGTTCATTGGTTCGGGTAATTCGATTTTTACTTGAAAATCGAACCAAACTAAACCGATCCAAGGTAATTCGGTTCGGTCCTCGATTCAAGATTTTGGCTAGTTCGATTTTCAGTTCAGTTCGGTTCGGTCTCGGTCTCGGTTCGGGTAAACCGATCTATTTTAATATAAAAAATAACATTTAAAAAAATACTCTTACTAGGGTAAGGATGTAACCCTAAATCCCATTTTACAAGTTTTGTATTGCTTTGTTTGTCATTTTGCAAGTTTTAGTTCGATTGGTTTGAATAATTTTAGTTCAAAATGATAAAAATAGCATATGTTTGTTCGGTTTTTAGGTTTAAATTGGTTCTAGTTCGGTTCGGGTCAAAAATGGTTCAGTTTAGTTCGGTTCTAGTTTGGTTTAGGGTGTTATGTTCTATATTTTGGATCGGTATTTGTACCTAATCTTCTACTTCGGTTCCTACCTAAACCAAATTGAATCGAACTGAACCGAGCTTATTCGGTTCGGTCTTCGATTCCGAAAATTCCAAAATTCGGCTTTCCTTGGTTCGGTTTTGGACCGATGAACAACCCTAACTGTGATTGTGTTTGTATTTGCAATTGTAATTGTAATTGCTTGTGTTTGAATTTGTGATTGGGTTTGCAATTGTGTTTGTGTTTGTATTGAAATTGTGGACGTGCTTGTCATTCTGACTTGTTCAAGCCTATTTTCTTCCGCTATGTGTTTGTTTCCATCTTTTGAGGAACTTATGACCCGTTATACTTTGAATAAGTGAATTGAATGTGTAAACCTTATTTTGGAATGATTCTGTATTACGTGTTTATATATGTATTTGAAATTATGAAAAATCATTTTTAAACATTTTTGTTATCCGTGCACTGGGTTCCACTAGCATGGTCATGGATCACGGGTAAAGTTGGAGATGAAGTGGCCTGCGAGTATGGTCATGCAGCTGGAAGGAACCCCTTCTAAAAATAAAATAATTTATTTTGGAAAACGCTCTAGTAGAGATTTAGCCAGGGAAAGAAGGGTGAATGGGGAAAATGGGCATGTGTATATGCTACGCGCACTGACTGTGCGCCATATATGAGAGGCCGGAGGGTGCCATATATATTTGAGGAGGATGTTTGGTTGCTATTTTTATTTGATGGACTTCGTTTGAATGGTCTCGTAGTCATGAGTTTGGTTTATCGGAATGTATTTTTGTGGTTATATATGTTGGTAATATCCTTATGAAGGTTATTAATATCGTTGTTGTTGTTGCTATTATTGATGCCATCCTTATTAATGATGCTATTGTGATACTGTTGTATTTTTAATGTGGTTATAATTGTGGTGTTTTTGTATGTGTGTTCTGTGTGTTTGTGTGATTATTTAACGTTAAGTGTTGATTTGATATGAATCGATAATTAATGATTTATGTGTGAATTTTGGTTGCTAGAGTTCTGTGTGGTTTTTCAAACGTTTTATAAGCATCTTACGCTTTCTAACTTGAATTAGAATTGCAGATGACCATTCGAGGAATATTTTTACAATTGCAAGTACTTTTTAAGAATCGTGATGGATTCTCTACGAAGTGGTGAAGCGGATGTTGGCGCACGTGTCATTAGATCCGGGTTGTTGGGATCTGGTTAATTATGTATGAAAACTTGTCTGTTGAATTATTTTGTTGCTAGTTGGCTAGAACTAGTTTAGAATGGTTTGAATCGGAATGGTATGATCGTTATCTTTTATTTATGAATTCGAGAATACTATCATGTTTTCTACGATCTGTTTAAAATAAAAGTTGGATGTTTGTTGTCAGACTAATCTGAGTAGTACCCGGACAAGGTCTACTACCGAGTAGCCCCTGGAGAAAGTCAGGGTGTTACAGGCTAGGTTGTAAAGAGACCACATAAGTTGGCAAATATCCCTACCACAGAAATGAAAAACACTGAAAAAATATGATGGGCTAGACGAAGAAGATCACGGGCGAAAGTTGAAAGGAGATTAACTCCACATGGCCACATCCATAAAGGAAATTCAGTCGAAGCCAAAACCAAATGCTCACGCCTTTAAGAAGAACAAACTGGACGGAATCAAAGCTCCAACATCAAAGAAAAGATTTCACAAAAAACTTCAAAACATCAAACTAAAACTTGAATCTCAAGCATAAAAACCAATCTAAGTCTAGGATCAAAGCCTTCAAAAGAATAAATAGTAAAGGAAAATCGATCTACGGTACGATTAAATTATGATCAAAATTTCCTAGATCGTTGGAGTTAACCGTGCTAAACATGATGTCGACAGGGTCGGCGACGGTAATCATCACAACAGGAGTGCGACTTCCTCAGCATAGGGAGAATAATGCGGTCTTCTCGACATAGAACCGATGGTATTCTCTACCTGCGATCGGTGGGCTTCTCGGCCGGAGACAAAAGGCCTTCTTGGCCGAAATCAAAGGGCCTCCTCGGCTTTAGGAGCTCCCGCACTCTAAAGAGAAGGTAGAACCTCTCTCTCTCTAAAAAGGGGTATAAGACCCACCACAGTATTTATATAATTATTTGTCATGGATGATTGATATATTTCAAAATTCTTTATTATTAATATTTTATCAAGCAAAACTCGTACAAGGTACAAGAATAGATGTTAGTTATTGTTCAATTTATCATGACCAAGTTTAATATTATAGCTTCATATAAAAGATACTAAATTAACGATCTTTATTTTTGGATATTATTATTACATTTCAATGTTGACTTAAAGTTGATCATCATAAAATATTTTATGTATTTAAAAAAATATTAGTGTAACAAATCTAAACTAATCCCACACAAGACACGTGTATTACACTAGTTTATGAGTGATTTATGTCGTTTGTGTAAATTTAAGTACTTTTTCGGGGTTAGGCTTGTGGAATTGAAGATTACAAAAAATGATTTGTCTAATTTATGGGATAGAAGGCACAATCTGTGTGGGTTCATGAGGCCCATTAAGCGGCATTTTTATGTACATGTCCCCAATCCCCACCCTTCAAAGGCCGGTTTGTCACAACTCAAGAATAGAAGGTTACGTGGCAAAGCAGACACCGATGATGACTCCAAGCTGCTTGGCCATCACTCTATCGACATCATCATTCTACACTCGATGAGTCGAAACTAAAAACGACCATCTTAGTTTTGGATAAATTACAAAAAAACACCCCTTATCTTACTGAGTTTGCAAAAAACCACCCCTTATTACATTTTTTCGGAAAACCACCCTTTCTTTATTCTCTTTAACCACCCAAATTATTTTTTCATCCAATTTTTAGTAAAGTACGGGTAAAATATTGTGCATTTATGATTTAACCCAAATTCTTTTCCATTTAATTTTAGGATTCAACCCAAGTTGTTGGTGTAGGAGAAGGCTCGAACAAAGGGCTCGCTCTTGTTGGAAGGGAGGGCTCGTGCGTGCAAGAGAGAGAGAGAGAGAGAGAGAGAGAGAGAGAGAGAGAGAGAGAGAGAGAGTTTATCGAGGGCTCGTTGGTTGGTGCTCAAGGTTGTTGTTGCTCGTTGGAAGGGAGGGCTCTAGATCGACCATCTTCTACAAGTATTGACTTGTCTTGTCCACTAGTTTAGCATTTTATTTAGAATTAAGATGAGAGGAGGAAATTTTGTCTTGTCCACTAGTATAGAGTTTTATTTAGAATTGAGACGAGAAGGTTTCGATTTTTATATATACGTTTGAAAGCCAAAAAGGGAGTTTTGTCTCAATTTTGTTATATATGTTTAAAAGCCAAAGAGGACTTTATTTTGAATTGAGATGAAAAGAGGGGTCTCACTTTCACTAATCAAAGATGAATGGCATATAAATTAATCCAATTGTTTGTTTTTTTAAAAAATAAAAATTTATTCCCATTAAAATTGGCGATTCTTTTCCCACTTCGACAATCTCTTCTTCATCGATTGCTTCACTCAATTGCCATGGATGAATACATAGTTTGAAGACAGAAAATATATTCTAATATTGGTTCTCCTAGCCGTTGAATTTGTAGAATAGTGTTGTAATTAAAACCCTAAACAAAACCTCTTCTCAAGTTTAGCCTAAATAAACTCCTAACCAATGGAACCCTAAACAAAACCTGGGGTAATTGGTCTTTTGAAAAATTAGTTCGAGTGGTTCAATGAGAACGTTGTATAAATAAAGAGCTGTTTTCCATAAAAAACGAAATAAGTGGTAGTTTATTTTGCAAATTCGATAAAATAAGGCATGATTTAATGTAAGTTACCCTTTAGTTTTTAGAGGAATTGGCTGAAAACCACTAGTATAATATAGCATATTTCACTTAACCACCTGTATCTTCAATAATTACTTAAAACCACCCATATTACATGCTCCGTTAATTTTTCACCATCCAAATTCCAGATCTATTAGCTTCCGTCAAATAAGAGTGACATGGCACTTACATTTTAATTTTTTTTAAAGCCTTGCTACATGGACCCATTTCTTTTACTCATTAGTATTGTTGTAGATTACACCATCTCTTCAACAATTTAGATTGCCTTCTTTGAATTAACATTCTTCTAAAAGCCTTCATCTAAAATTCACATCCATCACTCTATTTCTTACCATTAACCATTTCATATCACATTCAAAATTGCGTATCCAAAATCACAAACAGAGCGCAATAAGCATTGTTAGTATTTATGAGCAGCAACGATTACAAATTATAAGATGAAATTGATTACAAATTCTAGCAATATGTCGACACTAATGTAGAAGACAACACTCCACCAAGATTACTCGGGCCACACTAGTAGTCAACAACATGAGAACCAGTGAAAAATTGGATATTTCTTGAGAAATAAGAACCACAAATTTCTCAGTTGACATGAAAACATTAGGAAAAAATCAATTGAGAATGACAAGTTCAAATCGAAGAAATTCAATTGAGAGCGAGAGGAAAACCTACACGAAGTTTGAACCTTTGACGAGGTAGGGAAGATATGCCAGTGAAGGATTCTTTCGAGTTCTGATTCTCTTTGTCTCTTTGGTTCCTATCCTAGGGTTTAGACCATCGACCGTCAGGCTCAGAGAATCTTAAGGTCAATGACGGTGGATGTAGAAGTCCACGGCCCCTCCGGGAGACGAAACTCGAGATTTCTCTGGATGAGATGGAGTGAGAAGGAAGGCGAAAGCCTCAGCCATATCTACAAATCCCCCAAATACAATACGATTAGCGAGAGACAAAGAAAGGAAGAAAGATTTAGTCGAACTAAAGATGTAAATGGGTAAAAAAAATAATATGGCAAGGTTTTTTAAAAAAATTAAAATTTAAGTGCCATGTCACTCTTATTTGACGGAAGCTAATGGATCTGGAATTTGGGTGGTGAAAAATTAACGGAACATCTAATATGGATGATTTTCAATAATTATTAAAAATACAGACGGTTAAGTAAAATATATTATATTATACGGGTGGTTTTCACCAAATTCCTCTAATTTTTAAAACATTAAGCTCCTTTTTGAAGGCGAAAGGTGAAGTAATACCGAGCGCATATATTTCATGTGAAGATAGGCGTGACGTCGTCCCCTAAAGGCCATATCTTATTTTGAACCAGTCACTCGAATACGACGTCGTGTCGCGCTACTCTTTCATCTTTCCCCACAGAAAAGCCCCCCCTCTCTCTCCTCCTGATTGAAATTGAATTCAGTTTCGGTGGTTGTAATGTTAAAAAATGGGTAAAAGAGGGAAACATCAAAAGCCACTCAAAACCTCGAAATAGAAGATGCCCAATTAGAGCCCGTACTTTCACTAGGCAACGCAGAAGAGAGAAGTGAGTGAGGGAGAGAGCGGGGCTTCTCTCTCGTCGCCAGGATATTGAATTTGATCGGGACAAATTTTCGAGTGAAATGGCGGAGCAGAGGAAGTGGAACTGGGAAGTGCAAGGGTTCTCGCCGGGGAAGAAGCCCTCGCCGGGGCTCGAGGATCAGCGGTCGACGGCGCCGCTAGCACGGCGCTACTCGATCTCTTCGTCTTCGATTTCGCCGCAGCATATGGAGCTCTCAAAGCAAGTTTATACTTCCAAACTCCAAAGATTAAGGGATAAAGTCAAGGTCTTTCTCTCAATGTCCACTCTTTTCACTCTCCTTTCCTTCCTCTTGCAATTGTTTCTCTGTTTCGGAAGCTCAATGTGTGGAACTGGTGCTCTCCAAAAGTAAGATACGAAAGATAGAGCTGCTCGTTGTGAAAATTCGGTTTATTCGCAAAACAAGCAAGTTAGAGGAAATGGGAGTTTTCACTTACGTTTGATTTAAGAATATCCTAATGCCATTTTCATCACCGTTTTCTCTTGGTTTACCTTCTTTCCCGTTATGGATTGTGGATCTGTCATGATAACAATGAGTTTTTTGCTTTTATAAGTATGTAAATAGGCACCCCATTATTGCTTTTGGGTTACAGGGTGTCTGCTCCAGCTTAGTTTTATTTATTTGTGATGGGCATTTCTATGTAGAGATTGTTCTTTAGTAGAATCTTTACCTCTGTCCTTCAAAAGGACGTGTGTATGTGGATATTCCAAATAGACAATATTCTCTATTCATGATAGAAGCACAGGCATTAGGCTGTAATTAAACATCCATGAAAATCTTCCATATCACCTATTTCTTTCCTAGCTGGAATAATATTGAATATTTGAATTTTCATGTTGTTAGATTGCCTAGTTCTGACTTCTGAGCCTAGCTCCTGATATGGACTGGTAACATATAGGTCACTGTCTAGTGATTTTATTATCTTTGTTGCTTCTATGGTAACCAATCGTTATCATTCTTGTCATAGTGATTCTTTCTAAGGCTTTTGAATTTACTTATGGGGTGTGGTTACTGTTCCTTTGGTAGCATTGTTTTCGCCTTGATTCTGCTTGCCAATCTTTATGTTGTAGTTATCCAACCTTGTTTTCTGTCCCTTCTTTTGAAGGTTGAGGATAGAGAAGTGTTTTAAAGGTGTATTAGGAGGTTCTGTATTCCTGACAGATATTTTTATAAAATAGTGTTGTTCTTGTAAGTTTTTGTTTTATGTGGTTTATAAAGCTTAATAGTTTCAATGTTCACTTTAAAATCGTGGTAAGATCTTGTAAATGGGGTTTGTACATCATTTTGTGAAGCTTAGATTTGGGTTGAGAATTCAAGAGCTTCGAATGCTGAGCTGATTATGTGTAACTTGGATTCATAAAGATCTTGTAATGTATGGCTGAATGTTATTCGACCAAAAAATGAGTTCAGTTTTTTTTTTTCATTTTTTTTGTGGGCGTTTGGCTTACATCTTGGTAAAAAGAGATGGTGGTGGGGTGTTTATCATTCTTCTTAGGAATTGTTATTGTATCCAAGTGCTTTTCTGGACACAAATTATAATGAGTATCTTTTGTATTGCTAATTGTTAAGGGAAATAATGATGAAGTGTGTGTTCCAGCAAGGCATGAAGGCTTACAGGTTGCTTGAGAACTCGTTTAGTTGTGGTCTTTGAATGAATAGATTATGATATTTCCTTGCTGATTGAGCATGTCCTTCTACTTATTGAAGTGTGGACTTAAAGTTGGGACTTTTCAAGCCTTTTTTTATAAGTCTCCATTAGTCATAATTTCTCCTCCTTATATCTGTTTGGAAACTTTTGAATGTAGACATGGGATATTTATCTTTTCACAGATCATAATCCATATAATTTGTAAACTCTTCTTTAGATTCTTATGATGAGTATTTTATATATTGCAACAGCTTGCTAGAGAAGATTATGCTGTATTGAGACAAGAGGCCAATGATCTACAAGAGTATTCTAATGCTAAACTTGAGAGAATTACACGGTATTTGGGGGTTCTTGCTGATAAAACGCGCAAGCTAGGTAAGAACTCATTGGGTGGATAATATGTTTTTTCCTTTGTAAATTTTATTTGTCATTTTTGTAAAGGCTCATGTTTCATTAAATTATGTTGTGTTTAATCTCATGCTGGATATGAGGACAGTAATAGATATTATCTCCTATTTGACAAGTTAAGTGCAAATGCTTAAATGCTTGGATGGGTGTATGCCAGAACAGGTCTTTTTTTTCAAGTTCTGAAATCATGGCTTTTTTAGTGATCTGTTCTTTTGATAGTTCTGTGACATGTCATTGTTTATATCTCTGATTGTCTCTATATTAGCAGAACTAACTGTTTTACATATTTCAACTTCAGATCAAGCAGCCCTTGACACTGAGGTGAGAATTTCTCCTCTGATTAATGAGAGAAAGAGGTTGTTCAATGATTTATTGACAGCCAAAGGTAATCATGATATTCTCTAAGCTCTCTGTCTTAATCTCACGTTCTTTTCCAATTTCTTTCTTTCTGTGGTTCTATTTCTACCAGCCTGTCTCTTTTTTTTCTGATTGAATTTCCATATCATGTTATAAAGCAACAAATAACTTGCAGGAAATTTCAAGGTCTTTTGCCGTACAAGACCTTTATTTGAAGATGAAGGTACAGGTGCTGTTGAATTCCCTAATGAAGTTACTATACGTGTCAATACTGGCGACGATAATTTATCGAATCCAAAGAAGGATTTTGAATTTGACAGGGTTTATGGACCTCATGTTGGACAAGGTAAGAAAGTAATTTTTCATTACTGTGATGCTTGGATGAGGTACCTATATCTCATTGTATAACAGTTCTCATGATGTATACTCTGTTTGCAGCTGAACTCTTCACTGATGTTCAACCATTTGTACAGTCTGCTTTGGATGGATATAATGTTTCCATATTTGCTTATGGGCAAAGCCATTCGGGGAAAACGCACACCATGGTCTCTTCCCCCCCCCCCCCCCCCCCTATCTGCCTTGATTCTGTTTATTTTTTAATGGAATTTCAGGTTACACTGGTGGTTGTACTTGAAAGTCAGAACTATCTGTATCATGTCTTTTTTCTCGTTCAGTCAATATAGTTGCTATGAATTGTGAAGGAACAAAGTTGAACTTATCAGCGGGGTCCTGGGCTTGAATTGCCCCTTCAGAAAGTGCTTTTGCTTTTTTGAAAACATGTAATTAGGCATTTCAAGCAGAGCCTTAAAGTATGTGAGATGCTTCGCCTTAATTCTTTAAAGTTAGTTCATATGCTGCAGTGAAGGTCAATACTGTCTATCATCTTGTTTTGTGAAAGGAAGTTGCCTTCATTTTGAAATCCATAATGGAAATACATATATTATTTCTTTTCACACAAATCCCTCAATTAAGATTAATTTGTTCATCTTTTTTAAAATTGCAAGGCACACTAAGAACTCGTGTTTAGCTTTATCTTGTTACCTTTCCATCATTCAATCATGTTAGAACAAAATTCAAGAACTTGGTGAAACAGTGGGGAAAATCTATGTGCTGTAGAATCTACTAATCTATATACTCTTAATTAGCTAAGGCCAATTGATTTTCTTGTTTATTCTGTATTTCTGATATGCTTTTTTCCTTTTCCTTTTTTATTTTATATAATTTTGGTAGACTGCTATTAAGACATTAACAACATGAGGTTTTCCAGGAAGGCTCCAGCCATGATCGTGGTCTTTATGCCCGATGTTTTGAGGAGCTATTTGACTTATCAAACTTAGATACAAATTCTTCTTCACGATTTAGTTTCTCTGTAACAATCTTTGAGCTTTACAATGATCAGGTTTGTGCACTATCCACTTCGTATCATTTTCTCCTGTAATTCTTTTCTTCTTTTTCATGTTCGTGTTTTTGGCCATATAATCGTTACTTCAATTTGACTTTGTTATTAATGGCGTACTTGTATTAGATAAGAGACTTGCTGAAAGAGTCTGGGAAGGTTCTGCCAAAGATTCGAATGGGTTCACGAGATTCGTCTGTTGAACTCTTTGCTGAGAAAGTTGAGAATCCATCAGGCTTCTCCAGAGTTCTAAAAGTGGTATCACAGAGTCGGGGCGGTGATGCAACCAAGTCTAATGTATCACACCTGTATGGTTCCCTAACAGTCTTGATGCTTTTACTTCAATATGTTTTTATGTGATGCTTTTCTAAATGATTTGATTATTGCCACATGTACTCTGTTTTTTCGGATTCACTTTTCTAATTTCAAAGAGTAAATTTATTTTTTTAGTAAAATGCAATCACTATAGCCAAAGTTGTTCCAGGTGCACAAGGAAGTTGATCACTGTTCCCCTGTATGACACATGTATTATTATTTTTTGTGAAGGTTAAAATTATATGTAACAAGAAAGGATTATGAAAATATAAATAGTGCTAAGTTAACCCTACTGCAAATTTCAATAGTTTAATTATCATCATTATCCTTCCCATTTTCTAGTTAGTTGATTCTATTTCCAATTTCCCACCTTCTGGATTTGTGGCCCACTATTTTCTGCTTAACCCAGTTTCATGTAATTGTTAGTTTTTTAGGATATTAAGCTGGCATTCTCAATTTGTTAACATCCAACTTTCAGCACTCTCAGTTTTTTTTGGCCGCAGAGCTATATAGACTTGTTAGTCTTTTGTAGAAATTCTCTTTGAATTATGTATTAGAAAAAAAAACATTTGAGCTTTGCCTCTTCCTAGCTGTGTGCAGGATCTTGCCAAATATCTTTATTTTTGCCTACTGAGCTCAACATCCTTGCTCTCAGTTTCTTTGATTTGCTGTTTTGTCGAGTTTATTTAACTCTATTGTTCAGATTCTGCAGTGTTATTCAGTAAATTGGTACTGGTTTCTTTTCTTCTTATAACCACTCTTCCACTCGTTTTTATCATAGGTTCAGATAATCTATTGGCATATAGATAGATTAAAATGGACAATGCTATGTTTAAAGACTGCGCTAATACAGGTTATGGTAGCATTAATTTATTCATTTTGCTTGCTTGGTGTGTTCTTGCTGTATTTATAGACATTGATAAAGTTCTGGACAAAGTTTAATGCTGGCTGTTTTTCCTGTACGACAAATCCTTTTCCTTGCTTAATTTTGGTTATTTGCATGGTGGGTATCACTAAGCCAAATCCTTGGGGAATAGGGATGATTTTATTGAGCAACTTGTCAATCATTTATGGTGATTGTTTTGAGGCCTTTGTATCTCAAGCTTGTTCTCTCGTCTTTCTGGAATCTATTGTTTAACCCTGAATTTATATGTGGGTGTTTTCTTTTCCTTTTCCCAGGATTGTGACGATACATATATTTTATAGCAACATAATAACCGGAGAGAACTTGTACAGCAAGCTCTCTATGGTTGATTTAGCTGGAAGTGGCGGTTTGACAGTGGATGATGAAGGTGGGGAGCATGTAAAAGACTTCTTGCATGTTGGACAATCACTTTCAGTGTAAGTTGTTCCAGTTCATCCTATATGGATTTCCACACCAGTCATTTAGTTCTTCCATTCTTACTAATAAAGCAAATAATTGACCCATCATATCATCCGAAGAAACGGAAAATACCAAAAAGTTCGAATTCACAGCTAAAAACATTGATTCAATTGACATTGACATAATAAGAATAGTTCGTCTATTAAGGAGGATTCCCCGAATGCCTGAAATAAAGATGATAATAGAAAATGTAAAATATTTGATAGAATCCGTTCCCGAAACGTAGAACATAAGAGAAATTCAAATGAGAACTCAATTTCGTACGAAGTATGACTCGCAGTGAGCCCCCCTCGCACAGTCTCACATGCCGAAAACAACGTAGTATTTGTCACAACTTAGTTGTTTGCTTCATTAATTAGAAGATTAGGCTGTGATTGTTAATCTTTTCATCACAAGTCATACTCCTGGATGCTTGTACTTTTGCCTTCTTTATCTCTATTGCATTGACTGGCCTTTCAGGGCATCCCCCCCCCCAAGCTTTAAGCCAGGGGTGTTCCCATCTTGGCCCCCCAGATTCTGCTGGAGCGGAGTACACTGGGTCATTGTTGTTGTTGTTGTTGTTGTATCTCTATTGCATTGATATAAATTCATGAAATTGATTACATTTGCAAATGTTTCTGTATAATGATGTTTTGGCCCCTCGCTGGCCTAACCAGCTAACTGCTTGTACCTTCCTTTCTGTTTTTATTGTAGCATGGTCTTTTGTAGATCACAATTATAAATGCAGTAGAAACATAGGAAATAACTAAGTAACAAAGCTGCAGCTGCAGCTCTGTGCACTGTTTATTTTCATAAATTGCTTTGTCTGGGTGTTTTAGTATGGAAACAGTGCTGATGCTATATTCACTACAGCCTGGGAGATGTTTTGTCTTCGTTGACCTCAAAGAAAGACGTTCCCTATGAAAATTCATTTCTTACCACAATTCTTGCAGATTCATTAGGTGAGTGGCCACAATTCAAGCTTAAATTACTTCAACTGTTAATTTTTTTTATAGTGCTTATCTTGTGTGGGAATCATTCTCCATTCTTCAGATTTGGGGACAGCTTTGTTATTGTATATTATCTTGTGTCAGCTTTTATGTTAAATGACCATTTCTTATATTCAGTGTATTAAAAGGCGTTGCCTAGGCGCGCCTGGAGCATCCCATCGCCTGCATCAGGCAAGGCGAGGCTGCCTGCATAAGGCGGCCCCTAGGCGGCTCAGGCGCCCTAAGGCGGCCAGGCGAGCCTAGGCGCCAGGCAATGCGCCTGATCCCGATTTGCTTGAAATATAATGTTGACGATATAAAAAAGGATAGAATCTCAACAAATCAACAATTTATCTTATTAATGTATATTAATATCTTTTATTTTCCCAAATTGAAGTTATTACGATATTTTTTTATATGCAATTATCTATTTTCAAAGATCTCAATATCCTTTATCTAACTATATAATCAGACGTTATTCTTTTTCTCCTTACACAACTCCTCTCCTCTATCTTTTTCCATTGTTCAATACTTTGATTTATTGTCTGGCATTGCTATTGGACGTTTGAGACTTGGAGCTCGATGATGAAGATTTTGATGATTTGGATGACTAACTTTGTTTTAGTATTTTATGTTGGAAAAGACTTGTTTTAGTAGTTTGTTTTACTATCTTTAAACTTTGATTTCGTAGTAGTTTATTATTTTATCTTTAAATTTGGATTTAGTACTATAAATTTAATAAAAACTTGGGTTTTTTCTTTAAGAATATGTTTTTATATCTTACTTAACATTATTTTATGTATATTTTATTATTTACCGAAATTTACGTATAAGGCGAGCGCCTAGGCGATCTGGAGGGTTCATCGCCTAAGGTGTCGCCTTGCCTTTTTAAACACTGCTTATATTGTTGTTCATAGTTATGCTTGTTCACACACTGCATAATTTGGATCTCTGGAAACAAGCAACCTACAGTTGTGTTACTTATCCTTACATAACACTTTTGGCAAAACTTGGTGCTTGAAAAATATCCATGAAAGTCTTTTCTTACAGAGATTTTGAACAAGCATAGTGTTTGTCAGAGAAATTAAATTGCCTTATGGAAAGCTACCAAAATGCAGACGTAATCTTAGGAAATGTCTTGTGATGGTTTTATTTCTGATTCCTATTGATTATTTTACATCTTTTCTGTTCAAGTTTGTTATTGCTTTCTGGTGATTTCATTATGTTGTTTAAAAGCTATGAGTTTATTCTGTACTGTTAGCATATTAAACTTGTTCACTGTTTGCACTAAATTTGGACAGTTTTCCTTACGCAGGCGGGAACTCCAAGACCTTGATGATTGTTAATATCTGTCCAGATGCTTCAAATCTCTCTGAGACTTTATCATCCCTAAACTTTTCATCCAGAGCACGAAGCACTGTACTAAGTCTTGGAAATATGGACACAATAAAGAAATGGAGAGATATTGTGAGTGTATTCGGATGATTCTATGTTTTTTGTCTAATGATAATAAATATTTAAATTGACAGTTAGAGTGTAATCATATGCGTTCTATTTGGCATGATCAATTTGTCTGTATTTTGGTCTTCATAGTAAGGGATAGGCTTACCAGTTATTAGGAGAGTAGTCAATATGAGTTTGCATGAGTTTCTGAAGCCTGAGAGTTTCAAGTATATCCCAGCTAAAGCTTGTTGATCAGATAAACCAATAAATGCAAGCAATAAGTCTTTATCTATTGTGGAAATGCAACCATCAAATGTGAAATAAGCTGCAAGTCTACATACTCATGAAGTAAGAGGCGGTTACTATGTTTAGGCCTGGATTAATAACTGAAAATCAACAACATATTTTTTTATGCATTTTTACCCCTAAAGCCTGTCGCAAGAATAAAGAACATGGTTGAGTTTTTTTTGGAGTGGAGATGGTACTTTGCCTGTGGATATATCAATGCATAGAAATCACATCTGCTTCTTTCATCCCCAAGATATTCTGGCAAGCTTTTTTGGAGTGGAGATGAAGAAAGTGCAAGTTGAAATCTCATTTGAGTTTCACAAATTTTACTTGGTTGATGTTTTTTTCCCCTATTGGAGGTGCAGCGAGTGTGTGCTTATGCTTGATACTTTGTACTTGTGTAGGCAAATGACACACGTAAAGAGCTGCTTGAAAAAGAGAAGGAAATTCAAGATCTGAAGAATGAGACAGTGCGTCTGGAACTGGCACTGAAAGATGCAAATGACCAGTGTGTTCTATTGTTCAATGAAGTTCAAAAGGCATGGAAAGTGTCATTTACGCTGCAATCTGATCTAAAGGTATTTGTTGCATAATCTTGCTCAAGCTCAAATTTCACTGTAGTATGTTCAGTTAATGTGGATGCAGTCACTTGTTTTGGTTTAAGTTGGTGGTCGGTATCACCTAAATTTTCTTGTAAACTGTTTAATTTTCCCCATTCATCTCTCATTTTTTTCCTGTCTGTAAATCTAGACCTAGTAGGGTGCTCACTGCAAATTCTTATTTATATGATGGTTGGTTATTCCTGCAGACCATATCAACTTTTTTCAAATCTCTTGTCTTGTCAACTTGTTATTGTCTGTAAGAGTAATGCAATTGATGCAGTTTTAAGGTCTTCCTTTTGGACCATTTAGTCAAACTAGTTTTTAGGTCCAGTCTATGTTGATGTACTTGTGTTTTTTCTTGGATGCAGTCAGAGAACTTGATGTTGACAGACAAACACAAAATAGAGAAGGAACAGAATGCCCAACTTAGAAACCAGATTGCTCAGTTGTTGCAGGTTGAGCAAGAACAGAAAATGCAAATGCAACAACGTGATTCAACAATTCAGACCTTGCAGGTTGCTTGATCTTTTATTTTCTTTTTCATGTCAGATGGTACAAAATAATATGGAATTTCTTATACTGGATGAACTTGGGTATGTACTAACACGTAAAACAGTCTGAATTGTTGGTCAATATCTATTCAGATATAGGAGAACTGCTTTGGCCTTTAATTTTTTATTTCTAAATTTCCTTATTCAGTATTGTGGCGCCTTCTTGATTTCTTTATTTTTTCATATTAGTTGTTGCTTAAAAGTATTTGTTCACTACAAATCTTCATTCAGAATATTTACTTTCATTATGAAGTTTTTATTAGAGCACTTATTGAATGATTTAAATTGCTAGAATTATATTATAACAGTCATCTCCTGTTCAAACATTCATTGAGTAATTATTAGGCTTCAGGATTCTGTCGTCCTTTGGTTTTTGGCATATTTTTGTTTGGACCGATTTCCTCTTAACATTGCATTGTTTGCATACAGGCCAAAGTAAGAGAGCTGGAAGTCCAGCTGAACAAGGCAGTTGAGTCATCTCAAGCAAGATTAACAAATGAAATTGAATCAGGTCCTAGGGAAGGAGAATCTGTGGATTCATCTGCAGTTACAAAGAAACTTGAAGAAGAACTCCAAAAACGTGATGCATTAATTGAGGTCTATTAAAGTTAACCTTCTATATGGGTGTTGGAGTTGTTTGAATTTTCTTGGCTCTGACAGTTCACAATTGATGGATGTCTATACTTCTTGAACTTTTTGATTGTCTTAGTGTTGGCTGGTGGTAATTGTTTACTCTTTTTTTTCTAACAGAGGTTGCATGAAGAAAATGAAAAATTGTTTGATCGGCTAACTGAGAAATCAGCTTCGGTTGGGTCCTCTCAGGTAGTATTGGCTTAAGTTTATTCATGATTTATAGGAATATCACTTAATAGTGTATGTTTGTGTGTAAATTTATTTGATGAAGTCAACTTTTGATAAAAAGGAATAGTTTAGATGGGGCTAAGGTTGAGACAAATCTCTAATTTAGTTTTGTGCTCTGTAAATTGATCCCAGATGCTATTGATCTTTAAAGGTAGATGATACAGTACTTCACATAGAAGTCGTAGATAATTGGAAAATTTAAGGATGCCTTGTGGAGCTCATGATGAGGGAATATTCTCTAATGATATCATACAAGGAGACATTCTGCCTCTTTCTGAGCATATTGTTTACCTTTGCTTAACCTTCTAGATAGACGGACTAATAGAAAAAATGTGACTGGTCTTGTTCCGTTTAACTTATGTACAAAGAGTAGATAAGTGCACCATGAAATTTGTTTGTAGTATTACAATTGTGGGATGCTCATCATCCTAACAGATCTGGGTGGGTGCTTTATAGAGAACATCCCTAGATGTGCAAATTTATGATTCATACGTTAAGTGCTATGAATTGGGTGGGTAACTTCAACAATAGGTTGGCTGATTGAGCAAAAGAATTTGGTTTATTTGCTCTGAGGTTCCTAGGTTATCTAATTTTGTTGTTACCCCATGCCTTCCAGGTTTCCAGTCCATATTCTAAAGGACAATTGACAAGTCAGGCTCGTGATGTGGATAGGTACCATCTGGTTGCCTTTCTATTTTTTTTAAAATTGACCAGTATCCCATTCAGTTCGTTCTCAGTTTAGTGCTTCATTGTTTTCTCTAATTGCTTAATATGCTAATTTGCTTCTTTTGTTGCCAGAGTTAGCATTAGTCACAATAGAAGGCATTCTGCTGAAGTAGTTCCTGTGCCAGGGAATGCTGAAAGATCAGTTGCTTTGGTCAAATCTGGAAATGATCTTGTGAAGACTACCCCAGCTGGGGAATATTTAACTACTTCCTTGAATAGCTTTGACCCTGAACAATATGAGGGCCTTGCTGCAATTTCTGATGGAGCTAATAAACTTCTTATGCTGGTATACTTAATTATTGTTTCATATATCGTTATTGATTTTAAATGAGGATGTCTATAATGTGATAATGTGGTGACTGCACTTCATATTGAAGGGCCACATTAATGGGTGATATGAATCTTAAGTCCAGGGCAAGGGTGTATACATCTTGACCCCCCAGATCCTGAATTGACGGGATTCCACTGGGTCAATGTTGTTGCTGTTGTTGTTGTTGTATTTTTTATAATCCTCGCTGTTTTTGTCTGATTTAAAACTAGTGAGTTTCAACATTTCAGGTTTTGGCTGCTGTTATAAAAGCTGGTGCTTCAAGGGAGCATGAAATACTGGCTGAAATTAGAGATGCTGTCTTTTCTTTTATCCGTAAAATGGAACCCAGGAGGGTTATGGATACAATGCTTGTTTCCCGTGTCAGGATTTTGTACATCAGATCATTGTTGGCACGGTCACCAGAGTTGCAGTCCATCAAGGTAGACCAGACTTCTCACACTTCTCTAATTTTCATGCGAGTCTATGTTGAACTTCGAAAATGCCCTCCTTTCTTTATTTCCTAGGTTCCTCCTGTAGAACGTTTCCTAGAAAAAAGTAATACTGGGCGCAGTAGAAGTTCTAGTCGTGGAAGCAGCCCTGGAAGGTCTCCTGTGCATCATGATGCTGGCTCAAGAGGAGCGCTGATTGATGAACATATCCAAGGGTTCAAGGTGAATATAAAGCCGGAAAGAAAGTCAAAATTGTCATCAGTTGTTTTGAAGCTGAGAGGCGTTGATGAGGTAATCAACATTATACTTTGTTATGCACTTTGTTTGGCATTCTTATTCTCTTCTTGAAGAAGACAATTGTTCTTGTTTGTCGAAAAAGGACCTCCGAGAAGATGCAGTTTATTCTCTTGGTGATCTTTAATTTTTAGAGATATGTACATGTTAGACTTGAAAAAACAGAATATTTTGGTCATCTGTTTGATTTGGTGGAATATTTGCCCACTTGAAAATTTGCAACAGCCATTTTACTCGACAATTTCTTTGAAATTCCAGGCAACTTGGAGGCCACATGTGACTGGTGGCAAACTTAGGGAAATAACAGAAGAAGCAAAAGCTTTTGCAATGGGGAATAAAGCACTTGCTGCTTTGTTTGTTCATACTCCAGCTGGTGAGCTGCAGCGTCAAATCAGATCTTGGCTTGCAGAGAACTTCGAGTTCCTTTCAGTTACTGGTGATGATGCAATAGGAGGAGCTGCTGGTCAGTTGGAGCTGCTCTCAACAGCCATTATGGATGGTTGGATGGCTGGACTTGGTGCTGCTCAGCCTCCTAGTACTGATGCCCTTGGTCAACTCTTATCTGAGTACACAAAGCTTGTTTATACATCTCAGCTGCAGCACTTGAAAGTACGTAATTTAGTAGGTTGTGGTTGCAGATTATTTCAATGCATGCATGATAGAGGGAGATGGTTCAATTATTGACTGGATGCTCTTGGGTGGTTAAACCTAGAAAGCCATGATGATGGAGTTATACGGAATTATTATTTCTTGCTTAAAACTTGACATTAGAGAATGTGTCCAGCCATGCTGTCGGGGTGGTACTGGTACTGCTAAAAAAAAAAAATTAGGTTCGAATTGATTGATATAATAGTAATTTAGCTAATCTGAGATGAATGCAAGGGATGCCAAAATATAGAAATTTGCTTTTAGCTACTTTCAAGTGCATGGGAGTTGTGGGATGTTGATTAGTCTGTGAATTGTTTCGCTTGTTCTCTCTCTTTTTTTAGGATATTGCAGGTACATTGGCCATGGAAGTGGCTGAAGATTCTGCACAGGTTGCTAAACTTCGTTCAGCTCTTGAATCTGTAGATCACAAGAGAAGAAAGGTACTTGGGCTAATGCTTTCTAGTGGTTTACTCTTCAGATTTTCCAACTTTACATAAAAATTGATGACACTTTCATTTTGCTTTAGTTCCTTTATGGTTTCAAGGATACTCCTTGTGTCAGATGGTCACAACAGGGGTCTCTCTCATCTGCTACAGTATGTATGACCTAGTATCACCATCCACAGGGCTTATTTATGAATTATAGAGGAAGCCTAGTTATTGTTGGCCAATAAAACGTTTAGGTTAACTAGAACTTGATCAGTTTTATGTTGAAACCTTGCAAAACTGTGAATTTGTGAGTTTCTCTCTTTCCATGTTGACCACCTAATGTATCAAACAAGCCAGCTTCCAAATAGATGATATGCAATCCCTACTTTTTGGCTGCCCCCCACGGCCCCGCAGGCCACATCGATGTGCCTCTGGACAATCTTGTTCTTCTAGTTTCACTTGAAACCTGCATTTATGCTTATTTCGGTTATGTTTGAGAATTATGTATGACATCTTTAAAGCTACTATCTATCTCCCTTAATTCGCCTACGTGTCATTTTCTGGTGTTTTTGAATTATTTCCAATAGTTTGGGTCCCATTGTATTTTAACTATTAATTTTTATACTAATTAAAATAAGAAATACTCACTATTCCTAAAATCTAGGCATTTCAAGTGTTATATTAAACTAATTTGTTTAATTAAGCAAAATGTAAAATTATTTACTCGGGAAAAAAAAATCTAGACAAAACCCATGCATGGCACAACCATCCAACTAGTTATAAAGAAAAACAAATGCATGTCAGTGTAGCCAATGTGAACCTTAATTAAAATTTATTTTACGGCTATCTTAATGCAGTTTACTCTTCTTTCCTTTAAGAGAAACATTAATTTGTGGTTTTCCTTTTCTCTGGATTGGTATGATCAGATCTTGCAACAAATGAGAAGTGATGCACCTCTACTGGCATTGGAGAATGGTGCTTTGCCTATACAGAATCCTTCAACAGCAGCTGAAGATGCAAGGCTTGCATCTCTCATCTCTCTTGATGGCATATTGAAGCAAGTCAAGGTGAAGCATATCTCTTGAAACTTTAGTTCCGTTATGTGATAGTGTGATCACCTGCAAATGCAAAAACAAACCTAATAAATAAACGAGAATATCTTTTGCATCTTATAGGATATCATGCGACAGTCCTCTGTGAACACTCTGAGTAAAAGCAGGAAGAAAGCATTACTTGCATCCTTGGACGAACTTGCAGAGCGTATGCCATCACTTCTAGACATTGATCATCCTTGTGCATGGAAGCAAATTACAGAGGCTCGCCATCTGGTGGAGGTATATTCTTCTGTTTTTCATTTTTTATCAGCCCATCCTGCCTATTAATCATGCCACATCATCATGTCTTTCAAACCATAATTCAAATCTTTTCTTAATTTATTTTTAATAATTATGAGCCCCATTTATTATTGTACTATTTTAAAATTTTATTTACTTTCATTAATTAGGTCTCATCATTATTTGTTAAAATCTTCAAATTTTATTTGTAAGGAGATTCAAACTTGTTTTTTAAATTTTATTTACTTTAAAATTTTATTTACTTTCACTAATTGGATCTCATCATTATTACTTTATTAGTGTATCTGTTAGGACATTCAAACGTCTTTTTAATTTTTTTTTTATTTTGTTTCAATGACTTTGACTGTAATTATGTTCATACTCCCTCCGTATAAGTCTACTTGTCTTTTTAGAGTTGGACACATATATTAAGATTAAGAAAATTTTGAATTAGACAAAAATGTCCTTAATTAAATGTTTATTTTATGCATTGAAAATGAATATAGAGCAAATTTAGTTCACTTTTTCATTAAATGTAAGATTTTAAGTCTAAAAAGACAAGTAGACTTGTATGGAGGGAGTATATTTTATTAAAAATCACGCATGCATGACACAAGAATCCGTGCTAGTCTTGAACATTACGGTGGGCATTTAGCATAATACTGTCATTGTTGACTGCTCGAAGAAAAAAGGCTCCCAAAGACCATTTCGTTTGATCAATTTATTCGTTCAATTTGTAGTTCACGCTTGTTTGTTTGATCACGCAGTCTGTGAGCGAGGAGGATGACCATTTTGCACCATCACACGGTCGAATGCTATCATCATCAGACCTGGGCGAAACCGATGTATCGCAGTGGAACGTATTACAGTTCAACACCGGTTCCACAACACCATTCATCATAAAATGCGGGGCCAACTCTAACTCAGAATTGGTCATCAAGGCAGATGCTCGGGTTCAAGAACCCAAAGGCGGTGAGATTGTTCGGGTTGTTCCAAGGCCGTCAGTTCTGGAGAACATGAGCTTGGAGGAGATGAAGGCGGCTTTTGCTGACCTCCCAGAGGCACTCAGCTTGCTCGCTCTTGCTAGGACGGCAGACGGAACGAGAGCTCGGTATTCTCGGCTGTACAGAACCCTGGCAATGAAGGTGCCGTCGTTGAGAGATCTTGTGGGGGAGTTGGAGAAGGTTGGAGTGTTGAAAGATGTCAAGTAATGGCGAAAGTGAGAAACTCTTCAAATGCGCTCTGGTTGTTGTTTTTGATGTTCGTTTTGTATGTAATTTCTTTCCCAGGCGGTTTTTGGCGGTGAGTTGCAGCCTGTAGACTGTAAATTTGTTGCGACATGGAAGAGATTGGGGATTTTCATCCATGTATTTAGAGAAATATGTTATTGCGCAAAGAAATACGCATAAATATGATCCAAGTATTTGCAATGTGTAACCTTCCTGTACACTTTTTTCATTTGACAAGCATATGGTCCTAGTTAAGGTGATAACCAATTTAAATTGTGGTGTTGCCGTGTTGGAGTAGAATAGAGAATTTGAAGCCGAAATTCCAGATTTCGATTGTGAATTATTGAACAAGTGACACAGAAAGTAGTAGAAAAGGGGAAATTGAGAAGAATCAGAAGCAAAGAGAGGGAAGGTTTGAGGAAAATGTTTATAATTTGATAATTGCCCATAACAAGTTGGAGCCAACAGATCAAAAGGCGTGGTACTTGGTGAGTGCAACATGAGATTCATATTCCATCTTGGCGGGAATTTCTGGTCCTTTATCGTTTGGGCCGGTTTTATATTTGTAACTAGTTGAAGTCCTGTGATATTCACAGGATAATTTTACTAAAAACTATACGATTCTAAGATATTATTTAAAATACTAAATATATTTATATAATATCATAATAAATTATGCAATAGACGAATTATTTTTTTTAGATTGTACTCCATATTTTAATTGAATATATTTTTAAATATTTTTCCATTATTTGTGGAGATCTTGTCCAAATTTAGATTGAAATTATTAAAGTATTGATTTTGCTTTTTATTAAATCTTTTTAAAAAAAATATTTTCTTATTTTTTAGACACTAATATGTATAAAATACTTAATTTTTTTTATAAAGGTAATAATAATTAGAATAGGTTATCTACAAAGCATAATATAATTTATTAAAATATTTTTATAAAGTTATTATTAAAATTATAGATTAGGGTTCTTATCTTTTACACTATAATAATAAGAATGTTTGTAGATATGAAAAATACAATATAAAGATAAAAAAAACATAGAGATAAACAAATTAAATGTAATGTGGGGCTAGATAAAAAATATTCTATATTTACATAAATAAAATAAAAAAGGAAATTAAGAAAATTGCAATGTAAATTTTTATCAAAATTCAACTTTAGCAAGTATTCATCAAGATTTGTAAATTTTCTATTTTTTTTACCAAACTTTGATTTAAAAAAACTGTAATATAAATGCATAAAAAGATAAAGAAAAACTAATTTTATTAATTGAAATTAAAATTCGAATTTTTATTTATTTTTTGACATTTACATATAATCATAGCCATCAACAAAAATTATGTCTTTTTCTCAAAGTAAAAATATATCAACATAACAAAATTTATTATTTAAAATTGTATCATTATATAGATATAAATTTTATACTTGGAGCTCAAGCCTTGTTAAAAGATAAAAAAAATATATTAAGACCCTAAATCTTGTTAAGAGATAAAAATATTAAGTTAATATGGAAAATATCATCTCATAGAAATTTATGTATATAAAAAAATTATATAAATATGTTATCCATTGTAGTAAACTAATACATAATCCAAAGATAGAAAATTGTATACATAAAAATTATATAAACATGTTATCTATTTAGTATATATAGCAAAAATACTATAAGTTGTTACAAAATTTAATAAAATATAATTTCAGATTAATTTATTCAAAAATACCACGTGGCGCAAATTTTACAATAGACTTAGGTTCTGCTTTATAATGTATTAGGGTAGATAATAGGGCACTGGTTTTTATCTAGACCAGATAAACCTTCGTTCCTTTCTTTTTTTTCCCTCCCGATGACCATTTCTATTTCCAGAGGCATATGCTTCATTTGCCGGTTTGTTTGAATGTTTTTAGTGTTTTTGCTTGTGTTTCCTTGTTTTGTTGTGCTAATCGTAGCTTAATCACCTACTTCTACATGGTATCAAAGCTTCATTATAAGTTTTCTGGTGATTTGTGCTTCGCAACAATTTTTAGGGGTTTTCTTTCCCGATCGAGTCGCATGTTAGTTGTCGGTGTTGAATCGTATTGGTTGGTCTAATTTGTGGACAGTCCAAGGGCTGTAAAACCACAAAAGCAATCCAAGGGATGTAAGAAAGTATCCGACTGAAACATTTAAGAGTTTAACATCCAAAGGAAGCATAAGAAGTACAATTCAACAAATATAGGATTTATATAAGTCCATAGTTTGTGAAGGCTTTTTAGTTTAATGCAATATCCATGAACTGGAACCGAAAGAAAAACGCTCATTTGGATTCAATTAGCAATATATGGGGTTTATAGTTTTTTCCTTAAAAAATGAATCAACTAATGCAGAAGTACAATTCTCAATGATTCACATATAGACCTGACCAGATTACAATGTATAAAGAAACAGATGACAAATGTGAAGATACATTGCTGAACACCAATCAGATGTTATCGTGCACAAAGGTTTAACATAAGGAAAATATACGAAATCAACAAATACAAATCAGTACGCACCCCTAATGTAAAAGTGGAAATTAGAGAACTACGGAATGTAACAGGGCTAGCCAAATGATCATCTACAAATAGATCTGACCAAAATACGAAGTACAAAGACATAGCTGCAACGAAAACTGCATGGATAGTAGACATTCCACTGCAAGAAATAGGCAAATTAAAACATTTTCAATGATGGCAATCAGTGCTGAGAATAGCAAACAGGAGAGGCATAGAGAAATGAGAGTTTAAGATGAAACCTACCGGTTTTTCAATTCCATTCTCTGCATCTTAGGAAGACCTACATAGCTCTTGAAGTAAAGGGTACTAAAAAGCTCTGTTAGGTCATAGATCTGCAACAGGTTGAAGAAAGTCGAATCGAAGACATAAGGTAAGCACTATAGGGAAGGGATGTACAAAGATTTGAAAAGCCTCAACAAGGCATTAGAAGAAATCATGACGCCAACTTTACAGACACCCGTATGAAATTGGAAGAATAATGCCACCGATTTAAGAAGGCTTACCACTTTACAAGGTAATAAACCGCCAAGGATTGAAGTGTAAGAAACTAAGGAGTCCCCAAATAGATAATTCTTCACCAATACTTGAGCTTGATTTTGGTAAGACTTGATAGTCATTATGGTCAATTCAGATACGATATCACAGAGTGGATGGGAATTTGCAAACTGTACCAAATTACTTTGATCCTCTCTTCATCAATGCACTAAAAATCAATGGGCTGAATTCAAATGAATCTCAACTAGCCAACAAATATCTTGAAACCCTAAAAAGACAATAAGAAATGACGATCATACAAAAGTTGATAATAAAACCAACAAAGGATGGTTTATGTTAGTGCACAAAAATTCCGCCTTCAATGCACTAATTATGAAATCCTTCCTCTTCCGCTCCACACCCAATCATCTGACCTAAATCCTGCAAAACAATGGACACAGGGGGCGGGGACCCCCTAATCCACCTCCGATGCCTAAGTCAAAAGAGCGATTGTTTCGAGTGTCGAGGTACAACGAGAAAACGGAGAATCCTTGAACAGTCGAGCTAAGCGAGTATTAGCCTGTTCAAGTTTTCAGAATATGCCGATATGCACATGTGGCTCTCCCTACACACCTAGGGCCTGTATTTATAATGGAAGAAGGACATCAAGGGGTCGACTTTCTATATCTCATAGGGCTAATCAAATTGCTTAGAGCCCAAGCTAGGAATATTCTCCCCTTCTCCAAGTTTAATTCCATCATATTTGAAGGATAGAATCTTCCATTAAGTTGCACGACTTTCATATATTTAATAATATGGAAAATAATAAAAATAATAATAAATGCGCAATAATTTAAGAAATACCTTTTAATAGCGAAAATAACTATAGAAACTATGTTTTTTTTACCCACTCACATATGCCCCACCTACACCGCCTTATATGTTTTACCATATTCGACGACGTAGGGTACAAAGGTTTTCTAATCGAAGTGGCCAAGTGGATTGGTCGATGTCAAGTCCCCTAACGCTTTTGTATATTCATATATTCGTATATTCGTACACACATGAGCGAATTTCATGGGCTTCAATATTTATGAGCAAATATCATAAATTTCTTATTTATATGAATATACGAATATACGAATATCATAAACTCTTATTTATGAGCGAATATCATAAACTCTATCTCACATACATTGATAGCTTGCATTTAGGTAGTGTTTAGGATGCATATTTATGTTTATTTTGCTTCGTTTTATCTTAGTTTAGCTTAGTTCTTAGGTTTTTAGGTTTTCTAGGAAATTCGGGTTTTGCGCTTGTTTTGTTCGGTTTTGCAGATCTTTAGGTAAACAAGCGTGGACGGGATGGATCTTAGGGGACTATGGTGGATTTTGAGAAAGGTTAGAGTGATACAAGTGAAGATTGGAAGAACCAAGACCCAAGAGCTTGATAGATAAAAACGCCTAAATCCGGGCTATGCATTGGAGTTCTTGTTTCAACACCTCTATCTTGCAATGCTTGGTTTGGGAGCTATAGTGGTCGGATGAATCTGAATTTGCTATCACTGGAAAGCTAACTCGAAGAGCTACAATTCATATTATAACTCTGAGTCCAAATTCCAACTCAAAAGGGTTGAAAACATCCTCTGAAGTGTTGCCTAAATGCTGAGTCGAGAAGTGTCGCGGGCACATTACACAATGTACGCGGCCGCGCAACCCAAGAAGGAGCCCACGCCGTCTGTCTTTGGACGGAGAGAGTTGGGCCGCGTGTTTGGGCTTCGAGATGGGATTAAGATAGATCTTGACCGACGTGTTTTATTGTATTTCGGAGCAATTTTATCTTTGAATATCTTAGGGGTATTTAAACTTTGTTTTTAGTTTCTTTTTCAGAACTTCTATCATAATTGTGGAGGCTAGGGTTTTTTTTCTCTCTCTCTCTCAAAGGAGCAACCTTTGAACCTTTTGTAATTTTCCTTAATTCCATTATGCATTGCTAAACCTTTTGTGTTTGACTAGTTATTGAAATCATAGATTGCATATTATTATGAGATTTGATTGATTCTCAACAACTTGAATAGGTTTTAATCCTATGCTTAATTGAATCAGAATTATTCTAGGGTTTTGTTAGCTTGATCACGTAATAGAATTTCTAGGTTAATTTACAACTAATCTAATTAATGTTCGTTCAGGGTTGATTAGATAAAGTAGCATCTATAATTGTTTGGACCCGTTTGGGCTATTCAATTGTAGAAGAGAATAAATCGACAAATAACTTAGATGTCTGTTTGCTCTAAGTGTTTGTTTTTATTGATCACTTGATTCGTAAAGCTGTCGTTTAATTGAATCTAGACATTGTTTTAGGTTGTTAAATCATCAGGGTTGTTTAGACTGTTAGTTCTTTCAACTAGATTTGAAGTTTGGGTCATAATCCTTAGTAGGAGCATAGTCCACAATAGATTATTCAAGTGAATTGAGAATAAAGAGAATCAATGATCAATTAGCATATCTATGATGGATGTAACTAGTTGAAGATATTTCTCTCATATATTTACAATCAATTTTGCATTCATATTTACTTTTCAATTTTGCATATTAGATTCGGAAATTATTCACTAAACCCCCCCTTATTTGGTTACTTGGCACTTAAGTAAGAACATAAATAAACGAGTCTTTGTGGGATCGACCCTTACTTACCTTTCTACTAAGTTTGGTTAATTTAGGTTCTTTAATAGGTATAACGACCACTGAAAATACCTCATCATTTGGCGCCGTTGTCGGGGACTCGTCGCTATTTGTGTTATTACTTGGTGTGCTATTGTTGGTGTTGTGAACCTATCTTACAGTTCATAACACCTGTGCTACTAATTTATGGCTTTGTTTGAATGTAGACAGCTACAGGATGAACACTTCCATGATTATTTTTCAAGATTTCAAGACCTTGTGTTTGAACTTGGTGCTTGGGGATTATAGTATAGTGATGGAGAGGTAAACATGGGAGTTATCTATGGTATGAATCTTGAGACAAAGGGATTGGCTGACTACATGAGCAGTGAGAGGCTTTTATATATGGGACCTGAGGAATGTTGGGATTTCTTATGTTTTATGAGCTATCAAAGCTTTTTGGTTGAGTCATCTTCCCAACCACCCCAGTCGGTTGATAAGTCTCTTGAGGATATAATTAGGGATATCTCAAAAGGGGCAGATACTATAATGAAGGAGCATTGTGAGTCTTGTTCTTCATATTTTCATTCCACAATCTCATGTCCTTCTGAGTTGTGTGAAAGGAGTGGTGGAATCACATTGGAGTCAATCGATCATGAGTCAGACACTTAGATTCAAGTTGAAGAGCAATCTACTACACTTGATGTGAGTTATGAAGATGAATTTGATGCCCAACATGAATTCACATCTATAAGGCAAGTTGAGCAGTCATCACAGAGCCAAGAGAAGTTTGTGCAGGCATAGAGATTCTTACAAAGCCTAGGGAGCCTGAGTCATTTTCACCCATGTGGAGTAAATTGCTTGAGGGTTTTGTGATTTTAGAAGAAGACTCTTTTGTCGACCATGATGACTTCTTTGTTGATGAAGTAGACAACCATGAGGGAGAAAATCAACACGATGCATCTATTAAGTCTCCCTTTGTCACGGTGCCCCCTATGTTAGGTCTTGACATTCCTTGCTTCAGTTTCCCCACCTTCTCACATCAAGAGCTTATGGAGTTCCAAGATGAGGAGCCAAGTCTACAACACAAGATGGAAGATGGAGAATATATGGAGTTCATCCGGGATAAAAGTGGTATTGTTGACAAGTGCTATGATTCATACTGTAAGTATTTTCTAAAAGCAGACAGAGGCTACATCGATGCATTCCTTATGAGTGATGAAGTGAGAGAGATGACGTAGATCCGGATGATTGATTGAAGAAACACCAAACACACCACTTCTGTTGAATTTATTTGAACAAATGCCATATCATGAAAATTGGGCACACGTGTTTGATAAATTAAAACAGTCTTTGAAAGCTATATTATGCATCTTTGATTTATCATTGTGTTATTTATGTCTTTTTGAGATGTGTGCTCAGGGATTTGACAGGTTGCTAAGGGCAATGACAATGTCTAATCTTGTCAAATCATGCTAAGAGTCAAGCTAATGACGTTAAATAAGCGCTTCTTGGGAGGCAACCCAAGGCTATAGTAGTTTTACTTTTCAGTTAATCTTTTGCTTTTTAGGTAGTTTTGTGTGTGTATTTAGATATCCCAGGTTTGATGATTGATAACCCGAAGAACCATTACCACCGTCGGATTTCCCACCTCAATACCCGGATAGCTAGTTTTTTATGAGTTTTCTCTTTCCTTTACTTTTTACTATACTTTGGGGACAAAGTATGTTTTAATCATGGGGGAAGGGAATTACTTGTTTGCATTACATATAGTTGCATTAGTTTAGGTCATATTTAAAAAAATTTGCAAGCATTGATTAAAATTCTTTAAAAAAATCAAAAAAATTTGAAAAAATACAAAAATATTGCATTTAGATTCTTATTTCCCCCATTGTTCGATACCTCTTGTGTTTCTATGCTAAGTATGAGTCCTAACCCATGATTTGCATGATTTGCTGAAATTTTTATGATATGAGCATGATCTTTGATTATTTACTTTGACTATAGGACTGAGCATGTATTTAGCTTGGGTATTTGTTTCATTCTAAATTTCTAGACAAAAATTAGCCTTGTGAGATATTTTTGGCCTTTCATGATTATATTTGTTCTCTACATTCTTGAGTGTATCACCATGATTATCTAGCTCTAGAACTTGCGTTATGACTCTTTTTCAAGGCTGCTTTATATGATTGAATGCATGACATTAAAATGATTGATGCAATGTTTCTTATTAGCCTATTATTTCCCTTCCTACCTTACAAGATCCATGTTTTGACACCCCAATTTCTTTAGGCTTTAAGCTTACTTTTATAGCTCAACAAAATTTCCCTAGCCTATTAAGCTTGACCCATCCGGGATTTAGGACTTTAGGTTGTGTTTTTGTTTTTTGGGAGTTTGGTATAAGTATGGGGGAAGTTGGAAAGAAAAGGTGGAAAAGAGGAAATACAACTCTAGTGTGTAAAGTGAAAAATGAAGATGAAAAGTATGTTGCAAAGCAAAGAAAAAGTTGAGTATAATTGTTAGTAATCTTCATAAGTGTAAGAGACTGAGTTGAAGAAGAGGCAAGAAAAAAAGGTGAAGAAAGAAAGAAAAAAAAGAAACAAAGTGCTTGAATGAGAGTGTATGGAGTTGGAAAAGAAAGTTTGGGAAAGATGAGATGAAAAGTGTGTTGAAGTTTGGGTTTAGGATTAGTTCTTTATCCCGAATTTAGCACCACAATCCAAATATGATCCCTTCCAAAATTATCTTTACCTTGGACCCATTACAACCCTTAAAAAGACGTCATGATTTTTGTTATGTGTTTGATCCCCAGCGATGGAGATTTAGGACGCTGATGCAAGCTTATTGTAGTCTAGTTTTTCATGGTTGATTTTTGAGTGAAAGACGTCCTTAAACACTTGAGAGTAAGAGTGCAAACACATTTACCTTGGTGAGGTCTAGAATGAATGAATGATCTTTACTCTCTTTGCTTGTTATAATGCATGCTAGGAAGTCTTGGTCGAGTTTTGATTATATGTTGAAATGCTCGTTTGATTATGAGATGGATGCATGATGGCATTTTTGTGGTGTGACTTGGATTTATGTCTTGCTTGAGGACAAGCAAGGGTTAAGCATGGGGGAATTTGATAGCTTGAATTTAGGTAGTGTTTACGATGCATATTTATATTTATTTTGCTTGGTTTTAGCTTAGTTCTTAGGTTTTTAGGTTTTCTAGGAAATTCGGGTTTTGCGCTCGTTTTGTTCGGTTTTGCAGATCTTTAGGTAAACAAGCGTGGACGGGCTGGATCTTAGGGGACTATGGTGGAGTTTGAGGAAGCTTAGAGTGATATAAGTGAAGATTGGAAGAACCAAGACCCAAGAGCTTTGATGGATAAAAACGCCTAAATCCGGGTTATGTATTGGAGTTCTTGTTTCGACACCTATATCTTGCAATGCTTGGTTTGGGAGCTACAATGGTCGGATGAAGCTGAATTTGCTATCACTGGAAAGCTAACTCGAAGAGCTACAATTCATTATTTTACTCCGAGTCCAAATTCCAACTCAAAGGGAGTGAAACCAGCCTCTGAAGTGTCACCTAAATGTTGAGCCGGGAAGTGCCGTAGGCACATTACACAATGTACGTGGCCGCGCCATCCAAGAAGTAGCCCGCGCCGTCTGTCTTTGGACGGAGAGAGTTGGGCCGCGTGTTTGGGCTTTGAGATGGGCTTAAGATAGATCTTGACCGACGTTTTTTATTGTATTTCGGGGCAATTTGATCTTTGGATATCTTAGGGGTATTTAAACTTTGTTTTTAGTTTCTTTTTCAGAACTTTTATCATAATTTTGGAGGATAGGGTTTTCTCTCTCTCAAAGGAGCAACCTTTGAACCTTTTGTAAGTTTGTTTAATTCCATTATGCATTGCTAAACCTTTGGTGTTTGACTAGTTGTTGAAATCATAGATTGCATATTATTGTGAGGTTTGATTGACTCTCAACAACTTGAATAGGTTTTATTCCCTGTGCTTAATTGAATCAGAATTATTCTAGGGTTTTGTTAGCTTGATCACCTAATAGAATTTCTAGGTTAATTTACAACTAATCTGATTAATGCCCGTTCGGGGTTGATTAGATAAAGTAGCATCTATAATTGTTTGGACTCGTTTGGGCTATTCAATTGTAGAAGAGAATAAATCCACAAATAACTTAGATGTCTGTTTGCTCTAAGTGTTTGTTTCTATTGATAACTTGATTCATAAAGCTATCGTTTAATTGAATCTAGACGTTGTTTTAGGTTGTTAAATGATTAAGGTTGTTTAGACTGTTAGTTCTTTAAACTAGATTTGAAGTTTGGGTCATAATCCTTAGTAGGAGTATAATCCACAATAGATTATTCAAGTTAATTGACAATCAAGAGAATCGATGATCAATAAGCATATCTACGATGGATGTAACTAGTTGAACATATTTCTCTATATTTACAATCAATTTTGCATTCATATTTACTTTTCAATTTTGCATATTAGATTCGGAAATCATTCACTAAAACCCCCCTTATTTGGTTACTTGGCACTTAAGTAAGAACATAAATAAAAGAGTCTCTGTGGGTTCGACCCTTACTTACCATTCTACTAAGTTTGGTTAAGTTAGGTTATTTGATAGCTATAACGACCACTGAAAATACCTCATCATACACGTATATGTAAAATCCATTAGTGCGATTAATTAATATTGCGCATATATTTTTATAATGCAAAACTCAAACTAATGCAAAAAGCTGACTTTTATTAATAAGTAAACATGAATGTCATGAACTTACAAAGCTAAACAAAATGAATGCAAAAAACGAAAAATCCTAAGGGCCTCATCAAAACCACATGGGAAAAAGAGTACCCTATTTACATGCAATTCCTAATCCCGAGATCCCTGCGCAGGGGAAGACGGGTGACCGTGCTCACGATCAATCACTCACAAAGTCCTGCTTTCAGATGCAGTACCGCAATCGCGGCGGGATGCCCCGCGGTCGCGGACCTCAGTGCCGCAGTCACGGCATGGCGACCCGTGGCCGCGGTTTTGCCCCAGATCCGGGGTTTCGCTCTTAGTTCCATCGCCGTAGTCGCGGCCCTTGGGCCCGCAAACGCGGTTTTGTGGCCGGTCTTCAATCTTCGGCTCGTCTTCAATTTTTCGCATGAACTCTACCTTAGGGTGATTTTCCTTAGAGCATAGACGAGCATCTAATTGATTAGCCCAAACTCGGACTATGACGTCTCCATCTCCAAATTGGACCATTTGATGGAGGGTCGATGGTACAACTCCAATCCCATAAATCCAAGGCCTCCCCAAAATCAAATTGTACGGTGAAGGCACATCAACAATCAAGAACTCAACGGTCATCACTTTTTTGGCTAGACTGACTTGGGTTTTAAACATTCCAAGCCGATATGTTGGATAGCCACCAAGTCCAGTCAACTGCATCTTGACCAGGATCAACTCTTCATTGCTTTTCTCAAGGAGTTTGAAGACCTCATAATACATTATGTCAACCGAACTCCCTAGATCAATGAGAGCACGATGCACCTTAAAACCTTCTAGCTCGACTGCTAGAACTAAGGGGTTGTTATGAGGAACTTGGACTGTCGCAAGGTCATTGTCCCTAAAGACTAGCCCATCCACCGCACGCACGGGGGAAGGGGGTCGTCGTGGCTCAGTTTGCTGAACTCTCATCACTTCAAGTTCATGGCAGGACTTCCTGAAGTTGCTCCTTGCTTCATCATCTTCATGCCTGTAAGATGCCGAGATTGTTTGGATGACTTGAATCTGCTTCTGCCCCGGCTCATCACCTTTTCTAGTCTTGTCTTTCTTGATGAATTCATGCAAGTATCCTTTTTTAACCAAGTTCTCTAGGAACTGCTTATATGACTCACACTGTTCAATCATATGCCCCCGAATTCTGTGGTACATGCAATACTTCCTACTACGAGGATCATCTTCATGGCATTCCTCTTTGGGAGGATATTGAAAAAAGTTCTAATGATTAATGCTCTGTAGGATCCGATAGATTGGTACACTAAATGCGGTGTAAATCGCTCTACTTCGACCCTTTCTAATAAAGCTTTTAGAACGGCGGTGAGTTTTATGAGGAGGAGAGGACGACCTTCCTCTTACTTTCTAATAAAGCCTCCTCTAACCGCACATACTGATGAACACGCTCTTGAAGCTCAGTTATTGTAGAACGAAGACGTAGTGTCAACTCCTCTCTCAGCTTGCAATCGACGGGGATTGCCCTTTTAAAGGCGGTAATAGCGGTTTTGTCATCACATCCCTCAATTTTTGCATAGCATTCCATGAATCGATTTGAGAAGCGACGTAAGATTTCTCCTTTCTCTTGCTTGAGGCCGAAGAGTGTGTCATGTGATGCGGCATCTCGACTATTAGCTATATATCGCCTCACGAACTTAGAAGCCAATTGATCCAAAGACCGAATTGACCCTGGCATAAGGCTTTGAAACAACTTCAAAGGACTCTTACCGAGGCTGCTCGGTAACATCTTGCACGTGATAGCTTCCTCAGACACCCACAATGCCATTTTATGGGAGTAAGAGGCTATGTGACTTACAGGATCCGTATTCCCATCATACAAAGTAAAGATGGGGCAGAAAACTTTGATGGGGGCCGGGCTTGTTGGATGTCCATGTGGAAGGGCGTTGATGTCAGCAAAGCAACTAATGTTCTGCTTGTTCCCGAGCCGACTACAAGGTACCACCTTGCTCTCTCAAAAGATCAAGTAGCCTTCTTTGAGTACGCTCAAGAACTCAGGCCCTACATTCAATCCTTTCAAGGCTAACACTCCGACATTTGCTACATCGCCTCTTCTTCCTTTTTCTGCCATGATCATGTTTAAGCTCAAGATTCTCGGAGGGATCATAATGATCGTCTCATTCACGCGAAGAATCACACTGATCGTCAGGTACGCGATCGCGGTTCGATCGGCCACGATCGTGGCTCTTATCACCGCGATCGCGGTCCTTTGTGTTGCGATCGCGACTTCGGCCGCGGCGATTATCACGGTTATCGGCTTCGCCCGAGTCATCCGAGGATGGGCCGCTGGACTTAGGGGGTCCGCGGCCCGAGACCTTTTACGCGCGGGTGACTCGTGGCGATGGTCCCTTCACAGGCTTCTTGGCACTCTCCTGTCACTATCATAATCAATCTGCATCTTGCCTGATTTGTCAGAACTAATCGATTGAGGACTATGGCGGTTATCGGTGAATTCAATAACACTTGCAAGCCATCGAGTAGTCCTCTCAATTTCCGACTCATCAATGGGGCGCTTGCCTTGAACTTTTTCCATGGACTGCTTCAGCCTGGCGATTTCATCTAGGGCATGCTCCAAACGGGATTCAGCATCAGCACACCTAGTTTGGCACTTCTCATTCTCTCTTATAGTAGTAGCCAAAGCATGGGTGATCTCGTCTTCTTCATCTCCGGCGGTCGTAGATGCCCCATTCCCGCCGTTTGGAGCGGATGATAAGGTGATGCGATTGTCACCTCCAACGGGATTAGACCCGACATGACTAGATTGGCCTTGATCTAGACGAAGGCTAACCAAATTAGGGTTTGGCTCGCGAATAGAGAGAGAAGGCTCGGAAATATGCAGCCCGCGGTTGCAGTTTTCTGAACCGCGGATGCGGTTCGATTTGCGGTTCTGTTTGGAGATTGCGATCACTTGGATCGATTCGCCTTGCTCTTGAAACCTTCGATTGTTCTAGTTTTCAGCAACACGCGTTGCCGACTCCCAAGCTTGATCAAATTCAGTCGATTCAGGCCTGGAAGTATCACGATTGACGATTTTGTCGCTCGATTCGGGACCCGAACAGTCTATGCGATGAACATCCGTATTTGCGAGAGGGGCCGGGTCATGGTTCAAGTCATTTTCGAGCACAAAGGTCTGACCTTTCGAGCGAATATCGGAATTAATTTGATTAGGGTTAGATTTTCTGAGCGATTATCGGAAATTTCAGCTTCGATCGCCGATTCAAGGTGTAGAGTACCGCGGTCACGGTCTATAGTGCCGCGGTCGCGGCTTTCGGCACCGCGATCGCGGTTTTGTTTGTCGGGCGTACTTCGCGCGATTTCGCTTCGCGATGATGCCTTGGGTTTCCAAAGATGACTTCTTGATTTTCTGGGATCGATTCTAGCACCATAATTGCGTGGATCGAGTACTCGTTTCCCACAGACGGCGCCAATTGTTAGTGAAAAAAAAATCCGCCTTCAATGCACTAATTATGAACTCCTTCCTCTTCCGCTGCACGCCCAATATTTTGACATAAAACCTACAAAACGATGGACATAGGGGACCCCCTAATCCACCTCTGATTCCTAATTCAAAAGAGCGATTTGTCGTTTCTAGCGTCGAGGTACAACTAGAGAGCAAAAAATCCCTGAACAGTCAAGTTAAGCGAGTATTAGCCTGTTCAAGTTTTCAAAATATGCCGATATGCACATGTGGCTCTCCCTACACGCCTAGGGCGTGTATTTATAATGGAAGAAGGAGATCAGGGGTGTCGACTTTCTATATCTCCTAGGGCTAATCAGATTGCTTAGAGCCCAAGCTAGGAATATTCCCCTCTTCTTCAAGTTTAATTCCATCATATTTAAAGGATAGAATCTTCCATTAAGTTGCACAACTACCATATATTTAATAATATGGAAAATAATAAAAATAATAATAAATGCACAGTAATTTAAGAAATACCTTTTAATAAAGAAAATAACTATGGTAACTATATTTGGTTTACCCGCTCACAATTTCCAACTTGGCTAGATCTAAAGCTTTAATTAGCTATAACTAATAGTTGAGAAATGTGTGCAAAAACAGTATGATCTTCCAAAATATGGATACTCGCGAATCATTAACATGACATGCAAAAGCCTAATCCATCGTAGAGAAGCAGAATGTGAGATCAAAGAAATAAAATCAACGAAAGAAGAATGTAAGATGAAATCGAGCACGTAATGATCGATCCTGCAATCAATCAAAAAAACGCCACCAACAAGCAGGCGTGAAGTTGATAAGGGAAATAACCAACAGAGCATATTTGCAATCAACTAGTACCTTTGGGGTTGTTGATTGGAGGGTAGAGAAATTTGGGATTCGGGGGGTTTACTGATTGGCTTTTATCTGCGTATACAAAGAATGCGCCCCAGTCCTTACCACCTAGAGAAGAATATAAAACCTGCCGTTTTGGATCTCTCTCAATTGGGATATAAGAATCATGGTTGACCTAAAGACATTAGGAAACGTAAATAAATTGAGAACGACAAGTTCAAACCGATTTGGCGACGAATTTGTAGACTGACGAGGAAGAGAAGATATGCCGGCGGTGAATAGAATTCTAATTCTTTCTCCCGAGGTTGTCGTTCCGTCCTGATTCTCTAGTTCCGATTCCCTTCATTCGAAAATGAGAACCACGGTTGACATAAAGGCATCAGGAAACAAAATTCAATTGAGAAGGAGCAGTTCAAACCGATCAATTTTGGACACAAATTTGTAGACTAACGAGGCAGAGAAGATATGCCGGTGGTGAAGAATTCATTTTCTTTCTCTCGAGCCCGTCCTTCCGCCTTGATTATCTCTCTAGTTTTGGTTCCCTTCATAGGGCTATTTACCCAAAATTTAAGAATCACAAATTAAGCATAGATGATTGGAACCTTAAATTAGGGTTTGCTTATGAATAAGGGATCAAGAAAGTGGCAGAGAAAGAAAGCAGCCACATGGAAACATAAGAGAGAAAAGAAGCAGGAGGATTGGCAGCATGAGGTGGAGAGGTTTATATACCAAAGCCATAACAGGAGGTGGAGAAGTGGAGACGCGAGAGTTTGAAGAAGAAGAGGAGGAGCGTCAGATGAAAGTGGCACATATTTTTTAGTCATTTTATAAAATCATCGGATGGATTTTTCACGTTACGTTTCCATTTATAGTAGTATAGAAGTATAGATATAGAGGTTGATTCACATGGAAATGGGGCTTATCATGAAAACTAAGAACAAATGAGGACCCTTGAATTTGAGAAATGGATGGCTAAGATTAGAAGAGATAAGGGCAAAATGGTAATTTTGATAAAAAAAAAATCTTAATTTTCTTAGTTTCTCTTGTTTCTGCCAAAAACACGAAATTTATTTTTTTACGTTACGTTCACATATTTTATGAATACGTTCACACTATTATAAGACATGTTCAGTTGTTCACATATTATCACATTTTTCAGTTTAAAGATTTATAATATATTCACATATATTACAAGTGTGTTAATTAACATATTATTATTGTTTGGTCATGTTTTATGGTCATAAATTCATGTTTGATCAAATCATAATATAGGCGTTAACCGACTTATAAAAATTTTGACAAAAAAATAAAAAAGGTAATTTTTTTATTTTTTTTATAATTTTTTATTTTTCGCTTATTTTTGCAAAAAACAAGATGGTTGACATTTTACATTCTGTTCACATATTTTATACACATGTTCACATTATTACAAGGAGTAGTGTTCCGATGTATATATTTGTTAGGATGAGAACTAAGAACAAATTAAGAGCGTTGGATTAGTAGAATGGACGGATAAGATTTGACTAGGCAAAAAAGAAAAGAAAAGGCTGATTCAATAAATAATGGCACGGAGTGTAATTTTAAAAAAAATACCATTTCATTCCCAAAAATACCCTCCTTTTTCCCCAAACCCTTCCCCCTTGCAAACAGAGAGAAGTTTAGGATAGAACGAAAAACTCAAGGATTGGGGAGAGCGAATTCTTCATCGCCGGCTGAACTTTTCGGCCTCTTCAAAGTCTGCAAATGAGTCTCCAAAATTGACCGGGGTGAACTTGTTGTCTCAATTGAATTTAATTTGTTTTTTGATGTCATCAACAGTGGTTCTTATTTCTTAATTGAGAAAGATCCAAATTTTCACTTGTTTTAGTGATTGGCACTATGTTTAGATCAAAACGATGAGCTTTTTACTCTTGATTTGGCGGGGCGAGTTTGACACTGAACATGTACTTTGCAAGGCACAAATGCATATTACCAATTGTTGGATCGTAATCGGTTAGCAGTGAGCTTGGAAACTGGCAATTAAGCTGTTCCCAAGGCAGCGGAAGTAAATAATCGCAAGTAATAAAAACAGTAAAAGGCACAGTTCCTTTATAGAGGAACCCCACTACAACCAAGTAGTTGTATGGGTAAACCTCTACCTCCGCTTGGAGGATTTTGAATGACTTACTTATATTGATTGCTTTGTTCCTTAGTTACACAACCGGATTTACACTTCTCTGTTCCCACAAGTTCTTCCTAACTCTAGCAACACTAGTAAATCCTCTCAACTGAGTTCCTAATCTCACAATAGCAAAACACAAGTAACTCAAACCTTACGCTGACTTCTCAGTTCCCTTGCTCTTGGGAACTTCAGCTTCACCGTCGTCGAGATCACACACTCGCCGACGGGGACTTCTCTTCCTTTTCTTTCTTTTCTCTGATGTGGGTGTTTGTAAGTTCTGTGAGAAGTACTCAAACCGAGTACTATTCATTTGGCTTTATAGTCCAATGAGCTTGGGCAGTCGCATCTTTCGTTTGTGTCCAAAATGCCCAAGTTGTACTTTCTTCACATGTGACTTTTTTTTGAACTAGGTCAACTTCTTGGATCAATCGGACCGTTGGATGAAGCATGACAGTCTGATCCTCAGACTGTTCCCTCGAGCTGTCTGAGACAGAATCCCGCGATCTGCGTTGAACGGTCGTTGTCCTCACATGTGAGTTCCCATGTCATGGGAACTGACTTCTTCAGAGTTCCCTTGATGGAAACTCTTCATCGTTGTAAGCTTGTGTTCTCTTGATTGTCTCTGGGAGTTCCCATTTCATGGGAACTTTCCTTTTCAGAGTTCCCTTGATGGAAACTCTTCATTGTGGCCTGCATTGCCTTTTGGTCATTCATAAGAGTTCTTGGCTGTACCTGTGTTCCATAGAAATACTTGAACAAACCACATTAGTTCCCTATGGTGTTTGTCATTATCAAAACTTAAGAGAATTAAATCGTTGATCCGTTGTTTAGAACCAGAGGTCCCAACAACGTCCCAACACATACTTTTGTTTATGAGGTAATTTTGATATCAATGAGTTCTTGAAAAACAAGGTTAAGTTTAATTGGTGTGTTTGAAGAATGATGATCAGGATTTGTGTGGGCTTTATTGATTAGGGAGTGGTGGTTTCAGGTTTAATCGTCTTTGTTCAGCTGGTGTGTATTGAAGAGATTGACTTCACATATTTACACTTGTTTGGTGAATAATTTGGTTGTGGCATTGAACGATGAAATTGAGCTTTGTGTTTGTGATTGGGTTGCCTATTAGCTCAAATGGTAGAGCAATGTGCACATGCACATAGATGTGGGTTCAAATCTCACATAGGCTAATTCTATGTATCATTTATAGATTTTGGTTCATTATAACTCTTCATTCAGTTCATGATTTTGTAAGCTCCGGTTCATAATAGTTCATCTTACAGTTCATGTCTTTTAAGTCATATTAGTTGTAATTTTAGTTCATGACATTTGTTCTTTTGGTTCATAGTACATTAAAGTTTGGTTCATAATAGTTCATTTTACAGTCATGTCTTTTAAGTCATACGTACTAGTTGTAATTTCGGTTCATGACATTTGTTCTTTTGGTTCACAATACATTAAAGTTTGGTTCATGCATTTTAAGTGTACTTGTTATTTAAATTTATACTTGTAGGTTGATTATACTAACTATGATTTTAAATTATATTATTATTACAATAGTTAACTGGAAGCAGTGGAAATCACTACAGGTGTTACGCAATGGAAATGGTCCATTTTGAGAAAAAAATGTAAAAGATTGATCCTTGATTGCTTGTTGCATATGGTGTATTTTGTTGAATGCATAGGCTCATTTTGCTCAATGGATTAAACGTTTTGTCAATGACATTACATGTGCCAACGTTTTATTATCTCATCTCATTGACAAATAATAAAATGAATATCTAATGGTTTTTGCTCGATGTTGATCTTTCGGTATATAAATGACATAATTTGTCACGTTAACTTAAATTGTGTATTTTACACAAATAGGTAAAAATTTTAGACTTTGAAATTTGTTTTACGAGTATTAATTACACAGTTCATAGTATTCAATATGAGGGTTCATAGTGTTCAACATGAAGGTGCATGAATTTTAAATAATCAGTTCATTTAACAGAAGATGCATAAAATTTATAAAGAAGGCATTCAACTCATTGGGTTCGACGTGAAGTCTAAAACAACCTTAAAAGCAATTACAATGTAGCAAAGTGTTTTGTCAAACACAAAGTAACATAAAAAACAGACAACTTAATCCCTAAAACACATAAAAATTACTAAAAAGACAAATAGAGAACTGGGACTTCAATATTTAATCTTGAGAATGAAATAAGAACAATCTTATGATAAGTGAAGAATTTAGGCATTCAGCTCATTGGGTTCGACATGAAGTCTAAAACAACCTTAAAAACAATTACAATTTAGCAAAGTGATTTATCAAACACAAAGTCACATAAAAAATAGACAACTTAATCCAAAAGATACATAACAACTACTAAAAAGACAAATAGAGAAGTGAAACTTCAATGTTTAATCTTGGGCCACATAAAGCAATCCACTTCCCAACACAAGTACGGATATTATGACCATCCATTTTCCCTCATTTTCCACAATGCCTTTTCTCGGTTGTACTTGATGATATTACACTCTCCGTACCACCCAATAAGAACAATTTTGTGATAAGTGAAGAATGTAGGCACCACTAGCTTCTTTAGGATCATCAAATGAAACTCCATCAATAATAGCATCATTATTCGAATGAGACAAGTTAGGATGACCAGAGCTTGATGAACAACCCTACAATAAAAAAAGATAATTTAGAAGAAACATGGAACACATAATGAGCAATAAAAATGTGCAAAATACCGTTTTTTCTTTTGGTTCACAAATATTGTCGTTGTGGTTCATAATATTAAACAAGAAGGTTCGTTGAAAATAACAATGCAGTTCATGTAAATGTAGCAATAAAAAAAAGGGAAATTCCTTTTGGTGTCCCTAAGGTTTTGCCTTTTCTTTTTGGTGCCCAAGTAAAAAACTTATTCCTTTTGGTACCCTTGAGGTTTTGGCTTTTCCCATTGACGCCCCTTTCCGGTTCAAATTAGTTAATTTCAAGCTTACCATTATGTTCATCACCCTTAAATTAGTAGGATTCAACTCTTAAAACATTTTAATTCATAATCAAACTACATCAATTTGAATTATTAAACAATCCTCTATTTTAAGGGGTTGTTTACAAAATTGTTTAAAAATTTAAATTGATGTAGTTTGGTTATGAATTTTGATGTTTTAATAGTCAAATCCTACTAATTTAAGAGTGATGAACATAGTGGTAAGCTTGAAATTGGCTAATTTGAACCGGAGAGGGGCGTCAACGGGAAAAGCCAAAACCTCAGGGGTACCAAGAGGAATAAGTTTTTTTCTTGGGCACCAAAAGGAAAAGGCAAAAACCTAAGGGTACCAAAAGGAATTTCCCTAAAAAAAATATGACAATATCCCGTTCAATTTTACTCGTTTGGACAATTGGGAATGAAATAAAAACAATCTTGTGATAATGAAGAATGTAGGCATCACTAACTTCATCAGGATCATGCAATGGAACCCCATCAACACTAAAATCGCGATCAAGACCTTTCAATTGAATCCCATCAATACTAGCACCATTATCCGAATGCGACAAGTTAAGATGATCGGAGCTTTATGAACAACCTACAATAAAAAGGGGGAAAGAAGCGATCTAGTAAAAATGTGCAAAATACCGTTTTTCAGTTGGTTCACAAATATTGTCATTGTGGTTCATAATATTAAACAAGAAGGTTCACAGAAAATAACAATGCGGTTCATATAAAATAACAATACGTATTGTAAGTGAAGCGATCTAGCAGAGGTCACAAGGGTATTGTTGATTCAAAACAATCTCCTACTAGTCAATGTAGATAACTAGGCATAGACATATACATGAAAGCATCATATACAACAAAGGATACTAATCACTTAGCAATATGTGATTAAAAATAATATGCAAGCATTCATTTTATTCATAAGGGGGAATTTGAACAATAAAACATCATCAATACATGAAAAGGTCTTGCAGTTTGCCCACATTATCTTCATATTTACTAATTAGAACATCTAAAGCAATATTCCAAAGACATTTTAGTAAAGCATGCTCATTGAGACATTTTATCAATCACTTTGTGGGCAATCAAATAAGCATATGAATTTAAATTCTATTTTCTATAAAATTTTATTTCCAATCCCATATCCAAGAGTACAACATATTTCTCCATGATCTCAAACAACAAAAAATCCTAAATAACAACAAATTTAGGGATTATTTGGGAGCAAGAAACCATCCACCAAGCTAAACTCTCTTCTTAAGCATTCTTCATAATCACTTACCAAAATTCATTGTTTCTTCAATTTGGAGTGAGAGTTTGTATCGATCGAAAGGGAGATCGAGAGCACATGCTCGATCTAGAGTAATAGTGTTCGTGTTGGTCGTCGGCGAAATCACGTAGGAGAGGGTTGTGTTCTGGTCGCTTGATACAAATGAGGAGTTGAAGATTGAAATTAAAATAAAACACAATAAAATGACAAAAATACCCTCCCAGCTTTAAAAAATAGAGAAGTGTGAGTGTTGAGAGCAGCCCATCTGAACCCTTAATCTCACAAAATCAACGAATGAGAGTTGTTCTCATTTCTTAGGATAAGAATTATTCTCATTTGATCCCCAATCTTATTACAAGGGCTATTCACATATAACCGCATTTTAACTTCAGAAAATTTAGTAGACGTTCACATATAATATATGTAACACCCCGACTTTCGTCGAGACGCTACTAGGAAATAGACCTTACTAGGTACTATTAAATAGGTTCACAACTACACTTTAGGATCTTGCAACGCAGGCACGACGAGAAAACAAAGTGAAAACATCCAACCTTTATTTTAATAAAAATATAGAAAACTTAGTTATGCATGAATTCTCGAAAACCTAAGTGTCCAAATCCGACAAAATACTTACTAATATTGAACTATCCAAACAAAATGATAATAAACAAAACATAATACTAACTCCGTCTAACAAATATTAAAATCAACATCCTAACTATTATAAATAAACTAGTATAAAACCAATCCCACTATGACACGCGCTCTTTACCGCTCCGGCCCGCCATCTGGCCTCGGTTCCTGCACGGCTCCCTGGTTCATACCTAGAGCTGAAAAATGTTCCCCGAAGGGTCAGCGTCTAATCTACCAAGCTAGAAGGAATACGGAAATTGCAGAACGCTTTAATATCATTTCTAGAGTCAGCATACAAATCCACAATCGCAATCATAACTCTAAAGGCCAATACCTAAATTAGTTATATCAGTCACACAAAACCACATACGCTTTCACAATCATAATCTCATACAATGAAATTCCTCCTTTTTCCACAATCCGACTTCCAAGGCGCTCATCACCGCGCCGAGTGCAGAGGCAGGCCCTCTCACTCCACTTCACAATCTCCCTTCTAACCCTTGGCTAAGCCTCCACTGGAGCACTTGCCAAAAACACACAGATAAAAAATTTCGTTTTGAAGGGGCACGATTTTTCCAGTCACACGAGTCAATATAGCCAACTCTTCCTCAACACCAACTACGATGGGCCGTGTCAGAAACGGTACCAACACAGAGAAAACGTTCTAAAAATATCCTTCCGATAAAACACGTTCAAACCATTTTACACACACAACAATACAAGAAAGTTCAAAACAGCTTTTAAAGGCATTCGGGACTAGTTCCCAAAACCCGCCCTACAATATCGATACGCAATCTAACAAGGTAGAGAAGAACCGAGCAAGTCGAAAAACGACTTACCTCGAATGAAGAATTCTCCCAACGGTAGGCAAATTAAATAAACCGAATAATGCAAATTCCTAGACAAAAAGTAATGAGTGGTACTTAAACTCACATAGCCTTTTCAAAAAGATATTTAATGGAAGACAACTATCCCAAATAAAAGAAATTAACCACACTAACAACCCTCAACCACACCCCCCCACAGCCGCTCCACTAACCATTATATAAAAATGATTTCCCCCATTAACAAGATACATAAACTAATGTCCTTAATAAATTAAACTAATTGATTGAAACTAGCAGTTCAACTATACTAATTAATTGAACTCCTAAACAAGATTTTCCCACATCACGCTACCTCCTCTCCCCAACCTTAGAATCCAATTTTATAAAACAAAACCCGGATGAACTAATTAAGGGGAACTCCCCAGGACTGAAATTCGAATCCGACTCCTAGCTAAACATGCTTGTAAATTAAACAACCCCTCAGCTTCAACCATGGCAGACCACTTAACTCTATTTCTACTTGACCATAAAACAAATCCCAAATCCTAACTTAAGTCACGCACAACCAGAACAAGCTAGAGAACTCCGACCGGAGGCTCATCGAGGATTCCTATGATCCGATCGGTTTCCACGAGGCGAGATTACTCGCCAAGGCCAAACCTTTACCCCATCCTAGAAGCAAAAGAGAAGGAATCTAGACTCGATCTCAACCAATGTGCCGTAGATTTCGAGAATAACATAAACACCAACGATCAGAGTCGTCAACGGCGGCCGTCTCGCCCGACGACGATCGATAATCCCGATATACCGTCGCACATGAAACAGGGAAAGAAAGGACAGAGTCTTGCGACTCAAAACTCTATTCGGATGGAAAAGGATGACAAAGGTGATGTGGACTTACCGTCGCGTGCTGGTGCAAGACGAGAACGGCGTGATTGCTATCGTCCGAAGGTGTGTAGGAAAATCCACACCTCAACGGGGAAAACTCGACGCTGTGAGGGCACCGTGAAACACGAGGTCACGACGGTGTCTTCTTCCTTGGCTTGATGTAGGCGAAAAGCGAAAATAAAAGGCGGCGGCATACCATTACGATCCGAGGGAAGACAAGGTATTTAAAGGAAAAAGGGATATCGAATACAAGAAGATAAATAAATTAAAGGATAAGGAAATTGATAAAATTGTGAATATCTATGTAACTAATCGGATTAGTTTTGTTAGGATTTGTTAACCATATAGTTCCTCCCTATATGGATTAAATATATATATAATGTATTAGGGTAGGACCAAATTCAAGGATTGTAACGAGTTAAAATATCGTATCGGAAATTACTAGAGGTTAAGATTTCGATATTCGTACCTCAAGAAACTCGTTTCCCGACCTAACACAAAACCGGATATTACAATATAGGTACGTTCACATATTAGTATTGCATGTTCACGTTTTATGGCCTTATGTTCATACTCGATTTATATAATTTCACATAAGTAAAAAGACTTAAAAAATAAAGTAAGAAAATAAAAAAAATTATTTTTTTTATTTTTTTTAATTTGATGACCTAGATTCATTTTTAGTGTTTCAATTGGATGGTCTAGATTTGTTCTTAGTTTTTATGATAAGCTCTTTTTTCATTTGATTCAATCTCTTTAGGAGTATAGATATAGATTTACGTTAGCCGATATTGAATCAAATGAAAATGGGGCTTATCATGAAAACTAAGAACAAATTTGGACCATCCGATTGAAACACTAGAAATGAATGTACGCCATCTGATTAAAAAAATGAAAAAAAAAAAAATCATTTTATTTTCTTACTTTACTTTTTTAGTTTTTTTTACGTATGTAGAATGATGTAAATCGCGTATGAACATAAGACCATAAAACGTGAACATGCAATACTAATATGTGAACGTACCTATATCATATGTGAACATATACTAAATTTTCTGAAGTTAAAATGCGGATATTTGTGAACATGTGTATAAAATATTTGAACAGAACGTAAAATTTTCAACCGTCGTGTTTTTTGGGAAAATAAGCGAAAATATAAAAAAAATTATTTATTTTATTTATTTTTTATTTTTTGTCAAAATTTTTAAGCCGTTTAACGCTTATATTATGATTTAATCGAACATGAACATATGACCATAAAACATGAATAAACAGTAATAATATGTGAATTGTAATATATGTGAACATATTATAAAATCTCTGAACTGAAAAATGTGATAATATGTGAACATGTCTTATAATAGTGTGAACATATGCATAAAATATGTGAACGTAATGTAAAAAAAAATCAAATTTCGTGTTTTTAACAAAAACAAGCGAAACTAAGAAAATTAAAAAAAAATAGTTTTTTATTTTTTTTGTCAAAATTACCATTTTGCCCTTATCTTTTCTAATATTAGCCATCCATTTCTCAAATACAAGGGTTCTCATGTGTTGTTAGTTTTCATGATAAGCCTCATTTCCATGTGAATCAACCTCTACGTTAGTCTTGTAACATTGAATAACCTTATAATAAGTGGGCTCTGATCGATAAAACAAGGTTTTTGAGGAGTTGGAGGTTTTTTAGAAGGTGTTTGGGTAGGTGTAGGTTTTTGGGTAGGTGAAGGTTTTCTTTTTTAAAACCTTATTTTGTGTTTGATATTGCAAGGTTTTTAGGTAGGCTTTATTTGGAAACTACCAAAAAAAATATTAATTAAAATAATTAATAAAAATGTTAGTGTTATAAGTTTTTACAAACCTCTTAAAACCTATCTATACTAAGGTTCAATTTTTATGTTTTCAAATCTCAATAAAATCTCCTCAAACCTCTATTTAGTAAAAAACCTTATCGTACCAAACACTCATTAAGGAGGTTTTTAATTGTGAAATTTTTTAAAAACCTATACAAACTTTAAGTAGCTCATTTCTTTTTCGGTTCGGCTAATGTGTGCCCATGGGCACACAATAAAAATGTTAATTTGAGAAATTATTTCAAAACTATTCCCTAAATTGGAATTAATGAACCCTTTTAAAAAAAATAAAATTAACAAACAATATTCAAATTTACCAAGATTAGAATTTTAAATGTGTGTCCATGGGCACACATTAGAAAAAGGGGCTTTCATTTTAAAGCATCCCCCATTTTTCATTTTAAAGCACCTATATATTAAATTTCACCCAAAATTACAACCCAAACCACATTCACATTCTAACTCTCTCCCTCAACTCTCTCCTCCTCTCTCAACTCTCTCCTCCTCCCTCAACTCTCAAACTTCTCCTCCCACATAGACCATTTTGTTTCTAGCCTTGCCAACTCCCTTTCATAGCCATCTATTGTCGTTTCCTTAAACAATACCCAAAAATCATTCGAAAAGTATTTTGTACTTGTTGCATTCTTCATTATAGTCTTTGCTCTAGCTTCAATATTCTTCTCAATGTGCCGCCTACAAAGAAGGCGCTTCGATCTCGTAAACATCTTATCCAATGGATTCATCAAAGCCAACTCACGATCTGTCACCAAACAGGTAGGCTCAATCTACGCGAATGCACAAAGCTTCTGAAGTTGTTCCACGACCCAAGCAAAGTTTTCCTCCCTCTCAAAGGCCAAGAAAGCTCCGGCTACAGTGTAATTCAACCATGTTGAGGTAAATCCAACAATTTCTAAGAAAGGCATACCGTACCTGTAGATTTAGGAAAGGATTAGGTGGGGGATTTTAATTCTGTTTAAACCAGCCGTTACGGCCATGTTCAATAGAATCTGAATTTGATTCATAATAAGTGCATAAAAACTTAAAAACGAAGTGTATGAGTTACTTGTTTGTAGCGTATGTGCAGTCGAGTACTAAGACGTAGGGAAAAGCCTTAAGAAGTGATATCGAATCAGGAGCGGCGAAGAAGACGTCACTAATCCGATTGCTTTTATCATCTAATATGTGCTCCATGAAGTAGTTGTTCTCCTTAGCTCGGAGGAAGAACTCTTGAACAACAGTTCGCCCCTCCAGACCAGCCTTCTTTAAACCATATCTTGTTGTGTAGATCTGTTTCTTACTCGTGAAATTCATTGGAAAATCTTTCAATGCCACTGCAATCTGGGTCGGGGTACAATTGCTTGATGACATCGACTCCACCAACTTCAGCTTTTGGCCGGTGAGTCTTCCAGTGAGTGCATGCCCATGCAAACTGGAATTTATCCTGTGGTTGTGAATTCCATGCACAACCTCAATCCTCCACGATCCTCTTGGACCTTCAATACAAGTCACTGCAAACTTGCAACCACATTTCTTGGACTTAATGGTCTCTTGGACCTCCTTTACTTCCCTTCTCTTCGGGGTGTAAACCCCTTCCCTCTCGCATACCAACCAGGTTTTGCCAAGCTGACCAAATAATGTAGACTTCTTTGTCCGCCCAGTTCGAATGCACATGTTATTTTCAATACCTGTTGTCTTAACCCACTCTATGGCCTCCTCTCTACTACCAAATATCCTATCTGTGGTAAATAACTCTGTATAGTCATCGGACTCTTGCACCACCTCCTCCACGGGTTCCAAAAATTGTGGCATGCTGCTCAAAGATGGAAGCCCATGCCTCGTCAGTGACTCCAACTGTGTATAATCAGTATTGTACTGATCGGTATGCATCTGAGCATACCCACTGTCGTACTGATCTGGACACATGTGAGAGTATCCACCCCAATCACCTGTAGCTGGCATCTGACTTGGATGCATCGACGAATATCCACTACTATACCAATCTCAGCAAACGGAATCGGTTCTGACTACACCTGGGGACATCCATAAACAAAATTGTTGTATGCGTGATCACTCTGTCCATCTTCGATCCTCAATGCATCAATCCCAATGTACACTTCATTATCTTCCTAGAAAGATTAAAACAAAGCTTAAATAAGATTCTGTAAAATATAGCCGTAACGGCCAGAGTGTGCCAAAGCAGTACCGGCTGGAGCACCTCCAGCCGTTACGGCTGGGAAGCACCTGGTCGTTACGGCCAGGGACACTCCAGCCGGTACGGCTGGATGCTGTCTGGCCGTAACGGCCAGATAGTTTCTTCCTTTCAAAAATCGAATCTTTTTGTTTAAGAACACTTCGAAGTTCTTAGACAAAAGTTACGATCTTTTGTCAACAAAGTAACAATTTTTAACCTAGTTTTTTACTAATAATTATATACATTTGCATATTCAATACATGAAAGATTAAATACACTCTTTTTTTTCTACATTAAAACTATTTTTAGATAAACATGTAGTTTTACACAATTTTTTTCTTCCAAATATAGTAGAGTGAAGTAGAGTGGTGGAAGAAAGCAACTTGGAACAAACAAATAATACATACCTCATTATGGTTGATGTTCAAGCCTTGATCTTGTAAATCCATGAAATAATCTCCTTTGTTGTTCATGGTTGAAGATTGAAAACTATGTAGAAGTGTTGTGGGTTTGAAGAAGTGTTGTGCGTTTTGGAATAGATATGAATGGAAGTGGTTGAGTGCTACGACTATGGGGCATTAAAAAGTCTACGGCGGAAAAGAGTTAAGGTAGTTGAGTGCATTTAATTCGTCGGTTTCAATAAACATCCAGCCTTTACGGCTGGAGGGTGCGCTATTATGAACAAAGTTGCTTTTCTGTCCCATTTAATGTTCTGATAACAGTATACCATTTAATGTTCTGATGACACTATTATGAGTTTTTTATTGTGACAAGACCCATGCATGTACATCACATTGAGGGTAGACTAATTTTCAACCATAAAAGAAGACTTCCATCCATCCAACCTCAAACCCAAACCAGAATTTCATCTCCATCCATGGCTCCTAGGAAAGCAGCATGTTCTTCGCGAACCTACGCCATTACTCCACGCTTCATCAACATCTCCATCGTTCTCGTGCAAGGTGTTAAGGAGAGCAGATCGGAATGGACCATGGTACCCGAGGGCACCCTACGAAATTTGGTCATATCTTGGAACGAATCTGGCGTGGGAGTACCACCAGGATATTGCCGCTTTTTCCTGAACGACAACGATATAACATATCGTATGTTAGCCAAAGAAACGGCCACACAGCTTCGCCTATATGATGGTGCTGAGATTCGGGCAGTTGATAATATTACGCCTGAGGATTAATGTTGTTTGTTATTTTTTCATGTTTCGGCTTTAGAAGCAAGTGTTGTTTGTCATTTCATGATTCAGTAAGTCATATTTCGATTTTTTTTCATGTAGAAGCAAGTGTTGTTTGTAAGTTCATGGTTTGGAAGCAATGAAGTTGTTTGTTGTTTGTCATTTCGTGATTCCGTAAGTCATATTTGATGTTTTTTCATGTAGAAGCAAGTGTTGTTTGTAAGTTCGTGGTTTGGAAGCAATGAAGTTGTTTGTTGTTTTTGTCACCTAATAACGCACGAAATGGTAAAGTTGAACATGATACATTTGTTAGGACTTTAACAATCCACCCAAAGATCCAAAATGGAATCATATAGATATATACAACAATATATAAAGTATATAATACAAACATTAACTTCTCGGTTTAAAAGAAACCAAGCCGTAACGGCCAGTGTACCACCAGCCATAAGCACGTCTGGCCGTTACGGTCGGGCACCTGCGTTATTCTGAAATTTCAGGGTGCGCTATTCGGAAACCGCATAGAAAAATCCTTTCTTTTTTAAGAAAATAGTACTCCTATGTCAAATTTGTTCTGCTGTTTCTTTTTCATCTGCTCCTACAATCCCACTCGAAGCGATGAGTTAGGTTTATGTGAACTTTTGACATTCCCAGCTTTTCGAAAGTGCAGTCTAAAACAATGTCGAAAATGAAATGCTCACAGCTGACGATCTGGACGCTTATTGCAATTGCTTTGCAGATCCTCGGTCTCTCTCTTTTCGTCATAGGCTTCTTTCCCGTGAAGCCTGCACTCTCCGGCGATAGGTTATTTCTCTATCTCTCTCAAATGAAGGTTTTACACTCCCGCCTAATTACGAGAAGAATTTGATTTCAGCGGGCTGGAGAGTTATTACTCGCCAACGGATGACATGGTTGAGGACTTCAACGTCACCTTGATGCCTCCGGAAAAGCTGAGATTTCTTTATCAGGTTCGATCTTGCCCTTTTCTTTTCGCACTGGATTGTTTTGGAAGGAGTGGGATTGTATAGGAAATAGAGTATTCATTTTGCATATAATGTCTTCATCATGTACTTTAAGGAGGTTTATTCTTATACGTTTTTTGCTGTTGGAGTTAACATATTCCTGTATTTGAATTTTGTTGATGTTATTATACTTCATTGGGTGCTCAAGAGCAGTGTGGCGGTGGACATAGGAGATTAAGAATACATTTTTTCTTTGATCAAACAAATATTCCACTCTCTGCAATAAAGTATGCAATGGGATAGTGAACTAGGATAGTGATGCTTTGAAAGCAAGATAATGAACTCATCTCGGAAAAAATAAAAAAAAACCCGTTGATGCTTGAAAGGAAATACTAGTGAGTTTAAAATAAAGTAATTAAGTGTGCCACCACTTATGGGCATCCAGTCCTCATTTGCACCAAAAAACATGTGAAGTAGGCTTTTTGATGCTATGAAAGAAAAATAATGCAACTCATCACAAAAATAATCGGCTGTGCTTGAATATTTCCCATTTTCCCTACTTGGGCTTGTCTGATATGCACAAGTTTAGTTCAGCAAGATGCTTTCTTTTTATTATTTCTTCAAAAATCAATATCCTCATAAAGAGTTTTAGATGTTTGTTTGCTGCACTGTTCAGATATATTTAAGAATGTCTTTCTTACTCTCATTGAAATTCTTTCATGGTGCAGGACCTCTCACAACTCCCAGCTTCCTATGACCGCTTGATCCTTATGGTACGTCATCTAGTTTATACACTGTAGACTGAACATAGGTCTCTATTATTTCGTTCCATCTGGAATGTCGTATAGCCAGAAATATATACTGCTTTATTTACATATAGGTTACTCTAGGTTATCGATGGTCTTCCAGCAGAATTTGTGCTTGGAAAAGATGGCCAGCCTCCACCCAAGGATTTAATGGATGCCATGCCTTATACTCAGTCATTGTTATCAAATGGAATGGGTGTTGGATACCATGCTACGGCTGCACCTCCTACTGTGACTATGCCTCGTTTGAAGGTCACTGGTATAGCTTGCTATTTGGTCTTAATTGTAGTTCTGAGGTTTTGTTTTTCAACTCACCACTTCAACTGTCCTTGCAGGCTATAGTTTCTGGTGCTATTGGGGGATTTTTAGATGTGGTTTTCAACTTCAACACACAAGCACTGATAGATGACAATCTTTTAGGTTGGTATTGCCTTTATTTAAAACAAGTGGCTATATATATTATAATATATACACAAAATATCTTATCTTGTATGTGTTGCAGGCCAATTTTTAAGAATTGGCTGGAAAATGGTGATGCTTGGTGATGAAACATGGATAAAGTTGTTTCCGCAATTTTTCATGCGGCAAGATGGTGTTAGCAGCTTTTTTGTAAGTCTCCTGAAGAAACAAGTAGCTATCTAGCTCATAATATAACTTGAAAAAGTAGCGAAGTAAAAGTGTTACTGTAATTTTAATCCTTCTTTGATCCTGTTCTCAGTACATTCCTTTTACTAGTAAATAGGTTTTCCATTTGTTGGAGCTGAGTGAATTAGGGTGCTAGTCATTTTCAAAATTTGTGATACCTGCAATGGTGTTATATAACATATTAAGGCAGGCGACACTTCAATTGATTATAAAAAGTGTACATGTTGCAGGTTAAGGATACTATACAGGTGGATCACAATGTTTCTCGACGTTTGCCTAAAGAACTTAACCGAAATGATTGGCATCTCTTGGTGAGTAAGTCTAGTTTCAAAATCTTATTGTATAATTTATGTTCTCTTCTCGACTTGTTCGGAGTAAGGGTGTGTACAACTCAACCCCCAAACCCTGCCTCAACCGGATTACACTGGGTTGATGTTGTTGTACTTTTTCAATTAGTTTCTTTTGCTATGATCCTATATTTTTCATCTATCTTAAATCACAGTCACACACATTTTATGCATGCATTACAAACACATAATTGAAGCAATGGACTCCATTCAATTCTCATAAATCACCACAGTCACACACATTCTATGCATGCATCACAAACACATAATTGAAGCAATGGACTCCATTCAATTCTCAAAAAGTTAGGCTGCATTTACACATGATGTCCACTGTTGCGTTTTCAGGGATGACTTTTTCTAATTTTTCACTTTAATTTGATTGTCACTTTCAGATTCTCCATTATCTGGGGCTGGATCATGTTGGACATACTGGCGGGCGTAAAAGGTATTTGTAGGCATCAGATGATTGATTGAATGTTTCCCAATGGAATTTCTTGTCCTGCATTATGCAAGTGCACCATCTTAAATGTTATGCTTGTTTTATAAATTCAGTGTTTTGATGGTTCCCAAACTGAAGGAGATGGATGAAGTGATCAAAATGATTCATCTGAATAACATTCTTCCTTGTGATGAAGATAGAGGGCACACACTTCTGGTTTGTTCTGCTTTATTTCTTTCCATTTTCATGTCTTGTATTCAATGGCATACTACACAGGTGATTTATATTGTGTGTTTCAATTTAATCTATGCCCTAACCTAAGCCATGTACCAAATTGTATCATTGGGGAATGAAAATCCATTGATTTAATGACCAATCCAGGGCTATAGTATATGCCTGCGGCATAAAATCCAAGTGAATCAGATGAGACACATATGTAAAAATAGCCCCTTTTTCATGTTTGATATATTACCAACGAGGGTAGGTTTATGGCAACGCATAACAAAATTCTGATAACAATTTTCTATTAAATACTGTATTCTGATAAATAGTTCTGCAGGTCATTGTAAGTGATCATGGGATGACTGATAGTGGCAATCACGGCGGTTCTTCATTTGAAGAAACTGATTCTTTAGCGCTTTTTATTGGCCTCCGGAATAGAATCTCTGAATGTACTTCAACCACTGGCAACAGCGCTAAACAGGTAAAGAAAATACATTGTAAGTTTTTGTTTCTGTGACATGATAGTTTCATGAATCCTTTAAGAAATTTATTGCTGTCGTGTTTTCCTTTTTATTGCTTTATTTACTTTCACTGTATATTTGTTTCTTTTCTTCTTGGGTCTATTGGGCACACCATCCTGATATGTTCAGGATATGGGTGCCCCCATCCTGACCCCCAGATCTCGCTGTAGCGGGATTATACTGGGTCAATGTTGTTGTAGAGACAATTATAGAGGTTAGAATTTTCTCCTTTAGGAATTGTAGAACTTTGTCCCCTAAATATGATGCACATTAGATTCTTCCAACCTATTTGATGGAATAGTTGTATCCTGAATACATAAATTGCTTCTGTGGTTCAGTCTACATGTAAGAGCTGCTTTACGTTTTGTAATCCAGGTTGATATCACCCCAACATTAGCTGTCCTTTTTGGTGTGCCAATCCCCAAGAATAATGTTGGTACTCTAATTCCAGAAACTTTGGGTTCTTTAACAGGTGCGTTCTTCTTCACTTATGGGTGTGACTTACTCCTTAAAACAAAAATTTTTATGTGCTCGAATTCTTTTCATGTGAGTTTTATTATCTTCGAGTCGGTTCATAAGGGTTCTGCCTTGTATTTCATCTACAATGAGATTTAAATCTTCTTGGGAGGGACAAGTGTGGTTCACTAGAATAGTGGAAATTTTACATTTGTGTGTGAAAGTGCGGGATGCAGGGGGATACATGGAAAATTGTCTTTTGTTTTATTTCTCAAAAGTGTAATGCAATTTACCTTGTAGCCATGACTTCTCTGTTTCTGTATTGCTTTTTTTTTTCTTATCTATCTTTATTTTTTTATAACTATGCAAACAATTTCTAGGTTTTTCCATCAAAATTGGAATGTACCTGATTCACTTCCCTGACTGTTAGTTATAGGATTGTTTAAGAAAGTTGTGAGCTTTCTATGCATATATGTGTCAACGTGAACCCTTGCTCTGGTATCTATGTTAATGACTAGATTCTAATTCGAATTAACTGTAAACTGTTTGAAGTTTATATAATATTTGATGATATGAGTATAGTATATTTTAAGCCTGATCAAGATATCCTTACTTCAAATTTTACATGTCATTCAGAGTATGCTTGGTAATCTTGCTGATAGATAATGTAAACAGTGCTGAGATAAGGTAGTTGATAAGATAATAACTAATACCCATATTGTGCTGTTAAGGAGGTTTCTGTAAATGGTACTTTGCAAAATACACTCTTCATTGCTCTTATGGATTACTTAAAAAAAAAAAAATCTTTGAGCTTCCTTTGTAGTTGTATAGTTAGACATCACAAGGGCTTGCAATTTGTATAGCAATGTTAACATCGCATTCTAATATTTGCTTGATTCCAGATGATGAAAAGTTGAGAGCATTGGAGCTGAACTCCTGGCAACTTTATCGGTTATTACGGGCTCAATTGCCTCATTTATATTGTTCTTCTTCAAGTGTTCATGACAACAATCAGTTTTCTAGTATCAGTTGCTCTGAGGATACTCTTGAAGACAAGTTTTGTTGTTTATATTCTAAGGCTGCTTTTCTCCACATTGTCTGGAAGTCGAAAAATATTTCTAGGTAAACCCAGACACTTGGAATACTGAGAAAAAATTGTACGTGTACCCTTTGAACAGAATACTGAATTTATTCTCTTGCATTGTCCAAACAGGCCTAACCTGGATATCTATAACCATACTTTCACAGCATACTATGCCTTCCTAACGACTGCTAGTGATTGGCTGTCTCGCAGAGTTGTGGATGTATGTCCTGTTCCTTATATTGCTTCATTTTATTGAAATTATTTTATTGACACGGAAAACAGGCACAATTTAGGTGGTCAATTTCTTGATCTCCATAACGCTGAGAAATTTTAGAGCAAAGTGTGTGGTTAGGAGCTATTCTTCATCTAATGGTAAGATGAAGGGATCTCAGGGGGCATTTTATTAGGGGTACATATATCCTGATCATCAAGATGGGTTGTTAATAATTACAGCCTATTTCTAATTTGCTTTTATTACATGATTATATCTCTGAGAGCCATTCATATACTACTGGATCTGATTATGCACTTGAATTTAGTTGCAGATGTTGCAAAGTCAAAATATGTTTTGGTACCTTGATCCTTGATTTCTTAAGGAACATCTTCTGAATTGACGCTCTAGTAATGAAAATTGCAAGTTAAGAGAGACCAAATGGATCTTTGCAAGCCTTAGTTTTATTTTTACACCTACTATGTTGTATAAGGCCCTGATTTCACCTTATCCACATGTTTTTATCTTAGAAATGACCTTTAACTTATTACAAATGACTCTTAATAATAAGATAGTAGACATAAATCATATAATATGAAGATCATTTTGGCCAATGTGTAGCAATCGCTCTAAACAAGTTTTCTGAACCATGAAGCTTTCACAATCATTAAAGATCATTAATCATTAAAACTTTGTTTTGTGTTATTTTTTTTATCTTACCCATTTCTCTTGCATTCTAACAAAATTCTCCATCATTTTCAGAAGCCTATCGGTCAACTTGCTCTTGGTATTGGGGCAATGCTTTTGTCTTGTTTGGTATTTCTGAGCCTTCTTTTTGGTTTGCAAAGAGAAGAAGACATTGCTAGACAAGTATGTTACTCTGAGGACCTCAAGAAAAGTCCTTACAGGTGGAGTTTAGAGGACATATTTGTTTTGAGTTGTGTTGTTATCCTTATATCAAGCATGGGATCTAGTTCAATGGTAGAGGAGGAGCAGTATATCTGGCATTTTCTCACAACAACATTGTATTTTGTTCTTCTGTTTAAAAGAATGAAAAATCATTCACTTGGTGTGCGGAATTCTTGTCCCAATCAGCAGTATGATGGCAACTCAAATGACATAATTTATATCATTCTTCTACTCCTCTCCATAAGGTTGCTGAGATGCTGGCATCAGGGTGGTGTGAACTGGTCACATTTGCCCGACATTTCAAAATGGCTTGAACAGTCTGGAAGCATTTGGGTGAAATCAATCCAGGCTGTAGCTGTACTGTTAGTGATCAGCTTGGGCTTGTTGGCATTTTCCAGATCAAGGTTAAATAAAAGGTTTATCCTATTGGTCAAGGTACTTTTTCTAGCACCAGCCTTGTTGGTTCTGCAACACATCATGATATACCAGACTGATACATTATTGGCATCTGCTCATGGTGCTACCTTAATGGCTCAAGTAATTTATGCAGCTCTGGCACTATGCACTTCTGTTACTGTTTTGGCCTCACCATGGATTCTTACAGCTTTCCCCTCTAAAGGACTTTTAACTGACAGAGATCAGCTTTCTAACATTCCTGTCATTTCAGAAAGTCTGTGGTTGGTTGGAAGAGTAAAGGCTTCATTCTACTTGGTTGGCCTGGCATTTTTGCTTTGCTGGTCTCTCCTGCAGCTTGTGCTACAACAGCCGGTAAATTCAATGCCAGTATTTTTGCTGGTATTGCAGATATGGATCAGTGTGATTTATTTTGGTGATAATGGACAACATTATAAGCAGTGTATTGAGGTGAGTTATGCTCTGCTTTTTTGTTGATTTTGAAGTATTCGAGGAACTATGTTGGAAATGTCAGCTTCATTTCCTATTGATCTGTCATCTTAAATGTGTATTGTGGAATTTTTATTTTCCATCCGCTATTAGGGTGATATATGTACTGAAGTATTATTAATTTGTGGTAATCCCTTTATTCTTTCAGGTTGCTACTTTGTACTTTCTGGGTATGGCAGGCCATTTTGGTCTTGGGAATACAAACACATTGGCTACAATTGACGTTGCTGGCGCTTTCATTGTATCCCCTCTTCTTTTTGGACCTATACACTTTTTTGTTTAGAACTCGGCAGAAACATTTTTATAAATAAGCAAGCTGGGCAAGAATCTCCTTTGAGCAGGAAAGAGGCAGAGCTAAACCGTATTTAAGATTTTTGATTCAAAGACAAGTCTAACCAACTTATTTATGACATGACCAACTCTAAGAAAATAACTACCCAAAATGTGCTAACAAATTGATGATGCATGCTAACAAAACAGAATTGCTGACTTGGTGGGGAAAAAGGTAGCCAGTGCACACCTGGAAAAGAAAAAGTGGCTAGAATGCAGGCAAATAGGAATATGAAGAAGCAATTTAATCTATTAGACAAAAAAAGTTGACTAGCTTTGTGTCAAAAATTGCATGTACCTGATTCATCTGATTTGGTGGTCGTCTTTGGCACTCTTTTCAGGGCATCTCAAGTCACTCGACTTTCCTTTCCGGCATTTTGATGTTCAGCATCACTTACGCTTCTCCAATGACGGTTCTCTTCAGCCTCATGATCTATAATTCTATGAAAGAAATCAACTTTCAAGGAAATTGTCTAGATGCTGATATGGAACATCTTCTCAAAACTATGATTGGAATGCCTTGTCTTGTAATACTGGGATTAAATTCAGTATTATTGACTGCTTACACATTCATATTGCTCCAGATGAGGAATCACTTGTTTATTTGGAGTGTCTTCTCTCCCAAGTAAGTATTCATCATGCTGTGATTCATAAATATTGTTATTTCTGAATGCCGTACCATGATAACTATTCAACTGATTATTTGTTTTCCTCCCAGGTATCTATATGTTTGTTCAACAACTGCATGCGTGTATATTGGGTTATCCATTGTTGTTACATCTAAATTTTACATATTTTGGGCGTGCAACAAGAAAAAGGAGGGAGCTCAACCCCACATTTGGAATAACCAAGTTTTGCTGGAAGAACGAGTGCTTGAATAACTTCACGAGAAGCTGATACAGTAAAACAAGTTGATGTAACAGAATTAGATCCTATGGTTTATACTTAGCCACGTGTCACAAATCTGTAAATCATTTACAATTCTGTTACATGTGTGGAGCTTTAAATAGCTGTAAGAAACTTGTAATCGGGCATTCAGAAATTCAATCAATTCCTCTTTTCCTCTCAAATCTCTCTTACTCTATCATTGTTCTTTCAATTTCATTTTGTTGATTGTGATTCTCAAAACCGATCAATCATCAGGTGAGTTGCTGTGTTGTTGTTCCCATGTGAACATTAGCTCAGAATTATCCAGTGTTCTCAAATTAATACAGATTTTCTGTATTAAAGGTATCAGAGCTTGACGACCTCCGACCATGGCAGAAACTAGGGCACAAGCGTTGCTGAAAGAAGCAGTGATGCGAGAGGCAGAAGAAGCTGTGTCATCGAAATTTGTGGATCTGGAAGTACGGATGCAAAAGCTTGATTCGGAATTCAAAGAGGGGTTGGCATCTTTGTTTGCCGCTATTAAATCAATGCCGAATCATTCTGTTGTTGGTGATCAGACTTCTGGAAGAGAAATTGATCATGTTTCTCTCAATCAACAGAATTTTCAGGATCAAGGCAGGAGTAGGCAAGGTTACTCTGGAATCACTCGTTTGTCAAAAATCGATTTCCCAAGATTTAGTGGTGACAAAGTAAAAGATTGGATGTTCAAAATTGAACAGTTCTTTTCCATTGACCATACACCTCCAGAATTGAAGGTTGGCTTAGCTTCAATTCATTTCGACGATCAGGCAGCGACATGGCATCAGTCCCTGGTGCAAACAGAATCTGGAAGAAGGATATTGACGGATTGGCAGAGTTATAAGTTGGTAATCTTGGAAAGATTTGGTGAATTGTTAGATGATCCAATTGCTGAGTTAAAGAATTTGCAAGAAACGCAGGGGATATGTGAATATCATGATCAATTTGAAGCAATCAAGACAAGAGTAAATTTGCCAGAGGAATTTCTTGTGAGTGCATATCTGGCAGGGTTAAAGACTGAAACACAGATGCACGTTCGAATGTTTCAGCCTAAATCCATCAGGCATTGCTTTATGCTTGGGAAGTTGTATGAATCGGCTCATCCAAAGAAGAACTTAAGTCCAGCACAAACCAGCAGTAAGTCATCATGGAGTAGCAATAGAACTTTTTCTTTCAATAAGAAAGAAATTGAAGCAAAGAATGATGGTCTTTTGGGAACTAAACCAAAAGAAGGTACGCCAGCTCCTAGGAAGTTTCTCACTAGTGAGGAAATGAACGAGAGGAGATCTAAGGGTTTGTGTTACTTCTGTGATGAAAAATATACACCTGGTCATCAATTCAAGCACAAGAAGACACAGTTATATATGCTTGAGATGGATGAAGATACAGATCAAGAGCCTGACAATTCAGACTCTTCAAATGGGGAGGAGGAACAGATGCAAATTTCGGTTAATGCTGTGTCTGGTGTGTCAGATTTTCATACTATGAGGGTTAAAGGAATGTGTGGAAAGAAAACATTGTTCATTCTCATAGATTCCGGTAGCACACACAATTTTTTTGATAGGAAAGTAGCTGAAACCTTGGGTTGTAAATTGAATCCCGCGGGATCTACAAGAGTTACTGTGGCTGATGGTAGTTCCTTGCAAGTGAGTGCCAAAATTGAGAATTTTGAGTGGAATTTTCAGCACTCATCATTCAAAGCAGATCTCATGGTCATTCCTTTAGGCTGTTGTGATATGGTGCTTGGAATCCAATGGCTTGAAACACTGGGTCCTATCAAATGGGATTTCAGGAATTTGATCATGGAATTCAAGTTGGATGGTAAGAAGGTTTTGTTGAATGGAATTAAACAAGGATCAGTCAGGGAAATAAGAGCAAAAAGGGTTGTTAAGAGTGCTGCACAACAGATACAGGTTGCTATGCTATGTGTTTCTTCAGAAATTGATGATTCTGGTGTATCAATCTGTGCTATGAACACTTCAGAAGGAGAGGAGTTATATCCAGATATTTCTGAATTATTACAGCAGTATGAGGATATCTTTAAAGTGCCAGATCAACTGCCTCCATTTAGGAAGGGATTTGATCATAAGATTCCTTTAATGGAGGGAGTAAATCCTGTGAACCAGCGGCCTTACAGATATGCTGTCTATCAAAAGAATGAAATTGATCAGATTGTTCAGGATATGCTCAAAGATGGAATTATTCAGACTAGTTCCAGTGCCTACGCTTCATCTGTGGTGTTGGTTAAAAAGAAAGATGGTACATGGAGGTTGTGTGTTGATTATAGAAGCTTGAATGGGCAAACTATAAAGGACAGGTTTCCAATTCCTATGATTGAGGACCTATTAGATGAGTTGGGAGGATCTTCAGTCTACTCTAAGATTGATCTTAGGTCAGGCTATCACCAAGTTAGGATGGATCCTGCGGATGTGCATAAAACTGCCTTCAAGACTCACAACGGCCATTATGAATATTTGGTTATGCCGTTTGGCCTTACGAATGCCCTAGCAACATTTCAGGGTCTGATGAATGCAGTTTTCCGGGAATTTCTTAGGAAATCAGTATTAATATTCTTTGACGACATCCTGATTTATAGTTCTTCCATGTCTGATCATGTGCATCATCTAAAGGCAGTGTTTGAAGTCATGAGGGGAAATCATTTGTATGCCAAACGAAGTAAATGCTCTTTTGCTACTGACAAAGTGGAATACCTTGGTCATTTTATTTCTTCCCAGGGAGTGGCAACTGATCCAAGTAAAGTTAAAGCAGTAGCTGCTTGGCCAACACCTAAGACTCTTAAGCAATTAAGAGGATTTCTTGGGTTGGCAGGATATTAAAGGCGTTTTGTGAGGAACTTTGGGGTTATTGCTCGACCTTTAACAACTTTAACAAAAAAGGATGCCTTTGATTGGAATGAGGAAGCTGAATTGGCATTCTTAGCTCTCAAAACAGCTTTGTGTGAGGCTCTTGTATTAGCATTGCCTCGCTTTGATCAGCCCTTCTTGGTGGAGATAGATGCATCAATACAGGGTATTGGGGCAGTGTTAATGCAAGATGGGCATCCTCTGGCTTATATTTGTCGGCATTTTAAAAGGCAAACAACTCCACTTGTCGATTTATGAAAAAGAGTTATTGGCTGTGGTATTTGTAGTACAAAAGTGGCGGCACTATCTGTTAACAGGACATTTTGTGATCAAAACAGACCAAAGGAGTCTCAAATATTTGCTTGAACAGCGACTCAACACTCCTATCCAACAGCAATGGCTTCCTAAATTACTTGAATTTGACTATGAAATTCAGTATCGAGAAGGGAAGGAAAACTGGGCTGCAGATGCTCTTTCAAGAGTGGATGGTGCAGATATTCTTCATATGGCTTTATCAGTGCTTGAATGTGATATTTTACAACAGCTTCAGTGTGCTTATGAGTCTGATTGTAATATCAAAGCAATCATTGAGGCTTTGAAGGCAAACCCTAGAGCTAAAAAACATTATTCCTGGAGTAGGGAATTATTAAGGAGGAAAAGTAAACTAGTTGTTCCTCAGGATATTGATCTCAGAAACAAAATACTGGAATGGTTGCATTGCTCTGGTACAAGTGGTCATTCAGGGCGAGATGTGACACATCAAAGGGTTAAGAGTCTGTTTTATTGGAAAGGTATGGTCAAAGACATTCAACGTTACATCAGAAGTTGCCAGGTGTGTCAACAGTGCAAATATGATCATGCTGCGACACCAGGTTTACTTCAGCCATTACCCATACCTGAATCTATTTGGACTGATGTTTCCATGGATTTCATTAGTGGCTTACCTTTATCCTTTGGCAAATCAGTCATACTAGTTGTGGTAGACAGACTAAGCAAGGCAGCTCACTTTATGGCCCTTGCTCACCCTTATTCTGCTTCTTCAGTGGCTCAAGTTTATCTTGACAATGTTTTCAAGTTACATGGATTTCCCAGATCCATAGTAAGTGACAGAGATGCTGTTTTTCTCAGTGATTTCTGGCAGGAGCTGTTCACTTTACAAGGCGTTTCCTTAAACCTGTCCAGTGCTTATCATCCTCAAACGGATGGTCAAACAGAAGTGGTTAATAGGTGCATTGAGACTTATCTGAGGTGTATGACCAGTGACAAACCTCATTTGTGGAGTAAATGGCTTCCTTTAGCTGAATTCTGGTATAATACTTCTTTCCACACTGCTACTCAGATCACTCCTTATGAAGCTGTGTATGGCCAGGCACCACCACATCATTTGCCGTATCTTCCTGGTGAATCAAAGGTGGAGGTGGTGGCTAAATGTTTGCAAGAACGGGAGAATATGATTAAAATTCTAAAGTTTCATTTGTTGCGTGCTCAGCACCGTATGGAACAAGTGGCCAATTTGCACAGAAGTGACAGAAATTTTAATATTGGTGATTTTGTCTTTGTTAAACTCCAACCATATAGGCAACAGTCAGTGGTGTTGAGATCTTCTCAGAAGTTGTCACCCAAGTATTACGGGCCTTTTAAGATCATTGATCGGGTGGGCAAAGTGGCATACAAATTGGAGCTTCCTACTCATTCCCAAATTCATCCGGTCTTTCATGTATCTCAACTCAAACAACATGTTGGTATTGCTTCTTCATCAACTACTCTGCCTTCTGTTCTTCAGGATGTGTTGATTAAGAAACCAGAATGTATACTGGAGCGTAAGATGGTTAATCGACAGGGTAAGGCTGCAACTCAAGTCTTGGTTCAATGGGCTAATCAGCCAATAGAAGAGGCAACTTGGGAGTTTTACTATGATCTTTTGCAAAAGTTTCCTGAGTTTCAATCATAACCAAAACCTTGTGGTCAAGGTTTCTTAAGAAGGGGAGATTTGATACAGTAAAACAAGTTGATGTAACAGAATTAGATCCTATGGTTTATACTTAGCCACGTGTCACAAATCTGTAAATCATTTACAATTCTGTTACATGTGTGGAGCTTTAAATAGCTGTAAGAAACTTGTAATCGGGCATTCAGAAATTCAATCAATTCCTCTTTTCCTCTCAAATCTCTCTTACTCTATCATTGTTCTTTCAATTTCATTTTGTTGATTGTGATTCTCAAAACCGATCAATCATCAGGTGAGTTGCTGTGTTGTTGTTCCCGTGTGAACATTAGCTCAGAATTATCCAGTGTTCTCAAATTAATACAGATTTTCTGTATTAAAATTTGATACAGTAAAACAAGTTGATGTAACAGAATTAGATCCTATGGTTTATACTTAGCCACGTGTCACAAATCTGTAAATCATTTACAATTCTGTTACATGTGTGGAGCTTTGAATAGCTGTAAGAAACTTGTAATCGGGCATTCAGAAATTCAATCAATTCCTCTTTTCCTCTCAAATCTCTCTTACTCTATCATTGTTCTTTCAATTTCATTTTGTTGATTGTGATTCTCAAAACCGATCAATCATCAGGTGAGTTGATGTGTTGTTGTTCCCGTGTGAACATTAGCTCAGAATTATCCAGTGTTCTCAAATTAATACAGATTTTCTGTATTAGAAGCGCCATATAAATCTTGATGATATTTATATGCAATCTCACCATCTCGCCGGTAATAGTTTATATTGTTGGATAAGCTGCTCATAAGTAAATCGCAAATTGATAATGAGTTTTGTTTTTCATATAGATCTTGATATATTCTTATTTTTACTAATCATAAATCCTAATCCTTCTTTGAATTGTGAAGAGATATTGTGGAAATAACTCTAACCACATTTGGAAAAATCCGGATTAAAAATGCTAATTATATAAGCTTAATGGATTACACTTAGACCTGTCAAATGGGTCGGGCGGGTCGGGTTCGGGTTTCGGTCAATCGGGTTCGGGTCAAAATGGGTCATGGGTCGTCGGGTCGTAAAATTTCTTGGTTCATATGGACCGGGTTGTTACAGGTTTGGTACGGGTTCGGGTTGATCCAACGGGTCAAGATTGTCAATTTTGTTAACCTTTATCTTTATCTTTATTAAAATAATTAATATTATATTATGTAAATATTATTTAATAATAAAAAAATAATAATTTAATACAAAATTTATAATAAAATATTGAATTTTTAATTGAAATAATCCTTTATCGGGTTGGTCGGGTCAACCCAACGGGTTGGTGACCCAACCCAGTTTTTTCTGGGTCGATTGTGTTTGGGTTACTCTTGACCCATTGATTTTCGGGTCGGGTTTAAATCCAAAAAACTTCGGACGGGTCGGGTCAGGTTTTTCGGGTCGGGTCAAGTTTTGACATGTCTACACTAGATCGGTAAAACCTTTTCTTAGAAGGAAAGTAGGTTTTCAAATCCTCTTTCAAATGAATTTAAGAAGTCAACCTTTTAGCAAACTTTCATTTTAGTTTTGAGATGTCCGGAATTCCTCTTGAGGATTTCAATCCCAAGTAACAATCACTTTTTAAAGAAATTACTAATTTAGCTATTTTTGCTAAGGGTCCAAGTTGAAACACACTAAGGAACCTTATAAATCTACTATAATACATTATAAAGCATAATCCAAGTCTGTTGTAAAATTTGCGCCACGTGACATTTTTGAATAAATTAATGTCACATTAGTTTAATAAATTTTATAACAATTTATAGTGTTCTTGCTATATATACTAAATAGATAACATATTTATATAATTTTTTATATTGCAATCTTCTATCTATGATACAAGATTTAGGGTTTTAATATATTTTTTTATCTTTTAACAAGACTTGGGTTCCAAGTATTATTTTTATGTTGATATATTTTTATTTTGGAAAAAAAATATAATTTTATGTGTAATTTATTTTATGAATACCGTAAAAACTCTTCACCATTATTAATCGTGGTGTTCAAAAGAACGTGTTTTTGCTTTCAAGTGAGGTTAGTCAAGCATTGTCATTCAATTCGGTATTTACCCTCGGTATTTATTCATACTATGTGATGTAGAAATTATTTTAATGATTAGTAAAATTGACTCTCGTATTCAAATTTATTACTCTTCAATTGGAATCAAAGGAACAAGGGAACAAATTTTTTAATAATCCGGGTGATCGTATTTATTCAAAGTTATTACTATTCGGTATTTATTCATACGACAGTAATCCGGGTGATTGTGTTCATTCAAATTTATTACTATTGGGTATATATTCATATGTCAGTGTATTCAATTCGATAATGGCTATTCAATTCGATGGTTAATCGGTAGAATTCAATTAGGAATTGATTTTTGGTGTTTAGGAGAATAGGAGTACTATTCAATTCGGTGACTTTTTAGGTTAATTACATGTTACTATTCAATTCTTATTCAAATTTATTACTATTGGGTATATATTCATACGGTAGTGTACTCAATTCGATGATGGCTATTCAATTCGATGGTTAACCATTTATAAATATTTGATCTCAATTTTTATGTATATAAACTGATTATTCAGATTAATTTTTTTTCGCATTTTAAATACATTCTTAACCATTTATAAATAACATTAAATTAATGAAGAAGTTGGTTTCATATTATTGTTTTACATTATAATAGATACAAACTCTCTCTCTCTCTCTCTCTCTCTCTCTCTCTCTCTCTCTTTCTCTCTCAACTCAATGTCAATAACAAGTTTGTTCACCTGTTAAAATACATAGTTTAAGTCCAATGACAACATGAAAGATTTCAAAATAAAAAAAAACACCAGTTACCCGTACATGGTACGGGTCTTCAACTAGTTGAAAATTCAATGATGATATTGATGTCTCTCTATTTGGTGGTGTTTTCATATGTGATTTCCTTTGTAAATATGTTTCTTTTTTCCCTTTTCTTGTGCGTTTTGTTCCTTTTTAGCTTAGTTCCCGTATTTCTATGAGATTCGGAGACTACGCACCTTTTATGTGTTTTGTAGGTAATTTGGCATGAATCGAGGATCAATTTGAAGGAGGGTCGAGACATGGAGCAAAGGCCGAGCTAAAGCGGGAAAGAGATAAGCGAGCCATGAAGAAGAACAAGAGAAGCCAACTAAGAAGAAGGTGGAACGAGGTCAGGACCGAGATGCAACAACGTCGGGCCCGACTTTGAAGTTTCCAACCTCGGACCGAGTTGCACAGTACCTCGGGCCCGAGGTTCCTCCGTGTCGGGCCGAGTCGGTCACCGGACTACTTGGGCTCCAAGGCACGAATTTGTGAACTTCCACTTTTGCCCCTCATCTAATCTATAAAAGGCCCTCTTGTCTTCTAAGAAAGGGTTCCCTCACACACACAAGAAAAGGGGGGTTCCAAGGGAGCCAAGAGGATACTTGGAGAGCAAGGAGGAAGGAGAAGAGGAGGAAGAGAGAGAGAATCGGCCAAGGAGGAGGAAGACTTGAGAGGTTTTGTTGATTGTTTAGCTTTGATTTGCTTTGATCTTTTGGATTTGAAAACCCTTGATTTGTATTTGTGGATTGCTTTGGATTTAAATGAACCCTTGCTTTGTTTTGAGATTGATTATGATGATTGCTTTCTCTTTTGATTTGATTGCTTTCTTTGCTTGTCACATGGAGTAGATCTCCTTGATCTTGGGTTATGGGGGAAAACCCTAGCTAGGTTTAGGCTAGAAACCCCAATTCCATAGCCTTGAGTGTTTGATCTAAGGAACCCACTCTACATCGAGCTACAATTCCTTGCGAAAGTCGGGAATCAAGGCTTGAGATTGGCAAAGTAGCGAAAGTGAACATGTGTCAATCTCAAGACCTTGCTTCGAAGGGGATTTCCCCATGGATCGAGGTGTAGATGTGGTTGGAACGAGGGCGAAAGCACTCGATCCTAGTCCGATCATCACTCATTGCCTGAATTGGGGTGGAAAAGCCTTAATCTACTAGGGAAGGAACCCAAAAGCCCAAGATCTACTTTTAAAATCTTTGAGTTCGACATCCCCAGCTACCTCGGGCCCGACTTACCTAGTGTCGGTCCCGACTTCCTCTTGTCGCCAACCTCGGGCCTGACGTGACCTCAGTGTCGGTCCCGACTGTTTTCTTTATTTTCCTTTGTTTTATGCTCTCCTTTCTAGCTTCCTAGTATCTAGGCACATCGATCGAGTAGACTTTCCGAGTGTTCGACACCCACCACGTACTACAACGGGGTCGGGTTATAAATTGTATCTCTTGACCCTCGCATCCGAGAGGGCGATCAAAAGAATGGCGCCGTTGCCGGGGAAGTCTAAGTGCATTGAGTGCCAATTAGGTTAGTTTCTTGTGTCTTGGTAGTGATTTGGGTGAGGGAATAGCCCAAACCCTTTGTTTGTTTTTGATTTGTTTTGGTTTGTGTTTTTGTTTCATAGGTGTATGACTAGCTCGTTCCTCCCGAGGAACACTTGAGCTTGAGTTTGTGAGTGATCCGGAAAGTATTCTCAAGGAAGCTCGAAGAAGGAAAAGGATGGAGAATCAAGGTCTCCATGTTGATGAGGAGTTGGCTCAACTTAGGGCCGAAATGGCTAGATTGCAACTTGAGAGGGACAATCAAGAGGAGGTGGCAAGAAGAGAACGGGAGCAACGGATGAGAGCCGAGGCTCAACTCAACGCTCTACCCCGGAATGCACGCCAATACATGCATCCGGAGTTGAGGGTACCCGAGCCGGCTATTGTGCTTCCCGAGGTTGCCAAGAATTTTGAGATCAAGACGCAATTCATCTCCCTCATCAAGCGAGATCAATTCGAGGGCCGTCCACATGAATGTCCCATAGAGCACGTCAAACGCTTTGTGGACATGTGTGAGACGATCTCTACCGACGAGGAGACATTGGAGTATGTGCTTCTAAAGGCGTTCAAATGGTCACTTGGGGGCAAGGCCACACATTGGCTCGAGAGCCAAGCTCCTAGGTCAATCACAACTTGGAAGACACTCTATGATGCCTTCTTGATGAAGTTCTTCCCGCCCTCAAAGACAACCGAGTTGAGAAGAAAGATTGCAAGTTTTCAACAAGGTCCGAATGAGCCTCTCTTCGAAGCATGGGACCGTTTCAAGGAGATGTTGCGCCAATTTCCTACTCATGGCCAACAACCATATGTGCTTCAAGACATCTTTTTCCAAGGCATCAATCCGGTAACGAAGGACAAGCTCAATCTCCACACCGATTGTGGGTTCATAGACTTGACACCGGATCAAGCTTGGGAGCTACTTGACAAGCTATCCGATTATGAGGCCATGTATGGGGTGAGTCAAGCTAGCAAGGAGGTGAAGGTTCAAGGTGAAGGTGCAAGGAAGTTATATGATCCAAAGGGAGAAGACATTGATAGGGATGTGAAGCTCCAATTCCTTGAAGGTGAAGTGAGCAAGCTTAAGAGGCAAGTCCACTACTACAACCAAAATGCTAGAGCTTGTGAGGAGTGTGGATCCTTTGCACATGCTACACAAGTTTGTCCGAATGAGAGCCAAGTGCGCTTGGCCGAGCGAATTTAGGAGGCAAACTATGTTCGAGGAAATTTCGGTGGAAGAGGCAACTTCAACAATGGTGGCAACGGCCGGTGGAACAACGGTCAAGCTCAAAGCTACAACAATAACTTCAACCAAAACGAGCCAAGGGCGCCACCACCACCATATAGACCACCGGGATTCAATGAGTTACAAACATTTGCTCAAGAAATGAGAGATGGGTTCAAGGAGATGAGGACCCAATTCAATGAGTTTGGTGCATGGAGGAGGCAAGTCGACAATCAATTTGCTCAAATTGCGACTCAAGCCCCGAGAGAGAATGGGAGACTTCCGGGCCGACCCGAGGAGAATCCTCGAGCTCAAAACAATCAAAATGAAGTCCGGGAAATTGGATTGAGAAGTGGCCGAAACCTACCCGAGCCACACATGCCTAAGAAGAGTGAAGAGAGTCGGACCAACTTACCCAGCAAGTCGGGTCCGACGTTCCCCGAAGTTGACCCAGCAAGAAGATCGACTCCTTCACCACAGACCGAGGTTGAGAGCGACTCGGGACCGACGTACACAGACCTCGATCCAACTCCTTTGCCCAGGACCGAGATTCACAACATCGGGCCCGACATGGTGCCCAAGTCGGTCCATTCAGAAAATGTTGCAATTGAAGTAGGGAACTCCAAAGAGGTTGATCCAAGCAAGATTCAAGGTGCAACAATTCTTCCATATCCCTCGAAGAAGCCAAAAGATGTTGTTGAGAACAAGTTCAAGAGGTTTCTCAAACTCTTGCAAGGCTTGAACATCTCCATCCCGTTCACCGACGCATTGAGTGAGATGCCATCTTATGCCAAGTTTTTAAAGGAGATTTTGAGCAAGAAGAGGTCCATAGTGGAAATGCAAGATGAAGTCAAGACCTTGGAGTTACCACAAAAGCTAGGAGATCCCGGTCGTTTTGCTATAACCATTGGTGTGGGGTCTCAAAATTTCCAAGCCTTGTGTGATCTTGGAGCAAGCACGAGCATCATTCCTTACACCATATGGAAATCCACATCTATGGGTCTCATAGCTCCGGTCAACATGAGGTTAACGATAGCGGATGGGTCGTCCATCGAACCAATTGGTATCGTCGAGGATTATCCCGTTTGCATTGAAGGCCACTATGTCCCAATCGACTTTGTTGTAGTAGACATGATAGAAGTGCCGGGTGAACCAATCATACTAGGGAGACCTTTCCTTTCCACGGTTGGGGCAATCATTGATGTAAAGAAGGGCCACTTGTCTCTTGACATTGGAGGAAGAGAAATTGAGTTTTTCTTTAGACCAACTTCAAAAGGGACCGTACATAAGGAAGCTAAGATGATCCAAGTTCCTCTTGGATTGCAATGGGAAGCCATTTCTAAAAACTCAAGGCCAAGGGAGCTTAGGTTGAAAGCCACCCCACCACCTAGAGAAATTGAGATAGAGCGCCAAGGTCTAGCCCTCAATATGATTGAGCATGAGCAATTGGAGGAAAGGATATCTTACTTGGAGGTGTTCAAGGCCGAGAAAGAAGAAGTTCAAGCACCACCGGAACCATCTCAAGAACTCAAGGAGCTTCCAAAAGATTTGAGGTACGCATTTCTTGGTCCCAACTCTTCTTTACCCGTAATCATAAATGCCAACTTGAATGATGAGGAGGAGTCTAAGTTGTTGAAGGTTCTAAGAAAACATAGAGGATCTTTAGGGTATTCACTAGAGGAACTACAGGGAATCTCTCCCTCAATTTGCATGCATAGGATTTATATGGAGGATAACCATAAACCCACTATTGAACCCCAAAGAAGATTAAATCCTAACATGAAAGAAGTGGTAAAGAGTGAAATACTTAGGATGTTGGATGCGGGAATTATCTTCCCAATTTCCGATAGCAAGTATGTGAGTCCCGTGCATGTAGTTCCTAAGAAAGGAGGTCTCACCGTTGTGCAAAATGAAAAGGGAGAAATGATACCTATGAGAACCACAACAAAATGGCGTATGTGTATTGATTACCGTAAGCTTAATACCGGCACTCGCAAAGACCATTTTCCTCTTCCTTTCATAGACCAAGTCCTAGAGAGATTAGCACAACATGAATATTTTTGCTACCTTGACGGGTATAGCGGGTTTTGGCAAATCCCTATTCATCCCGATGATCAAGAGAAGACGACATTCACATGTCCTTATGGGGCTTTTGCCTATAGACGCATGCCTTTTGGTTTATGTAATGCGCCGACAACATTTCAAAGATGCATGATGTCCTTCTTCTCCGATATGGTTGAGGATATAGTAGAAGTGTTTTTGGATGATTTCTCCGTCTACGGATCCTCATTTGATGTTTGCTTAGCTAACTTAGACAAGGTTTTGACTAGATGTGAGGAGACTAGCTTGGTGCTTAATTGGGAAAAATGCCACTTTATGGTGAAGGAGGGCATAGTACTAGGACACCTAGTTTCTAGTAGGGGGATAGAGGTAGATAGAGCTAAAGTTGAAATAATTGAAAAACTACCTCCCCCCTCTTGTGTTCGTGATGTTAGGAGTTTCTTAGGTCATGCAGGATTTTATAGACGGTTCATCAAGGATTTTTCTAAAATTGCAAAACCATTGTCTAACCTCTTGATGAAGGATGTGCCCTTTGTATTTTCCGAGGATTGCATGAGTTCTTTTTGTAGGTTGAGAGATGCCTTGATCTCGGCTCCAATAATGGCGGCACCCGATTGGAATCTTCCATTCGAGGTGATGTGTGATGCTAGTGATTTCGCCGTAGGGGCCGTCCTTGGGCAAAGGAAGGATGGAAATTTGCATGCCATTTACTACACAAGCAAAACTTTGGATGAAACTCAGTGCAATTACACAACAACGGAGAAAGAGTTTCTTGCGATAGTGTTTGCATTTGAGAAATTCCGTTCATATCTTGTGGGATCAAAGGTGGTAGTCTTCACAGACCATGTGGCAATCAAATACCTCATGAAGAAGAAAGATGCAAAGCCGAGGCTTCTAAGGTGGATGCTCCTTCTCCAAGAGTTTGACCATGAGATCAAGGACAAAACCGGTGCGAAAAATGTGGTAGCGGATCATCTATCCCGTTTGCCCATCGAGTACATGTTGGAAATGGAGGATGGTATGACTATAGATGATTCAAGAGCAGATGAAGTTCTCATGAGCGGAAGGGAGGAAAGGAAGGGTGGATCGACGAACCAAGTACGTCGGGCCCGAGGTTCAGAACATCGGACCGAAGGCAAGGCAAGTGCGAGTGAGTCGGGACTGAGGACTTCAACATCGGGCCCAAGGCAGCTGTGTGTCTGCGAATCTGGACCGGCGTCCAACCATGTCGGGCCCGGTATACTTCAATGTCGGTCCGTGGAAGAAAGTAAGTTTCCTAGCTCGATTTCCATTCCTTCTCGTTCTCAATTGATTGATTCTTTCTCTCCCACTGGCCTTCTTTCGATTTGTGCCGTAAGACGAGGGGTCTCCCCTTGGTTTGCGGATTTTGCTAACTTTGCCGTAGGGGGAGTGATCCCACCAAATTTGTCTTATCAAGCTAGGAAGAAATTCTTACATGATGCTAGACAATACTTTTGGGATGATCCATATCTCTACAAGGAAGGGCGTGATCAAATCTATAGACGGTGTGTGTCAAGTGAAGAGGTTGAGAGCATAATTCACCATTGCCACTCCTTGCCTACGGGAGGTCACGCTAAGAGTTCCAAAACCACCTCAAAAATTCTTCAATGTGGTTATTATTGGCCAACCATGTTCAAGGATGTGCATGATTATGTGAGGAAGTGTGAGGAGTGCCAAAGAGAGGGGAACCTATCAAGGAGGAATGAGACTCCTCAAACTGGCATTCTAGAAGTTGAGTTATTTGATGTATGGGGTATTGACTTCATGGGACCATTTCCCACATCGGGGCCTTACAAGTACATCTTGGTAGCCGTGGACTATGTTTCAAAATGGGTGGAGGCCATACCAACAAGAACCAATGATGCTAAGGTGGTGATGAAGTTTTTGAAAAGCAACATTTTTGCAAGGTTTGGTGTGCCTAGGGTTATCATAAGTGATGGCGGACCTCATTTCATTGAGAGGTGCTTCGAAAATGTGTTGATTAAGTATGGGGTGTCTCATCGAGTTGCTACTCCTTATCATCCTCAAACAAGCGGGCAAGTCGAGGTGTCAAACCGTCAAATCAAGGCTATCTTGGAGAAGACCGTATCTCGATCAAGGAAAGATTGGGCCTCTAAGCTCGATGATGCACTTTGGGCTTATAGAACCGCCTTCAAGACACCTTTGGGAACTACACCCTTCAATCTAGTTTATGGCAAGGCATGTCATCTTCCGGTAGAGCTTGAGCACAAGGCGAAATGGGCACTCAAAGAGATGAATTGGGATATCAACTTGGCCGGTGAGAAAAGGTTTCTAGAACTTCATGAGTTGGGGGAATTGAGGTTGAAGGCCTATGAGAACTCCAAGCTGTACAAAGAGAAGACCAAGAAGTGGCATGATAGGAAGTTAATTCCAAAGACCTATCAAACCGTTGACAAGGTTCTCCTTTTCAATTCAAGGCTTAAACTTTTCCCCGGGAAGTTAAGGACTAGGTGGAGCGGACCATTTGTGGTCCACCGTATCTATGCTCATGGTGCGGTGGACTTGGTTGATGAACAAGGACATATTTTCAAAGTGAATGGTCATCGAGTGAAGAAGTTCTATGACAAGGACGGTCCAAACGAAGAAGTTAGAGCCTCATGGGCTCTCGTCCTCGCCGATTGATCCTATACATGCCATTGAAGAATAAGAAATTGTGAGCTTTTCATACTCTTCTCTCTTGCTTTTAAGTTTTGATTTCCTTGTTTGATGGGGACATCAAAAATTTTAAGTATGGGGTGGGGTAAGTGTGTTCATGATTTCACTTGTTTATGTTTGTTTGTTATTTTGAGGATATTTAGTTTGTGTTCCTAGTTTGTATTTGGGATGTTTGCTTATTGGTTAGTGGTTTGAGGAAAGACGTGGATGATTAATTTGGTCTAGAATGGATGAGTTTTTGGTTTTAGAGAAATTTTTGCAAAAAAATCCATAAAAAAATTGAAAAAATTGTGTTAAAAACAACAAAAAGATTTTGTGTTTTGTAGGTTTTGGACTAGAAATTCCCATCTTAGATTGCCAAAATAAAAGCTAATGATGATGTGAGCATGTAAATTCCTTTGCATATTTTTGGATAGTTTAGCCTCTAAAAATGATGTTGCTTTTGATATGATCATGATACCTTGCTTGTTTTATTGAGCATGTGAGTTCTAGGATGAGTTCTTATGCAACTAAGTATGAGTGACCCTTGTGAGATTGATTTTTGGCCATTTTAGGGATGCTTGATCATATTTGCATATCCCTCATTTTTCTTGTGTGATTAGCTCATTCATTCTTAGTAAAACTTGCTATTGCGGTGTTTATCTGTTTTCCAAGACCGTCATGAGAATTGTCCTAGCATGGTCACATTGATTTTGAACTTTATTCTTCTAGTCACATAAATGTTCCATATCCTACCATGAAGTTAATCCTTTGATTGTAGCCCCGTTCTAGCCTAAGCCTTTGTTTGAAACTCCTCAAAAATATTATTCCTAGCCTTATATGACTTGACCCTTATGGGATTGGACTTTAGAAGAGAGGTTGGGATTGTATTTGAAGAGTTGAGATTCTCTTGGGTTTAAGGGCAAGGAATGGTGTTATGAATCATGTGGGTAGTGCATCTTTGTTGTACAAAATGAAAAAAAAAAAAAGAAAAGGAAGAAAGAAAATGTTCGAAATGTAAAGTGGAATAAAGCAAAGAGCTTAAGTGAAGAAAATGGTCCGACCGAGTTACAAGCAACATCGGGCCCGATGTCATAAGAAAGTCGGTCCAAATGTAGAAAGTGTTGAAAATCCAACAAAAAGCATAAGAGCAAAGATGAAGTGGAATGTTAAGTGAAATTTTGGGTTGAAAGGAAAATGTTAAGTCTTTTGGGTGAGTGTGAAAGTAATTGTGGGATTTGGTGAAATTGGTGAGAGTTTAGGTTGTTCAATCCCCATTATAAGCACCACAAGACCAAATAATTCCCACCTTGAGAAATACCAAAAGCCCCATTACAACCCGGCCGAATGGAACCTCTTTGAGGACCTCCATTGAGCCAAGTTCGAAATTCTTTGTGTACTTTGCATTAGGCATCTCTAGGTGGAGGAATTGGTGATATTAGCTTCAATAGTAAAGTCCTTACTTGCATGATTTTTGAGCTTCAGTGTTCATTGCTAAACCCAAACACATGATGAGTGATACACATTCACATATCCCTAAAGTGAGGCTTAGTTGCATTGACTTTATTCCTTGGAACACTTAATCACGTGTGATGATGTAATCTTGCTTGAATATCGATCACTTGTGCTTAAAATGTGTTTTCATACGAGGCTTTACTTGAAGATTATGTTTCAGTCTTGCTTACATTGTTATTGCTTGAGGACAAGCAAGTTTAAGTATGGGGTATTTTGATGTCTCTCTATTTGGTGGTGTTTTCATATGTGATTTCCTTTGTAAATATGTTTCTTTTTCCCCTTTTCTTGTGCGTTTTGTTCCTTTTTAGCTTAGTTCCCGTATTTCTATGAGATTCGGAGACTACGCACCTTTTATGTGTTTTGTAGGTAATTTGGCATGAATCGAGGATCAATTTGAAGGAGGGTCGAGACGTGGAGCAAAGGCCGAGCTAAAGCGGGAAAGAGAGAAGCGAGCCATGAAGAAGAACAAGAGAAGCCAACTAAGAAGAAGGTGGAACGAGGTCAGGACCGAGATGCAACAACGTCGGGCCCGACTTTGAAGTTTCCAACCTCGGACCGAGTTGCACAGTACCTCGGGCCCGAGGTTCCTTCGTGTCGGGCCGAGTCGGTCACCGGACTACTTGGGCTCCAAGGCACGAATTTGTGAACTTCCACTTTTGCCCCTCATCTAATCTATAAAAGGCCCTCTTGTCTTCTAAGAAAGGGTTCCCTCACACACACAAGAAAAGGGGGGTTCCAAGGGAGCCAAGAGGATACTTGGAGAGCAAGGAGGAAGGAGAAGAGGAGGAAGAGAGAGAGAATCGGCCAAGGAGGAGGAAGACTTGAGAGGTTTTGTTGATTGTTTAGCTTTGATTTGCTTTGATCTTGTGGATTGGAAAACCCTTGATTTGTATTTGTGGATTGCTTTGGATTTAAATGAACCCTTGCTTTGTTTTGAGATTGATTATGATGATTGATTTCTCTTTTGATTTGATTGCTTTCTTTGCTTGTCACATGGAGTAGATCTCCTTGATCTTGGGTTATGGGGGAAAACCCTAGCTAGGTTTAGGCTAGAAACCCCAATTCCATAGCCTTGAGTGTTTGATCTAAGGAACCCACTCTACATCGAGCTACAATTCCTTGCGAAAGTCGGGAATCAAGGCTTGAGATTGGCAAAGTAGCGAAAGTGAACATGTGTTAATCTCAAGACCTTGCTTCGAAGGGGATTTCCCCATGGATCGAGGTGTAGATGTGGTTGGAACGAGGGCGAAAGCACTCGATCCTAGTCCGATCATCACTCATTGCCTGAATTGGGGTGGAAAAGCCTTAATCTACTAGGGAAGGAACCCAAAAGCCCAAGATCTACTTTTAAAATCTTTGAGTTCGACATCCCCAGCTACCTCGGGCCCGACTTACCTAGTGTCGGTCCCGACTTCCTCTTGTCGCCAACCTCGGGCCCGACGTGACCTCAGTGTCGGTCCCGACTGTTTTCTTTATTTTCCTTTGTTTTATGCTCTCCTTTCTAGCTTCCTAGTATCTAGGCACATCGATCGAGTAGACTTCCCGAGTGTTCGACACCCACCACGTACTACAACGGGGTCGGGTTATAAATTGTATCTCTTGACCCTCGCTTCCGAGAGGGCGATCAGATATCTTTCTCAAAGCCAAAATATTTCCTTTTCTAAACCCAATCTTATACGAGGTTTTGAAAACCAAGCTTTCAACATAAGCTTCTATAAGACCTAATTCTTCAAAATAATATATATAAATAAAAAAATATATGTGAACTTGTCTTTCCATAAACTCAAGTCAAGAGTTGTGTGCTCCTAAAATTTAGAAATTTTAAGTTCTCCTTATGAGATTTAAAATTTCGAAAGTATCTACCAAAAAGAGATCAAGCCTAAAAAGTTTAAAAGGAGTCTTAAAAAGTTTAAAATTTAGAAATTTTAAGTTCTCCTAAAAATATATGGTTTTGCTTCTCAATTTTTTTTGTTGATAATAAAAGGAGTTTTATAATAATTATAAATCCTCAAATTACTTTAAAAATATAAAGGTCTTAGACCTAAAAAGTTTTGTTTAAAATTCTAAGTACTTCCTTCAACAACATCCTTCTTCAAGTATAGAATTACGTATATTCTATATTAGTGCTTATCCGTTACCCATGTACAGAAAATGGTCTAACGAGAGACCAAGCCTTACTCATCAAGCATTCAAGGAAGTCATGCCCATCCTCATTCCCTTTCGCTTACGGTTTCACCTCTCCTTATGTCTTCAAGCTGCCAAATTTGTTGAGTCGGTGACCCACGGGTTGAATGAAAACCCCGAAGAGGACACTAGGAGGGCTTAGCCAACCCAAGACCTAATGTGGCTCGATTAGACCTTGATCAAGAAAAAGGTTATCGAGGGTTGTTTGGAAGGACAACTATAATATCGCTATGAATGAGAGGTCAAGAATTCTAACAGGGAGAAATGTGTTCCTCCAAAGTACCTACAAGTGAAAAGTTAACTTGCTCGCTCAATATAGAGAATCTGGGTAAGATATCCTTTCTTCGTTGTCAAAGTAAGAACCAACCATCGATAAGGCTACTATGTTTGTGAAAGACATATCATGGATATGTGTCACGAAGGGATTTGATTGGCCTACCTACCCTAGAACCTGCTTCTTGTGTACCGTTTCGTTGTTCAATGCGTGACTCCAAGTAGTCCACTTATGTAGACTACCACCTCTTTCGGAAATCCTAAAAATGGTTGGACCGATTGTAAGGTTGTTTCTATCCCTTGTACTTTGTGCAACCATTTCTTTTCGGAAGAAATTGAAAATTGTTGCATGAACCTTATTAGCATGTCAATAGGATATTTTGACTTCCTTTCATCTTGCCTTATACAAATATTGATTAATTGGGAAATAGGATATTCGACTTTTCAGATGGTTACCACTCGAGGGAATAACTATAGGAACAATCATAACAATGCCCCGGTTGGGGGTGGAATCCAGAATCAGAGATCCGCAAGGAGACAATCTTATGCCTAGTTCAGAACAACCTATAGCCCTCAATGATGCCACCGTTGTAGCTTTTAAGAGCATGATTCAACAAATGGTGCGTGAAGCTATGTCCGAGGTCATTACTATTCAACCAAATATTGTTGAGATAGATTGAGGACAGAAGGGTCAATGCTATCGGTGACCGAGCAGATGGGTCAAGCTTCACAAGCGCATTAAAAACCTTCAATGCAATGAAACCTAGTACTTATGATGGCACTAGAGGAACCGCTAGCATCCAATATTGGTTCTCTCATGTAGAGAGATTGTTGAGAAATGTGCATTTCTCTGAAGCTGATAAAGTGCATATAGCTTCCCTAAAGCTTAGGGGAGAAATTAGTAAATGGTGGGGAAGTTCGAAGTTGATAGAACATCCCGAGTTGAAATGGGAAATGTTCAAAGAAAAGATGATAAACCATTTCTTCTTACCTGCCATGAAAAACGAGAAATTGGATGAGTTGTTCGCTCCAAAATTGAAAGGCCTAAACGTGTTGGAACGTGCGAACAAGTTCAACCATCTGCTTCAATTATTGAGCTCGAGATCTCCAATGAAGCGCAGAAAATCCGCTGCTTCTATTAATGGATGCGGGATGCCATCAAGCCGTGGATAAGGAACCACCACTTTTTGACATTGGATGAGTATGTCGATGTTGCATACATGATAGAATCCACTCTTAGTGAATCCGAGCAGAAAAAGGGTGACGAAGGAAAATCGCATCAACAGAATCAAGGTGGATATCCAAGAGGCCAGCGTCCACACAGAAGTCAAGATGGTCAAAAAGGGGAAATCTGAGCCAAACATGACCAATGCTTCAAAAGCGTATAAAACACCAAAAGTTCTGATAATTTGCTACTACTATGGTGAGTAGGGGCATGTTAACCGACATTGCATAAAACCCAAGAAGACATGCTTTACCCATAGAAAGGAAGGGCATTTTCATTCCCATTGCTGACTGAACAAGAATGTTTTGAGTCAGCTTAGGTCAGTCCCAACTTCTCAAAACAACCAAGCCTTGAATAGAGTTGTAGGGACAACTTCTATTTAGTCTATAGCTTAGAATAAGGGCAAGGGACCGACAACCGCTCAAAGTCAAGGGTAACAACTCTATGAAAGCACCGTAACGATAAGCTCTTCTTGTTAGATCCTCCATAAGAATAAATAGTTTTCCCCTTTTCCCGAAGTTGTCGTACTTATAGCCCATATCGGTTCGCTTTCAAAGCACTTTTGTATCCTCGTAGTAGTTGGAAAACTCGAATCGTAACTCTGACCATATTTCCTCGTAAGAATGTCATATTCTAGATTTTATATTATGATTATGGATTATCACATTATGACTTGGCGCGTCAAACCAAAATCGCGTATTAATGTTTGATCCCTTCTAAGAGAGTGTTTCAAGCCAATTCATGACTTGACTATACAAAATGGTCGTTGCTATTGCGATTTTCAAACCGAATTTTTCCTTCTATCATAATGAATTTATAAGGTTTTACGAATTAAGGTTTTTCTCAATATAGATTCATGGTGGTGAATGAAATGTGTTTTATATCCCATCTTGATCACGTGGTTGAGATAGGATTACAAGTTTCGTTCCTGTGAATATATATATATATATATATATATATATATATATATATATATATATTAAAGGGTCATGTTGGAGGTAGTTTCCCTGATGTTGATCACATTGGTGAAATAAAACCACTTATTTCCTTGGATTCATGCTTTACTATGAAAAACTATTTTCTTATAAGAACAACACTTACTATGAAAGTATACACGAATCGCTTTTTGTTGGTTAATATGTTAGGGTAAGATATCTTAAATATGCTTATCCCTTTTTCTACAATATAACCATCACTTATTCTGTCAGTAACTTCATTAGAAGTTCGAAAATGGAATACTCCTTTTCAAGATATGATACCCACATCATTAGAACGTTAATCCCATCCCGAATTCAAAATGTAGATTCGTCTTAAGAGAATTCTACTGCAATAACTTTGCTCTTGGAATATAGAACATAATAGTTGTTTTCCCATTCAATCTTACGGAACCCTTTGACGCTCATTTCAACTAACATGCTTATTCTATAAGCAATTTAGCCTGTTATGTTCGGAAAGAATGACACAGAATTCTCGTAGGTTTGACATGAATTGGTGGATGAGACCCCTTGACGAACCAAGCCCTCAATTTGTGAGTGACATGGTTTGGATATAGCTCACACCCAACGTTCAATAAACAAGACGAGTTTCCTCGAACCTTCTAAAAGAAAGAGTGTCTTTTTTTCCAACTATCGCGACAACGTTTCAACAAAGTTAGTGAGTAATGTATGGATGCACTACATTTAAACACCGCTGGTATATCGATTGCTCCAAGTCAACCACAAATTTTGCCAATTTAAAGCAAAGGAGTGCCAAGTCCTAAAAAAGATAGGAACTAAACATGAGACAGAGAAGATGGTTGGAATTGATCAAGGACACGAAATCAAATTGCTTTGTCACCCAGGAAAGTCCAATATCGTAGTTAATGCCCTGAATCGAAACACACCTCCAGATAATTTGATCGCCATGCTCACGGTCCAAACAAATTCGCAACAAGAACTAATCAGAGAAGGGATAGAAGTTTGGTTTGGAAGACAACAATGTAGTTTAAACACCTTGGAAATCCACCCTGACTTTTTGGACCAGATTAAAGAGAAACAAGATGAAGATGTCATCCTTATTAAGATTAGCGGAGAGGTGTAGGAGGGCAAAGCCCATGGATTCATCATCCAAGATGATGGGTCACTTTGGTTACAAAATCGAATATGCGTACCCGCCAAGGATGAGATTCGAAAGATCATCCTAGAAAGAAGCACACTCTTTTGCGTATTCAGTCCACCTTGGAGCCAGTAAGAGGAACAAAGATTTAAGTAGGAACTTCTAGTGGCCAAACATGAAGTAGGAGGTGGTAGAATTCATTTCAGGATGTTTTGTTTGTCAGAAGGTGAAGATTGAGCATAAAAGGTCGAGCAAGTGGGATGCTGCAATCTCTACTAGTGCTAGAATGGAAGTGGGAACACATTGCTACGGATTTCATCATCGGACTGCCAAAGACTTAGGGGTAGAAAAATTGCTATCTAGGTTATTCTTGATCGACTCACCAAGAGTGTCCACTTTATTCCAATCAAGAAAAAGTGGGGAGTCCAAAAGCTAGTTGAACTTTTCATCCATGAGGTAGTTCATCTCCATGGTGCTCGGAAGACTATCATCTCTGTCGTTTCATGTCAAACTTCCACAAAGAGTTGGACACAGCTATGGGTACCGAACTGAAATTCAGTACCGCTTTTCATCCTCAAATCGATGGTCAGTCCAAAAGGACTATTCAAACCTGTAAGGATGCTACGAGCCTATTTGTTGGACCGTACAAGAAGTTGGGATGTTAGCTTGAGTTTTATAGAGTTCACTTCTAACAATATCTGGCACTCGACAATAAACATTGCTCCTTTTGTAGCTCTTTATGGTCGTAATTGTCGTTCGCTGATCTGTTGGGACGACAATGCTGACAAGAACCTTCTAGGCCCCAAACTAGTCGAAAGGACCACCGCTGACATTGCCCTAATTTGACATAGAATGTTGATTGCTCAGATTAGGCAAAAATCTTACGCCAACTTGAAACGGAGAAACATTGAGTTCCATGTCGGTGAAAATGTCTTCGTCAAAGTATCTCCCTTGAAAGATGTGTTCCATTTTGGATAATGAGGAAAGCTCAATCCTCGTTATTTGGGACCTTCGAAATACTAGAAAGGGTAGGCAAGCTAGCCTATCGTCTCGGGCTACGGGCGTCAACACACCCAATCCACAACGTCTTTCATGTGTCGTTTCTAAGACAATATGTACATGATGAATCCCACGTACTCAAATACGATGATGTGGAAATTCAATCAAATGGCACATATGACGAACGACAAGTGAAGATCATGGAACGCCGGGTAAAGAAGCTTCGCAACAAGGAAGTGCCCTTGGTCAGGGTACTTTGGTCAAATGATGGCGAAGAAGGGGAAACTTGGGAAAATTGGGAAACAGAACAAGATGTGCAAAAACGTTTTCTCGAGTTGTTGTCATCTTAGGTAATGAACGAAACGTTTTTTAAGGGGGTACTAGAACTTTTGTTTCCTTGTAAGCGCAAAGGACGAATTTTACATGAAATCACACTTTTTTTGTTGCCTCCCTAGAATTGTCATAGCTTCAGGGACAAAACTATCTTTAATGGGTTACTATTGTAATAACCGCTATTTTTATTAAAGAATTATGAAATTATGTATCTTATTAAAAATAATAAAGTTTAAGTTAAATATTAAAGAAATTACTATTGTAATAACCATTTAAAAACTAACAAAATTAAGTTAAATATTACAGCGGAAAAACAAGTAAAAGGTCTTATACAAACTTTAACTTAAAAAGAATAAATAAATAGAAAAACCTTCTATTTGAACAAAGTTTTTAAAAAGACTTTCTTTATGTTCTTAACTTCTTTCCCAATTCGCTTTGCAGCACTTAACCAAGAACTTCACTTAAGTATAGCCATTGGAAACCTTTCTTCAACATTTGAAGCTTCAAACCTCTGGATCTACCTCTTGAATCAACTTCCAAGAAGAACCTGATGTGTCGTGTACCAACGGTGGACACCAGCCGACCATATAAAAGAAAAGAAGATGGACGGGTTAGTCTAATGAAAGACTAAGCAAGTGGAGAAACTAACTTGGTTCTTATGGTTGTAACTAAACATACTGACATCAAAATCCGATTAGACTCGGATTATGATCCAACAGTTAGTAGTCTTATAGAGAATAAGAAGGAGACTTTCATAATCAAGAGGGAGAACACCACAACTTGTGGTTCCTTTAAGAAGCATAAACGAACGGAAACTTATACTAGCCATACAACATTCATAAACGTCTTCAACGACTAATCAACTTAACTTAATCAGAGTTTGATTAAGAATCATTCTTAATCAGGAGCAAGAATGGTTATCAAAAGAACTAACCATTCAATTTCATTAACGTGCCTATTACACTCTCTTCACTTTATGATTTTAACATTACACATTCATTTTAATAACTTTTAATCGACCCAAACTGCTGCCGATAAATTCCTTGTAACTGATGTCGTCAAGGTGAGAGGGCCTATTTCATCCGTGACCACTTGACCCACATCAGTTCCTTTTGCACTTAGCTAGAGTGCACCATTGTCCTCCTTCAACGTGAAGCGAGACATGAGTCATGACTCCAATATTGGGATCCGCTAGCAAGCTACGCCCCCCAATACAGACTTATTATAAAGAAGTCATTGGAGACTCGGCTCCTACCCCTAGGCTACCTATTTTACAACAATGTTTCAGCATAGGACCACGAATGATATGTTTTCGAGTCTAAACTCCCATCTCTAACTATCTTACTTCACAACCATGTCTCAGCATGAGACAGTCAAACACACAAGGCCACACAACAGTCCTAAGTTCAGTTATAGCGCAAAAACTGAAATCACGACATGGTCTTATTTCTCACAAAATAACAGCCTATCAAACTTTATTCAACACACAAATTATTCCCAACATGAAGATAAAATGGAATTCAATTCCTCATTAATAACAATAACGCAAGAGAGAATCGTACACTTGCCTTAGAAAGCGGGCTCAATGTTCTTAGAGATTCCAACAGTAATCTTTATCATCCTTCTGCCACATATAACAAAAGAATTTCTCAACAACGAGCTCATGGATACACTTCTTATTTGTATACTCATCTCCTACAACTTCCTAATCGATAAACAATTTGATTTCGTATATCGACTTATAACAAATCCTTAGCTATCAGGCTTTAAGGAGCCATCTTGGCGAAATTATAACTAATTATTCGCTTCACTTTTGAAACAACTTTATAAACAAAAAGTGTTCATCAGTAACAGTTCCTTAAGGTGACCAAAACTCGGATTCTATGGATTAATAACGAATCACGAGTAATTATCCGAAGTCCTTTACCTGCCAATCGGTGTCAAAACTTGTATTCGCTATAACTAAAGATCCTAACGTCCTTTTCTCAAGCGGTTTGAACCTGTGGGACCGTAATAACGTTAAGATTATAAAAACCATAAATTTGATTAGCAAATCGGAACCGAAAGGTCCTAACGGTGGCTCCACAACCAAACCGCTAATTAATTTCGATCGTAATTACCTTCACTTGAACCTATAGCTCGTATGGCTCAATAGTGGCTCGATCCCCGAGCCCGAGGGTGGCTGAGTGTTTCCCGGTGGTGGCCGTCGTGGTGGGTGATGGTCGGAGCAGCGGGTGATCGCCGGCGACAACGATTCGAAATCTTCCTTCTTCCCGAGTCCGTTGTCGTCCTGATTCTCTCGCTGGTTCTGTTTCCTTTTTACAACAGCAACTAGCCCAAAACATAGAGAGGAAGAAGAGAAGGCGGAGAAATGGGTGGTGGACGGGGCAGAGAAGGTGGAGAAGAAGGAGGTAGCCAGCGGTGAAGAAATTGGGCAACCGAGTCCGTCGTTCTTCGATCCCGCTCAATTCTCCTCCTCTGTTTCTTTTTTTCTTGTTTGAGCCCTTTCCTCAATCTTTCTCTCTGGTTCCTTCCTTATTAAGGCAAAGAAGAGGCGGTTTATAAAAGCAAAACCCGTCTCGAAACGGGATTCGCGTAAAAGCGGTAAAATTATGTACCTCGGGTGGAAAAACTTACTAAATACAAAACGTCCCGTAAATTATGTAGACCAATAAAACCAATTTTCCATGATTTTATCACTCTACCTTCAATTTTTAAGGCTTCCGTTTCGTATTTTAAATCCTTTACATTACATAATTAAAAGGACGGCTTATTCAATAAATATTCTTTTTCCACTGAAAAATCCTAGAATTCATACCAATCCAAAAAATCATTTCTTTATGATTTTAGGATATTACCAACAATTTTCTAGGATTTAAATTCCAACAAAATATTGGATTTAGCGTTAAAAACGAACAAAGAGGTTAAAAGGATCCGAGTAAAATTCAAAAAATATCCTTAAAAACCACAGTTATTACACTAAAAACTTAGCCTAAAAATAAAGAAATTTTTATAAGAATAATTTTATTCAATAAAATTCAAAATTTCAAAATTTCAGGTTTAAAAGAGAAATTGGAAAAAAAGGGGAGTGTTGGGCAAGAGCAAAAATAAACGGGGAAAATGCAAGAGATCATGCTCGAACCAAAGACAACGCCCCAAGCTTCTCACACGCCCCCTTTATATCACTATGCTAAACGTAATATCTGCTTCGTAAGGAATGCATTTTAAATTTAAACCCATCTTCCTTGGCCTTTACCCCCATGTATGGCCGGTTGCACCTTTTGCCTAGCATCGAGCCCTTGTCCATCAGTTCTTTCCCTAGAGCTCGACTGCAACAACCGATTAGTCAGTTCACCATCTCCTTTCCATCACCTCTACCTCTTCCCCATGGAATTATGCCAATGGCCTACCCTTTAGATTTACTTATGAGCTTGTTTTCTTAAGCTTTCGATCTCTTGGTTATTTAAAGGAGGGTGGATAAGGGCTGGAGACACCATCTTTTCTCCGTCCTGATATTCGTCCCTAACCTCCTAAGCAAGAGGCTATATCCAATTTTTTTTTCAAGAATTCCAAATCTGATTTTTTTTCTTCAAAATCTCGTATTTTTTTCGCTTGCTGCTTCCATCAAAAACGACCCAACGCCGCCGATTGTACCACCTTCCATCATCGAGCTGCTCGCTAGGGACCAAGACGAAGCTACTATCGCTGCTGTTGAAGGAGCTACTGCTCGTTCCTGCAATGTTGTTGCTGTAATCGTTCCAACAGAAGGCATGAAGAAGAAGACAACTGATGGCTTGTGTAACACCCCTATTTTGCAACGATGGGTATTACCGCCAATGACATCGAATTTTACTGTCCAAAGTCACCCAAGGCTTTATAAGTTATTAAATATAAATAAAATGTGGAAATTTAACGATAATACATATTATAAAAGGTGCTTAAACACGAGACTTCAAGTGTTGTCATTACATCCTTAAACTTGTTTAAAAAAACAAGATACAAGAGAGTGAAGCATCGGAATTAACGAAACATTGTTTTTGTAAAGCGTAGGGAAACGAAAATACGAGAGAAAACACCTTCAAGAATGACCTAACCTTCCTTCCTTCAGCTCTTTTTTTTGTCTTTAAATCTTCGATTGAAGTTTCCTAGAGTCTGGCATTTATCGCGAAGGGCGAGAAATACCAGACAAAAATGCGGAAAACAAACGGAATTAGTCTAAGGAGACTAAGAAAGTGAGAATGGAAATTTTCGAGGGTAGTATGGTTACTTTATTATCTCATCAAGGAGATTAAGGGAAGAAGTACTTGAAAATTATAATCACTTTGTGGAGCTTATAAGGACGGAATTTAGTTGATCTCGAAAAGAGATAAACTTGGATTCTGAAAGAAGGAAACCACGAGATTGTAGTTCCTCTTAGAGTACAATTAATGCTGGGAACATTTTAGGCCACATCAATTTTCTAGAAAACCTCTCGCACCCTTTTCGGATCTAGAGTCGGGTCGGTCTTACACATGGTGCTAAACCGGCCAAGTTTTAATTCATTTTAATGTCGCACTAGCACTTATCTTTATTATGTGTCAATAGGTTTCATATTATATATAAATTTTAATGGTGTGGACGCTGTGAAAGAGCCGAGTCCACTTAAAGGAAATGAAGGAATTTCAGGTCTCTTTTATCTTGAATGTGCTAGCCTCTTTCATCCTAAGTGTGCATGCCTCTTTCATCATGAATGTGCAATATCGCCTATGTTAATCCATAACAAATCTCGTAAAGAGATTGAAACAAACAAGGCCACAAATCATCGGTCCTAAAGTTCATTACTAGCGTAGTACGAATCATAATAGCAATATGTCATTATTTCTAAGTAAATGAATAAACATAAGTTCATTTATTTTAACAAATATGTAGTTCTCAACATAGAAGAATTTCCTTAACGGGAACGAAATATATATATATATATATATATATATATATATAATGGTTATGGGGGAGAATATCCACTTGCCTTGAAATTTCCTTCGGGATATTACGGACTCCGAAAAAGGAAGTTTTTGGTGACATACGAAACTTTGACCTATTTAACCGAAAGGATGGAAGACAACACGTATTAAAATCCTTATTTTAATTTAGTTCTACCTTTCTCTTATTTTCCTCTTCTAAGAGAAGGTAAGCCAAACTAAATACTTAGTTTAAGAAAACTAAATACATATTAAAATTCTTTCATTATTATTTTAGGTGACACTTTGTTAGGATTTTATAACTTTAAAAATACTTAGTTTAAGAAAACTAATGCAAGGCTTTAATTAGTCTAATGAAAACCTTTTTAACCCACATGCAAATATATATGTATATTTAAAAAAGTTATATATATATGATTTGCATGCATCATTTTTATGTAAGATTACTTTATTAAAAAATATGCTTATAACCAATTTTCATACAAATCATGATTTACGTATAGAAAAATTCTAGGATTATCGTGCATGTGCATAAATACCTTATAAAAATACTTTTTATTCCCACATGCAATACTTTGAATGATTTACTATAACTTATGCTTAAAATATTTATATTTATTAAAAGGTATAGTAAAACACTATCTTAGTAATTATAGAACACATGCAAGATAAAATTTATTCTACAAACTCCATAAATTCAACATGCATAACTTATAGAATTTACTTAAGTATCTAGTTATTTTTATAAATTATTTTTGGTTCTTTAAAAGTCATAAACCATTTATTCAAGGCATAAGTAATTTATAATATTTCTTTAAAAAATACATGCAAGGCATAAGTAATCTAGTTGATAATATTTTATTCTTAAAAAGAAATTTCACAAATAAAAATTCATCTTAAAAATCACTTTAAGGTTTAACAAGACATGCAAGGGGATTTTATTCAATAAAAACCCTTTTAAGATTACATGCAAGAACATAAAAATTCATTTAAACATGTCTTCCTCTTATGAAGCTTTTCGTTGATCAAAGATTTAAATAAAAGCCATTTTAAACTTTACATGCAAGGTGATTTTATTTAATAAAAATCCATTTAAAGTTGCATGCAAGAGTATGTAAGATTTATTTAAGCATGTCTTTATATTTATAGACTTAGTTATTTTCAACAATCATATAAAATCAACCACTCATATGAAAAATGCATGAGGGTTTTCTTCATAAAAACTCCTTTAACAAGACATGCTAGAACACTTTCATCTTAATAGCTTTATAACTTATGTTTGTTAAGCTTATGCAGATTAAAATTTATCATAATATTCATTTCAAGGATCAAGAATGACATGCGTGAAGATTTTTATGCATGAAAGTTATATCTTAATAGTTATCAAAACAAAAGCCTTTATAAACTAAAGGATTTTTGTATAAAAGAAAAAGATTTTAGGCCCTTATAAATTAAATAAAAATCAGAATCTACAAGTTAAAAATCACCTTTAAAGTGTAGGATTTAGTACAACTTGTAGAAAATTTTTCTCTTTAACAAACTTTGCATGCATGTACAAATTGTGAAAGATATTCCAATTTTTTTATTAACTTTAATAATCTGATTTTTTTTTTGTAAAAATATGACCATCTACAAGAGTTTTAAAGGTTTGAAAACAAGCTCAAAATAATTTAAAAGGCCAAGAAAAATAACCCTTAAAAGTGTTGGATCTTAGGAGGAAATAAGCAAAGGGGGAAAAGGGGCGGCGGCTCAACCCTGGCGGCGACCTGGTGGCTATGGCGGCGGCCTGCTAGTGGTGGCTAGTAGTGGGGGTGTGGGGGTGGTGTGGTGGAAGAACCCAAAGAAGGTTTAAGTGGGAGAGAAATGACTAGGAAGGAGGAGAGAGCTAGAGAGCTTTTAAGTGAGCTCTCTCCCATGCCATTTACCCCTTTAAATAGAGAATAAGTTAGTGTAGTTTGTAGAGATTTGGAAATCTCTTCATAAGGGCCGTATTTGACTAACATAGAATAAAATACTAATATAAGTCAAGTTAGTGGATTGTAGGAGAATCTAATATTAATGAGGCAATCCACCTTAATGAGTGGAGGATCTCTACCAAGTTTTCCATGGATCTCCTTAATGATTGGTTTGACGCGTTTGTAAAACGAACCGAAAGTCGGTTTGAGAATCGCGTCAAAACGATCGAGTTTTACGAAAGAAAAATTCGTTAGCTACGAATTTATTAAGTTCCATTCTTAATAAATTCATCTATTCGAAAAAAAATTCATAATGATGTTATATTTTACTTATTTTAGTAAAATAAAATTTTGAAGTAAAAAGGCCCTTTTATAAGCTTATTTTATTTATTAAATAATTAATTGATGATTAAAATAAAAAAATTAATCATAAAAATAGCGGCTATTACAGCTTGGGCCTTTGCTGGTGGCAGGCTAGGAGAAGTGAAGGGATAGGCCCAATCCCATTATTAGGTTTGAAAGAACAACCCATTAATTTTTTGTTATCTTGTAAGAAGGAAAGAACAAAGGTTGTTTGGCCCATATTCTCGACCTAGCCAAAACTGGAGCCCAAATTCTTTTCCATCTCGTTTGTTATAATTTCTGACTCCTATTTAATTATTATTGCTTTTAAAATTTCGTTATAAATAATAATTATTTTAGAATTTTAATAAATAGTATCTGTAGGCTTTTATATTTTTTATTAAAATAAAATCCCAAGCATGCTCACCTAGAAAATTTATAACTTTATTAAATTATAAATGATTTCCTAAAATATTTATGAGAATAATATTATTAAGCATCTTTAGACTAAATTATTCAAGAGTAATAATTTAGCTAATTCCTCTACTAGTAAAAAGAGTTGTCATCGAAGTAAAGGATAAAAGCAAAATAATGAATCTTAATATATATTTCAATTTTATCATGTAATATCCGAACTCAGACTAGGTCAAGTTTCTCGAGGAGGAATGTGTCCGAAACCCGACGACTTAAACAGGTTGAGCTGAAATTTAAAGCAAGCGGATATTTCTCTTTGTTACCCTTGTTATATCTTTGATTTTTGTAAAAATATTCATCTTTGTGTTGGGAATTGACTACTTGCTCAATAAATGAACTTTATTGTTTAAATGTAACAAGGCTATTATCATTATTTATATTACCCTGGCATTGAACTTAGGTCCGATATGTGTGGCTTTGTTTGTTTCAATCTCTTTTCGAGATTTGTTGTGGATTTGTATAGGTTTAGGGATGCAGATTTTCCCCGACATCTCTCTATAACTTAACGAGTGGTATGGATTTCTGCCCTCTCTTCTCTTGGTACTTGGATCATGATCCCATGAATGCTCCTCACATGAGGGGGTTTACTACACCCCAACTAGGTGTTGGAATTTCGTTCCTTTAAGTGGACCTGCCTTCGTAGCCCCCATGCACACATAAAAAACTTCACCGAAAATGCAATGTTTTATGACCAAAAGATAAGTGCCTTGTGCACATGAATTAATGAATTATTATAACTTGCTCCAGACTTTCGAAGCATTGTCATTCCTACCCAAATTCTTACTCGGACTACAAATCGGATGAGGTTGGTTGAAATCTGATATGGTAAATGGAGTTGATTTTCAAAGCTGTGTGTGAATTAAAAGTTCTTAGCCATACTCTTAATCATGAAGGATATTACACTCTTTTAGAAGTACTATTCCTCGTTCTCTCTAAACTCTACATAAATGTTTGTTGCTCTCAAAATATCCCCTCTTTTAAAGATGTGAAAAGTATTATATTATCAATCCCACCGTGAGAACTATCCGTTCCCACTTGCTTAGTCTCCTTAGACTAAACCGTTTTCCTTTCTACATTTGACTGGTATTTCTTGCCTTTCGCGGAAATATTAGACTTTAGTGGAGCATCACAAGAGTTTGAAGACAAAGGCTAGAAGAGTTGAAGGAAGACCACAAGACGTTTTTCAAAAGTATTTTAAAAGTTTGGGTCCCACTAATTGCTTTAAGAACGATAAGTTATATTTTTCTTTTATTTTGTTGCTTATCAAATTCCGTACTAAGTTTTAATCAAACAATGAAGTTGCAATGTTACTATTTAAGCGTGTCTCGAACCTTGAGTACTTTTATTGTAATACCATTTATTTGAATTTCCGGTTTATTATAAAATGTGTTGTACCTCAAAGCATTGGGTAACTTTGGATGGGAAAAATCCGAGGTCACTGGCGGTAATACCCATTTTTGAAAAATAGGGGTGTTATAGATTAAAGCATAGAGAGTAGACAATTCATTCATTCTAGACCTCACCATCCAATTTAATATGTTTGCACTCACATGTGTTTAAAGGTATGTATTTCACTCAAAATCAACAATGAAATGCTAGACTACCACATGCTTGCATCAATGTCCTAATTGTTTACCTCTATGGACCAAACACATAAAGAAAATCATGAGGATTTTTAAAAGAGTTGTAACAGGGCCAAGGTAGTAAGAAACTGGAAGGGAAATTTTTTGGTCTTATGGTACTAAATTCGAGAACTAGAACTACCTAAAACCTAAACTCAACACTCTTCTTCTTATGAATTCCAACCAACTTCTTTACCAACTCCAATTAAGCTCATCGTTTCTTTCTTCATACTTTCTTTTGCCTCTTTTTTTTTCCAACTCATTACAATATTTTTGAAGACTACTCTTTTTGAAGCACAATTTTTCTCAGCACACTTATCATCTTCATTTTTTTTCAAACTTTTTTCACACTTGAATTTTCTTTCCATCTACCACTTCAATGCAATTCCCCATAGTATACAAACAATCATAGAAACCAACTCAACCAAAATCATAGATCCCGGATGGGTCAAACTTATATAGGTTAGGAGTTATTTTGTGGAGCTATCAAAAATAGGCTTAAAGCTCAAAAGATTAGGCTTCAAAAGCATGGATCATGTCAAGGTAGATAAGGAAAATATAGGATAATAAAGAAACATGACTCAATCATTTTAATTTTCTGCATTTTAGTCATGAAAAGCAATCTTGAAAAAGAGTCTAAAAGCAATTCTAGAGCTGGCAAATGAAGTGATGCACTCAACACAAAGAGAGAACAAATAATCCTTAAAAGGCCAAAATAATCTCACAAGGCAAATTTGTCTTGAACTTCAAAATATATCTAAAACTCCAACTTATATGCATGTTGAATCTTATAAACAAAGTAAATAGCCAAAGATCATGCCCATTTCAAAGAAATTTCAACATTTCAAGCAAAGTCATGGGTTAGGATCTCAACTTAGCTAAAAGGAACAAGTGATTTTCACCTTTGGGGAAATATGAATCCTAAATGCAATTTTTTTCAATATTTTGATTTTTTTTGGATTTTTAGCAGTGCAAAACAAAAATTAAACGTGCTTAAGCTAATGCAACTACATAAATACAAACCATGAGAGTAACCCCCTTCCTCCATGCTTAAAAATTATTTTGTCCCCAAGTAGGACAAAAGTAAGAGAGAAAAAGAAAAACTCGCATGTCCATCTAGGAATCCAGAAGCGGTTGGTAATCTAGCTGATGAGGTGGTGGTTGATACTCGGGCTGTGGTCTTTGTAGTATAGTGGTAAGTATTCCAGTCTGTCATGCGGGTGAACTGGGGTTGATCCTCGACAACGACACCAAATTTGATGAGGTATTTTCGCAATCGTTATACCTTTTAAGGAATCCTTAACTAACCAAAATCAGAAGAGCGGTAAGCAAGGGTCGAACCCACAAGGACTCATGAAAAAATGTGTTACTTGTGTGCCAAGTAATAAAGTAAAAGGGAGTTTTTTTATTGTTTGAGTAACTATCTAATATGCAAAACCTAATCAATGCAATACATCAGGTAAGATTGTGTGAATAAAGTATGAGAAAAGCATGTTTAACTAATTAATATCCATCATAGATATGCTTATTGATCATTGATTCTTGCTTTTCTTGTGTAATCTATCGTGGATTATTATTCCAAACTTCAGTTTTAGTGTTAATGAATGTGAGTTCCTAACACCGACTCAACAATTTCCCCTTTTTGATGATGACAAACCCATAATAAAATGACAAGTATTTTGTTCAATATTAATGGATGCAATTTCCCCTTTAGTGATGGTTATGCAATTCCTACTTAGCTAATTTTGTGATTTTGATCTCCCTTAGCAAAGGCCATACTGTGATAACTTAGAATAACGTATCTCACACATTTTATCCTTCCCCCTTTTGGCATCATAAAAAAGATTAAGCATGAATAAAAGAACATAAAGAAGATGAACACACATTCAAACTAAAGATCTGTTCATTACTTGGGCAAAGAGAGTACCATATGGAACCACAAACAAACACAAGATTTGTTGAGAGGGGGGAGAACAGGCTAGGGAACAGAAAGAGGAAAGCAAGATCACAAGGGCTTGTGCTCCATTAGTTCGACAAGAGTGGCCAAGTGATGCTCCATCATGAGAAGAACATCATAGTTCTTGTCAATTGCGCCCTTGATGTCATTAGTCTCTAGTACAAGAAGCATTGGGGGTTCAGTTTCCTCTGCGGTATTTGAATGGCGGAGACTCTGGATGGCCTCGAGGTCCATCTCGAAGCCAAAGAATTCCTCATCCTTCTCCTCGTAGAGTAATTCCTTCATTAACAACTGCTTAACGTGGTAAGGATAGGGGAGAGAGTGGGTTGAGTTCCTATCACACTTGGCCATGTGTCCCAAGGCTAGTCGAGTCAGATTGATAGGCTCTTTGTCTAGAAAAAGATCAAGGAGAATGGCATCCCCGATGTTGAGTGTATGCCTTTTCTCTTGTCGAGGGAGAACATTGTTGATGAGGAATTTGCGGGCTAGCTTTCCAAGCAGAGACATCCTATGTGTAAGAGTAGCTGTTCACTTGGCTGGAACATGTCCCTCATATATCCTTTCCAGAATAGCTCCTCTTATGTGTTCCCCAATTCTTCCAAGGCAGAGTTCCCAAGCATGTGCTCGGAACATTGAGTAGCTGCGCTAGCTGATTCGCAGTGAAAGCGAACAAGGATCCCTTAACTTTGCAGATTCTCTGCTCCTTGTCTTTAGACAACTTAAACGAGTCATAGAAGGCTCATATCTGATCAGGGTCTACCTTTACATTTGTAGTATAGATCTTTTCCCACTTCTGAGCCTGAATTAGTTCCTAGAGCTCCCCTAAAACATGTTCAATAAGAGTTTTGGGAGTGAGAATCATCAGAGCGATTACCTTTCGTTCTTTGGAGATTTTTTGTTTCTGTGCAGCCACTGGCTCTGTTTCAGAAAAAACAAGTGCTTGTGATTCTTCTCTCCATAGGCGCTTGGCGGGAGGCTCTGTAGCAACTTGTCCCTTTATCGATCCCTTTCTTCTAGCTCTCTTTTTGTTTGGTTTTTCAAGGGAGGGAATGGAAGTGGGATTGATGGGCAGACATAGTAACTGCGACACTTGATATTGCCAAGCCTTGGTCTTCCCTTCCAATACATTCCTTTGCAAGTTCCGTAGCATTGTTCCCTGCTACAACACCGTCTTTCTCCTTGGCTTTTGCAGCTACTGCTTCTTCCTCTTGTTTCTCTTCTTCTTAAATTTTCTTCTTCTTCTTCCTCTTCGTTTGCTTTTGCTCCCTTATGAGACAAGGAGAGTCCCCCTTGATCAGACTTGTCATTGTCCTCTCTATCCTTGTTTCCATCCATGTTGCCATTCGCAGCACAATCTTGAGCAAACTGCTCATCATCTTTTCCCTGGCCGTCTTCTTTGTCTTGGCCTGAGGTCGCTCGTTTTCATTTTTGTTCCCTTGGTCAGTTTCAGGGTTCCCACTTCCTGTCAGACCAACTTCTTGATCTTGAGGCTCCACACCTTGAGTGTCTCTTCCCTCAATTGATGTATCGATTTTGTTTCTTGCGACCTTGAGAGATATGTCTTGGTTGAGTTCCTTTTTCATCTCAGCCATTGAGTCCCATTCTGCTTGGCTGCCAATTTCTTGGAGGCTCCGAGAGGGTGATTTAGGGCGCCTACGAATGAGGGCCTCGGTGTGTTCATCTTCTTCCTCACTATCTTCAAGATCAATAAATTAGGCCGGTGAGGAGGAAGGAAGGATTTATGTTGTGGGAGTAGTTTGGGTTTTGGATTTCTTAGGAGAGGGGGTTTTGAGAAGTGAGATGGAGGTGGAAGGAGGATCAATTTTCATGGTGGTGGAGGAGTTGTGTTTGGGAGAGGAAGGCAGAGAGGGAATTCCTAGAGTTTGTGAAGTAGGTGGAGGAGGTGGTGATTTAGGGTTTTGTGGAGTTGAGAGTTTTGACTTTTGTTTGGCAATTGGAACGACATCTGGAAGGTGGTCAACGATTTGAGTTCCTGAAGAAGATGTTGTGGAGGAATATTTTGTGGTGGAAGAGGGTTTTGGAGTGTATGCAGTGTAGGTTGTTCATGAAGGTAGCGGTGGAAGGGTGTGAGGAGGGTTGTCCGCTAGGAATTCTATTTCCAGTTGAGAGGGCGGCGCATAATAATTAACTCCTTTGTACATATGAGGACGGACAAACTTGTTGAACAAGTTTTTGACATTGGTCCGATGAACAAGATCTTGAGTTTGTTGTTTGGCTAGAGTCCGAGATTGCCAAAGCGTAGCTGCATTTCCATTAAGCCAGCATTGGAGACCGAGTTCCAAGGGTGGTGGTAAAGAGTTGTAGGCTTTGATTGCTTCCGGAGTGGCCTTGAACTTGTAATCTTTGGAAGAGGAGGATCGTTTGGGAGCCATTTGAGAGGTTGGAGTTTTTCTGAGAAAGGAACTTTAGAAGATTTGGGGCAAAGCAAGGCGAAGAGGCAGAGGTTGAACAAAGGCTCTAGTTAGGGAAAAGACGAGATTTAAGGGATTTCAGCATAGTGGTATAGTCGTCCTTTCCTTCATTCCTCCCTTTTAAATTCAAAATAACCATCGGCGCTTCGACTTTCTTTGAATCTTACACTGCAAGCGTTGACATGTGTCTGAATTCCATAGAACATACAAATGCTTGGCTCTCATACATTCCTCTTCATGAATTATTTTGATAGAAAACCATTAGTCTTCTAGACAAGTTTGCATGCGTCAATCAGTCATTTCATCTTACTCTATCAACAGGTTCCCATGATCTTGCAAGAAAAGCTTATTTGAACAGAGTGGTAAAGGGAACTCATGTTCAAATGTTATTGTGATTGATGGGAACACAAATGGACTTGGACAATTTCAACCCGAAAAGGTGAACAAGAGTGGGCTCATTGGATGAGTTTGTCCAGTCTGAGACTCTAGGTAAGCTTATGATCAACTATCATTGTGGTTTGTAATGCGGGTTAGAGGGAACTCAAGTTGATGGGGTAAAAAAGAATAGAAGTTTATTTGTGTAATAGTCCTGCCTTAGACTAGTAACAATAGATTAAGTGAATGCAGAGTTCCTATCATGCAAAACAACTGAACTAGCCAATCATAAGGGAATGGATAAACAGGGACTTTTTTAATTTCAAGTTATCATCTCTAAGAGCATACGAGGGTGCTCGAAGGGATGTCTATCCAATGCATAAAAGGAATGACCACTACCTGCTTTTCAGTCCTACACAGTTTCAGAAGAGATGTACCAAGGGAATCAAGAACATTGTGTTTTAAGGAAGCTTTGAAGAGAGGCATAAGTTTTCATACCTTAGTTAAGAAGGAATTGATTTTGGTTTCCTCTTCTTGTTCCTTATAATCATCTTTGTTATATCCTTCATGTGTGCTCCTTTCCTTCAAGAGTTCTTTACTTGTCTTGATGATCACGTCTTATCCATCCTTTTTGAATCGATCCTAGGTTTGCAGTTTGATTCATTTTTTTGTGTCCTAGTTGCTTGTACCAGAGTTCCATCTCATCTAGTGAACTCGAAGGATACAGTTTCTTTGGTGCCTTATCCATGGTTTCCATCGTTGTTGGACTCAACCCCTTTTGAGGATGATCTTGTTTGTCACTGCTTAACAAGTTCCAAGGGTTTTGCCTTTGTTCTTGTTGTCGAAAGGGACTTGACCTCCATCGATTTTTGTAAGTAGTGAGGTTAGGTTATCTTTCTTTCCGGTCATGTGGTTGGAACATCCACTATTAATGACCTACTTGTGTGTTGTCTCCTTCATTACGACCTGCAACATTAGTTAGAATGGGCGACCCAGGCAAGATTTCTCTTGTCTGTATCAATGCATGAATCCAGATTTATATTGCTTAGTAAATCAGCTAGGTTGTGGACATGTATGGAGTTCCTAGGACTCCACAAGAAGTTCCTTGGTGAGTTCCCATTCTTGAGAACTTTCCACTGACTCGACCTATTCAAGTGTTTTCTGTGAGAGTTGTTTTTTTGGAATTCTTGTTTCCAAGGGTGTTTGATTGATGAGCTTGTCTCGTGAAACTGCTTTCAATGCAGTGTTGATGGGCTCTACATTTCCAGCATGTTTTGTAGACTCTAGATCCATTTCCCTTAACTATCTTAAGACCACTTTTGTTGCTAGAGTTCCTAAAGTGGTACTTCCCGTTCCCATCCTTTTTGCTTTCAAGTACACTAATTCTTTCTTATAAATGAGCTATGTCAAGCTTTTGGCTTTGAAGCTCAAGACGCCTACAATTATTTTTCTCCCTTTTTGTGAGAGAAGAGTTCCCATCCTTTGATGATCCCTCTCCTTACCCTATTCCATGCCTGGCGGAAGCGAACTTGATCATAGCAATGGTTTCTTGGATTTCTTGGGGTTTGATTATGCACTCTACTGGTCTAACTTCATTACAAAGGGAACAGACTCCTCGGTTTTTCTCTGCAATCTTAGACTTGAGCTTTTGACTAAACCACATTCTTTGTCGAAAATCTCATTCCTAAGGGTCTCGTTTTCTTTCAAGACCTTGGCTTTGAAAGGGAATTATCTAGACACTCTTGATTTTCACATAAGGTTTCAAACATTCTATCTCTTTCACTCTTGAAGTGATTGAGTTCCCTTTTAAGAAGAGTAACTTCATTAACAGATGATTTCGACTTTGCAACGATCTCATCATATTTTGAACCGGTTTCCAATTTTCTTGATGGAAAATATTCTGATTGATCAAGTTGTTTTCGCATTTCAATGTTATCGTCCAACATGTAGGTCAACAATTTTAACAATTTAGGTTTTTCGTATTGAGATAGAGATTTCTCACTAGGTTGTTCCCTAGTGGTTTCCTCTATGGCGATGACCTCTGGTGTTGTCCATGCCTTTGGTTCCTCATCGTTAGAATCAATCGAAGTTGCTATGTATGCCTTTTTCTTGCCATAGTCGGAGCTTTGCTCCTCAGTTCCCTGAGGACAATGTTTGGCGAAGTGCCCTTTCTTGTAGCACTTGTAGCAAGTGGCGTCGGCAACATCTTTGTCTTTGTCCTGGTACTTGCTGTCAGAGTCATAGTTTCTTCTTTCTCTACTAGAGTTCCCTTTGAACTTCCCTTTCTTATAGAAGTTCCTAAGGGCCTTTGTGACTAGCACAATTTCTTCATCCTCCTCCTCCTCAGATTCATCATATTGCTCTTGGACAGACTTGAGGACCTTCTCTAGTTTGAGAGTTATGCCTCTCATCTCCATCTCTTGTTGCTTGTCTTCATGTTTTCTTTTCTCATGACCAATGAGCTGACCAAAAACTTGGTGAAGCATCAAGTTTTTATTCTTAGGATTCTCTTTGAACATGGTTCGTTTATTTTCCCACTCAGTTGTCAGCATGTTGAACAATTGCTGCACCTTTATTTTGTCGGAAATTTGTTGCTTGATGATTTCAAGGGATGCTACCCTGGAGTAGAGGGACTCGAAACACGATTGATAGCTGTCAATCGATTCACCCATAGTCATTTTGAAGTTGAAGAACTCCCTTGTAGCATTCATCTGGTGATCTTCCCTCGGATCGGAACTCCCAACGTGCAATTGTTGAATGGCTGCCCACATTTCCTTGGCTGTTTCCAAGTTAGCCTCTCTATCACTGTCTTGCTCGCACATGGAATTATTGAGATACATTTTGGACTTGTAGTTGGCCTCCATGCATTGCCATTCGTTGGGGCCCCATTTGGATAGGTCGTTGCGAATAGCCGCATTGACCTCGAAGTTCCCACGTTCTATGGCACATTGGCACACCAGTTTTGGTAGTCATGACTCCTCATCCAGTCTCTCATCTTGAGCTGCTAGTTTTCGAAGCGTCCGTCGACGAGTCTCTAGGCTTGTTGTTCCCATGTCCAATCTTCGTGAGTTCCTGAGACATTTTCCCTAATACCTACAAGGACTAACCAAAATTTAGAGCGCCTGCTCTGATACCAATTATTGGATCGAAGGTCAGTTGTAAACGATTATGGGAATTGGATCGAGTAGTTCCCACACACAGCGGAACTCTTGTTCACTCTTTGAGGTTGGTCGCTTTCTTTTCATCGTTACATTAGTTCCCATGCTTTGGGAACTTGTTGTTCTGTGTTTTGCTTTGCGACGCACAACTGTTATACTGAAATAATTGGCAATAGGCGTTAGTTCCCATGGTGTTTGTCATTATCAAAGCTAAGGGTGTTGTTCCAGTGTTAATGAACGTGAGTTCCTAACACCGACTCAACACCTTACTTGTGAATTTCTGTTGTTTTACAACTAAATTAGTTTATTTTGTAATAAAAGAAATTATTTTTATACTTTATCAAGTTTGAATACAATTTTAAATTAAAAAAAATAAGATTAATTTAAAACATGAGCACCATAAAAATATTAGCATAAATATATGATATAATTAACATTTATATCTAGTAGATTTTATGTTATATTATTTTTATTTCTTGAATAATAGTAAAATAATATATAAAATTAGTATTATAATACTATTAAATATAGTTTCTACATATATTTTTATATTTTCACAAATTTAAATTCCTATACATGACGTGTTTTTATTAAATAATTCATTTTATAGACAAAAGTTTTATTAATTTCTTAAAAATTGTCAAAATTACTACAAAAAATCTACATCATAGCTTTTAATTATGTAATATATTTAGTTTAATACAAATCTTGTAATAGTTTTGGTTTTAACTTAAAATGTTTTTAATTACACAACACAAAATCTATCATATTTATTTTAATACAAATCTTGTAAAATTTTTGGTTTTAACTTAGATTTTTTATAATTATACAACATAAAATCTACTTGACATATATAATATAATATTTCAGAGGACTCATGTTTAAATTTATTTTAACTTCTATTACTAATTTAAAACATGAGCACCATAAAAATATTAGCATAAATATATGATATAATTAACATTTATATCTAGTAGATTTTATGTTATATTATTTTTATTTCTTGAATAATAGTAAAATAATATATAAAATTAGTATTGTAATACTATTAAATAAAGTTTCTACATATATTTTTATATTTTCACAAATTTAAATTCCTATAAATGACGTATTTTTATTAAATAATTCATTTTATAGACAAAAGTTTTATTAATTTCTTAAAAATTGTCAAAATTACTACAAAAAATCTACATCATAGATTTTAATTATTTAATATATTTAGTTTAATACAAATCTTGTAATATTTTTGGTTTTAACTTAAATTTTTTTTAATTACACAACACAAAATCTATCATATTTATTTTAATACAAATCTTGTAACATTTTTGGTTTTAACTTAGATTTTTTATAATTATACAACATAAAATCTACTTGACATATATAATATAATATTTTAGAGGACTCATGTTTTAAATTTATTTTAACTTCTATTAATTAAAATTATAATATTTGAGGGGCGATTAGGGAGATTAGGGCGTCGGGGGTCTGTCGCCGGCGTGGGTATGGCCTCCTGTGCTGTTGTCGGTCGTCGTCGGTTGCAGGTCGACATTTAGGGCTCTTGCTGATCGTCGGTTTCATGGGTTTGGTTTGTTGTTCGTTGATCGCGATGTAGGCGTCTTGTGTTCTCATTTGCTTGGTGTGTTGGTGGCCTCTTGTTGTGCGTGATCTGCGTCTCTTGTGCGTAATCTTCGTGTATTTCATGTGATCTGCTGCTAGTGATCTGCTGTTGCTGGTTTTTCTTTTGGTTCTTGCTGGTTCATGTTGATTCATGTTGGTTCTTGCTGGTTCATGCTAGTTCTTGCTGGTTCTTGCTGCATTACATGTGTTTTGCTGTTTTTGTGATCTGTTGGTGGTTCGTTTAGTTTTTCTTGCTTTATGTTTGGTTGTTGGTTTTTTGCTTTGGGCTGCTGCTTTATTTTTCTGTTTTTGAGGGTCGGTTTGGTGTATGCTGCTCTTGTCTGGTGTGAGGCTGCTGTGTTCTGTTTGGTGTCCCTTTTTTTGCTGGACAATGGGGAGTTTTTTTCAATGTCCCTTTCGGGATCATGATAATTGTAGGAATGGTGGGGTACGTGGATTGAAGGTTATTTCTCTTGTCCAACATTTCAAACTTGTGCATTTGGTGGATGGTTCTGCTATTGATAGATACAAGCTGCTTATTGGCAGTGATGCTAGTCTTTTTTCAGCCTTGGAACGTACTTTGCAAGCACTAAATATTTGGATTTGTGGAACTTGTCTTCGCACTCATGCATTCTCTAAGAGTTGCAAACATGTTGACGGTTTGGTTGTTTCCGGGCCTCAGTGTAAAGGTGTTGTTAGTGGCCCCATATTTTATATCCAAGGTATCCTACATCCATCTCTCGATAGGGATCTTGAGATTGAATGTGGTGTTTTGGCGGTGTCTAGTGGTGCCTCCTCTTCCTTTTCCGTTAGCATTGAGTTACTGCATGAAGATTTGGCAGGTAAATGTCGCACCGTTAAAAGTATCCCCAAAGCCAATCGCCTTGGCTTTTCGCGGTGATTTAAAGCTGCTCTTGATAAAGTCGTTGCTTCCCCTCAAGACCTTGCTTCTTGGCTCCTTTTGCTTTTCCTCCCTTTATACACGCTTAGAGTTAACCGTACTCATCCCGATAGCAAGTCGAGGAGAAGAGGTTGTTGTCAAGTTGAAGGTATTGCACGGATCTTCGTGCTTGGAGAGAGCCTGGTGGACCAGAGGCCTTGCTCAATGAAGTACTCAGGGAGGGTGATGAGAATTCGCGTGCTTTAGGTGTGGGTAAGTTTTTGAAGGAGAAAACTAGTTTGGAAGAGCGGAACCTAAGACAATGTATGAGGAAGGTTAGTGATGGGCACTTCTCTTCTGCTAGACATCCTCCGGGATTGCGCCTAAGAATGAGGATACTCTGAAGGAATTAGAGAAGAAGCACCCCTGTGCTCCGTGTACTATCTTGCCTCCCGTTTGTGCTGATGTTGCATCGATTTCTGCCACTAAAAGAAGTTGTTTTAAGCAAGATTAGAAGTTTCCCTAAAGGAACATCGTGTGGGCGTGATGGTTTTCGAGCTCAACACTTTGTTGATGCGCTTGGGAAGGCTGCCATTGCGGTTGCTGATGATTTAGCCACTTCTATTACTATTGTGGTTAATCTTTTACTTGTTGGTAAATGTCCTGCTGTCTTGGGTGAGTTTATTGCTAGTGCCCCGCTTACGCCTATACTCAAGCCTAGGGGTGGGGTTCGGCCCATTGCTGTTGGGACGGTATGGAGGAGACTTGTCTCCAAGGTTGCGGCTGTCACGGCTGGTAAGGAGGTCGTTAATTATTTGGAGGATTTTCAATTTGGTGTTGGTGTGCCTAATGGCAGTGAGGCTATCTTACATGCTGTCAACAGGTTGATTGAGGCCAAGGGAGATGCAAACAACATGTCTATGCTTTTGGTTGATTTTAGTAATGCTTTTAACCTATTGGACCGAAGTACGATGCTTAGAGAGGTCCGACGTCGTTTTCCTTCACTTTCTCCTTGGGTTGAGTCCTGTTATGCGCGGCCAGCGAGGTTGTACTATGACGAGTCAATTTTGCTATCTTCTCAAGGAGTACAACAAGGTGACCCTTTAGGCCCGTTGCTATTTGCACTTACCTTACATTGTCTGGTCCATCTGATCAACGATAAGTGCAATTTGGATTTCATTGTTTGGTACCTAGATGACGGTACCATTATTGGGGACACTGCTTTAGTGTCGGACGCCTTGCATTTGATCACTACTGAAGGACCAACTTTAGGGTAGCATCTGAATGTAGAGAAATCTGAAATCTTTTGGCCGAACCCATATCCGAGGAGCTACGATCCTGCGCTTTTCCCTCCTAGCATATCTCATCCGTTGGATGGAGTCAAGCTTCTGGGGGGGTCAGTCAGCTTGGACACTGACTTTTGCAGTCGCTTGATCGGAGATAGAGTTTCCAAAACTATTAGTTTGATGGAGGCTGTTGCTGGACTCAATGACCCCCACTTCTTCTCCGTAGTTGTGTGGGTGTAGGCCGATTGTATTTTTCTCTTCGGACATGCCCCCCACAGATGCTCGGGTTTGCTCCTCTCACCATCGACAATGCCTTACGAAAGGGTCTTGAGGGGATCATTGTGGCTGGTGGTGCTGGATTTGGTGATTGGCAATGGCGATGTGCCACCCTACCCTTTCGGCTTGGTGGTTTCGGTGATACGTGATTGCCTCGGAATCCTCCTTAGAAATCTCGTAGTGAACCCACAAAGTCCCGATCTTGCCAGTAAATAACTTCAATCCTACAAACAGCCTTCAAATTAGTTGACTTGTCTTGGGGAGCAAGGAAGGGTACATGGCCGGCCCTATGGAGATAGAATTGGCCTCCTTGTCTTGCTTCCCAAGATATAATAAAATATCTAATAATAAAAGCTATCTAGATCCCCTTAAATGAAATAAATCATGGCTGATTTATTTATTTAAGGAAATATCCTAACAAACTCAAAATATCTCTAACAAACTAAAAATATCTCTAACAACCAAGAGAGAGAAGATCAACCAACTAACATTATTTAAAATAATTTCTCTACATTATTTAAAATAAAAAGCACACGCCTATAATTAAATAAAAGTAGATATTTTCTCAATTTAGAATGGTCAAGTCAAAGGGTTGACTTTGACCCATATACCAGTTTATCTCACCCGGTCACTTACTAAATTCAGCCCTAAAGTGAGACAAATTAATACATGTTTCAAAATAAAGAAATAGTGAATTTTCGGCCCTCTTGAATTAATCCATGGAATCCGGGCCCAATTGATGTCGAATGCACGAGACCCACTTTGTCTTGCTAGGCTCTTCAAGAACCGCTGCCAATCGAACCAAGATCGCTGTTGTGCCTTGAGCAATCTTCTTAGCTCGACTTCTTGTAATTGATCCGTCAGAAGGCACTCGAATCAACTCATCAACGTCGGTAGGAGAGATGGCTGGCTTCACTGTATCATTCTTCTCCACTTGAGCTCGAATCGTCTCTGATTCGACGCCGGAATCAAAGTCTGGCACATAAAGAGATAGATCAGCCACATTAAATGTCGGATTGACATTATACTCACCAAGCAAGTCGACATGGTAAGCATTAGGGCCGATTCTCTTAAGAATTCTGAATGGTCCATCTCCCCGCTGATCTAACTTGTTCTTCCTTTGATTTGGGAACCTTTCCTTCCTAAAATGCAGCCAAACAAGATCACCTTCTTCAAAGATAACCTGTTTCCGACCCTTATCAACATGGGCCTTATACTTCATGGATTTCCACTCCAAGAGCATCTTGGTTCTCTCATGTAGCTTCTTCACAAACTCAGCCCTCTTGTTAGCTTCAAAACTCTCTTTTCCCTTGTATGGCTGAGGCGTCAAGTCCACCGGAGTCCTTGGATTCAGCCCATAAACAACCTCAAAAGGGGTCATTTTTGTAGCTGAATGGATTGACCTGTTATTAGCAAACTCCACAAAAGGCAAAACATCTTCCCAACGTTTGAGGTTAGCTTTAAGCATAGTTCTAAGTAAAACCCCTAACGTTCTATTAGTAACTTCAGTTTGCCCATCAGTTTGTGGGTGACATGAGGTAGAAAACAACAATTTAGTTCCCAATTTAGACCATAGACTCTTCCAAAAATAACTCAAAAACTTAGCATCACGATCTGAAACAATAGAACAAGGAATGCCATGCAATCTAACAATTTCCCTAAAGAATAAATCAGCAATATGCACAGCATCATCAGTCGTGTGACATGGAATAAAGTGAGCCATTTTGGAAAATCTATCTACCACTACAAAGATGGAATCTCTACCCTTCCTAGTTCTAGGCAATCCAACAATGAAGTCCATAGAAATGTCCTCCCAAGATGAACTAGGAAGCTGGTGGGATATCTTCTACAACCTCAGCTTGGTTATAGAAATCATCAAGAGGAGGATCCCATGGGCGCCTTTCTTCCCCGGGATAGCCATAAGTCACATCATCAAAAGGATTGTTGTATTGTTGATATTGTTGATGAGTGGCTTGAGGATACCGGTTTGGTGGCTGATTATAGAATTGTTGATGAGTAACCGGTGGAGTCCTCGACCCGATGCCTCTTCCTCTACCTCGGCCTGCTGTGGGGGGAGTAGTGAGCCGGGGGATCGCGATCTTTGTTGTAGCTAGCAAGCACATCATGTTCTTCATCAACTACTTGTTGCTTGCCTTTGTCGCTGCTCGAGGCCTGATTTGGGTCACTAGTAAGCTCTATTGCAGGGGCACTCTTATGACTTGCTTGAGATGATTCAATCAACGTTGCAAGTTGCTCCTCTAAACGCTTCACTTGTGGAGCCAATGCAGCCGTGGCCAACTCTACAGCTCGAGCCTGGCCATCTCGTACACTCTCACTAATGGACAACCTAATGAAATCGATTGCCTCCTTAGTAAGATTCAATTCAGCCGAGTTAGGCTCTAATGGGATCACCATTGTTCCTGAAACAAGCAAGAAAGTAGAAAGAGTAGTGTGTTCTAAAGCAAATCACAACAAGCAATATCACACCTTGATCAAGCCAAAACTTGCCTCAAAGCAAACCAATCAACTGAATTCAGTTTTTGGGTTGAATTGAGGGAGTAAATGGGTAGATATAATGGAGGTATGGTACACTAATGATAAATAAAGGAAATATGCAGTTTAAGCAAATGACAAGTATGCAATAAGTCAAGCAATGCAAATAATCCCTTTATGAGCTTCTAAACACATGGAATCTCTCAATTGACTCTATGCAAGTTAATAAAGCCAAATTTAAGCATGCAAGGACTGAAATATGGTGGGCTTAGTGACTTTTATTTCGTCACTCTTTTTCTTCAAAGTGATTTCTACTTAGCTATTTTTTTTAAGAAAGCAGTCATTAGGGTTGAAAGTGGCTTAAAACTAGCTGGGGTAGATCACTTTTCTTTTCTGATTTTTTTTTAACTTTATGCACAATCTACTCTTGTGCTAGAATTGAGAAACAAGCAAAACAATGCAACAATTGAATGCAAGGGCAAAAACGAAACTAATCTGATTTTTTTTTTTATCTAAGTGACTTTACTACACATTACAATTGGGCATTTGGGCCTCGTAAAACAATGAAATGCACCCTATATTACATGAAGTGCACAATACATGTCCGACCTGCCCGAACCCGTACCCCACCCGACACCCGAAAAGAGAAAAAAAAATGGAGTCCTGAGACATGTTTGACCTAATGGACTAGCCGGACGCAATTTTAGCTAGCTAGTCGTTCTCCTTTTTATTGTAGTCCTGTTTAGGTTGTTCGATGCAAATTTATAATGTACATTTCACTAATTAAGGTCACCGAGGCTATAAACATTTCATATTGAGTATATAGGATTGTATGCACTTTGGGTCTCGCACGAGCATATAACTTTTTCTCATTCTAGTAACGTAGAGTTTCATAATATGAACCGAGAATTGTTTAATTTGCATGTTACGATTGAATAGGTGTCCCCGCGAAATATGCTTAATTTCCCTCCAAATTTGGCTAATGATTCCTCCCTCCCGCTAAAACAAATTTTGACTGGCTGGGCTGCTCGTTTTGATTGATTGACTTGCGAGTTGCGTCCTGCCTGTAGGCCATCACAGAGCATTTATTACCTCCCCCCCAAAATAATTCGTCCCACAGTAACTAGATTTGCGTAATCCAATTATCCAAATGCGCCTAACCGGGGAGTAACGGGGAGGGCTTCTAGTTCAACACTAGATATAAGTTGTCTAATGTATTTAACAAATTATAAGACTTCTTACTCAAAAAAAAAAAAAATTTATACTGCCTAGTATTGCATATAATGCCTAGTATTCAACAAATTATAACTTATATGTCAATTGTATAAATTTCACAACTTGAAAAATAATTACAACGTGTAATATAATAATGCTCATATAGATCTCCCCTAGCCTCTTAATTGAGTCAAGTATTGCATTTATCCATATATATATATATATTCATTCACTTTACTAATTAGGGTTTAAGGTTTAGGGCTTGACCATGTCATTTTGACCATGCCTCGTATAAGACCACATCGTACTTAGATCCCGGTGGAAGACGGTCTCCCTTGTCCGGTTCAAACCATGGAAGGCCAAGTCGGTGTATGATCCTAATCGAACACGATCAACCTCCGACATATAAACCATTGAAGTCTTTCCCGGGTTGACCATATGTCTTGTAAGGCGAAGTCGTTGTACGGACCTAATCGAACGTGCTCATCCTCCGGATCAAGCCATGGAATTTTGCCAGTTTGACCTCACCTAGGTCGTACAAGAGTGTGTCGAAGTACGATCCTAGTCGAAATGATCATTCTCCAACGTTTGCCGTTGTTTACTTAATTGCCCGGTTTGACCATAGCGCTCGAACAAGACCTTTTGTGGAATTAAGGCCCCAATCTAACACGATAAGGCTCCTAGTTAAACCACGAATATCTTTCCCGGTTGAACCATAGCCCGTACCAAACCATATGGTAATACGGTCCTATAATCGAACATGAGCATTCTCCTCCTATGTATACGCTGAAATGCACATTATAATATGAAATGCACAGTATCATATGAAATTTTGGCCCAGACGCCCAGTTTAATTTTTTCTGGAAAGTGGATGAGTCCATAATACCCTCCAAAGAGAGGAAACGCCGTATAGGTTGTGGAAATGGCTATGCACGTTACGAGTCCACGTCAATTAGCTTCTGTAAATTCTAATATAGTGGAGGCTATGGAGGGGCGGGCACCCAATGGTAATGAATAATGATCATATACATATCTTTCCCCTCTCTACAATGAATCCAATATTGCTTACGTATCTTCACACTTCTATTTCTCCCCCTTTCTCTACTTAGACCAGTAATATTAATTACGTGATTATGTGTCACAACAAGTACACTTACTCAATATAGAACCTCATTCTCTGTCTCTCACTCTCTCTCTCTCTCTCTCTCTCTATCTATCTATCTATCTATCTATATATATATATATAGCTAGTTTTTGTCCTTTTGTTGTTGTTTTGCTTAGGTTGTTCAATTCAAATCTATAAACATTAGGATTATTTGCATTTAGGATCACACTCGGGCATATAAATTTTTTCACATTATAGTTACTAGTGCATTTATTTGTATTTTATGTTGGAAATGGTGAATGTTTTTTTGGTTGAAAGGAAATGGTGAACATTTTCCAAAGGGTTGATGACAACCCAAATTTTTTACAAGATCATCAAGGACCCAAGTTTTTTCTAGATAAATCACATAGCTATATAAAGTTTCATTAGAATTAAGAACCCAGAACCGGCCCCCGTTGTACATGTGTGTGTAAATGTTACTAAGTACTAAGTCTTCAATTGTTTTGCATCTTACGACCGAATACCCGCCAAATATGCTAAATTTCTCTCCAAATTTGGCTAATGATTCCTCCCTCCCGCTAAAACAAAATTGTGACTGGCTGGGCTGCTCGTTTTGATTGATTGACTTGCGTCCTGACTTTTGACCATCTCACAGAGCATTTATTACTCCCCCAGTCCCCCCCCCAATAATTTCGTCCGACTGTAACTAGATTTCTGTAATCCCATTCCGCCTAATGTAGTCTAACGGAGTTCCTAGTTCAACACTAGATATAAGTTGTGTATTTAACACTTTTTATAATGCCCTCATAGTTGCAACAAAAAAAACATTTTATCTACTGTATATCGCAACCTGGTTGATTCCGGCTCTTAAAGCATACAGAGTACTATATTACCTTATAAACTCCAACGTAAATTAACTTATATAACAATACACATCACCTGATAAATAATTATAACGTTTCATATACGTAGTACTACTCATATATTCTCACCTAGCCTGTAAATTGAGTCAAGTATTTCACATATACCTTCACTTTAGGATTTAGGGTTTAGGGCGCGACCAAGCCTTGTATTTTAATGTTCATGTGTTGTTATACTATTCGAACACGGTCATTATCCGCCTAAAACCTATAAAGTCTTCCAAAGCTAGCCTACGACAGTATCGCCATACGTGCCCACTATAAATACTATGAAATGCACATTATAATATGAAATGCACAGTGTAGTTTATTTATGTCGACCCGTTGTCTCAAGTAAATGGATGAGTACATAATTAGGAAACCCCGTATTGGTTGTGGAAATGATTTTGCATGCAACGGGTGCACGTCAATTAGATTTTGTAACAAGTCCAGTAGTCGGAGGGGCGGGCACACCGTACGATCCTACGGTGTCGACCTCAACTCGAACACTAAGAACATGTCTATGTGTGATCCTAGCAAATCGAACCGGATCATCCTCCGACTTAAACCATGGTAGTCTTCTCGGATTGACCATAGCTCGTACCGACCATGATGCGCTGTTAATATCGACAGTGCCAACAACAATCCATAGATAATCCAGCATATGGAATTCAACTTTAAGACAAGTTTTTATATCCAGGAAGTTGAGTTGATGAAAAACAATAAAGCAGGATATGGATTTTAACATTAAGACAAGTTATATCCAGGAAGTTGAGATGACAAAAAAAAAAAACCTGCATATGGAATTTAACATTAAGACAAGTTATAGCATCACAGGAGTTACTAATTACAAGGGAAATCCTCTAGCTAATCTTACCACAAAATATCACCAGTGCCAACAAGGCAACAACTATACATAGATAGTCATGTAGCTTGACTGGAAATCTTCTATCCCAAAAATTATCACCAGCGCCAACAACCACCCATTACTAATCATAAGACATGATATATCACTTAGCAATCCAGGAAATCTTCTAGCTAATCACAACACAATATCTCAAGTGCCAACAACTAATTACACAAAGCTAATCCATAAGACAAAAATATCCCAAATTGCCAACAAAAAGATACTAATTACCACAGGAGTGCACATGGCCTTCAATCTTCACTGGGAACAAGAGGGAAATATAGGCTGTCCACATCCTCGAACACCAATACTCTCCCTAGCGCCATATTTTTTATGCGGTGGCTGATTACAGTTTTGAAGTTGTAGAGCGTGAGATACCCACTTGTCCGTGCAAGAACCTTAAGACTGTTGTCTGGACCCATTAACCCATACACTTTGCTTATTCCAGGGGAGAGATCAAACCATCTCATTTCAAGCCACTCCCTAATCAACAAAATAAATACATCAACTGTCTGAGGAGATTTTTCATTACCCCAACGAACAAGTGACAGTGTTCCTTCCCAGTTGCAAAGCCGAGAAGAATAATCCTTGTCCTCCGGCTCTGGCGGCATCGGAATGAAGCCAAAACGTTCTTCCATAAAGTCAAATATCAAGACAACATCGGATCCATCGGCGGAAAACCCTCTCCAATGACAAACCCCTCCTATTAATACACCGTGACAGTAGTCGTATGGAAGCCAACCCCTTATATTCTCTGGTTTAAAGATTGTATAGGCCCCTTTGTCTTGTGAGACAAGAACGCCCAACAGCCCATCCTCTTTCTTGTCCGGCATATACAAATTGAGTACAATCAACTTAAAACGACAGCTATCATCTAGGTTGACCCAAAAACCAGTGCAACAATAGCGTATTAGCATTTTATCCCAAGTATAATCCCCTAAGGGTTGCGTTGGAACAGTGAAACACTTATTCATTGCCCAATTCGCCACCATAAAGAAGTTCAATGATTTATCGAAATAGCACCTTATGCCCTTGTCACAACCCCAAAATTAGATGCTTCTGTACATTGTTCGCCGTTGATTGACCTCTTCCGCCTCAAAAGGTATGATGTGGGGTTTAACATGGATCCACTTTTGCACATGCGCTCTTTCATATTCAACACAGAATCGTGGATTTTGGAGAGACAGGTGCTCTTGCTTGAAGTAATCAGAGTCGATTACTTCCTTCCATTCCCGACAAACCACCCGAAATCGAAGTATTGATTTCGCTGGCAAACGGGTGGCAACCAGAAGAAAGACATGTTGAGGAAAGTAGTCGGACATTTTTGAAGTTCGTTGAACAGTTTACCCCAGTAAGCCCAGTTCAGTGAAATAGTGAACGAGGTGAACAAACACTTTGTTTCCGAAATGAAAAGTCAAGTATTTAATACCCGTTGCGCGTGTAATATTATCATCGTGCAACAAAAATAAAGGAAAAATGGAAAAAAAAATTGAGTGAATCTTCGCGAAGAAGATTGTGGACTGACGACTTTCGACAATTGGCCTTCGGAGGGTTCCGTCCGCCGTCCGCCGTCCGCGTCAGTTTTTTGCAGAGAAGGGGAGTTAATGACATGAATACATGATTAAATATTGTTTGTTTGGGTGTTTTAGATTTGGGTTCATTTAATAAAGTATGTTTGAAAACATTTATCTAAAGTTTAATTTGTTAAGCTTATTAGTATTATTGTGGCATATATAACTAATATAAGAGTATAACTTTTTTTTGGTAGAAAATATGAGTATAACTAGGAGAAGAGATATGAAGCTAATTAATTAGGATATAAAATTTGTCTCGTCCAACGGACGTATTAGCACCGTAGTAATTCTAAAAGCAAGCAACATTAACAAACTCAACAACATAAATGCATCATAACATGCTATTTTAACAAATATGAGTTTGGTCTATAGAGATGTCAAAAACTGACTTAACTCGCTAACCCGGTCCGAACCGCCCGAAAATTTTGAACCCGAAAACCGTAATAGTGGTGTTGGCTGTTGGGATTGTAAATAATAAGATGGCAATCACAAAACTATCTTTGGTAGGGTTTGTACAATTTATGCTAGAAATTATGAAATTTGATTTACATGGGTCTTTGCCACGAAAACAGTTCCCCACAAAGCAAAAGTTGACATTGGGATTGCGTTGAACAAATCTGAACCATCGATTCAAACACCATCCAACGGCTGCCTGAACCGGGAATCAAAGGACTGCATACTAACAATACCCTTTCAAGAGAGGGGCTACTCATTTTCATAAATATTTTCTTGTTTCGACAAAAAAACGCCGTATGGAGTGTCAAGTGTGTAGGGCAAAAATACCGTATGGAGTGTGTAGGGACTGGGGACTGTAGGCTATATATTTGCTATTTTTCCTTAATTCCATTCGTGCCCTTTTAAAAACAACTACCAAATTAGATATTCTTATTATATCGCTTTTTAATTTTAGTTCTATTTTCAAATTATCACTTTAATTTGATGTTAATAAATTTTGTTAATGATAAAAAATTATACCATTATAAAAATGATAACAATATTGTTAATTGGAGCCTAATATTGAACATAATCGGATTAATTTTTATTTTAATACATAAGCATTAATTAAGGTTGCTATAACTGAATTATTATCATTTCTCCTATGATCTCTCATCCATCCATATCCACTACGTGCTTTAGCTCCATTGTTATCACCGAATTGTTGTGATTCTCCTTGCATGCCACTTGAACTAGATCCACCACTTGCTCCATAGTGTGGGAATCCACCATATCCATTTCATGAATGTCTTGTGTGCATTCGACTAAACATTACCAAATTGCATTGATTAACTTAATGAAAACTCCTATTACAAAATTGCATTATTAAAATATTAGTTGTGCATTTCATGGATGTCTTGTGTGCATTTCAAATTATGGCTATTGCACTTGCATATATTCAACTTAAAGGCATTGCATCAAATATTAATTATACAATACAGAGTATAGGGTATGTTGGGGTGGAAAAAATATAGCATATGTGCAATTTTTGTCTTCTAGCATGATGGGATGCTAAAATTTGAAATATAGGATACGAAATTTACCTTACCATGGCATTTGCTCAAGAACCCACGTTCCATAGGATATGATTTTAATAATTCAGAACCACCATTAAAATTATACGAGTAATTAGTATTCATTAACATAAAACTTACCACTGGGATAATTATTATTTTTTTCAGGGAATTTTATCTTATTTTATATAAAAAATAAAAACTCGGCCAAGTCCTTTTATAAACTAAATGAAGGCGGGATTCCCTATTTTTGGAATACAATATTGTAGACCACAATCCATTTAGAGCATGAATAACGAGGGTATCGGAGCAGTTTCGGACTTGAGTTTCGTTCCAAAAAGAAAAAAATAAAAGGGAAAAAGGAACGAAACAGAGGGCACCGATATCGTTGAACGAAACTCAAACAAAGGGGTTCATCCACTGATATTTTGCAGAGATGGCCCCATCTCCCCCATTTTAGCAACACATTTATTATTTTTTAATACAACTAGTAATATTGGGTTTTTTTGTATTTTGTTTGTTATTCTTTTTAGTTATTTTTAGACCACATCTAATATAAAAATAAAATAAAAACTATACCAAAATTTATAATTATTTTTTTATCTACCCATAGACACCAATTTTGTATATATTTATATATTTATTTGAATAACTCATTTTGTTAGCTTAAAAAATTATACCAAAAATCACAATTTATTTACCTACCCAAAGATATTAATTTGTATAATTTTGATTTATCGGTTTTTGATATGTCAATGGTTATTGTTATCTGCCCATAATTTTTTTTATCCGCCCAAAAAATTATACCAAATAAAAGGATTGTAATTTATTAAGATTATTGTGACATGTAAAATTAGATAAATAGGTATTTAAAATTAATAAATTTGGAGTATATTTGTAATTGTGTAAAGGGAAATAAGTAGTTGTTGGGAATTGGAAAAAGTGAAAGGGAGTTCATGGGTTCATTGATATTTAAGTGGGTTTTGCAAAATGAAATTTGGGAATTGTAGGATGATGTGGAAGTGAGAGAAATGGTAAAAGTGGAAAATTAGAAATTTGCATGGACGCTGAATACCCCAAACATGCTACTCCGCTGGAAACCAAACTTCTGGTCTGAAGAGGGCTGCTATTTCAAAGGGGCACTGTATTTCTTGCACCAAGACAATTCTAGTGATTTATCCACGTGCATCATGGTTTCGTACACATTGTCCACGGGGGTGATGACGATGAAATTTTTGGCGACAGAAGTTGCCAGTCAACTTGGGTCCTTGGGAAAGGTTGTAGTTATCGACAATGGGTCGACGTTGGCGGTTACTAATTGCTTGTATGAAATGTGGGTTATGAGAGAGTCGGAAGGGAATGTGGAATAGCTAAGGCAATACATCTTTGACTTCCCATGAGCTCGTGCCATACATTTCATGCCTAACAATGATGTATTGATACACCCACTTGAACCCATTGAAGATGGTCTAGAACCGGCGCTGCTCATATATCGCCTTGGTTTCACGTTCACTCGTACAGTGGTGGAGAGGCCGAATTTGTGGAGCACAATTCATTACATCTCTGAGTACGTACAAAGTCTGCTGCTGCTTTAGTGGATTTATTTTATAGTAAAAAAAAATTGGGCCAAGTTGTTTTTACTTTTTAGGGAATGGATCTTATTTTATATTAAATTTATCTCCCTTGTATTTCCATTTCATCTGCCGCTAGGCTTACCACTGCTTTAGAAATGAGGAATTATTTGAATCCGAAAACGAATTCAGACATGATGGATTACCTAGTTCTACGTATTTAAATTAAATGACCGTTATCAAAAAATTAAACGACCGTTATTAGTTGAACTGGTTAATTAAGTTATTCACCGTATTTCGAACTTGAAAACAAAACAATAAAACCGTCTTAATTATTTTTGTTAAAACCACCAAACCGTCATTAAGGAAACGATTACTTTCATCCTAATAATTCCCCACACACAGTTTAATTAGTGTAATCCAATCAAAAACAACCGCGTGTAACATTAACTCCCTCGGTACCCAAAGTGTTCTATAAATACTAGGCCCTTCGTATTGTTTATGTCCTTACTAATCTCATATTCTTTGTCAATCAATAAAAATTAATCCTCAACAGATCTTCATAATCTTGTTTCGCTCGGCAATCATGTCGTAGAGGTCCACGTCAATTAGCTTCTGTAGTTAGTCTAGCAGTGTGAGGAGCGGGCACACCGTACGATCCTACGGTGTTGACCACAACTCGAATGCTAAAAACATGTCTATGTGTGATCCTAGCAAATCGAACCGGATCATCCTCCGACTTAAGCCATGGTAGTCTACCCGGTTTGACCATAGGTCGTACCGACCATGATGTTGTACGCTCCGAATCGAACGTGATCTTCGTCCAGATCAAACCATGGAAGTCCTGGTGGTTTGACCATACTGTTGTACGTACAATTGTACAAGACCATGTCTTATACCGATCCTATTCGAACACGGTAGTTATCCGAGTTAAAATTTTAACGTCTTCAATAGCTAGTATGGGACCATATCACCATACGATCCTACTATGTATACGATGAAATGCACATTATAATATGAAATGCACAGTGTCATATGAAATGTTGGCCCCATTGTTTCCGGAAAGTGGATGACTATATAATTCCCTCCAAATAGATAAAACCCCGTATGGGTTGCGGAAATGGTTTTGCATGTTACCGTTCCACATCACTTAGCTCTTATGATTATTTATTCATTTGATTGACTTTTCATCCGTCAAATATGAATTGATTTATTCTACAAATGTAAAAATGCCTATTTCATCTTTATAAACTCAAATTCAAATTCAAATAGTATATTATAAATACAACCATTCTTACCCATTCATTAAATTCATATAACTTTTATTACTTGAAAAAAGAAATATTGAGCTCTTAATATCGACAGTGCCAACAACAATCCATAGATAATCCAGCATATGGAATTTAACTTTAAGACAAGTTTTTATATCCAGGAAGTTGAGATGATGAAAAACAATAACGCAGCATATGGAATTTAACAAATTGTGACTGGCTAGCCTGCTTCTTTTGCAATTTGCATGTTCCGATCGACTAGTTGTCCCCGCCAAATATGCTTAATTTCCCTCCAAATTTAGCTAATGATTCCTCCCTGCAGCTGAAACAAATTGTGACTGGCTTGGGTTGCTCGTTTTGATTGATTGACTTGCGTCCTGCCTGTTGACCACCACAGAGCATTTATTACCCCCCAAATAATTTCGTCCCTATGTAACTAGATTTGCGTAATCCCATTCCGCCTAATGTAGTCCAACGGAGCACCTAGTTCAACACTACATATAAGTTGTATATTTAACTATTTATAATTCCGTCATAGACTCATAGTTGCAACAAAAAAAAACAATTTATCTACTGTATTTCGCAACCAGGTTGATTCCGGCTCTTAAAAGCATTTCACTATATTATATTACCTCCTAAACTCTACCGTAAATTAACTTATATGTCAACAGTATCTATGTCACAACCTGAAAAATAATTACAACGTTTCATATACGTACTAATCCTTAATTACTCTCCCCTAGCCTGTAAATTTAGTCAAGTATTTCTCATCTTCCTTCAGTTTAGGATTTAGGATTTAGGGCGCGACCAAGCCTCGTATTATAACGTTCAAGCATTGTGATCCTATTCAAACACAGTTATTATCCGCCTTAAACCTCTAAAGTCCTCCAAAGCTCGCCTACGACAATATCGCCATAAGTGCCCACTATGTATACAATGAAATGCACACTATAATATTAAATGCACAGTTTAGTTTATTTACATCGACCCCGTTGTCTCAGGAAATTGGATGAGTACATAATTCCATCGAAAAATAGGAAACCCCGTATTGGTTGTGGAAATGGTTTTGCATGCTACGGGTCCACATCAATTAGCTTCTGTAGTAAGTCTAGCAGTGGGAGGGGCGGGCACACCGTACGATCCTACGATGTCCACCACAACTCGAACGGTAAAAACATGTCTATGTGTGATCCTAGAAAATCGAATCAGATCATCATCCGACTTAAGCCATGGTAGTCTTTCCGATTTGACCATAGCTCGTAGGCATGGACATTTGTGCGGGCCGGCCCGGCCCAGCCCGGCCCGGCCCGCTTTTTTTTTAACGTTCAGCCCGGCCCGTCCAGCCAGACGGGCCCAACCCGCGTGGGCCATGGGCCGGGCCCGGGTTGGGGAATTGTGGCCCAGCCCGGTCGGGCGCGGGCCAGCCCGGCCCGACCCGGAAATTTAATAAAGGACCGGGCCTATATATAGCAGCCCGGCCCGGCCCGGGGCCCGGCCCGCTCCAGCCCGGTACAATACCGGGCCGGTCCCGGGCCCTACTTCTCCGGCCCGGCCCGGTGGTGGCTCGGCCCATGTCCATGCCTAATAGCTCGTACCGACCATTATGTTGTACGCTCCGAATCGAATGTGATCTTCGTCCAAATCAAACCATGGAAGTCGTGGCGGTTTGACCATACCGTTGTACGTACAACTGAACATGACCAATAGCTAGTATGGGACCATATCGCCCATGCGATCCTACGATGTTTGCGATGAAATGCACGTTATTACATGAAATGCACAGTGTCATATGAAATGCTCACCCTGTTGTTTCCAGAAAGTGGATGACTACATAATTCCCTCCAAAGAGAGTAAACCCCGTATGGGTTGCGGAAATGGTTTTGCTTGTTACCGGTCCACATCAATTAGCCTACAGAATAACTCTAGACTCCCTTGTACAAGAGGGATGGGCACACTATGCTAATGATCATATATATCTTTCCGCTCTCTGAAATGAGGACAATATTGATTATGTTTCTTCACACTTCTATTTCTCCCCCCTTTATCTACTGTATAAATTATCTTTCTTAATTATGGATCACAACAAATTCGCATATAATTATGATATTAGACCATTTCGGTCTACGATCCTAATGGATCCCGATCATCCTCCGACTTAAACCACATAATTCTTCCCGGTTTCACCATAGCACCAAGTCGGTGTGCGATCCTAAGCGGACCCGATCATCCTCCGACTGAAACCTTTAAACTCTTCCATAGCTCTTATATTACCAATCCGTATTAAGATCCGGTATATTGGAACACGATCCTTTAAGACCATACATGTACATTTATTTGTAATCAATTGCTCAGAATTCAAAGTCCTATTGCATATTAAGATATTAACACCAAACTTTACTGTAATTTACCCTTAGTAATATTTTATCGACCCTAAAATATATAAACTCATTAATCATTGGTAATATTACACAACTTGTGCTCGTACAGTTATAAATAATATCCTATAGCCCTGTATAGCGTCTATATGAGTACTAGTATACTAGTAATAATTTTTTTATTCAACAAAAAGTAAAAACTGTAATACTCCGTTCCATTACTTAAATATATTCGGGCTTAAGCTTCCAACTTCCTCCTTTTTATTTTGGTTGAATCCAGCTTGTTCCAGCTTCCTCCTTTTATACTCCCCAAAACTTCATGTATTATACAATACCCAAGCTGTTACCAAAAAATAAATTAGCATCCAATCCGAAATCTCCCTGTTCACTCCTCGAAGACCAATTGGGTTCCGTTCATGGCTTCTTATGCAAAGCGCCCTAGATACAGCCATCCAAAGGTCGGGCAATGCCGAATTCACCGGCTACACCGAGATTCTGAGAGTGTCGTTCGCTTATACGAAGCTCTCCAACGTCGTTTTCGATCCATTTCCACGGAGAACCGAATTAATGATCTTAAAATGAAGGCAGTGGAGGCGGAAGAGGCCAGGCTAAAGGATTATTACAAGAGGTTAGGCCATACGCAAGTCCTTGAAGAGTTCAAATTGAGCGCGGATGCAGATGCAGAGAAGGCTTCTCTGGCGGAGGACAATCCATCCCCTCCTGACTTGCATGTTGTTCTGAACAACGAGTACAGACTTCCTACCCCTTAATTTGCCTTTTATTCGGTTCAATTATACATGCCTAATCAATGTTCCTTCGCTAATAACATATTAATCATCACACCTGTTTAAGTTTGTTTATTTGTATTTTTTGTGTGGTCTGGGGCATTTCATTTTGCTCTAGGATGTGGAGTATTGAAAACAATTGAAAGTTTAAATTCGAACAAAGGATACTACAGAAAAAAATTCTAACAGAGGAGGTTGTGAATTGTGATCTTTCCAAAAAAATAAAAAACAGAGGAGGGTTGTGATGTTAGCGGCGGAACGGTTACTGTTTAGTCAGGGCGGTTGAGAATACGTAGTAATTAACTGCTCTATAAATAGGAAGAACGGTCGTAGGCGTAGCATGCCCTCTATCTTCTAGCCTTAATAATCTCCAGATTCTTGTCTAGATTGCCGTTATTCTACTTCAGACATGGATAATTTGAGTAAGTTTTTTTGGGTCGAATGGATACTTTCTACTTTTATACTCGTGGTATCGGGAAATGTGTACGGCGTCGTCAATGAAAATGTAATGGTCAAATAAGGATAGAATATTATCATTTAGGAAGACTATCGTGAATATTTTTAGGATAATATATATACTATCCATCTAGTCTAAATATACGATCAAAATATGATCTCGTCTAATCCTCTATGCATATACGGTGAACATTTGTACATGTTCAGTCCTTTCAATCGTTCGTGACTTCGTGCCTTCGTTCTATGTATATAGATATACACACACATGTAGAGCGTAGTTTTTTTAACCGTCCCTCAATCGTACATTGTGTATATGTTTCTTAATGTTTATACATAATTAATGATTGTGAAAATTATAAACATCTCCCATATAGGTGGACTTCCGATCGAACAACTCCTGCGTCGTACCTTCCTAACGAGATACGAAACGACATCTTAATAGAACTGTCGGTTCAGGATTTGGTGCGCTGTCATGCTGTATCCACCGAGTGGATGGTGATCGCCTCTCGGATTGCGAGGGTCTAGAGATACAATTTATAACCCGACCCCGTTGTAGTACGTGGTGGGTGTCGAACACTCGGGAAGTCTACTCGATCGATGTGCCTAGATACTAGGAAGCTAGAAAGGAGAGCATAAAACAAAGGAAAACAAAGAAAACAGTCGGGACCGACACTGAGGTAACGTCGGGCCCGAGGTTGGCGACAAGAGGAAGTCGGGACCGACACTGTGTAAGTCGGGTCCGAGGTATCTGGGGATGTCGAACTCAAAGATTTAAAAGTAGATCTTGGGCTTTTGGGTTCCTTCTCTAGTAGATTTAGGCTTTTCCACCCCAATTCAGGCAATGAGTGATGATCGGACTAGGATCGAGTGCTTTCGCCCTCGTTCCAACCACTTCTACACCTCGATCATTGGGGAAATCCCCTTCGAAGCAAGGTCTTGAGATTGACACATGTTCACTTTCGCTACTTTGCCAATCTCAAGCCTTGATTCCCAACTTTCGCAAGGAATTGTAGCTCTATGTAGAGTGGGTTCCTTAGATCAAACACTCAAGGCTATGGAATTGGGGTTTCTAGCCTAAACCTAGCTAGAGTTTTCCCCCATAACCCAAGATCAAGGAGATCTACTCCATGAGACAAGCAAAGAAAGCAATCAAATCAAAAGGGAAAGCAATCATCATAATCAATCTCAAAACAAAGCAAAGTTTCATTCAAATCCAAAGCAATCCACAAATTCCAATCAAGGGTTTTCAAATCCACAAGAACAAAGCAAATCAAAGCAAATCTACCAACAAAACCTATCAAGACCTCCTCCCTTGGCCGATTCTCTCTCTCTTCCTTCTCCTCTCCTTCCTCCTTGCTCTCCAAGTATCCTCTTGGTTCCCTTGGAACCCCCTTTTTGTGTGTGTGTGAGGGAACCCCCCCCCCCCTTGTGAGGGTGTGAGAGAGGCCCCTTTCCCCCCTTTGGTGTGTATGAGAGGGAACCCCCCCCCCCCCTTGTGAGGGTGTGAGAGAGGCCCCTAAATTAGAAGACAAGAGGGCCTTTTATAGATTAGATGAGGGGCAAAAGTGAAAGTTCACAAATTCGTGCCTTGGAGCCCAAGTAGTCCAGTGACCGACTCGGCCCGACACGGAGGAACCTCGGGCCCGAGTTACTGTGCAACTCGGTCCGAGGTTGGAGACTTCAAAGTCGGGCCCGACGTGGTTGCAACTCGGTCTTGACCTCGTTCCACCTTCTTCTTTGTTGGCTTCTCTTGTTCTTCTTCATGGATTGCTTCTCTTCTTCCCGCTTTAGCTCGGCCTTTGCTCCATGTCTCGACCCTCCTTCAAATCGATCCTTGATTCATGCCAAATTACCTACAAAACACATAAAATGTGTGTAGTCTCCGAATCTCATAGAAATACGGGAACTAAGCTAAAAAGGAACAAAACACGCAAGAAAAGGGGGAAAAGAGACATATTTACAAAGGAAATCACATATGAAAACACCACCAAATAAAGAGACATCAAAATACCCCATACTTAAACTTGCTTGTCCTCAAGCAATAACAATGTAAGCAAGACCGAAACATAATCTTCAAGTAAAGCCTCGTATGAAAACACATTTTAAGCACAAGTGATCGATATTCAAGCAAGATTACATCATCACACGTGATTAAGTGTTCCAAGGAATAAAGTCAATACAACTAAGCCTCACTTTAGGGATATGTGAATGTGTATCACTCATCATGTGTTTGGGTTTAGCAATGAACACTCAAGCTCAAAAATCATGCAAGTAAGGACTTTACTATTGAAGCTAATATCACCAATTCCTCCACCTAGAGATGCCTAATGCAAAGTACACAAAGAATTTCGAACTTGGCTCAATGGAGGTCCTCAAAGAGGTTCCATTCGGCCGGGTTGTAATGGGGCTTTTGGTATTTTTCAAGGTGGGAATTATTTGGTTTTGTGGTGCTTACAATGGGGATTGAACAACCTAAACTCTCACCAACATCACCAAATTCCACAATTACTTTCACACTCACCCAAAAGACTTAACATTTTCCTTTCAACCCAAAATTTCACTTAACATTCCACTTCATCTTTGCTCTTATGCTTTTTGTTGGATTTTCAACACTTTCTACATTTGGACCGACTTTCTTATGACATCGGGCCCGATGTTGCTTGTAACTCGGTCTGACCATTTTCTTCACTTAAGCTCCTTGCTTTATTCCACTTTACATTTCCAACATTTTCTTTCTTTCTTTTCTTTCTTTTTTTTCATTTTTGTACAACAAAGATGCACTACCCACATGATTCATAACACCATTCCTTGCCCTTAAACCTAAGAGAATCTCAACTCTTCAAATACAATCCCAACCTCTCTTCTAAAGTCCAATCCCATAAGGGTCAAGTCATATAAGGCTAGGAATAATATTTTTGAGGGGTTTCAAATAAAGGCTTAGGCTAGAACGGGGCTACAAACAAAGGATTATCTTCATGGTAGGATATGGAACATTTATGTGACTAGAAGAATAAAGTTCAAAATCAATGTGACCATTCTAGGACAATTCTCATGACGGTCTTGGAAAATAGATAAACACCGCAATAGCAAGTTTACTAAGCATGAATGAGCTAATCACACAAGAAAAATGAGGGATATGCAAATATGAACAAGCATCCCTAAAATGGCCAAAAATCAATCTCACAAGGGTCACTCATACTTAGTTGCATAAGAACTCATCCTAGAACTCACATGTTCAATAAAACAAGCAAGATATCATGATCACATCAATAGCAACATCATTTTAGAGGCTAAACTATCCAAAAATATGCAAAAGAATTTACATGCTCACATCATCATTAGCTTTCTTTTTGCAATCTAAGATGGGAATTTCTAGTCCAAAACCTACAAAACACAAAATCTTTTTGTTGTTTTTAACACAATTTTTCAATTTTTTATGGATTTTTGCAAAAATTTCTCTAAAACCAAAAACTCATCCATTCAAGACCAAATTAATCATCCATGTCGTTCATCAAACCACAAACCAAGAAACAAACATCCCACATACAAACTAGAAACACAAACTAAATATCCTCAAAATAACAAACAAACATAAACAAGTGAAATCATGAACACACTTACCCCCACCCCATACTTAAAATTTTGATGTCCCCATCAAACAAGAAAATCAAAACTTAAAAGCAAGAGAGAAGAGTATGAAAAGCTCACAATTTCTTATTCTTCAATGGCATGTATAGGATCACTCGAAGGGGTTGTCACGTCTACGTCCTCTTTGGAGCCTTGCTTGCCGCTCCCTCTCGTACACTTGCTCTTGGTAGAAGTCTTGTGGTGGTGGTTGGAGTTGAGGCTCCGGGCGTGTCCATTGGTCCTCACGGGAAGGGAAGTTCCCGCTCATCCATGTGTTAAAGCTATCTTGGACCCGCCACCTTTGGTCTTCCACCTCCCTAAGCTCCTCTACCTCTCATCTAGTGTAGCCGAGGGCTCAGTTCATCTCTTGTTGGCTAGCTTGGAAAGAACTTTGTTGTTGAAGCATTTGTTGTTGTTGTTGGTACATTTGTTGTTGATGTTGGTACATTTGTTGTTGTTGGAGATTCACTTAATGGACCTCTTGGAGAACATTCTCTTGTTGAAGTTGGAGATGGGCCATTTGGTTGGCCAAGAAGGACATGTCCACCGGTTGTTGTTGCTCGGGAAACACCATTCCCGGACCGTACCATTGGGCCTAGCCTTCATAACCGCCACCTTGGGATTGCTCTCGCCTTGCACCGCTCCCTTCTCCACGCTCATAATGCCTCGGGACCTCACCACCATGGAATGAACTGGACCGACGTTGAGGGAAGTCGGGCCCGACTTGGTGTGTACCTCGGTCCGCCTGTGTTGGAGCTTGGTGCGTGGCTCGAAGGTCGGCCATCAAGCCTTGGAAGCGCTCATCTTCTTCACTTTTCCCTTGATCGACATCCATGTCTTCCCCACGAGGTGCAAATACAAAGTTGTCTTGGTCGGAATCCGATGTAGATGGAGGGGAGGTAAACTGAATGTGTTGAGATTGTTGTCGCCGCCCCTCTCTTGCACCTTCGGGGTCACCAAATGAGTGTGGCTTGCCGGCCCACACTTGGTACCAATTTTGATACCGAGAAAGATCATAGAGGTTGTGCACTAACCGGATCGACACACCATCATAGTTTGAGTGAGGGGCCAAGGAAATCATGTAGAGCTTCTCCTTGATGATGTTGGCCTTCTTGAAATACTTCATGTTCATGAACTCAACACCATTCGGAGCCGGAGAATACTTGTCAAGATCAACTCCTAGACGCATGGCTAGCCTTGCTATCATCCCGCCGAAGTAGATCCAAGAGGAGCTTTGGAAGTCTCGCACCATCTTGACCCACTCCCATGCAAGGTTCATGGGCTTCTCGGTGTGGAAGAGCATCTCATGTAGCAACATAATCTCTTCCTTCATCGGCTTGCTCAACTCATGGCGAGCATAGATTGCACACCCCAAAACTCGCACCATGACCCGAAAAAGAGGGCTAGCAATCTCCGTCGTGGAGGCGCCTTTTCTCATCTCGCTCTTCCCGGCCACATGCCGCCACACTTGGTTCACCTTCTCATTGTTGACGTCGGTCTCTTCTCTTGGACATGGAAACCCGAAGTAGGTAGCCAAATCCCTAAGAGTGAGATTGTGGTCCTCATTGCCCAATCGGAAAGTGATCGCCCCTTCCTCATCCTCCACATTATCATAAGTGCACTCGAAAGTGGCCATGAATTCTGAGGTGAGGGCGGGGTAGTGAGTGTTGTCCCACCTTAGCATCCCATTAAGACCGATGTGGGAGTAGCATCTTGGAAGGGCTTGATCCATGTCCATCTTCCTCACGGCTTCCCAATCAAGCCACCTCGTGTGGTGCTCAAGCGCCATATATCTTGCATAACTCTCCACTTGCTCATCATCCTCCAAATAGACATCATCCAACTTCGGCTCTTTCCTTGACTTCTTGGACTTCTTCCTTGGCCTTTCCACATGAGATGATGAAGCTCTTGTCTCCATTGTACCTACACACATCCAACCAAACAAAAGGATCCAAGATAAACTCCATACAACTTAACAAAAGCACTCATCAACACACAACAACATTTCAACACAAAGGGAACCCCATACTTAGTCTCTAGACTCACATGCATCTCAATCCAACATAAATCATCATGGACATCTTCTAACAATAGCTAAGCAAATGATCATTCTACACCATGATTAGGCTATAGCCAACAATTAAACACATGAATCCACATGATATCACAAGAAGAGAGCAAAAACAACAAGGATCGACTTCCAGCCTATGTCGGGACCGACTTACTCAACCTCGGTCCGACATGTTGGACCGACTTTCACACCTCGGGCCCGACTCTCCTGGGCTCGTCGATCTCGACCTAGTTCATGCTTCGACTCTAACCTCAAATCAACCCAAATCACTCTATCATGCACTTAAATTTCAAATTCAACCATCAAACATCCCTAATCGAAGTTCTAAATGGATCTAAGCATGCATAAACAACTTTAAAGCTCAATTTCACAAATCATGCAAATCCACCATTGATGCTCAAGCTCAAGCTCTCAATCAAACATGGCATCACTCAATCTATGCAATGAAAGCACAAAATTTTCAAAGAAATAAGTAGAGATCGAGTAACACATACCGGATTTGAAGAGTATTGAACTTTTAAACAAATAATCAACTTAGAACTCAAATTTTCTCAACCTAGATCGAGATGGGGGATGAAGAACGAGATTGAACTCGAAATTTCTACTTGGAATCGGGTTAGGGAGGCCTTTTTGTGGTTGGAACGAGATGAAGTAGGGAGTGTGTGGATCGAGTATGGAAGGGGAGGGGCGGCCGACTTTGAGAGTGTTTGAGGGAGAGGGGTTGTATTTTGGGAATGGTGGTTGATATGAAGATGATAGGTAGGTGGGGGATAGTATTTAATGGGGGAAAGGGACAAATTAGGTCAAGGGCAAAATTGGCATTCCAACTAGTTAAATCGAGTTGGACCGACTTCATGGACCGACGTCCCTATGTCGGGCCCGACTTACCTGGGCTCGATGTGGGAGTATTCGGGTCACCAATTTTACTCCATCCTCTTGCAACTTCTTTCCCATATTTCCATTTAAATATTTCACCTCAAATCCTACACAATTTTGAAGAATGCACAACACCAAAAATCCACAAAACACTAGATAAAGATTGGTTAGAGAAAAGCTAGGCTAAACTAAGAAAAATCAAACTAAAATTACGAAAAGAAAGCTACTAGCTCGGGTTGCCTCCCGAGAAGCGCTCGTTTAGAGTCACTAGCTTGACTTCCTAACCTCAACCTTATGGCGGGTGAAACACGGTGAATTTCTCGCCATTGTTATGCCCATTCCCATTGCCTTCATACCCATAAAACCACCAACGATGGTCTACATAGGCATGGCTCTCCGATCTCGGGCCTATCTCATCATACTCCTCCAACGGATGAGATTTCTCCTCCTTACTTGCTCCATCATGTTTTTCTTTTCCTACACCAAAGTTATCCAAAGAATTCCTAGGAGATTCTACCAATTCATCCTTCAAGTCACTAAGGCAAATGTAGGAGTCTCCTAAGTCATCTTTCAAATCACTTAAACAAATGTAGGAATCAAAAGTTTGGAAAGAATTGTGGTCTTCACCAACATCAAAAGGATATAAGTAAGGATACTCTTCATCTCTTCTTGAGCTAGCATTGATCCTTGACTCATCTTGATCCTTAAGTTGCTCCAACAACTCCCTTGCTTGTATTTGTTTATTGAACCCTTCATCACTTCTCAACACAATGACCTCTCTAGCAACTTCCACTTCTTCACTTTCTCTCTTGGCACTCTCTTCAAGTTTGAGGATAGCCAAGGCGTCCGGCTCATTCAAGGCCTTGTTGAAGTGAAAATCGACCTTCTCTTCACCAAAATCAAAGGAAACCTTGCCGTTCTTGACATCAAACCTTGCCCCCGCCGTAGCTAAGAATGGTCTTCCTAAGATTATTGGGACCAAGGGATCCTCATGCATGTCCAAGATCACGAAATCATCAGGGACAAAGTACTTTCCAACTCGCACCGGAACGTCATCCAATATTCCCTTAGCCTTGATGATGGAACCGTCGGCCATAGTTAGGGACATATCGGCCGGCTCCATTTCACCCAAATTTTCTCTTCTCCAAATGCTAGCGGGCATCACCGAAACACTTGCCCCAAGGTCACATAAGGCTTGGAAGTTTTGAGACCCCACACCAATGGTTATAGCAAAGCGACCAGGATCTCCTAGCTTTTGCGGTAACTCCAAGGTCTTGACCTCATCTTGCATTTCAACTATGGACCTCTTCTTGCTCAAAATCTCCTTTAAAAACTTGGCATAAGATGGCATCTCGCTCAATGCATCGGTGAACGGGATAGAGATGTTCAAGCCTTGCAAGAGTTTGAAGAACCTCTTGAACTTGTTCTCAACAACATCTTTCGGCTTCTTCGAGGGATATGGAAGAATTGTTGCACCTTGAATCTTGCTTGGATCAACTTCTTTGGACTTCCCCACTTCATTTGCAACATTTTCTGAATGGACCGACTTGGGCACCATGTCGGGCCCGATGTTGTGAATCTCGGTCCGGGGCAAAGGAGTTGGATCGAGGTCTGTGTAAGTCGATCCCGAGTTGCTCTCGACCTCGGTCCGTGGTGAAGGAGTCGATCTTCTTTCTGGGTCGACTTCGGGGAACGTCGGACCCGACTTGCTGGGTAAGTTGGTCCGACTCTCTTCATTATTCTTAGGCACGTGTGGCTCGGGTAGGTTTCGGCCACTTCTCAATCCAATTGCCCGGACTTCATTTTGATTGTTTTAAGCTCGAGGATTCTCCTCGGGTCGGCCCGGAAGTCTTCCATTCTCTCTCGGGGCTTGAGTCGCAATTTGGGCAAATTGATTGTCGACTTGCCTCCTCCATGCACCAAACTCATTGAATTGGGTCCTCATCTCCTTGAACCCATCTCTCATCTCTTGAGCAAATGATTGTAACTCATTGAATCCCGGTGGTCTATATGGTGGTGGTAGCGCCCTTGGCTCGTTTTGGTTGAAGTTGTTGTTGTAACCTTGAGCCTGACCGTTGTTCCGCCGGCCATTGCCACCATTGTTGAAGTTGCCTCTTCCACCGAAATTTCCTCGAACATAGTTTGCCTCCTCAATTCGCTCGGCCAAGCGCACTTGGCTCTCATTCGGACAAACTTGTTTAGCATGTGCAAAGGATCCACACTCCTCACAAGCTCTAGCATTTTGCTTGTTGCCTCTTAAGCTTGCTCACTTCACCTTCAAGGAATTGGAGTTTCACATCCCTATCAATGTCTTCTCCCTTTGGATCATATAACTTCCTTGCACCTTCACCTTGAACTTTCACCTCCTTGCTAGCTTGACTCACCCTATACATGGCCTCATAATCGGATAGCTTGTCAAGTAGCTCCCAAGCTTGATCCGGTGTCAAGTCTATGAACCCACAATCGGTGTGGAGATTGAGCTTGTCCTTCGTTACCGGATTGATGCCTTGGAAAAAGATGTCTTGAAGCACATATGGTTGTTGGCCATGAGTAGGACATTGGCGCAACATTTCCTTGAAACGGTCCCATGCTTCGAAGAGAGGCTCATTCGGACCTTGTTGAAAGCTTGCAATCTTCCTTCTTAACTCGGTTGTCTTCGAGGGCGGGAAGAACTTCATCAAGAAAGCATCATAGAGTGTCTTCCAAGTTGTGATTGACCTAGGAGCTTGGCTCTCGAGCCAATGTGCGACCTTGCCCCCAAGTGACCATTTGAACGCCTTTAGAAGCACATACTCCAATGTCTCCTCGTCGGTAGAGATCGTCTCACACATATCCACAAATCGTTTAACATGCTCTATGGGACACTCATGTGGACGACCCTCGAATTGATCACGCTTGATGAGGGAGATGAATTGCGTCTTGATCTCAAAATTCTTGGCAACCTCGGGAAGCACAATAGCCGGCTCGGGTACCCTTAACTCCGGATGCATGTATTGGCGTGCATTCCGGGGTAGAGCGTTGAGTTGAGCCTCGGCTCTCATCCGTTGCTCCCGTTCTCTTCTTGCTACCTCCTCTTGATTGTCCCTCTCAAGTTGCAATCTAGCCATTTCGGCCCTAAGTTGAGCCAACTCCTCATCAACATGGAGAGTTTGATTCGCCATCCTTTTCCTTCTTCGGGCTTCCTTGAGAATACTTTCCGGATCACTCACAAACTCAAGCTCAAGTGTTCCTCGGGAGGAACGAGCTAGCATACACCTATGAAACAAAAACACAAAACAAAACAAATCAAAAACAAACAAAGGGTTTGGGCTATTCCCTCACCCAAATCACTACCAAAACAGAAGAAACGAACCAAATTGGCACTCAATGCACTTAGACTTCCCCGGCAACGGCGCCAATCTTTTTGATCGCCTCTCGGATTGCGAGGGTCTAGAGATACAATTTATAACCCGACCCCGTTGTAGTACGTGGTGGGTGTCGAACACTCGGGAAGTCTACTCGATCGATGTGCCTAGATACTAGGAAGCTAGAAAGGAGAGCATAAAACAAAGGAAAACAAAGAAAACAGTCGGGACCGACACTGAGGTCACGTCGGGCCTGAGGTTGGCGACAAGAGGAAGTCGGGACCGACACTGTGTAAGTCGGGCCCGAGGTATCTGGGGATGTCGAACTCAAAGATTTAAAAGTAGATCTTGGGCTTTTGGGTTCCTTCTCTAGTAGATTTAGGCTTTTCCACCCCAATTCAGGCAATGAGTGATGATCGAACTAGGATCGAGTGCTTTCGCCCTCGTTCCAACCACTTCTACACCTCGATCATTGGGGAAATCCCCTTCGAAGCAAGGTCTTGAGATTGACACATGTTCACTTTCGCTACTTTGCCAATCTCAAGCCTTGATTCCCAACTTTCGCAAGGAATTGTAGCTCTATGTAGAGTGGGTTCCTTAGATCAAACACTCAAGGCTATGGAATTGGGGTTTCTAGCCTAAACCTAGCTAGAGTTTTCCCCCATAACCCAAGATCAAGGAGATCTACTCCATGAGACAAGCAAAGAAAGCAATCAAATCAAAAGGGAAAGCAATCATCATAATCAATCTCAAAACAAAGCAAAGTTTCATTCAAATCCAAAGCAATCCACAAATTCCAATCAAGGGTTTTCAAATCCACAAGAACAAAGCAAATCAAAGCAAATCTACCAACAAAACCTATCAAGACCTCCTCCCTTGGCCGATTCTCTCTCTCTTCCTTCTCCTCTCCTTCCTCCTTGCTCTCCATGTATCCTCTTGGTTCCCTTGGAACCCCCTTTTTTTGTGTGTGTGAGGGAACCCCCCCCCCCCCTTGTGAGGGTGTGAGAGAGGCCCCTTTCCCCCCTTTGGTGTGTATGAGAGGGAACCCCCCCCCCCCTTGTGAGGGTGTGAGAGAGGCCCCTAAATTAGAAGACAAGAGGGCCTTTTATAGATTAGATGAGGGGCAAAAGTGGAAGTTCACAAATTCGTGCCTTGGAGCCTAAGTAGTCCAGAGACCGACTCGGCCCGACACGGAGGAACCTCGGGCCCGAGTTACTGTGCAACTCGGTCCGAGGTTGGAGACTTCAAAGTCGGGCCCGACGTGGTTTCAACTCGGTCCTGACCTCGTTCCACCTTCTTCTTTGTTGGCTTCTCTTGTTCTTCTTCATGGCTTGCTTCTCTTCTTCCCGCTTTAGCTCGGCCTTTGCTCTATGTCTCGACCCTCCTTCAAATCGATCCTTGATTCATGCCAAATTACCTACAAAACACATAAAATGTGCTTAGTCTCCGAATCTAATAGAAATACGGGAACTAAGCTAAAAAGGAACAAAACACGCAAGAAAAGGGGAAAAAGAGACATATTTACAAAGGAAATCACATATGAAAACACCACCAAATAAAGAGACATCAGATGGCTTTGATAACCATTAGTGCTTTTGTGAAACGTCATCTGCGCAGGTCAGCGGCAACTTCTCAAGGACGAATGCTAATGGCCGTCCAGGGTCCAAACCACGACTGTGTGACGCGGAACGAATCGGATTTCTCATAAACTTCCGGTTCACTCTGGGCATTATGTGACCCCGATATGTTTGACTCGTGGCGCATCATATCTTATTGCGATGGCCTTTTCTTGCTTAAACAGGGTGGCCACAGGGAGGATTTTATGCCATTACAACTGTGGAATCCAGCCATACAAAAGATTCGCACGTTGCCGGAAGTGCCTGGATACATTAGTGTGAGCGATTATTCAGGGGCGATGGATTTTGATCTTAGCATTGGTTATGATGAGCAGAATGACGACTACAAGGTGGTGAAGTTAATTTTCGGTCAGTTTAGGTTGCATTCTGTGGCTATCTTTAGCGTGAAGAGGCATGCATGGACGGTGGTGCGGGTTCTTCGACCGAATATTGAATGGACATCATGTCTCTGGTTTGAACAGGCCTGCTTTTTCAATGGGGCGATGTACTTCCTGTACCACCAGTATATTGGCGGTGGATCCACGTGTTGTTTGTTCTCCATCAATTTGTCAACGAGTGGGATCGAGGCGGTGGCATTGCCATAGGAGGTTTACGGCAGCTTCGGCTATCTGCCTAGGGTTGTAGTTGTTGACAATGGGTCAACGTTGGCTGTCTCTAATTTCCTGAGTTTCATGTGGGTTTTGGAAGAGTCGGATGACGGGGAGATTCACTGGGTAAAGAAATACAAATTTTACCTCCCCTTTCAACGTTTTGTACACATCAACCGAAACAATGACATTGTGCACCAACCACAACGCATTGACGGTGATGATGAATTCATTGTCGTTTATAACCTTGAAACCGGAACTAGTACTACTTTTGAGGGGCATGAAGGTCAGGAAAAGATCATTCACCACATCTATGAATATCTTCCAAGTCTCCTTCTTCTTTAGGAAAGTGGAAAGTGTTTAAGAGGTTTTAGTGGTGTCATTATTATGTTTAAGACGTTTACTGGGGTGACTACTATGTTTGTCACTTATCTGTTATTTTGGAAAAGGATATATAATTTACTGGTTGGCTATGTGTGATTAAATGACGAAAGCCTTTTGTTTGAAAGGTTGAACCCAATAGCGTACTGTAAACCTATTTTTTAATTGCGAATAACATGGTATTTTTCAATGTGTATTTACTGCATATTACAATTGGGCATTTGGGCCTCGTAAAACAATGAAATGCACCCTATATTACATGAAGTGCACAATACATGTCCGACCTGCCAGAAACCGTACCGCACCCGACACCCGAAAAGAGAAAAAAAAAGTGCATTCCTGAGACATGTTTGACCCGAATGGACTAGCCGGATGCAATTTTAGCTTGCTAGTCATTCTCCTTTTTGTTGTAGTAATGTTTAGGTTGTTCGATGCAAATTTATAATGTACATTTTAACTAATTAAGGTCACCGAGCCTATAAACATTATATATAGGATTGTATATTTGTATGCATTCTGGGTCTCGCTCGAGCATATAACTTTTTCACATTCTAGGTTCTGGTGCATTTAATTATTTACATTTTTTAATCCTCTAGTGATGTAGAGTTAAAGGTTATGAACCGAAAACCGGCCCCCGTAGTACATGTTTACGTGTCAGTAACACGAAAATTGTTTTGCATGTTTCGATCGAATAGGTGTCCCCGGAAAATATGCTTAATTTCCCTCCAAATTTGGCTAATGATTCCTCCCTCCCGCTAAAACAAATTGTGACTGGTTGGGCTGCTAGTTTTGATTGATTGACTTGCGAGTTGCGTCCTGCTTGTAAACCATCACAAAGCATTTATTACCCCTCCCCCCAAATAATTTCGTCCCACTGTAACTAGATTTGCTTAATCCCAATGCGCCTAACCGGAGAGTAACGGGGAGGGCTTCTAGTTCAACACTAGATGTAAGTTGTCTAAAGTATTGAACAATTTATAAGCCTTCTTACTAAAAAAAACAATTTATAATGCCTAGTATTGCATATCATGCCTAGTATTCAACAAATTAACTTATATGTCAAATGTATACATTTCACAACTTGAAAAATAATTACAACGTATAATATAATAATGATCATATATTCCCCCCTAGCCTCTTATTTTAGTCCAGTATTGCTTTTATATATATATAATATATATATATATATATATATATTCATTCACTTTAGGGATTAGGGATTAGGGATTAGGGTTTAGGGCTTGACCATTGGTTTGACCATGCCTCGTATAAGACCACGATTGAAGTCGTTCCCGGGGTGACCATCTCTTATAAGGCCAATTAAGTTGTTGTTCGGACCTAATCGAACGTGCTCATCCTCTGTATCAAGCCATGGAATTCTTGTCGGTTTGACCTCACCTAGGTCGTACAAGAGTGTGTCGAATTACGATCCTAGTCGAAAACGATCATTCACGAACGTTTGGCGTTGTTTTCTTAATTTCCCGGTTTAACCATAGCTCGAACAAGAAAGTTAGTGGAATTAAGATCCCAATCGAACACGAGCATTCTCCTACTTACAGGTAAACCGTGGAATTCTTCCTGGCTTGACCGTAGCTAGCTCGTATTCGACCATATGTTGCAATACGATCCTATTCGAACATGTTTGTTATCCGACTTAGGCCTTTAACGTCTTCCATAGCTAGTATGGGACCATATCACCATACGACCCTACTATGTATACGATGAAATGCACATTATAATATGAAACGCACAGTATCATATGAATTGTTGGCCCCGTTATTTCCGGAAAGTGGATTAGGGTATAATACCCTCCAAAGAGAGGAAACGTCGTATGGGCTGTAGAAATCGTTATGCATGTTACGGGTCAATGTCAATTAGAGTCTGTACATTCGGAGTAGTATAGTGGTCTAGTGGAGGCAATGGAGGGGCGGGCACACAATGGTAATGAATAATGATCATATACATATCTTTCCCCACTGTACAATGAATCCAATATTACTTACGTATCTTCACACTTTTATTTCTCCCCGTTTCTCTACTTAGACCAATAATATTAATTACGTGATTATGTGTCATAACAAGTTCACTTACTCAATATACCTCATTCTATATATATAGAGAGAGAGAGAAAGAGAGTAACTGTGTAAGTTAAAAATTAGCAAGTTTTTGTCCTTTTTGTTGTTGTTTTGCTTAGCTTGTTCAATTTAAATTTATAATGTACATTCACTACGGTCACCTAGCCTATAAACATTATATATAGGATTGTTTGAATTTAGGAACACACTGTGTAAGTTATCAATTGTTTTGCATGTTACGATCGAATAGGTGTCCCCGCCAAATATGCTTAATTTCCCTCCAAATTTTGCTAATGATTCCTTCCTGCCGCTGAAAAAATTGTGACTGGCTGGGCTGCTCGTTTTGATTGATTGATTTGCGACTTGCGTCCTGCCTGTAGACCATCACAGAGCATTTATTACCCCCCCCCCCAAATAATATCGTCCCACTGTAACTAGATTAGCGTAGTCCAACGGAGCTCCTAGTTCAACAAATTCCTAAGTTGTGTATTTAAAAAATTACAATAATTTATAATGCCATCCTAGTTCCTCCCCAAAAAAAACAATTTACCTACTGTATTTCACAACCTGTTTGATTCCGGATCTTCACCTTCTAAACTGCTGGGCCGTAAATGAACTTGTATGTCAAATGTATATATTTCACATGCAACCTGAAAAATAATTAGAACGTGTCATATACGTACTAATGCTCATATATTCACCCATAGCCCGTAAATTGAATCAAGTGTTGCACATATTCCTTCACTCTAGGGTTCATGATTTAGGGCGTGACCATGTCGGTTTGATCCTAATCGAACATGATCATCCTTCGACATAAACCATGGAACGTGATCATCTACCGTATCAAACGTGAAATTCTTGGAGGTTTGACATTACCTATCTCATACAGAGTGTTTATAATTACGACCCTAGTCGAAAGTGATCATTCTCTGATGTTTGGAGTTGTTGTCTTAATTCCCCGGTATGAACACAGATCGAAAAAAGACCATATAGTATTCGTATTAAGAGCTGAATGGAACACGATAAGTATTCAACCTGCCTACACGAATGTCTTACCCGGTTGAACCCTGGCCCGTACGGCCGTACCAGCGCAATCAATCTCCGACTTAAAGTTAAGCCATGGAAATCTTCTCGGCTTCACCATAGATATATCGTTTTCTAACATTGAAGCGTTGTGATACTATTAGAACACGGTCTTTATCCAACCTAAACATTTAAGGTCTTCCAAAGCTACCATATCACCACACGATCCTACTATGTATACTATGAAATGCACAATATAATATGAAATGCACAATATAACATGAAATGAACAGTATCATTGGAGACGTGGGCCCTGTTGTGTTCGGAAAGTGGATGAGTGCATAGTTTCATCCAAAGAGAGGAAACCCCGTATGGGTCGTGTAAATGGATATGCATGTTACGGGTCCACGACAATTAGCTTATTACATAAGCTAATTGAAGGGGCGGACACGTTGTGGTAACGATCATATACACATATTTCCCCTCTCTAAAACGAATCCATTATTGCTTACGTTTCTTCACATTTCTATTTCTCCCCCCTTCTATACTCATGCCAATTATATTTCGTGATTATGGACATAACAAGTTAAATTATGCTCAGTCCAAAACTCTCAAACTAAATTAGCTAGTCCTTGTCCTTTTTATTGTAGTGTTGTTGAGGTTGTTCAATGCAAATTTATATTGTACATTTCACTAATTAAGGTCAACGAGCCTATAAACATTACATATAGGATTGTATGCACTCTGGGTCTCGCTCGAGCATATAACTTCTTCACATTCTAGGTTTTGGTGCATTTAATTATTTGCATTTTTGAACCCTCTAGTGACGTAGAGTTTCATAATATGAATTGAGAACCGGCCCCCGTAGTACATGTATACGTGTTAGTAACACGAAAATTGTTTTGCATGTTACAATCGAATAGGTGTCCCCGCGAAGTATGCTTAATTTCCCTCCAAATTTGGCTAATGATTCCTCCCTCCCGCTAAAACAAAATTGTGACTGGTTGGGATGCTCGTTTTGATTGATTGACCTGCGTCCTGCCTGTTGACGATCACAGAGCATTTATTAACCCCCCCCACCCCCCTCCCCTCCTAATAATTTCGTTCCACTGTAACTAGTTTAGCGTAATCCCATTCCGCCTAATGTAGTCCACCGGAGCTACTAGTTCAACAAATACCTAAGTTGTGCATTTAACAAATTATAATAATTTATAATACCGTGTCGGTTTGACCATGCCTCTAATAATACCACGTCGCATTTAGATCCTTAACGAAGACGGTCCCCATTGACGGGGTCATACCTTGGAAGTCTTCACGAAGTCACGAGTTAATCATATCTCTTATAAGGCCAAGTCGGTGTATGAACCTAATCGAACACGATCATCCTCCGACTGAAAACAATATAACCATGGAAGTCTTTCACGGGTTCACCATATCTCTTATAAGGCCAAGTCGTTGTATGATCCTAATCAATCGAACGTGATCACCCCCGGAGCATAGAATTTAATTCTTGGCGGTTTGACCATACCTAGCTCATACAAGAGTGTGTCGAATTACGTACCTAGTTGAAAACGATAAATCTCCGACGTTTGGTTTTGTTGTCTTGATTCCTCAGTTTCAAAAAAGACCATATTGTATTAAGATCTTAATTCCCATGGTTCCACGAATGCCTGTCTCGTTTGAACCATGGCTAGTACCAGACCTTATCGTAATACGGTCCTATGATCGAGCGTGATCATTCTCTGAATTAGAGTTAAATAATGAATATCTTCCCAGCTTGACCATGCCTCTTATAAGACCACGTCGTATTTAGCCCCCGATCGAAGACGGCCCCTGCTCGATCGTACCATGGAAGACCATTCCGTATTACAATCCTAATCGAAACCGATCGAGCATCCTCCAATTTAAACCACGTACGGATGTCTTTCCCGGGTTGACCACAACTCTTATAAGACCATATCGTTATACGGTCCTAATCAAACAAGATCGTTCTCCTACTTAAATCGGACTAATCTCTTCAATTGACAAACAAAACTATATAAAAAAAACTATATAGGAACACCCACTGTTTAGCATTTAATTGGATCGAAATTGTAAGGTTATATAACATGAGGTGCACACCATGTATGAAATGCACAATATTATATGAAATTCCCAACTCGTTATTTCCGTCAAATGGAGGACTCTCCTTGCCCTCCAAATTAAGCAAGGAAACCCCGTTGTGAACACGTCGGTGTACGATCCTAATCGAACCCGATCATCATCCGACGTAAACCATGGTAGTCTTCCCGGTATGCCCAAAGATCGTATAGGACCATGGTGTTGTACGGTCCTTTGAGACCATACCATATTACCATGTATATTTATATAAAATCAATTCCTCAATATTCAAGTTTTAGTGCATGTGAAGATATTTTTTTGGTGGAATAGTGCATGTTAAGATATTAACATCAATCTTTAATGTAATTTAGCCGTAGCAATATTTAATCTAACCAAAAATATATAAACTAATTAGTAATATTACACAAAATTGCGTATCTTTTTTTGTTGGTTGAAACAAATTTGCGTATCCTAGCGCATGTACAGTTAAAAACATTATACTAAAGACTTAAATCTGTAATACTCCATTACTTTAAATATATTTGTATATTCAGCTTCCTCCTTTTTTGTTGTGGTTGAATCCAGCTTGTTCCAGCTTCCTCCTTTTATACTCCCCAAAACTTCATGTATTTTACAATACCTAAGCTGTTACCAAAAATAAATTTGGATTAACTCCGAAATCTCCCAGTTCACTCCCCGAAGACCAATTGGGTTCCGTTCATGGCGAATTCTGCAAAGCGCCGTAGATACAGCCAACCAAAAGTCGTCCGTGACCGATTTGAACGGCTACAACAACAATCTGAGAATCTCAGCCGCCTTTACAATGCTCTCCAACGTCGTTTTCAGTCCATTTCCACGGAGAACCGAATTAATGGTCTTAAAATGAAGGCAGTGGAGGTGGAAGAGGCAAAGAAGAAGGATTATTACAGGAGGTTAGGCCGTATTCAAGTCCTTGAAGAGTTCAAACTGAGCGCGGATGCAGATGCAGAGAAGGCTTCTCTGGCGGAGGACTATCCATCCCCTCTTGACGTCCATGTTGTTCTGAACAACGAGTACAAACTTCCTACCACTTAAGTTGCCTTTTATTCGGTTCAATTATACATGGCTAAGCAATGTTCCTTCGCTAATAACATATTAGTCAGCACACATGTTTAAGTTTGTTTATTTGTATTTTTTGTTTGGACTGGGGCATTTAATTTTCCTCTAGCATGTGGAGTATTGAAAACAATTGAAAGTTTAAATTCGAACAGAGGATACTACAGAAAAAAAATTCTAACAGAGGAGGTTGTGAAGTGTGATCTTTCCAAAAAAATAAAAAACAGAGGAGGGTTGTGATGTTAGCGGCGGAACGGTTATTGTTTAGTCAGGGCGGTTGAGAATACTTAGTAATTAACTGCTCTATAAATAGGAAGAACGGTCGTAGGCGTAGCATGCCCTCTATCTTCTAGCCTTAATAATCTCCAGATTCTTGTCTAGATTGTCGTTATTCTACTTCATACATGGATAATTTGAGTAAGTTTTTTTGGGTCGAATGGATACTTTCTACTTTTATACTCGTGGTATCGGGAAAAGTGTACGGCGTCATCAATGAAAACGTACGTGGTCAAATAAGGATAGAATAATATCATTTAGGAAGATTATCTTAAATATGTTTAGGATAATATATACTATCCATCTAGTCTAAATATACGATCAAAATATGATCTCGTCTAATCCTCTATGTATATACGGTTAACATTTGTACATGTTCAGTCCTTTCAATCGTTCATGACTTCGTGCTATGTATATAGATATACACATACATGTAGAGCGTAGTTTTTTTAACCGTCCTTCAATCGTACATTGTGTATATGTTTCTTAACGTTTATACATAATTAATGATTGTGAAAATGATAACCATCTCCCATAAAGGTGGAGTTCTGATCGAACAACTCCTGCGTCGTACCAAATGGCGTAGCCACGAATTTGTGTCAGTGGGGGCTAAATTCCGTTGATAATTTTTTTGGCTACAGAAATGTTCCTGGCGAAGCCAGAATTTTTTTTTTGTATTTTATATAAAATATAGGAAAAAATTATATTTTTTGTATATAAAAAATTATATATAACCTAGTTTTTTATATATAAATTAATTTTATATATATAAAAAAGATTAATCTTCTATATTCTGACCACATAAATTAATTTTTATTAAATAACCTAGTTTTTTAATATATTTTTAAAAAAATATTCTTTTTTTGAAAATCCTAGTGGTGGTTGTAGCCCCCACTAGGCATGAACTAAATCCGCCAGTGGTCGTACCTTCCTAACGAGATAAGAAACGACATCTTAATAGATCTGCCGGTTCAGGATTTGGTGCGTTGTCATGTTGTATCCACCGAGTGGATGGCTTTGATAACCAGTAGTGCTTTTGTGAAACATCATCTGCGCAGGTCAGCGGCAACTTCTCAAGGACGAATGCTAATGGCCGTCCAGGGTCCAAACCACGACTGTGTGACGCGGAACGAATCGGATTTCTCAGAAACTTCCGGTTCACTCCGGGCATTATGTGACCCCGATCTGTTTGACTCGTGGCGCATCATATCTTATTGCGATGGCCTTTTCTTGCTTAGACAGGGTGATGCCAAGGAGGATTTTCTGCCACTACAACTGTGGAATCCAGCCATTCAAAAGACCCGTACTTTGCCAGACGTGCCTGGATGCTGTCTTGTGAGCGATTATTCAGGGGCGATGGATTTTGATATTGGCATTGGTTATGACGAGCTGAATGACGACTACAAGGTGGTAAAGTTAATTTTCGGTCAGTTTAGGTTGCATTCTGTGGCTATCTTTAGCGTGAAGAGGCATGCATGGACGTTGGATCGGGTTCGCCAACCTGATATCGAATGGACATCACGTCTCTGGTTTGAACATGCCTTCTTTTTCAAAGGGGCGATGTACTTCCTGTACCACGAGTATATTGGTGCCGGATCAACGTGCCGTTTATTCTCCATCAATTTGTTGACGAGTGGGATCGTGTCGGTTGCATTACGACAGCAAGCGCACCGTAACCTCGGCTATCTGCTCAGGGTTGTAGTTGTTGACAATGGGTCAACGTTGGCTGTCTCTAATTTTGTGAGTTGCCTGTGGGTTTTGGAAGAGTCGGACGGGGAGGTTCGCTGGGTAAAGAAATACAAATTCTACCTCCCCTTTCAACGTTCTGTACACGTCAAGTGAAACAATGACGTTCTGCTACACCCACAATGACACATTCACGGTGAAGGTGATTTCATTGTCATTTATAACCTTGATACGGGATCTCGTACTTCTTTGGAGGGGCATGAAGGTCAGGCCAAGACCATTCACTACATCTCTGAATATGTGCCAAGTCTCTTGCTTCATTAGGAATGTGGAAAGTGTTTAAGATGTTTTTTGGGGGTAACTGTTATGTTCAAGAGGTTTTAGGGGGTGGCTGTTTTTATTGTGACTTATGTGTTGTTTTTGGGTATGGATAATTTACTGCTTTGTACGAAAGCCTTTTGCTTGAACCCAATAGCGCACTGTACGTGTATGTGTCAATGTGTGTTTGTCTTTATTATGGGGTTAATTACACATTTAGTTTTTGGGTAAATGAACTCTTGTTAACGTGGGAAGTAACTCTCATTTGGGTTTGTGGGAAAATATTGGCAGACATTTTGACAACGTCATTACCTATGTGCCCTAATGTACTTTTAATAATGTTCCTTCATTGACCACACATTACTATTGGCCATTCGGTCCTATTAAACTAATGAAACGCACCCTACATTACATGAAGTGCACACCACACATTAGGGGATGTGGTCGCTTGGATCGGGATTCTGAACAAAGAGAACAAAGAGAGATACGTTGTATGTGTTGTGGAAATGGTTATGCACGTTACGGGTCCACGTCAATTAGCTTCATATTTTTATTTCTCCCCCTTTCACTACTTAGACCAATAATATTAATTACGTGATTATGGATCATCAAAAGTTAACTTACGCAAGCGAAACAAATATATATATATATATATATATATATATATATATATAGAGAGAGAGAGAGAGAGAGAGAGAGAGAGAGAGAGTAACTGTGTAATTATAAATAACTAGTTTTTGACCTTTTTATTGTTGTTTTGCTTAGATTGTTCAATTCCAATTTATAATGTAGTGAACGGTGATCGACCTTAGTGAAATGTAAGGTCACCGAGGCTATAAACATTATATATAGGATTGTTAGCATTTAGGATCACACTGACTGGAGCATGTAACATTGTCTTAATATGACCCGAGCACCCCCCGTTGTACATGTCTACCAAAAAAAAGTAACTCTTCAAATGTTTTGCATGTTACGATCGAATAGTTATCCCCGCCAAATATATGCTTAATTTCCCTCCAAGTTTGGCTAATGATTCCTCCCTGCAGTTGAAACAAATTGTGACTGGTTGAGCTGCTCGTTTTGATTGATTGACTTGCGTCCTGCCTGTAGACCATCACAGAGCATTTATTCCCCCCCCCCCACAATAATTTCGTCCCTCTGTAAATGTAGTCCAACGGAGAACCTAGTTCAACAAATTCCTTAGTTGTGTATTTAACAAATTACAATAATTTATAATGCCGTCCTAGTTCCTCCCAAAAAATAATAATTTATGTACTGTATTTCACAACCTATTTGATTCCGGATCTTAAAACATAAATTACCTTCTAAACTCGGCCGTCAATGAACTTATATGTCAAATTAATGTATATATTTCACAACCTGAAAAATAATTAGAACGATTCATATACGTACAAATGCTCATATATTCTCGCCTAGCCTGTAAATTGAGTCAGGTGTTGCACATATTCCTTCACTCTAGGGTTTAGGGTTTAGGTTGTGACCATGTCGGTTTGATCCTAATAGAACAGGATCATCCTCCGACATAAACCATGGAAGTCTTTCCCGGGTTGACCATATCTCTTATTAGGCAAAGTCGTTGTACGGTCCCAATCGAACGTGATCATCCATCAGATCAAACGTGGACCCCGGTTTGAACATAGATCGAAAAAAGCCATATAGTATTCGTATTAAGAGCCGATTGGAACACGATAAGTATCCAACCTGGTTCCACGAATGTCTTACCCGGTTGAACCATGGGCTGTACCAGACCATATCGTCATACGGTCCTATGATCCAACGCAATCAATCCCCGACCTAAAGTTAAACCATAGATCGGACATCTTCCCGACTTGACTATAGATAGATCATTTTCTAACATTCAAGCGTTGCGATCCTATTAGAACACGGTCATTATCCGACCTAAACCTTTAAGGTCTTAATTCCAAATATCGTATACGCCCATATCGCCACACGATCCTACTATGTATACTATGAAATGCACATTATAATATGAAATGCACAATATAATATGAAATGCACAGTATCATATTTGACGTGGGCCCGTTGTGTCGGGAAAGTGAATGAGTCTATAATTCCATCCAAAGAGAGGAAGCCCCGTGTGGGTAGTGGAAATGGCTATGCATGTTACGGGTCCACGTCAATTAGCTTATGTAATACTCCCTCCGATTCAAGTTAATTATCGTTTTAGCACTTCAAATTTGATCCATTTTATATGTCGTTTTAGATTTTCTAGGCAATTGATTAGGGGTGAGTTATGAGAATTGTTATTGAAATGTGTTTTTATTAGTTAAATGCTATTCATTCATTGCTTGAAAAAAGGTGATGAGTGGAAAAATTTATAAAAAATTTTACCTTTTTGAGTTTAGTTAATGCTTTTCTTAATTCTTGTGTCCAAAACTAAAACGACAATTATTCTGGATCGATGGAGTATGCTAATTGGAGGGGCGGGCAGGTTGTATTTGAATTTGTCAGATGGCCGGCAAATGTACTGTATCTTGTTACCTTAAGTCTCTAATATCGATGTTCGACCAAAAATAAAAATATCTCATATCAATGGGCCGAAATTTCTTTAATTGTGAATTTGTGAAGGTGACGAAGGGAAAATTAAAAGCTGTATGGGTACCATGCGAAATTGGCGTAAGTTGGAGGGCACCTCACGAAATGTCGGTTTTACTCCTTTTTTTTGTACATAATATTGGGGATCCATATATATATATATATATATATATATTTTGGAGTAAAAAGTAAAAACTATAAATAGGAAGACTCGTACACCACAAGCCGAATATAAAAACGTTCAGTTTCCTCTATCTTCTTCTAGCCTGAAACGCTCGAGTCTCTGAGTACTCAGTCCCTGTTCACTCCCAAAAAACTTTTGAATTTCGTTCATGGCTTCTTCCTCAACGCACACTAGTTTCTGCGATTCCGATGACTGTGAACGCGGATTTGACCGGCAACAAGAAGCTTATCTCAATCTCTCTCGCGCGTACTGTTCTCTCCGGCGTCATGTTCAGTCCATTTACACGGTGATCCAAACAACAGATCTAAAAGTGAAAGGGCTGGAGGTGGAAGAGGCGAAGCTGAAGGATTATTACATGCGGTTAGGCCGTTTGCAAGTCCTCGATGAGTACAAATTGGGCGTTAATGAAGAGAAGGCTTCTCTGGACAAGGACTATCCATCCCCTCCTGAATTGCATGTTGTTCTGAACAAAGAGTAAAAACTCCCTAACCCCTTAATTTGCAATTTTTTCGGTTCATTTAGACGATTGTGTTGTTGGGCATCTTTGTTTGCACATTGGGCAATTATTTTGATTTGGGAGGTGGTTGTTTAAAACAATTGAATTTTAAATATTAGGAAAGACGACGGAAAAGTAGTATTGAATACGGGTCAAAATTGCGGGTATTTTGACAATCTGGTCAAAATCGTATATTTTGGTCTTTTTATGGTTTAATTTTATTGATAAATTGGAGTGAACAATATTTCTAGCAAATTTTGGGAGTTGTAGCTGCTACAACTATACATAGTATATACTATATAGTGAACTGATGTTATTCAAATAACCTGAATTTATGGACAATTGAATTGATTGCCCGTTACCACAAGAGTCTTGCGAGCCTTTTGGGGGATGAGAATTGAGAATCATGTTGCTTGAACCGGAGAATTGAATTGATTTTCCCTTATATATAGTTATTGGTTATTGTACTGTTGAAATTATATAATTACCGATCTTAAATAATTATTATTGGCTTGAATATATATCCTTAAGATAGCTCCTGGTTATTAGATTAAACATGTACACGAAGAGGCCTGCTATGGGTGTGGATACCTATACACTAATGCGTGTGAAATATTGACATCTCCCTTAGGTGGTGCAAGATAACAAGTCTGTCAAATCCGGATCACCTCCTACCAGACGACATTGTAAGAGACATACTACTCCGGTTGTCGCCCGAGGACTTAGTGCGCTGCCAGGTCGTATCCATCGAGTGGATTGCCATGATAAGAAGTAGCGAATTTGTGGTCGAACACGTACGCAGGACGAAGGCAACGCTTGGAAAACGCATGCTGATGACGGTCCAGGGCACCAGCCGCTTGTGTGTGACCCTAGATGAAACTACCTTTGCATAAACTTCCGGCTCACTTCGGCAACTAGGGGAGATCCGTCCACTTTCAGACACGTGGTGCATTATCGCCTACATTAACGGATTGTTCCTGCTGAGACGGGGGACGAACTACAAAAAATTTGGTACATTACAGCTATGGAATCCTGCACTCAGAAAGACCCGGAATTTGCCAGCTGTTCCGTTTCTTGCTAAAAGAAAAACTTACGCGTTAGTGAACCTTGTTCCTGGCCTGGGTTATGACGCAGAAAGCAAAGATTACAAGGTGGTCATGTTAATCTTTCAACGTTTCTGGTTGGAACGTGTCGCTGTGTTCAGCGTCAAGACCTTTGCATGGACGCTGCATGGCACAAACATGGAATTCCGCTGGAGACCAAGCTTATGGTTTGAAGAGCCCTGCTGTTTCAAAGGGGAGCTGAAATTCTTGTGCCACGACGATTCTAGTGATGTATACACGACCAGCCTCGTTTCTTGCACATTGTCGACGGGGGTGATCCAGATAAAATCTTTGCCGGCCAAAGTTTACAGTCGGCCTGTGGGCTTCCCTCAAGGTTGTAGTTATCGACAATGGGTCGACGTTGGTGATTTCTAATTTCTTGGCTGAAATGTGGGTTATGCAAGAGTTGGCAGAGGGGAATGTCGAATGGGTAAGGCAGTACACCTTTGACCTCCCAATTGCACGTATCATACATGTCACGCCAAACAATGACATATTGCTACAGCTAATGGATCCCCGTGATGTTAGTCTAGAAGTGGAGGCGCTGGTCCTATGTAACCTTGGTCATCCGTTCACTCGTAGCGTGGTGATCAGGCCAAATCTGACGCGCCAAATTTATTATATCTCTGAATATGTTCCAAGTTTGTTGCTGCTGTAGGAAAGTATGTTGCTCCTTGCTGTTTTTGTGAGGGCTTCCTATGGGATTGTTACTGTTTTTGTGGTTTGTCCTTTTGAACTTTTTTCAGTTGTACGTCCCCTTCTTTCTCTGATAGTCTGATGATATTTTTAGGTTGTGAACTGTTTTCAGCTGTTTTTCCCCTCCTTCAGGTTGTTTCAAAGGCCAAAACTTCCGCAACAACGGTAAATCCGGGCGAAAATTTATACTAGACCATGCGAACTATGTGAACCCGGGCTGAAAATTAAACTAGACCTTGCCAACTATTTGATTCCAGGCAATACCTTGACGGTGTTTGCATTGGACTCATATGTTACTATTGGACTTACATCGATTGGAAGAAAACCGATCGCTTGGCTCCGATCCACTCTCACCCGAAAACTAGTCGCATCTGGGGATCGGGCAACTAATTGTTATGACGTATTGACATCCGATTAAGTTCCATAAGGGTATAATTAATTGGATATAAGTACTGGAGAGTGGAAACCTTACCGTGGGGCCACTCAAACTCATGAAATGCACCATTACATGAAGTGCACACTGCACCGTCTACACATGTGTACGTTTTTTTGGAACAAACCCTGCCTAGATTGAAGATCCTATTAGTAGGATCGTGAATAATTTCAGGATCGATATCGTGGATCAGTAGCATACGAAAAAAAATATAGCATATGAGTAAGATCCTATAAAAGTAGTATCGTGGATCTTACTTTTTGGAACGGCCCTTTTTTATAAATATAGTAATATATAGGGTATATTACTATAGTAGGGTGAAAAAAATATAGCATATGAGCTATTTTTGTATTCTAGCATGATGGAATGCTAAATTTGAAATATAGCATACGAAATTTACTTTATGAATTGCTATATCTCTTTCACTTTTCTTTAGGGCTTGTTTGTTTCTATACCCATGGTATAGGGAATGGGGTTAGGAATGGCTCAAAGCCATTCCAATGTTTGTTTGAACTAAGGGATGGGAATGAGTGATTCCCATACCAAAAAAATACACTCGAGTTCATACCCACCTCAAATTTAAGGTTTTGGTGATTCCTAACCCAACCCGATACCTCATTCCAACCCGATTCCGGGTATAGAAACAAACAAGCCCTAATTCCATTCATACCTTTGTAAACAACTAACAAACAAGTTATTCCATGTATGCCCCTTTTTAATTTTTGTTTCAATTTAAAATTATGCTTTAATTTGATGTTAATAAAGTTTTTCGATGATAAAAATTATACCATAGATAAAAGTTATAACAAGATTCTTAATTTGAGCTTAATATTGAAATATAATTGGATCAATTTTTAATTTAATACATACGTATTAATTAAGGTTGCATAAGAACAACATATATTATACACATTATATGGTAATGGCCTCTTCAAACCCTTCTTGGAGATAAACTCCGACCTCGGAAAGTGTTGATGGTGGTCATCTTATCTAGAGGGTTAGAAAAATAGCCGTTATAAAAACCGGAAAAAAACTCAAAAAATATATATGTAATAGTGCATTTTAAACTGGTAAAAATTGAAAAATACCATTGAACACTAGTCACTATTATATGCTAAAAACTTACCTTCTACATATTTAAATATACCTTACCATTTTTACCTTACCATGGGGGAAGCTAAAATATAATAGTGACTATTTTGTATTTTATCTCTATTTGCATGACCGCCAAATAATTTAAACCAAATGAGGCTCTAGGGTTCCATTTATTACTGAAGTGATTGTGCTGCGTGAATTGATTGATTGACTTGGTGGGGGTTTCATTATTACGTTTGCAGACTGCTGTTCACCGAGCCTCAAAAACCATTATTACCGGGAGGGGGTTCCATTATTTACCCCCATGCCAGTTAGTCCGATTGTAACCACGTTAAATTATTTAAGTCATCTTATATTTACTTGTAAATTTTATTTTGGGTAAAATTGTTACTTGAAAATTTTAATTGTGAAGAAACATTAGAGAATGGGAAAATATTTAAGATACAATAAAACTATTGGGGCTCCGTTTTATCATACTACGAAAAGGAAGACTTTCACGACAAGCCATTAATAAAAATTTATTTAGACCCTTTTTCAAAAAAAAAAATTATTTACCCCCGTTCGGTCTCCTCTATATATTCTAGACTAAAACTCTGAGTAGTCCCTGCTCACTCCCCAAAAAGGCAAAAACCTATTTTTGTCGTCAAGCCACTCCCCAAAAACCTTGTGGGTTTCGTTCATGGCTTCTTCCTCAAGGCGCCCTAAAAACTGCGATTGCGATGAATGTGGAACCCGAATTGACGTGATACAACAAGGTTATCTCAGCCTTGGTCGCACGTACGTTGCTCTCCAAAGTCGTTATCGGGACGCTATCACGCAGATCGAAACTAAAGATCGTAAACTGAAGGCTATGGAGGCAGAAGAGCCGAAGCTGAAGGATTATTACAGGAGGTTAGGCCGACTGCAAGTCCTTGAACAGTTCAAGTTCGGCCTAGATGAGGAGAAGGCTTCGCTGGAGGAGGACTATCCTTCCCCACCTGACTTGCGCGTTGTTCTGGGAAAAGAGTACACAGTTCCTACCCCTTATTTTTACCGTAATCGATTCAATTATATATGCTTATTGATCCTTTGCTTATAACACATTATGCTGCACCCTCGTTTAAGTTTGTGTATTTGGGCGTCTTTGTTTGCACTTGGGCAGTAAATTTTGTTTTGGGCGGTGGTTTTGGGAAAAGAATTGAATGCTGAAAGATAACACAAAAGCTTTCAAAACCACAAACCCTCAACATTACACAAAAAACCCAGTCGGATTGTCGTTTCTATTGTGCATGCAATAACCCAACAATCAAAAATAGATTCTCAACTTCCTATTTAGTAATGGGTGTTCAAGGATAGAGATGTTTTAGCACATCAACACAAGTTTTCTCCGATCATATTGTTTATCGGTGATGGTGTAATGGTTTTGTTATTTTGGGTGACTGTTATAATTACAACAGAGACCATTCACAACGGTTAGATTTTAGAATAAAAAACTTTAAAGATTTAGCTAACAGTAGAAATACATAGGAGCAAGGGCTGGTCGACTAGAAATACATAGGAGCAAGGGCTGGTGAACTCCTATGCTGCAGCTTTAGAATTTTTTTTTGGGCAGCTTTTGTGTTAAAACGACGAGTTCCAGCCCATAAAAAAACAAAACGGTGCATTTTGACCACTCCAAGCAGCTGCCAAATTGGCAAAGTATCTCATGTTTATCATATATTCTGATTTTAGGGACAGTTGAATTGAATTCCCTTATGGAAAGTTAATTATTATCCTAACTAGAATGCTTAACCCGTCCGTGGACTGCGCAAATTTTATGTTCTATAAGGAACTCGATATTGAGATATGTATCTTATCTAATTAATACATAAAAGAAGGAATTGGTTTTGAAAGGTTGATTGTAAAAATTAATTCTTATTAATATGATAAGGTGGCATGGCTAGCTATAGAAATGGTTAGGTAAGCAATACATTTAAGTAGGAATTCCAAATGTTAGGTCTATATCTTCTAAATCAATTTCTTATTATTAATATATTTGAATTTAAACAAGAATTGAAATTTATCAAAATTGAAGTGAATGTATTAGGCATTTATTTTATCATGACGATAACTTTTATAGTTGTGAGATTAACTATTCTGATTATTATTATTGGCTTGACTAAATATCATTTAAATAGCTCATGGTTATTATCTTAAACATGTACACGCTGATATTTTAACATAAACATGGTTATTTGAAAAACATATATTGTACTGCTTATCTGTCTGGGTTTTGATGTAATGAAAATATGAAATGCACCGTATGGAGTTTGAATACATATCCATAATTAACGTGTGTGAAATACTGGAGTATATACATATCTAAATTAGTTATGATTGGCTTGATTATAGATCCTTTTGATTCAATGTACATGCCTTTTGATGTAATGCAATGCACCCTATAGTGTTTGCATAGATATACATAATTAATGCGTGTGAATTATACACATCTCTGATAGGTGGTGGACGACAACAAGTATACCAAACCCTGCTGACCACCTACCGACCGAGATCCGAACCGACATACTACTACTGCTATTGCCTGAGGATTTAGTGCGCTTCCAGGCCGTATGTTACGAGTGGATGGTCCTGATAAGGAATAGCAAATTTATTCAACAACATATACGCAGATTAAAGGAAAATCCTGAAAGACGCGTGTTGATGACGGTCCAGGGTGCCGACTATGATTGTGTGATCCTAGATGGAACTCATTTCTCCGAAACTTCCATTTCAATTCGGCGACTAAGTGAAGTCAGTTCAGTTTTTGACATGTGGTGCATTATCTCTTACATAGACGGGTTGTTCCTCCTCAGATGGGGTCATAACAGCGATGTTGAAATTGCGACCTTACAGTTGTGGAACCCCGCAATCAGAAAGACGCGGACATTGCCAGGTGTTCCGGATTGTCTTTTGGGGTAACAAACTTTGATCTAGGCCAAGGGTATGACGCCGAACAGGATGATTACAAGATGGTCAAGTTCCAATTTTATCAGACCAAGTTGCGTCGGGTCGTTGTGTTCAGCCTCAAGACATTTTCATGGACGGTGCAGGACACGGACGTACAACTATGCTGGACACCACTGTTGAGCTGTCAAGAGGCCTGGTATTTCAATGGGGCATTGAACTTCATACACCACGACATTTCTTGTGACACCGACGCCCACGACTGCAATCTGGTTTCCTACACTTTGTCGACGGGGGCGATTGACTGTAGCGAATTGCCAACTGATATTTACGGTTCACTTGGTGTCTTTTGCAAGGTTGTAGTTATTGACAATGGGTCGACTTTGGCGGTCTCTAACTTCACCTCTTGCTTGTGGGTTTTGAGAGAGTCGGATGGGAATGTAGGCTGGGTAAAGCGATACACCTTTGAACTCCCATGGGCAAGTGTTGTACATGTCACGCCAAACAATTGCATATTACTTTACCCATTGGACCGCAACTAGTATGGTGATACGGTGATGGTCGTGTATGACCTTAATATGCCTGCCGATTGTAGATGTGTGACGAGGCCAAATTTGGTGAGCCAAATTTATTACATCTCTGAGTACGTTCCAAATCAATTTGATTCTACAGTACTAGTACTTTGCTATTTTTAGGGTTTTGTGGAAAGTTCATGAAAGCGACACTTTCTCTGCAGAAACGGGGTGACGATTCCGATTCTCGGGCTTGTGTCTTTTCTGCTCCGATCAAGCGCTCAATGGAGGACGCCACTGGGGTTGCGCGCGGTGCTTCGCGCTCGCAACCGTCGTCCCGGATAGATGAGGTATAGTCTTCCTTTACCCCTTTTGCCTTCTTAATTTTGCAACCAGCTTTCCACTCTCGGAGTACTCTGCCTGTTGCCGTTCTGGTCTAACCAGTTGTAGGGTTAAAAAAAACTGATGTATGCATGTATCTAGACACCACTTTTAACGAAATTCACTTCTGTTTTGTCTTCTTTGGTCTCTTCTTTATGGCTCCTCTTCACCATAGTGCCTTCCCAAATCAAGTTACCCTTGTCTTCCTTTTCCCTAGAGTAACTTTCAGAAGAGAAATGCGGCCCCCACTGGGAATTAAATAAATATGTTTTTTGTTTTTTAAAAATTGAATTTTTTTACGGTGAATTGTTGCTGGAATTTAAGGTCAGTTGTTGCTTAATTCCAAATCTAAATTGGATTGTACGAGTATCAAATCCAAATTGTTGTTGTTGTTGTTGTTGTTGTTGTTGTTGCTGTTGTTGTTGTAATTGTTGTTGTTGTTGTTGTTGTTGTTGTTGTTGTTGTTTTTGTTGTTGAACAATTAAGCCCCATTTCCTATAAAACCTGGCTTATAGTCTTGACTGCATTGCTCATTTGTTATAGTAACACTTACCATTTCTTAAATTGGACCTATTCTTACTACTTTGTTGTGCTGTTGCGTTGTGCTTTTGTGGGTCATGGATCTGCATTGCTTCTATTTAATCGGATGTTTTTGACAGGTTTCGGTCCCATCTGAAGCAATCGAGCCCATTTTTTCCCTAATCTCTTCCACTGCTGACCGCAACTCCATCTCCTTAGTCTTCAAACACTGGTATTCAGTGGAGCGGCACGGCCGGCACCGAGTATTCGTCCAGAATTTTCACGCTCTCACCCCTCCAATCATAAGTCGACGTTTCCCCAATGTCCGATCCCTCCTGATAACCGGGGATGCTTATGTGACCCCCTTGAGGCTCTTAACTGATGCGAAGCCGTGGGTTACTATGATTGTGAGCAGCTATCGGCGAATAGAGGAGATCACAATGAAAGGTATGCAGGTGCATGATTTGGATTTGGAGTTGCTTGGGAAATCTCTTCCGAATTTGACAGTACTGGTTCTTTCTGAATGTTTCATGCCTTCCGCTGATGGCTTGCGCTCCATTGCTACCAGGTGCTGCAGGTACGGTTCATATTTCTCTTGTTAATGAACATAGCATTGATTCTTCGCATTAGGAGATATTTGATTTGGGTTCTCATATTTTCTTCCATTTTGCTGTAGGAAACTGAGAAAGCTCCAAATACTAGCCTTGCACTATAATGATTCTGACCTCTTTCAGGTATTTTGTCTGCCGTTTGACGAACTGCAAGAGCTGAGCATCAAGGACCCACAGGAAGGTTGCACATTAAGCTCAAGGAGTCTTGTTGTTGTTGTCTATTCCTGCCCTAAGCTTCACTCTATAAACTACGAATGTCAGACGATGTCAAATCCAGCTCTTTTACTAGTTGCATTACGGTACCCAAATCTTCACTCTTTTGGCATAAGCCTTTCACATGTCGATACGGACGAATTTAGCAAATTGTCGTTCGATTATGGGGTTGCAACCATTATTGAGTACTGCAAGAACCTAAAGCATCTCGCGTTGCAGGCTTTATGCATTACAGATCACCTATTAGAACACATTGGGGCTCATGGAAAGAAACTCGAGACGCTTAAAATTACTTATGCTACGTCTCTTGAATCAGGACTTGATCATATTCTCATGGGATGCACTAGTCTTAGATCCTTGGTGATTGAGGATTGTGAATTTCAAGACGAAGCATTGCTAGCAATAGGCCTTTGGCCGGAGACATTCGAGTCATTTAAGATGGCCCCAACTGAAGTGTCATATGGAGGGCGTAAGCTATTCAAGGAAAGGAATCCAACACTGGTTTTCGAGGTCAATGATAAGTTAATGATGCCTTTAGAAGATGATTTGGAAGATGACGATCTTGTGGATTCACTACATATATATATAGGCCTCGTAATGTGTGAGCTTTTGTGGTCTTGGTATCAAGGTTGTAGAATTGACAATGGTGAACACTTTTAAATTCCAATATGGCATTTGTTGGATAATAATTAACCTTATTTGTAGACTGTAGTTACTAGCAGTAGAAATGGAACCAATTTTGTAATGGGCATGTCCAACTGATATTCCTAACTTAGTGTGTGGAAAGGATTTTGGTGGGTTCGTCATGTTGACTACTATAACTCGCTTAACTGAATACGAAAGTAAGATTTCTCAGCTACCGTTCCTTTCTAAACTTGAAGTCTTATAATCAATTTTGGAGTACTAATTTTGAGGTAGAGTGGGCGAACTGTTTGCATTCGATGAAATGCACACCAAGAATCCAACTTATTTTTCGTTTATTTTGGGCGTGTTGAGGATGTTTGGAATTGAATACGGAAGTAAGATTATGCAAAACTGTCGGGAGAGTTCATTATATAGTAGCTATATTGTAACACCCCGACTTCCGTCGAGACGCTACTAGGAAATAAACCTTACAAGGTACTATTAATTAGGTTGACAACTACACTAAAGGATCTTATAATGCGGGCACGACGAGAAAACATAATAAAACATCCAACCTTTATTTAATAAAACTTAGAAAACGTAATCATGCATGAATCCCCGAAAATTATAAATATTCAAATACACCACAACGCCTACTGAAACTGAACTATCTGAACCAAAAAGATAATAACCGAAACAAAATACCAACTCCGTCTAACAAATATTAAAATCAATATTATAACTATTACAAATAAACTAGTATAAACCGATCCCACTATGACACGCGCTCTTTACCGCTCTGGCCCGCCATCTTGCCTCGGTTCCTCCATGGCTCCCTGATTCATACCTGGAACTGAAAAATGTTCCCCGAAGGGTCAGCATCTAATCTACCAAGCTAGAATGAATACGGAGATTGCAGCGCACATTTAAAATCATTTCTAAAGTCAGCATACAAATCCACAACCGCAATCATAACTCTAAAGGCCAATACCTAAATTAGTTATATTAGTCACACAAGTCACATACGCATTTACAATCACAATCACACAACAATGCAATTCTTCCTTTTTCCACAATCCGTCTTCCAAGGCGCTCATCACCGCGCCGAGTGCAGAGGCAGGCCCTCCCAATCCACTTCACAATCTCCCTTCTAACCCCGGCTAAGCCTCCACTGGAGCACTTGCCAAAAACACACAGATAATAATTTTCGTTTTGAAGGGGCACGATTTTCCCAGTCACACGGGTCAACGTAGCCAACTCTTCCTCAACACCAGCTACGATGGGCCGTGTCGGAAACGGTACCAACACAGAGAAAACGTTCCAAAATATTTTCCGATAAAACACATTTAAAAATCATTAACTCACACAACACGCAAGGAGTTCAAAGCAAATTAAAAGGTATTCGGGACTAGTTCCCAAAGCCCGCCCTACAATAACGGTACGCAATCTAACAGGTTAGAGAAGAACCGAGCAAGTCGAAAAAACGACTTACCTTAATAACGCAGCTCCAGAATTGAATGATAGATAATAAAGAAACCGAACGATGTGAACCCCTAGATAAAAGACGAATGAATGCTATAATATTACGATTTTTAACCACATTTTAAGACCCAGAAACTCGTAATCCCCAAAATAAAACTCAAACTCCACCAACTATAATTTCAATAGGATTTGTATATACGTGAAAACTCCCACAAACATGTATATACACACATAATATAATATATATACACCTTCACTGCAACTCAGGAGATCACCAATTTTCATTTGTCAACTCACATGATCATCAAAGCTTTAGTTAAGAATAACGATACTATGATCACCGATAACTAATCCAATAAACCTATATTAACCAGTTAACACTTCATAAGTTGGACCAATTAGATTAATATCAATCTCTTACATTAACTCTAATTAATTCCCACGATGTATGTCGTCCACTAGTATATGCATAAGTTTTCTCTCTGTTCAACCCACTTCTCTAATAGTAAAATTGGTACTGCTAGAGAAAACTCCTCTACAACACTTAATTAAACAATATTTCACAGCCTAAATACTTATAAATATATAGCCTTACTTGGTTAATAATAAGCACTAACTAAATCACCCAGTTCATTAAATAAGCCCATAAAAGATTGATCACTGCTAAAAAGAAACGATCATACAAAACCCCACCCCAAAACGATCAATACTTAATTAAACTATGTATAAGGAACGATTTCTAAGGCAACATGATCAAAACCCCACCCCAAAACTAAACTGAGAAGAAGAACATGGGTACTCACCGGATATGGAGGTCCGGTTTCCATGGACGACGTACCCGCCGACAGAGAAGTAAAACAGAGAAAATCTTTGCAGCGAAGTCGAGATCGATCGGGACCAAGGAAGAGCATTCAGTTGGATATCAGGGTGGCGACTTGCTTGGGGAAGGAGGCGGTTCACATGAGGGCTCGATTTTAAGTACGTGATAACAAAACGGATTAAGGATAAAATATTATTAAAGATAATATATTTTTTTTTGTTAAAGATTGGAATATCCGTAGAGCACTTATGATCAGTTTAACAATCTACCTAGAAAAGATTTGATCGGTGGACAACATTAAGAGAATATTATTTTACTCTAATTAAATTAGATAGGCTTTGGTTTAATAAATCCAATGATTAAATATAACTTTTGTTAACCAAAATATCATCCGATTGTTTTGAACGGAATTTTTCCCAGAATACTCCCTTAGGTAGGAAATACATATAAAAATATATACTTGGTGACTTGTCAAACCGGGTTAATAAATCGGGTACCTTACAGGACAAGAAAACTCGATTGTTTTTAAGCCAATAATATATATATATATATATATATTTTACCGAGAAAGAAAAACGGAGCCCGAATATTACATATATAATGAACTAGTTTGCCTGAGAGGTCAATTTTTGTTGGGTTATTCGGTGTTCGGTCCACCTAGAATTAAGTCGGGTTTTTGAGTGTAATCATATTTCGGATTTATTCGCGTTTCGGGTTTTTTGAATTTTGGGTGAATCGGATTTCGAGTTTGGCAGGCTTTCGGGTTAATCGAATGTAAGGTGAGCCGGATTTTGATTTAGACCATTTTCTTGCCATGATTTCGATTAATAATTTAATACTCCGTATTATACTCCCTCCGTTCAGACAAAACGATCGGCCTTGTTTCACTTTGTTCCCAAAATTCATTTCTATCCAAAAATCACTTTCAATAGTCTTGAAATCCGTGTAACTCTCTCTAATTTTTACGTTATTCGAGACACTAAAAATCACTTTTCACCTAAAAATCACTTTCCATCCAAAAGTGAAACGAGGTTACTGGCCACATAAAATCTGACTTAAATTAAATATCCCTTTATTCAATTTGTTTCTGCTTTTTATCAAATAGGCAGCAGCGGAGCATTTGTTACTATTTTTAGGGTTTGGTGGAATGTTCATGAAAGCGAAAGTACTTTCTCTATAGAAACGGGGAGACGATTCCGAGAATCGGGCTTGTGTCCTTTCTGCTACAATCAAGCGCTCAATGGAGAACGTCGTTGGGGTTGCGCGCGGTGCTTCGCGGTCTCGGCCGTCGTCCCGGATAGATGAGGTATAGTCTTCATTTACCCCCTTTGGCTTGGCAACTTGTAAGTACAAAGTGTACAATCTGTTGGATTGCCTTCTTAATTTTGCAACCAGCTTTCCCCTCTCGGAGTACTCTGCCTTGTTGCCATTCTAGTCTAACCAGTTGTAGGGTTCAAAAAAGTTGTTGTATCTAGACACCACTTTTGACGAAATTCACTTCCGTTTTGTCTTCTTTGGTCTCTTCTTTTACTATGGCTCCTCTTTACCATAGTGCCTTCCCAAATCAAGTTAGCCTTGTCTTCCTTTTCCCTAGAGTCACTTTCAGAAGAGAAATGCCGCCCCCACTGAATAATTTTTTGTTGTTTAAAACTTGATTCTTTAGGGTGAATTGTTGCTGGAATTTAAGGTCAGTTGTTACTTAATTCCAAATCTAAATTGGATTGTACGAGTACCAAATCCAAATTGTTGTTGTTGTTGTTGTTGTTGTTGTTGTTGTTGTTGTTGTTGTTGAACAATTAAGCCCCATTTCCTATAAAACCTGGCTTATAGTGTTGACTGCATTGCTCATTTGTTATGGTAACACTTACCATTTCTTAAATTGGACCTATTCTTACTACTTTGTTCTGCTGCTGCGTTGTGCTTTTGAGGGTCATGGATCTGCATTGCTTCTATTTAATCGGATGTTTTTGACACGTTTCGGTCCCATCTACCGCAATCGAGCCCGTTTTTTCCCTAATCTCTTCCACTACTGACCGCAACTCCATCTCCTTAGTCTGCAAACACTGGTATTCAGTGGAGCGGCACGGCCGGCACCGAGTATTCGTCCAGAATTGTGACGCTCTCACCCCTCAAATCATAAGCCGACGGTTCCCCAATGTCTGATCCCTCCTGATCAACGGGGATGCTTATGGGACCCACTTAAGGCTCTCTACGGATGCGCGGCCGTGGGTTACTATGATTGTGAGCAGCTATCCGCGAATGGAGGAGATCACAATGAAAGGTATGCAGGTGCATGATTTGGATTTGGAGTTGCTTGGGAACTCTCTTCCGTATTTGACAGTACTGGTTCTTTCTGAATGTTTCATGCCTTCCGCTGATGGCTTGCGCTCCATTGCTTCCGGGTGCAGGTACGTTTCATTTTTCTTGTGCTAATGAACAGAGCATTGGCTCTTCGCATTAGGAGATATTTGATTTGGGTTCTCATATTTTCTTCCATTTTGCTCTAGGAACCCGAGAAAGCTCCACGTACCAGTCATCGAGTTAGAGGATTCTGGCTTATTTCGGATATTTCGTCAGAAGCGAGAATGCCATGAACTGCAAGAGCTGAGCATTACGTTCTAGGGTGAGTGTAGGACAGTAAGCACAGTGGGTCTTCTTTGTGTTGTTGTTGGCTGTCCTAAGCTTCACTCCATCGAGTTCGAATGCAAAGAGATGACAAATGCAGCTCTCCGGAAAGTTGCTGAATTTCTCCCAAAGCTTCACTCTTTTGGCATAATTGTTGCCGAGGCCGGTCCCAACAACTTTACCCTCGAACCGTTTGACTCTGGCATTACATCCATTATTAAGGGTTGCAAGAACCTAAAGTGTCTCACGATAAACGGTCTTTGCATTACCGAGCGGCTATTAGAACACATTGGGGCCCATGGCAAGATACTCGAGACGCTTAAAATAGCTAATGCTACGTCGTCTCTTCGATCAGGGATCCATCATATTCTCTTGGGATGCACTAGTCTTAGATTCTTGTCTATTGTGCAATGTGAAATTCAGGACGAAGCACTGCTAGCAATAGGTGGTTGGCCGGAGGCATTGGAGTCATTTAAGCTGTGTGAAACAGAGGTGACATATGGACCGTGTAAACTGCTCAAGGAAAGGTATCCAAGAATGATTGTCGAGGTCGAAGATGAAATAATGCCTTTAGAAGAAGATTTTGAAGATGACGAATACGTGGCCTCACTACATATATATAGGCCACGTAATGTGTGAACGTTTGTTGTCCTGGTACGTATCAGCCTTAGAATTGACATTTGTGAACACTTATAATTTCCAATACGGCATTTTGTGGTCTTGGTATCAAACTCGTGTGGTGCTGGTAGCAACATAAGAGTTCACATTTTGTGACAGCGTCGGGTATGTAATTGCGGCATAATATCTTTTATTGTGTTGGTATTTTACTGCTTTGTATGAAAGCCTTTTGCTTGAACCCAATAGCGCACTGTACGTGTATGTGTCAATGTGTGTTTGTGTTTATAATGAGGTTAATTACACATTTAGTTTTTGGGTAAATGAACTCTTGTTAACGTGGGAAGTAACTCTCCTTTGGGTTTGTGGGAAAATATTGGTAGACATTTTGACAACGTCATTACTTATGTGCCCTCATGTACTTTTAATCAATGTTCCTTCATTAACCACACATTACCATTGGCCATTCGGTCCTATTAAACTAATGAAACGCACCCTACATTACATGAAGTGCACACCACACATTAGGGGATGTGGTCGCTTGGATCGGGATTCTGAACAAAGAGAACAAAGAGAGATACGTTGTATGTGTTGTGGAAATGGTTATGCACGTTACGGGTCCACGTCAATTAGCTTCACATTTCTATTTCTCCCCCTTTCTCTACTTAGACCAATAATATTAATTACGTGATTATGGGTCACAAAACGTTAAAGCGAAACATATATATTGTGAGCGGGTAAAACAAACATAATTACCATAGTTATTTTCGCTATAAAGGTATTTATTAAAATTACTGCGCAGTTATTTTCATTATTTTCCATATAAAATTATATGGCGGTTATGCAACTTAATGGGAGAGTCTATCTTTTATTAAGTATATAATTAAATTGGAGAGAAGGTGGAATATTCCCGACTTGGGCTTTAAGGCAGTGGCCAGCCTGGGAAGGATAATATTTTCGGCCATATGGATAGAATTTTCGGCCCCCCTTCTCCCCTTCTTCCATTATAAATACACGCCCCAGGGCGTGTAGGGAGACACACATGTGCTTAGCATATTCAGAAATCCTAGGCAGGCTAATATTCGCCTAGCTCGACTGTTTAGGGTTTCATCGCTCTCTTGTTGTACCTCGATGCTCAAACGACAACTGCTCTTCTGACTTAGGCATCAGAGGTGGATTAGGGGGTCCCCGCCCCCTGTGTCCATTGTTTTGCAGGTTTTCTAGGTCAAGAGATTGAAGACGGAGCGGAAGAGGAGGAGTTCTTAATTGGTGTATTAAATACGAATTGAAGCCGTGATTTTGTACACCAACATATATATATATATATATATATATATATATAGAGAGAGAGAGAGAGAGAGAGAGTAACTGTGTAAGTTATAAATAACTAGTTTTTGTCCTTTTTATTGTTGTTTTGCTTAGATTGTTCAATTCGAATTTATAATGTAGTGAACGGTGATCGACCTTAGTGAAATGTAAGGTCATCGATGTTATAAACACTATATATAGGATTGTTAGCATTTAGGATCACACTGACTGGAGCATGTAACATTGTCTTAATATGAACCGAGCACCCCCCGTTGCACATGTCTACCAAAAAAAAGTAACTCTTCAAATGTTTTGCATGTTACGATCGAATAGGTATCCCCGCCAAATATATGCTTAATTTCCCTCCAAATTTGGCTAATGATTCCTCCCTGCAGCTGAAACAAATTGTGACTGGCTGGGCTGCTCGTTTTGATTGATTGACTTGCGTCCTGCCTGTAGACCATCACAGAGCATTTATCCCCCCCCCCCAATAATTTCGTCCCTCTGTAAATGTAGTCCAACGGAGCACCTAGTTCAACAAATTCCTTAGTTGTGTATTTAACAAATTACAATAATTTATAATGCCGTCCTAGTTCCTCCCAAAAAAAACAATTTATGTATTGTATTTCACAACCTATTTGATTCCGGATCTTAAAACATAAATTACCTTCTAAACTCGGCCGTCAATGAACTTATATGTCAAATTAATGTTTATATTTCACAACCTGAAAAATAATTAGTACGATTCATATACGTATAAATGCTCATATATTCTCGCCTAGCTTGTAAATTAAGTCAGGTGTTGCACATATTCCTTCACTCTAGGGTTCAGGGTTTAGGGTGTGACCATGTCGGTTTGATCCTAATCGAACAGGATCATCCTCCGACATAAACCATGGAAGTCTTTCCCGGGTTGACCATATCTCTTATTAGGCAAAGTCGTTGTACGGTCCCAATCGAACGTGATCATCCATCGGATCAAACGTGGACCCCGGTTTTAACATAGATCGAAAAAGACCATATAGTATTCGTATTAAGAGCCGATTGGAACACGATAAGTATCCAACCTAGTTCCACGAATTTCTTACCCGGTTGAACCATGGGCTGTACCAGACCATATCGTCATACGGTCCTATGATCCAACGCAATCAATCCCCGACTTAAAGTTAAATCATGGATCGGACATCTTCCCGGCTTGACAGTAGATAGATCGTTTTCTAACATTCAAGCGTTGCGATCCGATTAGAACACGGTCATTATCCGACCTAAACCTTTAAGGCCTTAATTCCAAATATCGTATACGCCCGTATCGCCACACGATCCTACTATGTATACTATGAAATGCACATTATAATATGAAATGCACAATATAATATGAAATGCACAATATCATATTTGACGTGGGCCCCGTTGTGTCGGGAAAGTGGATGAGTCCATAATTCCATCCAAAGAGAGGAAACCCCGTGTGGGTAGTGGAAATGGCTATGCATGTTACGGGTCCACGTCAATTGGCTTATGTAATACTCCCTCCGATTCAAGTTAATTGTCGTTTTAGCACTTCAAATTTGATCCATTTTATATGTCGTTTTAGATTTTCTAGGCAATTGATTAGGGGTGAGTTATGAGAATTGTTATTGGAATGTGTTTTTATTAGTTAATGCTATTCATTCATTGGTTGAAAAAAGGTGATGAGTGGTAAAATTTATAAAAAATTTACCTTTTTGAGTTTAGTTAATGCTTTTCTTAATTCTTGTGTCCAAAACTAAAACGACAATTATTCTGGATCGGATGGAGTATGCTAATTGGAGGGGCGGGCAGGCTGTATTTGAATTAGTAAGATGGCCGGCAAATGTACTGTATCTTGTTACCTTAAGTCTCTAATATCAATGTTCGACCAAAAATAAAAATCTCTCATATCAATGGGCCGAAATTTCTTTAATTGTGAATTTGTGAAGGTGACCAAGCGAAAATTAAAAGCTGCCTGGGTACCATGCGAAATTAGCGTAAGTTGGAGGGCACCTCACAAAATGTCGGTTTTACTCCTTTTTTTGTAAATAATATTGGGGCTCCATATATATATATATATATATATATATATTATATGGAGTAAAAAGTAAAAACTATAAACAGGAAGACTCGTACACCACAAGCCGAATATAAAATCGTTCATTTTCCTCTATCTTCTTCTAGCTTGAAACTCTCGAGTCTCTGAGTACTCAGTCCCTGTTCACTCCCAAAAACCTTTTGAATTTCGTTCATGGCTTCTTTCTCAACGCAAACTAGTTTCTGCAATTGCGATGATTGTGAACGCGAATTTGACCGGCAACAAGAAGCTTATCTCAATCTCTCTCGCGCGTACCGTTCACTCCGGCGTCATGTTCAGTCCATTTACACGGCGATCCAAACAACAGGTCTAAAAGTGAAAGGGCTGGAGGCGGAAGAGGCGAAGCTGAAGGATTATTACACGCGGTTAGGCCGTTTGCAAGTCCTCGATGAGTACAAATTGGGAGTTAATGAAGAGAAGGCTTCTTTGGACAAGGACTATCCATCCCCTCCTGAATTGCATGCTGTTCTAAACAAAGAGTACAAACTCCCTAACCCCTTAATTTGCAATTTTTTCGGTTCATTTAGACGATTGTGTTGTTGGGCATCTTTGTTTGCACATTGGGAAGTTATTTTGATTTGGGAGGTGGTTGTTTAAAACAATTGAAGTTTACATATTAGGAAAGACAACGGAAAAGTAGTATCGAATACGGGTCAAAATTGCAGGTATTTTGACAATCTGGTCAAAATCGTATATTTTGGTTTTTTATGGTTTAATTTTATTGATAAATTGGAGTGAACAATATTTCTAGCAAATTTTGGGAGTTGTAGTTGCTACAACTATGCATAGTATATACTATATAGTGAACTGATGTTATTCAAATAACCTGAATTTATGGACAATTGAATTGATTGCCCGTTACCACAAGAGTCTTGCGAGCCTTTTTGGGGATGAGAATTGAGAAGCTTGTTGCTTGAACCGGAGAATTGAATTGATTTGCCCTTATATATATTTATTGATTATTGATGTTCGCATTTCTAGTATAGTTTTTAGTAGGTTTTCTTTACTTAATAGGTTTAGTTTTGTTAAGTTTAGGTTTAGTTTTGAGTGTTTTTAGATAGTTTTGTATATTTCTATGAAAAGAGTGGAAGCTACGCTATTTTGTGTATTTTGTAGGTTTTAGCAAGGAAAAGAGCTATATGGAGCTGAGTTTGGAGCATTACAGTGAAAAACGGAGGAATACAAGATTGAAGAAGTCAGAGCTCAAGATTTTAAGAGGAAGTGTGGAAGAAAACAAAGTCCAGGCTCGTTAACGAGGTTGTGAGGGCTCGTTAACGAGGTCACGAAAGAGAAGATTTGAAGGATGATTTTTATGATTCACCGATCCTGAGCGGGAATTTATTTCCGTGTCGGTTGAGTATCTTTTTAGAATCTTTTAGGGTTATTAGAATATGTATTTTAGGTCTTATTATCTTCTTAGATTTTGTTTCTATCTTTTAGAGTTTTATTTCTATCTTTTTAGGAAAGTTTATATCTTTTAGCCTTTTTAGTTTTTAGCTTTTTAGTATAAATACCCTTCTATCTAGCATAGAAAAAGAGGGGATTTTCTAGAGGAGAATTTGGGAGGAAAGCCGAGAGAGAGAGAAGGACGGATCGGAGTTGTGATCGAAGGGGCTCGGTAGACGAAAGTTACCGGGATCGTTAGTCGTGATTTTGATTCGGTATTTCGATGTTTTCGGTTTCTTCTGAATCTCTATAAGACTATATTTCTTATTAATTTGAGTACTGTTTTGTTTTCAATATTTTCTTTGATTAAAGTTATTAGTTTCTTAGTCATGATTAGTGAGAAGTCTTCTTTTCTAGGATCGGGGTTAAGCCCGACATAGTTGAGCATGTTTGATGAGTAAGATTGTGTGTTGAATGCCTTTTATCTTTCATTGAGATTGTTTGTTGTGCTTATACCGAAACGAAAGTTGAGGTAATTTGAGTTTTTAACATGATTAAAAGAGAAAGTTAGTAACTTGAAGGTTGATATTGTTTGAATACGAAAGTTTCAAGCTTTAGATCCAAAACAAGCAATTAAGTGAATTAGGATGCGAAAGTTTGTTAATTTACTTGCTAGTCAACGAAAGTTGATGACTCTATCTGTTTAAAGGCATGATCTTATCTTCTTACGAGTTTATATGCTTGGCTATGTTGTGGTGTCCCTAGTCCTAGATCTTTGTTTTATTTAAATTATTCCTAGTGAATTTTCGTTGCTGAGTTACTTGCCTCGGTACCGAATTTAATTAGGTCGTTATTTGAGTATTTTTGTGTTTGGTGGTTCGTTAACGACCCTGACAACGTCGTTAACGAGGCTACTTGTGAGTGTTTTTATTTGTTTTTGTTTGCTTTCTAGTAGATTGATAAACGAACAACCTTGCTTCCTGTGGAACGATCCTGACTTCGCTATACTCAGCGGGGTCTTGACTTATAAATTTATTTGTTGTCAAGAAACCCTCTCAACAATTATTGTACTGTTGAAATTATATAATTACTGATCTTAAATAGTTATTATTGGCTTGAATATATATCCTTAAGATAGCTCCTGGTTATTAGATTAAACATGTACACGAAGAGGCATGCTATGGGTGTGGATACCTATACACTAATGCGTGTGAAATATTGACATCTCCCTTAGGTGGTGCAAGATAACAAGTCTGTCAAATCCGGATCAGCTCCTACCAGACGACATTGTAAGAGACATACTACTACGGTTGTCGCCCAAGGACTTAGTGCGATGCCAGGTCGTATCCATCGAGTGGATGGCCATGATAAGGAGTAGCGAATTTGTGGTCGAACACGTACGTAGGACGAAGGCAACGCCTGGAAAATGCATGCTGATGACGGTCCAGGGCACCAGCCGCGTGTGTGTGACCCTAGATGAAACTACCTTTGCACAAACTTCCGGCTCACTTCGGCAACTAGGGGAGATCCGTCCACTTTCAGACACGTGGTGCATTATCGCCTACATTGACGGGTTGTTCCTAATGAGACGGGGGACTTACTACAAAAACTTTGGCACATTACAGCTATGGAATCCTGCACTCAGAAAGACCCGGAATTTGCCAGCTGTTCCGTTTCTTGGTAAAAGAAAAAATTACGAGTTAGTGAACCTTGTTCCTGGCCTGGGTTATGACGCGGAAAGCAAAGATTACAAGGTGGTCGTGTTAATCTTTCAAGGTTTCTGGTTGGAACGTGTCGTTGTGTTCAGCGTCAAGACCTTTGCATGGACGCTGCATGGCGCAGACGTGGAACTCCGCTGGAGACCAAGCTTATGGTTTGAAGAGCCGTGCTATTTCAAAGGGGATGTGGTATTCTTGTGCCAAGACCCTTCTGGTGATTTACACACGATCTTCCTGATTTTCTACACATTGTCAACGGGGGTGATCGAGTTAAAATCCTTGCCGGAAAAAGTTTGTAGTTATTGACAATGGGTCGACGTTGGCGATTACTAGTTTCTTTGCTGAAATGTGGGTTATGCGGTTGTCGGCGGACGGGAATGTCGAATGGGTAAGGCAATACGACCGCCTCCCATTGGCACGTGCCATATATGTCACGCCGAACAATGATGTATTGATACAGCCAATGGATCACCGTGATCTTAGTCGAGAAGTGGCGACGCTGGTCCTACATAAACTTGGTCAGCCGTTCACTCATAGAGTGGTGGTCAGGCCAAATCTGTCGGGAAAAATTCATTATATCTTTGAATAGTTCCAAGTCTGCTGCTGTTGTAGGAGAGTATGTTGCTCCTTGCTGCTGGATATGGGATTCTTGACTGTTGTCCCCTTTTGTCGGTCATTTTTGTGTGGGCTTCCATTGGATTGTTACTGTTTTTGTGGTTTGTCCTTTCGAACTTTTTTCAGTTGTACGTCCCCTTCTTTCTCTGATAGTCTGATGATATTATTAGGATGGGAACTGTTATCAACTATTTTTCCCCTCCTTCAGGTTATTTCAAAGGCCGAAACTTCCTCAACAACGGTAAATCCGGGCCGAAAATTAAACTAGACCATGCGAATTATGTGAATCCGGTCTGAAAATTAAACTAGACCATGCCAACTATGTGAATCCAGATTCCAGGCAATACCTTGGAGGTGTTTGCATTGGACTCATATCTACGGTTGACAAGGTTGTTCTCGATGCTTAGAACGAGTGGAAGAAAACCGATCGCTTTGCTACAATAGGATCTGACGAAGCACGGCCCTAAATTTTGTTTGAAATTAGGGTATTGATTATCACCAATTTTAATGCAAGTAAAACGAGTTGCGGGTCGGGTCAGGTTGGGTCGGGTCGATTTATTGTAGTGCTTGGAGCAAATGCCATGATAAGGTAAATTTCGTATGCTAGCTATATTTAAAATTTTAGCATTCCACCATGCTAGAAGACAAAAGTAGCTCATATGCTATATTTTTTCGACACCACCATATATTGAAATATTTATAAAAAATGGTTTTAATTTGATGCAATGCCTTTAATTTGAATATATGCAACCTCCATAATTTGAATTTATATGCAACGGCTACTTTCCAACGGTAATATTTTTTCGGGTTTTTCATAACGACTCATTTACACGGTAATATTTTTCCAGCTTTTCACGACAGCTATTTTGTCAACCCTCTATATAAGTTGGCCACCATCACTATTTTCATCACACCATATTCTTCAAACCCTCCAATCTTTTCTTTGTGAAACACCCACCATGAATAATTATCATATCTCATCATCCTCTTTGTCATCATCAAATCAAACTGATCGATGAATATTACTATCAGGTCATGGCTTCCTTTGGTCAAGAGCAAAATTTATTGATTCGCACTTACGCGAATAATAATCAAGTATCAGCGGAGTTGGATGGCGACGGGGACGTCGACGAGGCTGAATCGAGTCGGAGAGGAGCAGTTCCTAGGCATGTAACTTATTTTGTAAAGTTTAGTCGAATACACACAAGACATCCATGAAATGCACAACTAATATTTTAATGTATAATATATGTTTTTTATGCAACCTTAATTAATGCTTATGTATTACGTTGAAAATAATCCGATTTTACGCTGGCATATGCTATATTTTGAAATTTGAATTGTACCTTACAGAATATATACTCGTATTATAATTTTCATGACTGCCAAATAATTTAAACCAAATGAGGCTCTAAAACCATTATTATGTTTGCAGACTGGGGTTCCATTTACTACTGAAGTGATTGTGCTGCGTGAATTGATAGATTGACTTGGGGGTTCCAATTTATTACGTTTGCAGACTGTTGTTGACCGAGCCTCAAAAACCATTATTACTTGGGGTTCCATTTTTTTTGGGGCAGCTTTTGTGTTAAAACGACGAGTTCCAGCCCACGAAAAATCAAACTGGTGCATTTTGACCACTCCAAGCAGTTGCCAGAGTGGCAAAGGATCTCATGTTTATCATATATTCTGATTTTAGGAACAGTTGGATTGAATGCCCTTATGGAAATAACTATTCGGATTAGTTATTATTGGCTTTGGCTTGATTAAATATCCTTTAGATAGCTCATGGTTATTGTCTTAAACATGTACATGATGTTATTTAACATAAACATGGTTAAAATATCAGCATGTACATGTTTAATTGTTTATGTCTTGTGCAAACAATTTATTATTTATACATGGTGCAAGATTGCCTGAGAGGTCAATTTTTGTAACATTTAATGGGCCAATGTTTGTTAATGGGCCTGCCCACTTAGAGAAGTAGGGTTCGGGAAAGGGTCTAATCGTTATTTTTCTGTACTACTATAAATTCCCTGATTGTTGACATTCACAGAGCTTTGCGGGCGGCTCTTCATACTCTAACCATTGAGCTTTCAACTAAAAACAAATACTCTAACCATTGAGCTCCGCCCGTTGCTTCTTTCATGCATTTATCATCGCCCTCATTTTCAGGTTAAAATCGCTTCTCTAGTCACTACTGTCTTTTGTTCGAAGAATTTTAGAATATAGCTTCGTTGCTGAAGTGATTATATATGTTTATTGTATACCTGGAATGGGTATGGGATTGGGAATGGAGATATTTCATACCTAAATATGGTGTTTGGTGTTTTATTGGAATAGGGATTGGGAATGAGCTTCTTTTCTACACCCATGGCTTCTAGTCATTGAAAGCTTCTTCTTCCAGTGTCAACCCCATGGTTTCTAGTCATTCAATGAAGGAGTAAAGTAAAAATTATGGCAGTGGAAGAGCTTCTTCTCTACTTCCATGGCTTCTTCAACAAATTGGTCTTATAGATAAATATTAGGCAATTTTCAGATCCGAGTCGGTAAAATTAGAGAAGAATGAAGCGATGATTATTTCATTCGAGAGTTAGTCTCGGAGGCTTTCCGAAAGGAGTGAATATGCGTTATATGTTCTATTAGTTATGCTAGGATTTATCCAATTTTGATATTCTAATATATTATGCGTATTTGATGAGGTATTTTCGATGGTCGTTATACCTATCACAGAATCCTTAACTTTACCAAACTCAATAGAGCGGTAAGTAAGGGTCGAACCCACAGAGACTCGTGTAAATGTGTTATTGCTTAAGTGCCAAGTAACTAAGATGGGGGGTTTATTGATTGTAAATTCTAAACTACTATGCAAAATAGAAACTAACTAAGAATGCAAAAGATGGTTTTAATCAATTAAGAGACAAGCGTGTTCAACTAATTAGATCCATCATGATATTACTTTATTGATCATCGATTCTCTTGATTCTCTCCTTACTTGAATAATCTATTGTGGATAATGATCCTACTAAGGATTAAGACCCGAACTTCAGATTTAGTTGATAGACCAACCAGTTCTAACAACCCTAATTATCTAATAACCTAAAAAACCTTCTAGATTCAATTAAATAACAGCATGAAGATTCAAGTTATCAATAGAAACAAACACCTAGAGCAACCAGACATCTAAGTGACTTGTGAATTTATTCCCTACTTTAATCAACTTGTCCAACCGGTACTAAATTAATTAAAGTCTACTCTTGATTAGATTAACTCCAACCGGTAATTAATCAGATTCAGTTTTAACTAGAAATTCTATTAGGTGATCAATCTAATAAAACCCTAATTTAGATTCAATTAAGCACAGGGAATAATTTCCATTCAAGTTCGTTGAGAATCAATTAAACCTCACAATCATACACAAATCATAACTTCACTAATTAGCCAAACACAAAGGAAAATTAGCAATGCATAATTGAAATTAAAATCAAATTTACAAAGGTTCTAAGTCTTCCTTGAGAGAAAAACCCTAGCCTCCAAAGTTGATCAAAAGTTCTCTAAAAATAAACTAACATAAAGTATTTATATGTCTCTAAAAATAACCCTCATAAGATATAATAACCCACAATACTCGGATAAAATACAAGCCCATAAGTTAAAATATCAAAGCCCAAAACTAAGACTCGGCCCAAACATGCGTCCGCTGAAATCTCCAGATTGCGCGGCTTGGCACCATATTGCGCGGCCGCGCAATCTCCACCCCGCGCAATTGCTTCTCAGATGGCATTGCGCGGCGTTGCTACGCGGCTTCGATCCCGCGCCTTTGCTCTTCTTCTTGGCTCGATCTTCCTTGTCTTGGCTCTTCATCCTAGCTTCCTTAGCCTCGTCCATCTCGTCCATCACCACCATGTTCCATCTGCACTCACCCCGTTGTTGCTCCTAAACCTAAAAACCTGTAAAACCGAGCAAACCAGCGCATAATACCCGACAACACAAAAACCTAAAAACTACATAAAAACTAACCAAAACCTAACCAAAACATATATAAAATATGCATCTAAACTACTCCTATATGCGAGCTATCAGTATTTGATGCTATTTACTTTGTGCATTTTTTATATAAGACTAATATAAATAACAGAATTAGAGTGACGTGTAGTTTAGTTTGTTGCATGTGTTGTCCACCCTATGTGTACGTAATCTTACTGGCAAGGTGGCTTTACAATCTTTGTTTGTTGAATTGATTTAGGATGACAAATAGTTACCATTTTGAATCGTATTGATTCAGTTATCACTGGGCCAAGGCTAAGGAAGACTAGAGAGTGAAATGCTGGCAGCAGCTTGAAGAGAGTTGGTAAGGAAAATGCTCAAAACTCAAAGAAGGCTTGAGAAGGAAATGCCGAGCAACGTCAAAGATTAGGACTTGAGACAGAGTTTCCCGATTCTAAGCAGAATGAAGAAAGCACGAAGATGGAAATTCAGAGCTTAAAATACAACTTAAAGAAAACTGAGCTGACCAAAGTGAAAAGACTACGGAACTTAAACGGCGTTGTCAAAGGCAAAGGATAAGAGAAAAAATGAGTTTCTCAAGTCTAAGAGAAATGAATGCGGTACGAATAAGCAAATTCTGAGCTTAAAAGATAATGTTAAATCTTTTTTTATAATAATAAATATCATACATTGACCAAGATTGCTATATTGTTTAGGAGGTAAGATTTGGTGTTGGACAACTATGAATCCACTGCACTATCTGGTGTTGGACAGGTAAGAGTACTATGAATTTACCTAATTATTTGCTTTTTTATAATTTTTGACTATAAAAGTTAGAGAAGGTTCATTCGAATAAGATTGTTATCATGAGTATTGTTAGGTTGCATTCCATAATTTAATCCGAGTCTTAATTGGATTTGACATGCCCTTGGTCATGTAAGCATGTGATCCCGTGATTGGAGTAGCTTATAGTGGACAAATAATCTAATTAAGAGAAGTACCATACTCATTACTCATTAGTAAAGTGTTAATACAGTTCTGCCTAGAATAATTAGGTATGGGTTGATATTAAAGCTGCACGCGTAATTCGTCTTCTTTAAGTAGGCACCTACTCTTTTCTAATACATAGCCATGCATAGCACTAAGGATTACCAAAAAAAAATTATCTTTACAGGCCACAGAGTTATGAAAATAACACTCAAACTATAATTAACTGATTTGGTTAATAGCTCTTTTTCACTCACTGTTTGTCTTCTTCCTACTCATTTGACTAGCATTGAAGAAAGCACACTATGTTATATGTACCATAATAAGGATATGTTTGGATTACACAATAATTCACAGTTTAATGCAGCTAAATGCTGTATAGTAAATTATTGGTTGTAATCCCAACTGAAATAGATTTACTTGTGAAACCTCGAGAACCTTTGTGAGTTTCTACTTTAACCCTAGAAGTTTCGAGACGAAACTTTTCTTAAGAGGGGTAGAATGTAAGACCCGAAATTTCCGTTCACAAACACCGTTAACTTAGCCCCGTTTATACTACCTTTAATTCACTCCTATTTTAATCCCTACCCTTCTCATTCTTGTGTTGGGCCTAAAAGCCCGAAATTTGATAACTAGAACCCGACCCATCATGAGCCCATCTCCCTTCTTTTCCCCTCTTCTTTCTTCTTCCCTTGCCCTACCTTTCTATCACTTTTCCTATTGAGTGCCGCTCACCCACTCACGCAAGTTGAGGAGCAAGATTTCCGTAAGATCGGGGTCGCCCTCATCCTTTCGCCGCATCGTCGTTCTACGGTGCTCTCCCTTTGATTCCGAGTGGGTTGAGTCGACAAGAAGCTCAACCAAGGAACGATCTCGTCGAGCCGTCATCGTCTTCGTGCTCCCCTACCCCTTTCGCCTTCGTCCTCGGATAACGCCGGTGGCGCATCATCAGAAGTGTTCAACCCTAACAGAAGTTGCGCTCCAAGATCGCCGCCGCATCGATCTATCCCGAGTGACCAACGAATCCCAGAAACCACGTCGTAGGTCCGTGATTCCATCATCGTCTTGGTCCTTTTTCCGTCGACCTCCTCTGCTTGGTGGCCGATCTAGCCGTCCTAGAGTTCGTCGCGAGCCTGTCCTCGTCGCACCATCTTTGGCCGTCGCGCCTTGTCGGTTGCAGCTCGCCTCTGTTCATCACCAAGCCAAGTTACTGCAGATCGAGCTTTTTGGCTCATCGTTATTCGCCGACGCCCACAAGGAAGCTCCGGTTGCACTTGCTGGTTTGGGACCATGAAGAGTTGTCGAGAACCTGCTCTGCAACGTGGACGAGGTCGATCGAGAATCCTATTTAGAGCCCTGTCCTGTTTGTCCGTCCCTAAGGTTGGGCTTTGTCTTGTATGCTTTATTAATCTATTTAGATTCAAGAATGTGACTAGTATTAATACTTACGCATTTGTTTTGTTTGTCAATTGGAATTTGCCTTTATTGTACATATTTCATTAAAGAGTTAAATTAGAATTGGTGGGTGTATGGTGTACATTTTGGTTCATTCCTGTTGTGGGAATATCTTGGTGTGTTTTGCTGGAATTGAAAGTAAGTTATACTTAGTGAGTTTTAGATGGTGGTTCATGCGTGATCTAAACTCTTTGGGAATCTAATCTCGGTGAATTGATCCTTAAAGCAATTAGTGGGTTAAGGTTTTTAATTAGAAGTGTTATGTGAGTCTCGAGTTGTTTTGCTTGGAACACTCGATCAGTTGTGTGAAGTCCTCCCTTAGAAGGCTTTTGAAGATGTTTCGAATTCGGAGACGACACTTTAAAATGGAATACTTAAAAGGCGTACAATTGTGATGCTTTGAGACTTGGGTTTTGCCCTTTTAATATTGGATTTTGGACTTCTAATTGATGGTCTTTGAGCTATTACCTCTCGTGTCACTTAGGTTAAGTTATAGTTGTGCTTGCCTAGAATCGAAAGCTACTTCTCGCGGTTAGTCAATTAACCATAACGTTATGATTCGTAGGTCTTTAGTATCGACGCATTTCTTACTTCTTTGGAGGATCGTCTTCCAGGTAAGTCGTTCTCGACTTGCTCGGCTCTATTCTAGTCTTGTTAGATTTCATGCCGTGATTGTGAGATTGGTTTTGGGAGTTAGTCCCGAATGTAGGTTTACCATGTGAAATATTTTCATGCATGATGTGATGTGCTTTTCATTGCAAACGTTTTCTCGTAAATGAAATAGTATCGCTTTCTCTGTGCTGGCAGCGTAACTGGCACGATCATGTGCGACGATTGTCGGTGGCGAAGAGGCGTCTAGCCATGGTCGTGTGTCGGCCGGGCCCTTTTAAAAAAAAAATTTATTGTTTGTTTTTGGCAAGTGCTCCAGTGGAGGCTTGACCAGGGGTTAGAAGGATGACGTATATGGAAAGTGGGAGGGCCCGCCTCTGCACTCGGGCGCAGGTGAGTTAGCGCCGTAGATGGGAATGCGGTGGTGGAAGGAAGAATGGCATTTCCCAATAGGATTGTGGTTTTGTTGTGTGCGTGTGTGTGATTACTTAGTTGGTTTTCCGACCTTGTGAATTCTTGCCACGCTTAATGAATTGTGTAATCGTTGTATCTTCCTTCATTTGTTGAATGTCGACGTTTGGTTATTATTATAAATGTTGTACTTTTGTGCTTGTTAGTTTGATTATGGTATGTCTCATTGCCTTTCCTTTCACATATTCTCTAGGTTGTGGAAATGTGTGTTGACTTATACTGTTCTGTTCAATTCACTTGTTAAAAGTTATGTTGTTGTATAATTGATGTTTTTCAAACGTCTTACTATTGCCGTGTGTTATCTAGCTTGCCTAGGGTAGTAGATGACCCCTCGGGGACTTTATTTTTCAGTTCCAGGTACTCACACAGGTCCCGTGTTGGAACCTAGGACAGATGCTGCAGCGGATCGTTGATGCGTGTCATAGGTCACTGAGTGGGTTTAGAGTTCGGTTTAGGCTTGTTAGCTGTTTTTGAAATTTCACTATGTTGTTGACTTTAGCAGATTTCTGGTGTTGAATATAAATTGGCTAGACATTGGGATTCATGCATGACATTATAAAAATGTGGTTTGTTTGAATGACAGTTGGATGTTTTAAAATAGTTTTCTTGTTGTGCCCGAGTTGCAAGGTCCAGATGTTTAGTTGTCAAACTAGTTCTTGTAGTACCCGAGAGGGTCAACTACCGAGTAGCGCCCCGACGTCAAGACGGGGTGTTACATTACTACCCTCTCACGAATCTTGGGTTCTACTTATTTAAACTAATATTGTTAGCCTTTGTCTTTTATGTTAGGGTGAAAGGATAAGTGTAACAAACATTGGTGATTCACGTCTTGTTCAAACTACCGCATCAGAAGATGGCAGTTTAGTAGCTGTTCAGCTCACTATTGATTTCAAGCCCAATCTACCTGATAATTCAGTTCACCACTTTCTTCGTTTCTCTTAGAGTTGAAAAAAACCCTCTTTTCTCTTATTTTTTGCATTTGACGGCCCCATCTTATGTTCCGTAATTGTCTCGCTTTGCTCAGTCAGTTTTCTTAAAGTCTTCTTTTAAGCTTTGAATCTCCGTCTTTATGCTTTCTTCATTCCGCTTAGATTTGGGAAACTTTGTCTCAAGTTCCTTAATCTTTTGACGTTGCTCGGCATTTTTTCCCCGAGTGTTCTTCGAGTTTTCAGCATTTTCCTTCAGTCTTCCTCAGTTTACTGGTGACTTTATCTTTTCTTTTTTGTTTATCACTTTGAGAACTAGATTCTTCAACAAAGTAATATGTAACATTCCGGTCCTGCAGAAACGAAATTGTTTGTATCAATGGCTAAGCTATACTATACCTTTTGGTGATACAAAGTAATATGTCATATGTGTGAGTGCATTATTTGAGTATGCAAACATTCGTTCAGACAACAGCGATTGAGGCATCCAGTGTATTTGCTGATTTGCAATTACTTACTCATGATCTTACTTTTTATCAGGACTAAGGCATATGCTTTCCTCATTGATTAGGAATTCCATGCCAAATGTTTCACATGCTACACTTGATCTAATACATGTTTCTTTTTCTTTATTGCGAATGACGTTTATTATTGCGTGTTCTACACGATGTGTTGCAATACTTTGTTTCGTGCACTTATGAACTCTGCAGTATAAAAAACAAAAAGATATCGCATAGTTACGAACACAGACGTGACAAATGACTAATACGTGGTAATGATTAATGATGTGTGTTGGAAATAATGTTTTAAAAACAATTTATCAATTAGTTATGTTAATGCATGATTTTCTCAACTGAATAAGATCTGTTCCCAAATTTCTCCCTTTTGGTTTAAAGATAATTAGGCCTATAAATTGGCCGATTTTGAGGATTAGAGCAGATATGAGACGCTCTATTTTTCTGTTTTTTTCTTCTCTTTGACAAACACATGAAAAAGGCTAAGAGTTCCACCTCTTTCGGATGAGTGCACATTGATTGTGGGCAGAGTTTTTAACCCTGGAGTGAGCCGCCTTGTAAGATTTGCACCGGAATGTAGCGGTTTTTCGCTCAAGTGCAAAAGATTTCATATGGCTCTGCAATTCCTAAAACTCCTTTCAATTCAGGTTTTTATTTATTTTGTTTCTTCAATTGTTTTCGACTAAATAATCCAATAACCGAAACAAAGCTCCATTCATTCATGCTTACCACAAAATAATAACATAGTATACTATTATTTTTTACTGTCATGGACTGTAATTAATACCTTTAATTGTACCAATATACGTACATAGCTTCGTTCGTATCTTAATTTATATCACAACAGAGGCACAGAAGTATGCTACAATTTAGTATTTAATGAATCAGAAATGTGAGACGGTAATAGGATCAAAGCATATAATTGGGTTCTATTTCGAATCACTGTGACTATAAACCAATACTGTACAAAAACGCCAACAACATTACCCAGGTTCGGTACCTCTAGAGTAAGTATCTGGGAGGTTTGGTGTAGGGGGGCCACCCCTGACTTAGAGCCGCGTAAGGGAAAATGCTAGATCAAATGATACGTGACTTCCACGACAGTTGTAATAAGTAGATAGCGCGGAAAAAACAAACAAACAATATGAGCACGACAATTTAGTAAAAGAAATTAAAATAACCAAAGACATAAAGAAAAAAAAAAGAAAACACAAAATTGAGATCAATGTGCTTCATTATGTGACTAATAAAATTAATGCTACTTAAACCCACGATTGTTGTAGTAATTAAGGCATTAAGCTCAAATTAAACCAACGCTAAAAAACAAAAAACAGGATTGTGATAATTCGACGAGACAAACCCCTGTCTTCTATTTACGATTTGTAAAAGGTACTACAACATTGAGATTATACTCTACATCTCCTTTCACAAAATTCAAGGTCTCTCCTTTTCGAATACGAATGCAAATCGCTGTCAAATGCAGCACTAGCTTGTTGTAGTTGCAGAACGATTGTCAAATCTTCACTCTGTGGGCATAATCCTCACCCATGGCTTTGAGTTGGTCACGTGTGAGTTGACATATGGATTCTGTAAGCTGTTCAAGGAAAGGCATCCATGCATGATTTTCGAGATCGATGGTTTAGGAGAAGATTTGGAAGATGCCGAATTTCGTGGCCTCACTACATATATATAGGCCACGTAATGTGTGAGCGTTTGGTGTCTTGGTACGTATCAGCCTTTGAATTGACATTGGTGAACCTAGCTTAGTAATGTATGACAAGATTTTGGGTTTGGCAGGATTTTGGGTTAATCGAATTTCGGGTGAGCCGGATTGTGATTTAGACGAGACATCGAACGATGATAGAACATAATTATAATAAATATTCACTATTATTGATTTTTTATAACATAGTGTAATTTTCAATGGTTCGGTCGGGTAATTTTCTTAGTACCTCACGGGAAATGTAATAGAATTATGTACTTGGTGGTATCTCGTTTTCAGATCCAGCTAAGAAAACATTCTAATATCACAGAGTTCAGATTCCAATTTTCTAACGGAAAATTTACGGAATTGTTGAGTTTGGTGGTCTTTTGCAAACAGAACATTTTTATGGGTGGTTTTGTTGCAAATGTGATTGCATCATAAATATCAATAGTATTTAAATACTGCATAAAAGATAGTTACTACGTACTGAACATCAAATATTGCAACAATCCAACAACAAGAAAATCGCCTTAACTACAGACTTCCCGTAGGCCTTGAATCTATCCATAAGTAACTACATACCCAAGTATATGGTGTAATTACAAAAAAGTCGGGATGTTTGGTGTGGTAGCGACCGCAAAATAGACACCAACATAGGCTCAGCCTCTAATGATTTCCACGGCATACTTTGTAAGACCTCCATCGATTCGTCTGATGAGGCATCCATACCCCGCCACCAATTTGTTTCACAAGGCAAACTCCCTCCACCCACTCTTCAGCTCGACATGCCACCCTGGCCCCTTCAGAAACTTGTAGTGGATAATGTACTGCTTATTCCCCGCCACAAACGTCATTTCTCTGAGACATTGGTGTTTCCGTGGCCCGAAATTAGCTCGGCTGAAGGCCGTGGGGATTGTCTACCAAATGGGGAGTAGCCAAATTAAAAATGTTGCCAGGGCTGTATTATATGTACTGCGTATATTTACTTACCGGACCGTAGTCAGCCACTGCATGTCGATGGTTGACAGTCAGTACACAACAATCAACGGATCTTAGGAAAGCAGTTGGCCTTTCGGGGGCAGGTGCATATGTTGCTACACAGAATGATGTCATACAAGTCACGTGGTGATATATAATGTACCTTTTATGTTGCTTCAAATCATATTAAAAGGAGGGATGTCAAGAAGTTATACCCGCGGTCATCTCATTGTTTGTTCTCGGTTGTGGTTGTCGGGATGCGGCAGCAGATGCCTGCTTAGCCCTTTTCCTGCGGTAACGTCGACGCCTTCTAGCATAATCCACTTCATTGGTGGCTCTATCGTAAATCTCGATGTAGAACTTGGCTTCCATGTTGAAGTTGAATCTTACATACTCGCCTATTTTGAGACCATTGTGGCGGACAAATCTTGACCATCCCTCGGTTATTTTCAATCCTTCTCCCCGCTTCAGCGTCACTGTAAAGGATCTTTGATCAGCCACGAGCTTGCACTCCGATGGTAGAAACTCGCCATGCGCCTTCACAAACTGTCGAGGCAATAACTGTATGTTCATCCAGTACAACATTATAATGACTTACTTGAGAGTACAGATGAATTTTTTCCTACACAACATATGATGAAAGTGTATTGTTTTGCTGATCAAATAATTTTCAATACCAGTTCAGTCAAGTGGTGTGGATATAAAATACGCCTAAGGAACCTTCGGGGTAGGGGTGGATCAAATCTTTCCATCCTCTGTCAATCTGTCATAAAATGCTACACATTAGTAATTGTACAAGCAACAAGTTTTTAAACCAAACAAAACAAGTTTGTGGGGGACCAAAGAAATCTCGGAATCAACCGTGGTGAATGGTGATTGTTTGCAACTATGCAGTTTGTAGGGGACCACAACAATGCCAAAATTACCAAACAAACCCCTATTCAACATCTGTGCATTTCATTGTTTTTTTTTCATGTATCAATATAGCAACCAAAACCCCGAGCATACCCAAGTTTTAGAATTCCAAAACCTCTCAGAATTACCAAATTTGAACCAAACAAACCCCAATTCAGCATCTGTGCATGTCATGGTTTTTTTTTCATGCATCAATGTGACAACCAAGTTGTACAATACCAAAACCTACTCAAAATTACCAAACTCAATATCAATCCAGAAACCTTAAACCTAAAATTAAATCCAAAACCTACTCAGAATTACCAAACTCAATATCAATCCAGAAACCTTAAACCTAAAATTAAACCCAAAACGTAATCAGAATTACCAAACTCAATGACAACCCACAAACCCTAAACCTAAAATCAAACCCAAAACCTACACCGAATTAACAGAAACTAAATCCAATTCTTTGGTTAACACCAATTCAAAATTAAACGACCGGAAAACCCAGATTAACCCTAATCCCAATTTGCAACATGGAAAAAATGCATTCGACAAGTGAAAACGAATGACAAACCAATTTGCGTCGAATATTGTGATTCAGATCGGAGTGGAACTGGCGTCGGAGGACGGACCCGACCAACGAGACCCCCGACGTTCGGAGATACTCCAAGCGAACGACGGTGGCTGGATGAACGGCCACAGTTCAGATGGCCACAAAGTTTAATCAAGTACGACGGCAGCTGGATACTTATTTTCACCTAATAAGTTTAATTATGTTTTCTTTCATATGAGAATAATGTTAAGAGATGGTAAAATTTTCAACCGAAAAAAAGAGATGGGTTAAATTTAATTTAATTAAATTTCTCTTTTTCCTTTTTCGAAACAAATTTCAAATTTCAAATTTCAAATTTCAAATTTCAAATTTCAAATTTCAAATTTCAAATTTCAAATTTCAAATTCCAAATTCCAAATTCCAAATTCCAAATTTCAAATTTCAAATTTCAAATTCAAATGTAGAGTTGAAAATTTAGTAAATGGGTCCCAATGAATCTGTTTAGCGTCGTTCGATGTACTGAATCTTGAATTTAAATATTATTACTTTTCACCTAGTGTAAGATTTTAGCTTACACCTAGTGTAAGTGTATCAGCCTCCCATTATAATAGCTCCTCCAGAATTCTTATTCTACATGCGGCATCAAATCCAGCAAAGAATGCTACACATCAAAATCAGATACAGGAGTTCGTTTGTCCTTTTCAGTCTTGTATTATTTTTTCTTCTTTCATCCAATGCATAAATTAGGAAATGGATTGAAATGGTAGCATAATCCATTTCCAAATCCAAACTGAGCTAAGAGTTTCAAGTAGCTACAGATAGTACAAGTGATGGGGACCTCGCTCATCACATGAAATCAGGCTGGCCTGTTGAGGTCAGGCAACGATGCCACATGCGGCTGTTGGGGTCTACAAACCTTGGATGGGCTATAACCTCTGGAATTGGGAAATAAGCATAATGAGTGTTACATATTCCCACTGTGATTCCACTAAATCCAGCTAATGCTCCATGAACCTGCTCAAAACCATAATTAGTTTCAACTTATCTAGTAATATTGAACCTTGAGAATTATAAAGATGGCATGTCGCTGGAAAGGGAAACCTTGTAATAGGCAGTTTGACAATGAAATGGAGCACTTCCATGACAGAAATGACAAGGTAAAACTTCCTTTCATTGTTACCCATATTACCAACAACAAAAATAACAACAACAACAACAACATTTACCCAGTGAGGCTCCCCTTGCGGGAAATCTGGGGGGTCAAGATGGGGGCACCCCTGCCCCCTGGCTTAACGCAAGGGGATGTGACCGATAGACCCAACAGGACCGGAGAATGTAGAAAGAAAATAGACAAAAAGTGAGGCAAAGAAAAACTAAAAATATAAAAACTTAAAAGACTTATTTCATTGTCAACTAGACAAGTATTTCACAATTTGTAAATTGGTGTTGGGCAAAGAGGGCTCAACTAGACAAGTATTTCACAAGTTTTCTGACTTGAAAGACTTACTGCATTTTGGCCCAGAACAGTACAGAGAATTCCGTCTGAAGCATTTGTTCGGATTGCACGAATCATATATGTAGGGTCAATATACTTAACATCAGCAGGAACTCCAATCCCTTTGAAGTGTTTCTTAATCTAACATGGAGCACAAAAAAAAAACATCAGTCATTGTACTAGAAAGTTCATTAATGCATTTCATCAGATCTTAAAAGATTCAAACTTTGAAGCTTAAGTCTACAAACATATATATTAAGCAGAAGAAAAGCAACGATAGTGCGAATATGTTAGTGCCCTAAAGCTGATAAATAGAAGATCAGAAAGTCTGCAAGCATCTAATATTCAACCAATTTTGACAAATCCTCACATTTTGTCATTCATTTCGACTATCAAGTCCCACGATTACGAGTTGTGTATTCTTCTTTTATAATACATATGCAAATAAAAAACTCTTTCAACCAAAAAAAAACCCTAAAACTAAATAATAATTGAGATAATGGAAACAACATGGAGGAAGTGGGAAAAATGGGAAAGTGCCTTAAAAGTAGGAAGTTGAAACATAAATCAATTTTTAGATATTTATCAGCATCTTAATCAAGTTTAAGGCTTTTCAGATAACAGTTCCTTGGTGGAAAATTTGTTTAAGATGACCATCAAGTTGCTCAGTGGAAATACTGAGACAATAGAGATAAAACTACACAAGCATATTGCATCAATGGAAGGGCCTACTGTTTGCATATATGATATCATTTTGCCATGCTTAGGAGCTTGATAAATATAAACATCCTGAATATGTGAGAAGGAAATACACATTGTTCATATAGCTGCCAGTTAGGTCCTTTAGTTAGGATGCATATGCAGAGAATTATACTTTTCTCTAGGGTTCAATCCAGTGAAGGCAGAAAAATGTTCCGTCACTGCGTGTATGAGTGTTGTTTCTTTTTTGACATATTTAACACAAGACTTGTATAAGCATCCTTGCCACTACAGGTACTGGGAGTATTTATATAAACAAGAACACATTTACGAACACAAGTAGACACTTATCACAGTCAGTGATCCTACAAAACATCAAGGCAAGGATCTCCATAAGACTCTTAATACATTCTCTTACAATTATCTTGGGGAGCAAGAAAATATAGAGAAGACTATATTTGGGTTTAGGAGTACTTGCCAAACACAGTATCAAAATCAAGAGGTAAAAGCGTTTTTAGTATATAAAAACGGGAAAAGTGTATAAAAAAAGCAATGGTTAGATATGATATGAACTGGCTCAGTGGTTATTTCTGCAGTATTTTTAGTAAGGTGAAAGGTAAAGGTGCATAGGAGGACGTAGGGGGGCTTGAGGGGACTCGTGCCCCTCCTTTGGTCAGGTTTGTTACTAATATGTAATTTGAATTTTAGGTTAAATATGGATAATTTTAAAATAATTTGTATTAAGGACTTGAAAATAAACTAGTCTATATGGTTGAATACTCAACCTTGTATTCAATCCATCAAGGTTTCAATTCCCAATAGTCTCATTTAGTTTATTTTTTCATTCATATTTAATGCTTACTTATCTAAAATAAAATTTTATTGATATTTCTAATTTTCACCTAACACACCCTTATATCTTACACGAAGCAAACTTCTAAAGTACACTGAGAACATAAGATGAAATCCATTAGAAATTTCTTAAGTATGCTTAGAAACTCCAGGAATATACTCAGATTAGACCTATAACAATAATAGCAGATATGCAATCCCTAATTGTAAGAAGGAAAGAGAGATAACAACCTCTTGTTGCATATGCACACCAATATCTCCAAGTACAGTATTCCCGGATGCATCAGTGGCATTAATTTTTTTCAGAAGCTCCTGCAATGATACCGGAACAACTTAATGAAGTCGAAAGATTATTCAGTTAACCAGATGATATATCAGATACTCGCATATCATTTACAAAATATTGTACATAAAATAAAGAGTCCGGAACCTAAAACCACCCGTAAAATAGGCCATATTCCGCTAAACCACCCCGAATATAACTATTTATTTTTAACCACCCATAAAATACCCTCCGTTAGCTAAATACCACCTTCCGTTACTTGGCCCGTTAAAAAATTAAAAAAACCCAAAAATACCCTTATCTTTTTCTAAACCCTATTTCTTTGCCTCAAAGCCGCCATGGCTGGGATCTTCACAAGCGACATATCTTCTCTACCCCGTCAAGGTCTAGAAATTCATCTGCAAACCAGAGAAGGACGGAACGACGGGCTCGAAATCTTCACTGTCGGCATCCGACCAACGGCTCCACCGCCGACTCCACAAAAGATTAGATTCAAGAGCTCGCAGACCTGGTGGCCGAAGTAGATACCGAGAACCTTCTTCTGCATTGAATCCAATTTCTTAAGCAGATTCAAGAGCTCGCATTCCAAGCATCGATGTCGTGCGCATTGTTTCAGCTTTCGGTGATGACAAATCCGTCATACGCTGCGAGATCTTCGTCATGGGGAAACTCGTTGGCGGCGACCAAGATTATTAGGATCGGGATTCTAGGTTGGATCGTTGGAGGTGTTTTGGATCGGATCGTAAGATCGGATCGCTGAATCGTAAGATCCTACATTATAACATAAAGTATGCATGAATAACGTAATAGATTGTATATTTTGTTATATATGAAGTAAGAAAACGATAATCCTTATTAATTTGATTAATAAAATGTTGTAGGATGGACTAGTTAACTATTTTAATGAAAATGATACGATAATCGTAAAATTATTAATAATATATAGTTAAAATTGACATTTTATAGGATCGTTAGAATCGTTTGTAGGATCATTAAAATCGTTTATAGTATCGTTAAAATCGTATGTAAAACCGGGATCGGATCGAGATTGTATTCTAAATCATTTAAGATCCTACTCCAATAAGATTCTACTTGGGATCGTGGATCGTTTCGCGTGTTATGGATCGTAGGATCGCTAGAATCGTAGAATCGGATCAGGATTCTGATAACATTGGCGGCGACACAATAAACGTCCCAGATCTTGCCTCTTGCCCAACTGATGCAACCGCTTTACTAGTTCATCTTCTGACGCCATTGAAGAATACGAGCTTCGACCTTTCAACGAAAACCCTAATAATGGGATCTTGCAATTCAGTGAGGATGAATTGAAATAAATGTAAATTAGAAATCAATTCAGGGCAATTATATGAATTGATTGCAGAAAACGATCAATACATGCTGGATGTGCAATGAATCTAGCTGAATTAGAAGCGAGTAAAAATCCTAATTTGTTTGGATTGACAATTAATTCCATTGTAAGGGAAAGTTGTTATTGGAGAGAGGGAAAGAAAAGCTGGATTCTAATTTTACCTGGATTGATTCGGTGAATACCCCGGGGAATACTGATCGGAAGGAACTATACAGAAATTGCTGAAGAAATTGGTAAATCTGAGTGAGATATAAAGGAACGATTGAGGAAGAGGACGACGAGTAAAGGAGTGACAAACAACCGCAGGTTTAATCGAGTAAAAGGAAAGAGACAGGGGTATTTTGGGATTTTTTTAATTTTTTAACGGAGAAAGTAACGGAAGGTGGTATTTAGCTAACGGAGGGTGTTTTATGGGTGGTTAAAAATAAATAGATATATTTGGGGTGGTTTAGCAGAATATAGCCTATTTTACGGGTGGTTTTAGGTTCCGGACTCTATAATAAAATTGGGAAACTATGTATTGGAAAACCGAGACGCCCCTGGAGCACTAGTGATATAGGAAATGGGCAAATATCCATATTTTGGTAAAAACAGAATTATAGGAGCTGCATTGTAAATTTCTGTAATGAGTGGGTCAATATTGTAAATTTGTAAAGCTCATATATGTGATTGGGAGGGGATACCGGGATAGGAAATCAGATCATATGAATTTGTAATCCTTTTTGCCTTGTAATCTCTTCTTTCTCTCAATAAAAACTCAATGATGGCTTGTTTGGTTAGAACATGCATCGTTGATTGGAATTGTTGTTTGTTTTGAACATTAATTCCATTATCAGATTCAAGTTACAGATTTGCTATAACAACAAGGCAGAGTAGTAAGGGCGCACTGCATGACCAAAGTCATGGGTATTGATTTTTGCCACTGACACTGTATATTCCACAATTTAACTCCTTCACCAGGCCAAGAAAGGGTGGTGGCAGCACCACAAATGAGGCGTTTCCCAAAACACAAATTCGGATAGCCGAGTTGAGATGCAATGGATGAAACAAAAGCAAATTAATCTTGCCCATTATTATTATTATGCAGCTTGAATTAGGTAAGTATCCAAGTGGAAGATAATGGTTAAGACACTTCATGTATATTCTCAAACAAAATGGATGTAGTGAAAGGAAATTATCAATCATTTTTAATCGTAAAGATGGATCAATCATACCTGTCCCGCACCCTCTGCCAAACATATAACTGCTGATCCCTTCCTATCAAGTAGATGCTCTAAATGCCTCAAAACACCATGTGGCCCATGCAGATCAAATGGTGCCTTATATACATGCAGAAGTAAATGCTTTGGTGAAATTTAGTTTCCCAGAAATATTAATCCATGTATCAGTCTGAGAGTTGTGAAGTGATAATAATACCTCCGGTATCAAGCAGATGTCAACTTGGCCACTGGAAAGGGATGCATGCATTGCTATAAATCCACTGCTGCGTCCCATCAGTTTTACCAGTCCAATACCATGGTAAGCACTATGGGCCTGTCATTTTAATGAGTGTAGGGTAAAAATGGGTGAGTTTATAATAAAAAGAACAATATATAAATTTCAAATAACATATAGGTTAAGCATGCAAATATTATACAGCACCTTACAAAAAAAAAAACACAAATCCTATTAACCTCAATATATGCAGAATTTATAGCTCTCTGTGCTTCCTCGACAGCAGTATCAAAACCAAATGTTTTGTCCATGAGTAAAATATCATTATCAATAGTTTTTGGTACACCAACAACAACCACCTTCATCCTTCTTTTGCGAACCTGTCAAAAAATTAAATTAATCAACAACTAGTATACTAACTCTTAAAACCGAGAAAACTACATCTTAGTACAAGTACATTAGATTCTAGGAAGCAAGAAAAATACCTCTTCATGTATTGCATTTGCTCCAGCATGTGTTCCATTCCCACCTATAACAAAAAGCATATTGGTTCCTCTTTCCTGAAAATCAGTTAGAAGATGGTAGAAGGTAGCATCATGGCTTGTGTAGAACTAATTGTGTGAGAGCTAGAGTAAAATATAGATGATTGTAGCACCTCCATGCTATCAACAATCTCTTGGATAGTAGGGCCACCTCTTGAAACTCCTAATAAACTGCCCCCAGAAAGGTGAATGTTTTGGACAACCCTCCTACTTAACTGGCATTCACAAGATATTTATAGAATATTATATGCACAAAAAACCAGTACTCGATCATTTAGAAACAGACACCTCTAGAATTCAATCTGAGTCATTTAAGTCACTTATTTAACAGCACTGTGAAGGGATGCAGCTTACTGGCATTTCTTTTAAACCTGGGTCAGTAAATCCACGGTAGCCAAAAGGAATGCCCATAATACTTTTAACGCCATAAATTTCCAGTGTGATTACAATCTGCATTAAAATAAAATTTTAAAAAAACATCAAGATTATGTCGGAGAGTTTCAAGCTGAAAAGCTTTATACCTTCAATAATGTTAGAAGTTAAAAATATAAATTCTCCTGTCCGCATTTGTAAGTGTATCAATTACATAAGTAAAGTCAAATATAAGCAAATAAACTTGCAACATTGACCTGTCTAATGACATCATTGAGACCAGGACATAACCCTCCGCATGTCACAATTGCAGCATTTACTTCTTCCGGCCTAAAATATATCTTTTCACGTGGGCCTGCTCGATGAACCCTGAAAGGATCGAGCATTATATCATAACGTAACTCATACATTTGCATTTACACACTTGCACAGAATTATGTAACTGTTTTGAGTGCCTACTTATTTTTTACTGGTATCTATGCATTAATCAGAATGCAGTATGAAATTTGTTTAAGAACGATTATATGTGCTAATGTGCATAAATTCTACTTTTAAGAGCATTAGGCAGCATATGAAGCATTAGGTCGTGTAGTTTGCAAGCAACTTCTCAGGTAGTGGGGAGTAACATAAATTATATGCATTTAGTTGAAAAACTAATTGATAAGGAAATCACAAGCCTGAAATTTAACTTCCTTAAAAAATATAATTAACCAAGAGGGATTAGGTAAGATTTTCTTCCCTTGTTTTTATATCAAATTTGGGAATAGAACTTAATCACACGCATGATTTCTCAATTTCAAGGTAGTGCAGTTTATGAGAAGTTTTGTCCCAAAAAGTGAGCTCGGCTTGTTGAATCAAATGAGCCCTATGGCCATATATGCATGTTAAGTTGGATACATGAACCTATTTAGAGGTAGATATACATCGCTTACCATTGCTCCACCCAGCTACAATCTGGATCAATGCACTCAGCACCAGCAGATGTCGGAGATGAATAGCGTATGACCTGTAATATACAAATATACAATTAATTGAGATATTATAATCATCAATTAAAGTCTGATAAAAATAACATAAATTTTTTACATGGCAACTGGTAAAGTAACTCTCCAGCCTCCAGTGGTACTTCTCCACTCAAACAATTAATAATCTAGAACAAGATGGCAGTGCACCTTTAGAAGGACTCTATCATCGTTATGTATGTACCCATGCCACTTTGCATCTGATGGATAACCACTGAGAAAATCTTCACTCACTGGTGTCCTGGTAGAAGAGAAGTTTCAAGTATTATACATAATGTTCAAGTAAAGAAGTATGCCAATGTAAGGTGCAGACGTGAGCTGGTACGTGAACAGATATACTCTAATCCATGTAGAAGATTAGACAGATAGGCAGATAGCTGATACTGGACTATAGGATTGTATGCTAAATCCTTCCTAGAGCATACCTGAGGACTGACAGATATTCGAAAGCTATAATATCACGACATGAGTAACAGTTCGTCTGCATTTCCATTATTTTAGATTGTTATGCAATTATTAACTTGCAGAAGTGTAAAGTTCAGTGATTTTACAGCAATCAAACAATAGGTAGTCAATTTGATGCAAGCAACAAAACTACAAAATCTTTCACATAATACAAACTGAAAGATAGTGATAGTGTGTATGCTATCCAAAGTACAAATCACTAATAATGACATGTCATTTACCAGTAGATAAGATAACTAGGATGACCGCTCAACATATAATCTGTCTACTTATGCCATTATTCGATAAATATTGTAGCATCAGATAATGATAAAAGCACATGTCACATATAGTTACTACGAAAAAACTAGTTGACTTACTCAGCTAATTGAGTCGTGCAATTTCTTACTCAGGTTGATTTGAACGCGACATCCTGATACAACTCGTAGCCTTTCGATTCACAAAATTCAAATAATTACATTCCAACGATACCAAACTCGTTCAAGTATCAACAAGGCAAATACACGAAAATAAGAATATCCAGCATGATCGCTCAGGTGAACCAAAATGCGACAGAAAGACAGTAGAGAGAGAACGCAGCTGCACTTGCCTGCTTTTGAGACAAAAAGTAGAAGGTATGGGCTGGAGGTCCTTGAAGATGTCAGTCAGATGAGGAAGACTAAATCGCCTCTCGAAATCCTCCTGAAACTTGGCCTTCCAGTCACGATCGGAATAATCAATCTCCGGCGTCCTACCACTCGCATCCGTGAACAATCCGTTGGCTCTACACAAAGTTCTTGATTTCGTTTTAGCAGACGACCACCGACGAAAACCTAACGATCCGCCGTGAGCCTTGTTAGAAAGCTGTGAGGAAGCAACCAGCTTGAGCCCGATTGCTGGCGATATGGATTCCATTGGTCGACAGATCTCAGCGGGGCTGGAGATTGGTGGGAGAAGTAGTTGGTAAAGGTGGAGACCGGAGAAGCAGAAGAACAGGTGAAAATCAGGATATTCGAAGGAAGTTTTTTTTTGGAAATTTTTTTGGTGACCTTAAGTTTTTTCCTTTTTTTTTTTTTGTGCTCAAGAAAAAAACTTATTCTTCTTGACACTCCTGAGGTTTTAGCTTTTTCCATTGACGCCCCTCTCCGGTTCAAATTAGTCAATTTAAGCTTACCGGCATGTTCATCACCCTTATATTAATAGGATTTGACTATTAAAACATCAAAATTCGTAACCAAAATACATCAATTGGAATTTTTAAACAATTTTGTAAACCCCTTAAAATAGAGGATTGTTTAAAAATTCAAATTGATGTGGTTTGATTATGAATTTAAGTATTTTAAGAGTTGAATCCTACTAATTTAAGGGTGATGAACATAATGGTAAGTTTAAAATTAGCTAATTTGAACCGGAGAGGGACATCAACGGAAAAGCCAAAACCTCAGGGGTACCAAGAGGAATAAGTTTTTTTCTTGGGCCACCAAAAGAAAAAGGCAAAACTTCAAGGACACCAAAAGGAATTTCCCTTTTTTTTCTTTTTGGTGTAAATGTAAATACATATGGGTTAGGTTCACGTGCGAATGGGCGCTCATGTGCGAAATAAGATAGAACAAGAGCCATTGGATCAAGAAAAATCAAAGGCGCTGATCATTTCACTTAAAAAGGGGAAAAACGGCACGGGCGAATTATTGACGAATTATTCGCGTATTTTTGAAAAAAAAAACGGAAATAGGACAAGCGCCCAGATTGTTCATCAATAATGTGGATTTGTTCATCAAAACTATGATTTTGTTCATGAAAACTGTGATTTTGTGCATAAATAAACTATTGCTTGTGCATCAAAAATCTATTGTTTGTACATAAAAAAATGAACAAATGTGTATCAAAATTACATGCAATATGTTCATCAACATTGTGATTTTGTTCATAAGAAACGAAAATATTTATTCATTGGTTTTGACATATTTGTTCATCGGTTTGTGAATATTTGTTCATTAGTAACATCAATTTGTTTACTGATTTATGCATATTTGTTCATTGCCTTTTTCATATAATTGTTCATTACTAGATGCATATTTGTTCACTAGTAACCTCAATTTGTTCATTGTTATATGCATATTTGTTCATTAATAACATCAATTTGTTCATAGCTAAATAAGGCACAAGCACTCATCTTCGATTTGTTGCTATCTCGTTCTCTTAGCATACACCATATTATTGCAAAGTCAAATTCTTTATCTATTATCTTTTGCATTCAAGTTTCTACATCAAACTTATCTTAATTTGTTACTATATTGAGCATTTCATTCGTATTGACAAGTTAGCCTTAAAACACTTCATTCGTATTATACATTGAATTCAAGATAGTCTTAAAACACAAAATAAATGCAAAAATGTACAAATAGATAGTCCTAAATGTACAAGTTGATGGTATTAATAGTCCTAAATGTACAAGTTGATAGCCTTGACACATAAAACATAAGTTTATTTCAATTCACAAATAAGGGTATAATAATGAACAAATAAGGTTATATCAATGAACAAATAAGGGTATATCTATGAACAAATAGGATATATCCATGAACAAATAATGGTATACCAATGAACAAAAAAGAAGTATACTAATGAACAAATAATGGTATACCATTGGTATATCAATGAACAAATAAGGGTATATCAATTAACAAATACGAGTATATCAATGAACAAATATGGGTATATCAAAACTAATTATATGTGCATAAAAAACTACATAATATTGTATTCCTACACATAAATAAGGTTAAAAAATAAAATTAAAAAAGTTCGAAATCAATGAACAATGTTATCAAAAACTCAATGCACAATTAGTTAGTATTGATGAACAATTTGTGAATATTGATGAACAAATCGCTATTTCTGATGAACAAACTGGGCGCGTCTCATAAAAACGTATTTTTCAAAAAATTCGTGAATAATTCGGGAAAAATTCGTCTGTGTCGTATTTTATTGAAAAATATGCAAATAATACGGGAAAAATTCGCCCGTGCCGTATTTTATTTTTTTAATGAATGTTTAATCAAGGACGTTGATTTTTTGGAATGAACGATCGAGATTTATTCTTATTTCTCACACAGGCGCCCATTCGCACGGGACTCTTTTTCAATAAATATAACCAAAAATAATGTATTACAAATGCGTAGGGCATACCCCGACGATCAAGACCGTCTACATACTAAAAACAAACTACTCTCATATAGAAGGAGAAAACAATCTAAAACCCAGATCTAGAAACACCGAAAGTGATTCTAGATCAAAACTCCGCTAGTCCTTACACAAGGAAGGAACCAGAAAATCATGTCCAAGTAAAAGATGGACTCTCCTTATGAATGTTCATAGTCAAATGATTAGGGGAGCAAATCGAGCAAATCTCATAGAGTAAAAAATTGACCCAATTAGAGCTATCATCACATGTTAGTAGTTGTGGAGTGAGCTGAGCATTGTGTTGGATATCTAGTCCTCTCAAAGGGTAATGATGACAAGAGCCACTCTTTCTCATGTGTTTGAGGTTTGTGTTTCACTCAAGGCCTAACTTTGTCAGAGTTTTTCAAGGGACTTATACCTTTGTCCGAGGTGACCACTACATAGCGTTGTGTACATATAAGGTGAGGCTTTCGAAGAAAGTAAAGCGGATGGAGAAGGGGTAGAGGGTGAAGCAGGAGAAGAAGGTCAAGTGAGGCAACCCGAGTAGGAGCAAACAGTCCATTGTGCTTGGCTAAAACAAACAAGAGTGGAGGAAAAAGGAAAAAGAAAAGAGAAAGACAAACTAAGGCAAGGTTCCCAAAAGAAGCAAGGTTAAAACAATTTAACTCTTTTTTCTTTCTTTTTCCCTTTTTTTTCTTTTTTTTTCCCAAAGAGCGACAAGGTAACAAAACAAGACCAAAAGAACCAAGCCGACTAAGAAACTTTTTTTCCATTTTTTTGAGGAGGGGGGAGAGGAGAGAATAGCCAAGACACAAGGGAAGGGAATCACCACACCGAGGGGAGGGTAAGTGTGAAGGGAACAAGTATGAGCAAAGCGGAAGAAAGACCCCGTAGAGAGAAACTAGAAGCGGAAAGATAGTGGGGGTAGATGAGAGAAGGGTAAGTGAACATGAAAGCCTCAATCTCGTGAGAGACAAGTCTACAACGCTTAAGGGTAGTCACAACAAGGGCTAAGCATAAGCCCTAGAGAGACAAACACAAAGCATGGTAACACACAGTAAAAGAGGGAGAGCTCGGGGGCACTCCAAGGTCTAAGTCAAAACTCACTAGCAATCCTAGGATATCCACACTTAATCAAAACAACACAACCACATGCTCATGCTCTAATTGGTCAATAGGAGTCATTAATCAAAAGCTCCCAACCACTTAAGTGATGAACCCAACAAGCCCTAAGGATGAGCAAAACCTCGAACAAGGCACATGAAGATCCATCCCAAAGATGCATAGGGATCTAGTGGCAAACCAGTGCTAGTAAGTGAACCATCCACCCAGAATTGTACCAACTAACTCCACTACCATCCCAAGCCTCAAAAAGACGTCTCTTGCACGTACCCGCACCGAAAGTAACTTGCACGAAGATCTCTATCCACATATAATCTCCAAAGGTCGGAGTACCCCTAGCTAAATAAAGGCATCTCTCCACAGGCTAGTCACCAAAACTAAACCCAGCCAAACTTTAGGTTGGACAAACCTCGACATACAACTCCGCGAGCTTAAGACCCAGTGTAGCATGAGGTAGGACAATGCTCGACATACAACTCCGCGGGCATAAAACCCGGTCAAAAATGAGGTCGAACAAACCTCGACGTACAACTCCACGGGGCTTACCCCGAACCACAAAACTTACACCCTCCTTTGAGGTAGCTTTATACCTATCCTACTGGTTCATTACGGGGACATTGACAATGTAGTAGTCCACCCCACCTTCGGCATGACCATTATTAGCAGAGTGGGCTCACCACAAAAATTCTCAGTCCCAAGTAAGTAAACCAGAGGAAGGTACCTCATTACTACTTCTAAGGAGGAGAGCGAGTCGGTAACCAGATCATAACAAGGGAACTCCATTGGTCTGCTCAAAGATATGGGGGTACAAACCAATCAGGACCTTGTAGACGTGTGTTTTTATTTGAAGCACAATCTTCTCACAAGTGAAGACAACACTCTCAAAGGTTATGAGGTTCCTAGCCTTCCAAAGGAAGTGTACTGTAGTTGCAAACCCTGTCCTTTTTGCTTTGCAGATCCAAGATGATCCCCTAGTGGATTTCAGAAGCCACTTGACTGCACTCGAGATCGTGATCATACTCCTGGACATATTCAACCAAGATCTAATCTGTGTCCAAACCTCTGTGGCTAACTTACACTGGAAGAAAAGGTGATCATGAGATTCATTCTCTTTTGAACACAAGGAACACACTGGATCCAACTCTAGGTAAGGGATTTTATCAATGGTGGGAAAGCTCCTCTCACCGCTAGCTATGTAATGAAAGCGTGCTTAGAAGTGATTTTTGTATCCCATACAATCTTGTTCCAGATCTTCTTAGAGGATGAAATTTTCCGATTGCCTCATATTCTTTACTCAGCTGAAGTTTCCCATGCAACTCCCAACTATCCATAACTTGGCATGCCAAGTCACTAGCGCCAAAGTAAGATACTACAGAGTCTCGAACCTCCAGAATCCTCTTGATGAGCGGGGAGTCTAGTTTCTTCACTTCCCAGCCCCAAACATCTCGATTTCTTAAGTACTCATGGTGGACCCATCTTACCCATAGATTGTCCTTATTTTTGTGTAAGTTCCAAATAATTTTACACATGAAGGCATTATTCCATGCTTTAAGCTGAAAAAGCCCTAAACCCCCTCCTCCTTTGGTAGATAGAGATCATCCCAAGCTACAAGAAGTGACTTCCACAGAAACTTCCTACACAGTTGCGTGATCCTATTCAGAACAGCAACGGGGATCGGGAGAATAGACATCCAAAAGCTTTCCACCCCTAACAACAACACCCGTATAAGCTCAACCTTTCCAGTATAAGATAGAGTCTTGACGTTCCATACGTTGATGAAGCCTGAAATCTTCTCAAGCAGAGGGATAACTCTCAAGGCATGTGAAGTGATGGGTACACTCAAGTAAGTGAAGGGGAATTCTCCTTGAGAAAACCTCGTGATCATAAGGAGCTCCTCTTTTTCATACTCATGTACTCCTGCCATAAATATACAAGATTTGTTGAGACTCACATTCAACCTTGAGCACAACGTGAAGGAATTCAGACAGTCCATCAGCATACCAACAAAAGCAACATATCCCCTCGCAACAAACACCACATCATCAACAAAGGCAATATGAGAGATTTTCAGGCTCTCGCACTTAGGGTGGAACTTCAAGGCCGAGTTGAATGTCCTCTGTCGCAGCAATCTTAACAAGTAATACATACACAAAACAAACAACAGAGGTGACAATGGATCCCCCTGTCTAAGCCCTATCTCCCCTTTGAAAAAGCCATGTCTGTCCCCATTAATGTTTAGGGAGTAGGATGTGGTCATCACACACTCCATAATCCAATGCACAAAAGTTGGAGGGAAATGCAGACCAACCAAGACTTGCAGAAACTCCCAAGAGATCGAGTCATAAACCTTCTTTAGATCAACTTTAATCAAGCAACGAGGAGACACACTTGTTCTCTAATACTTCCTTAGCAGCTCTTGCACCAAGAGAACATTTTCATTCATCAGTCTACCATTCACGACACCAGTCTAAGCTTGGTCCACTATGTGCTCCAAGGTGGGAGCAAGTCTTTGAGTCAAAATCTTTGAGATGACCTTACATACCACATTACAACAAGAAATAGGCCTGAAGTCTCCAACTGTACAAGCTTGATCAGATTTTGGTATGAGAGAAATAAGTGTGTGGTTCATTTGCTTTAGTAGCTACCCGTTTTGAAAAAACTCCCTCATAACATGGCACACGAGCCTTCCTGTAACACCCCAGGAGGACTTGAAGAGCTTGGAAGAGTAACCATCCGGGCCAGGTTACCTCTCATCTCCAATGTCCCAAAGTGCTTCTTTAATCTCCTTATTCGACACATAAGTGATGAAGCTCTTATGCATGTCTGGCTTGACCCTGGGACCCCCACCGAGGACATTTTGATCAAAACCTACAGTGTTAGCCCTCTCCCCGAGCATATTCCAATAGAACTCTACAAAAGCTTGTGAGGTTTCTTGGAGAGATGTTGTGCAAGACCCATCATCCCTATTCACTACGGATATATGATTCTTCTTCCTAAAATGGCTAACAAAAAATTTGACGGAATTGAAAAAACACTTACATGTCGTTTACTATGGTGAGCTCCTCGAACCTATTTGGGTCCTTCCCACGCGATCGATGACGAGTTATGGGTATGCAACAACCCGATTGAGTATTGTTCGACATCTCCGAATGTCCGCCAACACTCTCCTCTACACTTGGGCGCTCGAGAGTGTCACTCTAATGTCCCAGAGGAGATGTTTCGGGCGACGCATCAGCCGACGAAACATGCTCCGGAAGAGGTGGGTGTCTACCTCTACCTCTATCTTGGGCCATACTAACCAAAAACAAAAAATTTAACAACCCATTCATTCATAAAATCCTAAATGAAATCAAGAAAAACAATAACATTCATCAAATTGATAAATGAACTTATCAATTCATAATTAATTCAACAAAATTCATTCACACAACAAGAACAACCACATTCATCAAATTGATAATTAAATTATCAACTCATAATTCATAATTCATAACCACAAAAAATATCATTAAAAAAGAACAACAACAAAATCATCAAATTGATAATTGAACTTATAAATTCATAATTCATTAAACAAAAGTCATTCACAACAAGAAAAACAACAACTCATTCATCAACAAGAACAACAACAACATAGTTATATATCTAACAACAATTATGTTCAACATATATCTAACAACAATTTCATCAACTCAATAACCCACCAAACTATCAAACTAATCAACTCAAACATCAAAATTGATAATTAAACTTATCATATTCAATCAAATTAATCAACTCATTCATCAACAGAAACAACAAATTTAACTAAAATTAACTCATCAATGAATTCAACAACAAATTCAACTAACATCAATATCAAGTAAAATTCTTTCTAAAAAATCAACTAAACAGATTCAAATAAAATCAACAACAAATTCAACAAAAATCAACTCATTAACAAATTCAATTAAATCAACTAATACATCCTAAATCAACAAACAATTTTTTTAAAAATAAATCTGTCATTTATTCGCGGCCACGTGGTCGCTAATTAGGGACCACGTGGTCGCTACTTTTAAAAAATAATAAAATAAAAATGATATTTATTCACGACCACGTGGTCGCCAATTAGCGACCACATGGTCACTAATCCCAAATATTTGGATTTAACGACCATGTGGTCGCTAAATCCAAATATTTGGTTGCCCTGCCATTTTGAATTACTTCGCTCCTTTTTTTGGGGTTTAGCGACCACATAGTCGCTAATTAGAGACCATGTGGATGCTAATAGTCCGCCTCATTTTGCCAAAGTTAAGGGTGGAATTTCACAATTATCGGCGGTCGCTGTCTTGGTGGCGGCTCCGCCACCAATATAGCGACCATATGGTCTTTAAATCAAAAATTATTTGTTTGGATATTGATCAACTCATTCATACACTGTTATGATCGATTTATTTAAAAATCAATTTATGCATAAAGTTTACTGTAGTGATCTCGAGTTTGTTACACGATCGATATCAATTGCAAACTATTGATTACAAATCTTCCTCATCGGTATTTGATTCACTCTCAAACTCCCCTTCTAACGTGTCGCTTGATGTCTCAACTACAACATCAACCGCTCTATCCATACTGTTTGGGTCATTTAGTGGACCGAGTGTATACGCATTGTGTGTGTCGTCGATAACTTGTGAAAGTGACGGATCACGTTGAAATGTCTTCTCAACGACAACTCGACGTGAACTGCCCTCATGCGGATCTCCACTAGTACTTTCATCAGGCCACTGGCATGACTTCACTTTACATACTACAATCTATTCAGCATCTATACGTCGCACCTTTGGGTTGTCGAGGAAGTAAACTTGAGTGGCTTGATGTGCTAAGATTCAATGGTACTTCGTTCTCAACATTTTATCTCTATTCATATCAACAAGCTTTAGATGACTGTGAATGTGGGTCCCTCCACGGATTCTAGTGTCAAACCAAGAAGAAAATAGGATGTTTTACGGTTGGTGATACGTAACTAAGCTTAATTATTTAATCTAGCACACCGTAGTATTCCTCGTCAGTGTCGAAGCTTTGTCCAAGAACACAAACTCCACTATTGTTAGTTGCCCGCATTGATGCGTGTCTCTTCGTGTGAAAGCGATAACCGTTGACAACATAACTAGGATATGTCATGACTTGGAATGCGGGTCCTCGATCTAGTGTTGTAATATTCGAATCTAAAATAGCCAGATCGTCAGCCTGTATATATAGAGGAAGTAAAAGTAATAATCAATCAATTACTTCATTACATTGTATATAAAAATTATCGATATAATATATACTTACATGGGAGTAGAACCAGAGGTGAAAGTGACTTTCCAATATGACTTGTTCTTCGGCTTCACTTATTGTTGGATTTAATGGGCAGACAGTTGACAAATATACCTATCAAATAATATAACTATTTATTAAATGAAGGCTACCTATTAAAACATAGAGACAATTTATATATTTCATGACACTTACTCAATAAAGGGCTCCACCTCTTCGCAATTCATGAGTATGTAAGTTTGGATCAAATGGTATTCATCTTTTGTAAGCATACGTTTGTGTCCTCTACCTAATTTTCGACCAGGGCATGTAAAAATGGACAAATCACTCGCATCAACCACAACAGGAAGTGTGCAACTTATCAACCCCAACAGGAAGTGTGCAACTTACATTGCGTGTGAAATCCACTTGATTACTTGCAACATGCGAGTTGAAATAAAAATGAGCAAAACGTGGATGTCTCCTGAACAAGATATGCACTGCATATTGATCCCTCAACTCAAGCTTTATTACTAACTGTGTTTTTCAGTCTTTTTAGGAACCTGCAAATTTAGAAATACTTGTTTCATATGTAAGTGAGCTTAATATATGTACGGGCTTGAACAAGTTAAACGTAAGTGCACTTGGACATACCTTTCACCTGGATACATCCATCTATAATTGACATGTCTACAAAGTAAAGCTTCCCTTGGTAGATGAATAGGCAAGTGATCCATTGAATCAAAAAAACCCAGGGGAAAGCTACACTCCAACTTGCATAATAATATGGGTATTTGCTTGTACAAATTCATAACTACTTCAGATTTAAGTTCATAACATGTGAGGTCTTTGAAAAACACACTTAGTAAAGCAATGAGCTCCCAAACTTTGTCCTCAAGAAATGCTCGAAAAGCGACGGGCAACAACCTTTGTATGAAAACGTGACAATCATGGCTCCTAATTCCAAAAAGTCGAAGTTTATGCAAGTCAATGCAGCGGCTCAAGTTGGAAACATAACCATATGGGAATTTCCCGGTTCTCAACCACTCGAGAAGCACGTCCTTTTCATGACGATCGAGTGCATAACAAGCCTTTGGATACCTAATGCCCTCCTCGTTGGGTTCCAATTCTGGTCGCTTGCACAAATCTCTTATATACTTTTTTGCCTTCAAATTGTCTTTAGACATTCCCGGAACGTCCATAATGGTGAAGAAGAGGTTATCAAAGACATTTTTTTTTCAATTTGCATGACATCTAAATTATGTCTTACCAGCAAACTTACCCAGTAAGGTGTAACACCCCCTTACTTACCTTGGAGGTATCACCGCCAGTAACCCCGATTAGGACTAAACCAGAGTTACCCAAGGCTTTAACCTGACATGACTTACTAGAACAAGGTAAAAGAAACCATTTAAAACCTAACAAAATTAAGTAAAATAATACAGCGGAAAAAGAAGTAAAAGGTCTTATACAAACCTTAACTTAAAAAGAATAAATAAATAGAACAACCTTCTATTTGAACAAAGTCTTTAAAAAAGTTTTCCTTAAGTTCTTAACCTCTTTCACACTTCGCTTTGCAGCAACTTAACCAAGAACTTTACTCAAGTATAGCCATTGGAAACCTTTCTTCAACTTCTAAAACTTCAAACTTTTGGATCCACCTCTTGAATCAACTTCCAAGAAGAGTCTGATGTGTCGTATACCAACGGTGGACACCAGCCGACCATATAAAAGAAAAGAAGAAGGACGGGTTAGTCTAATGAAAGACTAAGCAAGTGGAGAAACTAACTTGGTTCTTATGATTGTGACTAAACATATTGGCATCAAAATCCGAATAGACTCGGTTTATGATCCAACAGTTAGCAGCCTTATAGAGAATAAGAAGGAGAGTTGCATATTCAAGAGAGAGAACACCACAACTTGTGGTTCCTTTAAGAAGCATAAACGATTAAAGGAAGCTTATACTAACCACAAAACATTCACAAACGTCTTCAATGACTAATCAACTTAACTTAATCAAAGTTTAATTAAGAATCATTCTTAATCAGGAGCAAGAATGGTTATCAAAAGAACTAACCATTCAGTTACATTAACGTGCCTATCACACTCTCTTGATTTTATGATTTTAACATTACACATTCATTTTAATAACTTTCAATCGAGCCAAATTGTTGCCGATAAATTCCTTGTAACTGATGTCGTCAGGGTGAGAGGGGCTATTTCATCCGTGACCACTTGACCCACATCAGTTCCTTTTTCACTTAGCTAGAGTGCACCATTGTCCTCCTTCAACGTGAAGCAAGACATGAGTCATGACTTCAATATTGGGATCCTCTAGCAAGCTACGCCCCCCAATACAGACTTTGTTATAAAGAGGTCATTGGAGACTCGGCTCCTACCCCTGAACTAACTTATTTTACAACAGTGTTTCAGTATAGGACCACAAAAGAGATGTTTTGGAGTCTAAACTCCCATCTCTAACTATCTTAATTCACAACAAAGTCTCAGCATGAGACAGTTAAACACACAAGATCACACAACGGTCCTAAGTTCAATTCTAGTGCAAAAACTAAAATAACGACATGGTCGTTATTTCTAAAAAAATAGCAACCTATCATACTTTATTCAACACAAATTATTCCCAACATGAAGATCAAATGGAATTCAAATCTTCATTAATAACAATAACGCAAGGGAGAATCGTCCACTTGCCTTAGAAGGAATGCTCAACGTCCTTAGCAATTCAACAATAATATTTATTGTCCTTCTGCTAGTTATAACAAAAGATTCTTCAACAACGAGCTCATGGATACACTTCTTAGTTGTATACTCAACTCCTACAACTTCCTAATCGATAAACGATTTGATTTCGTATATCGACTTATAATAAATCCTTATCTATCAGGATTAAGAAGCCATCTTGGCGAAATTATAACTAATTATCCGCTTCACTTTTGAAACAATTTTCTAAATAAAAGCTGTTCATTAGCAACAGTTCTTAAAGGTGACCGAATCTCGGATCATACTGATTAACAACGAATCCCGAGTAATTATCCGAAGTCCTTTACTTGCCAATCGGTGTCAAAACTTGTATTCGCTATAACTGAAGATCTTGACGTCCGTTTCTCGAGCGGTTTGAACATGTGGGACCGTAATAACGGTAAGATTATAAAAACCATAAATTTAATTAGCAAAGCGGAACTGAAAGGTCCTTACGGTGGCTCCGCAACCAAACCGCTAATTAATTTCGATCGTAATTACCTTCACTTGAGCCTATGGCTCGTTTGACTCAATAGTGGCTCGATCCCCGAGCCCAAGGGTGGATGGGTGTTGCCTGGTGGTGGCCCTCATGGTGGGTGGTGGTCGGACACGCGGGTGATTGCCGGCGGTAACCCATAACGAGGCGGAGATACAACGACGGTGACGAACTCCTTTTCCCACGTCCACGTTTTGTCCTGCTCCTCTCCCTCTCGAACAGGCAACCAGGTGGATGGGTGGTGGCATAAGGCGAGGGGATCGCCAGCGACGTCCAGGGAAAGGACCGACAGAGAAGGTAAGCGCCGACGGTGAAGAAGAGTTCGAATTCTTCCTGAGTCCGTCGTCGTCCTGATTCTTTCTCTGGCTCTGCTTTATAGCAGCAACAACGAGCCCAAAATTACAAAGAGGAAGAAGAGAAGGCGGAGGAGAAGGAGGTGGACGGGGCAGAGAAGATTGCCGATGGTGTAGAATTCTTTCTCCCCAAATTTGTAAACTTTGATGAGGCAGACAAGATAAGGCGGTGGAGAAGAATTCTTTCACGCAAGCCCGTCGTTCCATCCTAATCCCATCTCTCGGTTCCTTCCTTATTAAGCCAGAGAAGAGGTGGTTTTTAAAACCAAAACCCGTCTTGGAAAGGGATTCGGGTTAAAGCGGTAAAATTATGTATCTCGGATGGAAAAACTTACTAAATACAAAATGTCCCGTAAATTATATAGACCAATAAAACCAATTTTCCATGATTTTATCTTGCTACCTTCAACTTTCAAGGCTTCCGTTTCGTATTATAAATCCTTTACAGTACATAATTAAAAAGACGGCTTATCCAATAAATATTCTTTTTCCACTGAAAAATCCTAGAATTCACACCGATCCATAAAATCATTTCTTTATGATTTTTGGATATCACATAAATTTTCTATGATTTAAATTCCAACAAAAATATTGGATTAAGCGTTAAAACGGACAAAGAGGTTAATAGGATATCCGAGAAAAATTCAAAAATATCCTTAAAAACCACAGTTATTACATAAGGTAGGTCCCATAAAATGCTTTTTTTCTTCCGACTCGAACCCCTACTTATTGCGAAATTATGCTCCTCGGCCCCCACTTCAGTTATCTTCATCAACCCCATACTCTCAATCTCATCTAATATCTCATATCCATCACGGAATACCAGAGGATCACAACACTCCATTTTACCCTTCTTGAAATCCGTCCTATTGTTTCGGAAATGATATTCTTCTTTTGTAAACCTCTTGTGACAATCAAACCAGCACATTTTGTGTCCATGAGTTAGATAAAATGCATCCGTGTCCTCCATGCAATAAGGAAAAGTGTATTTTCCAAAAGTGTTCCATCCTACAAAAACATATATCGGACAATGCCCTAAATTCAATGAGTAACATGATTATAATTAATGAACATGAAACGTGTATACAACATACTTGACAACATGGAATATGTCGGGAAGTCGCTAATAGTCCATAGTACAACTGTATACATGAAATTTTTTTGCTTCCTCCATGCGTCGTACGTGTTCGCCCCATTAATCCACGAATTCTGAAGCTCGACTATCAACGACTACATGTATACATCCAGTTTTTGCTTCGAGCTTTTTGGTCCAAGGACAATAACTGTTAAAAACATAACTTCTTCCTGGATATACATTGACGGTGGAAGGTTCTATGGTGTCAAAATCACATGCCATGAAGAGTACCCCCCCCCCCCGAAGAACCGAACGGATTGAAACCGTCCGTGCACAACCCTAGTCTTACATTTCGCGATTCAACGGCTAAATCTAGCCACACCACATTGAAATGTTTCCATGCTTGTGCATCTGACGGGTGTCGCATCACCCCATCTTCTTGTACGTGCTCTGCATGCCATTGCATATGTTCAACCGTAACCACCGATGCATATAGCCTCCGCAAATGTTGCGTGATTGGCAAGTAAAACATATGAGAGTATGGAATGAGCTTCGTCTGGCCTTGCCTCCATCTAGGATGTGAACATAATTTTCAAGTAGTGTACTAAACATCTGCACCCCAATATATCATACAAGACTTTGGGCAACAATCTATTGCTTCATACGTTGAACCTAGACCTTCAACTAGGTTTTTGTGTCATAGAAGTGGTCGGTAATATTGTCTCAAGATGAGATACGCGTCCACAGAAATCAGAAATCATTTTGTATCCTCGCTCTATCAACATTAACTTTGACTTCAGGCTAAGTAGCTTAGTCGCTGCCTCCAACTACGTGACATCACATCCAGGCCATAACTGTCTATTCGCGGCCCCCAACATGTCGTACATATACTGTGCAATGGGATTAGGCGCTTTGGGATAATAATGCCCCCTCTCGGTTCGTACCTCCTCATTTTCTACGGGGTCAGTGTAATGAGGTCGGGAATTAAAACCATCACACACCATCTGCTTCATTTGATTCTCGTACTCGGGAACAGGCATCCACTCATTATAGCTACTTGAACCTTCATGTTGCCTAGACGCAGCCATCAATGCATTATGCATCTCGTCTGTCTCCCCGTGCGAACTCCACTGGTAATAGTTAGGAACAAACCCTTTGTAACAAGATGATAACGCACATCATCTACATAAATTAGTTTCATATTCTTGCATTTCAGACAAGGACACCATAATTTATGTGGGTTAAACCACGACATCGACTTGCAGAACTCAATTAATTGCTCAACGTCAACAACAAACTGGTCGGTCAAAAACCCGTCTATAATACGCAAATACATCCATTCATGCATTTTTACATGTAAAGCAATACGCATGTACACCCATTTAATTTGAGTTTTCAGAGTTAGCAACCATGTGGTCGCTATCATAGTATTAGCGACCACGTGGACGCTAATTAGCATCCACATGGTCGCAATTTATATCATTTTATACTTATTTCTCGATCATTCTATACTAATTAGCTAATATCAAATTAAGATAAATACAAATTTACAAGTATGTTAATGAATGTAATTAATATAACCATTGTTTTCCAATAATTATTTTACTATATAAAACAATAAACTAATTACAATATTCTATACTTAGCTTAGTTCTCATTCTATACTTAACTAATATCAAAATACAATTACGTCCAAATTTGCAACAATGCATACGAAAGTAATTAATCCAATTATTTATAACTTTTTTTACGATAATAATTTTATTATATAAAATAAAAAACTAATTATATACCTATCAATCGAAGCGGACATAATCCAATCCGACGAAAACCTTCAACTCTTGTGAAATACAAGCAAAATCCGGCAGAAATCTTCTACTGCTATGAAATGTGTGGTGGGTATTTTTGATTTGAAATGAAGGTTAGCGTGTTGTTTATATATAGGAATTGTTTAGTGTCCACGTGGTCACCAAACAAGCGGCAATATCTTGGGTGTTTGGCGCCAAGCTGCAGGAAATTGTGGCGCCTAGCTTTCATGAGCACATGGACGCTAATATTAGCTACCACATGGACACTAATGGGAGTCCTGGAATTAGCGACCACGTGGTCTCTAATATTAGCGTCCATGTGGTCGCTAATTCCATGACTCCCATTAGCGTCCACGTGATAGCTAATATTAGTGTCCATGTGGTCGCTAAAGCTTGTGCCACAATTTCCCGCGGCATTTTAGCGGCCACGGGACGTGTGGTCGCTAAATTAGCGACCACATGGACGCTAAATTAGCGACCACGTGGACGCTAAATTGGCGACCACGTGAACGCTAAAGTTTTTTTTAATATTTTGCATTAGCGACCATATTTGGTGGTTGCTAAATTGTGGTCGCTAAATCCGCAGAATGGTATAGGCAAAGCTCTCGAAAAGCCTACTAGATGGGTGTGGCAACTAGGGTGAAAATACAAGCAAAGCCTAACGCCGGCCAAGGCCCATTAAACACATGCCAAAACAAGCAAGACGAACTTAAGAAAGTTTAGAAAGGGAAATAAGTCTAAAAATAAACATAAAGATATATTGTCGTGGCTAATGTGACGGAAGTGTCATGGCCAACCCATGTCATGCCATGTCACGACGCTACAAGGGCGCAACCGTGTGTTGGCGCACGCGCAAGGGCTGTCGCGACGCGGTGTGTGGCGCGACGAACCTCATGTGTCAAGGACCAGTAATGCCGAGGCTGTATCATCATTGGGCTGGGCACGCCGAGATGAGGTCAGTCTGTGGTGCCAATGGTGATGATGCATGCGAGTGAGGGATCAACCGTGGTCACGTCGTGGCTAGTGATGGAGCGCGACACTATGGACCATGTGGCCTCGGCTATGGCCCTAATTCGGGCACGAGTGATCGGGCCATCCGAGTGAAGGGACATGGCGGCCTCCTCCTATGCGGGGTCCATGGTCGGGATCGCATCAGTCGTACCCCCCAAATGTAGTCATTTTGGGGAACTAGGTCAACAAATTCTCTTGTGATCTTTGTCTTGTGTGTTTCTCTCTCTCTTCTCTTGCGAGTTTGTGTGTTCTCGCTTACTATAGAGGGGTTAGTTTCCTTGCATGGAGGACAAGTATTGTCCTTTCTTAAGATCTTGAATTCAGTTTAGAAGACAAGAGAATTGTGTTTAAGAGTATAGGGAATTCGAGAGAAAGAAGATAAGAAGAGAAGTAGAAAACGGGTCAATTGAGTTGTGTTAAAGAAAGATGAGAGTTTTGATTGTGTTCTTGCTTGGACATGTAAATTAATTAAAAATGAAAGTTTTAGGACTGAAATTAAAGTTAAACTCAACCAAGTTTATCCTCAATATAATTCAAACTAATTAAAACTGAAAGATTACAAGTATTGAAGTAATGAACTTAGGAAACTACAATTTCTATCTAAACTAGTAAAATCATACAATAGTGCATCTAATTTCCATGTTTTAATATTACTTGGCTTGCAAGACAACTTTTCATGCAAGAAAGGCTAAGTCAAATGTCGTCCCTATTGGATTGCAAGTCTTGCACGACCCACAAAGAGGCAACCAAGTCACCTTCTTTTGGCCCAAGTAACCTTAATAGATTGAAAGGTCCTATTCTAAAGAGGGGCACATAACATATAGCGCACAAATTAGCTCATATGTACTATAAGACTCTTAAATTAGCAACTAATAATAATAGCAACTCTAAAACGGAAACTACTACAACAAGCATGTAAACAACTCTTGCATGTGAGTTTGAATCAAGGCATGTAGGCACTCTGCATTTTTCAATACCTACTTGACAAGGGTTGTTGCAAAAAATTTAGATTAGGTAAGACCATTATAAACTTGAATGCTCGAGATCGTCTGAATGGTCTCGGTCACTAGCCTCTAATCTTCTTCATTATCTCCTTGGCCATCGATATTCCTTGTTCCACATCATTCGCATATAAATTCCTATTAGAATGCTCATTCTTACCCTTATATTTATATAAAAGGAATTATAAACATAGGTTATAAATTCAAGTTATAATTAGAAATTATAAAGATGAAATCACTCTCACGAATATCGAGACACCACTTATTATAAAGGAATAATAATTCATTCTAGCTTACCCTTTATTCTACAATAATTTAATATAATTTATTGATTATTCATTTTTCTTATACCACCCGATGTTGATTTAGATCTATAACAAGCAGCTCATGAGACCATATCTTGACCTTTTTCTCAAAGGACATATCACGAAAATCAAGACAAGTAGATAGTTCTCTCTGCATATACTTTTGTAAATGTGGATTTCTAGCATGTTCAAGTCCTATTATAACAAAGGGTAGTCAAGACGAAGGGTAGTCAAGACGATTGAATAGACGCCGAAGGGTAATCTTGTTGGGTGTCGACCACAAGGGTAATCAGTGATCAACGTCAAATTGTTAGTAAACATTTTACAATAGAAAAAAAAGAATTTAAATATAAAAAATATGTGTCTCCATAATGGCAAGAAGTCACTCAATTGAACCGAGTTTTCTTTCAACGTTTATTGCCCCTATAATGCCAAGAATTCATTACAATAAAGTTGTGGGATAAAATGTTCCTATATAATGCACATGTGGAAAACATGATTCATCACTGCATATATACGCACCTTGTTCTGCTATAAGTGTTTTGTATTTGATTGGAAACTCTCAAAAATTAAAGCATCTGATTTTTCCACGCAAATTCTCTAACCCCTTGAGAGAGGTGCCCATCCTCTATTTATAGACCAAAGGAGTGGTGGTTATGGAAAGAGAAAAAGAGGTTATAGCAATTGAGAAAATTAAGGAGAGAAACAAGGAAGGTTGTTACAACTACTTTGTAACTAACCACGTTTTGAATTCATCCTTATCCAAAACTCTCAAGATAAGCCCAAAAGGCCCATAAAGCATGCGACCCAACAAGCCCTTGCTTGCCTTGGTGGGGCTAGCTTTAAGCTAGCAGAGCTAGCTATGTCACTCTCAAAATATAATTTGTGTAAAACATTTATATAAATCTTAGTGAAGTTATCGAGAAGAAAAAAGGTCAAAGCTTGAGCTCAAACCAAGCTAAAACCCAAAGCCAGCTCAAAGTTGAGCTAGCTCAAAACAGGTGTTCCAAGCTTTGGCCAGCTCCCAAATTTTGCCACAAAGTCTCAAAGCTTTATATATCACTTTATAAATCATAAGATGGTAGACCAAATTACTAAAATTTGCCCAACATCAAAATCATGGTCCATAGGCTCCAAAGGCGTGCCTAAACCACATCATGTCGGCGCACACACGCAAGCGTCGTGGTGCACCAGCGCCGATGGCCGTGTCATGCTCGTGCGATGATGTCAAGCCCCCTAACCTTGTAGCCCGTGCCAAGGTCGATACCCAAGACCCATTGTCGAGCAAAGGCGTGCCTAGTCATCGACGCCATCACTAAGCCAATGTCGAGTGCTAGTGACGCAGACGCTTTGGCATGGGCGCGCTTGTCCTTATTCATGACTTATGTGTCTCTTAAACTTTTAGAAGTACTTGGGGTCAATCACATAGGCCATGCCTCGTGCACACACAAAGCCTGAGAGATACCCTTAGTAATTTCTCACACTTAACCATTTACAACTTACACCTAATGGATTGATGACTTTTCAAAAATCACCAACATTCCTCCCCCATTTGTGCAACGTTATAAAAATTGAACATATTTGATAATATCTATGTATAGAAATAAATATCCTTATGTTTGAATTTATAACTTGTAACGATTACAATCATGCACTAAAGAATTGTGGTGTTCTAAGAATTGGACCATTCAACTAGTCTAAGTACACATAGTAAGAATTACAACATGAGTTACATAGCGTATATAGACTATACTTGACAATTTGAGGCTTTACGTTCCTTATCCTTTTCACATATGCTTTGAGACGAGTCATCCTTGAACTCTCTTGGAAGAAGCCTTTCACTTCCAACATATGCTTAGTTGAACTTCTAACTTGGACCTACAAATGCAATTTCCAAAATTCATTAGTTATAATCTTGACGTTGATACGGTCCTACAGATTCGAACCGCTCGAGAAACGGACGTCCGGATCTTCAGTTATAGCGAATACAAGTTTCGGATACCGATTGGCAGGTAAAGGACTTCGGATAATTACTCGGGATTCGTTGTTAATCCGTTTAATCCAAAATTTGGTAACCTTTAAGAACTATTGGTAATGAAAATTTTTTATTTAGAAAATTGTTTCAAAAGTGAAGCGGATTATTAGTTATAATTCCGCCAAGATGGCTCCTTGAAACATGATAACTAAGGATTTATTATATATAGATATTCGGAAATTAACAAAAGGATCGTCCACTTGCCTTAGAAGGCGTGCTCAACGTCCTTAGCAATTCCAACAGAAATCTTTATCATCCTTCTGACAAATATAACAAAAGGATTTCTCAGCAACGAGCTCACAAAAACACTTCTTAGTTGTATTCTCAACTCCTACAGAAGTTGATTCAAGAGGTGGATTCAGATGTTTGAAGCTCCAGAAGTTGAAGAAAGGTTTCCAATGGCTATACTTGAGTGAAGATCATGATTGGACTACTTCAAAGCGAAGCTGAGTTTCAGAAATAAGAACTCAAGGAAGACTTGATGAAGATTTTGTTTAAATAGAAGGTTGTTCTATTTATTTTTTCTTTTAAGTTAAGGTTTGTATAAGACCTTTTACGTGTTTTTCCGCTGTAATATTCAACTTAAGTTTGTTAGGTTTTCAAATGGTTTCATTTACCTTGTTTTTAGTTTGTTCAGTCAGTTTAAAGCCTCGGGTAGCTTCGGTTTAGTCTTAATCGGGGTTACTAGCGGTAATACCTCCAGGGTAGGAAGGGGGTGTTACAGAAGTGGTATCAAAGCTAAAATTTCCAAGTCTTCTGTAAGACTATCATCCTTCCATATAGAATTATGGAGAATTCTATAATTGTGTTGTCTTAGAACCATTTACGGAAAGTGGTTAAGATTGGAGGTCAGACTCGTGAAAGAGATTAAAGGAGGAAAGGGAATTGGAGAACATGAGGTAATAAGTTTTGTCCTATGGTGGACATTTGATCCCCTGGAGATGGGAATGGATTCCGAGAAGGATCCAGAGTAAGATTAGGTAAAGATTCCTAAAGTTGAACAAGTTCTTGACCAAGTTCTCAATACATTCCTATTCTCTCTTGAGAGTCTGAATTGGGTGTACCCTCGTCGATTCTTCCATATTAGGAAACTTCTTGTGAGATTTTCAAGTTAAGTATTGTACTTCATAAAGACTTTCTAGTTTGAAGGTTTCCTATTTTAAGATCGAATGATGGGAGATTCCAAGTTAAGAATTTTTGTTAGAAAGTTCATGATTCAAAGTTATGTGTAAGAAATTGTTAATTCCTTTTCTTGAAATGTGAAAGCTCAAGTATTGTCTTTAAAAAGGAAATTTTAAAGTGAGTTTCTTTGACATTGAAGTCATAAGAGTAAGAGTTTTCCCGAGAATATTTTCTTAGGAATTTCTGAATTTTGAAATTCGAGTATCAAGAGAAGTTTGGAGTTGGAACCTCTACTTCTCAATATTAAGATTTGGAAGATCTTATGAGCCTTGAGTGATTCTAAAAAGATCAGTATGGATCATGAAGGGATGTAAAAGAATCCTTAAAAGAAAAGGATTGTCTTTGGAAACTTTCTTCAACAACTGTGTTTGTGACTCAATGGTATAGAATCATGGATACTCTGTACTTTTCTTGGCCTAGTGGGAAATTAAAGAGCTTTGAGGTGCTCAAGTGTTGGATCAACTGAATTGTTAAACTATTGGAAGATGCAGTTCAATTTTGAATCTGAGAATATTCGAACTCAGATGTTCATATATGTTGTTATCCTTTGAGTTAAGAGGATTGAGATTCCTAAATGGAATGCGGATTTCTTCTGATTATAGTAAGAAAAAAAGAAGAAAGTTGGTTCAGTTTAAGTTGTGAACAAGTGGTTAATCATCGAGGTTGTTGTGAATAAGGCTGATTGGTTAAAATGGATTGAACATGTAAAAGTTCATCAGTAATGTGTTTGTGTTCAATTAACTACTTGTCACAAGTGTTAAATTATTACATGAGTTGTTGATATCCAGATGACTAACCTATGTGACAACGTTATTGAAGTTTCGTTGTATGATACCCAACTCGGGATAATGAGAAAAGACTTGAGGTCTATAATTGACTAGTAATGGAATCAGTAGTAAGATCTTCTAAATTGCCAATGGTATTGGCTGATGTTTCTTCAAGGGTGGAAATGATAAAGTTCAGTTTTGAGAAGATCATGCAAGGAAGAATTTTGGCATGTTTGCCTTTGATATTTTAATCGGTTGGGAGAGAAATATCAATCATTCAATATTGTGGTCAATAAAGCTTTGACTCTATCGTTGAATTTGTTATAAAGGATTGAACCAAGCTTTGACTCTAAAAGTAATGGTAGTTTGTTATAAAGGATTTATGAATAAATTTTCTACGATTTTCATGGTGGTGAGTAAGAATGTGATTTGTCTTCCATCTTGATCACATGGTAAGGCAAGATTACATGTCTTATTCCTATGAGAATGCAGTAAAGGATTATGTTTATTTTATCTCCCCATTCTGATCACATGGTGGAATAAGATCACATAATTCCTTGGGTTTTAAGAATAGTTTCTAGTATGATTTGGCAATCATATAAGTTTTGCAATTATATGAGTTTTGCAAGTATAGTTGGTTGAGATGAAAAGATGCAAGCTTTCTTTTGCATTATAGCAATTTCTATATCTAGTATCTTGTAAAACTCCTTTGAGTTAGTATATCCTTGGTACCCTATACCATTTAAGGAGTATGGTCAAACTTCCCAAAACAGTTCGATTATAAGTAAAGAAATTTGGTAAGATTCTTTACAAATCTGTGTTGGTCTCTGAAGAGCATGGAGTAACTCTGTACTTCTCTAAATGTTTGGGATTGTTTTCAGTCAACGATTATTGGAATTCTCTAAGCAGTTTGCTAGTAGTTCATCTTGGTTGACGTCATGACCTAAGAAAGTCATTGCCTTTTTAGCGGAATTGTTCTTGAAAGTAAGTTGATATGGACTCCTGGAATGGAACCCTTTCTAAGGAATGATATTGTAGTAATCTTTTATTTGGAATAAGGGATGTACTAGTAATTTCTCCATTAGTTGTTATTTATTTTCATGTTGTCTTGAAAACTTAAATCTCTTTGAGATAAGATAGTCAAGTGAGGACTTTAAGCAGAACTCCAATAAGTCTGGAGTTTGGATATGTAAATTAGTATTGATTTTCAATCTTAGCCTGATAAGTTGTTGGATATGGAGAGTGGACATGTGAGGATATGTTTTTAAATCCTAAGAGTTAGGTTGTTCAACAAGTTAGAAGGTTAAGTGAAGTCTAAACAGTTCTTTGATGAAAAAGACTGAAAATGGTCAATGGAGACAAATTTGTTGGAAATTATTGGACTAAAGGTATTATTGTCCAATATGTTGGTATAGTAATGCGTAAGAGTGCAGTTTGAAGTAGTTGAGTAAGATAACTACTTTTGAATGTCAGTATGCCCGAGCTGAGTTTTGATTGAGATAAGGATGTAAAGGATTGACAACATAGATTATTATCTTGTCATGTGTTGGATAAATCTCATATTCTTGGTTAAAGTAATACTGAGATTTTATCTCAAGAAAGGAAATTGAGTAAGGATTTTAAGTAATCCTTGTAAAGAAAATAATTTGAGAAGGACTAAAGGTTTAGTTGAGATGATAACAAGGTTGTGTGAATACCCTAGGATTTTATTCAAAATTTGTTGATCAGATCAAGGAAAAGTAGTATGGGAAAGTAATATTATTTAAGATCAATGGAGAAGATCAAGAAGGTAAGACACCGGAATTTGTTATTCAAGATTTTGGATTGCTTGGTTTCAAAACTGTTCATGTGTGCCTATTGTTGATGAGCTTCGAAAGCTTAATTCAAAGGAAGCATAGTTATTTGCTTAAGTAGTTCAGTTTGGAACAAGTAAATGTATAAGGATTTAAGATAAAACTTTTGATGGATTGACATGAAGCGAAATGTCACCGAGTTTGTTTTGATGTGTTTGGTTTGTTTGGAAGTCCTGATTGAGCATAGAAGACCAGATGAAATGTTATAGTCTCTTCCTATTTCAGAATGAAAGTGGGAAGATATTACAATGGATTCTTGTCATTAGTCGTTCAAGACTTAATGAAAGAAGGATGTAAGAAGGATTCAATAAGAAGGTTGTTAAGAAACTCATCTAGAGTGTTCTTTTTAATGCATTTAAAATGACTTAAAGAGTACAGAAATTAGTTGAGGTGTTCATGCATGAAGTTTTTCATCTTCATAAAACTCCGAAGATTTTTATCTCTGATTGAGATAGGTGGTTCATGTCAAAGTTTTGAAAGAAGTAACATCAAGCTTTGTGGAGAGAATTGAATTTTAGCGCAAGCTTCCCTCATCAAAGTGATGAACAATGCAAGGAAACAAATTCAAACTCCCGAGGACATGTATTCTAGATTCCACACGAGTTGGAATGGTAGTTTGAAGTTGAGTGAAATCACATACAAGAATTTTGATTTCACAATAAAGAAATGACTCTTTTAAGGCTTTATAAGGCCGGAAGTGTTGGTTGTCAATTTGTTAGAATGACAAAATGTTGACAAGGTTCTTCATGGGCTAGACTTAGCCAAGAGAACAATAGTTGATATCTCTCTAGCACGACCAAGGGTGCTAACTGCTCAAACTTGACAACAGTCGAGTGTTGTGCTAAAACGAGAGCATGTTAAATTCATTGTAGAGAACGACGTTTTTGTTCTAGTATCCGCCTTGAAAGGCATATTCCGCTGGGGAAAGCGAGACAACATAAATGCTCGCTATGATTGGATCTTTTGAGATATTGGTAAGCTTGTTTATCGGTTGGCATTGCCACCTTCAGTGCATTCTATCTGTAATGTCTTCGTAAATAGGAAAAATATCTTTGATTGGGCTACCTTGGCCTAAAATGGAGGTGAAGAAAAGACTTGAGAATAGACAGGAAATGCTAAGTCATTTTCCAAAGTCAGTGAACGTTGTAAAGATGGAGTTTGGTAACTAAGAAATGGTTGATTGTGCTTGGTGCAGATGTAACGTTATGTTTTTAAGGGGGTACTACAAACTTCTGTATAGGTTTGTAGTGGTTGTGTGTATGCGTTTGTGCTATCCTTCTTTGTGATCCGAGTTCTCCTTGGTTTCGAGGATGAAACCATTTTTAAGGGGGTACTAATGTAATAACTGTGGTTTTTGAGGATATTTTTGAATTTTTCTCGGATATCCCTTTAACCTCTTTGTTCGTTTTAACGCTTAATCCAATATTTTTGTTGGAGATTAAATCCTAGAAAATTGTTGGTGATATCCTAAAATCACAAAGAAATGATTTTATGGATCGGTGTGAATTCTAGGATTTTTCGGTGGAAAAAGAATATTTATTGGATAAGCCGTCTTTTTAATTATGTACTGTAAAGGATTTAAAATACAAAACGGAAGCCTTAAAAATTGAAGGTAGCAAGATAAAATCATGGAAAATTGATTTTATTGGTCTACATTATTTATGGAAAATTGATTTTACCGCTTTAACGCGAGTCCCGTTCCGAGACGGATTTTGATTTTTAAAAGCCATTTTTTCTTTGCCTTACTAAGGAAGGAAGGTTATTTCTCCCACTTATGCATTTGGATAAGAATGCAGAGAAAGACTTCGAGAGAGGGAGTGGAACGATGACGGACTTCGGGAGAAAGGACTCTCCACCGCCAACTGCCTCATCTTCCCCCGCCTCCTCTGCCATTTCTTCACCTTATCTTCGTCATCTCTGTTGCAAACAAAACCCGGGGATTGAATCAGGGAGAAAGACGGACTTGGAGAAAGAATTCAGCTTTCACCGCCGGCGTCTTCTTCTCCTCCACCTTCTCTGCCGTCCACCATCCTCCACCTCCTCACCGCTTCTTCTTCCCCCTTGCTGGGCTCGGGTTGCTGCAGCAAAACCATGGAAAGAATCAAGCGGAACGACAAGCTCGGGAGGAAGGAATTCATGCCGCCGGTAGTCTTTTTCGCCTCGCCAAGCGACGTCGCCGACGATCGATAGCTTGTCCGACCACCTCCCACCAAGAGGACCACCACCGGGCAACGCTCAGTTACCCTCGGGCTCGGGGATCGAGCCACTATCGAGCCAAACGAGCCATGGGCTCGAGTGAAGGTATATACGATCGAAATTAATTAGCGGGTTAGTTGCAGAGCCAGCGTAAGGGCCTTTTGATTCCGCTTTGCTAATTAAATTTATGGTTTTTATAATCTTGATGTTGATATGGTCCTACAGGTTCGACCCGCTCGAGAAACAGACGTCCGGATCTTCAGTTATAGCGAATACAAGTTTCGGATACCGATTGGCAGGTAAAGGACTTCGGATAATTACTCGGGATTCGTTGTTAATCCGTTTAATCCGAAATTTGGTAACCTTTAAGAACTGTTGCTAATGAAATTTTTTTTTTAGAAAATTGTTTCAAAAGTGAAGCGGATTATTAGTTATAATTCCGCCAAGATGGCTCCTTGAAACATGATAACTAAGGATTTATTATATATCGATATTCGAAAATTAAATCGTTTATCTGTAGGAGTTGAGAATACAACTAAGAAGTGTTTTTGTGAGCTCGTTGCTGAGAAATCCTTTTGTTATATTTGTCAGAAGGATGATAAAGATTTCTGTTGGAATTGCTAAGGACGTTGAGCACGCCTTCTAAGGCAAGTGGACGATTCTCTCTTGCGTTATTGTTATTAAATGAGGAATTGGATCCCATTTAATATTTGCGTTGGGAACAACTTGTTTGATTAATAAATATGATAGGTTGTTATATTTGTTAGAAATAATTACCATGTTGTTATTCAGTTTTGCGCTAGAATTGAATTTAGGTCCGTTATGGGTGACCTTGTATGCTGTCTCACGCTGAGACTTTGTTGTGATTAAGGTAGTTTCAGGGACGGAAACGTGGTTCCATATCCTCTCTTTAAATGAATATTACATTAGGAGGGGCGTAATCCTAATGGTGGGTCATGACTCTTCCCCTGCTCTTCGTGTGAGAGGGGTGTTGGGCACTCTAGCTAAGTGCAATTGGCGATGCAGTGTAGACGACAGGGTAATAGGCCTCTCTATTATCTACCTCACCATATGCAAATGAAAGATCAAGGATAGCTTAAGTCCTGTGATCTTGGTACAGGGTAGAGGACCATGGAGAAAATACTTCGATGATCTCTACAATACCAAAATATTTCGGCAGTAGTTCGAGCCGATTATGAATCACCAACCTGTTTGTGAAAAGTTTTGAAAGTAATATAAGATAAGTGCGTTAGGCACATTAATATACCTGAATGGTTCGTCCAGTCGAAAAGCCATTCTTTCTCCCGGTTATGAATGATTCTTAATCAAACTTTGGTTAAGTCAATCTGATTAGTTGATGGAGGCTTTTTAAAATGTGATGTGATTAATATGAGTTCCCAACAATTGTTTATGCTTCTTAAAAGAAACCACAAGCGGTGGTGTTCTCTCTCTTGATTATGCGAATCTCCTTCTTATTCTCTATAAGACTGCTAACTGTTGGATCATAATCCGAGTCTAATCGGATTTGGATGTCAATATGTTTAGTTACAACCATAAGAACCAAGTTAGATTCTCCGCTAGCTAGTCTATCATTAGACTAACCCGTCCATTTTCTTTTCTTTTATATGGTCGGCTGGTGTCCACCGTTGGTTTACGGCATATCAGGTATTTCTTGGAAGTTGATTCAAGAGTCGGATTCAGATGTTTAAAGCTCCAGAAGTTGAAGAAAGGTTTCCAATGGCTATACTTGAGTAAAGATCATGATTGGACTACTTCAAAGCGCAGGTGAGTTTCAGAAATAAGAACTCAAGGAAGACTTGATGAAGATTTTGTTTAAATAGAAGGTTGTTCTATTTATTTATTCTTTTAAGTTAAGGTTTGTATAAGACCTTTTACGTGTTTTTCCGATGTAATATTCAACTTAAGTTTGTTAGGTTTTCAAATGGTTTCATTTACCTTGTTTTTAGTTCGTTCAGTCAGTTTAAAGCCTTAGGTAGCTTCGGTTTAGTCTTAATCGGGGTTACTGGCGGTAATACCTCCAGGGTAGGAAGGGGGTGTTACAGAAGTACTTGGAAGATTACTAAGGGGTCCATGATATTGGCTCGTGGTAAGAAAGAAGGAACGTTGTACTTGACAGGCGGTGTTCGGGATAGCATTGCTATTGAAGGTGCTAAAAGTGATGTTGATTTGTTACAATGTCGTCTGGGTCATATGAGTGAAAAAGAAATGAAGGTTCTGTGTTCTAAGGGTTTGTTGCCCGGTCTGAAGTCTATTCATATTGCGCTGTGTGAAGATTGTGTTCTTGGGAAGCAGAAAAGGGTTAGTTTCTCAAGACGTGGTAGAACAATGAAGAAGCAGAAATTGGAGCTGGTTTACAACGATTTATAGGGGTCGACCCCAGTGACCTCCATGGGAGGTGCATCCTACTACACGACTTTCATTTATGACTCCACAAGGAAGGTATGGGTTTATTTCTTGAGGCAGAAATATGATGCTTTTGTTTGCTTTAAGAAGTGGAAAGCCCGAGTTGAAACTGAAACGGGTCTCAAAGTGAAATGTTTGAGGCTTGATAATGGGGGAGAGTATGAGCTTCAAGAGTTTAAGAGATGTAATGTTGACAATGGGATTAAAATGGAGAAGACTCTGAAAGGGACTCCTCATGAGAACGGAGTGGCATAATGTTTGAATAGAACTATGAATGAACGTGCTAGAAGTATGAGGTTGAAATGCGGACTTTCAAAGATGTTCTAGGCTAAGGCAGTGAATATTACTGCTTTTCTGATTAATAGGGGGCCTTCAACTCCCTTGGAGAACGATATTCCATAAGAGGTTTGGACAAGCAAGAAGGTAAATCTCTCCTTTCTACGCATTTTGGGTGTACTGCATATGTTCATATTGCTGATGTTGAGAGGAGTAAATTAGATGCTAAGTCTTTTAAGTGCATTTTTATTGGATATGACGGTGATGACTTTGGATATCGATTTTAGGATGATCAGAAGAAGTAGGTTATTCGAAGTCGAGATGTTGTGTTCGATGAGAAGGTGCTATACACAGGCAGATTGAGTGTTGAGTCTGATTCTGATGTTGTTGAGGTAGATATCTCTAACTCGGGTGGGAGCAGAAGGGTTCTAGATAGGCAAGAGCTTGTTGAATTAGAATCACAAAGTATTGATGACCAAGAGGTCATTTAAGAGCAACCACACTCTCTTGAGGTTCAGTTGAGGAGGTAAACAAGGGAGCGTAGATCGCCTGATAGATATTCGCCTTCTAATTTCTATCTATTGTTGACAGATAATGGTGAGCCAAAATGTTATGTTGAGGCTTCTCATAGTCAAGATGTGAGAAAATGGATGAGATGAATTCCTTGATGACCAATCAGACTTGGAAGTTGGTTAAGCTTCCAAATGACAAGAGAACTTTGCATAATAAATGGGTTTACAAGGTGAAAGAGGAGGCTGATGGGAGCAAACGTTACAAGGAAAGGTTGGTTGTAAAGGGGTTTCAGTAGAAGTATGGCATTGACTACATCGATGTGTTTACTTTTGTTGTGAAGATGACTACTATTCGACTTGTGTTGAGTATAGTGGCTACAGAAAATTTAGAGTTACAACAAATGGATGTAAAGATAGATTTTCGGCATAGTGATCTTGGTGAGGACATTTATATGGTGTAAGCAGAGGAGTACTTGTCTAAGGGTAATGAACAACTCGTGTGTAGATTGAAGAAGAGCTTGTATGGTTTGAAACAGGCTCCGAGACTGTGGTACAAGAAATTTGACTCTTTCATGCAAGACATCAAGTTTGTAAGAACCGAGGCTGATCACTGTTGTTACTTCAAGAAAATTTGCAATGGCTATATCATCTTGTTGCTATATGTTGATGACATGTTAATAGCTGGAACAAGTACTCAAGAAGTGAGCAAGATGAAAGAGCAATTCTGTTGGAACTCACAATGCTCACGACCTTGGCCTTTGGTTCCTTGTTTTCTCTTGCCTCCTTAGCCATTGTGTAGCCCACGAAAGCATTCATCTCTCGTTGTAACTTCTTGGCTCGAGCACGGGTGAGTGGCCCATCAAATTGCGTAGGCGTGCCCGGTGGAGGTTGCCTATATGGCCCCTCATCAAATGGCATGCACTAGACCTGACATTGCACATGCGGTGGGAGTAGTAAATCGTTTCATGGGTAATCCATGAAGAAAGCATTGGGAGGCAGTGAAGTGGGTTCTGAAATATTTGAGGAGTACTACTGATAAAGCCTTGTGTTTCCAAGGCAAGAGAGTTGTGTTACCAAGGTTTGTTGATTTTGATTTTGCTTCTAGTGACCTTGATAAGAGAAGGAGTACAACAAGGTATGTGTTCACTTTGGGAGGTACTGCAGTCTCTTGGGCTTCAAAGTTATAGAAGGTTGTTGCTTTGTCGACCACAGAAGCTAAATATACTGTAGTGACTGAGGCAAGCAAGAAGATAGTATGTTTGCAAAATTTCTTGGGTGAGTTGGGAAAAGGGCAAGGTGATAACATTCTTTACATTGACAGTCAGAGTGCCATTCACTTGGCTAACAATCCGGCGTTTCATTCAAGGACAAAGCACATTTAGGTGAAGTATCACTACATATGACATCTTTTGGAGAAAAAGATATTGCAACTGGTGAAGATTTCAGGAAGTGAGAATCCTGCTGACATGTTGACTAAGGTTGTGACATTAGAGAAGCTGAAGTTGTGCATGGCTTCAGCGGGCCATAGTACTTAAGTTGAGGGCCCGTCACTACCTCGAGCAGATGGGATTATGGTGTTGAAGACAATTACAATTGGAATCAGTCTCCAGGTGGGAGATTGTAAGGTTTTGGAGCTAGATTCATGTTTAGGCAGAAAAGAAGACAAAGGCGAGCGAGGAGCAAAACCGCGAACCCGGCCAGGAGGGGTCGTGATCACGACCTGAAAGTGCGGGGTAGGTTGCTTATAAAGCGCAAACGTGCTTTCTAACGTGCAAGCAGCGTAATTCCAACATTATGCAAAAACGCGGGGAAGGGCAGGAAAAGCGCGGCCACACTTTTCCCTGCGTCCGAAGAGACGGGCTTTTTTGAGAGCCTAGCTTGCACGAGTTTCTAGGGTTATTCCTTTGGCATCTTATTTTCTATTTAAACCTATCAATGGTTATTTTAATTGTATCCACAATATTGAGAGTGAAATTTCTGACTTGGTAGTACCCCCAAACATAGTCATTCTTGACGAACTAAGTCAACAAATCTCTTGTGTTCTTATTCTTTGCTAGTTTCTAATTTCTCTTGAGGGTTTGTGATGTCGTTGTTCTTTGCAGTAGGTCCGATTTTCCTAAGAGAAATATATATAATTTATTTTTAGATGACTTATTTTCATTTTAATAAATTAAAATTAATTAAATAAAAAAATATTTTTTCATTAAAAAAAAGCTACTAATATAGCTATAAACTAACGAAAATTTACTACTAAAGGCACCAGCTGGATTTTTGCAAAAGTTCAAGGGTACCATTCAGAATAAGTTTTTTTAGGACATCACTCAAAAAAAAAAAAAAACTCGAGGGTTCCAACCGGAATTTCCCTTATTTCTTTTTTTTTTCCAGCTAGTAACTAGCTGGTCATAGAAACACACCCTTATTACCCTTACTAGTTTACCTGTCGTACCATAAACGACTACGATTCGATATTTTATAAACATTATAAATAGGATATTGATAAATAAATAAAAATATAATATAAACTTTAATATAAGTAATTTATTGTTCGTAGAATGTATATAATTTTTAATCAAATATTATATTCTTCCTATTTTATTACTTTTCATGTGCGTAAATTTAGAGTTTATCAAATATTTTAATATCTATTAAATATTTTATTATCCATTTTTATTAATTTTAAAATTTTTAACTATTTATCATTAATTTTTTTATAAAAGAAAATCACTCTATATCTATAAATAAATTCGTCAAAAGATATATGATAAAATATTTATATTTATTTTAAAATATTTAAATATTTTATCTTTAATTTTAAATACTTATATAAGAAAGCTTTCCAAAAATATTGTTATATTAAATAGATTTTTTTTTGATGTTAGAGATAAATTTAAATAGTTAAAAAGAATATCCCTACTTCCCTATCCCTACTTCCCTGTCCCTATCCCTACTTCCCTACTTCCCTATCCCTACTACTATAAACAATTTGCGAAGCTTTAGCCCCTCAGCCGTTGATTAACTATATACTTAAGTCATCTACGGTTCCTGTTTTACTTTCTTTAATATACCTTTTCCCTTTTAATTTAGATTAATAAATACAATTACGCTATCTACCCTAAATATCTCTTTCTTTCTACCGACTTCCTCGCCACCTCCTGCTGCCCACATATCCAGATTTGCATTCTTCATTATTCCTCTTTGTCGTCTCTCTGATTTTCTGTCGGCTCTTTATCTGTCTTCTTATCTCTTTCTTTTCTCTTCTATTTCCCGACTTCTTGAGCAAGGTGCAGACGCTGGCCATGGCCGGAAGAGGGCGCCGGTTGGAGGGCATCGCTGGTAGCGGCGGCCGGTAGAAGAGCTCGGCCAGCAATTAAAGGCGTAGGCTTGGTGGTGGGTAGAAGAGGGCTCCGACTGCAAGGCTTATGATGGCTCGACCCTTCGTCTCTAATGGCGGTGTCGGGACACTTCTTGATTTCCGATTTTGCAGGTTAGGGTTTCAGTTTGTTTTTGAGGAGGAATCTGAATTTCACCACGCTATGTCCTTACTTATGTTTGTTGATCCAAATTATTGTTACAGTTGTCTACAACATGAAAGATAGTGGATCATTTCTACTTACAGAGTTTGTTCATTAGCTTCGATTATGATGTTTCTTTGGGAATCTATAAATTACTAAATTTAATGTGATTTTCGTGTTTCATTCTGAATTTGTAATTGTTAATTATGATGATTCTTCGATTTGCCAGCAAGTAACTTGAAATCACCCCTTTCGAACCCTAGGATTCGGCGGTTCTCCACGGGGGCGTCGCCGGAGATGACGAAGACCCCCCCGGATAATCGTATCCCCGCTACCATCATCACGGGGTTCTTAGGTTCTGGAAAGGTAGATAAAGTACGAATTGAAGCGAAACTAAAAGAGATTTTAACCCTGTGCTGCAGAAGGATAAAAAATATTGATTGGAATACTTTGATGAAATTTTATATATTTAGAACCGAGATAATGTATAAATGTAAAATTTTGAGCTCAGGTATTGAAGTTGGCTAATTGTTTTTGACGGGAAATGAAAGTGAATACTCCAAGAAAGCTCCATAATTCATAAGTGGGTTATTTTCTAGAAATTTATGGTTGTCTTGTTGACTCTTGGATGTAAGAATTAGAGTGCTTATGTTCTGTTTGACATGGTATGAAATCAAATACGGGATATTACTTTTGTGCAACTATGACTTGGATTTTCCTGTATGCTGTGTGGATAGTGGATACTGCAACTTCATGCTAACCTACTTATGTATTTTGCCTGACCCCTTGCAGACAACATTGCTTAACCATATATTGACTGTTGACCATGGCAAAAGAGTTGCAGTCATTGAGAATGAGGTATTGATTCATTTCAGTTTCCTACAATTGAACAACTGGTATAATAGTTGGGAATGCATAAATAGGCTCATAGAAATCATGTTCTCATGGGATATTATTGACATATATATATATATAATTATGTATTATGGTCGAGTGGATTATTTATTTTTCTTCATGTGGTTTTTTTTAACAGTTTGGTGAAGTAGACATTGATGGTTCTTTGGTGGCGGCCAAAGCTGTTGGAGCTGAAGATATAGTAATGCTTAACAATGGCTGACTGAGTAGAGAAGTCAAAGAAATGGTTGAAATCTAGAATCCACATATTTGGATTTCGATGCTGAATTGGATTCCTTGAAGTCAAACTCAAAGGTGTGCAAGCTTAGAATTTTTATTTAATTTTTTTCTTTAGCTTTAGTGATTAATTAATATACTGAGTTTGGGAATGAATTGACATTATGCCCACCATTAATTAAAAAGGAAGCACACAGGTTTGGCCATTATTAATATGGAATGTATTCAAGTTGAGGTAAATTTCTGAAAGAGCAGACAGTGATCCAAAATTAGCTTTGCACTATGAGTTAATGCAAGATCACAAGGTTTAGGCCTTATCTTCTAATGTTTTCTTTTTTGCACAAAATTAGTTTTGCATTATGGTGTTTATTGGTTTGTGGTGATCATTCTTCTTTTCATGCATATATAATTTCCCTTGTATGTAGTTGGTTAAGATTTACTAATTTTTGGATGATTGTTGTTGTTGCTGCATCATTTGGGACTACTACAATGGTAGCTGCCCCTGTTCGGATTCTGGTGCCTAAGCTTAGCTCATCTCATGTTGAGGTAACATTATAGCATCTGGCTCTAATCGGATTGTGCCTCGTCTGCATAGACAAACTTGTATTCAGGTGCATTGAATTTCGTTTTGTTTACCCTTTTTTGTATTAGAATGGGTTGCCATTGGGGATCTTCAAGATGCTATTCACAAGATAAGTGAGTGTTCCCTTTAATTGCTAACCAGCCGAACTATTTCTTCTTCTTTTTTTGTAGATTGGCTGATATGAGTTAGTTTTGTTTGCACACAGGTTTATGCAGCTTGTTAGCTAAGTCTTGTTATGCTTGGTAATTAAGCTTTCCAGACAGAATGTGCTTTTAATAAGTTTTGGAACTTTGTTCGTACCAATCTTTATGCTCTTTTCTTGAATCTTTACACTATTAACTTCTAATTAGCAGGTAACGTAGAGCAGAATCGTCATATTCTTCGACCTTGATGTAAGTAGTATTCTTCTATTGATGTTGTTTAGTTCTTTACATGTGTAGGTGAAGAAGCTCCAACGAGCTTGTCTTAGAAATCCAGTCAAGGTAAGCTTACTCAACAAAAAATCCCTTCAAGTTCATCGATTATTAGCTCACTTTATTTGTTTTTTGGAATTATTTTGTATCATTCAGTTGAAATTTTAGTATGCTAAAACAAATCTACATCGCACAAAAAATGAGTATGGATATTTATTTATTTATTTGCTCAATTAGATTCTTGATTGAAATCCAACTGGCATAATGTTAAAGAGTGTAGTTCTAGATTTACACTTATATATATTGGTAATTGTGTTTTCAAAAATAGTTCCATTGGGCTTTAGGAAACTGATAAAATTCAGCAACATAGCAGAAAATGGTAAAAAAAAAAGTACAAAACTGAATGCTACTTTTATTCACTAAATGCAATGTTAGTCTATGAAATTCCCATACAACATCAACATCTGGATATATGATATCTTGAATGACAGCAAGGTGGAGGTGGATATGGACGTTTAAAACGCAGGAAGTGGAGGGATGAACAGTCATCTTCATCATCTTCAAATGAATTTCTCATTTCTGAACTGGGTTTGCTAAGTCACTTGGAGTGAAGTATGTTACACCTTCTGCTGTTTAATGGGACTACTATTCTTAATCTTTGCCATATGCATTTTACAATTATGCTCTCTTCTACTGATGCCACCATATGATCATATTTGTGTCTTTCTTTCCAGATCAAAGGAATTTTGGAGGAACTTGGTTCTAAGTTTAAGGATATTCCTGAAACGGGAAAGGCATGAGTTGTTGGCTCTATAAATGTCGTAACTAAGGTAAGGTTAAAACTAATGAAGACAAGGTTCAATATTTTATCAACTACCAATTCTGTTTTCTTTTCTTTTTTTTCATTTTTGTAAGCATAAGGTGGTGACTTCTTTTTTCTAAGAATTATGTTGTTTTACTACTTGGACATTGCTCCGAGGCTCTTGCAGCATTTGCTCCTCTACCACTTGAAGTTGTTGTCTCGGCCGGACAGAAGGTTAAAGATGATTTCTCGGGTAAAGTTTAGTTCACATTCTGTATATGATGGTCTCATCTCTCTATCTATAACTATATGCCCTTATACATAACTTCTTATGGATTCAATCAGGCGGTGATGGTCCAGCTAAACACAAGGCAACCTGTGATCCCAGTAATTTAACTACAGAGGGAAATATTGAAAGCATGCTTTCAGTTGAAATGGGAATGGGCGAATTAGCCTCATTGAAGGTCAACAATAATATTTTTTTTTATGTTTATTACTTTTCATTGGTTTTGTTACGTTTTTTCTTGCTTTCTTAAAATACTTTTACCTGGTTGTGCAGGATTGATGGAGCTCTATTTATTGATTATCGACCTGATTCATGTTAAAGATAAAATATATCCTTTTCAGATTGAGGATGCAATGATGCTAGCAATGGCTCAGCACCAACATCCAAATCTGATCAGAGGTCTCCTCGTGCTTAACTTCTCTCCCTTTTTTTTGTTAATATCGGTTTGGCATCATAATTCATGTCTGTGTATGTTTCAGAAAGTATGATCTTCAATTCTCCAATGTTGAATATTTTGTTTTGTCTCATCAGAGCACAAGTCACCTGTTGATCTCAAGTTCATAGAGGCATTTGCTAATGAAACTAATAGAGCCAACTTCATCTTCACTTTGGTTCTGCGGCAGGCAATGGACAAGTCAAGAAGAAATATGAGAAGAAGCGTTGTTGATGTTGACGCAGGTAAGGTTTTGTATTCGCTCATTGAGCCTTGTTTTGACATTTGATATCTGCCTACATAGTGTATTAATTTTTTCTCTGTCGATTCCTCTAATTATAAAATTGTTGATTCCCATGTTTATATTTTTGTGTCCATGTGTATGTTACCTAGATGAACTTTAGAAGTCTTTCTCTTAGAATCTTTCCTATTGTAATCTGGTATGCTCTTGATTTATCTATTGGTAAAACTACAAACTTGAACCTTCACAGAGTTCTTTTCTGGTGGGGTTGAACTTTTTGTGGCATATTGTGATAAGATTTAATAGGTTCTTCAAATAGTTTGATGTCCTACATGTTGGAGAAAGACTACTGCACAAGATATCGTGAGAGTGTATCTCCCATCAACAAGTTAATCATGAGGTGCATTGCTATGCTGTATAGATACAAGTTCCTCCCATCGACAAGTTAAAAAATTGATGTGTCATTGTTGCATCAATGCACTAAAGATTTGTATTCTGTTCTCAAGTCTGTAAGAGAAGAACATGCTACGTATTGAGAGGTTTGCTGCGTCAGTCAATTGGAACAGGGAATAAATACAATAGAAGCATAGATATGCAATACAAAAGATATAGTTCATCAGATTATTTTCAATTTTATGAAGCTAAAGGTTAGCACAAACATAAATTATTTGAATCTCAGCTACAACCTTCTTTTGCAGGCCTCTGAGTGCTATGATCAGCATAGGGAATTTGCAACATCTGATTTGTTAAGTTGCTTTCTAGCACTTCAAATTGTGTAGCCTTAACAATAATTTCTATAGTTATAAATGATATTATGCTGTCTAATCAATATCTATTGAGCCTAATGAGATTGGCTTTCCATAAGGAAAAGACTTGAGCGGATGAAAAAGTAGTTTAATAAATGTACCTACCATTCTACCAAATATAGCACAAGAATTGATTGTTGTTGCAATCTATAATCCATGGAATTTTTTGTTTTACTGTGTGCATAATGCACAGGTCACTTACTTTGGAAGCAGTGGCTGTAAATTGGTGGAGATGAGATCAAGACCTTAAAAACACATGTGAATATGAGCTTAGTAAATACTCTCGTGTTTATGTTTTTGCCTTTTTGGTACAAAAGAGGTCATATTTATCTCATTATTTGGTTAAGTTGCAGTTGAAAAATGAATTGTGTAGCTTTATTTGGCATATACATTTGCTGCTCATGAATTTAAATTGCATTATACATTATGTATGACATAGTATTCAGAGGTGTAGTTTAACTAAGGTTCCTCGAGTTCCTTTTCATTAAAAACAACAAAGTCCCCGTCCGTAGGACGGGGCACTTACCTAGTAATAGAAAGAAGTTATAACAATAGCAATAAAAATTAACTTTTTAAATATGAGGTGGGCTAGAATCGTTCTGGTGGCTCGAAAAGGTACAACTTTAATATATAGTTATATATATTACCTATTTCTTTTATTTTTAAACATTATAAGTATTTATCATTAATTTTTTTATCATAAAAGAAAAAATATATCTATAATTTCGCGAAAAGACATCATGCTAAAAGGTAAAAGATATTTATACTTATTTAAAAATATTTTAAATTTGTTATCTTTAATTTTAAATATTTGTATAAGACTATAAAGAAGTTTTCAAAAGATATTATTACACTAAATAGATATTTTTTTGATGTTAAAGATAGATTTAAGTAATTAAAGAAGAATATAATAAGAAAAAGTTAAAATATTAGAAATAAAAATAAATTTTGTAAATATGAGGTGGGGTCAGAATCGTTCTAGTGGCTCGAAAAGGGATAGCTTTAATATATAATTATAGATAGATTTAAATCTGAATTGAATCTTTATTTAAAAAGAGAATTAATTATAAATTTCCTAGAATCTAGGAACAAAAATTATATTCATATTGAGTGTAAAATTCATCACTGAAAAAGTAGAAAGAATCCGAAAAAATTAGACGAAGCAAATGAAAAATTCTTGCAGTTCCCTTATTTACTAGGGCACGTTCATATGTAATAAGAACTACCACAAAAAATCTGAGGTTTTGCCTATCCATTCAAGTATCATATCCATATTCCCAGAAATTCAACAATCTTAGAGACAAAGAAGAGCAAAGCATGCCAAGCAGCGTATTTGAACCTGTTTACAAAGAATGCCCGTGTGTTTTCCCTTGGCTCAAGTATGAAACAAATTTCTTACCATTTGAAAAACATCTTAATATGTGTAAATAAAGGCTCTGCACCACCAGAAGAAACTGACTGTCATACAGACTGTGAACTGCTTGCTTGCAGAGCTTCCTGCAGGCTTTCCACGGCACCTTCATAGTTTAAGAATCCCATATACCAAAATTCATGGTTGTCGACAGATATGATCTGCATATATTTTTCGGATGAGTTCATCCGGCTTGATGAAGGATTAACTGCTTTAAGCTGATGCAATGGAATGACCACCTATGTACATACAAGAGGTGAAAAACAATTAGCATGTCCATCAAGAAAATGTTTCTGTGTACGGTAGTCACATACTGCTCAAATATAAATGTTATCATCCAGTAATCACTGCCAAGGACAAATGAAATGGAATCAAATCATGGTGACCGTCAACATTGATCTTCTTAATCTCCTCCAAAGAAGACTCAAAACCAATATGGTGATTTTAAGGCAATTCAAAGGGACATTAAAACCCAAGAAACATACATCTTAACCAAAAGAAAACAGCACTCAGGTTTCAGAACACACTTGTCCCTGGTGAGTATTCATAAATATTCCTTTTTAACATGAGATTATGAAACCAAAAATCACATGGTCCACGAAAAGCAACAGCCACCATTAGGCCATAATAATCCAGGATTTCAACAAACAGCTAGAAGTATACCAGACAGTAGGATTAGTGGGAATAACTACAGATGCAAAAATGCAAATGCAAATGCAAATACAAGAAAGTAAATGAGGGCTGTGTTTGGATTCCCAAGATAATGCATTATTTTGCATTAAAGGAAATGAATAAGGGCCCGATGAGTAATGACTTTCTAACGTATTTGACATAATTATGACACTAGCAGGAGTAATCCATAAATGCACTGTCCAAAAAGGTAATCAATACATGATCAAATATAGTTCTCCCTCATCTGTAGCAAGGTCAGAGAGTTCATTAACTTACCTTATAGTAACTGTATTCAGTCTGATCACCATTCTTATAAGGAAGAGGATTGTCACTACAAAATGCAAGCTTTGCAGTAGATAAATACAAGGCTCCCATCACAGGACCCGCTGATGTAGATAGATAACATGCATATGAACTTTGAAGTAGCTCATCTGGGGCAGTCTCAAAGGTTTGACGGAAAACCTTTTCATAACCACCTTCAGCAATAACCTTTGTGCTGTGTGCAATTCTTCCCATGGCAGCATCTGTGAAACTCGGGCTTGTTTTCACTGTATTTTATTATGTAAAAAATTAAGAAAAGTATAGGCTCAAATAATTCTATTTGTGAGAGTCCCTCAGAGGAAATCTCAGCAGATTCAACTCACATGCGACAACAACAACATTGACCCAGTGAGGTTCTGCTACAGCGGAATCGGGGGGGGGGGGGGGGGGGGGCAAGATGGGGGTGCCCCTGCCCAAGGGAAGGGGGGACGCCCAATAGGCCCAAGAAAAACTGAAATTCAGCTATGTGACAATAATAACTAAATTTAGTTAGAATCCACCAAAATTGATATAGGGACTAAGTACATCTTAATGGCAATGTATAAAAGCCAATGAGCATGAGGATGCACTCCAAATTCAATTCACATGCGAATTGAACAAAATTGCTGATTACACATTCATTAGCAACTGCAAGTTATCCTACTCTTCTAAAGCAATGCGCTTGTAATTTTGTACACATGTGAAAGAATGCAAGGAAAGGCAATCAACCTAAGAAATCACTTTCCGAATATGGTAAGCAAAAAAAAAATGTCACCACATATGATTGCCTCCACAAAGCAATACTTTCACCAGTCACTGCTAGTGAATTATAAGTGATTGCAGCAATTCTACTTAAAAACATTCCATGTAGAGCTAGATTTCTATCCGAAACATCTCTCCCTAGATGTGTCCTTTTGTAATCCAAGGAATCAAAGTATACAGTATACACCAACCTAGCGAAATTTAAAATATCAGCTAGAATTCATATGCTAGTAAACTTAAGAACAGTAAATGATCACTACTTCCCAACGAGCTTGTCCAAAAGAAAGGCAAGCAAGAGGGTATGGCATGGCAGAACATTGCTTTTAAGTTACAGATAACCAAAATATTCTTGAAGCACCACAATTCCGACTTTCCCAAGATACAACGAACATAACTGCATGTAGGTAGTCATCCTCTCTTCCAATGAAATCAAAACGAAATGGAAGTTTTGAAGCACTCATCCAAGACCATTTCAGTTCATTGAGAAAATTATAAATCAAGAGATTGGCATGGCATGGAAAATGAACAATAGAAAATTAGAAAATTACAGTGTTGCCAAGTGTTTCCAGCAAGAGTCTCAGCTTTTTTAGCCGCTTCTTTCACATTGCTTCCCCATCTCCCGAGGACATTCCGAACGCCATCCATCTTGTCTGACGGACAAACAACACAAGAAGATCACGTTAGATCAAGATCATCGAGATGTCCCAATCAAGCTCGATCTTTTGACCCCGGAAGAACTTTGCATATGGGGGGTAAAAAGAGAAGGGAAAATCTCAACTGACCTTTGAAGGATACGGAAGAAGTTGAATACGAATTAGAAAAATAAGGATTAGATCTGACAGGATTAGACGACGACTCATCGGTATCGACGTCGGCCGTGAAGGTGGATTCGGAGACCAATTGCTCGCTCCACCGCACAGACTTGGGAGACTTGATCCCAGGTGAGGGCTTCGCCTCGGATCCATTGGAGAGGTTTGGATCTGAATTTCCGGGGGCGGATCCGTCCGGAGCTTCCATCTTAGGATTCACGTTCACCGGAGGAGGCGCGACGGGTGAGGAGGCAGCCTGAGAAGGAATATCCGAGTCCGATTTGCTCGGCTGCGTAGTTTCGCCGTTTGTCTGCTCCATGGGATGGAAGTTGGAGGGGCGTGGCCGGTGAGGGAATCGAGCGCGGGAAGGCAGAGAGAGAGAAAGAGAGAGAGGGTTAATGGATGAAAAGAGAAATGGCGAAGGAGAACGGCGTAAATTTTGGTATCGAAGACATTGAGATGGTTCGTAGCTCGCACAATCAAGGAGCCATATTGACTGTTGACCGAATGGGAATTAAATTCTTTCGTACTTCTCGATGTAAAAAAAAAAAAAATACTCACTCCGGTCCATTTGAGCATCCCACTTTTATATTTTTTTTTTGTCATTGTCACCCCAGTTCAGCGGAGATCTTTGAACATTCCACTTTTATATTTGAGTGTCTCGATTTATTTATGTTGTTTTTGATTTTTTGATTTTGTGTATTTTTAAAACGGTAAATTTTTATGAAGTGTCTCGCTTTATGAATTGCATGGATTTATTTATGAATTGCACCCAGTAAAGGAGAAAGAGTACCCAATAAAAGAGAAAGGGTAAGTAAGATGCTTCATGAAGCATCTTAATAAGTTAAAACGATTTAGAAATCGTCACGCTTCTTTATTGAAAGATGTAAATATATGAAGAGAGCAACAATACAAAAGCTCCTTAACCAAATAAAGGATTAAGGCACAATATATAGGGCAGAAGACGGATCATCGAGATCCAACAACCCCCTACCGCCTCAAAAACCCCACAAAAGACCTACAAGACTATGCAAACATGTGCAAGCATGTGCAAACTATGTACGCCCCAAAAACCCCTCGACTAGAACGTGCCAGGTGGCAAAATGGGCAAAAATCAAGAGTCCATGAAGGCACTCAAAAGTTCAAGGAACAACTAACATCAACCAACATCAACACACCTCCGTCGGCAAGCAAGAGGGTGGCAAAGTCAACATGCAAAGAGAGAGGAAAAGAGAAATCAAAGGTGGAGAAGTAGGCGAATACAAGTACCTTCTCTTCCTTCAAGGTTGCAACTTGCTGTGATTCGTGACTTGCATTGACTAATGATCTTTGTTGTGCAAGCGACTACATTTGGCGTCTCTCCTCGGTAGATTACATCATTTCGAAGATCCCAAATGTTTTACACCATGCCGAGGAGGGTGATTAATCTTGCTTTATACAAGGGGCAAGTCTTCCTAGGAAAGGTAAGGAACCAATTCACCCATTCCTCCAAGCTTGCATTCCTTACTTGTACTCCATGCCATTGCCAAATTTTCTCCAAAACTTATTGAACAAAACTACATGCGGGCCAAAGATGGGCCCCAATCTCTTCTCCATTGCTACATAGAATGCAAGTGTCATTGGTGACGAATCCCCTTTGCTTCAATCGATGGCGTGTTGGAAGCCGTTCAAGATAGGCAAGCCAAAATCAGAAACTCCAATGCCTTGCTTTGACGGTCTTCCAAATGAGTTCACACCATTCTTGTTTCGGCCCTTTATTTCTCAACAAGTTATAAAGTTTAAGAGTATCAAGCCTCCCGTTGGGAAGGGTATGCTCGAGGAGGCTAAAGGTGTTATTGTCTTGTCCTTCCTCCCGAAGAGCTTGCTTGACCGGGTCTCGGTGTCGAAGTAAGCTTTTTCAAAGCCAAGAGTCCGAGGGTTTTGCTTTAAGGGACCAATAGCTGACTCTTCTAGTGTGGTTTTGCCCAACCCATTTGTTCCAAAGGTTGGGACCTCCCAAGATGAGTTCATGGCCGAGCTTGAACATAACAACTCTATTCCATGTCAAAACTTCTTTAAAGTTCAATCCTCCCTCATCAAATGGCCTAGTTACATATTTCTAAGCGTTTAGAGCCTTTTTCCCTCCCACTTTTCCATCTCGTAGGAAGGAGCGACACATTGCCTCAATCTTCTTGATCACTTCTCTAGGAAACACGGTAGTTTGAATCCAAAAAGATAGAATGCATTCTATCGTGGATCTAATGACTTGTGCACGTCCTTCATATGAAAACTTTCGGGCACCGCGACAATGGATTACACAAGTTATCTTGTTGAGGAGTGGCCTATAGTATATGGTCTTGGGCTTGTTGGAGTGTAGGGGAATGCCTAGATAGCGGACCGAGAACGAGCCAATTTCAAAACCAAGGATGTTAGCGAGCTCTATATTTTCATCATGATCAACTCCACCAAAGAAAATTTTGCTCTTGTTTGCATTAGCAATGAGGCCCAAGCCTTTACCAAAGTCAAGAAGGTATCCACGAATGGCTCTAATCGTGGCTTGTGTAGGCTTGCAAAAGATGAGCAAGTCGTCGGCAAAGGCAATACTAATGAGCTTGAGAGGGCGGCACTTAGGATGAAAGCAAAATCCTCTGGTGGTGCGAGCTTTTGCTAGACTTCGGCTAAGGACTTCCATGACAAAGACAAAGAGGAAATGTGAGAGGGGGTCACCTCGACGGAGGCCTCTTCCCCCGGGGAAGAACTCTTTCGGCTCTCCATTGATGAGTATGGAGTAGCACGGTGTCTTGACCATTTGGAGAACTAGTTGGATGAGCCATGGTGGAAGGCCAAAGTAGTGCAAATTTCTCTCAAGGAAGTCACAATCAACACAATCAAAAGCTTTTTCCAAGTCAACTTGGAGCATGCATCTCTTGGAGACATCTTTTTTTTTCATAATTAGCCGCCAACTCTTGAGGAATGCCTATGTTGTGAGAGATAGACCTTCTGGGAATAAAGGCATCGAAACAATCTTGTCAAGTAGAGGCCTTATACGTGTGAAAAGTATTTTAGAGATGGCCTAGCTTTAGGAAAGTGCTACAACAAGAGATGGGTCGGTGATCTTTGATGTAGAAGAGACTATCAACTTTGGGGACAAGGCAAACAAAAGTGTTGTTCCAATCACGAAGCAACCTTCCCGAGGCAAAGAATTCTCTTACAGCTTGCACCACATCATTTTTGACAATGCTCCAACATTTCTTGAAAAAATGGCTTCCATATCCATCGGGCCCCAGTGATTTGTTAGAGCCTATATCATCAAATGCCTTTTTTATCTCCTCTTCACTCGGCCATTCTCAAGTTGGCAATGTCATCTTGTTGGAGGGTCGGCCCCCTTAGCCCATCAAAGTTGAAAGGGTCGGTTGGGTTGGGAGAGCCGAAGAGCCTCTCATAGAATCCCACCACCTCGTTTTCAATCTCCCAAGGTTCCTCTAGGACGTGGTCATCATTGTTCTTGACCATGTGTATGGTGTTCCCCACCCTTCTTTCTTTAATTCGGTTGAAGAAAAATGTGGAAGTTTCTTCCCCTATGGTCAACCAATCAACCTTAGCCCTTTGGGTGGTTGAACTTGTCAAGTTGCTCATACGACTTTGAAGTTCTTTCTTAGCTTCGGAAACAGCGGCTTGTTTTTCAAGGCAAGAAAAATCATCATGTAGTGCGTCATTGGTAATTCTCAACTTATCTACACTTTCTTGCACCATAGCTTCCAAATTCCGGAACCTTGTTCTTTGCCAAGATTTTAGGGTGGTTTTGAGTTTTTGCAGCTTTGACAAGAGGATATGTTGGGCCGTTCCCACAAAGGTCTCATCCCATACCCCTCAAAGGATATGTTGTTCTTTGCCAATATTTTAGGGTGGTTTTGAGTTTTTGCAACTTTGACAAGAGGATATGTTGGGCCGTTCCCACAAAGGTCTCATCCCATACCCCTCGAACCAAGGTTTTGAAATCAACATTGATACGTCGTCTCGAATTTCTCCTTGTTGATCCCATTTAACCCACACGAGTCCCGATCTTGCCAGTAAAGCTCGTTCAAACCTGATTTTCTAACAAAGTTAATGACTTGTATTTCAAGTCATGAATTTTCGAGATTGATGATGAATGATAGAACGAATTCGAATTGATATGAATATCCAATTAGATAGTTCAATTGAATTGGCTCTAACGCTAAATTCAGTTGATGAACTAGCATTGATCTTTAACAATCAATCTAGAACTAAACTAGTTGAACAACTTATCAACACAAATCTGAAATTGCAAATATGAAACCGAGAGAGAGAGAGAGAGAGAGAGAGAGAGAGAGAGAGAGAGAGAGAGAGAGAGAGATAGAGAGATAGAGATAGAGATAGAGATAGAGAGAGAGAGAGAGAGAGAGAATTGCGTATGACATGATGATCGATCAGATTGCACTTCACACGTGTGTTTTTGAAAGCCCAAGAACTAGATAAAACCAATTTAGGGTTTATCTAATTCCAGGTTAAATTTTATTGAATGAAAATTGCAAAGTATTTAAAGGCAATACAAAGCAAAGTTGTCTTAGAGAACAAGGCATAGCATGGCCGACCCTAGCAAGGGTAATTCGGCCCAATGACTTGCTTCTCAAGATAACATAAAAAAATTAAAAAGCATCTAGCTAAGCCTCCCTATCCTTATTAAATCAAATAGATAACTAATTGACTTGAGGGATAAGAAAACTATCTAATAAACTTACAGATAACAAGAATTAAAGAGAGAGTATATTTCGGCCAACTAACATAAGCCTATGGCCGAAATTATGCATAAATATAATATCTAGCTAAAGATAGAACTAAAGCTAAAGATAAGATTCCCGTAAGACTTGAACAACTCTCAGTAAAACCCATTTTTCGGCTCTTTTCTGTTGGATTTTGAATTTGATGTATGCTACAAAGTTGTAGAACTTTTAATTATATTTCCAACGCATACTTAAAGGACTTGAGATCAATTTTTTAGCCCAAGTTATGACCAGTTTACTGAACACTGTTTTCCATTTGCCGTGTTTATTAACTTTTAGATCTTTCATGACTTGATTCTCTTCCTTGGAGGCCTTGAACCCCATGGATGGATATTTTGAAGGGATAATATCAAATTCATGAAAAACTCTTTGAATTTGAATGCTCGAGACCTTGGGAAAGGTCTTGGTCTTGGCCTACTAGACACCTTCTTTTTAACCTTATTCTTCATGGTCCTTTGATCGCTATCATCCTCGAATCGTCCTCGATTCGATATTGCATGTAAGATCAAGAGGAGAAATATCTTGAAATGCTGGAGATACTAAAGGCACCATGGTTAGTAAAGAAGGTTTTGGAGCAAATATAGTTGGTGGAAGACATTGAATCATCTCTTGGACATTATGGCTCTCTTTGATTGAAACTTTATTTGAGACAATAACTTCTTCATCAATGCTCTCTGCAAGTTGTCCTCATTTGGAACCTCCTTCTTCAAACTTTCATCCACAATATGGCATTGAGAAACACAAGGGATGTCACTTGCTTCTTTAGAGGTTTGTAAAGGCAATGTGTTCTCTTGGGTATGTGGGGTTGCAATTCTCTCTTCTTGAATATATATTCCTGTTTTTGGTGAGTTAGAAACTCCCATTTCCTGCAACAAAGAGTTAGTATCTAAAATAATGAAAGAAGAGTTAGAATTGTACCTCATTTGACTAGAATTAGCCAAAGTCTCTTTAGTCATGTCTAAAGACTCAAACTTGCAATTAGGGCAAATGTTATCAAGATGTCCTCTTTCTTGACACAAGAAACTATGTAGATCTCGTGCTTTAATCAAGGATTGGATTGGGGCTTTCTTTTGGCAAGTAGGAGCACAAGCTACTCTATATCTTCCATGCAACTCTTCATCATTTGTAACATACATCTTTTGCATTTCAAACTTCATTTGATCCCATGTTGTAATTGGAATTAAGCGCGACATCTTCTAGATTGACATACCCATAACCAAAAGGATCGGGCAGGACCAACAAGGTGGTTAGTCACCCAGGGAAGGATATCCCATTGAGCATAGCCTTAGTAGACAAGGTAGTAATCAATATCTTGCTCCCATACTAAGTATTGCTCAACTTCATAAGTCCCATTAAAAGTGGCAATAGGGATAGAGTAAAGAGACACGCTGAAAAATTCCTAAAATGACAAGAAACAACTCGAGAATAGTCTATTCCAAGAGCAATACAATCAGCAATATCACACCTTAATCAAGCCAAAACTTGCCTCAAAGCAATCCAAGTCAACCAAATCAGTTTTTGGGTTGAATTAAGGGAGTAAAGGTGTGGGTATGGTGTTCTAATGATAAATAAAGGAAATATGCAGCTTAAGCAATTAGCAAGTATGTGATAGGCTATTTTCCTACATTGCAAGTATACGGTTCGGTTGTAGTAATCAAGGTGTCGAACTCAGGGAACTACGTAGTACCAATTGATATTCGAACGAGTAGATCAAGCCAAATAAATAAGAAAAGAGTGTTGAGCAAAAATGTACAAAAAATTGCAGAACACATTTAAATTATTTTTATTTTAGTTCGACCCTCTCTTTTGACTCTTTTGATTAAAAGCAATATCGATACAAAATATTAAGTGGTTTTTATGATTTGGGCTGCACCCAATTTTGATGGATTGCTTACGTATCTCTTTAAAGAGAATCAAGCGCTACGTAGTTCAAAGTGTTTTAATTTTGGTGTTTGGTTTGATTTTCACGCATCGGTGGAACGAACCCGAACCCACCTTCTAGGAAGGGTTGCTCGGATTCAAACCAACTATCATTTGCGTGATGTGAATAGGATCAAACCCACCTTCTAGGAAGGGTTGCTTAATCTCTTCACTATCAAACATGTGACTTAAAGGTTTATGCATTTTAATTTGATTTGTGACTGACATATTTATATATTATGTCAAACGTCCTACATATCCACTTATATGATGTGGAATCAAGTCAAACGTAGTTCTAGGAATCAAACAATATAGGTTGAATATTGACTTTATATTTATATTTAAAAGTCAACTTAATATTTATGATTAAACTCAACCTTATATATGTCGAGTCTCCTACATGACTCTTTTAAAAGAGAGATATTGAGTCGAATGTAGGTCTCAAAGAACCAAAGGTTCGATTAAATATGATTTTTGTTTTTAATCATGACTGAACTAAATGAGCTTTTTGCTTTATATTGAGCTTCCTACGTATCTGACGAATCAGAATCAAGTCATCGTAGTTCAAACTACTTTTAGTATTAAGTTTGCTTATTTTTATTTCATGCATCATAGGATTGAATTCAGACCCACCTTCTAGGAAGGGTTGCCTAAACTCTCTCCAACTATCACTTGCATGTACATTTATTTTTTAGCTTGTCTTGAGTGCATCAAAGGATAGAAATAAACCCACCTTCTAGGAAGAGTTGTCTAAATCCTCCATATTATCATATGCAAAACAAAAGGCAAGCTCATTTAACATTTTGATTTTATTTCAAAATAATTATTAAACCCAATATTTATGTATTTTACATTGGGCGCCCTACACACGCCTTTTAAGGAAGATCAATATTGGGCATAGTTCTTAAAAAGAATTATTTAATTTTATTGTCGACTTTACTTTATGTTTGAAAGTCAACTTAAATTTTATGTCAACTTGATATTATAAATTATCAAGTTTTCCACATAGCTCATTAAAAGAACATCATATTATACATAGTTCTAAAAATAGAACAAGTATCTTAGATTGATTTTTGTGTATGCGACTGAACTCGATATATACTATATTTTAGTACCGAGTGCCTACGTAGCTTTATGAAAAGCATCAAGTCATAACGTAGTTCTCAATAAAAGACCAATCAAATATGATATATGGTCTTCAATGTATCTTAATTTAAGGTTGTGATTGAACTCGACGAGCATACATGCTTTATGTCAAGTTTCCTACGTACCCTTTAAAAGAGATCAAATCATACGTAGTTCTTTTATAAAGAACTTAATTTTATTTTGATCTTGAATATGCGGTTATTATCATATCATCCAAAATGGATTATAAATTAAAATATATTCTCATATTGGACCACCTTTGTAGTTATCTCACTTTGGTGGGTGACTTTGGTAATAAACCAACTTAACGCCCATATTGTATTAGTGTACGTAACTTAAAGGGCTCTTTTCATGCTTTTGCATGGAAGTATTATCCGCGTTATATCACAAAACCGCATATTGACTCCAGAGAACAAATTCATAAGGACGGATCATGTAATATTTAAGCACATGCTTAAATAAGTTTATTTGTGTAGTCAATGAAACCCTCTTTTTTACAAAGGCCTGTTAAAGTGTAGCACTTTTATTTAAACCCTTCAATTACACCCTCTCATAGTAATATATTTTCAATACATATGAAGAGAGTTACAATATACAAGATACATGGATGGTAACATATATACATATACATGTACATCAAGATCAATATATAATAGGATATATATGGCAAAATATATGATCAAGATGTATTTGAATCCATTTGACTCTCCACGCCACACAAAAATATATATGAGAAAAAGACTGAAATTAAAGGAAATAAAGACGTGAAGTTCTCTCTTGATCAAACAATATTGAGCGATCTTGAACTCATTGCCCCCTATAGTATATACTGACTCCTGGAATTGAAGACCATGTAGGCGCGTACATACGTCTGGGCAATTATTCTTATTCCTTCCTTTGTTAATCTAATAGAGGAGATTAAAGGGCAAATCTCTTTTGTTGGGAGTTGGGACTACGTGGAGAGAAAGAGATGGATCTTTCTCCTTCTTCAATTTTTCTTTAATTTGGAACCATTATTCTTCCAACCCCCCTTAATCATCCTTTTTTTTGTCTTCTTAAATAGAGAAGAAACCACCCATAACTGATTTTCTTGTATGCAGGCAATTGATAACTTCCGATCAATCAAACAACCGATCGAATTTGTTTTAAATCCTCTTTTTTTTCTTTTAGTGGTTGTTCGGGCTCATTTTAACCACATAAATCAAACTCAATTTGGGCCCAAGATAATTAACAAAAAACCATTTTCAAAATAGAAGCTTTTTGTTGAATTTATGATAAACTAACTAAATTTATTATTTTAATTAATTTTCACCATACCATATCAAATCATGAAAATTTTAATTCACGAAATTTTGCTCGTCAACAGATACCCCCCGAACTTTGAGCGTGTGAAGACCTGAACGCGTACAAAGTTCGAACTTTGGTACTATATATGTCTAAAGGACAAAAGCACCATATTTTTCTTCCAAGGAATATGATCAAGGAAGAACTTAAGTATATTCATATATATGGTCCGAAGTAGGTCGGAATATATAATATCATTCCTTTTAAATATGGTCACGGAAAGAGTGACCCCCAAAGGATTTGGCTATGACCATTGACATGGTATGGGTATAGTATTTCGAAAGAACATTTTTTGAAATATGATTTTTTGTATGGCTTAAAGGCTAGTTGGCCATGTTTGAGGGTTTTCTTGTAATGGACAAGAATTTGTTTTGGGGTCTTAATGTCAAAAGGTTTGTGCTTTTTTTTTTGCTACCTTGGAAAATGACTTTATGTGAGATTAAGAAACTTGGTGTTTATATATTTTTTGGGGGCGTTAAATGACCACACATACGAAGGAGGTCACTTAATTTGTCTGTCCTTGTATCAAGGACATGAGTGTTTAGGGAGATATGAACCTTTTTGGTTTGAGAGAGAAGAAAATTTTGATAGTATAATGACTTTAAAGATATTTTTGTCAAAGTTTAAGGTATTGAACAAATGGTTCCATAGGAAGAAAATCTGGTTGAAAAGACTTAGTTGGATCGGTCATTGAGTATTGACATAGTGATCCTAGGTCAAGAAATTTTGGCATATGGCAGTTGAATTTTTTCTCTTTTTGAGAACATCTTTCATAGATGTATGTTTATTCTTCGCTCTTTTTAATTTGCTTCATATCAAAAGCTAACACGTTAGCGCTTAAATCTTCGGACCATATTGTCTCTCTATTTAGTCAATAAAATGATCAAATGACTATAAGATTAGAGAGTTTGACTTCTTCTTTTATTCCTTTTTAGGGAAGAAAAATTCTTGTTTTTTTTTTTTAATGTGGCTGCATCATGCATGTTGAGCAGATTGCCTACGTACCCCCTATGAGGATCAAGCCAACCGTAGTTCTTAAATGAACCAATTTGAATTTATGGTTTTTTTCTTGTTTACATGCATCAGAGGGCACCATCTAAACACACCTTCTAGGAAGGGTTGTCTAGAATGACCCAACTATCATGTGCATGCCTTTTTTTTAACCTTTTTGTGTGCATCACCGAGACAACTTGAACACACCTTCTAGGAAGGGTTGCTCAAATTATTTTGACTATCATTTGCACAAAGGTTTTCAATTAATTTTTTTAGTTTGTGACTGAATCCGATATATTGAATTTGATATCGAACTTCCTACATACCCTTATTGGGATCAAGTCTTGATGTAGTTCCAAAAGATTAAATTCTTAGGTATCAAGTTGTAGCGCTTGAATCCGTGGTAGTTAAATTTTGGTACCTTCATTTGGATTAGAGGATTATCCATTGAAGACGAGTTATAGAATGAGCTCCATCTTCGATTTTCAAATGAGACGTGTCGCCTCTTATTGGTAGTACCCCCTTTCATCTTTGGGGTGTATCTTAATTTTGAACCTCCCTTTTAAGATTCATATTTTACGAGAATTTTCCTCATTAATGACTATATCATCATTTGAAGAGTCAACTTATAGAAAATCCTAGGGAACACAATCTTATTTAGATAAAGGTTACCAAATGGGATTAGACGTACTCTTCTTTGGAATTGGTCATTCAATTATTTTCCTCCTTAGCCTTCTTTTTTTTTTAGGCTTACTCAACCTTGGAGGACTTAAACCTTGAATATTTGTCAAGTTTTTTTTTTACTCTCACAGGTTTTTCACTCAAAGGTACTATCATCCTTGTCTCCATTATCCTTACATGGAAACAACCGTTTCACATTTGAGATTTTCATGGTCTCGTATAAAGGCACTTCCTTGGTCTTGATATTGGACTACCAAGGTGTACCATGCAATTTGGACATTTATCCAACCATGAGTTCTCCATTGAGGCAATCAATTTGAGGGAAGAATATCCCCAGTTTTATAACCCTTGATTATGTTTTGGGTCTTCTGGGAGACACTTGGAGTGGGGAACTACCTTCGCAACATCTACCATCAAAATTAGTTTTTGACGAAGCTCTTGGTTTTGTTGACATTACCCCCTCGATATCATTCTCCTCTTTGTTTTTTTATTTGTAAGGATACAATCATCTTATGGTGGATGACTAACGAGTCGATGGTATGAAACAATACTTTTGATAGTTTGTTTGCCCACTTCATTGGAATTCTCCAGTTCTAGAAGTGCTATGAGTTTGGCATATATCAACTCTTCAAATATCCTTGGTATTGTATATCGTCAATAAGCATTTCTTTCGTCTCTTATATGAAGAGAAAGCCTTATATTAAGTTTTTGGTTTTCCCCTTTATGAACTTTGAAGTTGTTGTTGATAAAAGGGTTTGCCATCCAATTTGATGAAAGTCTTCATTGACTCTCTTTCCATTTGTGGCTTCTTGCCATCATCATTTCTTGCCTCACCAACTTGGAGCTAATTGAATTATTTTTCCATCGAGCATGTTTACGCTCAATATTATACTCCTGTAATACCGAAGCATCAAATGGCTATTGGCTTAGCACTACCAAAATACATGCTGAATCTTAGAATCAAGTTTCTAGGTGACTTTCTTTTGGAGACGTGCTTGTTTACTTAAATTTACAAGACATTTAACCCTATACTCCTCCATCCATTTAGTGATTGGATGATCTTTTTTATCGTTAAGGCAACATTAATTAAATGTTGTTTCACCACTATTTGAGTAGATATGATGAGCAAGATGCTCACGTGGTGAACCATGGATGCTATCAAACATGTCAAAATTAGGTCTTTGATGACCTAGGAGAATGGAATTTGAATCAAAATGTGTATGACATTTTGTATCCCACAACACAAGTTCCTTCATCCCTTGTCAAAACATCTCCTTAATATTTTGGAGAGATATAAGTGAACTACCACTTGGGTTTTCATCACTTGTACTTGGTTAATGTCGCTTGCGCCATCTCTCATGAGCTTTATTGGCTACTTAAGCTATAAGTGACATTATTTGAGTATCTTATTTCATTAGTTACAAATGCAACTCATAGAGTTGTCCCTCAATATCAAATGTGATTGCAACTAATGTCGATATATTTTTTTTTACCTCGTCTTGGAAGACAAGTGTCATTTTCTTTTAAATGGATGCAAGTAGAAACTCCTTATCTTGGAAAAGATATTATGGGTCATTATTAAATGGAGAACCATTGTTTCTTGCACCAAACATCGTAATCATGATATGGAAGAGGTCAATAGATTAAGTGACCTTGGGATCATGCTTGCACATGAAGTTTCCTTAACCTTAGACCTTGTGAAAAGTCAAAATAGGTTTGAGATCTATCTATTTGGGATATTGGACTTGTTGTCCTTGAGGGGTCTTGCTCTTAAATATGAATTCGAGATAACCCATAAATTTGCTTAACTCCTTAAACCATTTTAGGTCTTGAAGGCTTAAAGCTTTTACTAAAGGGAGCCTTGAATTGTCTTCTCCAAATAGGAGGTCATATTGACTTGCTCAAATTCTCCCATTTTGATAGTATATTTGAGTATCAACTGGAGGAATAATTATATTTATTTTTGTGACATGAGCTCATCAAATGCCTCTCATATTGCCCTAACCAACTTTTAAGTTGTACAGTTCATAATCAACTAGGTGATATAATCCTCTTGGATCCATTCTTATGACCCTTAATTCTCCTTAATTTGTTGACCTTGGTGGTCTTGGAGACAAAATGAGTCGAATGTCTCATAACCCCCTTTTGTCATGATGATTTGGATGATGGGTTTGAGTGGATCTCTTATGAAGGCTTCGTGCCACCAATACATGGGATCATTATACTATGAACTCATATTTTATAGGGTTTGTTGTCCTAAGATGACCTGCTAGGTTGGTCAAGAACATTATACCCCCTGGGCAAAAGATCCATGATAAGCATCCTTTATACACATTGAGAAATAATCTCCTCCATTGAGGTATTGAGATCTCCATAGAAGTTCTTACACGGGTCTCAATTGAAAGTGACCTTCTAATAAAGTAAAAGGACACTTCGACAATCTCCTCTTAATCCACAACACTCTAAATATGAGGTCTATCGTGGGGGAGCTCGTCAATGATGGATGTTGCATTCCATATCATTTCCATGCAACAACTAATTAAGTTTAAAGTATCGACATTACTTAAAGATGAAAAGAAAGAAAGGGTCCTACCGGGCGTACCAAAAATATGTTGAGCAAAAATGTACACAAAATTGCAGAACACATTTAAATTATTTTTATTTTAGTTCGACCCTCTCTTTTGACTCTTTTGATTAAAAGCAATATCGATACAAAATATTAAGTGGTTTTTATGATTTGGGCTGCACCCAATTTTGATGGGTTGCTTACGTATCTCTTTAAAGAGAATCAAGCCTTACGTAGTTCAGAGTGTTTTAATTTTGGTGTTTGGTTTGATTTTCACGCATCAGTGGAACGAACCCGAACCCACCTTCTAGGAAGGGTTGCTCGGATTCAAACCAACTATCATTTGCGTGATGTGAATAGGATCAAACCCACCTTCTAGGAAGGGTTGCTTAATCTCTTCACTATCAAACATGTGACTTAAAGGTTTATGTATTTTAATTTGATTTGTGACTGAATATGACATATTTATATATTATGTCAAACGTCCTACGCATCCACTTATATGATGTGGAATCAAGTCAAACGTAGTTCTAGGAATCAAACAATATAGGTTGAATATTGACTTTATATTTATATTTAAAAGTCAACTTAATATTTATGATTAAACTCAACCTTATATATGTCGAGTCTCCTACATGACTCTTTTAAAAGAGACATATTGAGTCGAATGTAGGTCTCAAAGAACCAAAGGTTCGATTAAATATGATTTTTGTTATTAATCGTGACTGAACTAAATGAGCTTTTTGCTTTATATTGAGCTTCCTACGTATCTGACGAATCAGAATCAAGTCATCGTAGTTCAAACTACTTTTAGTATTAAGTTTGCTTATTTTTATTTCATGCATCATAGGATTGAATTCAGACCCACCTTCTAGGAAGGGTTGCCTAAACTCTCTCCAACTATCACTTGCATGTACATTTATTTTTTAGCTTGTCTTGAGTGCATCAAAGGATAGAAATAAACCCACCTTCTAGGAAGAGTTGTCTAAATCCTCCATATTATCATATGCAAAACAAAAGGTAAGCTCATTTAACATTTTGATTTTATTTCAAAATAATTATTAAACCCAATATTTATGTATTTTACATTGGGCGCCCTACACACTCCTTTTAAGGAAGATCAATATTGGGCATAGTTTTTAAAAAGAATTATTTAATTTTATTGTCGACTTTACTTTATGTTTGAAAGTCAACTTAAATTTTATGTCAACTTGATATTATAAATTAATCAAGTTTTCCACATACCTCATTAAAAGAGCATCATATTATACATAGTTCTAAAAATAGAACAAGTATCTTAGATTGATTTTTGTGTATGCGACTGAACTCGATATATACTATATTTTAGTACCGAGTGCCTACGTAGCTTTATGAAAAGCATCAAGTCATAACGTAGTTCTCAATAAAAGACCAATCAAATATGATATATGGTCTTCAATGTATCTTAATTTAAGGTTGTGATTGAACTCGACGAGCATACGTGCTTTATGTCAAGTTTTCTACGTACCCTTTAAAAGAGATCAAATCATACGTAGTTCTTTTATAAAGAACTTAATTTTATTTTGATCTTGAATATGCGGTTATTATCATATCATCCAAAATGGATTATAAATTAAAATATATTCTCATATTGGACCACCTTTGTAGTTATCTCACTTTGGTGGGTGACTTTGGTAATAAACCAACTTAACGCCCATATTGTATTAGTGTACGTAACTTAAAGGGCTCTTTTCATGCTTTTGCATGGAAGTATTATCCGCGTTATATCACAAAACCGCATATTGACTCCAGAGAACAAATTCATAAGCACGGATCATTTAATATTTAAGCACATGCTTAAATAAGTTTATTTGTGTAGTCAATGAAACCCTCTTTTTTACAAAGGCCTGTTAAAGTGTAGCACTTTTATTTAAACCCTTCAATTACACCCTCTCATAGTAATATATTTTCAATACATATGAAGAGAGTTACAATATACAAGATACATGGATGGTAACATATATACATATACATGTACATCAAGATCAATATATAATAGGATATATATGGCAAAATATATGATCAAGATCTCTTTTAAGTGATGTCTTTTTGGATTTCAACTTGAATTTCGTTTGAAGGAACTCGCTATTTAAAACCAACACAAATCTCTTTTAAGAAAATATGTGAATGTGCCTTGACTCAATTAATAATCGCTGTCGCGTAGATTAATCAGTTTTAGACCCTTTAAGCTCTTTAGAGACTAGGGGCAAACAACCTAGCATTGCTGTCGCGTTCTACTAGAATTATTGAACCCTAGAACTACTACGATAGTTGAAATTCACACAAGAGAAATTAGGTTGCTGTCGCATAAATAACTCTCTAGTTTAATACCTGGGGATCTTATTCAGAACCAATTTTTGGTACTTGAAAAATCAATATCTCATTACAATTATCTCCGGTCGGTCTCAAATCATAACAAGAATCCTATAGGCAAAGCAAATAGGGCATAAAGTAACCTAGGATTGAATCAAACTTCAATCAAGTTTCCATTCAACCAAACATCACAATTTAGATCTACCTACTTCAACATTTGGTTTACCCAACCTTAGAATAGAAGAATTAGCTAGACATGGGAAGAGATAAAAGCAAATCAAATATAATAAACAACATACCAAGTTGTTAGCAAATAGATTCAATCTTCAATCCAAGCAAGTCTAGAGAAATCTCCAATCAATCTCCACCTAGGGTTTTTTTCTCCAAAAGAGAGAGGCTCAAGTCTAACAAAAATAAGAGATAAAATATAAAACTTGTCTTCCAAGTACTTAAATTAGGGCCCAAAAACAAGAGAGAAAAGCCCAATGTCGGCGCAATTAAAACATGACACGCGGCGTAGAACTCGGTCCAAAACTCGGTCGAGTTCTCAGCCCGAGTTCTCGTCGTAGTCAAGAACTCAGCCCAAGTTCTTGTCCAACGTCAGCAAATGAGTACCCCTTTTGTTGTGTAATTAAATGGGGCCTTTTTGATGGATTCCTTAGGCAATCTTCTCCTTGTCACTTCCACATCCAAGTTTCATCCCTTCAAAGTAATCCACTCGAACATCTTCAAATCAAACCTCACGAACCTCCAAAATACCCTGAAATCATGAAATGCAAGAGTAGACTCCAAACACAACAAACCAAACTAAAAAACTACAAAACCACCAAAAGAAAAGCAAAATAAACCTAAAAGACGAAAGTAAACATGCCATAAATCTATACCTAAATGCATGGTATCAAAATCCCCTAAGCTTAAACCTTACTTGTTCTCAAGTAAGAAATCAAATCCGACACCCCACAAGACAAGCAAGTCATGCATCCATTTCGACAATAGCCTAGACGAGAATTATAGAAGCAAAGAATGACAACCAAAATCATAGCATGCATTTGTAACATTCGAAGAGATAAAGTCAAACATATCCATTCTAAACCTCACATAGGACAATTGTGTTTTCATTCTCTCTCAAGTGTTTGAATAGGACGTGTTTCGCTCATATCTCATCTTTTGAAAGCTTAGCTACCATAAGCTTGCATGCCGTTCTAAATCTCCACCGCATGGGTGTAACACCCCTATTTTACAACATTGGGTATTACCGCCAGTGACCTCAGACTTTACCGTCCAAAGTCACCCAAGGCTTTTAGAATGATATAGAACAATTAAAATGCGGAATAAAAACGTAATACATAAATAGGAAAGCATGCTCCCGAAGGAGACTTAGTTCATTACAAAATATCTTACATTGTCTTCAACTTTAAGATTACTTGAAAGCAAATACCAAATCCATCATATCTCGGAAATAAAGTAATATTAAAACCAAAATGGAAATAAAAGTACATCTTGAGCGATTTTGACTTCACTTCGCCTTGCTATGGTTTCCTGAATCTGACATAATTCGCGAGGGGCGATAGAATGCCAGGCAAACATGCGGAAAGAAGAATTAGTCTAGGAGACTAGCAAGAGGGAATAGAACTTCCCGAGGGTAATTTGGTAATTTCAACTTATCGGTGTAATGAGAGGAAAAAGGGTTGTGTTTACGATGGGCTTGATTATGTGGAGCTAAGATACGAACGATAGCGATAGCATATCCAAAAGAGATAGCTTGATGAGCAAGAGAAGTACTACTAGATTGTAGTCTTCCTTAGAATTAGAAGTATGTTGGGAACTTTCATTTATTCAAACAAGTCAAACACCACTCGCGCCCAAGCGGACCGAGGGCCGGATCGATCATTTGAGACCGGTCCGGTTTTGGTATCTTAATTGTGCCTTAGCACTTATCTTATTTTGTGACAAAAGACATTCGATTTCATTTATAATTTAAAAGAGAATGTGGTGGGACACGGATAATCCGAGCCACCCGAGGGAAAACTCCGTTTCCCGGCACTTAGCTAGAGTGCTCTCATCCCTCCTTGCAATCGGAGCGGATGGGATCATGATCCCGAAAGTCGTACTTCAAACGCGTAGGCACTTACGACTTAGTGGGGTTATGTAGAGACGTTGGCTATCCCACGCCCCTCACTAGTTCGACATTGATCTCGAAACGAGATCGTAACAATCAAGATAATAACCACACTAGCATAAATAATCCTAAGAAGGAATATATATAAAGCAATCTATGCTAACAATAGTCGTTACTTCTAGCAATAGATATTTCCTATATTCATTTTATTTAAGCATACAAGTCGTTCTTAACATCGATGAATAGTATAAAGACGGATATAAAAGGGCACAAGGGGAAATTCCACTTGCCTTAGCGTAACGAGTTCTAGCAACGAGCTTTGACGAAAATTAGGCGAGTTCCTACTATGAACAAGGATTCCAACCTAATGATATGGAATTTACGAAAAAGCTCAAAACACGATTTTCTTTCTAGAGTTCGAATTACCTCTTATACTATTTATAAGAGGGTTTAAGTTTCTAAATTATTATAATAATAATTTAGAAAGTCATTTTCCTAAAATAATAATATTCCTTTATTATTATTTTAGTTTTGGTAATATCCTTATTATTCCGAAAAATCTTTATTAAAATAATTATTAAAATAATCCTTTTAAAAGAATTGTATTCACTTTCATAATTCTTATTAACTAAAAATATCATACTCATAGTTCCTCTACTTAGAAGTTTCCAAAAATAGAAATTTCTAATTGCTTGATTAGGCAACTTACTAATATTACTATATGTTACACTATCTTCAGTTATATTATTCCTAGAATCTTTTTATATTATAATGTTTATAAAAATATCCTTGATCAAATACTTTAATATCCTCATGTCTTGTATAAGATATATTTTTTCCTCACTTATTGATATCCCACCTCATGATCATAAACTATTATTATAATATTTTAGTTTATAAACTAATATCTTCCTTATATAAAAAGGTTTTCTTTTCAAACAAGTCACTTTATGCTATAAATATCTTAGAATATTTGTAATATTCTACCTAACATATTAAATTCACAACTTTGGTCTTGTGACTAAATTCTATACTTAGAGGTTATAATATTTTTCCCATTGGTTATTCTAGTACTAATCCACTTATAATAATATATTTTCATGACCATAAAATCAAGGTCAACTATAGTCTATGTCATCCAATCTTTTGAACACTAATACTTATTTTTTATAAGGTCTCTCCACTAATCAATTTATTTATACTAGGACTTAGATCAATATTATATGTTATACTAAAATCATGGATGTACATATTTCTAGAGTTCCTTACTTTATAGTATTTCTTACACTCAAAAGTATGTTAAATCCATATTTTTATTTAGTAAGGATTTATTCTCTAATCTATTTATTATGATCCATTTTATGAACATGATATGTTCTAAAGTTTAGTGCATGCATAATAATTTCTAAAATTCTTATATGATCAAGATGACAATAACTTTTTATAATTTTGGTAAGCTATACTTAAATTAATAAAATCTAATTTATAATATAATTGTCATGCAAATAACTTTTATCTACTAGCATCCTTGTTAAATATTTTTGTATAGTTTGCTAATAATAAATTACAACTTTTTATGTCCCATTTAATTTATAAGGTTCATTTATTTTATGAAAGAGCATGCTACAAATAAATTACTTCAATTTATTTAATTGTTCTATTTTAGCTTAAGTTACTATGGTAACTCTAAATTGTTTCTAGCTTTCAACTAAAAAATTCTCTACTTCAAATATTTTTATTTCTGATTTTTCTTAATTAAATTCTAATAATCTATAAAAGCTTTAATAACTTTATAAATGCATAAAATAAATAGAATTTAGGTTTAGGATTATATACTTCTGTATTCTGTTTTTACAGAACACTGGAGAAGGATGCAGGGGAGGAAGACCGGCGGCAGGGGCGGCGCAACCAGGGACTCCGGCGGCTCGAGAAGGCGGCGGCGTCGGCAGTGGTGGCTTGGCGGTGGTCCGGTGGTCCAGCGGGGCCTCGCGAGGGTGGTCCGGCGGCTCCAAGGGGAAGGAAAGAGGGAATTTTGTGGTGTTTTGATGGAGGATTTGACTTGGAGTTGGGCTGATTTTTTGGGAATTAAGAAAGCTCTTGCTAGGAGAGAAAGAAGAGAGTTGAATGTGTGAGAAGAATGGATGAATAGGAGGCCTTTTATAGGCAAATTGGATGAAGCTATGGATCCATGCCATGGTGATTGCACCAATGGAGGAAGAAGAGGTGTCCTTGCATTGGCCAAAAGTGTGTTAGTTGAGGGTGATGGAAGGGTGAGGTAAGAAGGGTGGTCTTGCAAGGAAGAGGAAGGTGGAAGAAGCTTCCATGGACATGCATTGGGAGGGAGTCCAATCTACGTAAATCACATCAGACATAGTCTGATGTCTATTTTTTTGTGGAAGAAGAAGATTAAATGGGTTTAAGTTAATTAGAATGGTGTGGTGTGGTAAGAAAGTGCAATTGGTCTAGTGGATGGGAGTGTGGGGCGTGTGAGGGTAGGATGCAAGAGATCTCGGGTTCAAATCCCGGCTCTTGCATTCTTTTTACAAGGCTTTGTAATTTGATTTTTAGGCCCTTATGTAATTTATTTTATGAAATAAAATTCACCTCTAAAAGTCATTATTTTTAGTTGAACTATACCCCTTGAGTTATTCCGGGAAATTCCTCACCTTATTAAACTATACCCCTTGAGTTATTTTATTTAAGTTTTCAACTATTTCCGCTTTTATGGATAACCTCTTTCAAAAGAGAATACTAGAAATTAATTCGATTAAAATCCTCCTTTTTAATTTAGAGAAAATAATTGAAAATAAACTTTATATTATAAAAGCTTGGAATATCGCGGATATTACAATGGGACTTTGTACACAAACAATAATCATGAGGTCTTTTATAGGGTTGTAATGAGGCTAGAGTGAGACAATTTTGGCGGGGATAAATATTTGGCATGTGGTGCTAATCCGGGAAAAATAATTATTCCTAAATAAAACACCAAAATCAAGCTTAATGCACTTCTTTCCCAAACTTCTTCTTTTGTTTTCTTTCTCACCTTCTCTTTCTTTTCTTTTGCACTTACTACAACCATCTTATTTCAACACTTTGCTGATCTAAATATTTTCTTTTTTTTTTCTTATGAGCTCTCTTTACTCAATTTTTTTCTCATTACATTCTTCTCATCATAACAAACTCCATCCACACTTTTGAAATTTACTATCAACCCTTTTTTTTGAATCCCCCATGCTTGGCTCAAACTTACACTTATAATCCACTACAATTCCTATTTCCTTGATGGGTCAGGCTTAACATTAGGCTTGGAATTATCTTGTGGAGCTTTCCAAATAAATAGGCAATAAAGGCTAACATGGGGCTATCAAAAAGAGGATCATATATAAGGGTGAATAGGGAATAATAGGCTCATAGAAACAATGCCTCAATCATTTTAAAGTTGCATACTAAAGTCATAAATGCGATCTTGAAAAAGATTTTAATGCAAGTTCTAGAGGAAGCAATCAAAAGTGAGAATCACACATGAAAAGAGAGGACTCATGAAAGTATATAGTCCTAGAAAGGTCAAAAATCTCACATGGCTTTTCGTTTAGAACTTCAATGTCAACTCAAAGAATATACATGCTCATTCAATTATCAAACAAGTTCATAAACATTGCTAGACATCACCAAAACTTAAAACACTTCAAGTAAGTCTAGGGGATAGGATTCCATTCAAGAATTATGAAGAACAAGGGGCTTGTTACTTTAGGGAAAATTAATAACTCCTAAAATTCAATTTTTTTTTCATTATTTTTGACATTTTTCTAATTTTTTTCAATTTTTTTATATATATGCAAATCTAACATGCAACTACATGCATCTAACTAACATGAAACATATTTCCCTCCCCCAAGCTTAAATTCTACATTGTCCCTAATATAGAAAATAAAAGTGAGAAAAGAGAAACACTCACAAGGTATATATCTAGTTGTGTGGAGGAGGTGGAGGTCCAGGTTGCCACCTGGAAGCGCGCCAATCATCAAGCTTAGTTTCCAATTTGTCGATGCGGGTCGTCAAGGCAGAGAACTGGGCAGTCATCTCCCTCTGCATCGTCTCAATCAAAGCATAGAGGTGGGTATCATGGGCACTACGTTGTGAATCCTCAACATCCGGGTCAAAGTCATCAGCTACATCATCATCATGCTCTCCAACATCATACTCTTCGTCTTCTATCATGACATCATCTCTTATATCAGGTAGACCATTCCTTGCTTGTATAGGAGTGGGGTTGTATTAAATAGGTTTGAGTACCCAATTAGCCCCCTCACGGATCGAAGTGCGCTCAGGATTTGGGAGACGGAGGAGTCGATCTGTCTCGGGAATAGTCCAATACCATTGGTCATGATACCTAAAAAGTAGCCTCATGTTGTTGAGCAATGCACAACCAATGGGCACCAGTGGAATATCGATATGGTGTCCCTCCAAATTAATGTTGAAATATCGAGCTAAGCGGGTCACCAAACCTCCTATAGCAATGTCACTAGACCCTCGACTACTCACCAACTTCAAATGACCCATCAAGAAACCAATAGAGTTTATTGTTTTGTTGTGCAAGGCTGCATAAAGAACAACGAGCTCCTTCTTAGTAGCATTATTCTCACTACCCCCTCAGCCAAAAATAGTGTGTGCCATGAACTACAGAAAAACGCGAAGAACAAGGTTACCAATACTTGAGGACTTAGCTTTTGTAGCCTCATATGATCCAGATGCAATCTTTCCCAGAAATTCTGAGCGTAATAGAAACGAGCTCTGCTCTCTCCTCGTGGCACCGTATCATCAACTATAGCGGGAAAATGGAAAATCTTATTAATAGTCGCCAAATCCAACTCTCTATCTACGTTCTTGAGTCGAAATGTGCAAAGCCCTTCACAATACCTAGGGCCTTTCATGATCTGAGTGGTGAGAGTGCTAAACAATTCCAAGGTGAGGCTCTTGTATGTCGGTTCCCACAAATGAAGGAAATCAGTCCAACCCAAACCCTAGCTAACCACATAATGTCATCCCGAATACCCAAAGCATCAAGCATATCAAAATCGAGGTACCCAGTGCCTGCCCATCCTTTATTCTTAACAAGGTCTTTAAAGTGTTGGCGGTGTTGGGCCTTGGTGAAAGTAATACCCAAAGACTCAACAGTTACTTCCCTAGCACGAATAGGGGGAGGAGGAGCAGTAGTTCTGGGAGCAGAAGAAGAGGAGCCCCGTTGTCTTCGTGGACGCTTAGACATGCTTCAACCAAGAAACCTACACACAAGCACACCAAACAAAGTAAAGCCACAATTTTGTCATCCCGGCAAGGACGACCAACAACAAAATATATAGAAATATGCCTCACAAATCCCCCACAAGCAAGTAAAAACAAGACATGGAACCAAAAACTTACACGTGGACAAACGAAAAATTCAAGTAGAGTTCAACATAGCATGGTATTTCCCGCGTGTAAAGAATTTGGTCAAGCAAACTCAATTCAAAAACTAATAATACCTGTATATGGATAAAAAAACCAGCTCCAATTTTTTCTTCAATTAAACAAATTGAGAATAAACCCTAGAAATTATCAAAGCAAATGGGAAAGAAATTTGTACCCAATTGGGCCACAAGTGGGCATTGGTGGTGTTGTGGCACGGCGAGGTGGTGGCTCGCTGGTGGCCGGATGTGGAGGGAGAGCCGGCAGTAGAGTGGCCGCGCTAAACGTCGGGGCTCGTACAGGCGGAACTGGTGGCTCGCTTGTGTGAGCGTGCAACAGGAGAGCAAGGGGTGTTGCAACTGTGTGCGGCATGCGGACTCGTTGGTAGATGGAGGTAGAATGGAGAGAAGGTCGGATATGAAGGCACGAGAGATCGAGATTGGACGGGGATGGGGGGGGGGAGAGAGGGAATCAGGGAGAGAGAAACGTGAAAGAAGGGAGAAATAAAAGAAAAGATATTGTTTTCTAAAAAAAAATTAACCATGTAAAGGATTTTTTTTATTTTGTCCATTGGCCGAGAACTCGGGTGAGTTCTCAGCCCGAGTTTTCGTAATCACCGTCACTCGGGTCGTAACTTGGTCCAGTTTTTGGCCCGAGTTATGGACATTGTATTTTGATTATTATTTTTTTTATGTCGTTCACCGAGAACTGGAGCGAGTTCTTAGCCCGAGTTTTGGTATATGCCGCCACTCGGGCCGTAACTCGGTAGAGTTATGGCCCGAGTTCTTGTCGACCTTGAATGAGATTTTTTTTAAGGGAAGAAGGACTTACTTGATGGGTTGCCTCCCATCCAGCGCTTGTTTAAGGTCGTTAGCTGGATCGTTCTTCTTCAATCAAGTGCTCGAATTAAGAAGATAAACAACAAATATCTTCTCAATCGGATTTCCCGCATTGTACTTCTGTAAGCGCTGACCATTCACTTTGAATTCTCCCCACTCTTCACTCCATATATCAATCGCTCCATGAGGATACACTTTTCGGACTTGGAAAGGGAAAATCCATCTAGATTTTAACTTGCCCGGAAAGAGCCTCGGTCTTGAATTGAATAGCAAAACAGGATCACCTTCTTTGAATTCTCTAGGGATTATATGCTTGTCATGCCGTCTCTTCGTTCTTTCTTTATAGATCTTGGCATTTTCATAAGCATCTAAACTTAATTCTTCAAGCTCTTGTAATTGAAGCATTCTCTTCTCACCAGCTTCTTTCATGTCATAATTGAACAATTTGATTGCCCAATATGCTTTATGCTCAAGTTCCACTGGAAGATGGCAAGACTTCCCATATATTAATCGGAATGGTGTAGTGCCAATGAGAGTCTTAAATGCTGTCCTGTAAGCCCAAAGAGCATCATCTAGCTTCATTGCCCAATCCTTTCGAGATCGGGACACAGGTTTTCTCCAATATCGCCTTTATCTCTCGGTTGGAGACCTCTACTTGTCCACTCGTTTGTGGGTGATAGGGGGTGGCAATCCTGTGAGTGACTCCATACTTGCTCAATAAACTCTCAAACTTCTTCTCAATGAAATGAGATCCACCATCACTGATTACAACTCTTAGAGTCCCATACCTTGGAAAGATCACTTTATTGAAGAACTTGAACAACACTCTAGAGTCGTTTGTTGGTGAGGAAATGGCTTCAACCCATTTAGACACATAATCCACCCCCAAAAGTATGTATTTGTTGTTACAAGACGGTGGAAATGGGCCCATGAAATCAATTCCCCATACATAAAAAATCTCAACCTCCTGAATGTTGTTTAGGGGCATCTCATTCCTCCTTGAGATGTTACCGGTGCGTTGACAAGAATCACAAGAAGAAATATACCGGTGAACATCTTTAAACATGGATGGCCAATACAAAGTAGTCTAAAGGATCTTGGCAGTGGTCTTTGAGGAACTAGCATGACAACCACAAGGCAATGAATGACAATGAGCAATAACACTCTCAATCTCATCCTCAGGAATGCAATGCCTATAGACTCCATCAACACATCTCTTGAATAAGAAGGGCTCATTCCAAAAGTAATGCTTGACATCATACATATGTTTCTTCTTTTGTTGGAATGACAACCGAACAGGCATTTCATTGCACACCAGGTAATTCACAAAGTCAGCATACCATGGCACTATAGAGGAAGAGAGTTGTAGAAGTTCTTCAGTAATCCTGAAAAGGTGATCATTAGGGAATGAATCATCGATGGGAAAATCGTCTCTTGTGTACTCCATCTGCTCTTGTGTCATTCTAGACAAGTGACCAACCACCAAATTCTCAGTCTCCTTTTTGTCTCTAATTTCCAAGTCAAATCCCTGGAGAAGAAAAATCCAATGAATAAACCTTGTCTTAGCATCTTTCTTGCTCAAAAGGTACCTCAAAGCGGCATGATCAGTGTAGACAATGACTTTGGCCCCAACAAGGTAGGATCGAAATTTCTCAAAGGCGAAAACCACAGCAAGCAACTCCTTCTCTGTTGTAGCATAATTGACATGTGCTTCATCCAAGGTTCTACTTGCATAGTAGATAGCATGAAGTTTCTTATCATTTCTTTGTCCCAACACAGCCCCCACAGCGTAATCGCTTGCATCACACATCACTTCAAATGGGAGACTTTAATCAGGGGCTTGCATTATCACAGCTGAGACCAATGCATGTTTCAACCTGTTAAAAGATTCTAGACATTCCTGGGAAAAATTAAACTCAACATTTTTCAAGAGCAGGTTAGTAAGTGGTTTGGCAATTTTAGAGAAATCTTTAATTAAACGCCTATAAAAACCTGCATGACCCAAGAAACTCCTTACCCCTTTTACCGAAGTTGGTGGTGGTATTCCTTCGATGACTTCTACCTTGGCCTAGTCAACCTCAATTCCACGGTTAGAAATCATATGGCCTAAAACAATCCCTTCACTTACCATGAAGTGACATTTCTCCTAATTTAGTACAAGGTTAACTTCTTCACAACGGTGTAAAACTCTAGACTGGTTAGCTAGACAAGCATCAAAAGAAGTACCATATACTGAAAAGTCATCCATAAACACTTCCATGATGTCTTCAATAAAATCAGAGAAAATACTCATCATGCATCGTTGAAAGGTGGTTAGACATAACCCAAAGGGCATTCTCCTATAGGAAAAAGTGCCATAAGGACAAGTGAAAGTAGTTTTCTCATGGTCATCTGGGTGTATAGGGATTTGGAAAAATCCACTACAGCCATCCAAATAGCAGAAGTGGGTATGTTTAGCCAACCTTTCAAGCATTTGGTCAATGAAGGGAAGAGGAAAATGATCCTTTTGGGTTGCTTGATTAAGTTTTCTATAGTTAATACACATTCGCCAACCCGTGACTATTCAAGTTGGAATTAATTCATTCTTTTCATTTTTCACAACAGTCATCCCCCTTTTTTAGGCACAACATGCACAGGACTCACCCAAGTACTATCAGAAATAGAGTAAATAATGCCTGCATCTAACAATTTCAGCACTTCTTTTCTAACTACTTCTTTCATGTTGGGGTTGAGTCGTCTTTGATGCTCAATAGAAGGCTTGTGATCATCTTCTAATAAAATTCGATGCATCCACAAAGAAGGATTGATCCCTTTCAAGTCATCAATGGTACCCTATGGCTTTTCTATGCAACTTAAGTTCTTTTAACAATTTGGCAGTTTCATCATCACTTAAGCTAGCATTTACTGTCACAGGGTATGTAGAATTAGAGCCAAGAAATTCATACCTCAATGTAGATGGAAGGGGCTTCAACTCCATCTTAGGTGCAACATAGGATTCTTCTCCAACATCTTGAACATCCACTTCTAGCACATCAACAATGGTGCTTTCCATCCCTTTAGTAGACATCTCAGGGTGGCCTAAAATTCCCTTAATGGGGTCTTTTGTGGCCACATACATCATCATTCCTTGAGTTTTCCTATCTATAACATCTAACCCGCACAACTCATCTTCAAGTCTAGGTTGCTTGATAGCTTTAGTGAAATTATACTCAATTTTCTCCCTCCAATAGAAAAAGAAAGAACACCCTCTTTTACATCAATAAGAGTTTCAACATTAGCTAAGAAAGGTCTTCCTAATATAATGGGAATGAGAAAATCAGCTTGCATATCAAGAACAATGAAATCAATAGGTACATAGAATTTACCAACCTGAATGGGGATATCCTCAAGGATACCTATAGGTGATGCAGTAGATCTATCAACAATGAAGAGAGTCATATCCACCGGTTGAGGTTCTCCAAGATCCAGCTTCTTGCAAATGGAAAGAGGGATCAAGCTCACACTAGCTCCCAAGTCACATAATGCATTGTAAGTGCAATTCCCAATCACAATAGAAACAAAAAAGCTCCCATGATCTCCAAGCTTAGGTGGCAACTTATTTTGAACAAGGGTGTTACAATCTTGATTAAGGGACACCTTTTGACAACCCTCAACTTTCCTCTTATTTGATAATATCTCCTTTAGGAACTTCACATAAGCATGCATTTGTTGAAGAGCATCGGTGAATGGAATGTTGATGTAGAGCTTCTTCAACACTTCTAAGAACTTCTCGAATTGCTTCTCAGTTTGAGCTTTGGATTTTCTTTGTGGGAATGGGAGAGGAGGCTTGTAAGGAGGAGGTGGAATGTAAGGATCCTCTTTCTCCTCTTCTCCATCTGCTTGGAGCTTTTCGGGTTCACTGCTTTGTTTCTTTGATTCCTTAGGACTTGGATCCTCCAATTCTCTTCCATTCCTAAGGGTGACAACATTCAATTGACCCTTTGGATTCACATCAGGATGCCCAGAAAGTTGGCCAGCTGGCCTTGGAGCATTGGCAGCTTGTTGAGCTACTTGTTGCTCTCTATAATTATAAGATTCTTTCCCTGGGCTCTTACTTCTTTAGTGAGAGTCTTCATAGAATTGGAAAGGCTCTCAATAGCAGTTTCCCAAGCCGGTTTCTGAGCAGGTTGAGCAACTTGATTTGGGTTCAGTGGAGCCCTTGGTGGAAATCCAGGAGGCGCTCGTTGTTGTGGCTGATTGTTCCCATAAGAGAAATTGGGATGATTTCTCCAACCGGGGTTGTAAGAATTAGTATATGGATCATTCCTAGGCCCCCTATTGAAGTTATTCATTTAGTTCACCTCCTCCTCTTGTGGTTCTTCCTTAGAAGCAAATACTTGGCAGGATGATATAGTGTGATCACCTGCTCCACAAAAATGACACACCACACCGGAGACAACCTGATTAGAGCTTTCTTCATTCCGGTTATTAGGCCCATTCACTTTCAAATTCAACTGCTTGATCTGTTGATTCACGACTTCAAACTGTGCTTGATACAAAGTATCCTTATTCACCTCATAGAGCCCTGCTGATCTCTTAGAGCTTGGAATAGATTGAGCATCATTATAGTAGTGAGTATGTTGGGAAATATCCTCAATCTGATCCCAAGCGTCATCAACATTCATCTTCATAATAGTACACCCAGATGAGGCATCAATGAGCAACCTGGTGGTGTTGTCAACAACATTGTAAAAAGTGTGAAGAAGCACCCACTTGTCTATTCCATGGTGAGGACATAACAATAAGAGCTCCTTGAACCTCTCCCAACTTTCATAAAGAGATTCCCCATCCTTCATTTGAAAAAAAGAGCTGATTTGATTCCTCATCTCTGCAGTCTTCTTAGGCGGGAAGTACTTGGTCAGGAAAGCTTTGGCCAACTCATCCAATGTAGTGGTAGTTCCATGAGGCAGGGCCTTGAACCAAGCTTAGCGCTGTCTCTTAGAGAGAATGAGAAGGCGCGCAAATAAAGCGCATCATTAAAAACATCATGAATCTTCACCGTATCCATAAGCTCTAGAAAAGTGTTGAGATGTTATTGAGGATTCTAAGAAGGTAGACCTCCAAACTGATTCTGCTGAACTGTATTAATCAGAGATGGCTCCAGCTCAAAATTTATGGCCTAAACTAGAGGTCGTACCACACCAACTATGGGTCCTTGATGGCGTGGCAACACATAATCACCAAATTTCACAGGTGGTTGAGCATTCAACTGTTGTTGCAACAATAGTTGATGTTGTTGTTGTTGTTGCAACAACAATTGTTGTTGTACATTTGCCTGATCGTCTTCCATAGCCTGGGTTCTAGGTTCCCTTTGCTCTCTTCTTCTACTATGAAAAGCACGTGACACGGCCTAGGTCGTTATGTCAAGAACAAAGATAATTAACCCTAATACAATTTAGTATAGCGAGTAGGTCGGGGTCGTACCCTAGAGAACTTGCGGCTTCTAGTATCAATATTTTTACCAACTAAAGACAGAGGGAAATCAAGAGAAAGATCTAAACTAAACTAAACTAAAAAAACAAATAATAAACAATCGAACAAATGAATAGAGAAACAAGTTTATTCAAAAGATCCACTCTGAAATAATCATTCGATCACAGATCCATCCACTGATTCCTTTTACACCTATGGTTAATTCCTATCCTAATCATTAGCAATTGCAAGTCCACGGTCCAAACAATTCTTTAACCCTAGGCAAGGACGCTTAACCTAGAATTAGTATAGAGAACAAGGATATGCAGGATACAAGTCAAGACAACCAAGGTACAAGTCGATTGAAATAACTTATAATCAATTCTCTTCTTAAAACCTTGTTGTATAGACAACAAATCTAAGTTCTAAGTTGTTTTCACAGAACGGATTTGTCCATGGTTCGAATCTAATCCAACAGTAGAAAATCAATCAATTCAACAAGTTAGCTACTCATGCAGAATCAATCAACATTCATATAATGAAGCACAAGAGAATTAATATTAAACAAAGGATAGAAATCAATTACCAAAACCTCATGAGTTCATACATCAGAGCTTCACCTTCGAACAAACCCCAAAGGGTTAGCTCTCCATAAAAATTGAAAGAATCTCTCGGTTAAAACAAAAAAGAGGCTCCCTCAACTGAATATGAAACTAGGTCTTAAATACTAGAAACAACCGAATAAAACTAAATACTAAAGATAAAATAAAAACATAAGATAAAATAAACGAAGTCGGCGCTGGAAACTCGCCACTCGCAAGCACGGGTCCATAGCCGCGGGCACGAGTTTTCTGCGTCTCTCCATCCTCGCGGATAAGGCCAACACCGCGGGCGCGGGTACTAGGCGCGGTCGCGGGTCTTCTGACAGCTTCTTAGTGTCAACTTCGGAGGTGATTTTGACCCACTTACAGTTGGAATTTGAACTCGCTGTAGAAACATGAATTGTAGCTCTTCGAGTTAGCTTTCCAATTATACCAATTTCAGCTTCATCCGATCACTGTATCTCCCGAACGATGCGTCACAAGAAAGTGGCGTCAAAACTATTCCAAATCAACACTTGACATCAAAACTCTTGCAATTCTTCAAACCATGTCTTCGGTCTTCATATTACAATTATGCTCAAAACTAACCTGAACACACTCAAATCATGCCTAAAATACAAGAAATAACCATACTAAATTAGAGCGTATCAAATTCTCCCATACTTAAACCTTGCTCGTCCTCGAGTAAGCTCAAAATAAATCTCACAAGAAATCCTATCAAGGCTTACAGAAAATATAAGGGAAGAAAAAATATCACTCACCTCACCAACCCGAACCCAAAATAGAGTAATAGTGAGGAACAACATGATAGCTCAAGCACACACCTCACATAGATACATAGTCAATAAGCTCTCAAGCTCTAAAAAGTGTAGAGCGTCCTAGGATCTACCCGACATCTAAAATGTAATCCCCAAGCCCCAAAGTAGAATGAAATCCTAAACAATCCAATTTTTCCACTCAATTCTACTTAGGTGCCCTTTCGGGTTTTCACGTAATCACTCATTTCATTTTTCTTCATAGGTGTGCTCATATATGCTCACATCTCTCATAAACCTCATATTACCCTAGCCTAATGATGGTCCGGATTACCTGCTTATTACCTGAGCCGCCCTTTAGGGTTTTCAACTCATCCTAGGATTTTATATGCCTTTTTCCAATTTTTTATGGCTTTTTCTATTTCTTTTTTTCTTTTTTTTCAAAAAAATTCTCTATACAAAACATGGAACAAAAATCCCATAAAAATAACGAAAAATAAACTGAAATGCGACTATCTATGATAGGCGTAGCAAGTACTTCCTCCCCCATACTTAAATCCTTCATTGTCCTCAATGAATAGAGAAAGGAATTAAGCATAGAAGAGGAAAATCAGAAGACTCACACACGAAAGAAGATATGGAAAGGAAAAACTCTTCAAAGGCGTGGATGTGCAGTTCGGAAATTTTCAGATGGTCTTTCTGCAGACAAACCGCGGGCGGGGGTGATCAGGCCGCGGGCGAGGATCAACTCAAGAAAAGGAAGTCACTTCTGGGCATATACCGCGTACGCGGTTTGAGGCGATAACAACGAATACGATCATCAACAATGAACACGAACTCACAAACTTTGAATCTCGCATTAAGCATTAATGTAGTACGAGCCTTGAAGACGAAGATTCCCCCATACTTGAGGACGACCATGGGCGGACAAATTTCTCGGGGGTTTCACCCGAAAACCTTTTATTTCGGGGGTTTCACCCGAAAACCTTTTATTTCGGGGGTTTCACCTGAAAACCTTTTATTTTATTTTTTATTTTTTATTTTTTTAATTTTATTGGAAAACAACACTTCTGCCAAGAACAGTACTGCGAGTGCGGGTCATGGGCCACTGTCGCGGGTCCAGCCGCGGGCTTGCACCTTCTTCTAGACCGAAAATTTAACCTGCAAGTTAGCCCGACAGAACCAAAACGAAACTAAAACTAAACTAACAAAAAGGACATAAAAGAAAAGAAAAGAAAAGAAAAACTTACCTTGGGTTGCCTCTCGAGCAGCGCCTGGTTTAACGTCGACAACTCGACGTGTTTATGATCGGGCATTGTCAACGCCCTGAGAAGTCTATCAAAATCCTACAAACAATTGTCATGTAGGAAAATATAATACAATGGTAATGTGAAACCGAATAATATAGCATTCAAACACCGTTTCAGTTTATCAAACCCACTAGAAAAGTCATGGCTAGATGGTTTAGGATAGAACCAGTTGAGAGGATGAGGTAGTTTTTCAAAATATAAATCAAGAGTAATGATTTTCATGTTAACTCTACCACCCTTAAAATTTGAGAAATCACTAGGTAAACTATCATGCTTAGGACCTTTTGCAGACACATCAGGCAAACAAATATTGATGGATAGTAAGGAAGAAGAGGAAAGGATACAGGGATCATGATCGATCACAACAAAGGGATCCACAGCAGGAGACATAGACATCTCCTCAGGTGGAAGGGAAATCTCCATATCATCATCTAGCTCCTTCTTCGAGTCATCAGGCTCGTCGTCATCACTACGGGAGTTGTCAAGCTTAAGGAAATATTCATCCTCCGTCATCACATGACTATGATCATCCACGTCTTCATCCCATGAAGGGTCTCTGAGTGCCTCCGGAAAGGGTGACACCGGCTTATACGAGTGTGAGGAGGGAAGTATGGCCTTACATACGAATTATATTCACCGCAAGGGTTACCGCGCTCGCGGATAAGGCACTGCGCCCGCGGCTCATCGTCACCGCGCTCGCGACTTAGGCACCGCGCCTACGGCTCATCGTCACCGCATTTGCGGTTTGGCTCTTCAGGAGAATCTGCTGGTTCTGTATCGGAACCGCATGTGCGGTTCTCATCCCGTGTGCGTGGTTGTTGCACAGAACCTTGATCTTCGAGAATTTCCTTCGTCTTTATGGCCAACACCTCCACTGGTTTTCTTTGTTCAGCAATTTGGTTCGTCAATTTCTGCACCTCGATCTCTCCGACTCGGAACTCACAAAAGAAATTCCATCGGTCCATGGGTTTCCAAATGACGTATTTTCCTTCGCTCTCACGGTACATCTTTAGTTTGGACTCAAGAGTCATCCCACGAAAGATGTGACTGCAAGCATCATCAAGCCCTACGATTATCCCCCAAACACCGAGATCATGCAATTGTTCCTGGCACCTAGTGATGTACTCGTGAAAGGGTTCATCCTGCAATTGAGAAAACCTAAACGCAGACATTAATAAATACAAGTGTAGACCGTAAGATAGGTCTACACAAAGTCAATAAAAATAATAATACTAGAATTAAACCAAAGTTCCCCGGAAACGGCACCGAAATTTGACTCGGCCTAGGTCGTTATGCCAAGAACAAAGATATATAACCCTAATACAAGCTAGTATAGCGAGTATTTCGGGGTCGTACCCTAGAGACTTGCGGCTTCTAGTATGAATATTTTTAACAACTAAAGACATGGGGAAATCATGAGAATGATCTAAACTAAACTAAACTAAAAAAAATAAATAACAAACAATCAAACTTAACAATAGAGAAACAAGTTGATTCAAAAGATCCACTTTGAAATAATCATTCGATCACAGATTCATCCACTGATTCCTTTTACACCTATGGTTAATTCCTATCCTAATCATTAGCAATTGCAAGTCCACGGTCCAAACAAGGACTCTTAACCTAGAATTAGCATAGAGAACAAGGATATGCAGGATACAAGTCAAGACAACCATGCTACGAGTCGATTGAAATAACTTATAATCAATTCTCTTCTTAAAACCTAGTTGCATCGCCAACATATCTAAGTTCTAAGTTGTTTTCACATAACAGATTTGTCCACGGTCCAAACCTAATCCAACAGTAGAAAATCAATCAATTCAACAAGTTAGCTACTCATGTAGAATCAATCAACATTCATATAATGAAGCACAAAAGGATTAATATTAACCAAAGGATAGAAATCAATTACCAAAACCTCACGAGTTCATACATTAGAGCTTCACCTTCGAACAAACCCCAAAGGGGTAGCTCTCCATAAAAACTGAAAGAATCTATCAGTTAAAACTAAAAAGAGGCTCCGGCAATTGAATATGAAACTAGGTCCTAAATACTTGAAACAACCGAATAAAACTAAATACTAAAGATAAAATAAAAACATAAGATAAAATAAACAAAGTCGGCGCTGGAAACTTGCCACCCGTGAGCGCGGGTCCATAGCCGAGGGCGCGAGTCTTCTACGTCTCTCCATCCTCGCGGATAAGGCCAACACCACGGGCGCGGGCACTAGGCCGCGGTCGAGGGTCTTTTGACAGCTTCCTGGTGTCAACTTCGTAAGTGATTTTGACCCACTTAGATTTGGAATTTGAACTCGCCGTACACACATGAATTGCATCTCTTCGAGTTAGCTTTCCAATGATACCAATTTCAGCTTGATCCAATCACCGTAACTCCTGAACGATGCGTCACGAGAAAGTGGCGTCAAAACTACTCCAAATCAACATTTGTCTTCAAAACTGTTGCAGTTCTTCAAATCATGTCTTCGGTCTTCATATTACAATTATGCTCAAAACTAACCTAAACACAATCAAATCATGCCTAATATACAAGAGATAACCATACTAAACTAGAACATATCAGCACGCTTGGGTTCAGAATCGTAGTTGTGTAGTGCACAAACTGAAACCAAAACAAAAAAGAAACAAATTAAAAATAAAAACAAGACTTAATCTACCGGTTGCGAAAGACAACCAATACTATCAATATCTCCGTAGCAACGACGCCAAAAACATGATAGGCTATTTTCCTACACCGCAAGTATACAGTACGGTTGTAGTAATCAAGGTGTCGATCTCAGGGAACTACGTAGTACTAATTGATATTCGAACTAGTAGATCAAGCCAAATAAATAAGAAAAGAGTTTATGGTTGAATTGAAATGCTAACAAGTAATCGAAAATAACAAGGAAATATCAGTGGAGAAAAGCTTCCAAGGTTAGGATTCCCACAATGATGTTTCAGTAGATTTTAAATGATGTCTATTTGGATTTCAACTTGAATTTCGTTTGAAGGAACTCATTATCTAAAACCAACAAAAATCTCTTTTCAGAAAATATATCAATGTGCCTTGACTCAATTAATAATCGCTGTCGCATAAGATTAATCAGTTTTAGACCCTAATCTCTTTAGAGACTAGGAGCAAACAACCTAGCATTCGTTGTCGCGTTCCGCTTGAATTATTCAACCCTAGAACTACTAAGATAGTTGAAATTCACACAAGAGAAATTAGGTTGCTGTCGCATAAATAACTCTCTAGTTTAATACCTAGGGATCTTATTCAGAACCAATTTTTGGTACTTGAAAAATCAATATCTCATTACAATTATCTCCGGTCGGTCTCAAATCATAACAAGAATCCTATAGGCAAATCAAATAGGGCATAAAGTAACCTACGATTAAATCAAACTTCAATCAAGTTTCCATTCAACCAAACATCACAATTTAGATCTACCTGCTTCAACAATGGGTTCACCCAACCATAGAATAGAAGAATTAGCTAGACATGGGAAGAGAGAAAAGTAAATCAAATTTAATAAACAATATACCAAATTGTTTGCAAATAGATTCAATCTTCAATCCAAGCAAGTCTAGAGAAATCTCCAATCAATCACCACCTAGGGTTTTTTTCTCGAAAAGAGAGAGGCTCAAGTCTAACAAAAATAAGAGATAAAATATAAAACTTGTCTTCCAAGTACTTAAATTAGGGCCCAAAAACAAGAGAGAAAAGGCCAATTTCGGCGCAATTAAAACATGACACGCGGCCCAGAACTCAGTCCGAGTTCTCATCCCGAGTTCTCGTCGTAGTCAAGAACTCAGCCCAAGTTCTTGTCCAACGTCAGCACATGAGTACACCTTTTGTTGTGTAATTAAATGGGGCCTTTTTGATGGATTCCTTAGGCAATCTTCTCCTTGTCACTTCCACTTCCAAGCTTAGCTCATCCCTTCAAAGTAATCCACTCGAACATCTTCAAATCAAACCTCACGATCCTCCAAAATACCCTAAAATCGTGAAATTCAAGAGTAGACTCCGAACACAACAAACCAAACTAAAAAACTACAAAACTACCAAAAGACAAGCAAAATAAACATAAGAGACGAAAGTAAACATGCCCTAAATCTATACCTAAATGCATGTTATCAGTATGCAACTAGAAAAGCAATGTAAAAATATCCCTTTATAAGCTTCAAGAACATGCAATCTCTCAATTGATCCTATGCAAGAGAAAGAAAGCCAATTAATGTATGTAAGGGACAGAAAAAGGTGGGCTTGTGTGACTTTTTATTTTGTCACACTTTTTCTACAAAGTGATTACCAACTACTTTTCTAGCAAGTAATCACTAGGGGTGAAAGTCGCTTGAAACTAGTTGGGGTAGATCACTTCTTTGTGCACTTTTTATTAGTTTATGCACAAACTACTCTTGTGCTAGAACAAAGCAAACAAACATCGAATGCAAAAAAGGCAGAAATTTAAACTTGATTTTTTTAATTTTTTATACTAAGTGACTTTTGCTACCAATGAAATCAACTATAAGCCAAATTACATAAAGAAGAAGGGTATGGTCGAATTTATGGGATGTAAAACAAAAATCAACAAATATTAATCAAGCAATATGAATCTCAATCAATCATGCAATGGTAATTGAAAACTCATAAAACTGTAGGAAAAACGATATGCTAATTTTAGATTGCAATTAAACTCAACCAATTAACCATAAACATGCAACAAATCCGTTAAATATCTTCTAGGTTGTTATTTACTTGGGGGGCAAGCAACCTGATACGTGATTGCCTTAGAATCCTCCTTGATAATCTCGTATATGACCCACACGATCCCGATCTTGCCAGTAAACAACTTCAATCCTACAAAAGCTTTCAACTTTAGATTCCTTGTGACACAAGTAACGATGAAACTGAATTGAATGATTGAATTAGAACCGATCAAATTGATATAATAGTTCAACTTTGATAGTTCAAACGGATTGACTCTAACGGTAAATCCGAATGATTAACTAGTTTGATCTTTAACAATCACAACTAGAACAATCTAATTGAATTAACCACAATCAGAATCGAACAAGAGAAGAAGAGATCTCGAATTGCTGGTGAACGAATGATGGTGATGAACGAATTCTCCAATGCAGAAATTCAATAACACACGTGTATATTTTTGGGCCCAAGAGATAGATTAAACCAATTTGGGTTTAATCTCTCTCAAGCTGATTTTCATTAATGAAATATGCAAAGTATAAATAGTAGAATACAAAGCTATTTCTTGGAGAGCAAGTAGTCTAAGGAGGCCGGCCCTATGAGAGAGAAAAGCCTCTTAGCTTGCTTCCAAAGATAAAATAAAATATCTATAACTATATCTATCTAGATTTCCCTTAAATAAAATAAATCATGGCTGATTTATTTATTTAAGAAAAATATTCTAACAAACTCAAAATATCTAAAAGATAATAAAAACATAGGAGAGAGAATAATCAACCACTAACATCAACCTATGGTCGAAATCCTCTTAACATAAATAAATAAAAATAGCCCTTAATAAAAAGAGTCACGCTCGGATGGAATATATTGCTACAGTGTAATGTGCGAGCAAAGCGTAGCCCTTGGATTAAACGAATAGACGGACAAGATTAAATAGAATTGATCTGATTACAAAATAAAAAAAAAGGCGGATTCATTTACAATGGCACACGTGGGTAAATAGTTTACTTTTTTCATCCATAGACAAAAATGCCCTTTAGATAAAGAAACCCTAAAACTCAAAAAATTACACGCGTATTTTTTCTCAGCCTTCTCCTTCTCCCTCTCCCCCCTTTCTCTCTCTCTCTCCCAATCTCCTCTTACTCTCCAGATCTAAAAATGAAAATCTTCTACTTCCCCCCTTTTCTCTTTTTTTGAGTGAAATTAAAAAGCTTTTGGGTGAAATCTAAAGAAATGAAAGTTTCTATTTCATTCTTCTTAAAGTGTTTTCTTTGTCCGATCAATTAAAGATATTCATTCTCAGCAATTGGCTTGTTGAATATCACGAAAATTATAAAAGACGTTAGATTCTAGTCTTTAATTGTTTCATCATTTGCTATTTTAGCAAACCTAAATTTTTTTTGCTATTTGGGTATGATTCTTTTCTGCACGTATAATTACTTTTTTTTTTCTGATTTAGGTGGTTGTTTGAAGCCAACTGAAGTGACAACTTGTGGGTTCATGTGACATGTGATTTAGGTCGTTCTTTTTTTTTCTACTGTGTTCTTCTCGTAAGTATGTTAAGGTTCATAACTGTGTATGTTAAAGTTCATCATTAGTGTTCTAACAGTTCACACTTGTACTACGTTCACTAGTTGTATGTTTAAGTTATTTGGTAGTCTATAAGCATAATTTGGAAACTTATTTGGTAGCCTATTAGCTCAAATGGTAGAGCAATGTGCATGTGCACATAGATGTGGGTTCAAATCCCACATAGGCTAATTCTTGATATTGTCACGTCCTTTTGTTTTTATCAATTGTTCTTTTGGTTTATGTCTTTTTAAGGTAAGGTTCATAATATTTCTTCTTATCGTTCATAAAACTTTGTCCCATGCCTTTTTATTAATAACAATTGTTCTTTTGGTACATGTTTGAATAACCTTAGGTTCATCAAATTTCATTTTATGGTTCATGACGATAGTTCATGCTAGTTATTATTTTCTTTTATGTTTTTTGGGTCATGGTACTTGTTCTCTCAGTTCATATTTTTGTAAGTTAGGTTCATAATAATTCTTATGGTTCATAAATTTTGTTCCATGCCTTTTTGTTAATTACACTTGTTCTTTTGGTTCATGTTTGAATAACCTTAGGTTCATCAAATTTTATTTTATAGTTCATGGCGTTTAGTTGTTCATGCTAGTTATTATTTTCTTTCGTGTATTTTGGTTCATGGTACTTGTTCTTTCGGATCATATTTTTGAATGCTAGGTTCATAGTAATTCTTATGGTTCATAAATTTTGTTCCTAGCCTTTTTGTTAATAACAATTGTTCTTTTGGTTCATGTTTGAATAACCTTAGGTTCATCAAATTTCATTTTATGGTTCATGTCGTTTAGTTGTTAATGCTAGTTATTATTTTCTTTTGTGTATTTTGGTTCATGGTACTTGTTCTTTCGGTTCATGTTTTTGAAAGCTAGGTTCATAATAATTTTATGGTTCATGTCTGCTAATTCTTAACAGTTAATCTTGCAGTTCATGTCTTTTAAATTATATTAGTTATTTTGGTTCAATTCTTTTGGTTCATGACATTTACTCCCTTAGTTCATGTTTTTATAAGAATATAGCTTATAACATTTCATCTTACGACTTTTAGTTCATAAAAGTTGGACTATAGGTTCATGTCTTTATACGGTTATGTTTATACCAATTCTCAATATGGTTCATGGAAGTTAACTCACAACAATATGTTTTATGATTTGTAAATGGTATTATGTTGGTTCATGTATTTATATAGTTAGGTTCATAAATATTATCAATAAAGTTCATTAAATTATCTTCAAATCATAATGCTAGTTCATAAATTTTGAACACTAACTAAGTGAGATATAATGACAAAAGCCACAACTTTTTTATATATAGACATGGAAACAAACCACATTGGCATAAAACTAAATGAAATAATAAGAACAACTGGTGAAAATTGCTTTAAGCTCCAAGTTGGTCATTTGGGCATTTTGTCGAACACATGGTGGGCGATTAGATGAGCATTGACCATTTGCTTTTGTTTTCGATCTAAAACATTATATTTCAATGCAAAACATATACAAATCTGTATAGGTTTGATAAAAAAAAAATCATTCTAAAGCACAAAAAAACGTACATGTAGAACGAATAACCAAGGTCCCAAATTTGAAAAAATCTCAAATGTGAATTTGAAACTATGAAAAGAGATCTATAATAAAATTGATGAAGAGAGAACATAAATTGAAGTCGGAATCAACAAAAAAAGCCAAACAAAATCAGAAGAAACAAGATGCAACAAGTATGGAGAAGAACGATCGAAAAAGTAAAAAAAAAACTACACGTACAAGAGGTTGAAGAAGACTCCTGTAACTTGCTTTCTAATTTGACGCATAAAAGACAATAATGCCCTTCCGTTTATAAAAATCATTAAAAATGTTTCTTGATCCTGTCCATTGAAGATGCTTGATCGAACGGTCAGCGCGTGCTCGCACATTAAACCGTAAGTAACTTTTCCATCTGATCGTAATTCTAATAAAAATAAATAAAGATAGAAATTTAAACTGAAGATAAGATTACCGTAAGACTTGAACAACTCTCAGTAAAACCCTTTTTTCGGTCCTTTACCGTTGGATTCTGGATTTGATATAAACTACAAAGTTGTAGAACTTTTAGTTATCTTTCCAACGAGTACTTATCGGACTTAAGATGAAGTTTCTAGCCAAAGTTATGACCAGTTTACTGAGCACTGCTTTTAATTTGACGGGCTTCTTAACTTCCGAACTTTTGTGCCTTCATCCTCTTCCTTGGTGGTCGAGGACGCTATTGATGAACATAATTAAAGGATAATATGGAATCCATGAAAACCTTCTTGAACTTGAATGCTCGGGACCTTAGTAAAGGTCTTGTTGTTTGGCCTCCATTCGTCTTCAACGAATCATTCGCTTGGATCCTCCCTTGATTTGTATCATTCTCCCCCACTTGGCCTCGAATCGTCCTCGAATCGACGTTGTATGTAGATGCAACAGGAGATTCAGTAATTAATAATTTGAAATCAGAAAGAGACAAACCCGTGGAAGTATCCGAGCTAGGCATTGCAACAACTTGCATGACTGAATTTGATGCGGTGTCGATGACCAATGGCTCTTCATCAAGAGTAGGGTGCTCTTGATAGACTTCTTCTAATATTATTGGTTCACCACACCAATCGGGAGCAATCACTATGTCAGGAAGCTTTGCAATAGTGATGTCTTCATCTTGATCAACTTTGTGGACTTCTTTTTGCACCGATGGAAAAGTCTTCATTAGTGTTGCGAGTAGCGCCTCTATGCGATCAAAGCGAGGATTGAGAGAAGTTTCAACCTAAACCTGTACCAATCTTTCCAACTCTTGAGTGTCATTGTAGTCACCATGATTGAGTTTCGGTTGAATAGGCATCTTTGTACTTGACACACAAGGAACAAAAAATGAATCAGAAATTGATGAGTAAGAGAAAGGAGATTTGAATGAATAGAATTTCTCAAGATGATAGTTCAATTGAAAGGCTCGAACGCTATTTCAATTGACAAACTAGTTGAGATTTTTAACAATCCAACTAGAACAATCAAATTGATGATTCTATAAACTCAAATCTGAAATTTGGAATGAAAACAAGATCGATCGATCAATGCAAATTAACAACACAAGAAATCTGAATTTTTAAGGGCCCGAGAGATAGATTAAACTAATTTGGGTTTAATCTCTCTCAAGCTGATTTTCATTAATGAAATAGGCAAAGTATAAATAGTAGAATACAAAGCTATTCCTTGGAGAGCAAGTAGTCTAAGGAGGCCGGCCCTATGAGAGAGAAAAGCCTCTTAGCTTGCTTCCAAAGATATAATAAAATATCTATAACTATATCTATCTAGATTTTCTTTAAATAAAATAAATAACGGCGTCTGACCAAAAAATTAATAATAATTATCTTGAATTCTTCGCCGCACTTCTTATGTCGCTTATATCATATTCTTCCTTCGTCATATTCCCCTTCCCTCGTTCTTCAAATTAAAGTCTCCTAGATCTCTCTTCTTGCCCGTCTAATTCCCATTCTCTTGTGGTATAATCTGATATCTAATTATTTGTATTTAATGGGCCGTTTTTGTGGTCTTTGTGGTCGGGTTCGTGGTGGCAGAAGTGGTGGTATGGCGGAGCCAGTAGTTGGCGATGATGACGGTAGTACTGGTGGTGACATCGACTCGTTGGTTTATGCGACTGATGCAATTGATGTGACTCGTGGTAAGCAAATGCATTAAATTGTATGTTGGATTTGTGGTTAATCTATGTTGAATGCCGAATTTGGATAAATGGTTGTTTAATATTAGATGTGCTTAATCTATGTTGATCTTGGATGCAATTTGGGTTATATTCGGTTGATTGGCGTTATGCATTATGAATTATGCATAACGATGGAAACCAACTAAACAACAGACTCTAATTAGATTCAGTAGACAATGACATGATCTCAGCATTATACATGTTTGTATTTTTTCCATTGCATCAACTGAAGCTATCTCCTTTGAATTACATATGGCCCTTTCCTCCTCCAACTCCAAAATGGCATTAGTCAACAATTGCTGAAAAATCAAAGCAAGGATTCAGTTCATATTCGAAAGGACCACTAGGATAAAGAAGAGAGATTTTCCTAGTGTCAATGAGAAAATTACCACAACTAAGTCTTTTTTTCTTCTAGTAATAAATTTATCAAGATTTTGATGAGCACCTACAGATGTCCCCAACTCTTATCTCTATTATAGGACGAAAGAAAATGTCATGATCACTTGTATGAATAAAGATGACACAAGTCAAATAAAATGTACAAAGATTATTCTATGTCTCACTAGTGATTAAAATGGATTGATAGTGAATGAGGAAAATCTAATTTCACCAGTGATTCAAATCTAAATTACTTACCAAATCTAAATTCTGTAGGCAACATATAGTGTGGATTTAGTTTGTTGAAATGTTTGTGTTGAGCTAAAATGTACATGAAATTGCAAAACACATTTAAATTATTTTTATTTTAGTTTGACCCTCTGACTCTTTTGATTAAAAGCAATACCAATACAAAATATTAAGTGTTTTTAAGATTTGGGCTGCACCCATTTTTGATGGGTTGCCGACTTAACTCTTTAAAGAGAATCAAGCCTTAAGTAGTTCAAAGTGTTTTAATTATGTGTTTGGGTATTTTGTTAGATTTTCAAGCATCAGTGAAACGAGTCCGAACCCACCTTCTAGGAAAGGCTGCTCGGACTGTAGCCAACTATCATTTGCCTGTGTGAATAAGATTAAAGCCACCGTCTAGGAAGGGTTGCTTAATCTCTTCACTATCAAACATGTGACTTAAAGTTTATAGATATTTTAAATTTTATTAGAGTTGTGACTGAATACGACATGTATATATTATGTCAAATGTCCTACGTATCCACTTATATGATGTGTAATCAAGTCAAATGTAGTTCTAGAAAAGACATTAGATATATTTTATATTTGCGACTTTTATTATATTTAATATCGAGCGCCTACGTAGCTTTTTTTTAAAAAAGCATCAAGTCTTAACGTAGTTCTACCAATCAATTAATTTGGTTTGAATTTTGAATTTATATTTATAAATAAAAGTCAAATTAATACTTATGATTTGACTCAACCTTATATTTGTTGAGTCTCTTACATGACTCTTTTAAAAGAGATCAAGTCAAATGTAGGTCTCAATGAACCATAGGTTCGATTAAAAAAAAATTTTATTTTTTATCGTGATTGAACACAATGAGCATTTTTATTTATTTATATTGAGCTTCCTACGTGACGAATCAAAATCAAGTCATCGTAGTTCACAACTTAGTACTTCAACATTAAGTCTTGTTTATTTTATTTTCAATCATCAGAGGATAGAATTCAGACCCACCTTCTACGAAGGGTTTCTTAAACTCTTTCCAACTATCATTTTCATTTATATTATTATTATTACTATCTTGCCTTTAGTGCATCAAAGGATAGAAATAAACCCACCTTCTAGGAAGGGTTGTCTAAATCCTCCATGCAAAATGAAAGAGCAAGTTCATTTCATACTTTGATTTTTATTTCAAATAATTATTAAACCCAATATGCATGTATTTTATATTAGGCGCCCTACATACTCTTTTAAGGAAGATCAATGTTGGGCATTGTCCTTAAAAAGAACTATTTAATTATATTATCGACTTTGTCTTATGTTTGAAAGTCAACTTTAAATTAAGTCATTAACTTTGTTTAGCAAATCAGGTTTGAATCGAGTTTACTAGCAAGATCGGGACTTGTGAGGTTAAAATACTTGATCTACAAGGAGTAATCCGAGGCGATCACGTATCAAGTGGTATCATTCATCCAACGTCTTGCCAAGTAATATTTTCTTACCTTATTTTTTTTTATTCGATTAATTCATTTTTTGACCCTAAAGCCTACACCTTTAACCATATTTCTAAACTTTGGGACCAAAATCTGTTTTTTTCTCCACAATTCCACCATAATTCCGCCACCTCCACCACGAGACACCGCCGACACCACCACAATTGGTTTCGCTAACCACCACCGCACCACCCCTTCCACCACCAAAAACCGACCGCCACCACTCCTGTGGAGATCGGACCACCACAACCTAAAATCGCCTACCCCACCCCCGAAACCCTAACCCTAATTCGGCCAAACCCTATTTTTACCTTGTTTGTTGCTTGCACCCTAAGTAACTAACAACCTAGGAGATATTTAAGGGTTAATTGGTTAAGTTTGTTGCAAATTTAGATCAACATATATATTTCCTACAGTTTTATGAGTTTCAATTCAACATTGCATGATTTATTGCAATTCATATTGCTTGCATCTGGTTGTTGATTTTGTTTGCATCCCTTATTATTTTCGACCAACCTTTGTTTATTTGTTTGATTTGTCATGTAGTTGGTTTCATTGGTAGTAAAAGTCAGTTAAAAAAATCAGTTCGTTATTTTTTTCCTTTGTTTGCATTCATTGTTTGTTTGCTTCAATTTAGTACAAGAGTAGTTTGTGCATAAATAAAAAAAAAATCAGATCCGCTTGCTCTTAAAAGAAGTGATCTGCCCCATCTATTTTCAAGCCACTTTCACCCCTAGTGATTGCTTGCTAGAAAATTAGTTGGTGATCACTTTGTATAAAAATTATGACAACACTACAAAAGTCACATAACCTACCCTTTTTTGTCCATTGCTTGCATTGATTGGCATTATTTGTGTTGCATAGAGTCAATAGAAAGATTGCATGTTCTTTGAGCTCATAAAGGGATATCTTGCATTGCTTTTCTGATTTGCATTCTTGCTAATTCTTGAGCTGCATTAATCTCTTGATTATCCCTAGAACACCATATCTACACCCATACTACCTTTTTTTCAACCCAAAAACTAAATTGGTAGATTGGATTGCTTTGAGGCAAGTGTTGGCTTGATAATGGTGTGATATTGCTTGTTCGTTTTTTCTTTCGGAACACACTACTCTCTTGTTCTTTTTGTGACCTTTGCAGGCTTAGCAATGACAATTGAAGAAGAACCCAATCATGCTGCATTGAATCTATCTAACGAGGCAATCGACTTCATTGGATTGTCCATTAGTGAAGGTGTAAAAGAGGGTCATAAAAGGGTCATTGAAGTTCTGAATGCTGCGTTGAAAATTTCGGCCTTTATAGATAGCTCCCAATCTCTTCAAAAAGACGCCCTTTCACTACAACAACAAGTTGACCCGAATCAAGCTTCAGCTAGCAACAAGGGCAAACAACATTTAGAAGATGAAGAGCATGATGTGCTTGCTAGCTACAATAGAGAACACGACCTTCTTGGTCAATACTCTCGTAATGGTGGCCGTGGAAGAGGGCGTGGCAATTTGATTAGGCAGCCTCCGGTTACACACCAAAAACTCTACACTCGGTAATCAGCGAACCTCCCTCAAGCCACTCATCATCAACAACAACACTTTAACAATCCTTATGATGATGTGACGACTTATGGCTTTCCCGGGGAAGAACAACGCCCATGTCACCCTCCCCTTGATGATTTCTACAATCAAGCTGAAGTTGTAGAACAGATTCCACCGACTTATTGAGCAAGGAGGGCAACAAACAACACCAACAATCAAAATGTAGCTCAAATTAGTAAAACGGATATAAAGATCAAATTTGAACCATTCAGCGGAGAGCTTAATCCAAAGAAATATCTAGAGTGGGAGCAAGCTACTAAATTCATTCTAGATTATTTGGGCTATGAAGAGTGGGAGAAAGTTGCTATTGTTGTTATCCACTTTGTTAGGACCGCTAGAAATTGGTGGTTTCGTATGAAGGAGGACAGAATCCGAAAAGCTTTGCCTCCTATTGAAACTTGGAACCAACTGAAGTTTGTGATGAGAAAGAAATATGTGCCTGAAGAACACACCGAGAACATGAGGCTTAAAGTGGCCACTTGCAAACAAAGTTTCAAGTCTCCAACCGAGTACTTCAATGAGCTTGAAGATTTGAGCTTCAAGGCTGGAATTCACCATTCTTAAAGGTCTTTAAGGACTCCATTCATGGCTGGAATGAATCAAGGCATAAAAGACACATTTGAGATTCAATAAATCAAGGATCTCAATGCGTGTACATTCAGCCCAACTACTCTATGAGCAACAAAAAAGGAAGAAGAAGGAAGCTTGGAATGATCTAAAAAGGTATCCATCAGCTCTAGTTCGAATTCCAATTCTTTTTCTTCTAATCCTTATATGCAGCAAAAGGGAGCTTCTAGCTCACCTAAAACAGATACAATGACGCCTAGATGTCCCATAAATGGTCCTCAAACTCCGCCAAGGACAAGAGACATTGTGTGCTACAAGTGTCAAGGAAGAGGTCATTTAGCTAAAGATTATCCAAACCAAAAGCAAGTGCTCCTTACCACTACTGGTGGTTATGTGAGTGATGAAGAGATACCTCTAAATCAAGTGGAGGAGGAGAATCTTGGCCATGAAGGGGACGACATTGAGCCCATCGAACTTGATTACACGGAATGGCCCTTAACTTTGGTAACCATGTGTACTCTTACTTTACAAGAAACACCTAGGCTAGATCAAAGGGAAAAAAAATTTCAGACTAGGTGTACAATGAAGAATCAAGTCTTATGCATGATATTTGATAGTGGTAGCTGCTGTACCATTATTAATGCTAAAGTAATTGATCACTTGCAATTGAAAACTCAACCTAGGGCTACTAGTTATGGTCTTAATGGAATTGATGATTCAGATGTTCCTAATCTTGTTACATATCAGTGCTTAGTACTTTCCATTGATAATTATGTTGATGATATTATGTGGAATGTGGTAAATATGGAATGCACTCATATCTTGTTAGGAAAGCCATGGTTATTCGATAGGAGAGTTATTTATGATGGCATGCTTAATACCTATTCGTTTAACTATGACGAGAGGAGAGTTTCTCTTCTATAGGACCAGGTATGAAGAGACCAAGCTAGGGCACTAAGGCATGCCAAAGAGAAGCAAGAGGCAGCCGACGCCGCAGTCAAGGCAGCCAAGCGACACCCGGCTCCCAACAGACTAATAGAGACCAACGGCGTTTCCCAGCTTCCACTCGAGCAAATTGGCTCATATTGTAGGAGGACATTAGAAACTAGTGGAGCTATTTATTGGGACAAAAAATGCCTATAAATTCAGCCTAATTTGTCGAAAGTGCCGAGCCACATTTCAGATGGCGCAGCTGAGAAGAAAACGGGGCTATCTCCCAAACCACTCGGGCGTTTTGGCTCCAAATTTGGGAGCAACTAAAAAATTCAGAGAGCTACAATTCAGGACGAAAAACGCCCTAAAACTAACCCAAAAATCGGTTTAAAAGGGGGAGTTGAGAAGCGCTCTCTAATTGCACAGTCTAGTACTTTTGTCCCTAACTTTTATTGTTTGATACTTATGAGGAAAGAAATACTAATCATAAATCAAGATATTTCTCATCTTCCAAAGTGTACTCAAGATGTTTTATAGGAATTTGAGGATATAATGCCAGAAGAATTGCATCAAGGCCTTCCACCAATTAGAGGCATTGAGCGTCAAATTGACTTAGTGCCTGGTGCTTTTTTACCAAACTGTGCAGCTTATAGAGCGAGTCCAGAGGAGACAAATGAGCTACAAAGATAAATGCAAGACCTCCTGGACAAGGACTATGTACATGAAGCACTTAGCCCCTGCACAGTTTCGGTGATTTTGTTGCCAAAGAAAGATGACACTTGGAGAATGTGTGTTGATTGCAGGGCGATCAACCAAATAACAATTAAGTACCGCCAACCCTTTCCTAGATTATATGATATGCTTGATGAATTACATGGTGCGAATTTCTTTTCTAAGATTGATTTAAGAAGTGGGTACCATCAAATCAGAATGAGGAAGGGGATGAGTGGAAAACTGCTTTTAAAACTAAGTATGGCTTATATGAATGGTTAATAATGCCTTTTAGATTGACTAATGCACCTAGTACTTTTATGAGGCTTATAAACCATGTTTTAAGAAGATACTTAGGAAAGTTTGTAGTTGTCTACTTTGATGACTTCTTAGTTTATAGCAAAACTTTGCATGAACCATCTTAGGGCTGTTTTGGATACTTTGAGATTAGAAAAGCTTTATGTTAATTTAAAAAAGTGTTCTTTTTTGCTCGAAATCTACTGTTTTGCTTAGTTTTGTTGTATCTAAAGGTGGATTGAAGGTAGATGAAGAGAATTAAGGCTATCAAGGAGTGGCCACAATCGATTACACCAACCATCGTTCGTTTATTTCTCGGCTTGGCTGGCTTCTATATCCTGTTTGTGCGTGATTTCAACACAATTGCAACCCTTCTCCATGAGCTTACAAAGAAGGATACATCATTCAAATGGAGAGAGCAACAAGAGAACGCCTTCACAACTTTGAAGGACAGATTGTGCAACGCCCCGGTGCCTCAACTCCCTCATTTCTCTAAGGCGTTTGAGATTGAGGTGGATGCATTAGGCCATGGCATAGGATGCGTCCTCTTGCAAGATAAGAAACCCATAGCTTATTTCAGTGAAAAGCTTAGTGGGGCTGAGTTGAATTACCCTACTTATGATAAAGAACTTTATGCTTTGATTAGGGTTTTGAAAACTTGGTCTCATTATTTGTGGCCTAAAGACTTTGTAATTCATTCTGATCATGAGCCCTTGAAGTATTTGAAAGGCCAATCCAGACTCAACAGGCGACATGAAAGATGGGTTGAATTTATGGCGAACTTTCCTTATGTTGTCAAGCATAAGAAAGGCAAAGAGAATGTGGTAGCTGACGCCCTTTCTTGCAGGTATATTCTCTTGAACCAATGTGATGTGAAAATCCTTGGATTTGCAATAAATAGGAAATTGTATGCTAGTGATTCTTACTTTGCTGAGATTTGTAAGAATTGCATGTCTAGGGGAGAAGTTGATTCTTACTTTGTTGATGATGGTTATTTGTTTAAAGTTGGAAAATTGTGTATACCTTCATCTAGCATACGTAGGTTGTTAACTAAAGAAGTGCATGAGTCAAGAGGACATAGAGGGTTAGAAAAAACGCTAGAAGGTATAAAAGAACACTACTATTGGCCGAAAATGAGTAATTATGTGCTTATATTTGTCAAACGTTGTGTTATTTGTGCTAAATCCAAATCTAGACTTAACCATCATTGCTTGTACCAGCCCTAGCCTATTCCTAGTTTTCCTTGGGAGGACATTTCTATGGACTTCATTGTTGGGTTGCCTAGAACTGGGAAAGGTGAAGATTCTATTTTTGTGGTTGTAGACCGCTTTTCTAAAATGCCTCATTTTATTCCATTTCACACGATTGTTGATGTTGTGCATATTTCAGATCGTGATGCTAAATTTTTGAGTTATTTTTGGAAAAGTTTGTGGTCTAAGTTGAGAACTAAATTGCTATTTTCTACCTCATGTCATCCACAAACTGATGGGCAAACTAAAGTTACTAATAGAACGTTAGGGGTTTTATTAAGAACTATGCTTAAAGCTAACCTCAAACGTTGGGAAGATGTTTTTCCTTTTGTGGAGTTTGCTTATAACAGGTCAATCCATTCATCCACTAAAATGACCCCTTTGAGGTTGTTTATGGGCTGAATCCAAGGACACTAGTGGACTTGACGCCTCAGCCATACAAGGGAAAGGAGAGCTTTGAAGCTAACAAGAGGGTTGAGTTTGTGCAGAAGCTACATGAGAGGACTAAGATACACTTGGAATGTAAATCCATGAAGTATAAGGCCCATGTTGACAAGGGGCGAGAACAGGCTATCTTTGAAGAAGGTGATCTTGTGTGGGTGCGTCTTAGGAAGGAGAGGTTTCCCAACCAAAGGAAGAATAATCTAGATCAGCGTGGTGATGGACCGTTCAAAATACTTAGATGGATAGGCCCTAATTCTTATCATGTCGACTTGCCTGATGAGTATAATGTCCATCCAACATTTAATGTGGCTGATCTTTCTCTTTATGTGCCAGATTTTGATTCCGATGTCGAACCAAAGACAATTCGAGCTCAAGTGGAGGAGAATGATGTAGTGAAACCAGCCATGTCTCCTACCGACGTCGATGAGTTGATTCGAGTGCCTTTTGATGGACCAATTACAAGGAGTCGAGCTAACAAGATTGCTCAAGGGACGACATCGATCTTAGTTCGATTGGCAGCCATAGTTGAAGGGTCCAACAAGACGAGATGAGTTACTTACATTCGACATCATTAAGCCCGAATTATATGGATTGATTTATTGGGCCGAGTTTCAAATTGAATGGGGCGCCATTTGCTTTTTTGGGTCTTGTTCACCTTTATTTCCTAATTTAGATAAATGGAATGGTTTGTCTCACTTTAGGGATTAATTTAGTAAGTGATCGGGTGAGATAAATTGTTACATGGGTCAAAGTCAATTCTTTGATTTGACCAATCTAAATTATGGAAAATATCTTTATTGCTTTTATTTATGGAACAATTTTAATTTGTTTTTTATATGTAGAGATTTCGGCCACTAGGTGATGTTAGTTGGTTGATAATCTCTCTCCTATCTTTTGTTATCTTTTAGTTTGTTAGGATAATTTCCTCAATTAAATAAGTCAGATAAATCTTTATTTGATTTATTTAATTTAAGGGAATTTAGTTAGTTGTATTATATTATTTTATAGTATCTTGGAAAGCAAACAAAAGGTCTAAATTAACCGTCTAGGGCTGGCTGACCTATTGGCTTGCTCTCCAAGGATTAGCTTTGTAATCTCCTTTAAATACTTCGTATTTATCATTCAATAAATTCAGCTTGAGATTAGATAAACCCTAAATTCGTTTTATCTAGTCTTTGGGCCACAAAACTCTCGTGTTTGAGCATTCAAGAGCTGCCATTCATATCTCTCTCGATCTCTCTTGTGTTAATTCAGATTGTGTTATTCAATTGATCAATTGGTTAAAGATCAATCTAGTTCATCAATTGGATTTAGCGTTAGAGCCAATCCAATTGAACTATCTCTTTTGATTCAATCAAGTGATTCAATTCAGTTTCATTCTTCAATAAGTTCGAAATTCTAGTACTTGCAATACAAGTCATTAACTTTGTTTAGCAAATCTGGTTTGAATCGAGTTTATTGGCAAGATCGGGACTTGTGAGGTTACAATACTTGATCTACAAGGAGTAATCCGAGGTGATCACATATCAACAGGGTGCCAATTTTGCAACAAGGGTGCTGAGTTTTGTATTTTGCTGGGCCAATTTTGCAACAAGGGTGTTGAGTTTTTTAAGCGTTAGATTTTGTTGCTAATTTCTGATAGGCTATTTTCCTACACCGCAAGTATAAGGTTCGGTTGTAGTAATCAAGGTGTCGAACTCAGGGAACTTTGTAGTATTGATTATAACACAATTCAGTAGACTAAGCCAAAAATAAGGAAAAGGAGTTGTAATTGTATTCTGAAATAATTAAAATCGAAATTAAGAAGTAACTATCAATGGAGAAAAGCATTCCAAGGTCAGGATCCCCACAATGATTATTCAGTAGATTACCGGTGATATTTCTTTGGATTTCAATTCAAATGTTGTTTGAAGGACTAACTATCTCAAATATCAACATTAACTCTTTTCAGACGATTAATGCTTGTACCTGGACTCGACTAGCAGTCACTCTCGCACAAAGCAAGTCTTATTTAGGTCCTTTAAGTTCTTTAGAGATCAATGAATCAATAGAAATAACATCCACTCTCGCGCTCCGTTAAGACAATTCAATCAATAATTTCTAGGATAGGTTAAGTTCCACAAGTGAATTAAGTCAGTCTTGCACAAATAATTCAACAAGTTCAAACCTAGGGATCTAGCATGAATTAACAATTTGTAAATTCAATTCAATCAACCTCTTGTTATTTTTATCTCCTCTCGGTCTCAAATCATAACAAGATTCCTAATTCAAGCAAATTAGGTCATTAAGCATCCTAGGTTGAATCAAACAACAATTCAAATATCAATTCAACCAAACATCACCCTTAGATCTACTTACTAAACCATTGGGTTCACCCTTCCTTAGAACTAAGAAATTAGTTAGACATAATATGAAGAGAAAAGAAATCTAAATCAAAGAGAAACATACCAATTGTCTTTTGAATAGATCTAAACTCAACTCCAATCAAGTCTTGCAAAAATCCACAAATCTCCAATCTAGGGTTCTTCAAAGAGAGGCTAAGAAAATAAAAACCTAATAATTATACAAACTTAATCTCCAAGTATTTATATGAAACCCTAAAAAAATAAGATAGAAAAGACCCGAAATTAATAAATAAAACACGCGGAGGAGAAATCTCGGAAAAAGACGCGACTCGGTCCAAAACTCGGTCGTGACCTGGACCGAGTATTTGACTGGTGCACCGCTCCGTTCAAAACGTTGAATGAGCTTTCTTCTGTGCCTCCCACTGATCTTTTGCCCATCTTCTCTTCATTTCCTTGCATCCGCTTGACTCCTAGACTGTTCCTATCGGGTTGGTCCTCTCGATGCCGTCCTTGTTGTTGCCATAACTCCTTGAATCCACCTCCAAATGATCCTGAAATCGAACAAAGCAAGAGTAGAAACCGAAACTACAAATTCTACTAAAAAGACAATAAAATCAAGAAGAAAAGAAAATATAACAACTAAACTAAGGAAATAAATATGCTTTATCCTAGACTAAAATGCATGCTATCAAAATCCCTCAAGCTAAAACCTTGCTTGTCCTCAAGTAAGAAATAGAATCTGACACCCCACAAAACAAGCAAGTCATGCATCCATCTTGACAACGAACTAGACAAAGAGTGTAGAAGTATAGATCAACAATCAAAATCATAGCATGCATTTGTGAAATTCAAAGAAATTGAGCCAACATATTCATTCTAGACCTCACTTAGGATAATGTGTTTTTCGCTCTCTCTCAAGTGTTTAAATAGGACGTGTTTCACTCAAATCTCACATTTGAAAGCTTAGCTACCATAGGCTTGCAAAAGCGTTCTAAATCTCCACCGCATGGGACCTTGTATTTAACAATGATCAAGAGGTCTTTTATTGGGTTGTAATGGGGCCAAGGCGATAAGAAATAGGTGGGGAAATATTTTGGCCAACTGGTGCTAAATCCGGGAATCTAGATTTAACTAAACTCGACTGAACACCGTGTCTTATGATTTTCTTTCCAAGCAACTTATTCTCATACACCAACAACACCCTTTATTCCCTTATTTCTCATACTTTTTTTTTTCTTTTTGCTTTGTTTTTTTTGCAATGCATTTTCTGATTTTTTTTTGATTTTCAAAGATAAAATGTACTAGCACATTACACAACCCAATCACCAAATACATATAAGTCTCCCCCAAGCTTAGCTTTCAACCACAGAGTCAATCGAGTAATTATCCTAGTTCCCGGATGGGTCAGGCTTATAAAGGCTCGGATTAATTTTGTGGAGCTTCAAAAGAATAAGGCTAATTTAGGCTCGAAAAGGGGCTTCAAAAAGAGGATAATATGCAGGGTGGATAAGGAGTATAAAGGCTAAGAAAATAGTGCCTCAATCACTTCAAAGTCGCATGCAAGAGTGATAAGAGCGGTCTTGAAAAAGAGACAAAAGCAAGTTCTAGAGGAAGCAATCAAAGTGAGCATCACACACAAAAGAAAGGACATCATGACATTATTTAGTCCTATGAAAGGCAAACAATAATCCTCACAAGGCTTTTTTGTCTAGAACTTCAATATTAACTCAAGTTTCAAAGAATATGCAAGCTCATTCAATCATCAAACTAATTCATAACATAGTCAGTCATCATCAAAACTTCAAGCATTTCAGGCAAGTCAAAGGGGTAGAATTCCATAGAGAAAATTTTGAGGACAAGGGGTATTTCACTTGAAGAGAAATCCATAGCTCGTAGAATGCAATTGTTTTTTTTTCTTTTCAAATGCAAGCAAAATTCAAACTAAATATGCAAACTAAACTATATGCAATGCAAAACATGAAAATGTTTCCCACCCCCAAGCTTAAAACCTACATTGTCCCCAATGTAGAGAATAAAAGAGAAGGGAAGAGAAACACTCACATAGTCACTACTCTTGTGGAGGAGGTGGTCCGGGTTGCCAACCGGAAGTGCGCCAATCATCGATCTTGGTGTGCATCTCCTTAAAGCGAGTATCAACATGTGTGGAGAGCGAAGCGATCGAGGCATTGATGTTGGCAAATTGAGCGGTAAACTCCCGATTCATGGTGGCAAGACTATCGGCAAGAGAAGCAATGGTGATGCGTTGTCCTGCCATTGTATCCGACGGATCAAAGTCATCATCATTCTCATCATCAACATCATCCTCGTCATAGTCGGCCTCCATAGCATCTCCCAAAAGAGCCCTGGACTTAGCTTGGGCACGAGTAGGATCAGTGGAGAGAGCATGTATCTTCCAATTGGATGGAACACTAATTGATGTGCGCTCGGGGTTTGGGAGCTGGAAATACAAAGAACCCGATGGAAAAGCCCAAAAACACTTGTTGTTGTAATTGGAGAGCACCCTCATGTTGTTCAAATAGGTCGAGCCAATGGGCTGAGGAGGAATGATATCAAGTCGCCCACTAATATCAATCTCAAAGTGACGTGCAAGGCGAGTAATCAAGCCACCAATAACAATTTCCCCCGACTTCTTGTCACTCACATGCTATAAATGATGTATGAGGAACCCAGTAGAATTGAGCTTCTCATCATTAAGGGCAGCACATATAACTGTAAGCTCCTTCTGAGGCACATTGTTCTCAGCGCCATCACCTCGGCCAAAAATAGTATGGGCCATGAACCGCTGAAGGAGGCGAATGGAAGGGTTGCAGATTGTAGTGGCCTTCATGGTCTTAGGATCATAAGAGCCCGCGCCAATCTCACCCCAAAATAGCCTGGGTGAAAAGAACTCGGCACGACGTTGAATGCGAGGGGTTTTGAAATCGGTGACGACTGGAAAACCATAGATATTGCATATTTCTTTCAGAGTGAGCTCCCGATCCTCATCCCCCAAGCGAAAATGAACACGACCCTCTTCATAATGCTTGCCTTGAATGACCTCGGACTCAATAGTGGAGAGAAATTCCAAGGTAAGACCCTTGAATGTCGGCTCTTGAAGATGAATGAACTCCTCCCATCCCAGACGTTCTGCCATCAAATCAATATCACTCCGAATACCCAAAGCGTCTACCAAGTCAAAATTGAGGTATCGAGTGGTATCAATAGTCCTCTTCTTCAGCAAATCAAACTTGGTGTAATACATCTGCTTAGTGAAGTTAATACCAAATGAGGTAGGAGTTGTCTCACCGACGCGAGTGGGAGGAGCAAAAGGTCTAGAGGATGAAGAAGCCTTTCCTCGCATACTCTTTTGGCGCTTAGACATCTCGAAAACATGTGACACCTACACACAAGGAAAACAAACACAACCAAGCAAGCAAAAACCAAGCAAGTGTCGTTCCGGCAGGAACGACCAACAACTATGTGCCACAACTTTGTCGTCCCGGCAAGGACGACCAACAACAATAATAATTCAAGTTCTTAGCAAAGCAAATTACAATTGGAAACCGTTAGAACTCAAATTTGTTTAACACCAAGTCTAGCAAGAATTATCAATGGCATATAAATATCAAATTTTCCGCCCAAACCTCCCTAATTCCAACAAGTATGAATTAATGTAGCAAATTAGCTCAATAAACACCAGAAATTTCAGATTAATAATACAATAAAATTACCCAAATTTTTAGTGAACCCTAGAATTTATCCAAGTAGAAGGGAAAGAAATTTGTACCCAATTGGACCATAAAAGGGCGTGGTGGTGCTGTGGGGTGGCGCGCCGGCGGAGGACGTCGTGGAGGTTGCGCGAATCCGACCATGGGGCAGGCTCGCTGGTGCGTTGGCGTGGGGGAGAGGCCGGGCTCCTGGTGGCCACGCGAAGCGACTGGGTGGAACTACGCAGGAGGGCACGTTGCGCCTGGTTGCAGTGTAGGCCGAGGGAAAGCGTGGTGGAGTGGGAGGCCGGTGCAGGGCGGTTCACTGCTGTGAGGGAGGTCGGGCGAGAGAGAGAGTCGGTGGAGGCAGAGACAAGGAGGGAATCGGGGAGAGAGAGCAGGTATCGGGAAAGAATAGAGGGAGGAGAGAGAAGTAGAAAGGGGAATAAAAAAGAAATAAAAAATATAAAAATAAGTTTTTTTTTCAATTTTCGGCTGGGGTTTATTTTTTGCAAAACTCTGTCTGAGACTCGGTCGAGTCTCAGGCCGAGTTTTTAACTAGTACACGCACGAGTAAATGCAAAAACTCGGTCTAAGACTCGCTTGAGTCTCAGGCCGAGGATGTGACTGGTTGAACCACAATCCGAAATTACTTGAGGTTTTTTTTTACTTAATAAAATCAAAGAAAAAGATGTACCTGATGGGTTGCCTCCCATCTAGCACTCTTTTAAGGTCATTAGCTTGACCTTCCATCTTCAATTCAAGTGATCGGATTAAGGAGGAGGACGGAAACTGTCTCCTTAATCGAGCTCCTCGTGATGTACTTCTTCAGCCTTTGTCCATTCACCTTGAATACTTCTCCTTTGTCATTGCATATTTCTATGGCTCCATGGGGAAATACTCTCTTGATTGTGAACGGACCACTCCATCGGGATTTTAGCTTGCCCGGGAAACGCTGTAGCCTAGAATTGAATAGCAAGACAAGTTCACCTTCCTTGAATTCTCTTGGGAGTATATGTTTGTCATGCCATCTCTTCGTTCTTTCTTTGTAAATCTTGGCATTTTCATAGGCATCCAACCTCAACTCTTCAAGCTCTTGTAATTGAAGCATTCTCTTCTCACCAGCTTCCTTCATGTCATAATTGAACAATTTGATTGCCCAATAAGCTTTGTGCTCAAGCTCCATTGGAAGATGACAAGACTTCCCATAAATCAATCGGTATGGTATAGTGCCAATGTGAGTCTTAAATGCCGTCCTATAGGCCCAAAGAGCATCGTCTAGCTTCATTGCCCAATCCTTTCGAGATCGGGACACAATTTTGTCCAAAATAGCTTTAATTTCCCGATTGGAGAACTCCACTTTTCCACTCGTTTGTGGATGATAGGGAGTGGCAATCCTATGAGTAACTCCATACTTTTTCAACAAGCTCTCAAACTTCTTCTCGATGAAATGAGATCCACCATCACTGATTACAACTCTTGAAGTTCCAAACCTCGGAAAGATCACTTTATTGAAGAACTTGGACACAACTCTTGAGTCGTTTCTTGGTGATGCAATGGCTTCAACCCATTTAGACATATAATCTACCTCCAAAAGTATGTATTTATTGTTGCAAGACGGTGGAAATGGCCCCATGAAATCAACTCCCCATACATCAAAAATTTCAACCTCTTGAATGTTGTTTAGAGGCATCTCATTCCTCCTCGAGATGTTACCGGTGCGTTGACAAGAATCACAAGAAGAAATATACCGGTGAACATCTTTAAACATGGATTGCCAATACAAAGTAGACTGAAGGATCTTGGAAGTGGTCTTTGAAGAGCTAGCGTGGCCACCACAAGGCAATGAATGAGAATGATTAATCACACTCTTAATTTCATCCTTAGGAATACAACGCCTATAGACTCCATCAGCACATCTCTTGAATAAGAACGGCTCATTCCAAAAGTAATGTTTGACATCAGACATAAACTTCTTCTTTTGTTGGAATGACAACCCAACATGCATTTCATTACACACCAGGTAATTCACAAAGTCAGCATACCATGGCATTGTAGAGGAAGAGAGTTGTAGAAGTTCCTCAGTAATCCGGAAAAGGTGATCATCGAGGAATGAATCATCAATGGGCAAATCACCTCTTGTGCACTCCATTTGCTCTTGTGTCATTCTAGACAAGTGATCAACCACCAAATTCTCGGTCCCCTTTTTGTCTCTAATTTCCAAGTCAAATTCCTGGAGAAGTAGAATCCAACGAATCAACCTTGGCTTAGCATCTTTCTTGCTCAAAAGGTACCTCAAAGCGGCATGGTCAGTGTAGACAATGACTTTGGCCTCGACAAGGTAGGACCGAAATTTCTCAAAGGCAAAAACCACAGCTAGTAGCTCCTTCTCTGTTGTAGCATAATTGACTTGTGCTTCATCCAAGGTTCTACTAGCATAAAGATGGCATGAAGTTTCTTATCTTTCCTTTGTCCCAACACAGCCCCCACAGTGTAATCGCTTGCATCACACATCACTTCAAATGGGAGACTCCAATCAAGTGCTTGCATTATCGGAGTTGAGAAAAATTCCTGTTTCAACCTGTTAAAAGATTCTAGACATTCCTGGGAAAAATTGAACTCAACTTCTTTCAAGAGCAGGTTAGTAAGCGGTTTGGCAATTTTAAAGAAATCTTTAATGAAACGCCTATAAAAACCTGCATGACCCAAGAAACTCCTTACCCCTTTTACCGAAGTTGGTGGTGGAATTCCTTCAATGACTTCTACTTTGGCCCTGTCAACCTCAATTCCACGGTTAGAAATCATATGGCCTAAAACAATCCCTTCACTTACCATGAAGTGGCATTTCTCCCAATTTAGTACAAGGTTAGCTTCTTCTCAACGCTGTAAAACTCTAGACAGGTTAGCTAGACAAGCATCAAAAGAAGTACCATATACTGAAAAGTCATCCATAAACACTTCCATGATGTCTTCAATAAAATCAGAGAAAATAGACATCATGCATCGTTGAATGGTGGTTGGAGCATTACATAACCCAAAGGGCATTCTCCTATAGGCAAAAGTGGCATAAGGACAAGTGAAAGTAGTTTTCTCCTGGTCATCTGGGTGTATAGGGATTTGGAAAAATCCACTAAAGCCATCCAAATAGCAGAAGTGGGTATGTTTAGCCAACCTTTCAAGCATTTGGTCAATGAAGGGGAGAGGAAAATGATCTTTTCGGGTTGCTTGATTAAGTTTTCTATAGTCAATACACATTCGCGAACCCGTGACTGTTCTAGTTGGAATTAATTCATTCTTTTCATTTTTCACAACAGTCATCCCCCCCTTTTTAGGCACAACATGCACAAGACTCACCCAAGCACTATCAGAAATAGAGTAAATAATGCCTACATCTAACAATTTCAGCACTTCTTTTCTAACTACTTCTTTCATGTTGGGGTTGAATCGTCTTTGATGCTCAATAGAAGGCTTGTGATCATCTTCTAATAAAATTCTATGCATGCACAAAGAAGGATTGATCCCTTTCAAGTCATCAATAGTATACCCTATGGCTTTTCGATGCAACTTAAGTTCTTTTAACAATTTGGCAGTTTCATCATCACTTAAGCTAGCATTTACTATCACAGGTATGTAAAATTAAAGCCAAGAAATTCATACCTCAATGCAGATGGAAGGGAATTCAACTCCACTTTAGGTGCAATATGGGATTTTTCTCCAACATCTTGAACATCCACTTCTAGCACATCAATAATGGTGCTTTCCAAGCCATTAGTAGACATCTCAGGGTGGCCCAAAATTTCCTCAATGGGGTCTTTTGTGGTCACAAACATCATCATTCCTTGAGTTTCCCTGTCTATAATATCTAACCTGCACAACTCATCCTCCAGTATAGGTTGCTTGATAGCTTTAGTGAAATTATACTCAATTTTCTCCCCCAATAGAAAAAGAAAGAACACCCTCTTTTACATCAATAAGAGTTCCAGCAGTAGCTAAGAAAGGTCTTCCTAATATAATGGGAATGGGAAAATCAACTTGCATATCAAGAACAATGAAATCAACAGGTACATAGAATTTAGCTTCCTGAATGGGGATATCCTCTAGGATACCTGTAGGTGATGCAATGGATCTATTAGCCATGAAGAGAGTCATATCCACTGGTTGAGGTTCTCCAAGATCCAGCTTCTTGCAAATGGAAAGAGGAATCAAGCTCACACTAGCTCCCAAGTCACATAATGCGTTGTAAGTGCAATTGCCAATCACAATAGGAACACAAAAGCTCCCAAGATCTCCAAGCTTTGGTGGCAACTTATTTTGAACAAGGGCGCTACAATCTTGATTAAGGGACACCTTTTGACAACCCTCAATTTTCCTCTTATTTGATAATATCTCCTTTAGGAACTTCACATAAGCAGGCATTTGTTGAAGAGCATCTGTGAATGGAATATTGATGTAGAGCTTCTTCAACACTTCTAAGAACTTCCCGAATTGCTTCTCAGTCTGAGCTTTGGCTTTTCTTTGTGGGAATGGGAGAGGAGGCTTGATAGGAGGAGGCGGAATGTAGGGAGCCTCTTTCTCCTCCTCTCCATCTTCTTGAGGCTTTCTGGTTTCACTGCTTTGTTTCTTCGGTTCCTTAGGCCTTAGATCCTCCAATTCTCTTCCATTCCTAAGGGTAACAACATTCAATTGACCCTTAGGATTCACCTCAGGATGCCCAGGTAGTTGGCCAGCTGGCCTTGGAGCATTGGCAGCTTGTTGAGCCACCTGTTGTTCTATAATCTTCAAGTTCTTTCCCTGGGCCCTTACTTCTTCAGTGAGAGTCTTCATAGAAGTGGCAAGGCTCTCAATAGTAGTCTCCCAAGCCGGTTCCTAAGCAGGTTGAGAAGCTTGATTTTGATAAGTAGGAGCTTTGGGTGGAAATCCAGGAGGTGGCCTCAGTTGTGCTTGATTATTCCCAGAAGAAAAGTTGGGATGATTACTCCAACCAGGGTTATAGGAATTAGAGTATAGGTCATTCCTAGGCCCCCTGTTGAAGTTATTCATATAGTTTACTTCCTCCTCTTGTGGTTCATCTTTAGAGGCAAACAATTCACAAGATCTGATGGTATGATCACTAGCTCCACAAAACTGACAAACAACATTTGAAACAACTTGAGAAGGACTTCCACTAGTAGAAACGGGAGAACCATTCATCTGTAATTTCTGCTTGATATCCTGAGTCATGGCATCAATATGTGCCTGGTGCAAAGTCTCTTTATCAACTTCATAAAGCCCAACTGATCTCTTAGAGCTTGGAATAGATTGAGCATCATTATAGTAGTGAGTATGCTGGGCAATATCCTCAATCTGATCCCAGGCGTCATTAACATTCATCTTCATAATAGTACCTCCAGATGAGGCATCAATGAGCAACCTGGTGGTGTTATCAACAACATTGTAAAAAGTGTGAAGAAGCACCCACTTGTCTATTCCATGGTGATGACATAACAATAGGAGCTCCTTGAACCTCTCCCAACCTTCATAAAGAGATTCCCTATCCTTCATTTGAAATGAGCTGATTTGGTTCCTCATCTTTGCAGTCTTCTTAGGCGGGAAATACTTGGTCAGGAAAGCTTTGGCCAACTCATCCCATGTAGTAATAGTGCCATGAGGCAGGGCCTTGATTTATGCTTTAGCCCTGTCTCTTAGAGAGAATGAGAAGGTGCGCAAATAAAGCGCGTCATTAGAAACATCATGAATCTTCACCCTATCCATAAGCTCTAGAAAAGTGTTGAGATGTTGGTGAGGATTCTCAAAAGGTAGACCTCCAAACTGATTTTGCTGAACCATATTAATCAATGGCTTCAGCTCAAAATTCATGGCCTGAACTGGAGGTCGGACCACACCAGCTGTGGGTCCTTGATGGCGTGGCAACACATAATCACCCAATGTCATAGGTGGTTAAGCATTCAGCTGTTGTTGCAACAATTGTTATTGTTGTTGTTGTTGTTGTTGTTGTTGTTGTTGTTTTTGTTGCAACAATAATTGTTGTTGTTGCAACAATAATTGTTGTTGTTGCAACAATAATTGTTGTTGTGCATTTGCCTGATTGCCTTCCATAGCTTGGGTTTCAGCTTCCCTTTGCTCTCTTCTTCTCGTATGAAAAGCACGCTCGGGTTCAGAATCGTAGTTGTTTAGTGCACTAGCGCTTAGAGTTCTTCACATAAGAAGGAGAACAAACTGAAACCAAAACCAAAAAGAAACAAATTAAAAATAAAACAAGACAATCTACCGGTTGTGGAACACAACCAATACTAGAAAAGGTCCCCCGGCAACGGCGCCAAAAACTTGATAGGCTATATTCCTACACCGCAAGTATACGGTTCGGTTGTAGTAATCAAGGTGTCGAACTCAGGGAACTTTGTAGTATTGATTATAACACGATTCAGTAGACTAAGCCAAAAATAAGGAAAAGGAGTTGTAATTGTATTCTGAAATAATTAAAATCGAAATTAAGAAGTAACTATCAATGGAGAAAAGCATTCCAAGGTCAGGATCCCCACAATGATTATTCAGTAGATTACCGGTGATATTTATTTGGATTTCAATTCAAATGTTGTTTGAAGGACTAACTATCTCAAATATCAACATTAACTCTTTTCAGACGATTAATGCTTGTACCTAGACTCGACTAGCAGTCACTCTCGCACAAAGCAAGTCTTATTTAGGTCTTTAAGTTCTTTAGAGATCAATGAATCAATAGAAATAACATCCGCTCTCGCGCTCTGTTAAGACTATTCAATCAATAATTTCTAGGATAGGTTAAGTTCCACAAGTGAATTAAGTCAGTCTCGCACAAATAATTCAACAAGTTCAAACCTATGGATCTAGCATGAATTAACAATTTGTAAATTCAATTCAATCAACCTCTTGTTATTTTTATCTCCTCTCGGTCTCAAATCATAACAAGATTCCTAATTCAAGCAAATTAGGTCATTAAGCATCCTAGGTTGAATCAAACAACAATTCAAATATCAATTCAACCAAACATCACCCTTAGATCTACTTACTAACCATTGGGTTCACCCTTCCTTAGAACTAAGAAATTAGCTAGACATAATATGAAGAGAAAAGAAATCTAAATCAAAGAGAAACATACCAATTGTCTTTTGAATAGATCTAAACTCAACTCCAATCAAGTCTTGCAAAAATCCACAAATCTCCAATCTAGGGTTCTTCAAAGAGAGAGGCTAAGAAAATAAAAACCTAATAATTATCCAAACTTAATCTCCAAGTATTTATATGAAACCCTAAAAAATAAGATAGAAAAGACCCGAAATTAATAAATAAAACACGCAAAGGAGAAATCTCGGAAAAAGACGCGACTCGGTCCAAAACTCGGTCGTGACCTGGAACAAGTTTTGTAACCCTCGGTCCAATACTCGGTCGTGACCTGGACCGAGTATTTGACTGGTGCACCGCTCCGTTCAAAACGTTGAATGAGCTTTCTTCTGTGCCTCCCACCGATCTTTTGCCCATCTTCTCTTCATTTCCTTGCATCCGCTTGACTCCTAGACTGTTCCTATCGGGTTGGTCCTCTCGATGTCGTCCTTGTTGTTGCCATAACTCCTTGAATCCACCTCCAAATGATCCTGAAATCGAACAAAGCAAGAGTAGAAACCGAAACTACAAATTCTACTAAAAAGACAATAAAATCAAGAAGAAAAGAAAATAAAAACAACTAAACTAAGGAAATAAACATGCTTTATCCTAGACTAAAATGCATGCTATCAATTTCTAATTGGTTGATCTTTTTTTGGTGATCAATGAACTATATGTGTGCACATATATTGTTATTTGTGTATTTACATATCTATCCTTAAATTTTTGGATTGCTCCAAGTTAAAGAGACATTTTCTAATTCATACTAGAGAAAGAGATTTTGTTTGCCCTCATGAAGGATGTGGTAAGGTGATTATTCGGTTCCTCTATCTTTTTATCAAGTGGATTTTATAGCAAGCATCAAGGGGTAATTATACTTATATTGTGCATGTTCTCCTGTTGATTTGCTACATCCACCTTTTAATGTTTCCATTGGCAAGTTGAAGGTGGCTATCTTTGTACTCTGCATAGCTTTAGTTTCAAAAAATGTTTATATCAAATATATGAATTCTGCACCTCTAAGTTTGTGGTGCTTTGGTTGAGCTTGAGCAACATGACTCATTTGCTGATAAATATGTTGCCTTCTACTGAAATGTGTTATAACTCAGATAATGATGTATTGTGTCATCTTTAATTGCTTCTTGCATTGTTTGCATTTTTTTGCTACTTTTGATGTCCAACTTTATGTATACTTTACTATTGTTTTGACTAAACTAGAGAATATTAGAGAGAAATTAGCATATATATTATGTTATTATATTTTTTTGATTTTTTTAAATGTGTAATTATTTAACCACAAAACTTGAAACGAAATAGATTTAATGCAAATTCAAGGCTAAATGGCCACAAATTAGGGGTGATAATGAGTTAAAATTCGACTCGAATTTAGATAAGAAAATACATTTGCAGCTAAAATTTTATGGCGATGCACTCAAAAGCAACCACGAAATTCAATTCTAGCTAATATGGTTGAAGGTGATTTTCGTGGCCAATAATCACACATTTAGCAATAAACTAGTTTGTGGCTATTATTTGTTGCTATATAGCCACAAAACTAGAATCTGTGGTTCTATTCTAGAGTGATATATAGCCTCGGCCGATATAGCCCCATGACTCCTTTTGTAGGGAAATTCGTTGAGGATTTTGTGGCTAACGAGATTTCGTGGTTATTTTAGTGGCTAATGACGAGGCTATTTTCCTGGCTATAGACGCATTTTTCCAGCAGTGATGGATGTGGTGTTCGGACCCATTCGATTCCTCCCATACCACAAATAATATACTCTGACATGTATTGAGTACTTTCTTTTTGGAATCTCTTCTCGGTCTCTTCACTACCTTTTTCTTTTATTTGTGCATATGAACACCCTTGCTTCATTTTACCTCCATGTTCCAATTTTCCATGTGAAAGTCCATTGTAGACGTAAGAGCGATATGTGGAGAAATCAAAGACTTCACTCCCAAATTGTCTTTCTTTCTTGTGGGAATTTAACTTCTTCTTTTTTTATCAGAAGAACCTTCGTCCTCACTATTTTATTTTTTAATGGGAGAACCTCTCTCTCCAAGTGAATGGAATCAAGAGCCAACCCCTCATTTATGTACTACCTTTTGTTGGAATTGCTTAGGGAGAGTCATCGGTTTCCATACGATTTTATTTATCTGTCAAATGAAAGAAGATCTCCCTTCCTCCATTGGTTGCGCCCCTCTGATGGGAAGAAGAGTCAACCGTTTAATTCACTTAACCGTTTTTCTTTTATAGAGAAATGTAAGAGCGGTTTCGTTAGTAACCACCCACCACCGGTTAACAATTTAATTAATTAATTTATTTTATTTTGATTGTTGTTTGGGCAAATTTATCCCTCCAACTCAACCTCAATTTGGGCCTAAATTGAATGACATATTGGCTCAATTTTAAAATATGATCTTTATGGTAAAAATTCAAGATAAATTAATTAAATTAATTATCTTGATTAATTTTTTTTACCATTTCATATAAATTTATGAATAATTTTAATTTGACAGAATTTTTGTCCTCAACAGATACCCCCGAACTTTGAGCGTGTGAAGAATTGAACAAGTACTGTAATGCTCGGGTTTCCCACTTTAACTTTTTATTACAACTCACTTCCCTTTGTTGTTTGGGACGATAAGCCCAAATAGATAGGAGCACCGAATCCATCCAGGAGCCCAAGCCCAAGTCTACTCCACCCTTTTTCCTATTCTACCCTTCTACCCTAACTCTTCCCCTTCCTCTTTTCTTTTGTTTGAGGCGCCGCTGGAGAAAGGAGCAGACAATCGCTCAATTCCATCGTTCGTTTCGCTTGGACAATCCCATCCTCGCCCTCGTTCTTCGTTGCTGCTGCCTCCCTCAACATCAAGCTTGTCTCTTCTCCTCTGTGATTCGGTGCGGTCGAGATAGCAAGAGACTTGGCCGCTCGAAATCGTCCAGCACCGTCGAGCTTTACACTACCGCGGTCTTCCTCTGTAAGCTTGTCACCGCCGGTGAGAGGAGCCACGGTTCACCGACGTCACTCGAAGAGGCACGACCGCATCGGGAATTGCACCGTGAAATGCCCACGGAATCCGACAGTCCGGCACCATCATCGGCGCCCGTTGACGGTAAGTTCCGCCTTTTCAGTTCCGTCTTTTGTCTCCACGTTTACGCAACTTCCTTCTAGTACTGAATCGTGGGGAGGGTGCAGGTCTGACCGAACCCACTGAGTGGTCTCAGATCCTGCTCGTGTGACCCGCCCCTCACACTCGTCCGAGCCAAGTTAGTTCATACGGAGTTCAAGTCGTTCGAAGAAGGCGTTGTGCGATCGCAGCTTGTACCAATCAAAAGTTGAAGTAGCGTACCGAGCCGTAAAATCCATCTTCGTTTGAGGAATACCCGATCTTGAAGCTTGAAAGGTCGAATACCCCTCGTTTTAGATAATTGTTTTCTATGGATTTGCCTTGTAATGGTTGTATTGATTGTGTTGGTTCTAGTTGTTAATTCATGCTCTTGCCTTGTTAATTCAATCGATTGATTGTGTTGATTTGCCTTGTAATTGATTATGTTGATTTGCCTTGTAATTGATTGTATTGATTTGCCTTGTAATTGATTGTGTTGATTGTGTGAATGAATCCTGTTGTAATGGATTTTCCTTTCCTTTATTTTAATGTGGGACAAGTATGTAATTAGTGGTCCTTGTGACAATAAATAATTGATATATTTTGGCCCTATGAGAGTGAATAGTCCGAGTGAATCCCTTATGTGTATATTAATTGATAATTAATAGGAATGTGGGTATCGGATGTTTGATATGAGAACGGTTGATCGACTTCTCGTATGATGGCCCTCTTTGTTCCAAGAGGCTTTGATTTGAGTGTCTCGAATTATAATTGTGTATGTTGAGTGTGTTTGTTTAAGGTTGGGATTGGGCGTTCCCACTTTGAAACTTGAAACTTTAAATTTGTACCCTCGAGTTTCTTTTAGCTCGTGTCGCTAAGGCTAAGCTGTGCATTACTAGTCGATTAGAGAAGTTGATTTTGGTCCTTGAGTTCGTTACATCTAAGCTTTAGTTAGAAATAATATAATGAAGCCAAACCGCATTGTTTGGATACCACGAAAAGGTGGTAGCTCGCACTTGGCGAGACCATTATAGTTGTGCTTGCTTAGAATCGAAAGCTACTTTTCACGGTAAGTCGATTAACCATGAACGTTATGATTCGTAGGTCTTTAGTATTGCCACGTTACTTACGTCATTTGAGGATCGCTTTCCAGGTAAGTCGTTCTCGACTTGCTCGGATTTATTCTAGTCTTGTTAGATTTCATGCCGTGATTGTGAGATTGGTTTTGGGAGTTAGTCCCGAATGTATGTTTTCCATATGAAATATCTTCATGCATGATGTGATGCGCTTTCCATTTCAAGTGTTTTCTCATAAAAGAAATACTATCGCTTTCTCTGTGCTGGCAGCATAACCGGCACGATCATGTGCGACGATTGTCGGTGGAGAAGAGGCGTCTACCCATGGTCGTGTGTCGGCCGGGCCCTTTTAAAAATAAAAATTAATTGTTTGTTTTTGGCAAGTGCTCCAGTGGAGGCTTGACCAGGGGTTGGAAGGATGACGTATATGGAAAGTGGGAGGGCCCGCCTCTGCACTCGGGCGCAGGTGAGTTAGCGCCGTAGATGGGAATGCGGTGGTGGAAGGAAGAATGGCATCTCCCAATAGGATTGTGGTTTTGTTGTGTGCGTGTGTGTGATTGCTTAGTTGGTTTTTCGACCTTGTGAATTCTCGCTACGCTTAATGAATTGCTTATCCATTGTATTCCCCTTTAATTGTTGAATGTTGAAGTGTTGGTTACTTTCATAAATGCTTTACTCTTGTGCTGGTTAGTTTGATTATGGTATGTCTCATTGCATTTCCTTTCTCATATTCTCTAGGTTGTGGAAATGTGTGTTGACCTATTCTATTCTGTTCTGTTCAATTCACTTGTTAAGAGTTATGTTGTTGAATAATTGTTGTTTTTCAAACGTCTTACTATTGCCGTGTGTTATCTAGCTTGCCTAGGGTAGTAGCTGACCCCTCAGGGACTTTATTTTTCAGTTCCAGGTACTCATACAGGTCCCGTGTTGGAGCCTAGGTCAGATGCTGCAGCGGATCGTTGACGTGTGTCACTAGGTCACTGAAAGGGGTTGGGAGTTCAGTTTAGTCTTGCCAGTGTTTTGGATATTTTGATATGATGTTGACTTTAGTAGATTTCTGGAGTTGAATGTGATTTGGCTAGACATTTGGGATTCATGCATGACATTGTTAAAAACGTGGTTTGTTTGAATGACAGTTGGATGTTTTAAAATAGTTTTCTTGTTGTGCCCGAGTTGCAAGGTCCAGGTATTCTAGTTGTCAACCGTTCAGGTAGGACCCGTTAGGGTCAACTACCTAGTAATGTCCCGACGGTAAGTCGGGGTGTTACAGATTGGTATCAGAGCGAGGTTGGCAACAGGGCACATGGAATCGAGCAATACGTGTACACGAGGTCCAACTAAAACTAAAACCGGCCGGTGTTTTCCAAAAAGTTTTAAATGGGGTAGTCATGCTGCAAATAGGATTAGATGACACGACGTGACTCCGCTGCCATCCGCCGAAGGACCTCACGTAGAATTGTTAGTAAATCCTTCACTTTTAGTCAGAATTTAAAGTTTTGACTGTGAGACTTTCTGTTATAGATGGCTCCACAAACTAGAGTCAGAGTTGTTGCTGCTAGTGGTAGAGGCCGTGGTAGAGGCCGTGGTAGAGGTCATGGAAGGGGTCGTGGTAGAGGAGAGACTCCTGTAGCTGTTGAGCCAGAAGAGCATCAGAATGGTCACCCCCAAGAAAAAGTTGCTGAGAGTGGTGATGGGACGGCTAGGATTCATCCAGATGCTAGTGTGTCTGTTGTTGGAGGAGGGCCCCTAGCTAATGTGGCCCACGTTGGAGTCAGTGCACCGCCTGCTGGATTGTCACCAGATATGGATCCTACACTTCGAGCTACACTTGTAGGGATACTACAGAATCTGTTGGGTACAGGAGTTGTTTTTGATCAGAATGTTGCTGCTGGGCTTCAAAGGACTGAGATGAGAGCACCAGGCCAGAATACAGTTCGAAGTGCTCAATTAGGAGGGCTACCAGAAGTACAGAGACCAGAAGTGGTTGATCGTGTGGTAGAGTTACTAAGACAGTGTCGCGAGCTCCAACCTGACAAGTAGCTCGCGGAGTTCAGGAAGACCGGGGTGCCAAACTTTACTGGGGCTAAGGATACGAATGTGGAGCAGTGGTTGAGGAGAGTGGCATCTGCTTTAGACTCTATTCAAGCGCCAGAGGAGTGGAAGATGTCTCTGGTACAAAGTTTGCTGCAGGGAGATGCTTTTGATTGGTGGGACATGAGCAGAGAAGGTCAGACAAACGTGACTTTTGAAGAGTTCCGAAAGAGGATTAGAGATTTTTACTGCCCTCCAGTGATTAGGTCGGCTCGTGAGGCTGCTTTTCGGGATGCTGGACCCGAGAACATCACGGTGGAGGAAACCATTCTGAAGTTCCATAAGGAGTTGACAGCTGTGCCAAATGTCGCTCCTACAGAAGAATTGAAGATCGCAACCTTCCTGAAGAGGTTGCAACCACATCTGCGTGCTTATGTTTCTGGTCTTCGACTCACTACTTTGAGAGATGTTCAAGAGTCTGTTTTGGCTTATGCTATGGCCACGCCCCGACCAGGACAGTTGGAGATACATGCTAGTGCGAACAAGAGACAGAAGCTATCTGGCCTTTTAGATTCGAGGAGGGATAGTCGACCAGGTTCATTTCAGCAAAACCGGTCCGGATCTCAGTCACAGGGCCATCAAGACCAGTTTCAGCAGGGTCAGTATTCTAGGGGACAGAAAGAATGCTTCAATTGTGGAGGCACTGACCACCTTAGAAGTCAGTGTCCAAAGCCAGTTCGAAACTGCTTCAACTGTGGGAAGCCTGGCCATATGCGACAGTATTGCAAGGTCGGCGTACCCTCTCAAGGATCTTCGCCAGGGACTGTGAATCAGGGAGCTCGTCGTCCGCCATAACAGACTTAGCAAGCATCAGGACAGAACAGAGGCCGAGGTACAGGAGCCAACGCTTAGAGAATCAACCAACCTCGAGTGTTCGAGATGAGGAGAGTTGATGCCTTACATGCGCCGACTGCTACAGGTACGTTCTGGATTCAATCTAAACCTGTTCATATTCTTTTTGACACGGGTGCTACACACTCTTTTGTGTCCTCTGCTTGCGTGGCTAGACTAGGTTTGACTTGTACAAAAGGAGAATCTTTTGTAGTAGGCCTATCCGATGGTAGTAAGGTGAGCGGTAATAGAGAGATTTTGCAGTGCCCTATCAGAATAGGAGGTAGAGACTGGTATGCAGATTTTATAGTAATGCAGTTGTCCCCAGATGACGACGTGATTTTAGGAATGGATTGGATGAGGCGTTATAAAGCAGTGTTAGATATACATAAGGGCACAATCACTGTGTCCGCAGATGACGGGAATGTACAAGTGAGTCAGGAGTTGGAGCAAGTTGGGCCGAGAACGACAATTAGTATGGTAAAAGCCGCAAATTTGCTTAATGGAGGGTGTGTAGGGTATTGGTGTTATGTCCTACAAGGGGACAAGGAAGGGCCACATATTCAAGATATACCGGTAGTCTGTGAGTTTGAGGATGTCCTTCCAGACGATCTACCAGGCTTGCCACCTCAAAGAGAGGTTGATTTCAGCATTGAACTTGAGCCAGGAACAATCCCGATCTCGAGGGCTCCATACCGCATGGCTCCGACGGAAATGAAGGAATTGAAGGCACAATTGGAAGAGTTGTTGGAGAAAGGGTATGTACGTCCGAGCGTGTCACCCTGGGGAGCTCCTGTTTTATTTGTAAAGAAGAAAGACGGTTCACTTCGCTTGTGTATTGATTATCGGGAGTTGAACCGAGTCACCATCAAGAACAAGTATCCACTACCTCGCATTGATGACCTGTTAGATCAGTTACAAGGGGCTACGGTATTTTGTAAGGTGGATCTGAGGTCAAGATATCATCAACTAAGAATTCGAGAGGAAGACATCCCAAAGACGGCTTTCCGAACTAGATATGGACATTACGAGTTTGTGGTGATGCCATTCGGATTAACTAATGCACCCGCAGTGTTCATGGAGTTGATGAACCAAGTGTTTATAGATTTCCTAGACAAATCTGTGGTGGTATTCATTGATGATATCTTGATTTATTCCCGTAATGAAGAGGAGCACGCAGAACACCTTAGGCAGGTGCTGAAAGTGTTAAGGCAACATCAGCTGTTTGCTAAGCTATCCAAGTGTGAGTTCTGGCTACCAGAAGTTACCTTTCTGGGACATGTAGTGTCGGCTAAGGGAGTAATGGTAGACCCTATGAAAATCAAGGCTGTAAAAGAGTGGGAACCCCCAAGAAATGTGAAGGAGGAGCGGAGTTTCCTAGGTTTAGCGGGGTACTACCGAAGATTCGTAGAAGGGTTCTCCCGCATAGCCCAACCGCTTACAAATTTGCTAAAGAAGACCACTCGTTTCGAGTGGAATGAGGCATGCCAGAGAAGCTTCGAAGAGCTGAAAAGGAGGTTGACTTCAGCTCCTATACTTGCTCTCCCTCAAGGAAATGAGGACTTTGTGATCTATAGTGATGCCTCCAAGGTAGGCTTGGGATGTGTGTTGATGCAGAGGGATAGGGTGATTGCGTATGCTTCATGACAGTTGAAGCCGAATGAGCAGAATTACCCTACTCATGATTTGGAGTTGGCAACGGTGGTGCATGCTCTGAAGATTTGGCGTCATTACTTGTATGGTAGTACTTGCAAGGTGATGACAGATCATAAGAGTCTCAAGTACATTTTTACTCAAAGAGAACTGAACATGAGACAACGAAGATGGCTTGAATTGCTAAAGGACTATGATTTGGAAATCCTTTATCACCCAGGAAAAGCGAACGTAGTCGCCGATGCACTTAGTAGGAAGACCTCTCAAGAATGTATGTTGGCTCGTTTAACGGCTCAACCAGAGCTACAAAGAGAGCTGATAAGGTACGGAATCGAGGTGCAGATTCAGCGTCACCAGGGTAGATTGAGTATTATGGAGTGTCAACCGACTTTGCTTGAAGAAGTGAGAAAGAAACAAGAAGTGTGTCCAATGATTCAGGAGCTGAAGCAGAAACTAAGCCGTGGTGAGGCACCTGATTGTGTAGAGAGAGCAGATGGTATCTTGATTTTGCGCGGCCGGATCTGTGTGCCTCGCGATGAAGAGTTGAGACAAAAGATTTTGCAAGAAGCCCACGCTACACCTTACTCGGTTCACCCTGGAGCGAGTAAGATGTACAAAGATTTACGACAATACTACTGGTGGGATGGCATGAATCCAGATGTAGCAAGATTCGTGGCTAAGTGTCAGGTTTGTCAACAGGTGAAGATTGAGCACCAGAGGCCGGGAGGTATGCTCCAACCCGTACCTATTAAGTGGGAGGATATTTCCATGGATTTTGTCACGGGGTTACGAATTAGTAAGGGACATGATGCCATCTGGGTTGTAGTGGATAGATTGACCAAGACTGCTCGCTTCTTGCCTATTAAGGAGACTTGGAAAATTAACAAACTGGTAGAAGTGTTCGTAAATCAGATAGTTAGACTGCATGGTGTACCCAAGACGATTGTGTCAGATCGTGATGGGCGTTTTACTTCCAGATTTTGGCAACAAGTTCATGAGGCACTCGGAATGAGATTGCACTTCACGACTGCTTACCATCCGCAGTCAGATGGCCAGTCCGAGAGGACAATTCAGACTCTAGAGGACATGTTGAGGTCATGTGTTCTTGATTGGGGAGGCCATTGGTCGGATCACCTAGCATTGGTGGAGTTTGCCTACAACAATAGTTGGCACTCCTCGATTCAGATGGCTCCGTATGAGGCCTTGTATGGACGAAGGTGTAGGACACCTTCGTTACCGCCCCACTACATCGGGCCATTTGAGATACTGGACAGAGTTGGCGAGGTAGCTTACAGACTAGCGTTACCGCCCGCCTTGGATGGAGTGCACCCTGTCTTTCATGTGTCACAGCTGAGACAGTACGTTCCGGATCCCAGTCATAGGCTCAACTATGAAGAGTTAGAGGTTGAGCAGGATCATACCTTCCAGGAACAACCGATAGCGATTCTGGACAGACGTACGAAGAAGTTGCGGAACAAGGAGATTCAGTTGGTGTTGATTCAGTGGTCTCGGCGAGGTGTCGAGGAGGCCACTTGGGAGACCGAGGATAGGATGAGAGAGAATTACCCTAATCTGTACCCGAGTTTAGTAGAGGCTTTTGAGAATAGGGTTTAGGGGTTACTTAGGAGTAAGTTCGACGTTGTTATGACTTAGTGTTGCTAAGCAAGTTTGTTGGTTGTTTGTTTGTGTTTTGATGTGTATGGATTGGTTATCTTTCTTCATGGTTATAGTAGTTGAGTATGCATTTCACTCGTCACACATTATGTTAAGATGTTGTCAACAACTTGGGTTCGAGGACGAACCTCTTCAAGGGGGAGAGGTTGTGAAATTCCGGGAACCATTATGAGTCCCACTTTAACCTTGGAAGTTTCGGGACGAAACTTTCCTTAAGGGGGGTAGAATGTAATGCTCGGGTTTCCCACTTTAACTTTTTATTACAACTCACTTCCCTTTGTTGTTTGGGCCGATAAGCCCAAATAGATAGGAGCACCGAATCCATCCAGGAGCCCAAGCCCAAGTCTACTCCACCCTTTTTCCTATTCTACCCTTTTACCCTAACTCTTCCCCTTCCTCTTTTCTTTTGTTTGAGGCGCCGCTGGAGAAAGGAGCAGACAATCGCTCAATTCCATCGTTCGTTTCGCTTGGACAATCCCATCCTCGCCCTCGTTCTTCGTTGCTGCTGCCTCCCTCAACATCAAGCTTGTCTCTTCTCCTCTGTGATTCGGTGCGGTCGAGATAGCAAGAGACTTGGCCGCTCGAAATCGTCCAGCACCGTCGAGCTTTACACTACCGCGGTCTTCCTCTGTAAGCTTGTCACCGCCGGCGAGAGGAGCCACGGTTCACCGGCGTCACTCGAAGAGGCACGACCGCATCGGGAATTGCACCGTGAAATGCCCACGGAATCCGACAGTCCGGCACCATCGTCGGCGCCCGTCGACGGTAAGTTCCGCCTTGTCAGTTCCGTCTTTTGTCTCCACGTTTACGCAACTTCCTTCTAGTACTGAATCCTGGGGAGGGTGCAGGTCTAACCGAACCCACTGAGTGGTCTCAGATCCTGCTCGTGTGACCCGCCCCTCACACTCGTCCGAGCCAAGTTAGTTCATAAGGAGTTCAAGTCGTTCGAAGAAGGCGTTGTGCGATCGCAGCTTGTACCAATCAAAAGTTGAAGTAGCGTACCGAGCCGTAAAATCCATCTTCGTTTGAGGAATACCCGATCTTGAAGCTTGAAAGGTCGAATACCCCTCGTTTTAGATAATTGTTTGCTATGGATTTGCCTTGTAATGGTTGTATTGATTGTGTTGGTTCTAGTTGTTAATTCATGCTCTTGCCTTGTTAATTCAATCGATTGATTGTGTTGATTTGCCTTGTAATTGATTATGTTGATTTGCCTTGTAATTGATTGTATTGATTTGCCTTGTAATTGATTGTGTTGATTGTGTGAATGAATCCTGTTGTAATGGATTTTCCTTTCCTTTATTTTAATGTGGGACAAGTATGTAATTAGTGGTCCTTGTTACAATAAATAATTGATATATTTTGGCCCTATGAGAGTGAATAGTCCGAGTGAATCCCTTATGTGTATATTAATTGATAATTAATAGGAATGTGGGTATCGGATGTTTGATATGAGAACGGTTGATCGACTTCTCGTATGATGGCCCTCTTTGTTCCAAGAGGCTTTGATTTGAGTGTCTCGAATTATAATTGTGTATGTTGAGTGTGTTTGTTTAAGGTTGGGATTGGGCGTTCCCACTTTGAAACTTGAAACTTTAAATTTGTACCCTCGAGTTTCTTTTAGCTCGTGTCGCTAAGGCTAAGCTGTGCATTACTAGTCGATTAGAGAAGTTGATTTTGGTCCTTGAGTTCGTTACATCTAAGCTTTAGTTAGAAATAATATAATGAAGCCAAACCGCATTGTTTGGATACCACGAAAAGGTGGTAGCTCGCACTTGGCGAGACCATTATAGTTGTGCTTGCTTAGAATCGAAAGCTACTTTTCACGGTAAGTCGATTAACCGTGAACGTTATGATTCGTAGGTCTTTAGTATTGCCACGTTACTTACGTCATTTGAGGATCGCTTTCCAGGTAAGTCGTTCTCGACTTGCTCGGATTTATTCTAGTCTTGTTAGATTTCATGCCGTGATTGTGAGATTGGTTTTGGGAGTTAGTCCCGAATGTATGTTTTCCATATGAAATATCTTCATGCATGATGTGATGCGCTTTCCATTTCAAGTGTTTTCTCATAAAAGAAATACTATCGCTTTCTCTGTGCTGGCAGCATAACCGGCACGATCATGTGCGACGATTGTCGGTGGAGAAGAGGCGTCTAGCCATGGTCGTGTGTCGGCCGGGCCCTTTTAAAAATAAAAATTAATTGTTTGTTTTTGGCAAGTGCTCCAGTGGAGGCTTGACCAGGGGTTGGAAGGATGACGTATATGGAAAGTGGGAGGGCCCGCCTCTGCACTCGGGCGCAGGTGAGTTAGCGCCGTAGATGGGAATGCGGTGGTGGAAGGAAGAATGGCATCTCCCAATAGGATTGTGGTTTTGTTGTGTGTGTGTGTGTGATTGCTTAGTTGGTTTTTCGACCTTGTGAATTCTCGCTACGCTTAATGAATTGCTTATCCATTGTATTCCCCTTTAATTGTTGAATGTTGAAGTGTTGGTTACTTTCATAAATGCTTTACTCTTGTGCTGGTTAGTTTGATTATGGTATGTCTCATTGCATTTCCTTTCTCATATTCTCTAGGTTGTGGAAATGTGTGTTGACCTATTCTATTCTGTTCTGTTCAATTCACTTGTTAAAAGTTATATTGTTGAATAATTGTTGTTTTTCAAACGTCTTACTATTGCCGTGTGTTATCTAGATTGCCTAGGGTAGTAGCTGACCCCTCGGGGACTTTATTTTTCAGTTCCAGGTACTCATACAGGTCCCGTGTTGGAGCCTAGGTCAGATGCTGCAGCGGATCGTTGACGTGTGTCACTAGGTCACTGAAAGGGGTTAGGAGTTCAGTTTAGTCTTGCCAGTGTTTTGGATATTTTGATATGATGTTGACTTTAGTAGATTTCTGGAGTTGAATGTGATTTGGCTAGACATTTGGGATTCATGCATGACATTGTTAAAAACGTGGTTTGTTTGAATGACAGTTGGATGTTTTAAAATAGTTTTCTTGTTGTGCCCGAGTTGCAAGGTCCAGGTATTCTAGTTGTCAACCGTTCAGGTAGGACCCGTTAGGGTCAACTACCTAGTAATGTCCCGACGGTAAGTCGGGGTGTTACAAGTACAAAGTTCGAACTTAAGTGCTATATGTTTAAAGGACAAAAGCACCACATTTTTTGCCTAGAAATATGATTAAGGAAGAGCTTAATTTCATATGGTCCGAAGAGAGTAATGACATTTAACATAATTCCTTTTAAATATGGTCATGTAAAGAGAAATCCTCTCAAAGAATTGACTTTGACCAATAATATGGTATGAGTATAATATTCGAAAGAATGTTTTTCGAAATATGATTTTGGATATGGATTTTCTACTTATGGGCCGATTGGTGTTTTAGGATTTTCTTATGATGAACAAGAATTTGTTTTGAAGTCTTAATGTTGAAAGGTCTGTACTTTTTGGCTACCTTGGAGAATGACTTTGTGTCAAACAAAGAAAATTAGTTTTTATACATTTTTGGGGCTTTTAAATGAGAACAAATATAATTGTAATAGGTCACTTAAATTCTCTTTGTCCCATTGTTAAGGACATGAGTGCATATAAAGATATGAATCTTTTTTTATTTGAGAGAGGAAATCTCTGATAATACAGAATATCTGCAAAGATATGTTTATTAAAGTTCAAAGCATTAATCAAATGGCTCCATCGGAGGAACATTTTGGTTTAAAAATACTTAATTGAATAGGTCACTGGGTTTGGACATAATGATCCAAGCCATGAAATTTTGGTATATGATAATTTATTTTGTTTCTCTTTTTGAGAACATCTGTCATGGATGCATATTTATTCTTCTCTCATTTTTATTTGGTTCATATCAAATATTAACATAAAAATGCTCAAATATTCGGACCATATCTTCTCTCTATATAGTCAATAAAATGATCAAATGACTATAAGATAAGAGAATTTGACTTCTTCTTTTATTCCTCTTTGGAAAAGAAAAAAGCCTTGTTTGTTTATGGGGTTGCACCTTGTATCTTATTTATTAACCAGATTGCCTACGTGCACCCTACGGGAGGGATCAAGCTGATCGTAGTTCTTAATAAAACCAATTTGACATTTATTTTTATATTTCGTGAATTAGAGGACAAAATCCAAACCCACCTTCTTGGAAGGGTTATCTAGACCTAATCCAATTGTCATGTGCACATTTTTTATTTATTTGTATGCATCACCATACAATTTGAACCCACCTTCTAGCCAGGAAAATAGCCTCGTCATTAGTCTTGTTATTTGTATGCATCACCATTTTTATAACCCTTGATTATGTTTTGGATCTTTTGGGACTCACTTGGAGTGGGAATTACCTTCGTAACATCTACCATCAAAATTGGTTTTTTACAAAGCTTTTGGTTTTGTTGATGTTACCCCCTCAATATCGCTCTCCTCTTTCTTCATTATTACTCTTTTATATTTGTAAGGACACATTCACCTTATGGTGGATGACTAACGAGTCGATGGTGTGAAACAGTGCTTTCGATAGTCTATTTGCCCACTTCATTGGAATCCTCCAGTTCTAAAAGTGTTATGGGCTTGGCATACATCAACTTCTCAAATATCATTGGTATTTATTGTCATCAATAAGCATATCTCTTGTCTTTTATATGAAGAGAATGCCTTCTTGAAGATTCTTTGGATTTTCCTTTTTTTTTTAACTTTGAAATTGTTGGTGATAAAATGGGTTTACCATCCAATTAAACAAAAGTCGTTACTGACTCTCTTTTTATTTTTTGCTTCTTGCCATCACCTTTTCTTGCCTCACTATCTTGAGGCAACGCAAATCGTTGTTATCAAGCATGTTACGCTCAACACTATATGCCTTTAATACCGAAGCATCAAATGGATATTGACTTAGCACTACCAAAATGCACAACGAATGTTAGAAGCAGGTTTCTAGGTGACATTCTTTTGGATATGTGATTTTTTGCTTAAATTTCCAAGGCATTTAACCTTAGACTCCTCCATCCTTTTAGGGATTGGATGAGCTATTTTACCATCAAGGCATCATTGAATATAGATTCACCACTAGTCGAGTAGATATGAGCAAGACACTCACGCGATGAATGATGGATGCTATCAACCTTGTCAAAATTAGGTCTTTGATGACCTAGGGAAATGGGAACCGAATCACATTGAGTGGAGTATGCCATTTTCTATCCCACAACACGCGGATTCTATGAAGCCTGAAATTTCCTCATCATTTGTCAATCATCTCCTCAGTATTTTGAAGAGATATAAGTGAACCACCAATTAGATTTTCATCACTTGTGCTTGGTTAATAGCGTTTTTGCCACCTCTTATGAGCTCGATTAGCTACTTCAGCTAGAAGTGGCATTATTTAAGAATCCTATTTCATTAGTTACAATTATAACTTTTAAAGTTGTTCCTCAATGTTAACCATGATTGCAACTAATATCGACATATTTTTCTACCTCATCTTGGAAGACAAGCGTAGTTTGTTTTAAATATATACGAGTGGAACCTCCTTATCTTTGAAAAGGAATAATGGAGAACCATTGTTTCTTGCACCAAACATCATAACCATGGCATAGAAAAGGTCAATGAATGAGGTGACCTTGGGATCATGTTTGCGCATGATATTTCTCTAACCATAGACCTTGTGACAAGCCCAAAATAGGTTTGAGATCTAGTTATTTGGGATATTGGACTTGTTGTCTTTGATGAGTCTCACTCTCCAATAAGAATTTGAGGAAGACCATTCAATTTTCTAAACCCCTTGAACCTTTTTATGTCTCGAAGGCTTACTTTTTTCAATCGGATCTTGAGTTGAGTCTCCTCCAAATAGGAGGTCTTATTGACTTGTTCAAATTGTTCCATTTGATAGGGATTGACTCGTTGTAAATTTGAGTCGGAGCATCAACTAGAGGAGTAATTATTGCTCTTTAATTTTTGTGATGTGAGCTCATTGGATGTTTCACATATTGCCTTAGGCAACTTTTAAGCTGTAGAATTTGTAATAAACCAAGTGGTATAATCCTCTCGGACCCATTCTCGTGACCATATATTCTCCTTAATTTGTTGACCTTGGTGGTCTTGGAGACAAGCTGGGTCGAATGTTTCACAACCCTCCTTTATCTTGATGACTTAAGGGGCATTTGAGAGGATCTCCAATAAGGGCTTGGCGCCACTAATGCATGGGAGCATCATACCACGAACTCAAATGTTATAGGGCTTGTTGCCTTGGGAATTCAGTCCATATTGATCAAGAACATTTTACCCCCTGGGCATGGGCCCATGATGATCATCCTTTATACACATCGAGAGATAATATCCTCTACCGAAGTATTGAATCTCCATAGGAGTTCTAACATGGCTCTCTATTGAATGCGAGTCCCTAATGAAGTGAAAGAACACTTTAACGATCCCATCTTAATCACAAACCCTCCAAATATGAGGTTTGTCGCGGGAAGCTCGTCTACGATGTATGTTGCATTCCTAATCATTTTCTTGCAACAACCTATTAAGTTTAAAGTACCGACAATACTTAAAGATGAAAAGAAAGAAAGGGTGCCACTGGGCTTGCCAAAAATATGTTGAGCAAAAATGTGCATAAAATTGCAAAACACATTTAAATTATTTTTATTTTAGTTCGTCCCTCTCTTTTGACTGTTTTGATTAAAAGCAATACCGATACAAAATATTTTGTATTTTTTAAGATTTGGACTGACCCATTTTTGATGGGTTGCCTACGTATCTTTTTATAGAGAATCAAGCATTACGTCGTTCAAAGTGTTTTAATTATGTGTTTGGGTATTTCGGTAGATTTTCACGCATCAGTCGAACGAGTCAAAACCCACCTTCTAGGAAGGGTTGCTCGGACTGTAGCCAACTCTCATTTGCATGTGTGAATAAGATTAAACCCACCTTCTAGGAAGGGTTGCTTAATCTCTTCACAATCAAACATGTGTCTTAAAGTTTATATATATTTTTAATTTTATTTGAGTTCTGACTGAATATGCCATGTATATATTATGTCAAATGTTCTACGTATCCACTTATATGATGTGGAATCAAGTCAAACGTAATTCTAGAAAAGACATTAAACATATTTTTATATTTGCGACTGTACTCAATATTTATTATATTTGATATCGAGCGCCACGTAGCTTTTTAAAAAAAGCATAAAGTCTTAACTATTTCTACCCATCAATTAATTTGGTTTGAATTTTGACTTTATATTTATAAATAAAAGTCAAATTAATATTTATGATTTGACTCAACCTTATATTTGTCGAGTCTCCTACACGACTCTTTTAAAAGAGATCGAGTCAAATGTAGGTGTCAATGAACCATAGGTTCGATTAAAGAAGATTTTATTTTTGATCGTGACTGAACTCAATGAGCATTTTTTTTGCTTTATATCGAACTTCATATGTATCTGACGAATCAGAATCAAGTTATCATAGTTCAAAACTTAATACTTTAGCATTAAGTCTTGTTTATTTTATTTTCATGCATCATAGGATAGCATTCAGACCCATCTTCTAGGAAGGTTGCCTAAACTCTTTCCAACTGCCATTTGCATAAATTATTATTATTATTATTATCTTGTCTTTAGTGCATCAAAAGATAGAAATAAACCCACCTTTTAGGAATGGTTTTCTAAATCCTCCATATTATCATATGCAAAATGAAAGAGCAAGTTCATTTTATATTTTGATTTTTATTTCAAAATAATAATTAAACCCAATATGCATGCATTTTATATTTGGCGCCCTACATACTCTTTTAAGGAAGATCAATGTTGGGCATAGCCCTTAAAAAGAACTACTTAATTATATTATCGACTTTGTCTTATGTGTGAAATTCAACTTATATTTCACCTGTCAACTTAATATTGTATTAGTCAAGTTTTTCACATAGCCCATAAGGGGCATCAAGTTATACATGGTTCTAAAAATAGAACTAGTATTTTAAATTAATTTCTTTATGTGTGTATGATTGTACTCGATACATATCATATTTAATATCGACTGCCTACGTATCCTATGGAAGGCATCAAGTCATTACATTGTTCTTAAGAAAGACCAATTAAACATGGTATATGATCTTCAATGTACTTTAATTTAAAGTTGTGATTGAACTCAATGAGCATTTGCTTTATGTCGAGTTTCTTACGTATCCTTTTAAAAGGGATCAAATCATATGTATTTCTTTCATCAAAGGCATATTTCTATCTAAACTTCAAATTTATTAGAGCCAAAATAAAGTTCAAAAGCAACAAGGACAATTTTATAAATTTGTCAATTTTACGGGTAATTTAAATAATTAGCCAAATCTACACATACACGTGGGTTCCAAATTTATGACATTTGTATTATGGCTTGAACATTAATTTAAACATTTCCCTTAAATCAAAGCTTTCCACCATGATAGGTCTTTCATTAAAATTGATAAATTTGGCTTTAAATTAGTCCATTGATTAGCCCATTAAGGAAACAAATTTGAATCATTCTATTATGAAAACAAAATGAGAGTGTATTCAAGCATTCTTTTCAACCTTTTCTATCCCAAGGTATTTCAAAAAGGTTTGAATAACTCAACACTCTTCTTAATTAATAATTGTCTTCCAAATTGTCCCACTATAACTGTAACGTGAATGAAGTTCAATCCGGAAATCCCCAATTTTGACATATAGTTAATTAAACCGTTGTAATTGTATACCCACACTTAAGAGTGTGTGTAGTGGTTGCTCAAGTTTTTGGTCATAGAATAGAGATGGTATTTTTTATCATAAAATAATAAGAGAGAGAAAATTTTGGTGTTAAAAAGTTGAGATTTTGGGCATCAACCATCTTGGTCATTGTTGGTCATTCCATAACAACTCAAATTATAATATATCTTTTTCTTTTTGGTTAGTCAAATAAAATATTAGACTAAACATATATTTTTATAATTGGATGACCAAGATTTTTGGGCAACCACTACACTTGCTCTAACAGATCATTCAAAATATATACTTTTTGTCTGTTAAGAAATTGGGTTTGCATTCAATATGCGTATATATATTACTAAGAGTCTCGTGCGAATGCTTGCGTGTGCGAGAAATGAGAAAGCACCCGGGCTGTTCGATCGTATCACACGGACGGTTGAGATTGCTCTTATCTTTAAAAAAAACTGTAAAAAAAAAGAACATGTGCCACGTGGGGCGTTCAAGACACGGGGTGTTTATAAAGTCCATCGTCTTCTCTTTCTCTCCATCTCTCTCTCTCTCTCTCTCTCTCTCTCTCTCTCTCACTCTCACTATTACAGTTTACGAAGCGGCTTCAAGCGGTTCAAGCATGAAATTGTTCAATCGAAGCTATTTCAGAGTGATTTCGAGCTGGATTCTTACCATTAAAGCCATTAAAAAGCTCAATTCAGTTCCAGATGGAGAAATCTCAAAGTTCATCTTAAGAGAATCAACGTTTTTATCTCTCGTTTTAAATTTACTAAACCCCTAAGTTTTTCGTTTGTTATTTGTGTTTGTCGAGTGCATATATACTAAATGTTTGATCGATTGTTTGTATTTTAGTGTTTATTTGAGTTGTTTGAAGTTGATATTGCAAATTTTGGTGTTTTGTGCTTTTGTGAATAAAAAAAATGCATGAATCGTCACTTTTTTTTACTCGATTTTTGGTCCTACCACTTGAATAAAATACAATTTTTGTGTGTGCATGTCCATATTTGATGTTTTTATCTAGTTTTTTTGATGAATTTTGCAATATGTGATTGTGGTTTTGTTAGTTGCATGAAATGATTTGGTATACGTGTGTGGGAAAGTGTTGGTGATCTTGTGTTAAATTTAGTTCATCCATTTGTGCATATTTGTTCATTAAAACTGGCACAACATTTGTTCATCAGAAAATGACATTTGTTCATCAGAAACTGGCATTTGTTCATCAGAAATTGACAATTGTTCATCAGAAACTGACATTTTTTCATCAGAAACTTGCATTTGTGCACCAAAAACTAGCATTTGTTCACCCGAAATTAGCATTTGTTCATCAATAAAATTAAACATTGTGGTGGATATATGTGTGAATTTGTGCTTTGTATTTCTTGTTTATTTAGGGAATAAACATTCAAGTTCTATTAAACAACGTTCTGCAAATTATAAACAAACAAAATATCTAAGGTTTGGGACAATGACACGGAGAAGATGAAATATGTGTCATTCAAAGAGGTTTTCCATTTTTTATTTTTGTATTGTTGTTTTGATATGTTTTTTGTGCTTTTAAAATATGTGTTTATACTGTCTTTTATCTCTTTTTTGTAATAGAAATCAGGTTCAAATTTGGAAGTGATGCTTCTTCTACGGGCGAAAAGAATGTGAGAAGAAAATCAATGGCTAAAAAGCCGGTTTCAAAAGCTAATAAGTTGTTCAAGGATATCAAAGTGCCTGTATTGAGGCAAAGGCCGGCTGTTGAGTCGTCTCTATCAAAGAACAGACCTCAGCTGGACAAGGGAAAAAAGGTTGCGTCTGATGAATTTTCCGATGATGTGTTGCTTATTGATATGATCCCTAGAAAGGGAGTAACGATAAATGAACCATCTGAGAGGAAAATGGATAGTGTTGTTGCTGAATTACAAGTTGTTGGGGAGGAGAGGAAAGTGGATATTGTTGTTGGTAAAGAACAATGTGTTGGGAAAAAGGTTGTAGTTGGAAACAAGTCAAAAGCGAAGGTGCCATTGAGAGCTTTGAAGCCTCAGTATTTGTTGTTGAATCACATGATGTAATACTCCTCTTTTTCAAAATCATAAAGAAAATTATTGAAATTATTTCTCCAATTATATATGACTTGTTATAGTTTATTTTCTTCTCTCTTGTATAAGAAGAAGCATTAAATAAATATAACTTGTAGGAAAATAATTCAATAAATGATTTGAGCAAGTAAAATTTACTTAATAATGTATATACTTCAAATAATATATTTGACTTATATACTAAGGAGACTATTTATAATTTATAGTTGAAAATAGGGCGGACAATGGGCGAAATTAGAAAAGCTTGGAACTTTTCGTAATTACCCTTAAAGTGCGGGCACTCGCGTGTAATTTCTGAAAAATACACAGCTAGGTAATTGTCTTTGTTCAATGAAAAATTCAATCTTGTAAAGGCTAATTCAGACTCGTTTCTTAACCAAAATCGATTTCGAAAGAACCGACATACTCTCCTAGATGTTATCTACGAAACCCCTCAACAAACTCGGTAAATTTTGTGGAAAATCTTATGTAATTCGACTCTTGAAGATAAGAGGTTATGTAAACGCGTTTTTCGGTTGAAGATAGATTCTTATCCGAATCAAACAGCGTTTTGGCTCGGATTTTGCTTGGAAACGAAGTATTCAGGAACCCTAGTACCTCCCTATAAATATAGGCCGAAACCCATCACTTTTACTCATCCAAAAACCTCTAGAAAACCCTTCGAAACCTCGTGCCCTGTTTCTGCGCAGCCACCGTGTTTGAGCATTTTCGGCTTGAAATCGAAACTGAAAGCTGCGTTTGTTGCCAACAGTAGGTAGTACTCGATCCCACGAGTCCAACGCCACCGATCCCTTCCTTTTTCGTGTCCATTCGAGAGAGAACCGAGCTCTGCAAGTTGATTGTCGGTACTCTGTTCAGTCCGGCGTTGAATCTCGTTTCGGTACGTCTCTGTTCAGAAAAACAATTATGCAGTATATATATGTATATGTATTTCATCTCATATATAACTACATACTCATAATTATATGGATGGAAGTGAAAATAGTGAATTGGAAGTTGATTATATATGATCAGCAGGAGTTGAATCCAAAAATCGTTCAATGATCATGGATGAAGTTAAATAAGGGGGTATGTACATGTACACAGAATACATGTAGAAATTAACATGTTTGTACAGATCACTATTTAAATAAGTGATAATTAAATGTTAATCACCCTTCATAAGAAAAAAAAAACGTGAATACATGCATATAGACATTGTTGGTTCAATGTCAAGATTTATACGCATATCCGTATGAATGTATATATTTGATATTTTTGGTAGATTAATAATTACGATTAAGTGATATAATAAGGCAACCAAAATAAATTAATTATAATTTATTTGGTCTTTTGCCGGTACAATTACGGATGGGGATTTGGAATAGGCGTTCGGAATTGGTAAGTTCAAAGCTTGTCTCTTCGCTTAAACATTAAGTTCGTCTTCAAATCAAGGCAAGTGGTTTGGTTCGCTTTGCATTATTTCTTTAACCATTGGAATTGAATCCATGTTTAATTATTGTTGGGAATTGTTTGTATGGAAATAATTGAACTAGGTTTATTTATCGTCTTAGATTTAATGACCTTGTTATAAAGCGCTAGATATATATATATATATATATATATATATATATATATATATATATATATATATATATATACTAGGTTGTGCGTAGCCTCGGGCTTATTTATGAATTGTTGTGCTTTGTCTATGGACATTATATGCTAGCATAGTACTAGGGGTGTAGGACTTGTGATCTTTGGACGCCTCTCTATAACATTCGCATTAGGATGGACCTAAACCCTAATGTTGGTCATGACCCTGCCCGTCTCATCCGTGCATGAGGGGTGTAGCATCTAGCTAATGCTCCCTATCTAATCCCGGGTAGTTCTTGTATTCGCGCCTCGACTAGTTTGAGAAGTATTAAAAGCTTATAACTCGATGTGTAATGTTTTGTCCTCTAAATAAGATAAGTGCCCAATGCACACCTTTAATGAACCAGGGTGGTGGTTATAATTTGTGACCCTACTCTTGCTCCCGGCTAAGTATGTCTTCTTTCCAATCTGAATGCGTGCTCGGGTTTGTTAAAACGCCTATAAAATGGCAAGACGGGCTTGGTACTTAAGCGCCTTCGCGGCCATCTCCCTGCCGGCACCCTCCGAGTATGATGAGTTTGGTCGGGACCCAATTAGTCGACGCGAGGCTTTTCAAAATAAAATTATGTGAATAATAAAACGTTCCCAACAATCGCATATTTTCTTAAGCGAACCATATTCCTTGTGGCGTCCTCTCTCTTTTAATTGCATACCTCTTTTCTTTTCCGTGGAAGTATTGTAGTTACTAAACTGTTGACCGGCTTTTATTCGGAATTCAATGGTGGTGATTTAATACAACCACAAGAACCACTCACAAAAAGTCCCATTTGCTTAGTCTGTCACAAGACTAACCCGACCGTTTCTTTCTTTTGCATGGTCGGCAAGTGTCAACCAGTCCCTATACGGAAACATCAGGTCTCAAGCTTACAGAGTGAAGAAGGTGATTACAGCATACTTGGAGTTTCCATTTGGTGACAAGGTTTCTATTAAGTTATTTCTTTATTTATAATAAAGGCGAGATCCTTGGCTTGTGAGGTCCGTCAAAACAAGTTCGCATTAAAGGATTGTTTTAATTCCGCATTTTACATTTGGTTTGAGTATGTAAACACTCTTTCTATAATTTGTTATTCTATTTTCTGTTTCGTTATAAATTTTTGCATCAATGTTTTGTTACTGTAAAGCCTTGGGTGGCTTAGGATGAATTTCCTAGGTCACTGGCGTGTAACCTCTCCAAGGAAAATCGGGGGTGTTGATACAGAATTATCTCCTCGATTGCTCGATGATGACAATTCGGTCTTGTTTTGGCCCGATCTTGACAAGTAATTCTCTTTCCAACCTGAATTGCCTTCAAAGTTAATAACCTTATAAACAAGTAACTCGAAATATCAATGAATGGTGAAGAACGAATCTGATTTGAAGGGTTAAGATAATTAAAGAGATAGTTCAATTGAATTGGCTCTAACGCTAAATTAAACTGATGAACTAGGTTTGATCTTTAACAACCAAACTAGAACTAACTTAATTAATCAAATTAACAAATCAAATCTGAATTGAAAGAAAATGAATTGGTGATGATGATCGTAGAGATTGAATGCTTCAACAATAGTTGTTTTAATGGCCCATAAACTAGATAAACCGATAGGGGTTTATCTAATTCAGGCTGAATTTTATTGAATGAATAACAAAGCTATTTAAAGAAAATAAAAGGTAGAGTTGTCTTGGAGAAAAAGTCAAGGAGATCATCCCTAGAAGGGTAGAAAGGTCCTTTTCTTGTTTTCCAAGATAACATATAATAATATAAAAACATCTATCTAAGTCCCCTTATCTTAATTAAATCAAATAGATAAATATTTGACTTATTTAGATAAGAAAACTAAAAAGCTAATCCTAAATCTCAAAAAGATATAAATAATAATAAAGCAAGATATATTTCAGCCCTAACAAACTCCTATGGCCGAAATTATCATAAATATAATATCTAGAAATATATAGAATTAAAACTAAAGATAAGATTCCCGTAAGACTTGAACAACTCTCAGTAAATCACTATTTTCGGCTCTTTGCTCTTGGATTCTGCTTTCGACGTAAACTACAACGTTGTATCTCCTTTTATTATCTATCCAACGCAATTTGAACGGACTTGAGATCAATTTTCTAGCCCAAGTTATGACCATTTTACTGAGCACTGTTTTACATTTGACGGGTTTCATAACTTTTCGAACTTTCAAAGCTTCATCCTCTTCCTTGGTGGCCTTGGACGCCATTGATGAACATAATCAAAGGATAATATGAGATCCATGAACACCTTCTTAAATTTAAATGATCGGGACCTTAGTAAAGGTCTTGGTGTTTGACCTCCATTCATCTTCAACGAATCATTCGCTTTGATCGTCCCTTGATTTGCATCAGGTGTTACACAAGAACTCTCCAAAGCTGATTAGTGAAGTAATTGATGGTTTTGAAGGTGAAAGCAAGTTTGCTACTCTTGAAGAGATGGGGTTTGAGTACCTCATACAGTGGAATGTGACTGATCTACCTAGTAAGATGTGCTACTATATCGCTAGCTGTTTCGACCCTGCATCATGTACATTGAAGATGGTTGATGGACCAGGTGTTAGAATAACACCTGAACTTGTGCAATTTTACCTTGGTCTACCTCGTGGTCCAAGGAAAAATTCTGCGCCGAAGACTCTCAAGCATTCAAATATGAGTAATATTTTTAGAGAACAGTTTGTGTTGGCTGGAATTGATGAGGTGACAGGGAAGAACAAATTGATGGAGGTTGAGAAGATCAAAATAGAGCTTTTGAGTACACTGATCAGGAAAGGATGAGAACGGTTGTGCTTGGTTTAGGAGGAACTTTATTATATTGTACCCTCTGTATAGAGAGAATTCAAAATGTTGGTGTAAACTTAAAGTTCTTGGATCATTTGGTAGAATTGAACAAGATCAATGAGTACGATTGGTGTGCTCATCTTCTTGAGAAGTTGGTTGAGAATGCTGATTCATGGAGTAAAACAAATAATGAGTTTTTCAGAGGACCTATTATATTGTTGTTGATATGATTTCTAATTTGTTCATTACTACCATCAATTTGTTCATTGGTTTATGCATATTTGTTCATTAATAAGATTAATTTGTTCATTTGTATATACATATTTGTTCATGACAAATTGTCTATTGCGATTGTATGCTCATCTACCATCGTCCTGAAACTCCATGATCCTTCCCAGTGATCAAGAATTTTAATCATGATTACATTGTTGAGAGAGAGAGTTTCGAGATTTCGAAGGGTGGTTTTGGAAAAGGGTATTTTAGAGGTTTGCCTGAGTTTGTTTACCCTGGTGGTGATGCTGACAAGAATGAAGGGAAAGCTCCTGCTTCTGGACATTTTGAAGAAGGAATTGATCTTGGCGAAGGCGGTGACGTATGTTTATTTGAATTTTTTGCAAAATGTTTTTTATTTTTGCATGTTTTTGTCCTTATTTTTTGCATGATGGTGGTGATGTAAGTTTATTTGTTCATTAAAGCTGGCATATCATTTGTTCATTAGAAACTAGCATTTGTTCATTAGAACCTAGCATTTGTTCATCAAAAACTAGCATTTGTTCATCAAAAACTAGCATTTGTTCATAACATATTGTGTCTTTTTTTATTATTATTTTTGTACTTATATAGATTACTTCTTGTGCAATCATTTTTGAAAGAACATCTTGAGATGTCAATGGAGCTTGCATCAGCTTTGAAGAGATATCTCGATCATGTGCAAAGAGCTCCAACAGAAATTGCCAGCCACAGACTTTTTCACCAAGATCAATGAAGCTGTTGAGAAGCTATTGGGGTTGAAGGGTGTTTCATCATCATCCCAATCTGGCACCCCAGAAGATTCTGAATCGCCAAGCCAAAATTCATTCTTGGAGGAAGCCACAACGATTTTGGATGAAATTGAGGCCGCAATGATGGCAAAGAAGCGGTTTGAATTACCTTCTTTTGACCTGGGCGTGTCTCCGTTGAGGGATGATTCGGTCGGGGTTACAGATATTGGAAGGGAAAGTGTTATTATGCAAGAAGATGAGTTTAGGAAGGTTGATGCGACAAGGAAGGAACTAAAGATTTTTTTGTTTGCAAGGGATTAACTGATGAACAAATTAGAAAAAGACTGAGGAGGAGGAAGCTTCAAGGAAAAATGCTAAGGAAGATAGGAGAAGGATTGAAGAAGAAGAGAAGTTGAAAAGGGATGAAAAGGACAAGAGAATAAGAGAAGAATAAGAAGAAAAGAGGAAGTAGGAAGAGGAAGAGTTGGAAGCCATAAGGAGGGAGGATGCATTAATACACGAGGAGGAGAAGAGAAAGAAAGAGGAGGAAGAGAAGAGGAAAACAAAAGAGGAAAAGAAGAAGTGGGAAGAGGAGGCAGAGAAAAAGAGAAAAGCAACTGAGGAGGAAGAAAAGAGACAAAGGGAAGACGAAGAGAAGAAAAAGCGGGAAGAGGAGGAAGAGAAAAGGACACAACTAGTTGATGTTTTGGGCAGGATAATCGCACTAACACGTTACCTGCTAAGATGCGGGAATCCTTATCAAACAGAGTCCACAACACGTTGTAAGCTACAAGTAAGTGGTAAAACAAGATAAAAGACAAGAAAAAAAAAAGCAAAGTAATGGTAGGGTTTGTATTATAATTGAGTTGCGAATGAACTCTCTGTTCAAACAATCGAACACTTGGAATGAAATAGAACGACTAAACAGAAGTGAATTGAGTTTCCACAAGTGTTTTTTTGTATTAGTCTCGATGATCCTTCATCTTGACCTTGTCCTCGTCTTATATCTTTCTCCACAAATTATGTCGTTGAAGTAACGCCTCATGAATCCTGAAGATCTCGCTATCAGCATGAATGTGCTAGCCGTTGAGGTGGTTGATTGCGAATCCCGAAATTTTAGCTTTGCTTTGACTACTTCATCGACTTCCGCTCTTAACAAACTACTCGAGTCGATCGTTTTGGACTTGCAATGTCTCTTTGGGCTGGATCTTGGAAAGGCCTAACAATACCCCCTCAAAAACTCGGGAAAATTCCCTCCACCGCTTTTCTAGGGTTTTTTGTAATGAACTTTGGAAGTTGTAGCGAGTAAAGACACGTCCCATCAATCCCTATTTATAGCGGTCATGATGATCTCTCGAGGCTTCAACTACGCTTACTGGTCTCCAAGTACGTCATCCTCCTCTTCATCTTTCATTTTCTCCCTTTTGTAGTTATGGCGAGTTCTAGCTCTTCCCTAAAACCTTCTCTTTACTGTCTTTAAACCGCCGTTCCTCATTCTCTCACCTCTTCCATAATTCTCACCCCATACCATCAGAGGGATAGCACCTCAGAAGATCCCCTTATCTTTGCCTTCTCTGCGGGCTTTCCTTCACAAGCAGAGATATTCTCTCCTCCTCCCGGTATCGGTGCCGATTTTTACACTGACGACTGGGTATGCTTGTACGAGTACCCTTTTCGTATCGGCCATCGTTTCCCTTTTTCCCCACTAGTCATCGATTTCCTGACCACTCTCAATGTGTCGTCGGGGCAACTACTTCCTCAAGTTTGGAGGCTCTTGTTGTCCTTTGACCTCCTATGCTCCTCTCATGGCCTTCCCTTCAAAGTTGCTGACTTTTTCCTTAACTATCGCCTTTCCAAAGGTGGTCCTGGTTGTTTGACCTTGAAAACCTTTGCAAACAAGTCTAACCTGATCTTTAATATATCAAAGTCCGATCGGGGTTGGGCTGATAAATTCTTCTTCGTAAAGCTGTCTTCTTTGGGAGTTGATACGTCTTTTCTAAAAACTCGATGGCGTCCAACAGGTATTGTTTCTCTTTTTAATCGTTACGCCTTATTCAAATTGAACCGCTGGTTGTCTTTTGTGTAGAGAGTCTCGTAACCCCCCAACCTCGCAAGGTGTCATCCCATGTTATTTCCCATTTAGAGGCCCTTTCGCTCGAAGATAGATCCTACTCCAAACTGGTAAGAGCGTGCTTCACAGACCCTGAAGATATCGAGATGTCGAGTAAGTTTTCTTCTCTTTTCACTTTACTCCTTGATTCGACACCTTTGTTATCTATTAACCCCGTTACTTGCATGTTGCCAGGTTCAAGAACTACTAGATCCACTGTTGCGTTATCTACCATGGAAAGAGTTGAGGCCATGAAGAAAAGGAAAGCGGAGACAGCTTCTACCGCAGATACCTCTTTGGTGGTGGCCCTTCCTCCAAAAACTATAGGCGATGCTCCCAAGGTTTCTTCGTCAAAGAAAAGCGCATCCTCTCGCATGACCGATCTTCCTAGCACCATGATGTCTAGACATGGATGGAGAGAAGTGCCTGACGTCTCTGATGCCTCTTCAAGTGGATTGTCTCCATGGTTCAGGACACCGGACTACTTTGCCTGAATTCTTTGGCGGGATACTAGCGGCTCAGTGGCAGGTATCTTGTTAACACCTTTTCAAATCTTTATTACTTCAAGGAATCTTGGTTCTTAACAGTTTACCACTTGTTTTTTAGGGTCTTCAACTCGCTCTGTCGGCTTTTGACGCCTTCAAGGATTACCCCGATCAACTGGCCAAAAGCAAGATCAGTATGCAGCTCGAGAAGGACAGAGCAATCATCCCGGGGTAGGAGAAGAAGATCTTGGAGAAAAAGGTTGTTGATCTGCAAGGTGCTCTTGAGAAAGTTGCTGGAGAGTCCAGAGAGTGGGAAGACAAGTTCAATGCGGTGTTGAAGAAAAGCGCCACTCTTGCTCAAGAGATTGAGGACACGGCTGATTACTGGTTGCTTAGAGCCCACGTCGAGACAATAGAGGAATTTGTCGCAGGGAAGCATTCTTCTTGGGACACAACGAAGGAAAGGGAGCAGTTCGAGAACCTGTTCACTGATTAGGTTAACGCGTCCAAGAAGTCTTCCCTTGTCGATGAGATTTCTCAAGTTTCCAAAGAAGTGGCTCAAGTGGAGATGGAGAACCAGAAGTCTGCAAAAGGAGTTTCTAAAGAATGATTTTCCCTTTCTCTTTTTCACTCTCTAAACTCTAAACATTTCTCTACCCCCAGCGTGTTGAGGTTTCAAACACTTTATTTTGTGGGTCCACTTGTTTTAGGGCCTTAGTGTGGACAATTTCTACCCCTTGTTGGTTTTTTAGGGGTTTATGTTATGAATGATGCCTTAGTAGTTGTATGGTTTTGGATCTGTTTTTTGTCTTTTTTGCAAGTGATACAGGTTTGCTACTGTGGAATGAAGATCAACGTGTTGTGAGAAGATTATTTGTAGTTTATTGATAGATTCTTGTTGTAATAGCGCTTTTGTGTAAGATGCTGAAGAGAGAGAATGATGTATTTAATAGAATGTAAACACTTGTGTTTTATAAATTTTGAATTGAGTTACAAGCATTTTGTGAAACTCTTCTTGTTCTAGAGTTTGTGTTATGCGTTCTCATCTCTTGACTAGTCGTTGTGTGCACAACGTTGCCTGATCGTAAGGCGAGGGCCTATGTTTTGGCATGTAACGTCACAAGGCGTCCCTTGTTAGTTTTTATAGGACAATTATTGTTTCATGTGTGTAAAAAGATGTAATAATAATGTGAAAAGAATGAATTAATTATTTATACCTTGTTGCGATTTGCACGTTCTAAAAGTGATACAACTTCAATTCATCGCGTTCCAGCTTCTGGGGACCGTCTTCCCATCATGTGATATCAACTCGTAGGCTGTAATATCCGCTAAAATTCTAAATAAAATAAAACGGATATTTAGCCCAATAATTTTTTTTCTAAAGTAGAGAATTTAATAACCTTTATAATTTCTTATTAAATTATAAAAGGTTATAAAAGTTATTACAATGGCAATTAAAATTTTTATTAAATATATTCAGCAAATCCGATATGCATTTAAATATTTTTCTCTTAAAATAGAGAGTTTGAAGATTATTATAATTTCGTAATAAACTATAAAAATGTTATAAAAAGTTTATCAAAGTAATAAATGAAAATTTAAAATAAAGATGGTTCATATTAATTTCGAATTTTTGTTTAATGTCATATCACAAGCAAGTAAAAATAAAAGGAGGGGCAAAATAAAAAGGTGTCAAGAGGGAGACTCGAACCCGAGACCTCTTGCTCCTTTCACAAACTCAAACACACTAAATTCCGCTAGGCTAACTCAAGTTCATCTACCCAAATTACAACTCTTTTAAATTTATACCAACTTATTTTCTTCTTCCCCAATTGCCTAAATCAATGTCTGATTGATTTGACATGAATTCTAGACATGGTTTCCACCCATGGTTTCCACCCATGGTTTCCACCCATTGTTTCCACCTCTTTGCTTGCAAGACTATCTTAAACCTTGCATCACCTTGTGTCATCATCAAAGAAGCACAAGCTTCACCATTCATCATCAATCTCCTCTTCCCCCATTGGTTAATCTCCATTGAAGAGGATCAAGGGAGCTCCAAAATTTGCCTATAAAAGGGGCTAAAAACTCCATAGAAAAATCACACAAACTTCCTCCTCTCTTCCTCTTACAAATTCAATCTCATTCAAAGCCTAGAACCCCAATTTAAATTTTGTTTCAAATTTGATTTTTTTTGTGAAAACCCCCCCCAAAACCCTTTTCTTCCTCTCCCGTGGCCACCAGAGCACCACCCCCTGGTCGGACAACCACCTGGAGCGCGCGCCCGCCGCCGGCTGTCCTGGTGCGCCACCTCCAGCCACCCACCTGCGTACGAGAGTCCGTCGTCGTTCGTCCTGAGACTTCTCTGGTTCCTTGGTACGTAAAAGAAGAAAGGAGGAGGAAGAAGGAAGGGTGGGCTTGCTCCTTTGGGTTGTTAGGGTTGCTTTTGGGCTAATTCAATTAGGCCCATATGTCTATTAGTAGCCATCAGAATTTTAAAAAAAGGGAAAGGAGAAGAAGAGGCCCAAAATCTCGCCCACCTCGAAACTCATGCCCTTTCCGCTCTCATTTTTGTTCGGTATATATTCCCGACTCATAATTTATCTACTATCTATTTTAAAATTATTTTTTTTCATATAAATAATATTTGTTTAAAACAATTTGAATAAATATTACCATGGGCTATTAAAAAAGGAATTTATGGAATAAATTCTATTTGCATGCCATCTAGGAGTAATATAATTTTAATAAATAATATATGGATTTCCTATAATATCAATATTCATAAGAATATTTTTAAGGATATTGAATTAAATATGGGAGAAATATTAACTTAGGCATCTTTTCCCTTTATTATAAAATAAGTAACATGAAATAAATGAAATAAATAAAATAAGGTTTTTATTAATAAGAAATACCCATGCATTTTAACTTAGTCCTTTTAGGTTATTAAATAAGTTAGAAAGAAATCAATTAAGGATTTATTTTAAATAAAATATTATGTTGTAGATCTTGTTAGTTGAAGTAGAGAAACAAATTAAATTATTATGGTAAATATAATTCTACAAAAAAGAAAAATACTTAAATTGTTATTGTATGTTAATATTATACTAGACATGTGATATTTATAATATTACAAGATTCTTACAAAAAGATTATTTTATAAAAATATAGCATATGAGGTATAATTCTTAATATTAAAAATAATACCTTTATAAAGAAATAAAATTTGTATAAGATAATACCATTCCCTTTAGAGAAGTTAAAGATGTATGAAAGCAACTACTATGATAATAATAACAAAATCATTATTTAAAATTGCCATACCTCTAGGTGTAGAGAATTGCCATAGAGATAGTTTTATTCATAATATATGCTAGTGGTGATAAAATTCTTATGAAATCTTATAATAATAATTATTCTAAATAATTTGTAGGGGAACTTTTATAAAAATATTGCTATAAAAGTTGTAGCTATGAACTATAGTTGGATACTAGATATTGATCTTATAAAAAGATATTATAAACAATAGTCATATTACTAAAGTTATCATTTAAGGAGGGAATGTTAGTTTAATATATCTCTAAGTGTAGAGATTTCCTACAAGACCTAAGTTCTAGATTAAATATAATAAATATGATATTACAATACTTCTAAGATACTATATAGCATGCAGTTGACTTGCATGGAAAGAAATCATTTAAATATAGAAAAAAATGTTATTTTACAAACTACAATATTATGATATTGAACTATAAATATGAATT